>OY754327.1:187669222-190069222 GCA_963573305.1 Pyrrhosoma nymphula
CCGAAAATATGGAAACCATCATAAGACCATCGGAAATGTGTTTTCCGATGGTCTGAGGTGACCCCTGTGAAAGGGTCATTCGATCCCTAAGGGGTCGCGACCCCCTAACGCTGAGAACCGCCTTGCTACACAGATAATGCGGTGGACAACTTTTTTTTTTAATTTAACCAATAATGAAAAATCAAATTCCATGGACTTGTAAAGCTATCTGCGTATCATTTAATGAAGTCTCAGCTAGCTGTGTTCTCTGTATTCGAATTCCAGTTCATAGTTGGCCTTCACCAAGAGCGGACGTGTCTTCACTCTCTGTTGCGTTCTCAAGGACGTGATCGTGCATTGCTAAAAATATTTCTGGAGTGTAGTTTAGTGAAGTCTAGTGAGTGCCACCAACATTGATCTTCCACTAAACGTCTTAATTTAATCGTGATTGAAGTGCCATCCTCTCCCCTGACCGTTCTACAATAAGCTCATTGAACAGGCAGGATGGGAACGGGCAATGGCAACGACGAAGGCATGCATAAGGAATATACACAATATATACCTTATGCATGCCTTACAATAAAATGCAATAAGGAATATATCAATGTATACAATCAATGAATACAATGACTCATTGTCAGTTCTATCCCGAACTCCAGACAAGGGATCCCGAATCATCCACCTAGTGTCCCCGAGACAAGGTTTGCCATAAGTACAAAACTAAGTCTGAAACTAAAGATATGAATTATTTCTTGATTCCCTTCTACGCCGGGAAACATTGCGTTTCACTCCCAACATGGCTTCTTGAATGCTTGTTCCAGAGTTATTTTTTGTGTACACTATCCTTTATATTATTCCTGAGGGTCTTATTTATACGCAAAAATTGTCATTATTTATATAAACCTAACAAATTCCATATTTTGGGAGGAAACTAGAACATAAATCGTAAATTATGATAAATACGTAGAAAGTGTCCCCCTTTTTCCCGGAAAGTCTGTTTAAAGGGAAATTCATCCATTAAGTTTTTAGAGTGCCAAAAACAGGTCTCTGGACAAATTTATACTTCATCATGGAAGTTTTACTAAAATATCAGAAAATATAGGTGACATCGTAGTCCGTGAGCATTATGTTTTTATTTAAAGTATTTCCCGAAAAATAGTCCAAATAGCAGAGCTTTTCCGCCCAAAAACGACGCCCTTATTCAAACATATTACCCTATGGCAATACTATACGTAGGCTGCCTGGGATGTGACGTCAGTCCATAAAATTTTTCTGCTAGCAGTCGTTGCACAAAGTAGGTTCAAAATCATTGTTCTCCAAGTCAATTTTTAACTCACGTAGTTTTATAACAATGATAAATAAATAAACGAAAGTAGAAACGACCTGTTTTCGGATGGCACGAGAACGATATTCTTATCGAAATTTCAGCCAATAAATAATTTAATTGACTCTGGTTGATATTTAGACAAAATGCGTATCCCAAGAGAAGTTACATGTTAAAGACAAAGGGACGTTCAGAACTGAATTTTTGTAGGGGATAACTTCATTGTCGATAACTTTAAGGAGCATATTAAAAACAACATTTGGTATATTTTTACTGCCAAATTAATGGATTACATCTTAGTGGGATTCAGTAAGCGAAAGTTTTTTTTAACGACAACAAACGCTACAAATTCTAGAAACCTTAGTTAGTTTATGAATTATTTTCACGAGAGCCTATACGGTTATAAGTAAGAATGATAAAAGAAACACATGCGTGAGTTCAACATTTTGGAATTTCTTTTTCACTATATAATGGTACATTAAAATGGAACGTAATGAATTATTTGAGGATTACAGGTTTACTGATTCACGCGTTTTAGGATCTATTAGGAACGATACGAGATAATATACGGAGGAAAAATAACAGAATAGAATTATGATATATTGTTATAATGTAGTAATGCACAGAGTAATATTTCAAATATGTACTTAACATACCATACTTTGTAAACATACTTTAATAATGTCAAATACGTCCTTGGCATGCAGAGATCCGTGAATGAAGTAGGATACGACAGCTGCGAGGATAGGTATCTAATCCAGTATTATAAATCATAATGCCCAGGCACTTTACCGTATTATGTGGAAAAGTTATTCTGGTAAGCTCCTGCAAAACAAAAACCCACTTGCATTTAGTAGACGAAACGAAAATGACTAATCTATCCGCGCAGTAAAATAAAATGACACGTTTAACTTGATGCCCTAGGCGAGGAGCCGAAGGTGACGTCAACGGGATAAAACAAAGTGACACATTTATGGAACACGATTGCATCTACGCGCGGCAAAGAGCGAATGAGAACACGTTAAAACCCAAACGCTCACAGTCAGTCAGCAACCAACAAACTTAATAAATGCCATGTGTTAACCTGCGCCAACTACAAGTGAAATGAGACCTTACTTTTTAAGGGGTAAGGGAAGGCTGTTTGAAATCAAGTGACGGACACACGCCAGATATCCGTTACTTCTTAGAGGATGGTGGAAACATCTTTGATGAGTCGTAGGCAAGACAAAAGTGGGATAGACGAAGCCTCAACTGTGATCTCCTCTCCGTCGGATACTGGTCTTCCGCTGTCCAACTCGAAATGACTGAAATTACTCGTTACCGAAAAACACAGCTCAAGTTCGTTGAAGAGAGGGACATGTTTTTTTTCTTAATTCCATTTAGTTGTTGATACAATGAAGTTTACAGCTTTGCTTTTCATCATCAATGCTTTTTGCTTTTTAATATCCTGTGCTTTTTCTTTTGCTCACCTGACCTCTTGGGGGGGGGGGGGGGGAGGGGGATAATTCCCCTTTCCCCCATCCCACTTCCGTGGATCCACCACTGGCATGAATGATGTAATTGATGTGGCTCCTATATGCAAACATGCTGCTGTTGATTTCGTGGGTTGGTTTCTTGCACCGTCCTTGGTACGTGAACTTCGGGCTTTATAGCAATGGAAATGGCCAGAGGATTTAGAGAAAATTCCAGCCTCTCTTAAATTAATCGCAGTCTTCTAAAAACTTCTACTAATGAATCTCAGAACAATGCTTTTGAATCTACTGTGTGCTACGACTGAACCTGCTAGCTAAAAGTTTGTATGGACTGACATCACATCCCAGCCAGCCAATACTCTATGGTAATATGTTTGAAAAGGGGCGTAGTTTTTGCGCGGAAAAGTTGTGTTCTTTTGACTACTATTCGATAAAAACGTAAAATAAAAATATAATGTTGACGGTGGGAGTCTGTTACTTTTCAGTAATTTGATAATTTCTTATGTTTCCATGTTTTTTGGTGGTTCAGAGTCGGGATTGTGTGTGGACTATTGAAAGTGAATTTCGCTTGAGGGAGATTCAAAGTTGAGAAGTTCGTTAAAATCGTATGCAAGAATTTGGCAGTTATTTTTTTGTTGTTTCTCGTGAGAGGTCTGACCTCTTGAAACACAGACTGGGTGGTTGGTATTTTGCTAGGTTTTGTCAAAATGTCTGGTAGAAATTTCTCGTGTTACTTTTAATGAAGTTATGTTCTATTTCTTTTTTTGATTTTATCGTAATTGCATTTTTCCCTTCCATTCTTCTTTGACGACTGTTTTGAATCTTGAGAAATTCTTTTCACTTTTCTGATGTCTTATTACAGCTGATATTTTTCTAGGATTCGATCCTTTCCTCGATTGCCTGGTCGCATGTGAAGTTCCATCACCTGTATTTACTCCTTCTTGGAGGTTGACTCCTTCTTTCATGGTGGATTTGAGGATATCCACGAGTTCCGACCAATTTGTGGAGTTTGTTTGGCTTATTTCCTGTATAGATTCTTCCTCGTTGAGTTTTAGATACTCAGGTTCGGGTCTTAATATTTTGTTAATTTTTTTCCTATGGTATCATGTCTTTATTTGCAGGAGATGGTGGTCTGATTTGAAAAATCCCACCCTTGTTTTTACATTGAGAATTTCTGTCGTTTCTTTTAGAGATGGCTACATGGTCTATCTGGGATTCACCCAGCATTGTGTTTGGTAACTTCCAGTTACATATATAGTTCCCTCTTGGGTTCCTCAAATTTTGTTGACGTAATTTTGTAGTAGAAATTTTCGCATAAATTTATCAGCCTTTCGCCGTTCTTGTTTGTTCTCTTGTGGGCCGTATGGATTCCTTTGGTTTTCTGATTTTTTCTGTGCCCATTTGTGGGTTAAAATTACCTAATAGGATTTTCACATGATGTTTGGGAATTGAATTTGTGGTCTCTTTCACTTACTCCCAGAAATCGTTCACTTTCTGAGGATTTTTCTAGTTGTAGTCGTTTGTGAGCGCGTGTGCGTTAATCAGAGTATAATCTTTGTCGGCCGATTTGACTGAAAGTATTGAAATGCGTTCTGAAGTAGAGTTAAAGTCAATTACCGAGTCTCTGATGAAATTATGGACTGCAAAACCTGTGCCAAACTACTTTAGTCCTTTGTTGTTGATTTTTACTGCAAGTTTTCCTTTGTAATTCTGTAGTTTTCAGCGTCAAAATGGTTTTCGTCTGTAAATTGCGTACTGCGATAGTTTTTACGTGGAACTTTTCCAGTGTCTCTGTCAGTTGTATAAGGTTATGTATAATTTGAAGAGGGTGTTTGTGTTAAGTGCGCCAATATAATGCCTGGATTTTGTTTGTGGAGAGTTTGAAATGCTCAGATTCTTCTTGACATGACGAATCTGGTCCCCCAAAAGCCAACGTTCAGGTAGATCCAGCCTATCGAATGCTGCCCGAGGAAGTGGATTCATTTCCTGTGTTCTTATGACATGCTTGGTTTCAGATTGAGGTACGCAGGGCCGGCGACAAAGGGGGGGCAAATGTCCAGGGGCCCGGGGGTGGAGTGTACCGGGATTGAGGGGCCCTGACCCCTCAATTGCTCAGGGGCCCGAGAATCCCTTCACCGGACCTGGAGTTACGAGTCTCGTGGTGGTTGCACTCTGATGGGAGTCTATGAAGAATACGAATTGGTTTTTGAGATCAAGAAGAGTACTGCAGCCGCACCAAATAGTTGAACAGACGCCGACCTAATTGCCACTCGATTCGAGTACAGACAGCATTATGGGATTATGGGGTGTGGACATGCTCTAGTCTGGCCCCTCGCCTCGGACTTGTCTGGCAAGCTGAAATAATGACACCCTTCGCAAGTTGTGATTTGTAGGCATTGGCACCTTCTAAAAAATAAGTACAGCCATTGAACCGACGAGCATTTCAAAGCACTAATTTTACCAGACCGGAATTACCGACGTTATATTATCGGTAAACCAGTATTTTTGACTGATTATTTTTATAAATTTGTTTCAAATTAACGAAAATCTGACCAATTTTGTCCAGTATTTCCATTTAATGATGCAAGTAGTTTCCAGTAAAGTTGAAACCATGCAAAGATAAGCATCAATTACTTTAAATTAGCATTTACTGGTAATTTATATGTGAATCGCTGCGAGTAACTTTCTTTCGAACTTGCATAGTAACTTAGTTCATCATCAATAATATATTTAAGGATGTTATAATAATGACATATCGCATAATTTAAATGCACGTACGATAGAAGTACATAATTTTTCATTTTTAACAGTGCTACGCATTATGTTATTTATAGCAGCGACACGTCTCTTAAAATCTCTCTCGTCGATTGACACTGTCGCGATTGATAAAAATATGGATAGTTTTACATAAATTCGCTCTTGTCGTCAAATTCAGGAATAATTGACGATAGGTCATGAATAATTAATTACGAGCAATATAATATTTGCAAATCAGTGACACATACAGTAGAATCATCCCAAGTGTTTACCTAACTATAGTCAAAACCTGGCTCATCTCCTAGCTTTTTCTACTTACCTATTTGTCATGAAAATTTCGTGGAAAAAATTGAATAAGTTCGCGAAGTTTTTAACTTCGGTTTAAGATTCGGTATAATTTGAAAATTACTTATAACAACGAAAACTATGCATTAATTAGGTTATAATTTCGTTTCGCGCTTCGCTGAGTACATACTGTGAGTGCAAAGTCATTTTACTATTCCATAATCAGCGCTAAGTCATTTATTTACCCAGGTTTTTTTTTTAAATGGAAAGGATTGTTGCTGATATTATGACAACAATCGCTTCTCTGCGTGCACAAATTCATTTTTAAGTCCCAAGTACAATTAGATATTGACTCTATAAATCCAGTATGTTAAACCTCACACGACCCACAGGAAATATGTATTTCACAATCAGTGTTTAGGTTCTTGACCCAGCAGCAGAAAACCTCTCGGCTTTGGAATATTCAAAAAATTTCAAATAAATAAATTATAAATAAATGCCAATAAAGAACATCGCACAGTGAGCTGCAATCGAAAAAAGCTAGCCAAAAATGATTTTTTTCACTTTTTATTTTGAATAAAACAATGATATCGTGATTGTGCAATATTCAAGCTATAAAATTCCAATATCAGTTTAGCTCTGGGTGCATTTTTTTGACAAGGAGATATCTTTGAAGTTTGGAAAAAATAGTTTATAACTTATGTTGCCTTTTTTTCCGAAAACTGTATATGTTTTTGCTCTTGATACTTATTTAAAAACATATGTATTTTTCAAACTCATAATATAATAGTGTGCATTTTTGGTAGAGTTGCATTGATTATTTTGTTGCTGTTGATTATTTTTGAAACTTTTCATAAAACAATTCATATGTACTGTTTTTCACGTATTTTTCTCAAAAGTTCGAATACATTCTTATACTCTCGATGTTCCTCGGCGGAGACACTTGTACCAAATCAAATACTAAAGTCTCTACTACAATCTAAGAAAATAAAATCTTGCCCAAACTTGCCCCCTCCCCCCTCAACTTCGAAATAGTTAGTTACGCGATGGAGGGCCCACCGTCCGGCGCGGCGCGGAGTTCACTCGTGGAAATTTCGGATTTTGTTGTTGCTAACGTGAACTCGATGAAAGTGTAACAACATTCTTAATTTTTATATAATCAGCCACGGCAAAGTCTATTTAATACTATGCATTTCAAGTTTTTCCAAAAGCACCTTACGACCCTTTTATCAGAAAAGATAAAAGAAGCAAGGTTCATATAGTCGGTAGCTAGTCCCACGAAGCCCGACTGCAGAGAAATGTTTTCTCACTCACGAGAAACCTAAATTTCCAACTATTAACGCATACATATTTTTGTTTTCACACATTCTTGAACCTTCTAACTATTAGCCCCTATAAACTTCGAGAAAAGGCAAGGCAAAGGGGTGGACGCGGTCAAAACCTGACCGACCGCAATAATCCTCATTGTGCCCGTTAACCCCCAACCTTACGTCTTAAGTAAGATTTCTCTTGGGCGTTGGAGTGTTTTGCTCTTTGATCGGCTGCGTGTCGGTAAATATGATATTTGATGCTTTGTTGTTCACTTATAGAAACTCCGCTCGTTGGTTTCGTCACATATGAATCAGTTTATGCTCCTCTAATTATCACTTCTTTTGGACACGTGCACGAAGAGTTCCACGAAATAGCTCTCGAGGGTTTTTCTGAAAATTCTAGTTTCCCATTGGTTCAAATAATTCTCTTCTCCTCGATTTCACTGAGCGGATTATTCAAATTTTCCTCGTGAGTGCGGAAGGATCTCAGCAGCCAAAACACGAAGAGTTCTCTGAAATCCAACTATCCGGAGCGTGAAATATCAACGTACAGGACGAAAGAGGAGGATACCACGGATTGCTAATCAGTTACGTTTGCCAAGACTCGATGATTCTTCGTCGATTAGACCGCGCTCAATTTTATTCTAATTTAGATTTACTGATGTCGTGATTTTGATTCTTTTCGTCCGGAAAACAAAAAAATTGACATTTTTTTGCTAAATTGCCATTATAAGTTTCAAGGTTATTTGCTACATCCCTTGTACCACTTCGTCTGCTGGATGATGTGATAAGTAGGAGAAAAAGAAACAAAAATGCCCTAATTTAACCCGGACCCAAAATCAGTTTTAATGTTGTTTAATAATTCATATTTTTCAAGTGAATCCATCTGGTTAAATCCGCGGCCATCCTCAACCAGATATGCCGGCCGATATGGTTTCAGTGGACACGAGAGACCACGGTAGTCACGACAGAAGAAGAACGTTACATCAATGATTTGATAGGGAGACTTCAGACTTTAGTGATTGGTAACATCACTGTGAAATTTAATACGTTTCCCACGTTTAATAAGGGAGATGGAAAGGAAAGCGCTTACTACACACACCTAAAACTTGCTACTAAAATTGTTTAATATATTCCCCGCATTATTTTTGTGTTTCAGGTATGCAATTCTTCGCCAACAACGAGCAGTTTGAGATTCTATGTATGTGCTGCAAAAACTTCGCGAATGAATGATGTCGAGAGGAAGAGAGAATGGCAGGTGGATGAATCGAAATACTCGTTTGGATTATCCCCACTCCATGGTTGCATTCGATTTTTCGAATGCCTACTCCGAATTTCTTATCGCTTAAACGTTAAGAAATGGAGGGTAAGTAGAAACATTTGTTTTATAAACTTAGTCTCATCTATTCTTATCTCACCCAATTTATTATTCTAGGATAACTCCATTTAGCCACATTAACTCTGGAGTTTCGTGATTTCTCTTTAGACCATAGCTGCCAATGGGAGCAAAAGTGAATTGGAAAGGAGGAAAAAAGAAATTCGAGATTCATTCAGAACAAGAATGGGGCTTTTGATGGACATTCCAAAACCTGATCAAGGAATGACGAAGAATGGCGAAATTGCACGACACTTTTTTCTAATCCCAAACTAACATATAAAATTTCCGGTATGTTAACTATTTATAGCTTAAAACACATGTATTCCAAAGTTTAATCTTTATAATCAGGGTTTTTCTTGTATATGACATTAAGGATTACAATATATTTCCTTTTCCAAATTAGGAATTGACGAGGAACTTGTTCTAAGGTATTCGACAATTTTGAAAACACTATCTTCTGGGCTTCAAATAAATGATACACCACTTACACGGATTACTGCTCCCTTTACGTTAGGTCATACCCATGGTATTTTATGCCACCCACCTAACATATGGTGCTACTTCACGGAGCGTCCATTGCGAAGGCGGCAGTGCTCCCGATAGGCCTCAACTATATCAGAGGAAGCCTTGGAATCGAGACAAAAGGATATATAAGAAGGTACCGGGCGCACCATACGCGAAATAATCTCGCTGAATTCGAGGATCTTTTCCGAAGGCTCAGATCCATTAATATCAGCTACAGTGACATTCCAAAAAATATAAAGAGAAATTCATCAAAAGAAACTCGGGATATCCGTGTGATGGAGATGCAAACAACTTCTGATGAAGACAGTGATGACATTGACTCAGATGCAAACTGTTAATAGTTTAATGCATTCATGTTACTATAATTAATTATTTTATGAATTTTATTTTATATATTATCTACTTACCAATAAAAATACTTGAAAAGACTCATCTTGCTAAAAAATTACTATCCTTAAAATAAAATAAGCCTTCATTACTGTAGCGGTGCAATGTGTTGATTTTTGTATTTTGCCGTTTCCACTATTTTCTTTAAAAAAATGCCCCGGATCGATCTGTTGGCTCAATATCATGACATTCATAATTGGGAGCCTAAATATATATATAATTGGTTTTTCTAAATTTATGAATATGAAAGATAAGATTTTTGGCCGGCTTTTTTTATGTCAGCCCACTGTACAACGCAATAGCAGAGATAAACACTAATTTAAACCATTAATAGCTAAATATTTTTAAAACAAATAATAGTATTCCAATACAATTTCAAAATAAAGTAAATAATAATCCACATTCCCCTAAATTCATCACCTAAGGCTCCTAGAAAAATAAGTTGATTGCTCCGTTCTGAAGACAACCGTGTCCTTTCGTCAGTGATGATATTATTGAGTGAAGACAGTGCGTTCTGAGGTGGCTTATGTCTTCATGAAACAAATTATTTTATTTTCATTTTAAACAAATTAGGAAATAAAAATTAATTTTCCTCCCAAAACTTCAGGGGGCCTTTGGATGTACCTCCCCAGAAGATTCTGTTTGAGATATAGCGTCACCTGGGCAACGGCCTGCCACCGGTTCCCGATCAGTCACCGAAGTTAAGCATCGTTGGGCTCGGCTCGAGTTTGGAGGGGTGATCCTCCGATTCCTCCGAGTGCTGTTGTCCCTGTCTACACCTGGCAGACAGTATGTGCAAGAATGACCTTAGCCGTAGAAGCACGTTAAACAAATACTATTACTATAGCGTCACCTCATGTGTCACTACACCGGAACCTTGAGAGAGTGTATCTGGTGCATGATGTGAAGCAATTTTTCATGGAATGACCGTATTCCAGGTGCAACATGGCTGCACTTTCGCCTGCTGGTGGTAATTGGCAACAGCTTTTGCTTTGTTCCCTGTCAACTTCCTCTATCACGGCCTCCACTACCTTGAAAGCAAGGAGGGGAGAAGAAAAGCGTAATTCCAAGCTGACGTCGCCATTTCGCACTCAGTCAGTGTCTCCTTGTCCATTCTTTAGCCCTCCCTACATCTTCATATTTTCACCCACCCAGAAGCTACCTTCCTCCAAAGGCCCCAGGGCAGACCCTGAGCCTCCTTGAAGATGCATGCTTCCCGGTCACATCTCTTATCGGCAAGGCTTCTAATACCCCTCCCTTTCCTCCTCTCTCTGTCCCTAGCTTGCTTTCCGGCGAATTCACAACAGCCGTCTTCTTCCTCTTCACTCTCATCCAGGTGGTGGGTTGGTGACCAGAGGGTGTGCAATAGATGTCCACTCCCTAGCCCCTGTCACCTATAAGATCCCCTCCTCGAAACAGGAGTCCCCCAATACTCGCCCATCCCAATGTTCTCGTATGCATTGCACAACTGTTGTTTATCACCCAGGAGTTTTCCCAGCTCCCTTGAACGTGCCGAAGTTGAGCTCAGAATATGTTACTCTTTCGGATTGGTTGCTGAATGGTACCGTGCTTATTCGGACCGGATAATGTTACATAGTTTTTAGTGAACGATCGTTCCATTTTTTTCAGATCCATACCTTTCTGCTAATGATGTCTGAAACTTTTAAGCATCGGAAATGTTAATATAGGATCACATCCTTCATTGAAACTGAGCGTGCAGGGTACAACGTGTGTGAATTTAATTAATTAAATGATTCCGACCCTATGGGCCAAATACTAAGCCTCCAAGTGATCCGACCACAGCAACGCTATCAAGGACGAGCGTTTCAAGACAAGTGGTACAATACAATAAAGCTACACACGCAGCCAAGCACCACAGAGAGGAAAATGCTTCTTATCAGCGCGTCCACCGTCGTTGCATTGCTATATTTACAAATCTTTGAAAGAAATAACTCCGTTTTTCCGATTAGATTAAAAAATGGGCGTGAAAACTTTCTCAGGGATTATTGTCGCCCTAATTAGAAAGCGCAGTTTAAATTTGCGTGCCTATAGTAAATTTTGATCGCCAACTAAGACTACAACGGGTCATAATAAACATTCTGATGAAGTAATATAATACCAAATGCAAATAAATTAGTAAATCGTCATAATGAAAAGGTTTTTCAACATTCCCAGTAAATAACTCTTTATTTCGACCATGAATTTAGATAACTTCTTCTATTCTCCTTGAATTCTACATATTATATCATCACGCATTACCATAATTTATTTTCCTAAATCTGTTGAACGCTTGTACACCAGATGGCAGTGCTGTTAGATCATCGGTACTTTCAATACCGGTACCTTCTGTAGTAACAATTTCTAATAGTACCTGTTAGTACCAAAATAGAAAAAAAGATCACCCGGTAGTGGCGAACATCGGTATTTTTTGCTCGTCCCTGGTGATCTGGTGTGACATACACTCATAGACCCTCTGTACCGTGGTACAGCATGGATAACGTGCCAGATGATGCTTGAGATAAAATCATGTGCACTTACAATTAAGTAAGTATGCGTTCGCATCCTTTGCAGCCACATCAGAGTCCTTGGGTGAGAGCGGCGCTGGAGACTTGAACGAGCGAATGGGAGGGAGCGATCATCGCAGCCCGGGAGACTTCAACGCTTGAATGGGATCCGCTGATTGCGAGAGACCTCTCTCTCTCTCCCCTTTTAACAACCCTTCCTTCCTCCCTACCCTCCCCCATCGCCGTGTGTGTTATTTACGAGCGCGTCGAGAGAGGAGGAGGAGGGTGGCCCCCGGGGGCCGCCGCCGACACTCCCCCCATCCTCCATCTCTCCGTAAATGAAGTCCAACGAAGCTTTCAGGAACGAGTGAGAGGCCGCTGGTCGGTTGCCTCTTTCGTGATAAAAAAATGAGCAAAACAAAAAAAATAGAGAGAAGCCGCCACGAGATGGTGAGGACGGGTCGTGGGACCCAGTGTCTGTGTGTGTGTGTTCGGGTTGAAAGCGCAAATGCCCCGGGATTTGTGCGTGAGTGTGTGTGAAGGGGGTGCTCAAAGAAGAAAGAAAGAAAATGAAATTTAGTATTCCGGGACAAGTGTGTCCCTTAGGAACATACATGATTATACATACCTTAGAGTAAACAATAATACATACAATAGGAAGATTTGCATGATGCATCAATATCACAGAATCCGACATAATATTTAACAAAAAGCCAAATGTATGAATACACACAAAAAACATAAGATTTAGTACAGTGTAGTACAATATTTAGTTCACTTACAATATTTAGTTCACTTGTAGTAATATTTCATAGTATTTCTTTTTGAATTGACTTGCTTTTTCAGATTTTTTTACGTCGTATGACAATTGATTCCATACTTCGCAAGAGGTGACATGGAAAGACCTAGCGTAGACAGATGTTCGATAGTGTGGTATATAAAGTTCTTCCATGCGGCGTGTTGGACGTTTGTTTATTCTAGCATTATATTGTACATTTCGGTGTAAATATGTGGTAAGTTCTGTCGTTATTAACTTGCACATGAATGTTGCCTTATAAAGTAAGCGCCTATTTTGTATTTTTAGCCATCTGAGTTTTTCAAAATATGGTGTCACGTGTTCATAATATGTGATGTCAAAGATATACCTCACACAGGAGTTCTGAATCCTCTGGAGTTTTAGATTTAGTTTGTTTGTAAGGTCAGAATATACCATACAGCAATAGTCTATGTGTGGGAAAACAAGAGTATCAACTAAGTTTTGGCGAAGGGGGACAGGGATAAGGTGTCTAAATTGTTTTAACTGATATAGAGTCTTAAACACCCTATGCGAAATGGATTTTGTGTTCATTCCATGATAAGGTTTTATTTAACTGATATAGAGTCTTAAACACCCTATGCGAAATGGATTTTGTGTTCATTCCATGGTAAGGTTTTATTACCTAAGGTAGTTACACTATCAGAATAATCAATTTGGACACCTTTTACATTTTTTGGACACCTTTTACATCAATTTGGACATCTTTGGCAGGACATCAAGCATAATTCTATTAACATAAATATTACTACCACTGATGATACTTTTGGTCTTGTTCGGATTTTGTTGTAGACAGTTTTCCAGTGACCACTTGCATATATTTCGAATATCGTCATTCACCTTAGTAATGGCTTCAGTCACATCAGAAGGGTAACAGTCAATGTAGATCTGAAGATCATCAGCGTACATGTGGTATTTACAGTTTAAGATAACCTTAGAAAGATCATTGACATAAATGGAAAACAGAAGGGGTCCAAGGATTGACCCCTGTGGCACTCCTTTGGTTACAGGACAATAGTTTGATAGCCCACGTTTCGGTCCTCTAACGGCCTGTTTCCTGTTAGAGAGGTATGACTTGAACCAAAGCACGGCTGAATTTGAGAGTCCGAATCATTAAGGCGATTTATAAGTATGTTGTGATTCACCGAATCGAAAGCTTTAGTAAAGTCTAATAAGGTTATCTTTTTTTGCTGAATTGAGAGTCTAACATCGTCTGCAACTTTTAAAAGGGCAGACTGAGTACTATGACCCTTTCTGAATCCTGACAGATATTGATCTAATAGACCGTTTCTATAGGTGTGTTCCAAGGTGGCATCATGTACAAATCGCTCAAGTGGTTTTGACAGTGTACTTAGAAGCGCGATTGGCCGAAAATCTGACATTACTTCAGGATGAGAAATTTTAGGAATCGGCTGAATTTGTGCAGACTTCCAGAGAGCCGGGAAAGCTGAGTAATTTAACGAGCAGTTTAATACGTCTAGTATCACGGGCATTGTGACAGGGAGTAGAATTTTTAAAATTTTATTTTTGATCCCGTCGACACCAGTGGCATTACTTTTAATCATTTTTAAGTTCCGAAGTAATACTTCCGGCGTACGCGGTTAGATTGGGTGAAATTGTTTGTTTGTCCTAGTGATTTTTTGAAAGGTTTATGTAAAAACTATCCTAAATTTATGATTCGTAAAATTTCTATTTCTCTTAAACATTTAAGTTCGTCTGCTGAAGAGATTGATTTTTACGGCAAGGATTACGATGTCGCCTGTAAAGCATATGTCAATGCTTTGACGTCCGGTAATAAGATTCCAATACCTCCTGAGGATGCTACTATACAACTAACGGAGAAGGATGCAAAAGCTGTGTTCAATAAATATGTTTCAAGGGATTAAAATGCAAAAGATTTTCAAGACAATACGGTACCTCCTGGTACTGATATTGGGAAATATGATGAAGTGCAGAATAGTCGATATGTTAAAAGAATATATCATACATTAAAAATGTATCCAGGTTGCCGCAAATATCTACTTTGTAAAGATTATTGGTTAGACAATTAAATTATAATAAAATACCAAAAATGTAAGTTGATACTAGAAACTTATGTGGTAGGTACAGTCTATTAAAACCATTTTCTGGTGTTAATTCTAGCTCATCATGCAAACTTGCCTCTGTATGCATCCTTGTGTTTACTACAGCCTGGTCTTCGTCAGTAAATGTATTTAGGAAAAACGCGTTGAGCTCATCCAGATTAAAATTTAAATCACAAGAGTTTTTCCGACTTTTCGCAAGACCTAGCCGTCTTAGTTCTTGCCAGGTTGACCAAACGTCCCATTTATCTTTAAAACATTCGTGATAATATTTCTGTTCTGCATTCCGTAGCGTCTGTTTCACACGATTTCTAAGTAATTTTTACTGTTCGTAAATAACAGGAAGACGGGTTCTTTGGAAATTTCGCCGCATGCGATCCCTTTGCGTCATCATATATCTAATATTTTAAGTTATCCAGGGGGCCGGGGGTCGTCTATAAGTCCGTTTGCGCATTGGGGCATGAACATCAAGTATCTTTTTAACATTTTAGTTCAAAATCTTAGCTTTGGAATCAACACAATAAGAATTTAAAAACTCAATGCAGTTCAGGATTAATAAATCTTCTTGGAGTTTACAGTGATCAATGTGAATAATATCTCGTGAACTCAACTCCATAGGAATATAAACATTCAACTTAAACTGGTACTTGATGTATATCAAATCATGTTCATAGAGAAAGGAGATTGGATGTTGGCCATATTCTAGGACTTTATCAATATCATCCAGAGTAAACATCAATAAAAGTACTATTTTTTGCTCAATTATGAGTAAGTTTGAATGGTACCAGCGAAAGGTTACAGGAAAAAATTAGATCATTCATATAAGCACTATCGTATGATTTTTTTTAGCATATCACAGTTGAAATCTCCACACAATATGACATTTGTGTACATCGGTAAAAAGGTCAGCAAAGAGGTCTCAAACCCCTCACTCAGATAACCAGATTTCGGTGAGCGATAGACCACCCCAAGTAGCACTTTTCCATACTCGCTCACCAGTTCAGCAAACATGTATTCAGGTTTGAATGGAACACTTTCGGGGGCATTTAAGATTCGATATGTGAGGGAGTTCAGGACGTATAGGTGTAGCGAAACTTGGTGGCACTCGCTTGTGAAGAATATGACGCAAAGGAGAGGAAAGCATACATGAGATGTGGGTTGAAGCGGCCGACCCTTTTCCAGAGGACCCTGCGGGAGTCCTTCGATAACTTTGCTCGCTCATCAACGCTTAGTTTACAGTCAGTGTCCTCTAATCCTCCGCTGGTGAGTGCCACCAAGTTTCGCTATACCTATACACACAAACATCACCACCCATTCGTTCAATCCGGTCATTACGAATCAATGCATATCCATCGAATTCAACTGAAATTGAGGGTATTTTAGTATTCTCAGAGACGGCAATAAAATGGTATTGCTTGTTTGAAGAATGCTCTCTAAATTCGTCAATATGGCAGAACAGTGACTGAGCATTCACGTGGCAGACCTTCAACAAATCACTTTAATCACAGCTCATTTAGAGAATATCGAGAGATCCTCAGGGCAGGTAATTGTTAAGCGTTCTTCCCCCTCGCCTTTGCGAACGTAAATTCTGCTATTTCTTATCCATAGGAATTTAAATTTACCAGCCCTCTTTAGCTCCATTGCTTGTGCATACAGTTTTCTGTAGAATGGGGTGAGAGACTCGTTAACATAAATAGGGCGACTATTTTCTTAGATAACTCCAGATCCCTTGTTTTAAAGTTCCGCTTTACTCTCCTACCATTCACCATGTCTTTTGCAACACATTGTCTTACAAAGCGTACAATTATAGTGGGAGGCTGCAAGGTGTCATTACGCGATGTAATAGCATAAACATAATCAATATCTAAACAGTTCAATGTGACGCCAAGTGCAACCCCGATTTGACAGACAAGGGCTGTAAGTGATTCACTGTTTGTTCGAGGAGCGCCATGGATCTCCACCACGTTTTTAGTGAGTCTTGCTCAAGCTGGTATAGATAGGATTCAAGCTGACTCACCCGCGAGTTAGCGTGAACAACATCACATGTTAAATTATCGATACGTTCATTTATAGTTTGTATGGCAGCATGCAGTTCAGTTACTGCCTTCGTATTTTCCTCAATTGACTCCTTGCACCACAACAGAGTTTTCTTAACCTCGCCTTGTTCGTCCTGGATAACCTTCACCGTTGCTAACAGCTCCCTCAGCAGAGACTTGGTGTCCTCACTTTGGACCTCTGGCTTGTCAGAAGCTGCCCTCACTGGGGTGTCATCCGCTCGGGAAGATCTCGCATCGCAGTACAGGAAATGCAGTACCAGGATCGTTGTTGTTCTTCAAGAACATTTAACTCCACCTCCGTAACTTCGGCGCAGGTTAGGTGATACACCTCTTGACATTTACCGCAAGATATAAGCTTTAAGTGCCGTTTGATGGCAATACCACATTTAACACAGGTATTCGGCATTCCGTGACGAGAGCGTATAACAGATACGTGTTTTCACGACGCGAGCTGACTCTAGATTCAAGACGTCAAAGGGGTGGATGGCGGCGGCGCGGACTATGATTTGCAAACGCCTCCCAAATTATAAATGAACTAATCGAGCGCTCAAGAGAGCAGAGCCCACCGCAGCCACAATAAACAGCAAGTCAAGCCGTCGTATGCACTTCCACGAGCGACGGCAAAGCGCTGGACGGCCATTGCTGGGTCAAAAATAGCTCTAGTCCCTCGTCGAGAAATACATAGATTCTTAAAACATGGGTATCAAATTTTTCAATTGTTTAAGCAGTTTTCGGTCTGTTATTTTGATATCATCTGGGTTGTAAAATAAAGACGACCATCATTCCATGCGCTCGTCATATCAAACGGCGGGGAGTACGTTCGTGCATGATAGTAATTTTAAAGGGTTTCCCGTCAGTTGATAATAATTCATAGTGTGTCCATCCATCCACATCCATTCATAGTGTGTCAATAATTGATAATTATCTAAATATAAGTTTGTACATTTTTTAGGGATGGCTTATGTAATCGTGAGAGAACCTGCCGACGGATAGTTCTTAACTTAACTGCACAAATCCGTGGTGAAGGCCAGATGTGAGCCCATAAATTTGGGTTTATTAACAAATGAAGAAGATTTAGGGGATATTATGTAGAATTTTAACATTATGGATGGATGAAAGATCTGCAATTTTCTGCAAATGCATTCAACTTTAATTAAGACCTAGGCTTCAGTGTGTTACATCATCACAGGTAGGAAAGCGAATAAAAAATCTTCCTTGCTTAGCGAGTGTTTGGGGGAGGGGGGTTATGAAGGAGTAGAGAATGGAAGGGGGGAATGGTAGGAGGGGGAGAATTTGAGAGGGATGGGGAAATGGAAGGGGGAATATGCGCTCTCCCCTCTGTTCCCCCTCCCCCACCCTTCCCGATGACGATGCAATGCATATAAACCTAGGTCGTATTTTAAGTTTTATTCATTTGTAGGTAATTGCACATCTTTCATCCATTCATAGTGTGTTAATTAATTGCGGGTGATTCAACAAACTACCACTGCAAATCTGTTAATTTATGAAGGTAGAGTGATTCCACATAGCTTTTCCGTAGTCAATAACGATGTACAGGTAAGATATTTTATTTAATTCTATTCCCAATATAATTTTATTTTCTGAATCTCGATGAAAATATTTCGATTGGATGGTTGGTCATTTGATGGCGAGCGACAACCGAGGCAACTTGCGCTATTACGGACAGCAAGGGTTGGTAGGTTGGCACAGGAAGGATGATTGGTGAATGGAGGGAAACCTGGCGTCGGCCATGTTGTTGACGACGGGCGCCAAGGGGACCACGGTTTAACTTCCAATACGACGGACAGAGTGCTGCACATCAAAGTGCTGATCTCCGCATGGCACACCCACAGAGGGTATTTCGCAGAAAAATTTCAGCCACCGCCGAGATTTGAACCCTGGAATTCGGGATAGTGAGCCAATTCTCTGGCCACCTTGAAATCTGAGAAAGAGAGGAAATGCCAGAGGAATTGAGGACTGGCCTTATCTGCCCTATTATAAAGAAGAGGGATAAATTACAGCGCAGTGATTACAGGGGTATCGCATTATAACCCTGTAGCTACTACACAAGCAAACAGAACATGAAGAAACGAATGAATAAAAAATTATAATCAAAGAATTGTATGAAAAATATTGAAAAAAATGAATGGTCTCCATGAAAGTAGGAAGTTATATCAGGCAATAAAATGGATGACGAAATATTTCCAGGAAAAAATAAACTTGTGTAAGGAGAAGAATGTAAATTTGATAGGGGTAGAGGAAGAAGTTGTTGGAAGATGGGTTGAACACTTCACAGAGATGTTAAACGTAAAGTAAGATGATGAGAAGAATGAAAGAAGAGTGTGTATGAATGAAGACAGAGAAATTACCAAACGATCCGTAGAAGGAGCAGAGGAAGCAGTGAAGCGGCAGAAGAATGGGAGTGCCCCAGGCGAGGACCAGCTCATCGCTGAGCTACTCAAGTATGGAGGAAAGGACTTAATTAGGCAACTGCACAGATTGATAACTTGGAAACTGGGAAGAGAGGAAATGCTAGAGGACTGGACTTATCTGCCCTATTTCAAGGAAGGGGGATACATTATCGTACAGTAACTAAAGGGGTATCATATAATTAAATGTTACTTACAAAGTCTTCTCTAGTACACTACAGAAGAGATTGAGCAATTGTGCTGAGGAACCTCTGGGCGAGTACCAATGTGGTGTTCGACCGGGAAGAGGTACAGTCGATCGAGTATTTGTAATTATACAGTCCTTGGAGAAATGCTATGAATATAATGTTGACCTACAAATGTTGTACATCGACTTCCAACAAGCACTTGATAGCAATGACAGGAGAAAGATAATGAATGCCACGGAGGGACTACCAAAGAAACTAATTAAGTAGGTTGAAATGACTTTGGGAGGATCTTTGGCCGAGGTCTTTATTGGAGGCTAGACAAGTGGAGAATTTAGGGTAACAAGTGGAATGCGACAAGGTGACTCTCTCTCTCTGCCGTGCAAGTCAATCTGGCTCCGCATGGAATTTTGATGGAACAGAGTTTAGGAGGGACAATAGTTAATAAGTCATCGCAGGCTTATGCTTATGCTGACGATATTGCATTAGTGGCACGGAACATCGATTCCCTCAAGGAAATGCTCAAGACCTTGGAAGAGAAGAGCCAAATAGTGGGGCTTAGAATTAATGAAAGAAAAACGAAACACATGGAAACATAGAAGATGGACCCAAAATGTAGTCTTTGGGCGGTACATATTTGAAAATGAGAATTGTTTCAGCTACCTTGGTACTGATCTAAACTCGGTGACAGATGAGATTAGCAAGATGCCGTCGCCTTCGGGGGCCATCGACATCATCTTCAGTCCTCTTCCTCCATCCTCCTCCCTCCCCTCCTCCTCCTCCCCCACCTACTCCACCCGAATGACAGAGCCAAGGAGCCTACATAGCATAGTGTATTATTCGAGGACAGAGCGATGCTCCTCTTGAGCGCGCTCCCTGCCATCTCTCGACGGCCGCTGCGATGTCCACCGGCGGCGGATTCCCCCGTTGCCGCCTTGCCGTTCAATGTTCGCTCTGCTCTCACGCAAGAGAGCGCGTGCTTTCCATGTGCTAATGCACGATATTGTAATCGTTTACGGCTATTAATTCCCGTTCATTCCCGTTGCTAAGTATTCGAGTGATGTAATTGAAAAAATCAGGTTTGACACGATTCGGAAATACTTGATCGCAACTTCTTCATGATGCCGTCCGTGTTGATTGCATTTAATGACTTAGATCGTCCAGAACCCGTTGTGAATCAATCTATTATTAAGGATAATTATGGAAATTCTTATTTGTTTGTGCTATATCCTCATTTGAAGGAATAATCTTCGAAGTATTTACTCGCGCCGCCATCAACAATTTTCTCTGAGCGACTCTTCAGCACCTCAGGTTTAATTTGTGTCAGGAAAAGAAGCACATCCTGAACGTGTCAGGATGCTTGTTTTCTTGAATATAAATCTTAAGTGATGTAATATAAATTGTATCACCAGTAGCAATAAACAAAGTATATGTTCTTAAATAACAAAAATATGTAAAAGTGCAACATGGAAAGGAAATAATCGTAGGTTATTGACGAGTTTCCATCCTATTACTTCATAACTATAGTGAGTGATTTTTTAAATCTATGATATGGTGTAAAGATCTGTTTCGTGTGATTCTGGTGTTGTATGAATGAAAATTCTTCCTAAATTGAAATTCAGATGTTGTTTTTAGTGTAAATCAAAACTTAATAAATGTACAAATAAAAAATGTTGGTTGAATAAATATTGGCCTACAATTTTCTCTATTGGATAATCCTAAAGGCTATCAATTGTTGAAGTGAAATATCCTGTACATGACACGAGTTACCCCACAAAATGATTCCGTACGACACAATACTTCGAAAAAATGAAAAATTAGATGCTCTCGAATAATTTTCTGGCACATTGCTCTTAAGGCTTCTCAACAAATAAAATACTCTGCGGATAGTTTGGTAAAAAGTTTTAAATTACTGAAATGTATGTTATCAATTTGATTCAAATTTGATTTGAAGTCAACGGAGGTTTTAAAATAAAAGTTAGCATGTTAAATATAAGTGAGTTCATGCTTTTTACTAAAACAGATAACAAATAATTTATCAGAATAATATTTAATAAATTATTAGCAAACCTAGTATTCGCATATTCGAGGTATTTGAATATTATATGCATGATTATATTCGAATTCGAGAAATACTATTCGTCCCATCTCTAATGAAAACATTGAATAGCCTCGGCGGTGACAAATATGAGAAGGTTGAGCTCTACGGCCTCTAATATGGCAAAGATAAAAAGCTCCAATCGCCGTTATAAGTAGGTACTTTTCACCGGAAATTACAGATTTTTATCTTAGCCACGGTGACATTGCGTGTCCCTGCTTAATGCCCTATTTTACTTCAAATCAATCATCCCATTAACTCACACACTTGCCTTACTACTATCATACATCACCTGCATAACATTCAATAACTTCTCATTCACTCGACATAGTCCTTCAAAACTTTCCACAGCTTATTCCATTTCACCCTTCATGTCATATGACTTCTCTAAATCCAAAAAATGCATAATACACTTTCGTTCGGACTCCCATACTGTATGCATTCATTTGCAATTATTATTTTATGTATTTATATTGGTAATGATTGATGCTTATGACGATTATGTTTGCAATTTTTCTATTAGATGTGTCTCCTTATTACTGATGTTCCTCCTTAAAATAGTAAGACAACTGTTTTCATAGTATAGAGTATTTAGCCTCTTTTATTTTTCTCTGGCAATGCGATTGGTACATGTTATATCCCGCTCTTCTTCACTGAGCGGCCATGGCAAACGGACGTAGGTACTTATATTGCTGCCATGTGCTACTAAATATATTGGTATTTCAGAATGGCGTCTTTCCGTGCTTTTGAATCTCCACCACGGACTAGGCACGTAACATTTCTCCAGCATTTGCTTGAAGTGCGAACTGCTTATCGCTATATTACATCATCCACTCCCGCAGAGGCGTAAACCCAAACTCTCTAACCCCCTTCATTCTCTCGATTTTAATCTTCCTCGCCCTTTCGATTGTTACATATATTTTACCGAACAATTTTCCCGGAAAACTCAAAAAACTAATCAATCTAAAGATATACATTCGGTCTTCCCACCTTTGTACAATGGAACTATAATCACATTCTATCAAATCGTTGGCACAAGAGAAGCTTTTAAACATAGAGATAGAGTGCCCAAGAATTCGTATTGCCAAAGAGTACGCATTGAGCTTTCCACGTAAGCCAAAAGAGTGCAGCAGTATCACGCACATGAGATTTGATTCTAATGTTGTCCAACCTGTTGGGGAACGATATCCGAAATTCATTCATCGAATGAGGAGTTGCGTTGTATTTTGCGTGAGATTATCAAATTGTTGATATATTTTCCGGAAGGAAAAACGTCGTTTTCTACATTATATTCTGTGCTTGTGCAACTGTTACATTCATAACTTATCTGCAAGTATAAATGCTTCATATTTAGTGATAAATTAATTTACTCTCCTATGAGTCTATCCTATGTCTTTACTCACATATTTCTTCTAATGTTAATTCTTAGTGTATGATTTTCTTTTAAATGAAAAAATAGCGTAATGACAAATTATTGCTCTTCTTTTGGTTGCATGCCTCACCCTCTTGTTTTGTTTTGCTGTGAGGCTGCCCTATATATTGTACATTGTCATATCATGTAATCTATTAGCCTGTATTTCATATTTCCTGCTATTTATTTACAATGTTAATTAGTTATTAAGTTTCCTCTTTCACACAAACACGACATCACACTCTTCCCATGTCAAGTGCGCCACTTGTCAATTGACCGGTGGGGGTGAGTCTCGCACTCACCGGAACGGTATATCTACGCGCCTTCGGCGCGATCAGAACTGTTGTTGATAAATTAATTTTGCTAATATAACTGTTTTCATAGAGATATGTTAGAAATAAAAAAATCGCGCGATGAGTACGCGCCAGATCTTTAAATGCGTACTCTTGGGACACGATAAATGACCTGTTTATAATGCATTTTCTTCAATTCTGGGAGAATTTACTTCAGAATATCTTAGAAAAAAATATGTATCAGAACAGAACTGTTCACTCAGAAGCAGCTGAACACGGCTCAAGAAAAAAAAAGCCGCAGGCAGTGGTGTGAGGACTGCTGCAAAATGTGTTGGTGTACAACTGTACACGAGGCAACGCTGCGAAAGAGTATGAAAGCGGGAAAGTTTACCCTATAATTATTAATCAATTTTTCGCACTTTCTCAATTACTATTACAACTAACTGGATAAATTTCACCAACCCTGTGGAGGGTTAGGAGTAGGCTATTAGGATGTCAAGGAAGGGAATTCACTCCAGCCCTCAGGGTCCGAATTCATTCTGCTTGAAACAAATGAGGCATTACTTCTTTTAGGAAGAGAGGAGTCGAAGGCTTTTGCATAACCTATGTATTCTGCACGAAGGCTCCACCGATGTCACTGTTCTTGCTTCAAAATGGCAGCATAAATTATTAATTGATGCTTGCAGCCAAGGGAACGTCTTACACATCTTTTCTGTTCCTCTTCTATCAGGAGGTTTGTTTCTCGGTGGTTATAGATATTTTCTGTGATTAGTGCAGTAAATATTTTATAAATAACTGAAAAGTATATAATAGGTATGTAGTTCTGTGGTTGAGATGGGTCACCCTTTTCACATTCATAGTATTTCCTTCCGACTAAAATGAGTAGGAAGTAAGTTTGGGACTTGCAGGATTTGGACAAAGCATTCAGCTAGGGGTCCATGAGATCCTGTAAAGTACTTTATCCAGAAGTTTAGAAGCTTGTTGTGTAAAAAAATAGGATTACCAATACGGAAAAAGTTCCATGACAACATTCGAGTAGATTGTCGCACTACATGGTTCCAAGGCAACTTGCAACGGTTGGAAAAATGGAACAGAAGAAAAACAGGATTTCGAAACTTTGGAGCTGGAGGCGGATGCTGAAGATCAAATAGAGTGTTAGGATCAGAAACGAGGAGGTATAGTACTGGATAATAGGAGAGGAGAAAACCATGCGGAACTGTATGAGGAAGGGGCAAGGCCCAGATGGATAGGCCACACTTTAAGGCAGGAAGAATTTTTAAGGAACGTTTTAGAAAAGGGGAAAATAGGAAGAAAATCCCCTCGAGGAGGAAAGGGGCGAATGCAAAACGGGATAGGGAAGAGAAAAGGGCCTTTTAAAGAGTTAAGAGGGGAGAATGGAGGAGAGGGGGCTGCAGTCAACCAATCTTTGGATTGAAAGATGATGGCAAGGAGGGAATGTGGCTAGAGGACTTAGTGAAAACAGTTTTGACTTGTATACTGAAAGAGAAGAAAGCCTCAAAATGCGAAGACTACGGAATTATTAGTTCAATTTCATTAGCGGAAGAAGTTGTACACAGAATCGCCAATTAAAAAAATAGGAGACTTGAGCCAATTACTGGGTGCCTACGTGGTGACCATTTTGGGTTCAGGAAGGGGAAGGCAACTTAGGATGCAATCACGGTAGTGAAAAAATAGATGTGTAGAAAGGAACGTAGAGTATAACCAGGACGACGTTTTCGCTTGCTTTGTAAAAATTATAACATTAAATACCATAAAATTCAAATATTTTTAATCAATAATAATTAAAATGTTCTACTTACTTGAAAAAACAGTGCAAGAGTAGAAGCGGAAATCGCTCGGAGAAAATTAGAAAATATTACAAAATCTGAAAGACACGACCTCTGCCACGCGCCACTCTAGGGCGTCCCACAGAACTTAAAATGCTGGTTAGTTAGCCACCACATGACGGGCGCCTTTCTGTGTAGCTGGGTACAAATAGTGAGAAGCCATTTGGCGTCAAAACGTTTTCATTGAATCGTCAAGCTACGCATACAATGTGGAACTTGAGACATTTTTCTACGATAAAATGGGACACTGTATTAATTTACGGGGAAGCTATTAGTAACACACTTGAACTTGAATCTCACAAGTGTTTGCCCTTCATCATTTCACCACCTTTGGGATTGCACGTTGCAATCGGTCAAGGATAAAATGTTTCATACGGTGTAGTTGGTGACATTTTTGTGTGCATATTAGATAAAACCTTTCCCTTGGACTACACCCTTGTCGTGGTGGAAGGGCTTGCGTGCTCCGATGACCGCTAGCCCTTAGGCTGCGGGAAACGTACATGTACGTGTGTACCGGCGACTGCGGGAAATACGTTCTTGTACGTTGGACCCTCTCTGTCTACCTGCTCCCTCAGCCCTTTCATATTTTTATGACCCGAACACTTTCTTTCCAGCAGTGGACATTTGGGAATCCACACTTTTTACCCAAACCACTCCCTTCCCACGCTCTTTAGGGATCGCATATCACAGCAATGAGGCACGACCCTTTCTTCCGATTTCTCGCTCAATGGGCTATGGTTGTCTCAAAAGTTAGTTGTCTTATGCTCGCGCCCGGCTCAATTATCAACGGATTTCTTTGGTGTTTGGTATCAAACTAAACAGAAAATTGCTAGAAAAAAATATTGTCATATTTGTTTTTAACAATTACGCCTATAAACAAATTTTCAAAATGTGTTCAAAGTCCCACTGATCCCTCAACAAGTTCCGGTGGCCACCCCCTGGGATCCCAAGAAAAGGGTCGGGAGAGGATTACATGGGTCATATAACTGCCCGGCCTCGGCCCGTAGGAATTAGGGACAGGCTCCGTCCGAATAGATATTTCCCGCACAGGGTGGACGACATGCGCTATATCTGCAGCAGCCTAAGGGCTAGAGCTGAACTGGCGGGAGCAATGCTCCTGGTAGGTTCACCCATGACAGATTGGTCAAAGGTTAGGAGAGAGACGAATGGTAGTCCGCACAGCGTCTGTACCTCAGTGAGGCGGCTGCAAAAGGTGTCTGACCCCAGTGGGGCGGCCTCTTAAGTGATGGTGTCACGTAAAAAACACTATTAAGTAAGGCCACGGCATGCCATCTCAATTAAAACAAAAACTTTGAAATTATGGACAGTTCTGAAATAATAACGAATCCTGGCAACTACGGGACTCGGCCCAGTGGGCCGGGTGTCGTGCCCGGCAGCGGTGGGAGCAAGGCCCCTGCGGTCGTCATCACTCGAAATCCTTGCTCAGAAATACAGCAGCAGAGGAAAAGAAGATAAAGAAGAGGAACGAAACAATCAGAATAGGCACATTGAATGTTAGGACTATGCTGAGGCCGGGCAAGCTAGAGAATATAAAGCAAGAAATGGAGAGGGTGGGTGTAGACATCATGGGTCTGGGTGAAGTAAGATGGAAGGATGACGGGGACTACTGGAGCGATGGCTATTGAGTAATATATAGAGGAGGGAATGAAAGTCAGCGCAGGGTTGCATTCGTAATTAATAGGAAACTTGGTAGAAAAGTAGTGTATCAGAACAGGTGAGAGATAGGATAATAGTCGTGGAACTAAAGGCAGATCCAAGGAATTTAATTATAATCCAGGTTTATATGCCTACCTCTAATCATAAAGAGGAGGAGGTAGATGGAGTATACGATCAGCTAGAGGAAATAATTGGTAGGATACCTGGGAGTAAACACTTAGTAGTAATGGGGTATTGGAACGCGGTGGTGGGTGAAAGAAGAGGTGGGCGATTACGGGCTAGGAAGGAGAAACGACCGGGGCGAGAAAGCTGTGGAGTTTTGCCGTAGAAATCACCTAGTAATTACAAATACATGGTTCAGACATCATCCTCGACGTAGGTACACTTGGAAGAAGCCGGGAGACACAGATAGGTTCCAGATAGATTATAAAATGGTTCATCACAGATACAGGAATAGTGTTAAAACCTCGCATGCTGATGCAGACACAGACCACAACTTATTAGTCATGAAATGTCGGGTAAAACTGAAAAAGATAAGAATGGGAAGGAGGGAACGAAAGTGGAATACTGAGGCATTAACTGGGGCAATGAAGAAGAAGTGTCGAGAGGAGGTTGATGAGATATTGGGTGAGGATCATGGAGTAAGATCACTGGAAGATGAATGGGGAAGTCTGAAAAATGAAATTGTAGAAGCGGCGAAAGCAACGGTAGGCAAGGTGAGTGCAACTAAAATTAGAAAACCGTGGATCACGAAGGAGATGATAATGGAGATGCAGTAGAGAAGGAAATGGAAGAGCGTAAACTCAGAGCTAGGTAAAAGAAAATACCGAGAATTAAATAACAGGCTTAAAAGAGAAACAAAGAAAGCAAGAGAGGCGTGGTGGAGAGAACAGATTGACTCGTTAGAGAAATACGAAAAAGAGGGAAGATCAGATGCATTATATAGGAAAGTAAAGGAACTGACGCGTGGTAATAAGGGAAGGGGAATTACAACGATAACAGACAAGTCAGGAAAAGTGATCGTAGAACCGAAAGAGATCCAGGAGAGGTGGAAGAAGTATGTTGAGGAGCTCTATGGTAAAGAAATAAGGCCCAATGTGTAAGCTATAGAAAGAGAAGACATCGACAGAGATGGCATCGGACCAGATAGACCCTATCCTAGATAGCGAAATCGAAAGAGCTCTACGAGACATGAAAAGGAATAAGGCGGTAGGAATAAATGGCATACTTGCAGAGTTTTTAAAGAGCATGGGGAAGAACGGAAGGGGGAAACTTTTCGCGCTTATTCGTAAGATTTATGAGGATGGGGTGTGGCCAGAAGACTTCGCGAAGACTGTACTAATTCCTATACCGAAGAAGAGCAAGGCAAAAACGTGTGGAGACTATAGGACAATAAGCTTAATATCCCACGCGGCCAAAGTAGTTTTGAGAATTATAAACAGAAGGTTAGAGAAGAAGGCAAATGAATACCTGGGTGACGACCAGTTCGGGTTTAGGAGAGGGACAGGAACGCGAGACGCCATAGCGATGATGAGGACGCTAGTAGAAAGAAACCTCGAGTATGGGCAGGATGTTTTTGCATGCTTCGTAGATTTTGAGGAGGCGTTTGATCGGGTGGAATGGACGAAATTAATGGGAGTGTCGAAGAAATTAGGGGTCAATTGGAGGGACAGGCGTCTGATTCGGAATTAGTAGATAGAGAAATTTTTCCCAAATAATTCAACGTTTACAGAAAAGATAGGTCCAACGAACCGGAGGCGGAGTATTTATAGCTGTAAAGAATACCATTGTCAGCCAAACGGAAATCGTCCCAGATACCAGTCTAGAATCTGTATGGTGCTCTATTAGTTGCCCTAAATCAAAAACAATATTCGTGTGCGCATACTACAGGCCATCTAACACCGACGTCACCTCAATTTCAAAACTCGAAACACAAATAAAGAACATCATATCCAGGAACAGAGGGGACAACATTCTTGATGTATTGGCAACAAATATACCGCAACAAGTAATTAAGGTAAATACTGTTGAGGGCATTAGTGACCATAGAGTAGTTACCGCACAGTTCTCTTTGAATATAATTTAAAGTTTTAAACAAAGAAGAAAGTTCTACATTTTAAAAAAGCCGATTTCAATGCGTTCAAGAGTCATATAAAAAATTCTCTTCCCGACTTCCAAGAATCAAGCGTAAAGTTAGACACGGAGGGTAGTTGGAAAGCTTTTCTTTCGATCGTACATTCGGGGATCAGAAAATATATTTCAAGTAAAGTAATAAAAAGAGGGCAGCGAACCCAGATGGTACAATGCAGAAGTGAGAAAATCGTAAAGACGTCAAAGAGTGCGCCACGCCAAGATGAAAAAACTCAGTAGAGATTTGTCCACTGGTGATCAAAATTTAATAATTGAAAAATACAAATTGTCTAAAGCCACTACAAAGGAAGCATTTCGGAATGCATTCATGGATTTTAAAAGAAGAACATTAATAGAACAGTTACAGGATAACCCAAAAGCATTTTGATCATACGTAAGGGAAGTTCAAGGCAATAGATCAACAGTTATTCCACTAAGAAACGAAAAGAGCGAATTATTAACAAGCAGTGCGGACAAAGCCAACTTATTAAATTCCTACTTTCAAAGTGTGTTCACCAAGTCATCACAGATTACATCCGTAAAGTCCAAATAAGTCCCCATGTCCTGAAGAAATTCCTGTCCGCGTGTATAGAGAATTAGCTTGAGAAATAGCACTCTACTTGTAGAATATATTTAGTAAATCCATCAACGAACACAAAGTACCCATGGACTGGAAAATTGCAAACGTCACTCCCATATTCAAAAGTGGTGATAAGGAGCAGCCATCGAACTACACACCGATATCTCTCACATCTATCTCTTGCAAAGTCCTTGAACATATAATTGTAAGTTCAGTTATGAGACACCTCGATATACAGACCTTGTTAACAAAAACGCAACACGGATTCAGAAAGGGAAAATCTTGTGAAACTCAATTCGAACTTTTTGCCCACGATATTTTAGTCTCGGGTGAACATAACATTCCAGTTGATGCAATTTTTCTAGACTTTAAAAAGGCATTTAATAAAGTTTCCCACAGTAAGCTACTCATGAATTTAAAATCCTACGGTTTAGACGACGACGTAATTTCCTGGATTAGAGAATTCTTAAGCAATCGCGTGCAAAGGGTTGTATTAGATGGCGCTATCTCTAATGAAGTAAAAGTCACATCGGGTGTCCCACAGGAAAGTGTCATAGGCCCAATTCTGTTCCTTTTGTACATAAACGACATCGGTGAAACAGTTGACAGGAAGCTTAGATTATTTGCAGACGACGCAGTGGTGTATAGAGAAATACGTAGCCTAAATGATAAGCAAGCGCTAAGGACCTCAAGGCAATACAGGAGTGGTGCGATGCGTGGCAGCTAGAATTAAACCTGAAAAAATGCGTTGTTATGAATTTTTGGAAACGGAAAAACGCTCCTTGTAACAGCTATTGCATAAACAACAGCAAATTAGAGACTGTAGAATCGGTTAAATACCTCGGAGTTAAACTGACTAATGATCTCTCGTGGAGTAAACATATTCGATAAATTACCGGTGAAGCTAATCGTAAATTGGGATTTGTTAAAAGAGTACTTGGCAAGTGCAACGATAAAGTTAGGAAAATCAGCTACTTCTTCCTCGTTAGACCCCACTTGGCATATGCTGCCAGTATTTGGGATCCTTATGAGATAGGCTTGGAAACTGAGTTAGAACGCGTGCAGCGAAGATCGGCAAGATACGTTAAAGGCCGTTACGATAATCTCGTTAGTGTTACTGACCTTTTGCAGCAACTGGGGTGGGAAACGCTTTCAGACCGTCGATTAAAATTTAGACAATCTATTATGTAAGTTCCAAACCGGTCTATTTTCTGACGACGTTGATAATATTTTACGAAATCCGACATACTACGGTAGATCAGATCATGAGAATAAAATTAGGGAACTAGACTGCAGAACGGACAGATTTAAAATGTCATTTTTCCCACGAACTATAAGGGAACATAACAGCGGCCAATGAGACTTTTATCTAGGTTTGTCGATACGTAGTGTAGCTCGTAGTAGTAGTAGTACTCCGTAATACTTGAATCCTTATCTGTTACCTAGTACTAGCAGCACGCAATGCATATTTTCTACATAAGTCTTGAGTCTCTTTCCATTTGTGTAGTTGCAAAATACATACAATTATATTAACGGTCCCTCTTCATTGTGATAATATCTGTAGTGTAGTGCATGCTTGTGAGGCTTCGTCTCGTGACAAGCATTAGCGATTTATGCTTATACATAATTAGTCGTAGTTACACTAACTTTAGGGTGTAGTGTAATGCATGTTGGTGAATACTCACCCCCTGCCACACACCCCTGAGGTGGCTTGCAGGGTATTTTGTTGATGTAGTATATGAACCAGAGGGCACAGGTTAGGGTAGCCGATGGAGAATCGGGATGGGCCACGATAGGACGGGGAGTGCGGCAGGGGTGCCCACTATCGCCGTTGCTTTTTAACGTGTATTCAGAAGAAATGGTAAGGGAGGCATGGGGGGAGGAGGAGGTAGGAATAAAGGTAGGAGATGAGCTGATAAAATCAGTGAGATTTGCAGATGATCAAGTATTGGTTAGTCAGTCTGCCATGGGGTTACAGTCAATGGTGAATGTGTTAGAGGTGCAGTGCGTAAAGTATGGGATGAAGATCAACCACAAGAAAACGAAAGTGATGAAATTTTCTAGAAGTAAGAAGGCGGGGCTGAATATAAGGGTGAGCGGGCAGAAGATAGAGCAGGCCGAGCAGTTTACGTATCTGGGTAGTATTGTAGAGGAGGATGGGTTTAGTGGTAAAGACATCAGATGCAGAATTTCCGTGGCTAAATAAGCATTTTCGAACTCCCTCGTCTCGTCCTCAACTACTCAATACCGGGGTATGTTTAAGCGCTCCTTCACATGACGCAGTCATACGACTCTTAAGCCGTGTTTACACGATGCATTTACCCGCGCAAGTACGTGGCTGGACAGATGCGTGAACACATTCACCAAATTAGAACAGGGGCTATTTTCTGTCCACGCATTCACGCATTTGCGCAATTTTGAGTGTTTACACGGTGAAATTTTGATGGTGATTGTGTTCACGCATCTACCCGCGCGGATAAATGCATCGTGTAAACACGGCTTTGAACGCTCCGCCCCGTTTAAGCGTCGTAACACGTTTTACACTATCAATTCGTAAAATATTAAATTTCTCTTGAGATCCTCATACTTTCTGCCTCCTCTCATCACATACACGACTTCGATTCTTCGTCTTCCGCTTACGTCGAATATTATCCACTCTTTTCGAAGAGAAGGGAATTGATGAGGGAGGTCTGAGAAGAGACGTAAAGAAAAGTCTGATGAAAACTATGATATGGAGCGTGGCGCTGTATGGGTCGGAAAATTGGTGATTGCGAAGGCAGGAAGTGCGTAGACTTGAGGCGTTTGAGATGTTGGTTTGGAGAAGGCTGGAGAAGGTGAGCTGGGTTGCGAGGAAGACGAGCGAGGAGGTACATATTGGATGTGGTTGGAGAGGAGAGGAAGCTTGTGGCAGAGGTTCGGAAAAGGCAGAAGAGATGGATAGAGGTGGTTTTGAGAGGAGGGGGCATGTTGAAGAGAGTGATAGAGGGGAGAACACTGGGGAAGCGTGGAAGAGGAAGGAAGATAGGAATTCTGGACGAAATAAGAGGAGGTAGAAGATATGAAGAATTGAAGAGGGATCTAATGGCGGGACATCCTTAGGAGGGAAAGCGAGACAATGTCTATGAGGTTGGGATGCAGAATGGGGACTGTCCAAGAACCTACGACTACTTGAATGAAAAAAAATTAGATAAAAGAATTTTGAATACGGTTCATAATGTCATATGGCACCGCAAGTAACTCTAGTCACGAACGCTAGAGCCTCATATGATGATTATATACATACTAAGATGGTGTAATAAAACCCAGGAGAAGTCTCAATATCGCTATTGCCGTAGGATAATACAATCAAAATCATATTTTTGGCACATGTGAAATAGTAGCGGGATTGAAGCCCGGGGGAACGTGTTAAAAATTAAAACGTCTTTAATAAATAGACAATAAGGAGTAGAGAAAATAATATGGAAAATCTGAATAAAGCGACAAAAACTTCATACTCGTCCCCATATGAATTTTCATTGAAAAAATAGAAAAAAAAATATCCGCTGGAAACTGTTCTCACCAGCTCCAAAGCACATGCGGTACTGAAGAGCTGGCTTCAAAAGAGACGGCCTATAAAAGAAACCTAGCGGAGGGGTGAGGGCCGACACGGTGCCTCTAAAAGCCGTTTTACAAGGGGCACGACATTGCACAACCTCAAACTGCATGTTTTTCTCAATCGGACCAGTAATCATTTCCGAATTAGACCAGGGGCTATTTTACCATCTCGGGTTCATGCATGCGTTCTTGCAATTCACGGCTTTGCACAATGCAATTTGAAATGCACGCTCGTGCGTATGTACATCAGATTGTGCAATTACGTGCCCCGTGTAAAACGGGCTTAAGGGACGCGAATGCGCGTCCTTAGGCATCCTGGCAATACACGTCTTGAATGTGTAAAAAAACGCTTGACAGAGTTAATTGTTTAAAAATTATGAAGATACTCATGAAAATAGGTGTGAGGTAGGCGACTCATCCAAAACTTATATGTTGGCCCAGAGGGCAACGGTGGCCCGTCACCGGAGGGCTGACGGATAATCAGGGTGGGCAGCTACGGTGTAACGCAAAGCCAGTTGTCACCTTTGCTTTTCAACATTTATACCGAGGAAATGGTAATAGAGGAATGGGAATAAAAACAGGAGGACTGCAGTTATAGTCTTCTAGAGATGTGGACGACCAGGCGTTGGTTAGTCGATCATTTGAGGGATTGCAAGTTTTGGTAGATGCATAAGAAAATCGGTGCGGGAAATAAGGAATGAAGATTAATTTTGAAGAAAAAAACTGACATTTTATAGGAAAAAGAAAAAGAGAGGATGATCATAAAAATAGAAGGGTTAACTTATTATAGGGATAGAAGAGGGATTAACCCGAGTAAGTACAGCAATTTAATAAGTTGGTTAGTACGTTGGAGGAAAATAGGTAATGGTGTAGTGTCAAAGACTATAAGTAGAATTGCGATGGTGGAAGAAGCCTACGCTCATAGGAGGGAGCTGGTGATGGGTGCATTTTGTACTCGAGGAAGAGCTAGGAATGATTGGTGAGGAAACTTCTGGTGGAGGCAGAGTACGTGGTTGGAAGAGGTAATGAGGGGAAAAGGCCCTCGGGGGATAGAGGGGAGGATGCCGGGAAAATGGGGAAGGGGAAGAAAGAGAATAGGCTTTGTGGACCGTATGAAGAGAGGTAGGGCGTATGCTGGGATGAACAAAGAAATTGTGTAAGGAGACATGGGCCTACGCCTTTAAAAATGAAGAGGATTTGTACTCTTCCATTTAAACCCACCTTAGCCGGTAGATAACACAAATAATAATGACGTTAGTCAGGCATAAAGATTTGCAAAGGGCTAAGGACTAAATACAGTTTAATATAATTATGATAATTATTATTTCACTCATATGCAAAAGATTATTTGTGAGGATATATTACTCGAGACGGATAAAAGGAAAAGAAATAAGAAAAATAAAATCGATATCAGGTGAGTTGAATTCTATTCTACCTCGCCAACAATGTTTCCATCTTTATCAGTAAATGATTTTTTTCTTATTCCACCAGACTCCCATCAGTGCTCATGGCATACAACTTGCGGATACTCAATGATAAAGTTATCCAGATGAATACGTTTATTCCGTTTGGAGCGAAATCTTTTCTACCTGCGAACCATAAGACAATGGTTTCCTTCCGGATTAGAGTAATAGTACCCCAACAAAATGAAGCTATTTCCAACCATTCCGCCTCATGCGCCGTATTTTCACTTCAAGAAACAAACCATAAGTCTTTAAATTTAACTACAATATCATTCCAACAGCAAGATTTCCAATATAGGCGGTAAACCCTTCCAAAAACACTAACACACCCTGTACCACACCTAATGGCTCTATAGATCAACAAAGAGACCCGGACCAGAGTCCTCTGAATTGCATTCTCAACACTAATCCCTCACTCAGTAAGCGGCACAGAATTTTCTTTAGGCGGCATTTTGAAGGGGCAGAGGGTCAACTGCCCATTCGTACCGAAGAATCAGTTTCACGTCAAGAATCAGTCCACGCGCGAGGAAGGGGGTATGGCATGGGGTGTCAGGAGGGTCGAGAGCTCCTCGCTGCAAGTCTCTCGCTGCAATGCAGGCGCCGGAGGTCAGTCAAGGGGGAGGGTGGGGAGGGGGGGGGCTTTGGTTTGGGACAAGAGAGGATCATCAGGCACATTCAATAAACCCGAGCGGGCGTGCGTGTAGCTCACTCATTTGGCCGATTGTGCGTGTGTGCGGGGGGGGGAAGAGGAGGGGTTGCGGGGGTCTAGTGCCGCCCCCTACTCCCTCCAAGAGTTTCGGGACGAGAACTTCGGAACTTGAATAGAACTCCCTCCTCAGTCCTCTCTCCCACTCCCACCGAGCCAAAGATCAATGCCCCAAGGGAAGGATTGGTCACTGAATGTCAAGAATCGGTTCCGAGCGCTCGCGGGGCGAAAATAGGAACACGTAGCGGGAGGAGTGACGTCAGGCTCCACCTTCCTCTTTCCCCAGTCCTTCCCATCCCTTCTCCCCCCGCCCGCATTCCACCAAAATACAAAGCGCAAAGCGCGCCTTAGCGGCCGACCTCCCCAAGTTGTTTCCCCCAAGTCACATGCCACCCGAAACATTCTTAAGGAATGAATATATATCATGCATTCATCCATTTATATCAGTGAGATTTTCAATGCATGCAGATACATTTGAAAATAAGAATCACCAAACGCCCAGGGGTTAAATTTTTAGACTCTCAATCTTAGAAAACTCAGATTTGAGACCAAGTGATGGCAAATCATTTCCTGATTTTGGAATTTTAAAAACTCGAACGGGGCGAGAATATTTTACGCCCTACGTGCTGCACAAAGCACCCGTCTGCTGAGAGGCAGCAACCTCAGCAGAAGGCGATGACGGCGCAGATCAAGAAGATCGGTCCGGTATCGAATCTTGGGCGAGAGTGAAATTCACGGAATCGGGAAGGCAACGGGAAGCCACCACATTAGTCTCCCTAGATGAAGATGCAGCCTTGCATTCAACAACATATGAAGTGATGGCATTCCTCCCGGTAAAATGTTGTGGAGGTAAAATAGTCCCCCGATCGGACCTCCTGGTGGGTAGGGACTACTGAATCAGTCAAGAGTGGACAAATGCAGGATAGGGACACGGAACGTGATGTTCTTAAGGGTGACCGGGAAGCTGGAGAATGTGAAGATGGAGATGGAAAGGAGGCAGACATCCTGGGAGTCAGCGAGATCAAGTAGACGGAGGCAGACCGGAATACTGGAGCGACGGATACCGAGTGATATACTCAGGAGACGACCAGAGGATCGCAGGTATTGACATCTCACTGAAGAAAAAATGGGGCAGAAGAGTGAAGTCGGTCTGGTGGTACAGCGAGAGGATCCTGATGGTGTAGCTGGAAGGAGAGAGCCCACGGACACCGTGATAGTGCAGGTCTACATGCCAACGTCCAGCCATAAAGAAAAGAAGAAATAGGAGAAGTGTATGAACAATTGGTAGAGGTCCTCGGAGGAGTTTTAGGGGAAAGAGAACCTTATCAAAATGGGAGACCGGAACGCAGTAATGGAAGAGGGAAAAAAGGGAAGCATCGTAGGAAATTTCGGACTAGGAAAACGAAATCCCATAGGAGAATGAATAATGGAGTTCAGCAATGAGAGGAATATGGGTGTAGCAAACACTCTCTTTGAGTAATATCAGCGCAAAAGATACAGATGGAAAATGCCATACAGATGCCAGATTCAGGCACCAAATCGACTACATACTTGTCAGAGTGAGATACAAGAACCAAGTGGAGCAGCGCTAGAGCTATCCCGGTGCAGACATAAATAGTGATCACAACCTAGAAGTCATGGAAAGCCGCCTTCGACATTAGAAAACAAAGAAGATAAAAATGAACCAAGATGGGACACGAAATCGCAGGTGGAAAAAGGTAACAGAGAAAGATTCTCCACAGCCGTCAACAGGAAACTAGAGAGTGGAGGACAAATGGGCACCGAAGGAAGATGGAGTGAGTTGAAGAGGACAATTGCAGAAGTAGCAGACGAGCGACTGGTGAGTAAGAGAGGAGCCGAGACAAAGAAGCCATGGATTGCGACGAAGGCTAGGGAACTTGTAGAAGAAAATACAAGAACCGCAGAATCGAAGGTGAGGCAATCCTCTTTAAGAAGCTTAGGAACGAAGTCATTCGAGAATGCAAGAAGGCAAGGGAGAATTGGATAGAAAGTTGCTGCTAGGAAATCAACGGACACATGAAGAACGAAACATCATACAAACTAGTAAAGAGACACTTCGGAGAGAGAAAAACGAAAGCAACAACATCAGGGATGTGAACGGGAATATACTGATAAGAGGGAAAAGACATTGGGAATAAATGGAAGCAAAACATCGAAGAACTCTACCAAGGGTCGAGGCCGCAGGAAGAAAACTTAGTTGAAAGGCGAGAGCGAGGTGAACGAGGGCGACCGGAGCCCACGCTCACCGAGAAGCGAATTCGACAGAGCAGTGAAAGATCTGAAGGATAGTGCGACATTATTACAGTGAGGGCATTACGCTCTTCCGATGGTTCGCGAATGCCCTTACACCACATGCCACCCAACCCTCTGCAAGGTCTGTCTTTAGAGTTACAGACCTTGAGCCCTATGGACCGAGAGACTCCTCGCACTATCTCGAGACTATTTCCCGCGCTTCCGAGCGCCAACACACACGCGACTTTCGTGCTCGTCACCCAGCTCTAAAGGGCTGGAATTGTCCCTTGTTTTGGTAAGGACCTTCGGCCATAAGTTCTATGCCTTCGACCATTGAAATAAATAGACACGGCATCGACGCTTTCAAGCTATGGGAACGAGTGTTGTCCAAGTTTTGCAACACTCGTGATGTAGGAGTTGGCACAAAATCTGTGGCTTAAGCCGTGTGAGATGGGAGGTTCGGAAGGATTGGTGGAGTATTTGCCCAAATAAGTAGCCATTTTGAATTTTAAAGATATCTTACGTGATGTAACGAAGGTAGAGATATTTAAAAAAATCTGTCATCAGAATGGTGTTATACTATGCGGTAGACAACTGTAAAGAAAATGCTGGAAAGTTGTTCCGGTCTTTCATGGGAGGGTCCCAATGTCCTTTAATTATATGCCTATTTAATTTTTTTTTTCATACATCTTAGTGCTACCTGCAAGATAGTGACATATACCTGTGTGATGTGGAGGAAGTTGCCCGCTCAAATGCACTATGTAGTATATAATACGTTTTAAATATCAGCTAATTTTATTGGTAGTATCAGTTACCGGTATTTTGAGCTTTCAAATCCGTTATTTATATTTGATTGTAGAATAAACCTAAGGTTTCTCGCTAAATTGATGCCAACATTTTCCAATTATGAGATTAATGGAGCAATAATTCCTCATCACCGTAAATATGCGCTTGACAATAATTTAACCCCCTTAAAGATGCCCCACCCAAGTTCCGTTCACTTATTACGCAAAATCTGTGCATTCATACGCACCTTTCATTCTGATAATGCCATTTTAAGGAAAATGTTAAAGACCAGTCAAATACAAGTTAATGCCCTGAATTTTTCGTCACTCATATGGTATTTCCAAATTGGTTGGTGATAGCTTGTTTTTTTTATTCTTAATTGTTTTATAATAAGAAGATAGTCTTGGAGATTAAGCTAATGTGTTTGTTCTTCCTAGGAATGCCATCAGGGGAACTGTACTGAGGAGCATCAGGAGCGGCTCATATAAAACGATCTACTTTCAAGTTAAAGCTCTGAATTGATTTGCCACCCATGAGTACTTCAATCATTCCAAATTAGTGGGTGGTAAGCTTTTTTCCCGGCTACAACATTAATTCAAACTCACATGTAACCTGGCCGATCTAAAGAGTTGGTTTGCAAAAAAGTTTTTCAATTCACTCTGCAATGTGAAAATATCGTGAAATAAGCGGCAGATTGCATTTTTTTTAATTGTTTCAGAAGAGCATGCGTAAGATGATGATGAAATGCTTGCCTCTACTTGAAATGTTTCTGGCAAGAACATTCTGTATTCCTGAGCCTGAATCAAAGTGATTTAATATGAAGATGAAATTGTCGAAGATAGGATTCTTTTGTTGGATTTTCGTGTATTTACAATTGTATATGAGGTGCTTAAGTCTTTTAATGCCCATGGTCACAGTAATCCTAAAATCAGGGGTAAATATCCTGCTAGTTATTTAAATGAAGCCTTAAGTAAAATCTTTTTATCTCACTGAGACTACTTTTGGATCGAAGTGAGAATATCATGCCGGTGCACTCGATACAAAATGTCTTTATTTTCTAATAATTTAGTGTTGGCTATAAATGCTAATAGCAGTCGTGCTAGAACAGCAACATGTTAAATTAGTTAAAAATAATGTACAGCAGCTATCACATTACTTTAATCTGTATTCGATGCCTTTGTGAAGTATTTAGAAATAGTATTTCTTTTTTTTGGAAGATAAGCCCCTCACTTTAATGGGAAAATATTTTTTATCTGTTTTGTAGGTTTTCTCTCTGCCTATAACAACTTAATACGAAAATAAAATAATATCCTTGGATGTCCGAAGCCACAATCAGTGGCAGGAGCTGTAAAAGGCTGTCAGATCGAAATACGGACTAAATCTGAAAAATTGGTCCTACCTACTCGGAATGTGAGAGGTGTGTGTACTTAGAAGTGAATGAGATGGTCAATGTAATGGAAATGTGACGGTTCAATGTTTGGTGAGTTTTGGAAGCCAAGAGCGAGGGGTTGGATGTTTATTACGACTGAAAACGGATGGTGCTCTGGATTCATACGAAAGTAGGCATTCGAAGATCTGTGAGCAGCAGTGAGTAGAGAAAGTTGTGTTCTAGGGTTAGTAAGATATATAATACTGTCATACTGTTATTGGTTATAATGGGGTTATTGTCGTACTGTCACTATTTTACAGTTGTTCGTGTATCATTTAGTTACTAATTCCGGCTAATTTTTAGGTCTATATTTCATCTTGCATTTATATTCCATATTTCTTATAAATTTCCAGTATCACTATTAACTAGTTGATAAACCGTCAAAAATGATGGGAAAAATACCTAGTATTGCAAATCTTATTAAAGTAGATTATATTTACATGTGATTTTTTTAGTTTATTTTAATATTATCAGTCTAATATCTGGAGGTCAATGTTCTATCGGATTGAAATATTTCTGTGGGCGAATTCGTAAGGAAATCACACGTACCTCTATCCTATGCCTTACCCACTTCCATTTCAACCTTGCCGAAAATTCCCCTTCCCATAGGTGAATCGCCAAAGCCTCGTTCTCTGTTCCAGTCTAGTCGGCGTGGAGTACTCACCCGCTCCCGGAATTTCAGTTACGGTTTAACTAAGAGAGCCTCACAACTCGCACTTATACAAATTTGTCATCGATTTTGGGAGTTACTATACGGTTGGCTGAACCTTCGACTAATGGTTTGTAATTTGGTTGCTGTTGTGAAATATACCTGCTTTCATCGATAATATTTGTTTTAACGCTTATTTCCCCAATTATCTCACCGAATCTTGGAAAGAGTTCGCTTGTAGAAGGGCGTTTTGGACGAGAGAATTATTTTCCCTCTCTTGTTACGCTTCAAACCGTGAAGGGACCTTCGCCCGAACACAGAGTTATAACCTGATTTCAATTGTCTCTTCCATCAGCGACTGGCCGAGGAGTCTATTGAAATCAGATTGGAAGATAATAATTATGTACACCAGAGACGCAGGATACACCCTAAGCAGCACACAGGGAAGCCTATCCTCGACACAATGGACGCAAGAAAATGGCGCCAAAAATCGAGTAACACCTGAGCCTGACCGAAAGATATATAAACCCTGCAAGTTCAATTACACGACATCAGCCCTGAAGACGATAGCAAAGACAGTCATTAAGGAGGTTCCGCCGCGACTGTGTGAGTCAAAACAAATACTAAATTCCACATTTTTTATAATTTGTCCAAAAAATCCTGCCTTCACTGAAGCAATGCGTTACCTATAGAAACCCAAAAGTAAGGTACAAAATATGCAGATTATTCCAAGAATGTATTTTAAATGAGCACTTTTTTCCAGCCAAAGGAGCCGACTGCAGCGCCATTTACTACGAATTACCGCATTTTGACTTCAATTACGGCAGTAATTCTTCAGTAACTAGAAAAATAAGGTGGTAAGATGCCTGTATTTTATTTTTATTCCATTTTTCTGGATTATTTCCTTCTTAGAGACAGTTTTCCACGAAAATGGCATTTATATTTTATGGAAAAATACTATTTTTCCTCGAGTTTCTCTCATTCCCTTATTGAACACCATGTAATTTCAAGTTCAATTGTAGAACAAAATAGTGTGGAAAGGTATTATTTTGTTGTTCATATCAGATAGAGGACAATTTTTCTACAAGTAGACCGAATATGAATAAAATGACATTTGAGTCATTTTACGGTGGAACCACCTTAAAACGTTGGCAACGGCTGCCTTCCTGACGCGGTGGGAAACCCGAGAAAATTTAATCAGCCTTGGTCGCCGGAAAAGCATCAAATCTTTCAGAGAAGGTATCGGTCACGTACAGTTTCACTTACAAGGGTATCCGTAAATCGGATCTAGGACGTTGACAGGCAGGTGGTCCCCTCCCTCACAGTCAGTAGAGAGTGGTCGAAGGTAATGTGACTGGTAATCCTAAGGTCTTAAGTTCGAGACCCGTAGGTGGCGAATTTTTATTGTTCGTAGTTTTGTTATTTTACCTAAGCACACAATACATTCTTTTTGATGTTTTATCCAAAATGCGTGAAAACAACGTTACGTAATTTTTTAAGTACATACATTAGCCCTACATCTCTTTTGCCACAGAGATAGATCTCTGTCTATTCGTTCCGGCGGATTCGGAAATGGTTTCATAATAGCTGGATCGTTGTATCTTCTACTACTGAGCATCAATTTCGACAAGAGTCGTATTTCGCCTCTTCAAGTGAAATTCTCCGGGAGAGTAAATTAAAGAACCCTATTTTCATGTGCAGCTCTCAGACCACCATCATAACCTCCCCAAGCACCATTTTCAGAGCGGGCGCACGCGTTGCATGCGATGTTTGCCATTTTTTTGTGAGTTTGACCATAGAGTAAGCATATTACTCTATGGTTTGACTCAACAACCCTACAATCTTATTTATGTTTTTTAAAGTAAAAGGTTTGAACTGTGGTAAAATATATATTTCAACCGAAAATTAATTGTGAAACATCAGTTTCTTAATCAGTAAAAGTCGAAAACCCTAGGGCAAAATTGTGTTAACAGGAAAAGGATAATTCACCGGGTAACTTCCCACACTTGGTGGAAAATTAATTATGGATTTATTCTTTAACTATGTCACGATTCCTCAAAGTTACTTCGCTTACCATCGCGTCAATATTGTGGTTGAGACTCCTAAAACAAAGCATTGCAAGAGGCCTTCCTGTTCTTTACCTCTCCCGTTCATTCCCCCACTATCTCTCTCTCCTCCTTTCCCCTGCCACTCTGCTTTCCATCGCGCCCCCCATTCACCTTCATCCGGTCTTACACGTTGTCAACTCGAAGAGATCGTGCGTAATATATGGAGTTAATGATTCAAATCAAAGACACACTGACGCAGGTGACACGAGGACGACTTAGCCGGAGCAGAACACAAATGACTCAATTACAAAGATTCACCGTACGCTCAAAGTACGAGTCGACACATTGGCCAGAGAGTACCAATTTCTTCCTTGGACGTGAAAAATAAGGGCTCTGAAAAACGTAATACAGGACCAAGGTTGAGCATTTGAAACATGGCCCGGCAATATTCTGAACCATAATAAATTCGGGAGTGTTAATGGGAACTTTCAAAATCAGAATAAGTCTTAAGATTTTTCTAGGAGGTAGCAATTTCAAGGATCTTTCTTGCTTTTCAAGGACATGGTGGCCGCTGTATTAATGTATTAAAAGCGGAAGCAGTTTGTGCATCATTTCTCCATAAACCTACGAAAATATTACCACAAAAACATTTTTAATCAAGAATAAAACATATGCGCATCTCTTGGTGTCAGATGAGGCGATACATACAGACATACACAACCAACACGCTTTCGGGGACCGTAGAAAACAGGTCTTCTTGCTTCACATCCTTCATGCGAAGAAGAACAAGAAGCACGTTTCTTCACGCTAAACACATCCAAATAGCGTGGATTACATTACCAGCAGGTTATAGAATAGGTTTTCACGTTCCCTCTATTCACACCTTAACAATCATCGCCACTGACGTGCTTAATGTCTTCCGATCGGCGTGGAAAGCTCCAAACGATACAATTTCTTTTATTGGTACTCCATCACGCACATAAATCATCAAATTCTAAGAAAACGAGAATAATAATGTGCCGATTTTGCATTCTGAAAGACGCAGCCGACTGTCGCGGTCGAACAAAGTGCCGGGGAGAGGACGAAACAAGTGCGCCATCTGGCTCATTTCTGCGCGCCAGTTCCACTCACACGACTTTTAAACTGCCCGCCCTAGTGCTGTCACCTTTTACACACTTATGAAGTTGAGTTGTGAACGCTCCCACCAACCACAGTTCGTCAGCACCAGTTCCCCTACTCTCCCCCCCACTCACCGGCTGTTTCCCCTCGAAGAATTGGTGCGACCTGACGTCAGCGGAAGCCTCCTCGTTGCATGTCGACCGGCCATCAGCGAGACCACATCGGGGAGATTCTACCGAAGGCGCGCTGACTATTCCAAGACTTCACGGTACCTAGTCCACGGATTTCCATGAGTTGTAATATAAATGTTCCTGTTGGAAACCAATCCCATTTTAAAGCTGTTATTCAGTTCAATCGAGACGACGAATTCCCATTGAGTTCTGTCGCAATAGGACTTGGTAGGTAGAGTAATAACATGAAGTATAATGATAGAAGACAGTCGGCAAAATTGTTATTTTTCAAGATACTTACACTGGCCCACGCAAAAATTCACTTTCTACATGGTGGGTAATCACCATGAATTGGCTCTCCTTGCCAAGAGATGTGCGGGGATATGGAAGGGAATTAATCAAATTAAAAACTCGTGCAAACGTACAATCAGGGATAAAATATAATTGTATGCCACGTATTTATTTGTAATTACATGTATATATTGTCAAACTTAACGAATATATTGATGAGTAACGTCTTCAGCAAACGGCACCAAGTATCCCCGCGCGGCGCACCACACACACACCGGCCCCGCCACCACGCGGAGGGCACCAACGGGAATTCCGGCGACAAGGGCACGTAACACACACATACAAGGCCGTCGTAGGATTGTATTTGCGGAGCGCGCGAAAACGTATTGCGCGCCCTCTTCTCAAGCCGACCGACCGCTTTGACGACTGTCGAACGCCACCCTCCTCAACCCCCTTCCAAAATGTGCGCGGACCCGGAACCCTAGAGCGCCACGAAAACAAAGTGTGCTTCTTCTTATCTTAATACCCCTCCCCCTCCCCCCCAAACCTTATCCACATTTCGCAGACAACGATATCAACATGGAATAAATAAACCGTCCTTGGACAATCAATCTGCTTCTTCACCATGGAATTTAGAAAATTCTAAAGAAAAATAATACAAAAGAATATACAAAAAATAATAAGATTCAAATTAAAGGTGCCTCTGTAAGATTATTTCCATGCCTATGTGTTGCAATACTATCAATCATTACCTGGGATTTTAAAACAAACATCACTGCTATTCTTTAAATGTAAATGAGATCTTTTAGCCTGATAACTTTGGTTTTTCCACATGATAGGATCTCATCTCAACCCAGAGCTATCAACCAAAAGAAAAGGATTTTAAATTATCAACTGCAAATACAATAACTCGTCATTTCAAGAGAAATACAGATCCTAGAGTCCATATTTTTTTCACTCCCGAGGGGTTTTCCAGACGTGCGAACACGCACGCACGCGCACGAACACACACACTCGAGGTCCGATTGAGCGCGGCTGCTGCGCTTTCACTCCCGACGGGGGCCAATTAACGGGTGCGGGGATTATTAAGGGGAGGAGTGGGGGGGGGGGGGAGGGGAGGGAAGGAAGGGGTTGAGTCTGGGTTATGGCGGAGCAATCATCCCGTCACACAAAAACAGGCACTCATTGAGATTGCCACCAACAAATGACAAGAAAAAAATAACAACAATAAAACCCTCAACCAATATAAACAGAGACTCCGACATTTACAGCGAAACCAAAATAACAGGGAGATTCAAATATACATGATCCATTTCTTAAACTTTACGTAAATAAGAAGATCGATTAAACAAAAGAAAAATACAACGGATAACATGATTCTGATGCATGGATACGTACCTCCTCCTATGAAAGCGATCACAATACACGACCCAATCACAAGAGGTACCTGGAAATATTTTCTCCTTCACAAAACAGTATGAAGGAAACTGAAAATTCGCAATCCTGCGCTGGACAGTATAAAACCGCGTTTCTGAAAAGGAACGCGGATCGGGAGAGGCGCGAATCACACACACACTCCATGGAATGTGGCCACACTCTGTAGGGAGCGGGAAGGAGCAATGATATGCATTTCTGCCGATGGGCAGTGAACTGGCGACGACGACCGCACCTCACCCATATTCCGCTTTCTGACGCATCCGCGCAGGGGGGCGTGTCCGGGAGGGATGGGGACGGACGTCGGAAGCCACACACAGACAGAGGCGTCCCCACCCACCACTCCTCCAATCCAAAATCAGTCCCGCCAGGCATCCCGAAGCCAAACAAGAGCGGGGACGATCCGAAGGAGGAAGAGGAGGATGGACGACGACCAGAGGGGAGCCACCGATGCGAGGCTTCACCAACGGTGCCGCACCACATACATATATGAGCAAGGGGAGACTTTTACTTAAGAGATCGGTGTGTGAGTGACATTTGGTCGCACATTCATCAAAGAGAGACGCCGTGCCGTTCCTCTCGAGTGTCCAATCGTCGCATCCACGAAACTTACGCGTCAGTCAAAGACTTGTCGCACGTCGGCGCGAGGAAGCGAAGACGGCAAGTGTCGGCTCAGAAGAGTCGAACGTCCCCTCCCCGGCAGGGACTCGATTGGAGCGCGCGGGCGCCATTTGATCTCCCTCAAAGGCGAGTCAAATGAGCCCACCCACCGACGTCCACCCCTTCCCGCTGGGCGCAAGCGCACCCAAGAGAGGGGAACACACGCCTCGTGCGGAGGCCAAGGGACGCCAATTCTCTCTCAACTCTTGGGGCGGTGCGGGGGACATATGATGTAGAAGTGCCGGAGGGAGAGAGACACTCCGGCGCCGCTCCCTCGATCGTCCGCCGGAATCCTGGCTGTAGCGCGGCGCCCAAGCCAAGTGAGGGGTACCTCCCTCCCTCCCCCGCCCTCCCTTGGAGTCGATGCGACATGTTGGCGCCGGAGGGGAGTTTGGCAGGGCGCCGGAGAGGGAAGGAGGTGGCGGCCCTCTTCCTCAAATTCTCCTCTCAGCAACAGTCGGCCGTCGCCGCCGCCGCTGGAGCGCCCCGCCGCCCCGCCAGCTCGGCCGCCTTGGAAAGCACGCCCTGGATGTCGCTCGACGGGAAGTTCTGCAACACACACACACACATACAATTGAGTGACAGTCCACGAATGCACGAGAGCAGACAGAGATGGAGATTCTCGGCGGATGCACGCACACTCATCTGTCGGTACGTGCGTCCAATGTCACCCCCCCCAACTTCGTAGTACAAAATTATATTATACAATCATTATTATACATACATGCATATTAATGACTCTTGAGATCCGAATGATGGGAATCCTATTTCAGACTAAAAATCCAAATATATTATTCATTTGCTTCGGTGTTCCTCAAGCAAACCGACTAATTCCCTACGGTACCGACAGCTTCTGCCTGTCAGTAGAATCCCCCTGGAGCCACCAACTGGAGCTTGCCAGTACACCAACCGGGTGCATACAGAATTGCACGGCTACTCTCTCCGAGTCCGAGTGACGTCCCACCAGATGAAAAGGCTCCTGTACCGATCAGTTGGGAAATACAGAATGACCCCCATGATCGGTGAATGAATGAATTTAAAAACACTTGGCCTTAACCGCTTACAGTTGATGATGTTGTTAGGCAGCGCGATCATTTAAAAATTTAGTCATTTATTGTTTATCCATTTAAAATTTCATGCCTTTAGTCTGAGTAACAGCTTCGCATATATAGAGGCGTCCTATAAATTGGAAGTACTAAATTTTTCAAATGAAGATCAGATTCGTGAGCTCTGCTTTCATTTATGAAAAGTTAATGCCCTGCATCAGTATTCACAGAGAGGAAAGAGGCAAACCTACACTAGAATCTGACGCTGTCAGGACGGTATTTCATATCGTACCAAGTTACCTGACTAACGAGTCTACGAAAAGGAAGCTGCCCACCAAGAGGAAAGCATAAGAGGCATCACGTCTGTAGATCGGTTATGTCCATAGATAGATTCACTGCAGTTTGAGTTCCCGACCATCCATCCAATGAATTCAACCCTTTCATGTTTCCCACATCAATGGCCTCCTAAGATCAACTGATGGCAAAATGAATAGTTACATATACAGTGCCACTTGCTGGAACCACAGACAATATCAGACAGACAGACAGACAATAAAGTCACAAAATATATCTTTTTTTACATAATAATAAAAAGCTGTAGTAACCACTCACCTGAAGTAATTTGACATTTGCAGGGAAGTCTCCTTTCAACAGCTGATCTCTCAGTAAACTGGAAAGAGCACCATGTAAAGAGGAATTATCACCATGTTCAAGCATTGAAAAAAAGTTTGATTTTAACACCGGTGAGCCAAACAGGACCAAACCCACCAAGTCCGCCCTTATACACTTTAATACAGCCTTAAAGGGAATTGCTCACTTTGAAGAAATCATTTTTAAGCTTTAATAAAAGAAATTTTATGAAAAATGTATGCAATATTTACTTTACTAATGCGCATTCCAAGTTTTCAGTTTACCATAGAGCTCATGGATAACAGTGTTGCCAGCTCTACGTCACTCTCTCAATCCCTCCTAGTCAACGATGGCTCTCGTGCTGCCGTTAGCAGCCGAAGCAGTTCAGATGATATTAAATAACTACCCACGTAGAAATATTAACAATTACTCAATAACTGTAGTTTTATCTTAAACATAAATCTTACAGGGTATAAAAGTTAAGTATCCTTAGAACGACTATCTTGCCCTCACGGACACACAATAAATTTGCGATTTTGAGCTTGGCATGTGCATACAGGCAGGCAAAATTTGAAAACCTATAACGCCAGTACTTTTTGCTATCGAGTCATGAATTTTCAAGGGAAAAAGCATCTTGTCTTTTAATTATGATAATGCTATCCACTTTGTTTTACATGAGTGCTTTTTCATTTCACAGGCTAGCCACTGATTATGTTGAGTGTTCATTCTTGTCTGGGCATCATATATCTTAGAACACTTGGTGCAAGTAATACATATTTCCATCTTTGGATGCTGGGGTATGATCGTATCTTCCTCGGTTATTTCTTACTCATGATGTATACGAATACATAACTTTCACTTAGAGCCTGCCTCCTTTAGATATGGTCCGACCAATCCTGGCCAAGCTCATGCATCTCAAGGCAATAAAGAACATCTCAGACTGTCCCTTGATGCAGAGAAAAGGTCCATATATCGAGTAGAAACTCACACGTACATATCTCGGGACTACCAGATGACACACTGACTGGCCTGGTTGGGTCTTGGGGAAGAACACTAAGGGCATCAGCACGTCTGCCTTCGATCTCTCACAGATGAGTAGGCCCAGTAGCACATTACGAGAAAAACTGCTTTTTTCAGAGGCTAGAGGGAATGGATGTAGGAGAATCGCTTACGATGTGATGAGTGTGCTCGAAAATGAAAGAATTCCTTCCTGGCGGGACATTCTCCAAAAGATGATTCTCCAACCACTCCAATATTTCCCCATTCCTTTCATCAAGGACGTCCAAATTATTATTCCTGCCAAGAAAAACTTTTGTTGCAGTTTTTGAAAGCCCTTCTCATTTTCAGCATCGCATACCTCATTGCATACCTACTCATACTATTGCATACCTAGACCTTTTCCCCGATGAAGCCTTTAAGCCCATACCTACTCAAACCCAACAGGAATGTGTCTCTCACAGTCAAAACGGCACTATCTTTCCAAAAGTATTTGGAACAATGATTCACATTACCCCATGATTAAGACGATGCAAATTCATGTAATGAACGTATAACTAAAAATCTACTTTGGATAAGGCTACAGCAGCCCCTCTAACGATTCTTCAGCAGTGAATTCATGTTGTCTTTCATCACATGCTAGAATTGAAAACAATTAAAATCAGTTGTGTAATCCTCTTACTGTAGTTCCTGGTATCTCTTCTCACGATTTACTGTACCTTGCCTATTCAGTTAAAGCTAAAAAATTCGAGCAGAAGTTTATAAGTCAACGAAATATCAGGGAAATAAACGACAATGAATTACTTAATGCAGCATTCTCACTTCCATGGGCCCATATTGAATTCACTGATTCAGTTGACGACAAAGTTGAGACTCTAAATTCACTGATGATTTATCTGCTTGACAAATTTGCTCCTGTAAAGATGATCCGAGTTTCGAAGCCACGAGCGCCCTGGTTAAATTCAGAAATAAAACAATCAATGGCAAAACGAGACTCAGCCTTCCGTTTTTTTAAGAAAACAATGACTCTCGATGCATTTCAAAGATACAAAAACTTGAGAAACAAGACGAAACAGCTTATAAGAAATTCGAAAATTAAATTCTTCCACTCAGTCACTAAATCTAACCACTCCTCGGGAAAATTGTGGAACAAACTTAAATCACTTGGTATAGGTAAAAGTAAAGACCTCATTCTCCCTCCTGACTTGTGTCTGAACTCCTTAAATGATAAGTTTTCCCAACCCCCGAACCTTATTCAAACCGAAATCAAAGATAAAACTCTGAAACTGTACGCCTCTAAAGACTCATACATATTAAATAGAGACCAAAAATTCGAATTTACCCCTATTACCCAAATACAAGTTGAATCGTGTTTCAAGAGAATCAAGTCTAAAGCACAAGGCTCTGATGGTATACCGCTAGATTTCTTAAAAAAGCTATTTCCTGTTATTATCCCATACATCACCAATATTTTCAACTCCTCCCTATCTCAGAATCACTTCCCAAGTCAATGGAAGCGAGCGTTAATCAGACCTATTCCAAAAAAGAATAATTCCCAAGGGGAAAAAGAATTCCGTCCAATATCCTTTCTTCCCATCCTGTCCAAAGTTCTCGAAAAACTTGTATATGAGCAGTTAACACATTTCTTAAAGTGCAACAATATTCTTGATAAATGCCAGTCTGGTTTCCGACACGGTCACAGCACGTCTACCGCATTAGCTAAAATCACCGATGACTTGAGACGCTCCATGGATCAAAAAGAAGTTTCAGTACTCGTGTTGCTTGACTTTTCGAAAGCTTTTGATTCCTTAGACAAAGATATCCTTGCAGCAAAAATGAGAGGCATGGGTTTTTCTCCTACAGCAGTCCACTGGATAACATCATACTTATCAGGCCGGTATCAGCGAGTAATTACAAATGATTTATGCTCAATGTGGATCAAAACAGCAAGAGGTGCGCCTCAAGGCTCTATACTAGGACCTCTGCTATTTTCCCTGTACATTAATGATTGCCCTTCAGTGATTAACCATTCCAAATATCATCTTTATGCTGACGATCTCCAAGTATACCTAAATTCAAATGTTAAAAGCCTATGCAATGGAATATGTAATTTAAATAATGACCTAGAAAACATCAACAATTGGAGTAAATCCAATTTTCTAAGCATAAACCCTAGTAAGTCGCAGGCTATTATAATTGGATATCCGAAAATACTCAAGTCAATCGACAGGGATCAATTACCGCAACTACGCATTTCTGATTCTCCTATAAAGTACTGCGACGAAGTTATTAATCTAGGACTGGTCATTGATGAAAGTCTGTCTTGGTCATCTCATGTAACTAAGGTATGTAAAGCAGTGAATAAGTCATTATTTCCTCTAATTCGTTTCAAACACTTTATTCCTCTCTCCTTAAAGAAGCAATTAGTTTCAACCTTAATATTTCCCCATTTTGACTATGCCGATGTTGCCTTTCAAGACATATCTCAGGCCCTGTCAACTAAACTTCAACGCTCCTTCAACGCCTGCATTAGGTTCATATTTAATTTACATATATCAGATCATACTACCAATTATATTAACAATCTCAATTGGTTAAAACCTAGTTCACGACGCCGGCTGCATATCCTTGGTCTTCTCTATCAAATTTTACAAACAAATACACCAGCGTACCTAAGAGACGAGTTTCAAACACTTAGTAGAGTACACGACTCAAATACGAGGGGAAATGATAAACTCGTTATTCCTCACCACCGGACAGTCAGATTCAATAAATCATTCATTGTGACCGCATGTCGCGAGTGGAACAACATTGACTTACCGCTACGTAAATCATCATCACTCGCATCCTTCAAAAGGGCACTATACGAAAAACTTCTCCGAGAACAACAACGAGACACATAAAACACCATGGGAACAGTAGGAAAGATTCAACACTAATCTCCTCCTGCCTCATCTAATATTCTTTTTCTTTCCAGGTACTGGGTGATATTTTCTTGTATTTGTATACATCCATGTTTACATTAGCTCTTTCTCAGTAGGTTTTCGCAGGTTTTTCACGCCCCCCTTCTTGTGTGGGCGTTTTCCTGCAGTGGGTTTTTTTCCAATAAGGACGACAGTCAATATCCTTAGGTTTTTCCCACGTTTGCTCACATCTTTTTACACTTTGCTAACTTATAATTTTGATTGTTGAATGTAATTCCAAGAGCAACTTGACAATGTATTTAACTGCAATAATTTTATGTTTGACGAGGGGTTAGATGGAAGATGGGACTTTCTAGTCCCAATCTCGCCCAATAAAGACGTTTTATTATTATTATTATTATTAAAGATGCCTCATTCTCCCAACTAGCTCTGGGCGGGGCTAGACATTGTGGATGACAAAGTACTTCAAGGGTCTGATAAAAACAAATAAAAAGGGGAGGGCACCAGCACAGGTAGGGGTAAGGAAACGTCCGCCTGTACTCGGACGAGAGAGGTTGGATTAAAAAGGGCAGGAATTTCATTGTTGTAATTCTCTCAGCTACTTACGCTCATAACAAGTTGTAACATATTTGAATCCCAGCCATGTTAATATATTTAAATCCCAACGACCATTAAATATTTTAACAAGTAACAATTATGCTACAGCGACCACGACCTGAGTGCGTGATCAAAATAAAATGAAACAATAGCCGATAGCAGCAAAAACAGTATTGTTTAAAGTCATGAACACCTGCATGCGAAGGGAAACGAGGGGAAATTCCTTCTAGAACATTCGAATAAAAAGAGGGAACGAATAATTATATATATACGCGAGCTACTCTAAACGGGGCTGGCAGTTTTAACAATCAACCTAGACAGATTTTTTAGTATGACACTGTAAGGACGGTGATTTAACATGTGTTTTTCAATTTTTCATATTGACATCATTCTCCTGATGGACAGGAGGTACACATTGTGTGCAAGTGACAAGTGTGGTTTATTTAGTTAACAGTAGTTTTATTACTAGTAGGCCATTAACTCTAGATATTTTGTTGGTTAGGGAGAAGAATTAGTTTTTACTTGTTTGAGTAAAGTTTTAGTCGGACACCTTAATGACGGTGATTTTTTAAAAATGTGTGTGTATTTTAATTTTTCTGTTAGTGATAATTAGACCTTTCCTCTTTAAGAGGGTGGTCACGGCGGTTTTTAAAGCGCTTGGTCCCCAAATCCTCCTACACCATGCACCTCTTCTCACCCCCTCCACCTCCCCCTTACACCCCTAAAAACCCCCTCTAAACACTCCACCCCTCTCCTCTCCCCCAGCCATCGGAGTCGCCTAGCAGTCTTCCGAGAAACCCATAGCCTCTTTGGTACTCATTTTTAAACACAAAAAGGGAGGAATCAGGCGAGATGTTGTGGAATATGAACATAATAAGAACGAGGATATTACAATTTTCCAGTGCTTGTGGAAAATTGTAATATCCTAGTTCTTATTATACTAATTTTTAAACTTAACGGAAATCCTCTCCCCTCTCCCATCCCCATCCACCCCCTCTCCTGTCCTCAACATAAGCCCAGGCTATATATTCCCATGCAACCTTCCGCTAAATGCACATGAGTATGCCACAGTGTGGTGAAACGTGCGTCGTGCCAGCGTAAGAAAGTTTGTGGAATTAACAAAGGTGGTTTTCTCATCATGGATATCCATAATTTCCATGAGGTCAGGCCTGAGATCATCAATTTTATATGTAAAGGGGTTATTTTACAAAGTGTCATGAGTCACCTCTCATCATCGAGAACCACAAAAGAAAGGGAAAAAGCAGGGAAGGGGGAAGCTAGGGAGACAGATAAAAAGGAAAAGAAATAACTAAGCGACGAAAAAAAACACCAACAAAAAAATGAATCTGGAGTCCAACAAAAATTCCGCGGCTTCCCACAGGCAACACCTCCCAACTCCACGACCTCCAAAAAGAAAATCCTCTTCGCTCCCTATGAGTCGACCTCACCAGAGGCTAGCGCAACCATGCTGCAATTACACGAAAAAAAGGAACTAACGAAAAAGGATCCCTAAACTTGTCACCAGAAATCAAATTGCACCAGCGAATGTTACATTACGAGTGAAACTGGTTACTTCACGGTAACTTTGACGTGTTGAAGTTGACATTTCACCAGGTTGTAATGCACGGACACAACTTTCAGGGTCCAACATTTAATCAATGCAATTTTAACACAAATGATTTTGGTACTGATACTTTTTTACTTATGATTCCAAGCTCAAGAACTGGTGGAACCGAGAACTGAAGAAACAAACCAACTCATCCCTAGTTTTTAATGCTCCAATGTGGAGAGTGACTGTATGTCCAAACACTGATTCCATAAGAGAAATGGGGTTTAAGATAAAATTACTACAACAGTGGGAAACCCTATATTTTAATACCATACTATATACCTGAATACAAGACGACCCCACATTTTAAATTCAATATGAAAGGAAAAAATATTAAGCACATAATAAAAAGTGTTTCTTACCCCAATCAGTAGTACAATTCATATCAACTGGAAAAAGTACGACATTTTAAATGAAATTCAAAACTGAATATAAAGGAATACGAGAAAAATGCTGCCACTTATTTGTTCATTAGAGCATTTTAATTGTTATTTCTTCTGTCACTGCCGAAGGTCTCTATTTCATTATCTAGCTAGACCTATAGAATGTCATCCTATGAACCATATAAACCAAGCAATGATGAAGTATTCACAATACAAATGAAGGACAGCAACCAACTCTACCTACGGCCAGCAACACATAACATGAATCTCACCTGTAATCACATAGAGCAAATGTGTAATACCCATTTATTGGTATTAATAGTAGAGTTCTAGGTTTTTGCTGGTTAGGAATTTCTGCTCACTGCGACAGATCAGCCGTAAAAGACACCGCCGTCCAGGCCTGGTCGACCGCCCGGGGCACCGCAAGGGGTGGGCACCAGAATATTCTCTTGCCCGGGTTAAAATTTTGACTTAAGCCAGGCCTGCTGTCGTCTCACAGTTTTCTACCATGGCAATCAATCCGGACCGAGCATATTTATGCAAGATATTAAGTGTAATGATGGTTGTTGTATTTGTCCGAATATAGCTTTACACAGAACGAATCGGGCACTAACATTGATGGACCTTAATAATATACATAAATTGATGAATGCTGAAGATCCAAAATTGTTTTTTTTAAATACACAAAGATTGATTCGTTTCACATATTTCTATTTCCTCTCTTATCACGAATTTCCATTGTATTAATCTGCTTTAAATAACAATTAAAGTTGGTTGTATTTTTCCATTTATAATTAGATTAATGCATGAAAAAAGTCAAGTATTGTGGATTTCATAATGTCTTTCCAGTGCCGTTATTGGGCTGTAGCAACATCCTTATGAAGGAAAATTATTCATTGAATGAAAATAGTTTGCAAATCCTAGTGACTATTGTTGAACAAATGAGCAAAGATGTTCATCTTTTATGACTAGTACTTCAGTTGTTTCCATGAGTTCAAAAATAACTACATCGCAGTTGCATTTTGGGTTTCATAAGGTCTTTTTCCAGGTTCTATACTACACTAATTAGCACACGATGACTTGCTATTTTTCAGCCATAAAAAAAGAGGAACAAAGCGTCATGTTATACTTGGGTGAATACCGTACAAATTTATTTCTAGGCTAATCTCCATAATTTTACTTTCATGGCACATAACCAAATTAGCTTTTCACCATTTTCTTATCTTTGATTTGCATACAAAGGACTTCAAACAATATTTTAGGCTGATAAGTAAATCACTCTTTACACATGAAAGGACATGACATTCACATCAGACGATTAATATGTAGGTATTTTTGCAATCCTTTTTGAAAATCAAAAATATAAATAATAAAAATAATAAAAAGCCGGCCTCGGTGGTGGCAGGGTAATGTTCTCGCCTACCAAATCACGGGTCACGGGTTCGAGGTCACGGGTTCACGGGTCCCGCCTGGGTAGGAAATTTACACCTCCCAGGGCATGGTTGTGTGTGTTGTCAAAATATAATAAATAGGTAGTAATTGGTGAAAGCTGTTACCGATAGAGAAATTATTATTATAATTATCACCGCAAAGCTTTTCATCAATATATTAGGATTGAGTTAATACAACCATACTTACATGATCATTGAGCAGCAAATGTGGATGAGGAATCCGAAGCGCTTTTCATCCGCAAACAAAGAATCCCAGATTCGCAACACATCAGGAAGATGAAATTCTTGTGACAGCAGCAGGGTCAACCACCTGGAGATGGCAAAATTGAGCATTACACATGAAATTAATCCAAAACAAAGACAACCTAGCACTTCACAATAATTGTTCCTGATTTTGACCTCATGCCTTCCAGTCAATGAACTTCATGTAGCTTTTCCTGCAATGTAACTACAAATATATGCTCTATTTCCCACAATTTGTAACAGTTGCACCCCCGTTACTTTCCACACCTTTCCATTAAGGCAAAATACGATGGTGAGTTGGTGCGAATCTCCCTCACAAATTGAGATGACGGTCGTAGACCGCAAGTGCAACCTTCTGAGCATATATCGGGAACTACAACAGTGAATGGAACATGAAAGTCCTTCCCCTTCCAAGTCTTACATTGCACAGCCCGACACCATCGCAGCTGTGACTCTGGAGAGGTGAACTCCTTTTTCCAAAAACAGAATATCGAGTTACAATTTACTTATCATCTTATTTATCTCACTTTTCATAGTCACTGACAAAGGGATATCTTCCCAGGAAATTTTGTCACCTCCCTCCTAACCATTCAAATCCATCAGATTTTATATTGCAACCTGGGAGCAAATACCATAGGTATCCCAGAAGTAAGGATCTTATAAGGATATTCTGCCCTAAATCACGAAAAAGGTGCTTCACACCTCCATTGCCCATTATCTGAGAACCTTTTTAACTGACTCCTAAACATGGACAGATATAACTAGCATAGATAACTTGCCGTCATGTATAACGCTTGGGAAGAAAAAATTTAACAAACATCAATATTTCTACCCCACAAAAACACTATCCCCTTTTCCTATACGTAAGGGGTATTTCAACCAATTGAGCAATAGATACAGAAAACCCTGGTATGGAGACCTAAGAAAATATCGACAAACCAAACAAAGACTCACTCATGTTAGGGAAATTTAAACCTATTCAGAAATAGGTGCCATGACATGGCCTTTGAACTCAGGAGCCTGCATGAATGAATAGCAGAAGGCTACCAGAAAGATCTGATTCTTTCCCAATGTATGCTGGCAGTGAAGTCTGTTCAGGTTCTCCACTGGGTCAAACTCTGCTTCTTGGCCAACATTTCAAAGGATGAGTCGTCTATCGTCTTCCGGGTCCTTCGAAACGTCAGCGGTAATGAAGTTTTTGACCCAGTGAAGAGCCCAAGCAGAATTCACTAAAGAGCTATCTTATCACGCATATAGCATTATTTTCATTGGTATGAAATGACCAATTGGATTCCGTATCAGCGACCATTTTTTGATATTTGTCCTCCAACAGTCGTTTGTTTTTTCTCTCGGCTACATCAGCTATGCTTCGTTTGGTAACCTGCCTAAACGTTTTGCAATACACTTGTAAATAGTGCTGTGTTCTTGCAGAATGGTCATTTTCCCTCTCATTTAAATAGAGGAAAGTTGTGCTTCCCATTGCTAAATAAAACCTGAATTTATCAGAAAGAATGAACAAGAGGTTTCTGCATAGATTGGCAAAAGAATACAATGTTGGAATACAAACACTTAGGGATATGATGAAAAGTAGATGGATATTTTAAAGCTTCTTATGGGCAGATTATAACTCAAACAGTGATATGGGATCCAAAAAATAGCACTAAGGAGAGAGTTAAAGTGGCAATCGATACTGATACTTTTCCCTTGGATTTCGGAAAATTGGTATGTAAACAAAATTTGGCTCCTGCGTGTTATGATGCTGATCAGACAGGTTTCTATAGGATATATACTCCGACAAGCCTTAGGCATTTTATAAGCTAAGTAAAAAAAAGCACCATAAATTTCCTTTCTTTCTGCATTTATTTTGTTGATATGTAAGAAGGCATGTGGATTGTTAAAATAAATTGTTCATTGTATAAATGGACTAAATATTATATAAAGTTATTATTATATAAATAAAATAAAATATAAATAATAATAAAACTGATAATTCCAAAAACATGAATGCACACACAAATTTCATTGCAGAACAAAATTATGAGTCTCGTTGTCAATGCTCTGCTACCCTCAAAATTGTGCATTTCAAGAAAATTTTACTTTTTATAAATTCAGCAAAGTTTTTCACAGTAGAATTATTATGAAATGTATTTCTGTTGAAAAGTAAAACAATTCAGACACAGTAGGCTGTCCATCACAGTCCTTGCAATAACTTTTTGCCTTTTTTGGTTTCGCCTTCGCTTCTTTTACATCACTAGTAATGCGAAGTATCACGCAACACATCTTTTTCTGCAATCTATATAATATCCTTCATATGTTCCCAGCTTAAAAACTACTTTTACTTCTTTGTCACTCACACTTCCACTGCATACAATGTCATCACTTTTTATTCCATAAATTATTTTTTCCCTAAAATGTATCATATCCATTTTCTTCCCTCCAGTGTATCTATTATAAATAACCCATGCATTTACCACACAGGTCCCAAGAAGCAGTTCCCCTTCATTGAGCATCTCAAACTGGTGAAACAGGCACTCATCTGATCGGAGAGGTCAACACCCTTTTTTGCAAAATTATAATCAATAACAGATAACGCTTTCCTTTTTTATGCACCAGTTCATGTCTTGGATGTAGACAGAACCAAATAAGCATTGTGGGTGGGATTCAAGGCAATCATATTTCACTCTCTTTGGTGTATATCTTCGCACCCATATGCAAGACTACGTGCCACACCATTTGTGCAACCACAATGATTGGAAAAAATCACTCGTTTTCTGTCTTCCAACTTTATAACTTGCACACATTTTTCTTTTGCACACACCTCTCCTCTCTTCAAATTTTTTTAAATTACCTCTTTTGGATTACCTCGTCTATTTTTTTGCAATGTTCCACAAAGACTGATTTTTTCGCCAACAACTCCTCACAAAGAGAAACGCTGGAGTAAAAATTGCCGACATATAACGTCCTACCCTCATTCGCAAGTCCCATATTCAACTCTAGAACTACCTCTTCGAGCATGCCCTTTACGGCCTCTTCCGGGATTGTCGCCTACATTTACCAGAATGTATCTTCATACGGTAAGTGTATGCTTCAGGTGTTAGAGAATTTACTTCATATTTGTGAGCCTTTCGTGGGATGTACTGATAGAAATGTAACCTGCACCACCAAGGTACAGTTCTGTTAAAAAAAATCGTCCTGCCTCAGTGCCAAAAAATTTCAAAGTCCAAGTTGACGACGATGTGACAACGTGGCAGAACCACGGCCCCCTGAGTGGGAGAGCAATAACCTCTCCAAGCAGAACGAGAGGCCTTCCTCCCCGTAGCTGGGCGAGTTGAAAGACCCACGGAAGGAAAAATTTTTCCTGCGAAAGCGATTATTTCTGAGGGGAGGGGTAGGGTTTCTTTTCTTGTGATGTGTGAGTAAGAAAAAAAGGGAGATCTGCGAAGTTTAGATGCACCAAGATCCCTCGCACACGACAGATGCAAGCAGCTATGAAAAACAAAAGCCTATCTTAGGTCTCAATCCCCGGAGTTCTTTTCATTTCTTATGAGTATTTTAATTTATACGCGTATTCATTAACGTAAATTTTTCAAATATTTGATGCATTTTCGTTATCAAAGTCCTTGTGATATTGCAATCCGTATTATATTTGAAATGTGCATATGTTCAAAGCCATTTGGTTCATTATGGACTTGGGCACAATTTGTTTAATTTTCTAATCACACACCTAGTTACTGTTTCCGAAAGTAAGTTATAAAAGTAAACCATGAAAATCATTTTAGGAAGTGCTTTTTCTTTAATCTCATAAGGTGTGTAGATAAACCTGGCATAGGTGGAATTACAATATACATTGAGGTACATGAATGTGCAAAATTCTTTACGAAAAAAACAATCACCTGGATGGGATTTGAAACTGGATCACTCTATTACGCTCTGTAGTAACTGATAATGTCAGGCTCGAATTTTAGTGCACAACTGTCCTCGCTAAGTATTCTAGGAAAACATATTCTAGGGGCGATATTTTTATGCGCATACAACTGTTTGATTATAAAATGATAAGCTTTGAAATTCACGATCTTTTAGCAAATATTGTCGTAATAATTCGAGGCTCAAGAGAGGGATATTTGGATTAAAAAATGGAGTTTTCGTACATATCCCATGCTTTTGGTGAATTCAGTCATTTTGCTGTTATCAATGCAGAACTTTAAATACGAGTGTTTAGTATACGTTTACCAATGGCATCATATCCTTTATGTATGACTAGACTGACATCTTAGATCAATGACCGTATCAGGTTCAAGTTCGTCCCCTTCTTGCTTCACTGTAATTACTGCGTTTTTCATTCATCATAGGTCAGAATTTTCTCATGCGAGATCTTTAGGAAAAAAATTCGTGATAGCACTTCCAAAAATGCATAGAGTGGCTTTTTTCTGAACTTAATTCCGGAAGCAGCAAATATTATACGACAAGGTACAGAAAATTGAACCAATGTCCTGTAAAAAGCACAGAATTAATCATGACGTTTTGAAAGTAACAGGGATTTTGATACCGTAAGGACTTCCAGACCAAGAAAATCTAAATGCAATATATTTGGGGTCAACATATCAATAGTTAATAACGCTAATTAATACGAGCAGGAAACTAATAAAAAACTAAACAAGCTGTGGGGATGTAAACCAAAGAAATGGGCATTGCGTTTCCACGCTTTGTAGCAGCAGTGAACGAGAGATCATCTACATATTCCCATGTATGGGCATCTTCCACACATCCACATAATGTGCAGAAACAGCTCGACAGACCACACCTCCGCTTCTTCACTCCCAGGTGAATAAAAAGCCGCTGCCCCCCTACATAGTCACTTTTTGGCAGAGTAGGGGCTTTCCTCGAGCGAGGGTGATGGAAGGGGCTTCCTTTGATTCGGAATGTTTATTGCTCCCCCAGGAAAAATTGGAAGGGCCAAAGTGGTGTTGCCTCTATGACAAGATCCTCACAATTATAGTTAACTTACTAACTGACCACATTGAAAGAGGTATTTAAGAGATTGGAAAAGTGAAATTATTAGAATCAGGTTATTTTTATGGCAACAAGGAATTTTATTCTAACTTCCACTATGAAACAATAATTGAGAACTTGTAAAAAATTACGATTGAGTGGATCAAAAGTGTTTTCCTAAGCATTCCAATATTGGAATGAAATAACATTGAGCTACTTCATCCCGAAGATATTTTAAGTGAATACCGTTTTGTACAGATATCTGGATGATGTGACAAGATCATGATTCTAGGTGATATTTATTTACAGCGCTTGCAGCTGATGTTTATATAATTTCGATGTTCTTTTGTTTGTTTCGTATCTCAGCTGGTTGATTGCTGATGATTGTAAGAAAGTCTAAAAAAGGGTTACCTAATGTGTGTTCCTTAGCTGGGAACCTGAAAGGCCACTTATAATCTCACTCTTCTTCAGGGCTTTTCCGGCCGGAGTATTGTCCTCGAATGGATGGGGATTCCCTCCCTACCAACCCTTTGAAGGAGTGTCACAGCCACAGCCGACTGCACGCATGGCCGAACTGCATATCCCACTCCTTACACCTCTCACTGGGAGTTTCCCTGGCTACCAGGTCCACCCTCCCACAATAAGTGACACACAGAGTATCCATTGCTACCTGGCTTCCCATCCCAACACATTCATGGCCGGAATCCTTTGCATGGCAGAGGTGATGTCCGAAGGTCTGCACTGTTCCTAGGTGGTTGCCGACACTGGGACCCAAGTCGTCTTCAACTTGGCCTGGAACCCGACCAGCGGGTTTCCCCAAAATATTAGGATGCCGCCTTCCTGGCATTCTCTACTGAGAGTATCCCAGGATTTGTAACAAAGTACCTAGATGAACAGCGATTAGCTCTTGTGTCAATACCCTGTATTGAGTGCATGATGGGGAAGACCGACAAGGGCCCGCCACAGATTATTCTGGTGTACTTATGGCCTAGAATTTGAAAATGTAAGAAAGACTTTTTGAAATTTTTTCCGTGGCCGTAAACAAATGATAGCTGCTGGAAAAATAATGCAAAACTGCCAAAAAAACATACTTGTGGAAAAATATGATGGGCATGAGTAGGGGTGAATTAACATAGGCAATGGTATTGCTGTCACGGCATCGCAGATGCCACGCATTGCCGGAATACTCAACAAACACTTGGCTTGTAAAGCAGAGAAGGTGAAAACACTCAATAATCCTGAGAGCCTTCATACACAGAAGAGGTCAAGTGGGAGGATATTTTCCATTTTAAGCTCAAGAAAGATACGTCTTTTGCTGATGAGATTCCAAAGTTCGGAATTTGAATTTGAACTGGGCGTGGTTGCATGTACCACAGGAGTAAAGAATGATAAATTTGTCCTAAGTTTATATTTTTGTTTTTTTTTAAATAACTTATACAAAGATATTTCAAGAGCATGCAAAAATATTTGCTTACCACATCTAAGCATCACTGGTCTTTATTATCCTCAAAAAAGTTGTCAAATTTTATCTATGCAGTTGCATACCTATTAGGGGAATTGTTAAAAAAATTATCATTCAATCATTTACAGTTGCTTTCCACTCCCCAAAAGTATAAAAATAAGAATGCTCTAGGAAAGGGAAACTTCGATTATTAAAATAAAACTGAAAATTAATTTTCATTTTTCATGAAAATTTACATCCCTGGGAATTTTCTACAAAAAAGGCCTACGTCGCAAACATGTTATGTAATGTGTTTATAACATATATTATGCCAAAAATTCACATTTGAAGCAACTGGTGGCTTTCCCCAGGAAAAAGTAATACCGTGCAAGATGAAATGACTGGACTGAGCATTCAAATATTGACGAAAGCATTAATTGGATGAGTAGTAAATAGCTTCCAAGTCAAGTAGAGCCAGTATTATGATGTTTTTGTAAACAAATATAAGTCACCATCCGACACTGAAAATTATATTGTGCTCACTGGTGAGGTCATACCTGACTGGGTGAGTGCCTATGCCCGTCTAGATAGGCTACTCCGCAGGAGTTGTCCGACACGTAAAATTCGAGTTACATTGTGTGGTGTGGCACACTTCACTTACGTAATATGGGAAGTGTCTATACTCACCTGAAGCTGTAGTATTGGGGCCGCAACTCCTGTTGCTGCAACCGAACCCAGACCTGGAGATCATTCGCCTTAAGCGTCTCACCCAGCCTGCTCATCATCCCACTTATTCCGCACTCGGCTTCATCCAACGATTTGATAAAAAAGTCTCGGATCTCACCCATAAGATTTGTGAAACAGAAGAAACAGTCAGCTTCCGCGTGCTCTGGAAAGAATGACCAATCAAAATTAATACGTAGTCACTTTCAATCCCAAAATCATTCCTATAAAGCTGTAAAAAAAAAACTGTCCACCTCATCTAGTCAAAAATCTATGAAAGATGCTTTCACATTCTCCCATTGCATACGCACCATTTATGACAATGGCTATCATTTGCTCAATACCTATTATAATTTTTACTCCTAAGTAAAAGGATTCATGGGTCCTTAAATACTTATGAATACTAAAATATTTATAAAGGTCATCACAAAGTAATTTCAAGCTTTATTGAGTCTGGAAATCTGGAAAACGAAGGCTGTTTTGCTAGTCCTCACATACTCCTTACATTTCTATCGCTTTATTTTTTGGAGTGAAGATATATGTATATGTTGCTGAACAGTATGAAATACAGTAAGAAAAAATAAAGTTTAACCATGTTTTGAAGACATCAAAATGAATATTTTTGAGTATTTGGGCACCATTACTCAGCACCACAAACATAACACTAAGATCACACAAGCAGCCTCTGTTCACTTTCAAGAAGATATCTCAAGATATAAGACTCAATCCAAATTCGCCAATGCGTTCCAAAATTTGTTTACCTAATTATAGGATATGAAGACAACTCCTTACATTTTTATCGCTTTATTTTTTGGAGTGAAGATATATGTATATGTTGCTGAACAGTATGAAATACAGTAAGAAAAAATAAAGTTTAACCATGTTTTGAAGACATCAAAATGAATATTTTTGAGTATTTGGGCACCATTACTCAGCACCACAAACATAACACTAAGATCACACAAGCAGCCTCTGTTCACTTTCAAGAAGATATCTCAAGATATAAGACTCAATCCAAATTCGCCAATGCGTTCCAAAATTTGTTTACCTAATTATAGGATATGAAGACAACTCCTTACATTTCTATCGCTTTATTTTTTGGAGTGAAGATATATGTATATGTTGCTGAACAGTATGAAATACAGTAAGAAAAAATAAAGTTTAACCATGTTTTGAAGACATCAAAATGAATATTTTTGAGTATTTGGGCACCATTACTCAGCACCACAAACATAACACTAAGATCACACAAGCAGCCTCTGTTCACTTTCAAGAAGATATCTCAAGATATAAGACTCAATCCAAATATGCCAATGCGTTCCAAAATTTGTTTACCTAATTATAGGATATGAAGACAAATATGTATGCATTCAGTTTTGAAACATATCAAGCAAAATCTATAATGTAATTCTCCTCGGTACCATAGGCCGGGCCTAAAGGGATTATTCATTGTGCGTACGATGGGAAGACCAAACATTTTTTCTATTTTTATTTGAAAAATGAAGTTTTGAGTTGCAGAAACTGATACACATAACCTTAAATGCCTTGTCAAACATCACTTTTTTCACGCCACAGAAGTTAAGAAGTTTTCAGCTTTTGTTTTCAGTGGTTTTGTGCCACAAATAGTATAAGGGCATACATTTTCAGCAGAGTCCTACATCATGACTGTTCAGTAAAATTAGGCCTGGTCCTTTCTGAGCATTAATAAAACTATTTGGTTAAAAACATAGATTATATTTTTTTTAATTTGGGCAAACTTAAACTGAGCTCAAAGATGGGAATAGATGTTTATGTGACCAAATGTTAAAAAGAAAGTGAGGTTGTTGTATCCTTATGAAGTCATTACATTCTAAATCCAGCCTTTGTATTGACATTCACTGGAGAGACAGTTTTAAACTGTGTCACGCAATTTCCCACTGAATTCAGAAATTTATTCAAGTCGCCTCATCATTTACATTTATGAATATTAAGAGCTAATATTTTAATCTTTCTTTGTGCCAAAAATCGCAAGAATCGAAACTAGTTGGGCTATGAGTACTCATGTAAGGCCAAATGTGTAGAATCGCCCGATAGTGAAACTAGGTACATATTGCCATCAGCAGAGATTATAACATTATACTTTGTTTTTTTAACGTTAGCGTGTTGGTGGGGAAACTTCCCACCATATGTTTATCTTTGCTGTTAGACAATCATCACAACAGGGAATAGTTGAATTAGGTGAACTACTCCCTTAAGAGAACTATAATTCCCATCACCACTATACACAACACATTCAGCCATGACTATCGTGAACCTAAAGAATGCTCCCTATCGACAGATTACCAAACATTTCACCTGCACACATTGTGCCATTCATCGTTATTTGTGTGTGTGTAATTGCACTGAGGTGTTCTAGTCTGTGCCAATTTCAACGCCCTGAATGGAAAGCTCTCAGTGCAACTGCTTTTACCCCTGAGAATGTATCGTGATGGCACTTTTAACCACTAGACTTCATCCTACAGAATCATCAACAGTCAATAAATATGAAGAATGGTTTATTGCAGCACCTCACTTCTCTCCTATTAGCTTTCCATTTCATTCCAAGATAAGACTTCACATTAATATGTATCCCTAATTTGTTTCACACATTTCATCCTGTACTCCTCAATAATTCTTCCCATCTACTTCTCCTTCCTGTACTTTTTCACACATTTCCTAGATCGCTAAATTCTTCCATTTTTTCAAAGTCTCATGGTGATGCCGTCTTTATATCTTCCAGAAGCATTATTTTGATTTCTTTACTCTTATCTCCACGTTGTATTTCTTCACAGTTTTGTTCAATCCAGTTCCTTATTCTCATAAGTTCTTCTCTACCAGGATTTCACTGTCAATGGCAACGCATATCATGATGTTTGTTTCTCCAAACAACTGTATTCCTGAACTAAATTTTTCTTTTATTGCATTTACTGTTTTTTCAAAGAGAATGTTGAAAATCATTGGTGACAGAGCACATCCTTGCCACGCTCCTTTCTTCACTTCAGCTTCCTCCACATAGCAACCGCATCTTATCACTGTCAACTCTTCTTCACGTAGTCAGCATGTTATTCTTGTCATGAAATGACACTCCTATGCTTTTCAGTGTTGTCAGCAATCTGTTTCAAACTACATAATCAAATGCCTTCTCCAAGCCAATGTATCTGGATCAAATCAAATATGTCTGGGGTAGTCTTTTTGAATACTATTCACGATGAGAAGTCTGAAGGCTTAAATGACTCCTCTTGATTCCCAGCTTTCCCTGAAACCAAATCGGTCTTCAAATAAAACTTTTTTCATCCTACCTTCCATCCTCTTGAGATAATTCTGGTCAGAATTGACCAGCATAACATTTTGACACATTACAGAGGACAAATTTTAAACTTAAAATTTACATTCAAAAATAAAGTAATTGAGAGCAAAAATGTAGGTCGATCTATTTCAACAAATGAACTTCACACAGAAATAATCGATAAAAAAAAGCATATTTTCCAACTTAATTGTGGATAATGCAACCAGAAAAAATGGGAGAGAATCAAAAAAATGAAAATTATTCCATGAAAAGTTAAAAAGAATCCATAATTTTCAAATTGAACCAACTGGTTTATAACAATCTGATTTCCAATCAATTTACTAAGAACAACATTTGTGTATCTTAAAAAAATAGTTGTAATAAATACATCAAGTTACTTGAACTGCTTGTCCATTAAAAATTCAAAAAGTAAAAACACTGATTGAATAAGGCAACATTGATGAAGTACATCTGAGAGATTCACAAAGGTGTGCAAGAGGATGAGCTGTGAACATCAAGAGGGCTCTCTTTGAGGAAGCCCTCCCACCATAGGAGGTGAAGAATGTCACTCATACATACCCCTCCATGACAAGTCTGGATCACGAGCAAAGGTGTAGTAAATTGGTCCAATAATCTCGTTCATGCCCTGGACGTAACCCTGGCCAGGGTTTAACTTGGCATAAAGGAAAAGGATCCTCTCAACCACTTCCCAGTGTGCTTCACTGCCCTCGGGCATGGGTGCATAATCTTCCTGTGCTTTCTTCACAGAAAGGGCAATCTGAAGGGCAGGGATTGAGACACAATTGCCAATTAAATTACTGCTCCCACATCATCACTCATCCCCCATAAAAGAACTACATATAAAGAAAGCATGCACATTGCCATTTTGACAAGCATATGTGTGTAGAGAATACTGTATTTCCTGGCCTTTAAGAAACACCTTCTTCCAGTAGAAGGACATGGAAAATTACCCTGCATCTTATAAGGCCAATTTAAAAGTAAGACTTTGCCTTAAGACCTTTGGCAATGGGCTTTTGGAGATGCAATTCTGGCAAACTGAATTCCAAAGACCAATATTGAAATAGGCTTGTTTAGATTAACATACCCTTTGAAGTATCTTTTTCACAAGTATCAGGGGTTACATTCTATGACAGCAAAGCATGGGCACCAGTAATCTTATTTTCATAGGAAATTTGTTCAAATCTTCACAACATTAATCTTACAATGAGACATGAGCAGAGGTGCATTCCGTTTCACACATCAGGCCGGTTCTATGTGAGCTCCTTGAGGCGCCACAATGAGCATTATGTGCACTCCCAGTGCTCCTTTCAAAGGCTGGGGGGCAGTTATTGCGATGACTTATCCAGGCGGTTCTTTATACTGTTTAAACTGGAAGCATCTATGGTGACCATGGATTCCATCAAAGTAATTTTAGATAATGATGATCAAGTATAGCTTTTTTTAAATGACTGCTCCCCTTTTTGGATTGACTTTCAATTAAACATTATGTGGAGTGTATAATAATGGCTTTCTTTTCTTAGTCCATTTTATATCCTTGATCATTTTGAAGTTCTCTTTCAATTATCTTCCTTTCTCCGCAATGTTTGTCAACAAACCATGGCAATGCCTCACAGCCATTATCAAAAAGTTGCCACCTGCACCAAAGGCATCCCGTTTTGAACATTGCACCAACTGCTTCAGTGCACTAAAATGAAACAATCAATGGTGTCGCATCAAAGCGGTTATAGTGTGAAACGGAATGCACCCCAGAAATAAGCATGATCAAGTTCCCAATCATGCCACGTCACCATATTTTTTATGATATTCGGCAATAGATTGCTTCTGCTTCATCGTTAACAACATCTAAGGGTCATAGAAAGGTTATTTTTTCTAATTCTGTGACCAAAACTAGGATGTGTTTTACAGTGTGCCTAAGTGTCACCAGAAAGAGCCAGAAAGTATGGTAATCACAGAGCGATTTACCCCATCAGTAAAATTGAAGTCATTCATTGGTCTTATGAATGTTTACCACCACTTTTTGTTCAAACCTCGTTGGAACTATTGTAAGGTTCCAACTCTTACTCGTAAAAATATTACATGATCTGAGATACCTGAATGTCAGCAAGCGTTAGCAATGCTAAAAATTCAATTTTGGGAAAAAATCTGTTGCTTATATGGTATCCACATAAACAATTGATGCTTCCAACTGATGGTTGTTCCGAAGGGATAAGCAACAGTCTTCCTCATCTTATAGATGGACCTGAGCTGCATCCTATTGCTATTGCTTCTTCCACAGAGCTTTCAGCAGCAGAAACAAATGAAGTTACTTAGAACAGGAACCACAAGCTTCTTTATGGGATCAAACACTTCCTGAATTTTTAGGCTGGCCCAACCTTCACTTTAGTTACAGATCATCAGCCATTACTGTTAATTTTCAATCCTGGAAAGGGAATGAACTTGTTGCCAGCGCTAGCATAAAAAGATGTGCCTTAATAATGTTGGCCTGTAATTCATCCATCCATTATAGAAAGGGTTCATATTTTGTAAAGGTCTAATTTTCCATACTTCCTTTGGAGGGGCACACTGATAGGAGGAATTGCTTTTCAGTCATGAGTAACTTAAAGAGGGTGCCCATTGAATTTCCAAGGGGAAAAAGAAAAGAACAGACATGTATTCGACTGAAAGAATCCTCCCACTGCAACACGAAAAATGCATATATGTATGTATGTACCACGTAGCACTCATTGACCACAAGTGGGGGGGGAGGTGGGTGTGAAAAATACCCAGACTAAAAACTCACGGTAATTTTTTTAATTAGACCTCCAGTGGAGGGCACCCAATCAAAATTCAACAGGGGAAGAAAACAATGAACATCAAGTATAATATACCAAAGTCATTCTCCAATCTGCCGTTAAAAGCTTAAATTGCTGATATCAAAGCAACTCAGAACAGTTATCAAATTAACTGCAAAATGGAGGGCAGAAAATTCTGAAGTTCTCCATTTAAGGAGAAGGCAGCACCGTGGAACTTATTAGCTTGGAAAATTTATTTTGCTACAAAGAACTAATTTGCCAGATTTTGGCACAGCTACAAGCCAGAAATATCTGGATGTTTTATTTTTCACAAAGTCAAACCCATTGGTATCTAGAAGTGCAAGTGAATATTTACGTAAGTGATATTTATAAAATTTTCTCCTCGGCAGTTAATTCCATAAAGATAATACAGGTAACAAATTATTTTTACCTTTGATAATTTCCTCCTTGGAAGTTAATTCCATAAAGATAATACAGGTAACAAATTATTTTTACCTTTGATAGAAATAGTATTTCGTACACACTTAGTGTCTGTGTATGAGCATCCGCATTAGTACACACATACTAATAAAAATGCAATTTTTGTACATATCTAGAGGCATACACATATTTTATTATTTACTCGGATTATTTTTTGTGGTTTCCGTACTTTCTTGCAACTGGCAAAAACGTTATTTGTTTCTCAAATGTCAAATCCATTTGGGCAAACTTAGGCAATTGGTAGCCAATCCAACCCAACCCAAAGTAGCCCTTGAATAATACATAATAACATGTAATCCTTCATTGACAGGCTAGGAATTGAAACAATTCTTCACCCACCTGAGTAGTAAAAAGTCACACAAAATAGACAATCAGGAAAAGTTATAATGCCAAACAACATCGTGAAATAAGACAAGAAATACATTACATAAGCACAATCATGAATACATAAATATAAAAACTTAAAAATCCACAAAATTATTATTTATAAGAGTTCACTGTTAAATATTTTGAAAGTATACAATGTAGAGTTGAAAAAGTTTTAACATGGAATTGGACGTCGGCAATATTCATGGCTCGATTTATAGCGGTATGTTTTGTAAAGTGAGATTTGTGCAAGTCTGTATTGAAATGGGGTACTTTTCTAAGTGGTCTGAAAGGGACATGGAAATTTACAGTTTGTAGCGTTGGAGGGCAGTCAATTAAATTGTTGATCAATTTATACAAGAAAATAATATCATTGTGAGAGTGCCGAATAGAAAGGGGTCTTAAAATTAAAAGGGATAATACAATGTCATCATACACATAACTGCCATATTTTTTTGCGCAGTTTATCGGCACATAAATGAAGAAACTTCTGCTGGACTTTTTCAATTCTCAGAATGAAGTTGTTGCAGTACGGTGGACCATACTTGCGTACTACTCAATAATCGGCCTTATTAGAGCCCAGTAGATTAATTTAAAACTATATACATCATGAAATTCACCCATATTTCTATTAATGAAACCAAACAATTTAAAGGCCTTAGAGCAGTGGTTGGCAAACCACGGCTCGCAAGCCACATGCAGCTCTTTGGCCCCTTGAGTGTGGCTCTTCCACAAAATACCATCACGGGCGTGCACGCACAGTGGGATTGAAACTTTGTGATGACTGGTTTTCTTATTTCTAATTTTACATATTTAGTTGGTATGTATGTGTCTTTATCTTTAGGCGAGTGCTCTGAAGCAATTTATTGAGAAAACATTTCCAGAAAGATAAAATGTCAACGCGTATCGTCAAGTGGTATCTTTGCATCGTGCTCTACAATGTATTACTTCCGAGCGCATGTCCCCATAGGAAAGACTAGAATTGTAGTTAAAATCCGCACCCCTGCGGTTGGCAATTCCACCTGCCTCTGTCTGAAGCGCTTTGCCTCCCCTGCAAGATTCCCCAAAAGAAGAAGGTGCATTTAGGGGCTACGAAGTTTCAATCGGCCTGTATGCATGGGGGTCGGTCGGGCGACGGGGTACGCAGCACGCGAGCGATCCATGCACGAATTGAGTGAGCCAGTCAGTCAGCAGTCTCATTTTGCAGTGGTTAGTGCTAGTCGCGTCCACAAATCGCACGTCGGTGACAAAAGTTAAATACCTACTCGAAGCATAAAGTTACCTATATTTTTCCAACCAGCTGCAAAACCTACAGGTATTTTTATCATCAATTTTAGAATTATAATTATTTTGTGTTAGCATTATTATTATATAATGAAATATTTTTTAGGTGCCCTGTTTGGTATGGCTACAAAGAAGAAGCAAAGAAAAACGGGAGACGAAAACTGTGAATTTAAAGCTGAATGGACCGAGACTTTTACGTTTATTCAAAACTTAAATGGTCTTCAGACCTGTCTTATTGGTCAGGCAAAATTGGCGCATAACAAGAAATCAAATTTGCAAAGACACTTAACAACTAAACACGTGTTATTTAGTACTAAATATCCTGTCGGTGATGCAAGGAAGAAAGCAGATGAGGAACTTCAGAAGAGTTGAGAAAAATCTAGTTCTGTATTCAATTACTGGATACAATCTTCCAAAAATGTTAATATTGCAAGTTTTGTGGTTAGTCAAGAGATTGCTTAGAGAGGAAAACCATATAAAGACAGCAAATACATAAAAAGTCATTAGTGATCCTCAGTCATTGCCATGGTTTAATTTTATGGATACCTTAAAATTTAATTTTATCAATAAATACATTCGTTATTAAGTATGATATAATTTTTTTTTCAACGCACCTATAGTTTAACTAAGACTTAAAACTTTAAGTAAAGTTTATTAAGTAAATTTTATGGAGCATTGTGGAGTGAAATGTAGTGTGGAGGATTGAGAATGGTACCTATGTTGAAATGGTTTGGACATATTGAGAGGATGAACGAAAGGAGATAGACAAAACAAGTACATATACAAGATGAGTGTGGATGGAAGAGTAAAAGGGGGTCGACATCAGCAAACTTACCTCAATCATATTGAGGACGTTTTTAGAAAAGGGCAGCTTAGGGGTATCCTAATTTAGTTAGTAACTATGTACCTACCTATATAGTTTAAGTTTAAAAAATTTGGCTCTCAAAAGAAACTTGAATCGTTGTACTGTTGATATTTGGCTCTTTTGACTAATGAGTTTGCCGACCACTGCCTTAGAGCATAAAATTTCAATATTTTCATTAAAATTTACGATGGATTTGAATAAAATACCAAGATCTTTAATACTATGTACTCTTTCTAATAAAATTTCTGCTTCATTAGAATAAGGATAAAATAATGGGTGTTTTCCATCATAAAAGCTTATGACTTAACATATTTTTATGTTCAGCTTTAGTTGGTTAAAATTGCACCAATTTAAAAAGTTAACAAGTCTTTCTGTAGCAAAATGCAGTCAGCTATGAAGTTTACTTTCCTAAAAAGTTTCAGGATAAATAAGTCTGCCCATTTGCCACTATATTTCAGTTCACCCAAACAAAAGAAAAATGGAAACTTGCCTCTGGGAGGGAAATATAAAACTCGGTACAAAGAAATGTTTTTTGAATGAAGAAAGGCTTTTAATTGAAAATATACGGTTTCTGTGAATTTAGTTATATCCAATTTCTATGTGTTGCTGGATTAACACATCTTCCCTATCTTCCCAATGTTAAAAAATTGCCTCGTTTGATGCAAATTCGATTAGCACGCTAAGACCCCTCTTGGAATGCATCGCTTGCACTAAATGATGTATACATGTACTACATGCCAATTTAATTGATGTAGTATTTAGCTCGGCTCGGCTATCTGGTGATACGTCTATTATTGGCTACCTTATTTCCACATCACTAGTTCAAACTGTGTACAGTTTATTGTTAGCTGAGACAAAACTCACCCCGATGAAATATAAAAAAGGTTTTTCAATGTACTCCTCAGCATGGAAGAAAACAGTAGCCTGAATCAATTATCATGGAGATAAATTTAAATAAATTGGAAGCATCAGAAATAATACAATATTTTCTGGTAGATAATGCGCACATTATACATACAAAAAAATACAAAAAAAAAACTGATGGTACACAATACATAATGAAAATCTTGTTTTATCGAACATTAAACTTCTAAACAAATGACTCAACATCATGATACAAAATACTAAGAGAGAAGGAATTAAAAAGAAAAAAGTAATTGTTAAAAGATACACTGAAATGTCAAATAAAAATGTTATTTAAGCCCAAAAATTAATCTCCCGAGTCACATTCAAATGATTGCATAGCTTGCATTATTTAGACTGAAACATCAGGAACTTCACTTTCTCCAGTTTTGCTTTTCTCACTAATTTCATTGTCTTCGGATTCTGGTGTCACTGTAGCCAATAATTCCCAAAATGACTTATGAAAACCATTTTTGATGCAAGTAACCGCCACAGAATTCCAACTTCTGGATATCCACTTGCAGATTTCCTCATACGATGGTCGTTTTATCCTCCCTGAGTTGGCATACTCTTGGATACCTGAAATTATCCACTTCTCTTACAAGGTTCAAAGTTTTGATTTGAATGATTTATTCACTGTTAAATCCAGTGATTGAAGTTTCTTCATCAGTCCACCAGGTATCTTCACCAGGTCTACCATTGCTAATTGGGAGTAGGTACATATTTGTTTATTAAATTCTTCACTTCGGGCTCCTTCAGGCGTTATATGAGCTAAGCATTAATGCACAATTTTTTGTGTAGTCAGTGTCGACAAATAAACTCTTCTAAATACCCAAACAATAATGCTTCAAAAATCAACGTAAAATATACATATATCTAAAATACAAGTTACGGGAGAGTTGTACGTAGCAGGGGGGAATTGCCCTGCAACCTTTCACACTTTGACACTCCTCAGATATCCAAAAGTGTTTTCCTAAAAAATTTGCTTTGTCCTTGTTGATGCCTCAATTGTGGTAACGATGTCAAGTAAGAAGCCTGACAACAAATACTCAAGCAGTAATTTAGAAACATTTAGGCTCAGGAGAGAGCAGAGAAATATCAAGAACGAGGAAGAGTGAAGATCAAATTAAACAGACATTGGGACCTTGACGTATTCGTGATCTATCTTAAAACAATAAAACTATTGTACGGTGTGATTCATGTTTGAATTTTACTTGCAAAAAAACATATCTCAAGAATAAAATTCAGATGTGAAACTAGTGATCTCTAAGCTAGAGATAGTTCACATTGAATGAACAATGATTTTTAGTTCAATCATTTATCCATACTCTATGAGTACAGCTAAGGGTTAAGGGCAGGTTCGGTGATAAACTGCTGTGGTTGCATCCCTGGGATCGAGAGCGGAGATCGTGATCTAATCCAGGTGTAGAGGGGAGTCTGCACTCGTCCATTAGCTGCACTCAGCCAATAGGATTTGAACCCTAGGGGGCACATGATGGACACCTAAGAGGACACAAAGGAGACGCACCAAGGCGAACATGGGAGCACGAGTGTACCCGGGTGGTGTGAAGGGTGACTGAGGGCATATGAAAAAAAGAAATAAATCCCTCAAACAATTGTCCTTCACTTCTCACTTCTTGAGGACCCTTAACCATTACCTTTTGGCATCTAAAGTGGGATCCTTCGGGAAGCAAGTACATTGACAAATTGCTAGATAAGGTAAGCACAATGACGGGCAGAGTTAGTTTGTCGGAGATGGAAATGGAGCTCCAAAGGAGGAAGATATAAGCGCCTTATTCGAGCAGCTTGAAGGGGTGGTGAGCTTGAGTGGCTGGAGTGACGTGGGGAAGTTAGAATTCACCACGTTGTGCCTCAAAGCAAATTCCGCTGAGTTTTCACGCACTAGTATGGAGTGTCAAGATACGGGCACATACAAGGAACTTAAGTCCCTCTGAGTGGCATGGTCTAAATCGTGCAAAAGCAAGAGGTATTACCGTGTGTTACTAAGAACTGTGTGCGATATTCCACAGGAGAAAAATCATTCGCCTTGAACGGGATTCAAACCTGGATCCCTCGATTTCGCGCCGAGTGCTTTAACCAGTTAAGCTACCGAGGCGTCCTTCTCCCCTGTGGATTATTTGGTGGCTTTACAGGAGCATGGTGGTCAGGACTGCTAGACATATGATGTCTAGCAGTCCTGACCAGTTATGTGCACTTGCAGGTGACTCCGTAAAGGTTACTATCATGGCTGGTTCTGGTTTCCTCAAAATAAGTAGTGTGATAATAATATTTTTATTTGCCCAAGGACTATGTTTTACAAGGAATACATAGTACAAGGCACGTCAGTTTAAAAATTCACATAAATTGAACACAATAGAATCACAGTAATAATTGTTTTACACAAAAGTACTGTAATGGACTCAATCAACAGAAGTTACATTTAGATATTCATCTATGGCATAAAACATGTTATTTAACCTTTAGCGTCCGTGCGGTCCCAAAAGGGACCACCTAATGTTTTCGTTTATGGCCTTGCGGTCCCTTTAGGGACCACTGAGACACACTTCGTTTAAAATCAGCTTATAATGAGTTTCGTTATTTATAATTAACTGGAGAGCTGCTTATATTTTAAACCTAGGCCATTTAAATGCCCGGCCATGCAGTGATACATATGGGATTTAAAGCCGTCCTTTAACACTAGAACCGCCGGAATTCTCCCTACCCCTCCGACCGCCAAGGGGTCATTATGACCCCTTTCAAGTTTCATGAATAATTAAATGCTAAAATTATGTTAATAATATTCTGGTGTCAAGAGTTAATATAAAAAATAAATCTTTTATTGTTATATTTTTGATTTTTATTTATAAAACTATTATTGTTAATGTTTATGGAATTCCAATGTCAATTAGATACACAGTTGCATGCAGTCCTGGCATGGTTTTATAAATTTGACGCATCATGAGCGCAAACTTTGCTCTTAAAATCCTGGAATTTACTGAAAAGTATTATTATTATTTAAACAATTTAAATGAATTGCAATCACAATTTCAGAGCACTTCTACATGCAGTTCAGGCAGGTTTTTCTGATTTTAGCACAGCACGTTCCGCAAAGGAATTTTTTGCACAATTTACATATATCTGCAGTTTTATTATTTTTGCACCTTCCAATCTGGCATTTTTTTCGTTCTTCTTCCTCACTTGAGTTGGATGCATTCTCACAAGGAATGTGTTTTTCGCGTAGCTCCTCTGCTAATTTTCTGATAAATTCTCTTCGTCGCGGACTTTCACTTGTTACTTTCCTGTACAGAGCATAGGCATTTATCGCGGCCAAATCCAAAATATTATAAAAAGTGTGTACAGGCCATCTTCGCGCGGGTGCTTTGACGGTGTACTGCCGCGCTATTTGATCTATGACATCAACTCCAAATTTCGTCTTGTTATAAAAGTCGATAGTCTCGGGCATTTTCTTTCCCGAGCTTTCTACGTGTACAGATGGATGCAAGGTACTCAAAATCATGACATTTTTCCGTTTTTTCCCCTGGTAAACGGTGTGCGTTGTATCTTCGGCTCGCTACAGTTTTGTTGTATACAGGGGATCTTTTGCCGTTTTCATCGCCACCGGTATCTCGCGTCTCCCTCGGTTGACTGTCCCAACCAGACTCGTAGATTTCTTCTTTAGCTTTTTAGCCAGCTTCAAGGACGTAAAAAAGTCATCCGAGGTTACGTTTCGTCGCAATCCAAAATACGGCTCCATCAATTTCAAGACTACATGTTCACCAAGTGTCACTCCTGGCGGACGTTCTGCATTTTTTCCTAGGTATGGAAATGCGTTCAGAACGTACCACGTTTTCACGTCAGCTGCTAACCAGAATTTCTGCCCATACTTGTCTGGCTTTTTCGGCATAAACTGCGTAAATAGAAATCTGGCCTTGGAGGGGAAAAGTTGTTCGTCTATGGTTATATTTTTCCCGGGACGAAGCAATTTCTGCAATTCTCAATGAATCTTTTCCACACAAATGACACGAGGGCAAACTTGTCAACTTGAAGTTTTTGTGACATTGTCGTTTTATCATCACAGCGAATGAATTTCATAATCTCGCGGAATCGATTTCATCCCATCGTTGACTTCACGAATTGCAATCCCCACTTTTTCGACCACAAAGAATCCAGATCACATTTCTTCGCACCGGATGCACCCCGTATGTATAAAATGGCGATGAAAGCTTCAAGCTCCGTAGAGGACATAAACCAGCCATCGTCTCCCGTGACCCGACGGGCCTCCACAGACGTGCATTTTCCTATGTGATCCAGTATCTGGTTATCCACAAAAAGATTCCACGCTGACGCGAAGCTTCCCTCGGAGATGTTCCGCCTCGCAGGCGGCGTTGGACCAGGCGCCTCCCGCATCACATTCTGAGCTGATTGTCTTCCGGGCGTTGATCCAGCATTGATACGTATCCAATTCGATCCATCTGGTGCAATCAGCGTCTCTTCATCACCCTCATCGTTTCCGGATTCTAAATCAGTATCACCTATAATAAACATATTATCTGAGAAAAGGAATTTTGCTCTCATCATTTTTTATTTTTTCCATATTTTGGTAATTTTTGGAAATTTTCCCTTACCTTCACCACGATGAACGGTTGGTCCTCCTTTTTCTTTCTGACGAGTTCCTCTCTTTCTTTTACTCTTGGACTGTCTCATTGCTGGGTCTGCCGAGTGGTCTTCTGAATTTCTAGGAGGGCGACCTAAACACACGTTGGAGGAGACAAAATATAAATAAAACGAAAACATAAATAAATAAAGATCGAGAGAATAACAAAGCATAGAACGGAAAACGGAATGGAAAAAGATATAAACGGAAAGGAGAAGAGCGTATTAGAAGATAACATTTTAAATACAAGTAGACACAAAAAGAGAAAGAGGATCAAAAAATGACGGAAATAAACAAAAAGGATGTGACTCGAACTCTACTGTGCACAAGAAGGCCTAGGAAAGATGTTCAACTACTAACCTTTGCATCGCTGTCTCTTGTTTTTGTTAGTTTCTTCGTCAACCACAGTCGTAGATTCTGTGTTGTCATCCGATTCGTCGCTCTCTTGATATAAAAAAATCTTCATCTGAATGTGATTCTAGTGCAATTCCCTCTGATTCATCACTCGGTATGTCGTGAAGAATTGCAAATATGTCATTTTCCTTCAATACTCTATTCCGAGCCATCTTGCGCTTTTCATATGGAATTTATACTGACAATAATCACAATCTATTCGGCGCAAATCAGTAAAACACTACATAGGCCTAATCTTGCTACTGTATAGCGTCGCAGTGAAGGCTGTGGTGAGTGGTGAGTCCAAAATCGGCGCTCGGAAAGACAAAAAATACGACATTTCTATATTTTGTAAACAACTAGCGTGGACGGGCAGAGAGTAGAACGGAGGCAAGGTTCGACAGCATGTAACCGGAGGCCTAGACAAGCTGTCACCCGCTGACTCTTATCTTCACTGCTCTACAGGTCTATACTTCTGACTCTTATTTTCACCGAACCTAGTCTGTAGAGGTAGAAAGAAAAGGAGAAACGATACTTAGTATTCTACAACAATTACACCTACAACAAAGTCGGTAATTTGGAAAAAAATGATAAAATGACTTAGGGGTCATTTTGACCCCTTGGCGATCCGAGGGGTATTGGTGTTGTACTTAAAAAAATTACAAATGTATATCTTTCTCTCAAACAGCATTCGATTAGACTTAAAAAATATTAAAAGTCATAAACTAGGATGGTACAATATAAAAAACTCTAAGAGCAGCAATCAAATATACAAAGCCGCAGGGGTCAAAATGACCCCACAGCGGTTCTAGTGTTAAAGGTTAAAAGGTATTTTTTAAATTTGTTTTTAAAGATGGTATTTCCCTTAATATCTGTAATACTTTTGGGCAAAATATTATATACCTAAAACCCATTTCCTTAGACCTTATCTTTACTGCTTTTGTTCTTATATTGTCATAGTGGATATTGTACCTTCCTCTGGTGTAATAGTGGTAATGGTCACAATTACGGTAATAGTCTCCAATATTATTTTTTATATAAAGGATTAAACCATAATTTATGTACATAGAAGAGGTAGTAAATTTAATTCTTTAAGTATAGGCTTTGATGTAGCATTATGAGATTTTCCAGTGATTATCCTGACAGCTTTCTTTTGTAGTTTGAAAATGGCTAAAGAAATTATAGCCGAGCCCCAAAATATAATGCTATAGGCTATAATTGAATACATAGAATAAGTATAAGTTTAATAGTACTGTATTGCTTGTAGTCTCACGCAGATGTCTTATCAGATAGCAAGTAGAGCTATAAGCTCACTTTTCAGGACTTTTACATGCTTATCCCAAGAAACATTCGCACTCAAGAAGATGCCTAAAAATTTACATTCCGAGACTTGTTCAATTGATTGACCATTAATTTTTACAAGCAGACTGTCTGTCACATTTTTGTCGCAAGAAAAGTACACCATCTTAATTTTGTTAACATTTAAGTTTAAATAATTATCAATACACCATTTATTTATTTCTTTTGTTCCAGACCTTGATTTTTCCACAAGGCTAAGACAAGATTGCAAAGATAGCATAACATTAGTGTCGTCAGCGTACAGGACAGGCATTATTTCTTCAAAGTTCAGTAAATAATTAGGGAGGTCATTGACATATCAAAAAGAGAAGTGGCCCCAGGGTTGAGCCCTGTGGAACACCTCTAGAAACATGGCAGGCATTGGATAAAAATTTTAACCCATTAACAGACAGCACTACTTTTTTAGTGCGATCTTTGAGGTAAGACTTAAGCCATTGAAGAGGGATTCCTCTTATTCCCATCCTTTCCAATTTAATCAGCAGTCTATCATGGTTAACATGGTCAAAGGCTTTAGATAGGTCAAAAAACAACCCAAGAGTTTCATTTTTAGCATCTAATGAGCCATGTACAGTGTCTCCTCGTTTAACGTTGTCCCGTTTAACGTTGTTTCGCGATAACGTTGTCCAACAATTAAAACCCTTAATCGTTTAACGTTGTTTCGCGATAACGTTGTCCAACAATTAAAACCCTTAATCGTTCAACGTCGTCAGTGCTTCGCGATAACGTTGTTCAAATTTTGCGCAACCAAAAAAAATTAATAACGAATAGGAATTTGATGCGTAATTTCCATTCGGCGGAAAAGTTTGACGTTAACTCCTCATAGCGTGTGTCAAAAGTTCACCTGAGCGAATAATTATTGCGTTATTTTGTTTCATAACTGTGTTTGCTTATTTTTTACTACGCTGTTATTGGGGGGCAATGCATCGGGTGATTTAAAACTCAAACCAACGTTAGTGTACCATCTTGAATCGCATGGTATTAATAATACCATGTCCGAATGGTAGATCCAGGGGCAGATATCTACGGGAAAAAATACCTGAAAATCCCATGCCGCCATAAGGTATAACTGGTGGAAGAAAAAGTTGATTTACTGCTGTTTGAGTTGAATCGAAAACGTATTTTTCGTGTTGAATTAGTGTGTAAGAGGAAATTTTCTAAACCCTCCATGATGCAGTAAATCGTCGAGGGTGATACTGTTCCTAAAACATTGTTACGAAATAACAAAAATTTTGTACACAGCACCGAGTTTCCCTAGTTCACTCACTATTGTAATTGTTATCCTACGTCTTCGCGATCGCAGCGAGCGAAATTTTTGCCCTTCACTGCATTCGCTTGCGCACGCTCCCGCAGTGAAGGACAAAAATTTCTATTTACTCAGAGGGAAGCCGGTGCTAACAGCACTAAATATCAGAAATATAGGAGGGAAACCTGGTGCTCATTGTTTTAAAAATGCATTTTCAGTTTGTTTAATCTAAGATATGAAGATCTCTGACTAGTGAAATCATCTGTTCACTACCCGCGTAATTAAAATACGCCGTGGTATTAGTATCATAGCGTCCAGTCTGGGAGAAAACTAATTTCACCTGCTTCCCGATCACCTTATACCACCTATTTCACTTATGTTGGTACTCTACATATGCGAATTTATATTAACCTTTCGTTTGCTTCATAAATCCTTTTTCTTTCGTAAACTATTCACTTAAACCTGTGATGTGAATCTAATTCTGGACGCCATATTGGAAATACTGACCTTTTCCTCCTAGTTCCCCCAGATGGCGCAGCGGTTGAGCAGTGTCATCATTTTCTATACCCATGGCCCATGACTTTTCCCGCCTTCAACTTAAAACTATTTTCCGCTTTTCGACGGCTTTATCACACTCAGGAGGGACGGGTAACCTCTCGGAGCTACCCCGTAATCTTTGGAGGTACTTCATTCCACTGACTCCATACGGAACTTTCATCACCAACTCGCCTCTCGCCGTAATTTTACGCAAACGAATCACCATTGGGGTGGGTTGGTTTAAAAGGGTATTCGTGAAAATAAATCGTAACTATCCGCCAAATAACCTATTTTTCCGTTCAGAAATGGCCTTCTCGACGCCGCGTACTGTCCGACCTTAGCACCCCTGTTTCACTCCACAGAAACGCAACGTTGTTGGGAGGGGGGGGTGGGTAAGGCCATATTTCAGACGCAAAATTAGTCCGTATCCCTCTACCGGGACTTCCAAAAATCTCGCAATATGGCATCAAAATATCACAAAAAATACGCGAATTTGGTCATTTTCAACCTTTATTTTCTCCAAAACTAAGAATCTCACGCCTTTTTTTCTTACATTTAATAAATGCGCATTCCTTTCACTTTCCTTTCCCATTCATCGAATACCCCTTACTTTTCTACTATTCTCACACAAGAATTTCTCCCAGACTGGACCCTATGATACCTTTACCATTGGTGAGTTTGGAACCGATTTTAATTTTTTACATTATTTCTTATGGAAAATACTGCATCGTTTAACGTCGTTTCGCTTAATGTCTACTTTTTCAGGAACGAGTTAACAACGTTAAACGAGGACACACTGTATGCCATTAATTGCCTGAAACATGGCAGTCATAGTAGATTAATCAGATCTAAACCCATGTTGTGAATTGGAAAGTAAATGATTTCTTTCCAAATAGGACACCATTTGAAGATACATAACCTTTTCAAATATTTTAGCAAATGTATTTTGTATGGCTATTGGTCTATAATTATTCAAATCACTAGCGCAGCCACTGTTTTTATATATTGACACTACTTTAGATTCCTTTAATTGGGAAGGAAAAATCCCCTGCGTCAGAGATTCATTTATTAAGTATAATACTGGAGATTTTATAACGTCAAAACAATGATAGACAACTTTACCAGGAATTTCATCTAAACCCGCACTGTATTTGCTTCCGAGCTTGAAAATAATATCTTTTAGATCAGCTTCAGAGTAGGGCTTGACAATTAATGATGAGGGTGCATTTGCTATAGATACATTAGCTTGTGAGGCAGTTGAGCCAGAAGAGGTTATTTGGTGCCTATTAAATTCATTCACTAGTGAAAAATAAATTATAGGTTTTATTTTTATTATTAGAGTTACTATGTTTTGGAAGAATTAAATAAGACTTTTTTTCCCTCTAGAATTGTTAATAATTTCCCAACCTGCCTTAGATTTATTAGTGGACTTGAATAATTTATTATCATTATATGTTCTTTTAGCATTAGAGATCAACTTACGGTAGTACTTTTGGAATTTTTATGAAGCATCTTTTGTTCATCAGTGCTAGATAATTTGAGAGAGATAGCTTGATTTTTTAAGTATATTTGAATAGTAACGAATTTCGTCAGTTAACCATGGCTTACATTTTGTTTTTTGGGGTTATTTCCGATTTACTATAGGAAAACACACGTCAAAATAGTGTCTAAATATTATATAAAAATAATTGAAACCTTCATCAACTGTTTTAGAGTTGATATACATTATCCCAGTTTTGGCTAATAATCCCAGATAAGTAAGATCCAAAAATGATGAATATTTGCATCTGAAAATGATCGCTTATTGTTAGTTTTTCCTTTATAACAGTCCCTTGTTATATTAAGATCAATACACGTTTTGACTATGCTATGATCGGATACTCCTAGGTCATAGACAGTGGATACAGTTTTGTCTTGATCGAAATTAGTCACAATTAGTCAATTATGGTGGCAGATGAGGGAGTAACTCTGGTAGGATTGTTATTCAGACATTTCATACCATATGTATTGAACAGATTCAGTAACTCAGTTCTTTGAGGAGAGTCCACCAGGAGATCACAATTGAGATCCCCATTCACCACAAGTATTCGACTATTTGCATACAAGGAACCAATAAGTTGGTCAAGTTTGGTAATGAATGCACGGAAATCTCCGATAGGGGAGCCATAAAGGGAAATGAGCACAAGCAACCCTACCGGTGATTCGTACGAACACACAGTGCATTCAAAGGTTTTTTCTTCCTTCCTTCATGTGTTGGAGGCGGGGGGGAGTCCACTCGCAGGTGCTCGGATAGGATCAGAAAGATTAATGCTTGCACGTTCGAGGCGACAGGAATAGAGGAGTGGATAGCGACCATTCGGGCAGAGGCAGATCAGTACGCTTTTGACGCATTCTTGAATGGTCTATCTGGGGAAGTTGGGTGGCAGTGCCGCCTCACGATGCTCGACTCCTTTGACGAGGCTGTGGATTCAGCACTGCACGCAGTGGAGGTGGAATGGCCGATGAGAAAGGAGACTGAGAAATCCTCACCGTGGGACTGGGGGCCTGTTTCGCCGGTAACGAGGTTGGACATTTAGCACAAAATTGCCCTCGAAGAGCTAAAGGGTCCTGCTTCAGTCGTGGATGGCCAGGACACTTTGCCTGAGACTGTAGAGCGGCCCTGCAGAATATGCATTTTGATTCAAAGGGGGCAAGTGATATCCTATACATTATTAACCCCGATGGAATCTACCCGGATCCAGAAAACGTGACTGCTGGGAAGGAAATTCCAACCCTGCAGTCAACAACGGAGACCCAATCATTTATTGGCCTAACAAACTATTACAGGTGCTTTATTCCTCACTACACCTCCATCACTCGCCCCCTCACTAGACTTCTAAAAAAAGTGCTAAGCCTTTCTATGGACCCCTGAGTGCAAAGAGTCTGTGGAAAAACTGAGGAAAGCTTTGATTAGCTGCCCGGTACTGCTTTATCCTAATTTTGAATTGACATTCACAATCGCCATCAATGCGAGTAATTTTGCCCTCGGTGCAGTGTTACCACAGGTGATTGACGGAGGGGAACTCCCAGTGGCATACGCATCCAGACAATTAGAGACCGCCAAGGTCAATTACACCACAACAGAAAGAGAACTCTTAGCGGTAGTGCAGGCAGTGAATCATTTTTGGTGTTATGTGCGAGGGAAAAAGTTCAAAATTGAGACCAATCATGCAGCACTGAGGTGGCTGTTTGGGTTGAAGGATTCGAATAGTTGCCTCTTGAGATGAATACTAAAACTCAGCGAGTACCATTTGAAGAAGTTCACAAACCAGGGCGAATCCATTCCAACACTGATGCTTTGAGTGTGGTCGTCAAAGTCGCAACTGATTTTGCTGAGACTCGGGCACGTGATCCCGACTGCAAACTATGGCAGAACGAGACAGTGTTTCTAAAGTGAATGACAATGTGAAGATGAGAAATACGAAAAAGGGAAAACCATTAGTGGTATCAGCAGAACTTCGGGGAAATATCTTGAGACTGTGTCACGACTACATTCTGCCCGAGCATTTGGGTCGCGAAGCAACAGCCAGCCGTCTCACTTCCAAATATTGTAGCCCAGTGTTAGCAAGTATGGGAGCAATCATGCTCACCATTGCATTACTTGCAATCAGCGGAGCCCATATGAGAGGAGTCAGGCACCATTGGGTCAGATTCCTGCCACACATACACCGTTTGAGTTTTTGGTTTTAGACATAGTGGGACCCTTCCCTAGAACGGCGAGGAGAAATAGATGTATCCTGACGATAATTGACCACTTTTCCTGGTATTTGACTATGGTGGCGGTTGCCCTAGTTTGGAAATGAATCCTGAATGCGGAGTTCCGGGCACTATTCTTACAGAGACCAGGGTAGTAATTTTGAATGAGAACTGTTCCAACAACTCTTCCGATTACTGCATGTGCGACGATTAAGAACATATTCCATGGCCATCATCAAGGAAATGGTCTTGTTGAGCGATCACCTAAATTGATCGTGCAGACTTTGAGTCACTGCATAAATTACAGAAATAATGATTTGGATGAGTGGCTAGACTATCGAGAAATGACATATATAACTAATACGCATCGCAGCACTGAGTACTCCCCTCATGAAACAATATTCGGCTTCCCAATGTTGACACCCATTGAGTGTGCAGGGCAAGAGAAGGTTCCGCAGGACTTTCCTTCTGTGAGGAGGTTACAGGATAGGTTAAAGAAAAAGGAGAGCTGCAGAAATAGTGAGAGGGTGAGAGAAAGACGAGCAGAGGGAGCTCTAGTACGAGGAAGTCGGAAGAGGAAATACCAGTCAGGGGATTACTTGCATACCTACTTAAGTGATCTGTCTTTGAAAAAGGGAAAAATCAATAAGTTTCACCGGCCGTGGCAGGGACTTTGATTTCAGTCTTTTCACTGGAGGAGACCGACATGGCCGTGGCAGGGACCCTACCGCTAATCGAAGCTACCGTCTACAACAAATATCTGGTTGGAATTACCATTCCGTAGCATAGTGATTCATCGAAATCATGTGAAATTATATTTCGGTTCCATACCCCCTTCCCCATTCTAGCTCACTGCAGGGATCAACCCAGAGGAAGGCTGACGAAAAAGGAGAACAGGCCTATATCCCTTGTCTGCATTGTTTTGACGGTAACCAGATGGCCTTGCAGTGGGAGGAAGGGGAGGAAAGAGGCAGAGCGGAGGAGGCGTTGGCGAAGAGCTTCTCACCTTCCCCCCTTCTGAGTGATGCATGTCTATAGATGGTTTCGCTGATGCCTGAATATCTTTGTCTGCAGTGTAAGTCTATAGATGGTTTCGCAATACCCTTGTGCCCCTGGATCCACAAAACGACCTGCTCTTCCTCCCGGCTCTGTACAGGAACCGCAGACTGGGGTTGCATTGGCAGGCAGCTTTGGAGAAGCTTGTGTCTCACTTATGGTATTTGTCACCAAAACTGGCTGCTTCGCCTTGTCTGATGATGAAGTGCCTTTGGAGCAAAAATTGGGTACGGTCGAGGATCTTCGTGAAAGGGCTGAAGAGAAAGAAGTAATAAATCGAGCCCAGGTTGTACTTGATTATTACGTTTTCTAGTTAGAGCTCAAGGACTTTGTCACAAGACAATCTAACAAATTTTTTTCGTAGATTTTCGCAGTTCATTTTAATTATGGTAAGTTTCTTTTGGATTTCTGCAATTTAACTATACTTTTTTAGCAACAGTTTCAACCTTTACATGGAAGACTTCATTACAAGACTTAACACCACCTCCAAAGTTTATGATCATCTTAGAGGAGCTAAAGATCCATTATCTCCCACAATGTTCGAAGGCATATACGAAATTTTCCGTATCTGCGGAAAATCACATGTTGGCCAGACAAAGAGTATGAGAGACAGCTACCCTGGGTTTCGCCCCGCATTAGCAGTAGACCTCTTTCCGAATGGTCACATACTGTTTCCCTCTGCTGCCTACCCTCATGCCTGGCAGGTGCTATTGTCAGAGTTGAGTTTTATTGTCAGAGGTGGGTGTCATTGAGAGAGGCTGTCACCCGGAAGGACGACGAAAGACCGGGTGGGTGGGCACGAATGGGCATTGACATAACACGAGCGGACACGATCACGGGCAATAAACACAGGAGAAGCAGGAGATGCCCGGATTTTCTGACCACATGCAGCTCTCTGGTTCGAGCCCAATAGTTTTGATTTTTTGACAGATCGTTATAGGAAAATAAGAAATTCAAGTAATTGACGATTTTATTCTGTTCATTAGAACATCAATACGGTGACTTATGAAAGACAAACATGATCTACCTACTCCAGGCTTTTAGTATAAAAAGATTCCTATTATATTGAATTTTGGACGTTAAATGTTCATTTCCGTCCACATACCATCATCATATTTCTAAATTAAAAACCAGCATTTGCAAGTGATGGGAACGGAAGGTGTCCTTCGACCGCGATCACTTACGGTGACTTGAGTGCCCCTCAGGGTTTCTTATTACCGTAAGCCCACATACAACAGCACTTACAGCTAAATTCCTTGAGATCGTCATGTCTTGTGAAATTGCACTATATGACAATTATAAAACAGATTTTGCAAAGAGTTTCGTTCCTCAATCTCAACACCTAAATGTTTAATTTGGCATGAAATGGTCATATGCGAGAGAGCTTCAGGGAAAATCTTCAACCGTAGATTCGTTATTTGATAAAGATGGCAAACTTGTCACCGATAATATTGACAAAGCTAACACGTTAAATTCCCACTTCGAAAGTGTATACACTACAGACGATACTCCATGTTATTTCGACATTTCATTCACTGAGGAACCGATGAAAGAAATCACTATTCAATGTGATGGGATAACTAAACAGCTACAGTCGATCAAAAATAGTAAATCTCCGGGTCCGGAGGGAATACCCGCGCGTGTCCTCAAGGAATTAGCGCCACAGATCGCACCGTTCTTAGACATAATATTCAAGAAGTCATTGTCTGAAGGAAAGATACCAATAGACTGGAAAATTGCAAACGTTACACCGATATTCAAAAAGGGAAACAGACATGACCCAGGGAACTATCGACCAATTTCATTAACGTCTATTATAGGCAAGATACTCGAACATATCGTCGTTAGCAATATCATGACGTTCCTGGACAGTCGTAACTTCCTTCATGGCTGTCAGCACGGCTTTCGGAAAGGTAGATCATGTGAAACACAGCTCGCGCTCTTTCTTCATGACGTTCTCAAATCTGGTGAATCGAAAACACAAGTGGACGCATTATTCCTAGATTTTAAGAAAGCTTTCGACACGGTACCTCACAACAAACTTTTATACAAATTACAGTCATGCGGCCTAAACGAAACAGTAGTAAACTGGATACGCGACTTTCTGAGTGATCGTAAGCAAAAAGTAGTTCTTGACGGAATTAGCTCTGATGCAGTTAAAGTGACATCAGGTGTCCCACAAGGAAGCGTAATCGGCCCCCTTTTGTTCATTATATACATAAATGATCTATGCTCTCGAATTAGCAGTAAAATACATTTATTTGCTGACGACGCTGTCACCTATCGCGAAATTAATGATCACTCTGACTTTGAAATTCTATCATCGGATTTAAACAACGTTCATGTGTGGAGCCAAGAGTGGGGACTCGAACTTAATCTGAGCAAATGTGCGGTGGTACATTTCTTGCGGAGGTCGTCCAACTATCCCCGTGTATATGCTGTGGATGGCGTTATGATAAAGGCGACAGATGAAGTTAAGTATCTGGGAGTTACGATAACCTCAAACCTATCGTGGGGAACACATATAAGAAATATTTGTGGCAGAGCTCTGAAGAAGCTAGGATTCGTCAAGCGTATTGTGGGAAGATTCTCAGATGAAAAAGTAAAAGAGAGGTGCTATTTCGCACTCGTCCGGCCACACCTTGAATATGCAGCAAGCATATGGGATCCGGTGCAGAAAGAATTAATTCGGGAACTTAATAAAATACAAAGGAAAGCTGCGCGATTCGTCAAAAACTGCTACGGGCGTACAGACAGCGTTACGCAGATGTTAAACGAATTAGGCTGGGAGCCGCTAGAGACTCGGAGGCTGCGCGCTAGGCTTAGATTACTTGAGCAATTGAGAATAGATATCTTTCAGAGCGACACGGAGAACATCATATTAGAACCCCACTATATTTCCAGGTCCGACAGAAACGATAAATTAAGAGAGATATTTTGCCGAACGGATAGGTATGGGAATTCGTTTTTCCCCCGAACAATAAGGGACTTTAATAAATGCAAGGGGTAATTTCATAGAGCGTTTCCTTTTTATATGTAAATGGCTGGTGTCCTAACACCCCCCGCCACACGCCTATTGAGGCGGCTTGCGGGGTAGTATGTAGATGTAGATGTAGATGTAGATGAAATTTTGTGACATGTAATTCAATAGCCCTGTATTTCAGATAGTAATTTTGTATTTTCATGCACATAAACAATGATTTTTTCCATTGATTTTTGTTTAACAGGAAAGGCAACAAAGAAATGGTACCATAGAGGATTAGACAATCAGCTGTTGCTGCTAACAGCAGGGGTGGATCCAAGGAGGCATCTTGGGGAGAGATACAGCAAAATCTTGATTTTAAGCAGTTGGAGGGACCACAATATGGGCACTGTGTAAAATCGAAGTGTGTAAAATCAAGACTTTGTGAAGAGGTGGCAACAATGCAAAGGTGTCTAGTTTTTTTTTAGGATGTATCTTACATTTTATTTTTAACCCTCTTAGAGCTGCGAGCCGATATATTGGTCCAAATGTAGGCTATTGTTTAAATCGCTATAATTTATAAAATTTTTATTGCACGTGTTTGTTGTTTCTCTTGTCGAAAATATGAATTCTCTGATTTATATAACGTGTTTTTAAAATTTTTATTCTATATTTTAAATACTTTTCATGAAGTATGAATGTTACTGTAATTTTGACGTTGAACTGTTGTGGCATTTCCCCCCCCCACTTTTTGGGCAATTCTCCTCTTTGGACAGTTTCTCCTCTGCGGACTGTTTATCCTCCGGACTTAGCCGAGGACTTGCCCGAACGACATGCGCGCTAACGACATGTGCGCCAACGACGGCCAAAATGCCTACGACTACAAAATGCAGCGACTACTGCCAGCGACTTCTGCCACGACTTCTGCCACACCTTTCGCCGCACCATTCGCCGCACCATTCGCCGCACCATTCCCTCACCAGGTCCTGCACCGTTTTTATAGCCAGTAAAGTGAGAAAGGATACCAAAAATGCGGTCATCCTGACCAAGGCACAAAGGCTGTGATCCTGTATTCTGCGGCCGACGCCAGAAAACAGTTCCTGGCGCTCCAATTAAAAACTGCCACCCTATCTATCACTCATCCCATTATTTCCTCCCCTCCAAGGCTACCAATCGCCAACCTCCTGACCTTACCCATTCCACCTTCGTCCTTGTCGACAGACCCCCTCCTCAGCTGACTCATGTCTAAGCTCGCCCTCTATTGCTTCCGAGACGCCGACCGGGTTACACCGTTGTGTGAGCCTGATGACTAAGTCATTTTTGTACTTAAGAGAGATGTTCAACCTCTCGTACTTGTTAAACTTAAACTATTTTCCGACTGGAAACTTTCATTACGGTCGCCTGGCACTCGACCTATGGGTAAATTCTTGTAATTGGTTTGGTTCTATTTTGTGATTTGTAAAATATATTGATAAGTTAAGTTTATGATTGATAATACTTGTGTTTCGTTCGTTTTCCTCATTTTTCTCACCCGAGCTTGGAAAGAGTTTGTGTTTTCAAGAGTGTTATCGGCGAGAAAATCTGCTCCTTCTCCCGATAGCGCTACACTGTTTACGTGTGGGGAAACTCAGCCTCATCCTATGCTCATTTTTTTCGCTGAGTGGTCTTTCCACTATGAGAGCCCACTGAAAGGCTAATCTGCATTATGACATTGTGACAGAGGAAAAAGTCTAGAGTTATAATGAAAATTGATGAAGATGATACAAGCAGTGACGTGACCAATGTTCCACCACCGGAGTTCTACGTAATCTCTGAAGGCGATGACACTTGGAGTGCTAATGCATTCAGTTATGCAGAAATACCGGGTCCCAAGCATACGCCATCACCGACTGCATAACCCATAGCATACTTCAATTTGTTTTTCACCCCTGTGTTATGGAATCTGTTTACTCAAGAAACCAAAAAGTACACTGCACAGTTCCTCGCCGGCCATGAAACATTATCTCCTCGATCGAGAGTGAGGCAGCGGCGAGAAGTGACAGTGAACGAGATGAAAGGATTAATTGTAATTTTACTGGAAATGGGTGTAACTAAAAGGGCTACTATCTTTTCCTACTGGTCAAACTATTCTTCCACCATACCATGGTTTGGTAAAATGATGTCTAGAGATCGCTTTCAATTGCTTCTGAGATTTTTCCATCTCACAGATAATTCCAAACCTTCCAAACTTTTCCCACTTGGCAATGAAAAGTACGACCCTTGTGCCAAATTTCAGCCCATTGTTGACCATACTAATTGCCAATTTTGCCATCATTATACACCCCATGAACACCTTAGCATAGATGAAACATTAGCGGGTACTAAAAGCCATTCACAGTTACTTCAATATTTACCCAATAAACATCACCACGATTGGGGCATAAAGTTCTGGATGCTCTGTGATTCCATAGTGAACTACTGTCTGGCGTTCTACTGCTACCGTGGAGTGAAAAATAAAGGAGATAAGAAAGACTTGCAGGAACATGGACTAAGTTTTGTAATTGTGAAAAAGCTTTTGACCATAGGTAATTATTTTATGAAAGGGTACCATGTTGTTGTGGACAACTTTTTTCTAGCCTTGACCAGGCACATGAATTATATAAAAAGCAGACATATTTGACAGGGACATTGCGAAGGAATAGAAAAAACATTCCCAAAGAACTGAAAGAAAAGTTTAGCGTAGGGGAAAGGAAATATTATAGAAGTGGTGAAATTCTTTTTCTAGGGCAAAAGGAAAAAAAATCCCAAATAAAATCCTATACTGCTGCTTTCCACAAAAGCAACAGCTTAAAGCATTCATCTAAGTAAAAAGAAGCATGGTAAAGTCAAAGAAATAATTAGACCACAAATAATAAATTTATATAACAGCTACATGGGAGGGATTGATACATCTGACATGATGGTATATTCTTACTAGGATGAAAGGCGTACAGCAAAGTTTTGGAAGAAAGCTGTTTTTTGTGTAATTGCTCGTATGATGCTCAATTCTTATATAATATACAGTGGAAGCCCGGTTTAACGAGTGCTCATAATCCCTCGGAAATCACTCGCTAAATCGAGCGCTCTTGTATCCGAAAGTGTTGAAAAAAGCCACCTAATTCTCATAGTCGTTCGTATTTACCGTTTTTCTTTTGTTTCCATGGTATTTGACAAAGGTAAACAGCAAAAAAAGTCGTTTCAGGCACAATCTGGTGGAATATCAACTAATTTTAAGAAAGAAACAGGACATTTCCCATTACATAAAATATTAATTCATCCAGTCTCGGTGTTTTTCTTCCAGTTCTTCTATTTTTCGATCGCCGAAGAAAGCTGTAAAGACACTGTAACTAATCGGAATTAAAATATTAGGTATACTGTAGTTTTTGGATAATTTTGCGAATATATCATGACGATAATATCAACTTTGTCAAGTTTTCGAATGTTAACCATGATTTGCCCTACCCGGCGGCGCATAATTCAAACCCACTCGTCGCGCCAAGGGACCACGCGGCGGCCTTGCTCGTGGTTCACGCGCCAACGCACTCACCCCCACTCTCCCTGCCGAGCGTCCACGTGGCGAACTTTCCCGTGCGTCACGCCCTCCCCCACTCACCTCCCCTCTACCCCTTTCTCCCCCGCGCGGAGGAGGAGAGCGACGCTAACCCCTTCCCTCACGGAGCTCGCCGGTTGGCCGCCGCCCTGCCCAGGATCCTCATATAAGGCGGACCTCCGGACCCTAGCAGTCACAACGGAGGAGGGAGTCCTAGGGAACGCAGTCGCAGAGAGCCAACTCCTCGGCGGTCTCCCTCCTCCCGCGTCCGGTCGAAGCAAGCCAACCTCGCGGCACTCTTCCTCCACCCGCACTCTTGCGGCCCGGAGTACTCTTGGACCGTTCCGGCCGTCGCCCGCACCCGGAAGCCACGTCCCGCCAGGAGAAGCTGCCCCGCACGCCGCCACCGCCGGAAGAGCCGCCCCCGCAAGCGCCACCGCCGGAAGAGCCACCCCCGCAAGCGCCACCGCCGGAAGAGCCGCCCCCGCCAACACCACCGCCGGGAAGCACGGAATGGGAGCGTGCACTGCGTACTCAAGGCCGTATATCACTAATGTTTGGACATAACTGGCTTTAGGTGTTGCAGATATGGCTCACATTTTGAATATTTAGTTTAATTAACAGATAATATAAAACAAAAAAGTTAATTTTTGCTAGGTGGTGCATCACCCTCGAGAGATATATGTAGTAATACCGAGCGTATACCGTGGAAGGAACTTTTTGGCCTCGCTAAATCCACTTTATTTTACATGTAAAACGTAGGCCTTCTGGTGGTACAAAGACAATCACTCGCTAAAACGGGATTCTCGCAATAAGCCGTACTCACTATACCGGGCTTCCACTGTATAAATAAAATAATCCGATAAAAATAATGACAAGACTTCAATATGCATCAAGCATAACAGAGTCTCTTGAGTCGGAATGGCTTGTAAAGACCGAGAGTGATGTATCCTCTCGTGCACATGGATCAAAAGCTGGACTGCAGCAACTTCCAGGGAGAGAAGAAAAAATTGTGTTGTTTGTTCTGGAAAACATGGCCCAAAGAGAAAAAGGTCCCGTATAGTATGCATACAGTGTCAGAAAGGTGTGCACAGCATTTGTTTGGTTCACAATAGGTACTAGGTGTGTGGCACGACGATAATGAGATAAGCCCTAATATAAATCAGTGGTAAATTGTAAGATCACACTTTCCCACAAAGTGGGACTATGAAGAGGCTGACAAAAAGTTATGCCATTTACTGGTTTTTCCTTACATATTTATAATTTTTCCACATATCTTTTTGATTATTTCTTTGATGTAAAAATAGCAGTTTCATTATAAAATGTGAAAAAAATTATATTGCTATTGTGTCTGAAAATCAAAATATTATTGCTAAAAAAATATTGTGAAACTTTATAACTTTGAAATAAATACATATATTTTTCAGATATTGTCAAACAATAGTATTATTTTAAAAAATTCAATTTATATAAAATTATTAAAAACCGCATATCAATATCTAAAACAATAACTTCATACTGTTATTTTTCCTATGATGATACATTTTACTATGCTGGCAGAAGTTAGCATCAAAAGAGTTAATAAACCTTGTCATTCATACTATTTTAAGCTATGAATAAGGAATATTTAAACAGAATTTTTTAATATTTATGAAATCACTCATTTTGAGTAAAAGTAGTCACTTATTTTAGTTTGTTGCATCCCATTTTCAAACATTTGATGTACAACTGTCTCTAAAGCATTCAGGTTTTCAATGTAGCCCTCTGCAACCTCTGGGTGTGCATAGCAAAAATTGCTATAAAAAGTAGGTGCTTGAAATATTATCTAACTAGAGTGAAGTAACGTTTCGCTTACACATTATAGCACTCCATAAATCCTTGTTTTTTATGCAGCATCGCACTTTTTTTAGTACACTTCAGCATTTAAGATTTTGATTACACTGGATATTAAAACTTGATGATTGCAGATGGTACTTGTGGGGGTCTATTCTTTAACTTGAAGCTACGGAGCTTTCTGGCAAAAAGATGCTTTGATAAGCTACTTGCTCCCATCGGTATTCTCTATCACGGAAGCTACCAGTGAAAGAGCTAGCAGAAAGCTACCAGTAGCTTATTAGGCTCCCACCCGTATTCTGTAACTGTCACGAAGCTATGTACTTCCGTAGCCCCAATAAGCTACCACAGTAACCTCACGAAGCACGGCCTCTGAATCCCCTGCTTAATAATGGTAATTTTCTAACGCTTATCTCTCTATAACTATCCAACACACGGGTATGTTTCTTTAATTTCTTAAATGCGCATTCCTTGCAATTTCACTGGGTTACATTGTCATTTCCACCACTTACGGGAGTGTTTCACAAAAAACATATTAGCTGGAGTTACGAAAAGCCAGATTTACCTTCATTATCTTCGGTAGCGTGATTCTAGCCCATAATGGGATACTTTGTGAGCCGTGGTTACGTAAGTACCACCTTTGCATTTCTTTTGAAAGCATCATCTTCGTATATTATTTAAATGATTCGAAGCAACGAGTAATTGATGAGAGCAAATACCACGAATCATATAATTGACATGAACCCTAGTTCCCGAACATAGTTACGAACAATCTTAACCAAAACAGCCAAACTGGACATCGTGCGTTCGTATTATGTGATTGTTCACAAGATTATGTGAGCAAGAACAGAACATGTTCTAATTTTGCTCGCATGATTTCTAATGCGAGGAATTTTTCGCTAAACAAGAACCACGATCATCTTCACCATCTAAAACGACCTCAAAACAGGTTTCACCAGTTTTATCCACGGAAAATATTGAGACGAGCTATTCCAAAGATTATACATATACACGGGAGTTATTCAAAGTTCTAAGAATGACGTCACCAGAAATGGAGTTTCCGAGGATTTGCTTTAAAAATATTCTCATACCTGACTTTCGCCAAACCTCGCTCCACTTCCTGTTACGTTCTTGAGAAAGTTTCATCGAGTTAGAGAATACAGTTGGTAGCCAATTCTGATAGTTAACCATTTTTACCTTCCAATATTTGGCATTTAGGTGGCAATTCAGTGGTTGGATATGCTTGTTTATTAACAGTATTATTTATGTTGGCTCCCTTGTTCCAAAGTTCTGCAAGGGATGTGTTGAAATGCTGACAATGCTTCGTAAAATCAAGATTATTTTGCTCTTTGGGACTGAAGTTATACTGCATAAAATCAAAAAACTGCGTAAAACCAAGAAACTATGTAAAATCAAGTTTTTACGATTCCCTATGGTTCCCGGCCTGACCTGCATATTGCTACATAAAAACAAGATATGACGTAAAATCAAAGTGCGCAAAATCGAATTTTTACTGTATTTGTGTTTTGTATGAGTGTATGGGTGTGTGTATGCACGTGCATTCTTGCGTTAAAAAATATTTTTGCATTAAACTTAATGATTAAAGCATGTTTCTACAGATAATTAACTGAGAAATTCGAAAATAACTGCATGGTAGCTTTGATTCATTTAAAGCTTACGCAGCCAACATGTTGCCTTCAAAGGGGTGAGTTTCCAAATCCTTTAAAATACTCTAAAACAGTTCCTATTCATAAAAAAGGAGATAAAGATAACCTTACAAACTATAGACCCATCTCCATTGTACCAATAATGGGGAAAATTTTTGAAACTGTGATTAAGAATCAAATCTGTGAATTTTTTGAAGCTACATAATAACTTATTTTCAATATCCCAATTTGGTTTTTGTTCTGGAAAATCCACAATTATGGCTGCAGAAAATATCGTTAATTATATTGCCAATGCCTTTGAGGATAGGCATTCAGTCTCAATGACTTTATGCAACCTCAGTAAAGCATTTGACTGTGTTGAGCATTCCACCTTGCTCAGGAAGCTAGAGTTTTATAAGTTTGAAGATGTAGAATTAAAACTAATGCGGTCATATTTAACTGATAGGAAACAGTTGGTGGAATTGAATGGTAACAGGTCTGTGACTCGCACAATGAAATATGGAGTGCCACAGGGCTCTGTCCTTGGACCTATTTTATTTATTATAATGATTAATGATTTACCTTTTAATATGGCATCACAATGTGTTCTCTATGCTGATGACACAACCCTGGTACAAAAGGGTAATAACTTAAGCGATGTAGTGGTGCAATGTGACACTATTCAACGGCAGGCTCTGAATTGGTTCAACAGTAATGGATTTGTGCTAAATATTAACAAAACTCAAAAAATAACGAGCAGTTTCAATATAAATAATACTGATACTTATGTTGCTAAATTACTAGGACTTCAGATTGATTCTAAATTAAAATGGGATAAGCATATCAGTTGGATCTGTAACAAGTTAAGCAACGCAATATACATGCTAAGAAAGCTAAAATCAATGATTTCTACTCAGTGTCTCAGGACACTCTACTTTGCTTCTTTTCATAGCCATATAAACTGTGGGGTTGAACTTTGGGGGCATGCAACTTCTGTTAAGCAAATTTTATTGCTACAAAAAAGAGCAATCAGAATAATTGCTGGTGCCTGCCCACTTGAGCACTGTAAGCCTCTTTTTCCACAACTTGGAATTATGACGGTGTATAGCTCAAATGTTTGATAGAGCTTCTCTATGTGAAGGACAATTTGGAGACTTTTGCCTCCCGATCTACTATACACAATTATAAAATGAGGCATAGAGATAATTTGAATGTTGATTTTTGTAGATTGTCATTAAACTATAAATCCTTTTGTAAGGTCAGTATGTACAACATGTTACCAATCCACATTAGAGCAGAAGGTCCTATTCAGTTTAGGAAGAGGCTAAGAGATTGGTTCATAAGGTATCCTCAGTATTCAATTGAAGAGATGCATAATTGTAATCTCAGTGAAATCTAAGACTGAAATATGTATGTTAATTATGAATGTTATTTCTATATGCATGTTGTATGCATGGATGTATTAAGTGTAGACACCTAATATGGTATGTACCATTTTTTAAGGTGAATAAATATTCAAAATTGAAAAAAACATTTTTTCCGGAAACTTGAAAAATTCCAGGCTTTTTCCGGTTTTTTCCCTGGTAGTTTCCAATTTCCAGGTTTTTCCTGGTTTTCCTGAATTTCCCAGGTAAATGACCAACCTGGAGTCTTTGCATTTGGTAGAATGGAGGACAAGGTACTCGGAGAGGAAGGGTGGACAAGAGGAGACAGGGCCAGTGAAGAGGCCAGTGCACAGGTCAGTTTACTTGGCAGACAGGAGCTGCGTTTCCACTTGAACATCATTTCAGCAATTAAATAAATGAAGCCATTACTGCAAAGCTCTCTTTGAACAAAATTCGTACGTTCAAGCATGCACAGCTCATATCATGAGGTGCAGAGAGGTCATTTACTTTGCATGAGAACATGCTGACCACCAAACTAACTTCATGAAGAAAAATATCAAGATGTGCCTCGGGAATGTATTTTAACCAGAACAGTGAATTTTCCTGCACTAAATAACACCCAGCAGAACAACTAACCGTACCCATGGCACTTTTAATATTAGCACCAAATAAAGATTCCAAAACAGCTATCAATTATGCTGAATTGTAAGGTTATTCACAATTTTTAAGAACTGGCACCAATCCAGATGAATGTATAGACTGTTTTCAACTGTATATAATAGAATATGGAAAAAAAGATTTTCCCATGGAAGCCAATGAATTTCTAAGAAAAAAATCAACCAAACCGGCATTGCATTTCTCTGTTTGTCTCCGTTACTATGCAAAGAAAGCAGCATGCACCGATACTATAACACATGCAATTTAATCTTACACTAATGCATGAATGCTACTTTTACATACATAAATGAAGCTTTAATGTAAATACACAATGTAGGTACTTTCACTCAAGAAATGGTAACGGTTTCACTGCTTGCTAAGATTCTTAGGAGACTCATATAAACTCAAATTAGCCATCCATTGAGTTTAATTTATTTGTAATGAGAACAGAGCCACCAGCATAATATCATATTTTTATTTTGATAAAAAAGGTCACAAGAATATATTAGGTAATAAAACTCAAAAACACCATTCATTTAAATACACCGCATGCAAATACATACCTGCTACTAGATGAACAAATGCAAGAAAAGAATGAAAATTCATATATAATTATCAATGGAAGAATATTTAAATGATCATTGATATATTAATGGATTACTTTTGCAACATAGAAATTTTTGTTAGTTTGCAATAACTTTAGAACAATGAAAATGAAGCGCTTGCCTTGGTCACTCCTATCCCCTTACGCTCCACATTTGCAGACTTCAGTATCGTGTGCTGGACACGCATGTGCAGTCTTTTGACACCACTGCTCTGTACAACCTCTTGGCAGGGAAAGTCAGTGGCTTGTTGGAAAAAAGAAATATCGGGGCAAAGGCGCCTGAAATTCAAAGGGTATAAGTGAAAATGAGGAGTATGCACTAGTTCTTTCCACTTAAGATGATCAATGGAAAAGAAATGGTGAAAATTAGGCCACTGAAGGTACAAACCTGACATCCTTATCAATCTGTAGTAAGACCTCATTATCTTTGAAAAATGTCTGCCACTGGCTGTCAGGATTCAGGTTGAGGGGATGGTCAGCGAAGGTAACATCCACCCGATTGCCCTCATTCTCCTGACAGCTCCCAGGGGTGATTATCATTTCATCTGAAATGCACACATATGACGAATAAATTTCTCAGGGTAGCTTTTCTAAATATGTACCATTCTTACTCTTCCCAAAACCTATCCCACTAAAACTTGCAGAGTCATGGAAGCAAGAATGCATGGCGTGCACATGAGGGGTGGTTGTCAAAACCTTTTTTGTTTTTAGATTTCAGTTAGCTTGGGATCAGACAATTTGTCTTTATGGCTCAATATAATGGAGTTATTTTCGGAATATTCGCCAATTGTCCTGAGGTTCCGCCTAGCGGTTTAAGTTTCACAATTTTAGGCCATTAGGTAAAGAGATGAAATAAGCTGAAGCGTGTGCCCTGCCTCACTGTTTTGTAAGAAATGCATATTGTCAGAAGGTTAGTGAAAAATGGCATGACAGTGGTTACATGAGTGCAGAACCCTGAGAAACACACAAAATACGTAGTTAGGGAAATTCAGGATCGCTAAGCCACAAGCACATTGCAGACAACACTTTTTATGCCCGCATAGCTCTTCAATTCCAGTTACAACCCAGAACTCCCCACGAGTAGGTGGCCACATTCCACCTGTGCCTAACCCAAACTCCCGACCAAAATGTGCACTCGTAGGTTAAGCAGAAGTTGCACACCTTGTACTGACTTTTATAACAAAATTCTGACGTGCTCCCTATGCAATTATTTTTTTTTTAACTTGTCTCTGTTTTGTCTCATTAGACAGCAGCAGATGCATCTTTAACAAGACATACATTTCTCTCAACACATCGGGTATGTGCAGGAACTTATAGGAAGTTTGAATTCCAATCCTGTTATGTTGGAGGCCAAGTTTCTAATGTTTTTCTGGGTTAAACCGTGGAGAAATGGAGGCTAAGAGGAGGCTCAATCACTATAATAGTTTTCCAAGAAATCAAATGTTGATAGGACTTAGCTTTCCATGTCAATCGGGACACTTAGAATTTGTTCACTGTGATATCCTCTGTATTAGCAGAGCTCGAGGTATTTGGATGACCTCTTGCTCTCTCCATTTTATCAGTTATCATGCAGATAAGGATGTTTTAGAATGACACTAGAAACACCACGTTTTATGACTGGAACAACAACTTTTACCATGTCTTCTTTTAATACCTAGTGGAGCACAAAAGTAATAAAAGTGGAACATGAATTTAGCTCCATCAACACAGTAAGGTTTTGATTTAATCAGGAGCCACATCTTAATAGGTATATACTTTATGTACGTGAGTAAATCACCAGTACTTCTTAAGGATTACAGTACAGACTATGTTACTTGTCCTATTGATGTGATGATGCATTTTATAACCCTTTCTGGCACGCTACGCAACATAATTTCAGGTAGTGGAAAAATAACAAGGACGTACGAAATCTTCCTCACCACCACCAACTAACTAGGTAAGGTAACAATTTGAATCGACCGAAATAACAGCTCCCCTCGTATCCTTCGAGCATTGGCCGTATCAACCCAGTGTTGGCAGCGGAGGCCCACCCCCTCCCCCACTAGTGGAAGCCACCTGGGTAAAAGCAAAACTGGGCGAAGGTAGATAATTGTAGATAACGCGAAAGAGCGATCCTCTCCAGTTACTCCCTTCGCTTTTTCGCTGAATGAGTCCCGCTCTGATTAATTTCGTCGTGCCCTGGAATAAGGAACGAAGAACTTTTTCTTGAGGCGTCCTCTGGGAAAAACCTTTTTAGACAGATTAATTTTTCAGACCCGACTGAAGGATCAATACGAAATCTGACAGATTTATTGTTTCCGGCTGTGTGATTGAGAGGGGTAGCTGTATGGCAGGACTACCTGTTGGGCATTTTCCAGATACCCTGGAAAGGATATTTTACCATTCATCACGATAAGCTGAATCGAGCCTATTGTTAAAGGTAATAATCATTTGTCATCACAAAACAAATGCCCAAATGAAATAATGCCTCTATTTCATGCGAAGGCAGCTTGACGCATGGATTTACCACCATCCTCGCAAAGTAAACCCGAGAAAAGTATCCGGTGTCAGCAAGGGTGGGGGGAGAGTGAGCTATGCGGTGAAGATGAAAAAGTCGGCTGAATCAGAGACCCAGGTTAGCCTTGGCACTACTATCACAGCAAGGCGCCAATGAAGAAGTGCGACATGGTTCACGTTTTACATGATTGCTTCAATTGTATCAAAAATATTCCAATGAGAAAGGTCAGAATTCAAAGAATTCAGGTTATAGACTTTTTTGGTTCATATAGTCCATCTCATGGCCAAGTAACGTGCTGGAAAAAATGGTTGATATAGGCTTATATACACATTTACCTCTGTAATATGGTTAAAATCACATATTTTTGAAACAACTTCCCACATAGCCCTATCTTTACTCTATCGAATCATGAAAACCGTAGTTTTTATCTGCCAGCAATCCATCATAGCAGTGTAAATACAGACGGTCTGCAAACATTTTTAGCGAGGTATTCTGCCCCCTTATGTATCTGCGGACGAAACCTTCATCCATACACCTACGACGAGAAAGTGAAGAAAAGTCCATGGTGTATCAGAAAATATTGAATTCATCCCCGGTTCAAAATTTTTCCAAAGACGGAAGCCAACTTTCACGTTTAAGGGCATGTACGCTGACTTATGATCCTGATGACTTTGACTCTTTGGATTCCTCTACTTTAGATCCCCTTAGTCCAATGTCTTCGCCATCATCTATTTCAGCCTTTCCATGGCTCTTAAGATTTCTGATAAATGTGTTCACATATGCAACCTACTTCAATAACAGTGTTTTCTAGCATGCTATTAAAAATACACTAGGATCTCAAAATATCCTAAGGATCCAAGATCTGAAATCAATGTTCCAGTCCAGATCCGGATCCGTAAAAATCCTGGATCCATCCATCCTTAGTTATAGGAATTTGATAATTTAGATATCTTTTAAGTTTTAGCGCTAACAAGGAGACATTGCGTGACTGATGTTCGGGATCCAAACGAGGCAATTCTTTTCTGAAACTATAGAGAGAATGCGGGAAAAGTGTCACGGCTTTCTTCCACATAGGCCCGGGATCGAGAGAAAAATGTTATTAAAGAATCTTCCTCCGTATAAATCCTTAGCAAGTGCACGCATCACTCAACAGACGTCATAGCCCAGTGGGTTGAAGCACTGTGCTGGTCATCTTCATATGGTGGTTGGGGTTCGATTCCAGATGGCAGCACTTTTTTTTCTTTCGAATATTTGACGGAATTACTGTAAATTGCCCACTCCCATACATTAACGGAAGTAGCAACAATTTTTTTAATTTTCAGCCTATTTGCTGGATTTTCAATCAACCTCCTTGGGTGACTTTCGAAACTAATTTCGGGATTCTTGTTTGGCCGACAAGAGACTACACATGCTAGCAGACCTAAATTATTTAGATTTTGGAAATACAAAGATACTTCCATGAATAGGATGGGCATTGATTGGTCATGGGTCTTTCTCAAGGCCATAAACAATGAACGGATTATTACTTTTTAATTAGCAACGATGTCTCACTTAAAATTTCATATGAGCCGCATTCGAGGAATGACTTCTGTAACTCTATTTCTTGTTCAATAGTGAACATGATATAGGTAAAAAAAAGAGATGGTAACTGTTTCCGAGGTTATGTAAAAAATATTTGCTATGACGTTTTTGTGGAGCAACATATTATATTGAAGCGAAGCCTGCATCTTGGGGGAGAGGATAATATTCCAGCACAAAAAAGATCACGTAATGATAACACTATTTCTTTCCCTACCTCATGTTTATTTCAATTGAAGGAATTTAAATTTTCATTCATGTGGTGGAATTGCATACTTTCTGATGACAAATGCCATTACCCGAGCGTGGCTCCTGGGAAATTTTAAATGAGTGAGTAAGAGATTGAAAATTCAGCAAATAAGCTAAAAATTTAAAATAATTGTTGCAACTGCCGTAAATGTATGGGAGAGCGAGTCTAGGCCAAATGTATGGGAGTGGGTAATTTACAGTAATTCCGTCAAATGTTCGAAAGAAAAAAAAAGTGCCGCCACCTGGGATCGAACCCCATCCACCATATGCGGATCACTGGCTCAGCACCTCAACCCATTGGGCTACGACGTCCGTTAAATGAGGCGTGCACCTGCAAAGGATTTATACGGAGGAAGATTCTTTAATAAAGTTTTTCTCTCGAACCCGGGCCTATGTGGAAGAAAGCTGTGACACTTTTCCCGCATTCTCTCTATAGTTTCAGAAAATAATTGCCTTGTTTGGATGCCGAGCATCTGTCACGCGATGTCTCCTTGTAAGAGAAATACGTATGTCTAAGGTACCATTGAAGAGAAATACTGCTTCGTCATTATTATATTTCAGTGCTGGGATGAACTGTAAAAAGATTATAACATCTAATGCTCTAGATATGACATATTATTAAATGTTCCTGGGGCAACAATTGATGACAACATTAAAGAATACTTAGTGAGATCCTAAATTTTTTTAATTCTTAACCCCTTCCCTGACGAATTTTTTTGAGGAAATGGTTCCAAAAAGGATCATATTTTTTTATTGCATTTTTTAATTATTTATATGTTATAATGATGGGAAAACAAGTTTATTTCGAGGATTGAGCTTTTATTTATTAATAATTTCAATTTAAACCCTTATTGTTATAAATTGTCTAAAGTGAGAGAGATTCACTTCTACCTCAGCTAGAACAAGTATTTAAGCCAAAATATCTATATTTTTATTGAAAATTCTACAACCCTAACATATATCCAAAACGATTAGTACATTTTTTAATTATTATCAGATTTTTTTGTGTGGTAAGTCCTAAAACATGGTGAGAGAGAGCGTTACAACCACAGAGTTACATCGCAATCTGGGCAAAAATATCTGCTTTCCCTTCGAATAATTTTCCCGTGCACATCTCGATTTCTAGTACGTAAAAAGCACTTGCGTGTTGGGCTTGCCTTCTTATTAGTGGCTAGGATCAGCTCAGGAAAGTGCATTTCTAAGGGGCGGAGAGTGTGATGTGTTGCGGGTGGCCTACCCACTTCATGAGCCAAAAATTGGGGATGTACTCCTCAATAATTTTTTTCGATGAGGTCAAGTCTATTATTCAAATATGACTTCCTTCCACCTGTTCAAAATTTGGTTGATTTTTCAAATCTTATTCAGTTTTGGATTAGTACGTATTTCTGCGACATATTCCTCATTTTTGTGAAGTGTAAATTTTTCCAGATTTTTTTGCAAATCGGCGAATGGCATCATTTCCCAAAAAACGGCGTGCACAGAATCCACCGTGTGGTCCAAAAATACTCTTTGTCAGGCTTTTATACAATGCTCTGCAGCATTATTAGCGCCAAGAAATCTCGTATTTCGGGAGCACTCCACGCCATTGTTCTCTGGAACCAGAGCGTTTTTCACGAAGACAGCGATCAGCATACCAATTTTTCTCATCAGTAATTAGTTATATAAATTCATAGCCGAAGAACAGTTGAAAAAACTGGAGTACACCACCATCTTCTTGAACTTGAATGATCATGAAGCTCTGAGATCTTGAGATCATGAATGAACTCTTCATGAAGCACTTTCAAAATTGAACCTTGCGGGTGCAGGAGGGGGAGCTTCGCTACTTTTCATTTCTCTCCATTGGTCGTCTTCAATAGGCTCACCTTCGCACTCGGCATCTAATATGGTGTGCTCGGAGAAGCTCGATTCAGATCCCGAAGTTTCTAAATTTTCTTTTTCCACCGCAACACCCTTTCACTCTCACTTTCTGTTGCAGATTGAATAAAGCAAAACAGTAAAAAAACACTGAGGTAACCGAAAATTGCTCTCGACCTCTAATCGCATAAAAACGGATTTCTGTGAAACGTTGATGGAGAAGGGACACTTGACATGAATGCTCAGGAGGAGAGTGAAGTACTAACGTATGTCTCCGTTGAAAATTTAGGATAAATTGAAATGATTTTATGTCGACATCCTTTGATAAAGGTAAAAGAATTTCAGGGGTACATTAGGAATATCCACGGAGATATTGACATAAGCTTGTATACCATACCTTCCCGAAGAGGATAAGACAAATCGGTGAGATTTAGAGAGAAGGGAGGGGTACCGAGAAAGATAGAAATCAGGGGGAATAATAACAAAGGCGGAGTCTTCCTGCTCAAAGTCTTGCTAAATGCACGTCTGAGGGAAAATATGCCTTTTCCTTATGTGCGTATTCTTCGCTTTCAAAGATTACCGCAAAACAAGCACATGAGGTCGTAAAGCAATGAGGATGAAGGCATTCTTTTTCACAGAAGATCTTTCCCATTCATAAGGGTCTGCTGTCCCACTTGAGTGAAGAAATTATGGCTCTATTATGACAGGCACCAAGCAGGGTCGGAAAGCGACCGCACGCCCAACCATTTTCCTGGGGCTTCTCAGACGGACAATGCACTCTTGGCGGGGCGCCCCTTATCTATTGTCCCTTTTTTCCCGGGTGACCTTGGAAGAAAGAGAGCTGCAGCGAAGTACGTGAGTGCGAGAGGAAACCTGTACGCAATGTAATGAACGGGAGAACAAGCCACTGCCACTTTTCTGAACATTTTTTGAACTACATGCTGTCGAGAGATTTCTTCTGATTTTTCCCGAAAAATTACATTTACGGGGGTTGGATATAAGATGACTATCATCGTCTAAATCTCAACCTCTAAAAGCCGTTTGTTGCATAAGTGGAAGCCACAAGAGACTGAAAGGTCTGAGAAATCACGAGTTTCACGTCAACACGGCAGATTTTATTTTACTGCAACACCGCATTCGAAGGACAGGAAAGGAAGGCTAAGTATTTGAGAAATTTGCTCTAATAGGTATGCATAAGTTCAACGATTCTTTCTACTCCCACACAATGTATTACTAGAGCATGAATATATCTAGACTAACCATGCGAAAACACACTTCACTAGTCATAGCTTTATCTGAATATTCCTTTATCCTGTATTCGCTTTTTATATGGCTGGTTGCATAACACCCCCTGCCACACGCCTGTGGTGCAGTTTACGGGTAGGTAGGTACGTAATGTATTGTTTAGAAGCGATTGTAAGGGGTTATTTTTATTTTTCCTAATACATTATAGTATCACCGTTACGAGTGTATATCGCGCGACTGTTATTTTTGCATCCGGCCAGTCGCCATGAATGTCGGAATCAATTATATTTAGCGTTTTGAACCCAAAAATAAAAACAAATGCAATATTTTTGTAAATGTAATAACATTTGAATGCGGTATACATGCATTGATATTACGCCTATATGTATGAATTCGATACCAGATAAATTTATCTAAAACAAGAGCAGATAATGCGCTAAATCTCACGTGTAATGGTCCCAATACCAAGGTAAAAATTACGAAAATTATGACGCAATTCCATACGCTAATGCAACGAAATAAGTCTCAATAACTGGCTAAAAATGAGCCAGTGTGTCCGCAAACGCCATCTGCTGCCTAGATATAGAATTTCTACGAAGGGGACGAGATTATTCGTCTTCGGAAGCTAGGAAGTCGAAAGAGCGGCCTTGGACGAGTTAACTCGTCCCTGACGCGATTTGACACACCTGGTTAGGACGAGTTAACTCGTCCTTGTCAGGGAAGGGGTTAATATACAGTATAATAGGCTGCTTTGGGAGTTATATATACATGTTAGGTATTGGAGTTCACAAAATTATCTACAGATTCCAGCTTTCATTCACCTCCATATCACTGACACTAATTATGTGTAATTTATTACTACAAAAGGTGTACTCTTGTTATCATTGAATAGGGATCAAAGCCACTAATGTCACAGCTAATGTCAATTAAAGAATCTAATCAGAAGCAGCTCCAACTTGCCATATACGATTAATGGAAGAGTGTTACCTACCTACTTCCTTCCTGTAAAATAAGTTATAACTGCCACAGCTGACTATAATTGTTTGGCAGTTGAAGTTACACTTGTAGAAGCAGACTAAATATCTTGAAAGGGAAAAAATTGTCTGGATATGAGGTTTACTACATGTATGCATTTTTTATGACCAACATGAAGTATAATTTCATGATTAATATATCACGTTGACACATTTTAAGAAACCAAATCCTCTTTACAGTAGTGAACGATCTTTTCCACAGGTGAAAATTGTCTTTTTTGCTGACATAAATGATGCAGTTTATCTCATATTGGAAGCCTAATGCCTACTTTCATTCTTGATGTTTTCTTGAATATGTATTGTCAAAACCATATGTTACTATAACCTGGATCCACACAAAATGTTTTAATTAGATAAATTGTTCATACTCTCAGAATGTTCTTAGTACATTGGTAGTATACTGTTGTATTAGTTTTATCTTCATAAAATCAGTCAATCCCTAGATATTGGGTGTGACATAAATGTCGCATTGGGCAGATGTGTAGTCTTTTAGCGAGAATACAGTTGCATTGGCTTTGATAAGCATTGAAAGCATACACTGACATTTATATCAACGTATAGTATATTATCGTATTAAACATGCATTGTGAATGGATATTATAAAATTGCCAATCCTATAACATCTGCTGCCTAACAATTAAAGACATTTTTGTGCTAATTGATACAAGGTTTTATGGAGTAAAGTCTCATAGTGAAACACGATACAGTGAAATTTTCGATGTACTGAAATGAGATGGACGGTCCCGTTTGCCTTTATGAGTAAAAAAAATTTGAATTAGTAAGATAGTAAAAGATTCGATATAGTGAAATCACTTTTCAATCCCTAACTTCAGATTGTATTTGATATAGTGAAATATGAGCTTCCAAATATTCTGTTATCCAAAATGGCAAAAAAAAACAATAGGAAAATTATTTTAATTAATACCTATTTCTTTCCTTTGATGATCATCCAAAATTTGAGGCAAAACTCCATTTATAACACAGGCATTTACAGGTGGTGGTATGCTAAACTGCCCATAGAAAAAATTAATTTGCATATCTCAGCTTTTATTACAAACTTGAATGTGCTAGTGGTGGCATTCAGTTATTTTCTTTGTAGGGCATGAAAGACGAGAAAAATTTAAGAGAAAAACTGTAATGATTAATTTTAATGAAATTTCAAGAATATGTTTTCCAAACTAAATTAAACATTCGTACCAGGTTGTCCTCACCAAACAATTAATATTAACCCCCATAGTGATATTCCTCAATTTTAAAATCACTAACAAGAGAAAATTTGAGCAGGGGCAAATATTTTGCACTGTTATTTGCCCATAAATATTTATTTGAGGATTAATCTATTACTTACAATAATTTTCTCACAAAATATTTTATTTAGGACACAATTGTATGCTTAACTCTTCCCTAGGCATTTAACATTAAGTGAACAATGAAATAGATTACGATCCATTTAAAAAGATGTAGGCCTGAATTCATTTAAAATTTCCTTCGACTTGAGCTATTTCTTTGTTTTTATGGCCACCAGTTCCTCCATTGCCACAAACTCGTGAGCCAGCGAATGGATCTCACCACTGTATAAACACTGTTGCGGGAGTGACTGACAGAAGAACATAATAGCAAGTGAAAGTGAGGCAGCAAGTAGACATTGTCGTAGATGATGTATGAACAAAATTCCTCACAACAGGTAAACAGTGTTTGAGCAATCCTCCCTAAATGTCTCGATAAGAAGTTGTCAATTTAAAGCACTTTGCACACACAGTAATTGGTTCTTCAACTTGGTCTAAAAGGCCAAGTAATAGTGCATCACCAAACGTAAAGCTTCTGTAATTGGTAAACATTTCCAATTGGTCCTGTGGATGTGGACCTTTTTCTCTAAGATCTCTGTTTGCAGAACACGTTCCAACAACATGCTGTTGCAGGTGTGTGTGTGTATATATATATACATATATATATATATATATATATATATATATATATGTATATATATATATACATATATATATATATATATAATAAAAACACTTGACAGGGGGTGGGGAAAGAAAAGTAAAAAGAGAGAGAGGACTTACTAGACGTTTCGGGCATGTAGGCCCTTCTTCAGTTGTAGAAAATGTCTACAACTGAAGAAGGGCCTACATGCCCGAAACGTCTAGTAAGTCCTCTCTCTCTTTTTACTTTTCTTTCCCCACCCCCTGTCAAGTGTTTTTATTATATTGTGGCCTATTGGCGAAATTTTCGTTACGTGTATATATATATATATATATATATATATATATATTTTTTTTGTGACACCAGTGAACAAGGGAGGCATAGAACCCAGCACACCCAGGCTAAGTATCCTCCTGCCTTGGGGATGTCGACTAGCTTTAGTTTGGGGCCTATTGGGATTAGGGTATCTACATGTCTAAAGTGCCGCTTTAGTGAGATGTAAGGAATGTTAACTTTTGTACAATCATCAGACTTAGCAACTTACGTGCTCAGCACAGCTCATGCGATAGGCACCAAAACATAAAGAAAAAACTGAATGATGAAAACGCATTGACAAATGAACCTCAATATGTCCAACTTGTGGCTCATAGCCGAGACAAATAATTTTACACTCCAACACTTCCCTTTGTCGAGTATCAGGCACTAAACAAAAAAAACTAGAGGCAATATAGCATGCTAAATATGCAACTCCTCACATGGAGGTAACAAAACCATTCCCAACGACTGGAAAATAGTCAATGTCACTCCAATATTTGAAAAAGGAAACAAAATTAAGGAAATTACCGGCCTATATCGTTAACATCGCTACCATGCAAGCTTCTTGAGTTCATAATTGCTAGTTAATTCATGACCTCCTTCCAGATAATCAAAACTTCTTCCACAGCAGTCTGCACGGCTTTCGGAAGAGTAGATCTTGCGAAACGCAGCATGGACTCATCCTCCATCATATTCTAAAATCAGATGAAGCAAAAAAGCAAATCGACACTTTATTCCTATATTTCAAGAAAGCATTTGACAAGGTTCCTCCTCACAAAACTAATTCATAAGCAAATTACAGTAATGTGGGTAAACAAAAAAATAGTTAATTGTAAATGTGATTTTCGAACTGGCCACAAATAAAAAGTAGTTATTAACATCATTAGTTGCAACATCGTTAGAGTTGATATCCTCTGTACCACCCCCTGCTATTCCTCATTTATAAAAATGACATTAACTCTTAGAGTAGGAAGCAAAATTAGGTAGTTTGCAGACGATGTTGTCATCTACCAAGATACTGCCACACACATGCTGACTTTTAAGTTCTCTATGAAGAATACACAATAAGCATTTGGGACTCTGCGTAGAGATTTTATTTTCAAAGTAAATAGATTACAAAGGAAAACCCAATGCTTCATTAAAACCTGCTATGAGTAAACAGAAAGTGTCATACAGCAAATGGAAGGAAACTTAGGTACCGTTAAGAAACTCAAGGAAATATTTCCATCCTCGAAAGATAAACAATTCCCCTTGCAATCGGAAGGAGTGCACAACATACCTTAGTTGTAGTTGCAGCAGCAGTTATGTGGGGCAAACCTGCCACCCAATTCAAACGAGGATTCAAGAACAGGAGATTAAGTCAGAAACCGGCAATAGCTAAAGTCAGCCATTGCCAAAAACTTTATGCCAGAATCCGGACATTTAATAGAATTTGAGAAAGCAAAGGTGCTAGCAAGAAAAGAATTTTACCTGACCCGTTTCATTAGCAAGCCTATAGAGATCGAAAAACGGGCTAATACTTTCAATAGTGACAATGGCTATCAACTTTCCCACTCCTGGCCGCACAACTTGACGCAGTGGACTCCACCAAGACCAACCGTGATGAAGGGAACGGAAGTAGTGGGATGCAAATCTAGACACCACAACCAATGGCCATAGTATGAAAGATATCCAACCTCCTGTCCAGGACTGTGCGTCCTTGTTGGTAGCAACGAGGACGCACACATCGCACATTTTCAATGTGTAGGGTACACATGGCTAAGGTGTGGGAAGAGCTGGAAGTGGAAAGCAGTGGCTGCCATCGTTTAAAATTGGCCCAACAGTGGCTAAAATCATTTAATGTTGGCCCAAGAGTGGCAGCCAACATTGGCCAAATTGTGGCAGCCGACATTGGCCCAATGTTGAAAAGTGTTATTATTTTTCTGTTGTGCCAACGTTGGCTGCCGATGTTATGGCCCAGCGAACGTACAACGGCTGGCAATATTTTCCCAGTATTGGGCGAATGTAGTTTTGCTGCCTGGGTTTCTGAGTAAGTTTTAGTATTTCTTCTTATGGGTGCGTATTCTTTGACAGTTTCTATTTGTACATACCTCGCAATAGCCCAAAGCAAAGCTCAGCAAAATTTTTACTCAGCAATATTACTATTTACCTTATCTTTCCAGGGCAGTCGTGGATATAAAGACGCAAGGGAGGCTACTAAAGAAGACTAATGGCAATTATGTGTTCATCTCCATGTTCATGTAATTTCGAAAATAAGTTGATTGAAAGTCATTCATCATCTTGATTGAATGATGGGACACAACTTGCGATGTCTCTGAGGACACGATAAAAGCGGACAGCAGTCTCAGAGACATAGCTCCGAGTAGTCTCAGATGTTACGGAATGTCTGAATAAATGAGACATTTGAGACATCTTAAATGTGTTACTGCTATGTGAGAATAGCGGAGTTTTTCCGGAAATTGCAGCGTTTCATTATGCCCGAGAAACCCTAAATTCTTAAAGAGTAAAGCCTCAGATTTACAATTAGCACACTGGGCACACACAAAGCAGGGACAGTAAGAAAAGAGGTTCACGCGGCGCGATAAAAATAACACAGAAGATCCTTACCAAAGATATCATACAAGCACTCACAAGTAAATGTTCCATTCCTAACGGAAACACAAGCATAGAATACACAATCTGGATAATACATTCACAAATAGAGATGCATAATCTTTGCAGTGATAACTGCGATGCATTTTCATCAACGGCCTCTTAATTCATAAGTTTTCCTACCAATTTTGGGATTCTGAAAAAGTCTAGGAGACTTCTTGCGAAAGTCTCTTCACTTAAAAAATATTGAAAGCAAAGCTAATCCTGCCTGCATCGTTTGACGAATGATTAGGGCAATACTTTACCAATGAACTGCTTGTACAACAGCCTTTTCCTCGCCAAAGTTTCACTCCAAGTTTTTCGAGTGGTGGGTAGATAATTCAAAAGCAATTTCCAACACAGTGCTCTTCTACCTTGCTCGTCCGGAATTCCTGAATAAATCGAAATGCATGAAATAAATCCAGCCGATTACTTCAGTGTAGAGCAGTTTGAGCACCATGACAATAGAAAATTATAGGGAGAAAGAAAATGATTCCCAAAATGTAAAATATAAAAGCACATGACATTTGTTCAAACTTGTTAGGGAATTTAAACTGAGGAGTTAGAAGTTACAGGAGGAGGCGTTTCTCTGTTTCTTCCAACGTACCATTAAAGCATAATTGCTTGAGTCTCTTTAAATCAATTTCATCAGGTTCCAAGGCTTCATCTAACTCCCTCAATCTAGAAACGATATGAATGTAAGCAAAAATCATTGAGCCAGAAATGATAACATTTTATAAGTTAACAGACTTTACCTAGTCCTGTACGCCGCCATCACTGTCAACGCATGCGCATTTAAAGATCGCGAATGTTGCGAAGGTTACGGACTAGTAAATGGCAGAACATCTGCTTGTGAGAATTATTTTATAGTAAGTATTAACTTGGAGTAGTTTTTTGAAGAAAATGATATATTTAGATGTTCTAGATTATATTACTACTCTGGAATGGTCTTTTAATGCTGACAAATTCCTGATGTTGTGACATTCATCGACGAAGTGCTGTCGTAATAGCAAGGCATAAATTTCGCACTCGAAAATACGCACTTGGCCTCCGATTTTTGACGCCAAAATACCCTCCAACGTTGAAGTACTAATTTGTTCAACATTAAAGTGCCTTTCATTCACGGAATTTAGTGATAGTTGTTACTTCTACAAGTGATGCTATGCGTAGGAGATAAGTGCGTTTTTGGTCAATACCATTATCTAATGGTTTTAACTAGTTGATTTTATGCTCAGCAGAAAAAATACTTGTTCTATATTCTAACTTGATGCTCTCCTTTTCTTACACCTAGGAAAATATATAGGTAATCTGGATGTAACTTCCAGTTCCTGTGACAATGTTGTCCTTCCAGTCAGTGAGCAAAGATAGTGCTCCTGAATCTTTGCTGGATTTGTGTTCTAAGTATGTTGTAAGTCACTTAGATACAATATGCTTCGAAGATCCTGACTCTAAAGGAAGAAGACTCAAAGATGGTTTGACACTGCCAAGTGAAATTTGTGAAAAACTGTTAGAGGTTTATCAGCAGTCAGGCCATAGTTTGGAAGACAAATTTGTGAAAATCTTTGAAAATAAGCAAGCTACCAGGTTGAGAAGAGTAAGATTAAGGAATGCAAACATTACAGACTATGGACTGTGCATATTATTGCATCATAAGCTGATAGAACTCGATTTATGCAATTGTGTCTTCATAACTAAACGTTCTCTTTCGTTTATTAATGAATTTGGTGATAGTTTGTTGTCCTTAGTTATTGGACCTTCGGTTAACATCCTTCACGATACACTCCACCCTGATTCCCCAGAAGAGGTGGGTGAATCTTCATCGTCGCCTTATTTTAAGAGGGGATATATAATTAGAGCGCCTAACCTCCGTCGGCTGGCAGTAAGAAATTTAAATACTCAAGTTGAAGTGTGGTTCTTTCGTTTGCTGGTCCAATCCTTGCACAATTTAACTCATCTTGATTTGTCTGGGTGTTATGACTTGGATGATTTGTCATATCTATGTAAATTAAACAATCTAACGTCACTAGTTTTGCACAACGTACGTCGATTGCAAGAATCAGTTGGCTCCATTTGCCTACTGAAAAAATTGCGGTGAGAAAAATACTGTTCTAGACACATTGTGGTGTATATTGTAGAATGTACTTGTAATTTTAAATTATTGTCAACATTATTCTATTAGGCACCTCGACATATCGCAGTCAAACGAGAAGCATGGAACTTTCATGAATGAAAATCAAACATTGGCCTTGCTGGTGGAAAGTTTACCCTTGCTGTCTTCACTCGACATATCTGGCACCAATTTGGCAGGAACAGGTGAGCAAATTGATTTTTTTCTGCAAACTGTTATCGTTGATTCAGGCTCAGAGTAAGATGGGTGAAACTTGGAATTAAAATTTTCCCTGCCTGCATAATTTCTTAAATTAATGTGCTTCTCTTATTCATGAGGATATATGCAATGGGCAAGAAGGTATGGAACACGAATATGAAAGAATATTTTATCTGTCAACTACAATTGACATTGCTTAAATCAATAAAAATGATGTAGGTACCTCAACATGAGTCATTGTGGAGGTAAAGATTAACTGTCATTTCTTTCAATCGATAAGCAGAAGTCACATTATTTACATTCTAATAAGTGCCTAAAGGTGTGAAATTTTTGATCTTTCTTCTAATAGCTACAAAAAATCAATTTTCACCAACATACTTTCACGTAGCAATAGATACTCTTTCGTTGACATACCTAAAATTTGCTTAAGAACTGCTTATTCTTAAGGCCGTTTTACACGGTGAAAGATTTTGTACAAACGAAGGTACATGAGATTGTATGTTTGTCTCAACAAAATTAGAACAGGTTCTATTTTCCGTTTAGGCATTGAGACATTCGCACAAGTGTTCATACAATTTACACGATACATTTTGCCCCATGCAAGAGTTCACGGAAGAGTTTGTGCAAACAAATGCACCGTGTAAAGCGGCCTTTAGAAAGATGGGACTGAAAGGAAACACCTCAATTCCACTTTTATGCCACAATTCCAGAAATCAAATGGGTGTATCTGTATCTCCTTGAGGATCGCAGGCCTTGACTTCTTTGAAGCTAAATTTTGCCTTATAAATGCTATTCTTGATAGAATGTGGTGGGACAAAACAGCAAATTCCCATTGATCCTCCTTAAATTGCCTCAGGAAATAGAATGCCTTTAGGCCCATATCCCAAGGACTATGATTTGATTTCTGCTCCTGGGGAACATTTTTCTCTGTTATTTTCAAATACTTAGTCTCCTTGTTCAAATATCATCCATTACAAAATCATCCACTTTCGCTGTGAAAGAAAAATATTTAAAAAATCTTTTTTTCTCTTTCCTTATTATAGTAATCCTAAACTTTGCTGCAGAGCATAGATATGCTGAAGTTTTTAGGGAGAATAAACTAGAGGTCACAAATATGTATGTGGTTCAAGCATCATTCTAGACATAGGTACACTTAGAAGAAGCCAGGATAGATTCCAGATAGGTACTAGATAGATTATTTCATGGTTAGACAATGGTGTTAAAACTCTCATACTTATCAGGGGCTGATGCATACTCAGATAAGAAGGGGTATTAGGGTGCGGAAGTGGACTACAGAAGCATTGAATGGGACGATGAAGAAGTGTCACCCTTTTTGATGACCTGAAGAGGAAAACATCTATTGAGGTGCAGTAAGACAAAACCTTGAAGGAATGCCTTGCAGTTTTGCCTATCAGGAAATAAAATGCAACGAGGAGATTCGCTGATACACGTGAGAAATGACTTGACAGCGAGTGTGGAAAGATTAAAGGGAAGTATTCATGCTGACAACTAAATACTGGCCTATGGGAGAGGGTAGTTTCTGCAATGAATGGGGGAAAGCTGTGAGGGTGGTCATTGTCTATGACAAGCCTCACAGCTTTCACACACAGGCTAAGGAGATAAAATGGTGACAATCTACTAGGCCACACTAGTTTTCATGGCTGTAAGTGGTCAGAAAGGCTCATTTCCCACCTAATGAACATCATCATCCTCAACAGCCATGTGTTGTTTACATCTCGCAAGGGCCAGGCGACTCATTTGCTTTTTGGGCTGGCTCTGATAAGGAAACTTGTTGAAGTCTCAGCCATTTCCCCTCAGAGGTTACAGAGGGACAGGCCCAGAAGCGTGTCTTGGGAACAATTGTGCCTCTTGAAGACAAAGGGCAATAAGCACTGGCCAGTGGAAGATAAATGCATTGGGTGCAGAGTTTTCTGTGAATGGGTTAAACACATGCACCATAACTAAGTGTGAAGTAGGATAATGCACCTATAACCTCTTTGAGGAATACCACACACAGATGTAAATTCAATATCAGATATATTTTATGCATCAACAACTATTTATATTTTGTAAATTTATTTTCATGAATTATCTTCACCTCTTCGTAGTAAAAAAATTGATTTACTCCTACCTTATTCTCAAAAAGAAGCATTTTTCTATGGCTTCGTAATTTTCTCACGGCCAAAAGGTTTGACATAGAAATGCAGTAAACCTATAAACAACTAGCACTTCCTATTTAAACTATATATTTTAAATAGTTCTTGATGCATAGAATGTTTTTGCATTAAGAACAGGAAAATTTTATAGGGATAGAATTAAATCCAGCAGTGAAGGTCTACTGTTGGACATTTAAATAAGGTGCTTTATGAATGAATTCTTCTCGGGTTTCCTATCGGGTTAATATCTCCATTGTGGCCGACGTTTCGATGCACGAGTCGAGCATCGAAACGTCGGCCACAATAGATTTTTAACCTGGTTGGAAACCCGAGAAGAATTCATTGATGAACTACGTCGGGAAAGCACCAGATCATACACGGTGCTTAATGGTTAACATGCTTAATTTATCTATGCCCACAGTTGCAATATAATTTAGAGGAAAACCTGATGATGCCCAAATCTAGTATGGTCATTTGCAAATCCAGCCTAATCAGGTTTTACCAAATGTAGGTGTGTATATATTTTCCCTTTCATCCCAGGATTTCTTTACTCATATACATTTCAGAACATGCTTAGTGTCATGTCAGAGGTGAATGAGTTCATCTACATCTATTTTAAAGGTGGAGAGAAACCAACTAGAGGGTAGATTTTAACTTGCAACTTATAAGAGTAGTGTCTTAAGACTCAAACCAATGCTGCTGCATCTATTAAATTCGAGTAACTCTAGAAATGATTTTTTGGGAACATGGTCAGCGTTTTATTTCTTGTCACATACCTTATTTTTTTATGCTCCTCATCTGTTGCATCCCTTAATCATTCCCCATGGAATATATACAGGTGTGGCCGAGCACAGCCCAGCTCCCAAGTCTCAACCCAAGAATGGGTACGAGATGGCTGCACCTCAGACCGACATCCCTGGCCTCAGCTCTCGTGTGGACAACCCATTGGACTTTCTCGGACTCTATGCTACTCACCATGGTGCTTGCCATCGTCATGACATCCCAGCCAAGAAAGTAAGTGTTACTCTGTGTAACTTGATGCAGATCTTTATCACACCCTGATATCTAATCCTTTATTTCCACGTTAAAAAAAGCTTTTTCTATGTTTCTTTCCTATTATCTTCCTGGCAAAGTGGCACATACTTGTATGATGAATGAAGTCTTCTCAGGTGTGGCACCAGGTCAGTAGGGTGTTGCTTATTTTTTATTTTTTCTCGGATTTTCGATTTCTACCTCTTAAAATATGCTATGGGGTGCAGAATGGATATCCTAAAAATTTCAGCCCGATTGTTTAACATTTAGAGGTCGCTCAAAGAGCATAAATGCAATAACATTCAATTCTCCTAATTTGAGAAAATAACATCAATTTAAGGAGTTACGCACAATTTTACAGCCCTTTAGGGTCGAAATTCGCTCCATTTTTACGTCCGCTCAACAGTTTTCCAGGAATAAAATACTTTTCCGCGAGCTACAGCCGCGCGTCACACCCCTAACGGCGAGCTGGTTGCTCGCGGGCCGCATTCGCGGTCAGCTGATAGGTCCTGCACCCCTCATTGCCTTACGCCCCCCTCGCGCCTTCCCTAACGAGAATCAGCGAAGGGAGGGAGGAGTCGAATAATTTGGTGACATTTTCACACCGCTAATGATTCACACGAAGTTACAATCCTTACAAGACCGATGTAAAGCCCTAATTTATACATGGGTTTAAGCTTTTGTCATAAAGAGGAAGACGAATTACTTTTTTAACGGTTAAGTTAGTGAAATAGACAACATCGATTCACAGAAAAACTTCCTTACTTTAATACTGTCACAAAGTTGTAAATAAAGCAGCACAACATATTAAGAACACTAATTTTTTTATCACAAATCCAAACGACATTGCTCTTTAACGATGAACTTCCGCGAGTATTTTATTGCCCTTTGGAAGTGAGCAGCACCAAGGAGTAAATGCTGGAAACTATCTTCTTTGTATGTAACAGTCTTGTTGAAATTCTCCATCAACTTGATAGCGTGTTCAGCATGATCATTGGTCCCACGCAAAGCCCTCACTTTATCTTGACTAATTCTGTAGTCGCTGTTGTTGTGCCATGTCACAGGATCCTCTTCCAAAAAATTTTCTGGAATGCTAAATAATCGAAATAATGAGAGGCTATTCGCTGTGTCAAAATCTGCCAGCGCTAACCTGTTGGTAAATTCCAAATTCCTGGACAGTTGTTTAGAAGGATTTGGTGCACCTTCTTTGTTTTTTAGGTTGTTTACAATTTTTTTTTCATATGGGCTGACACTATCGTCGAAAAATGATAGTGCCGACAACTGTTCACTCAGATACCACAAGTGCCTGCTGAATTTCTTTAGGGCACTGTCAAGGTTTCTATACTCTTTCAATCTGGTAATTAGCTTCAAATCATGTTTTGATGCCCCTGGAGCGTCTGTGACTGTGTACCATGAAAATATATATACTTTTAAAATGAAAACAGTCACAGCTAGTAGTCCCTTACTTTCACTTCCTGATAAAATAAACTGATTTCTTAAAATCCATATTTTTAATGAATATATTGCCTTGTCCATACATGTAGCCCTATGGAATGCTCCGGGTGCTCTTAACTTCATGCCTTGGGGGGACGTCTTCCAAGTACGACAAGAGAAAGGTTTAAAAGTTCCAAATAGTCATCTCTAGGTTGACGAACCTGTGAATGCATTTAAAAAAGGAATTAAGTATACCTTACACATGTATTAAAATGATAATGCAAGTGAATGTAAGTAGGTATAAGTATATATTGTCAGAGCTCATAATTACCTCTATTTTGTTGAGAGCAAAATCAACTATCTTGTTTGATGCATCACCGCTAAAATACTTAGCAATATACTCATCTGATAGAGCTTGAACATTATGTTTATCCATTACTGGCCATTCTTGTTGGAATCTTTTAAAGATCGATATTTCAGGCCCACCCACAGGATTAAGGTTGTGCTCAAACACTGCTTCCAGGATTATTTCTAAGACATGGTGGCGGCAAGCAAGATACAAAACATCTTGCTGTAGTTTATCTTTTAAAATAACTGAAGCACCATTCTTTGAACCTAATATATGATGAGAAAAGACATTTTCAGGTTGAAAATCCCATAAAATATGATAAACTGAGAACCAAAGATATGAAAACAGCTCGTTACCTGTATTTACGTTAGTAGTATCAAATGAATATGCTTTAATTTTGTTCTCTAATCTCCACTCCTCAACGCAGTCATAAACAATCTCAGCAGTGGCTCGCCCACTGGCAGTTTTAGTGAGTTTTGGAATCTGTAATGTTTTTTTTTCTTTCATCAATCGGCCATGAGATTCATTGAACCATTTAATGACGTAATATGCAAAACAATATTTAAATAACTTGATTCAACGAATGAGTAAAAATTACCTTTAGTAGTTGATCGCTAGTAACCCCTGTTACTACAACTGCAATGCGATCTACATTTCTTTTGCTGGTTAGATCGGGTACAATTTTTCCGTCCCAGTGGAGGGTCTGGCTTAAACTTTTGTTTAATCGATAAAGCCTTAAAGTGATAGAACACCTACAGCACTTCGCGAATCAAAGGCAGCTTAGTTTTCGGGAAACCGGGGACGCCGATTAGGAATACTTCGCAGAAGACTTGCGCGTAGTAAACGACATCGCTTTCAGCACTAGCGTTTGGACTCCGAATATTTACTCTACACCATTCGAAATCCGACTGCGATGGGGTTAAAGGAGGTGTGAACCACGCAAACTTGGGTACGAAGACGTACACATAGTTGTCTATAAACAACATTCTTAATGATTACATTTATTATGGCTAATCGCAACGAAACAGTCTTCTGAATTTATAACAATGTAAAACAATGCAAGTTTGTAAGTAACTCCTCCCTCCCTCCGCTGATTCTCGTTAGGGAAGGCGCGAGGGGGGCGTAAGGCAATGAGGGGTGCAGGACCTATCAGCTGACCGCGAATGCGGCCCGCGAGCAACCAGCTCGCCGTTAGGGGTGTGACGCGCGGCTGTAGCTCGCGGAAAAGTATTTTATTCCTGGAAAACTGTTGAGCGGACGTAAAAATGGAGCGAATTTCGACCCTAAAGGGCTGTAAAATTGTGCGTAACTCCTTAAATTGATGTTATTTTCTCAAATTAGGAGAATTGAATGTTATTGCATTTATGCTCTTTGAGCGACCTCTAAATGTTAAACAATCGGGCTGAAATTTTTAGGATATCCATTCTGCACCCCATAGCATATTTTAAGAGGTAGAAATCGAAAATCCGAGAAAAAATAAAAAATAAGCAACACCCTACAGGTCAGGCTTTACATAGCCGATGTTTCAATGAGCAACTCCTTCTCCTCTTCCTCAGAGCAGGGCAAAAACAGTTTGTGCCCTGAGGAAGATGAGCAAGTTGCATCGAAATGTCAGCTATGGAAAGTCTAACTCTGCTTCACACCCTAGAAGACTTCATTCATACCATCCATTGGGAAAGCCTACGGTCTTTGGCATATACTTTGCTAGGTGGACCTATGTACTGTGCTAGGAAAAAAACCACTTGTGTGATGACAGGCTGCACCACTACTGGAGACTCACAAAGACGATCATGCAATGCTGCAACCCCTATTTGTTCTTGCTCGGACTGTTCTTGCCTGACAAACAAGTATCTGTTGTTTGCACCATTTAAGGGAGAAGTCGTGCTGTGGGAGAGACCACCTTCCCTGAGGAACTCTCTCCCTGCAGCTCACAAAAACATAAGAAAAATAAGCCTTTATTGAAATAATGAATACTTTGAAAAACTATTATTCCATTTCACTTCTTGCATAGTAGCATGTCACTAAGCTGGTGCTATGTAAATTAAGAGATAACTGATATCTTTGATAAATCAAAGTTCTGTGCCTATACTATGTGGTTGTCAGTAATTGGCAGCTTAACTGAAAATTGAAGTGAAATAACTGTTTAAAAACTCATCTTCGAGAAATCCCACATTTATTTTTGGCAGACTTTGATTACTGATGAGGGTGTGTTGTCACAATCTTCGATGTGCTCAGGCAGAGGCAAGTAGGTTACACGGATATAACACCTGGAGTATTTTGCTTAATGAGTTGGATGCTTTCTTTTTTCTCTTAATGTATGAAGTGCACTTGGTAATGAGTAGAAATCAAAAACGGAGTGGAAGGCACGAAGTTATTTCTTCACTGTGGAGTATTTCCATGAAGTAGCAGTATTTTAGTTTGACATGCTTCAATGGCTAAGGTCATTGCACACACATTGTCTGCCACTTGAAGACAGGGGCAACGGAACTCAAAAGAATTGAAGGAATTCGAACCGAGCCCAGCATTACTAAACTTGGGTGATGGTTCGGAAACTGGTGTTTCCATCGTGGCAGGCCATTGCCTGCATTTCCATGAAGTGAAGCTTCCATCAGTGCAATGCATAGGCTTCATATTACAGCCTGCAGAGGGACTGAGGGCAGCCTTTGTTGCTTCTATAAGGAAAAAAATGACATAATTTGTGTGCCAGGCACACACAAAAGAAAAAGGATGTGCGGGATTGGACAATGCAGAAAAACAACTAATAATAATTGGTGCACTTGCCAAAAGAGGTGTGTGGGTCACATGCAGGAGTGCTGAAAAAGGATACGCGTATATGAAGCTAACTCCACTAAAGATACTATTTCTGTAGGTTATGTTGCTCTTATTTTAAGAAATACATATAAATGAAGATGTAACTGTCTTCTTCCAGAAGAGGTGCAGTTTAGTACAAAAATTGAAATGTAGGCGTGCAATCACAAGTATAAAATACTTATGTTGATTGCAAAAAAAGAAAATATTAGTGGAGTAGTTTATTTCAAGCTGATCTTTTTTCATATTGAAATAAACTAAATCATGAGCACTATGAATTGATTTAATCGACCAGTTAGGTATTTATTGCCACCCTCAGTGGAAAAGGTTTCCATTCTCTCGGTGAGGTCTTCTTTTTGCTTATTCATGCATTGCATTTCCATATCTTGTGCTTATAGGGCATGCAACCATGATATTCACTACAAGTGTTGGGCAAAATCATACCATTGTGTCATTTTAAAATCATGGCACAAAGTGTACACACTGGGTGAATAAACCACAAAAAATAAATCTTAAAGAGGAGAGAAAATTACTACAGGTAAAAAAATTGTTGTTCCAGGGTTTTACATATGGGCCAACTCCCAGGGTTTTAGTGTCAAGTCACAAATATTATTCCAATCGCACCCTTGAATATCATTTCTCTCGCCATCTTGAGGAATTACAAGTGGTATTAAAAAAATGAGTTTCCCTTATCGAGGAAAAATGGAAAAAATAATTTCAGCATTGCAAAAATTATTTATTTACCTGTGTACACAAGTATGTACTTATCTACAAAATTTCCATCCCTTTCCATTCATTTCTGGTACCAAGGTAACAGTTATTTTATTCCAGCTTCATACCAAACTGCTGCCAAATTCTTGAAACAGTTATCCACTTCCTTTTTCTCCTCCTCATAATTGGTGAAGCATCGACCGACGAGAGGATTTTTGAGCTCCAGAAACGGATAGAAGACACTTAGTGCAAGGTCTTGAGAGTACGGAGGATGCTTGAAAATCTCCCATCAAAATTAGCCCAGAAGGTCACCCCTATCGCATGAGCTACATTTTGTGCCGTACCACTCCCACCATTTGATTCCCCCTTTTCTCATGAATAAAAAGATGTGTGAATCCACCTCTACACTGCGAAACTTCACCCCCCCCCCCCCCACACTTACGAGAGTTGAAGATCTTTGTTGACCGTAAAGTTGAAGACCATAATGTTGTGAAGAGAGGACCAGCAAATTTCAATTCTTTGAGGCAGTAATGATTTCATTGAGCATGAGCCACTTGTTGGAGTCAATGACCTCGCACATGGCAGAAATGGAATGGGTTGGCAGGAGGTTGGCGATCAGCCAATGTGGTCATCAACGTGAACATTTCCTGTCTTCGATAAACAGTGTTCTCCAATGATGAACCATTTGCACTGGCATGATATCTTCACCATAGACAATGCGTAACTGATGGTGATTGCCATGGCAGATTCATTTTTTGCAGTCAAAAAGTGAGTACAGCTGTTTATTGCACAACTAGTGGCAAAACAGAGTGAAGTCTACATGTCAATCAGCTTGCTACTGATGCTTGAGTGGTTCACAGCTAACTGATTGGCTGTGATTACCAACACTACACCTAACCTAGAATTCCCTGTGCACGGGAACTACCTGAATTTCTTGTATTTGGATATAAAAATAAGGGAAACTAAGTTTTTTGTATCCCTCATGCTTAGGTAGATGCTTCATGCTTGAAGGAATTAAATTTGACGTGAAGCATTGAATTTGCTGTTTAGATTTCAGGTGATGCGAATGAAGACCAGATCCTCACTGCAGCAGCTGCCTATATAGACCGCCCTGAAGTTCTTCAGAAGGTCCTGAATGATTTGTACCACTTATTCCGATATGAGACTTGTCAAAATGTTTGCCATGCTCTTACGGTTGTTCTGGAAGCAATGGATCGCCACATCCACGAGAAGCACATTCAAATTTCTGGAAGGTAAGGGGAAGGAAGGAACTCTGCATCTAGTGGCAAGGTGATAGCACTTACTAATCAAAGTTGAGACCACTAATATTTTCAGCCTTTTAACCCTTTCAATGCGGCACCACAGAATGGTGCATACCTTTTCCGGTGTCGGAATACAATTTATTGCGTAATTCTGTTCATTTTGCCTAATTTAGGCAAAATGTAGATATAAATTGCATGAACTAGCCTTTTTTCATCTTTTTTAACAAAAATTATATGACATTCATGAATGTCATCCGCTCCCAGTGAAGTTTTCCTGTGCTATGCAACCTGTACAACTGAGATTCTTTTCATTAGTGAAATTTTAGGGGAAAGCTTCAAATTACTGCATTTTATCTCATTTAAGTTCAGTAAGAGGAAAATGATTGCATTCATGTACGCAAAGAAGTTTAAAGGGGAGAGTTTGCACAGTGCTTTGTCTGCTAATATTTTAAATTTTGATTTTTTTTTCCACAAGAATACATGCAATTTGTACTTATCATGATTGCATTGTTTTTTAATACTGTAAATACTTTGGCTTTGAGTTGAGTTGCATAAAAATGGAATATGTTTTCTATTCCCAATGTTTTAATACGTTTTACTCGGTTTTTAGATTTCCTTTGTTCTCCCTTGTAATGTACAAGACAAAATCCCTTATCTCTAGGAATGCCAAATTTGTTTTCCTTTGTGAAAGCACTAATAATTGTAAAAGTAAATTGATCGTAGCTCAGGCAATACCATTACCACTGGATATATATGTCTATGCCAGCCTAACTCAGCATATTTTCTCTAGTAGTTATGAACCATAAGTTAATCAGCTGTCACGCCAAATTGTTTTTGGGATCCCATTCCCTGTCACTCAGGTGCTCAGCGTGTCAGCTACTCGTAGCGTGTTTGGATTTTCCTCCTGGAAGACGTTATGTCATTGTGTCCATGAAAGCCACTAAGTGCCTTGGTCTATTGTACCCTTTATTTTTTCCTCTCCCCTCCTTCTCTTACTCTTGGGTCTCGATAGTCGCATCCTTTTCCCCTAACCCTCCTACCTTCTTTTATCAACTTGCCTTGGTAGGGCCAACCCAACACCTTCTTTCCTACTCCACTAGCAGTTCCTTTTCTCATCCCTGACCACCCAAATTCCTGTTCCTTCTTCTCTTTGGCTCCTTTTGTTACCCATTCTGAATACGCAGTTCTCTGAATTTTTATTTGCATGTTCAGTTAAGAAATGTTAAAATGTATCAAACTCATGGAGTCAATTTGGCTCTCTAGCTCTTATAATCATTGGAAATTAATTACATTACTTCCAGTAATAATCAAGCAATCCAATTTACGTGGGATAAACTATATTTAACATTGAGTGCAAAAATGCTTGATGGAGTTCAGTGTTTTTCCAAACAGAAGTTCTCGCAAATTTATCGATACATTTACACGTGCATTCAAACTTGGCAGTTGTGAACAACATAATGGTACTTGCTATATAAAGAAATAAAATATTAATTTTGAAAAATATATCTGTTACAGCAATGATAAAGTAAAGGGGTGTCACCAATAGTTAAACAAATTACAATAGTTGCTACAGAAAAAATGTCTGTACAGTGTGTCCTCGTTTAACGTTGTTAACTCGTTCCTGAAAAAGTAGACATTAAGCGAAACAACGTTAAACGAGTCAGTATTTTCCATAAGAAACAATGTAAAAAATTAAAATCGGTTCCAAACTCGCCAATGGTAAAGGTATCATAGGGTCCAGTCTGGGGTGAGAATAGTAGAAAAATAAGGGGTATTCGATGAATGGGAAAGGAAAGTGAAAGGAATGCGCATTTATTAAATGTAAGTAAAAAAGGCGTGAGATTCTTAGTTTTGGAGAAAATAAAGTTTGAAAATGACCAAATTCGCGTATTTTTTTGTGATATTTTGACGCCATATTGTGAGATTTTTGGAAGTCCTGGTAGAGGGATACGGACTAATTTCACGTCTGAAATATGGCCACACCCAACCCCCCCAACAACGTTGCGGGTCTGTGGAGTGAAACAGGGGTGCTAAGGTGGGAAGTACGCGGCGTCGAGAAGGCCATTTCTGAACGGAAAAATAGGTTATTTGGCGGATAGTTACGTTTTATTTTCACGAATACCCTTTTAAACCAACGGGGCCTGCGGCCCCGTTGGTTTAAAAGGGTATTCGTGGTTGGTTGTTACACAACCCACCCCAATGGTTATTGGTTTGCGTAAAATTACGGCGAGAGACGAGTTGGTGATGAAAGTTCCGTATGGAGGCAGTGGAATGAAGTACCTCCAAAGATTATAGGATAAAGCCGTCGAAAATCGGAAAATAGTTTTAAGTTGAAGGCGGGAAAAGTCATGGGCGGTGGGTATAGAAAATGAAGACACTGCTCGACCGCTGCACCATCTGGGGGAACTAGGAGGAAAAGGTCAGTATTTCCAATATGGCGTCCAGAAGTAGATTCACATCACAGGTTTAAGTGAATAGTTTACGAAAAAAAAGGATTTATGAAGCAAACGAAAGGTTAGTATAAATTCGCATATGTAGCGTAGCAATATAAGTGAAATAGGTGGTATAAGATGATCGGGAAGCAGGTGAAATTAATTTTATCCCAGACTGGACGCTATGATACTAATACCACGGCGTATTTTAATTACGCGGGCAGTCGAACAGATGATTTCACTAGTCAGAGATCTTCATATCTTAGATGAAACAAACTGAAAAGGCATTTTTAAAACAATAAGCACCAGGTTTCCCTCCTATATTTCTGATATTTAGTGCTGTTAGCACCAGCTTCCCTCTGAGTAAATAGAAATTTTAGTCCTTCACTTCGGGAGCATGCGAATGCAGTGAAGGGCAAAAATTTCGCTCGCTGGGATCGCGAAGACGTAGGAAATCAATTAAAATAGTGAGTGAACTAGGGAAACTCGGTGCTGTGTACAAAATTTTTGTTATTTCGTAACAATGTTTTAGGAACAGTATCACCCTCGACTATTTAACGCATCATGGAGGGTTTAGAAAACTTCCTCTTACACAGTAATTCAACGCGAAAAACAAGTTTTCGATTCACCTCAAACAGCAGTAAATCAACTTTTTCTTCCACCAGTTCTACCTTATGGCGGCATGGGATTTTCAGGGATTTTTTCCCGTAGATATCTGCCCCTAGATCTACCATTCGGAGATGGTATTATTAATACCATGCGATTCAAGATGGTACACTAACGTTGGTTTGAGTTTTAAATCACGCGATGCATTGCCCCCCAATAACAGCGTAGTAAATAATAAGCAAACATACAGTTATGAAACAAAATAACGCAATAATTATTCGCTCAGGTGAACTTTTGACACACGCTATGAGGGGTTAACGTCAAACGTTTCCGCCGAATGGAAATTACGCATCAGATGCGCCAAATTCCTATTCGTTATTCATTTTTTTTGGTTGCGCAAAATTTGAACAACGTTATCGCGAAGCACTGACGACGTTGAACGATTAAGGGTTTTAATTGTTGGACAACATTATCGCGAAACAACGTTAAACGGGACAACGTTAAACGAGGACACACTGTACATGAAACCTTAATAATCACGAATATTATAACAATGAAAACAAAATATTAACAGAAAATAAGAATAAATCTTAATTTTTTATACCTTACTAAATGTTTTACATTGAAATTCACAATAACAAAAAAAATGTATTTTTTTATTGTTAAAATATTTAAATAAAATTATGTGCTATATGTTAGCTGTAGAAAATGAGAAACTATAAAGATTCAATTTTTACACTACGTCTCAGATATTACCATGAAGTACACACTGGGGTCCAGTGGGCTCATTAACTCTTGAATATTATGTTTAGTTGTATTTTTGCTACCAATTTTATTGTGAGCCATTTCTAGGTCTTTTACTCAGTTTAACATACCAAAAAATCCTTTGAACTAAAAGTCTTAAGTATACTAGAAAGAGTGAAATGTATTTTAACCAGAACAGCAGCAAAATCAGGTCTTAATGTGTGGGGTGATGGAGTCACATTTTCATCTCATCTCTATTCTCTCCCTTAGTGCCACTCTCTTCTACATTGTGAAGGGAAAAGACAAGCACTCGTTTGCCATGAGAATGAAGCGGAAAATCATTTGCACTCTGCTGAATGGCATGAGCACTCACCGTGATGATGACACCATGATGAGAAATGGCTGCCTAACTCTTTGTCAATTTAAAATCCCTCAGGATGTGGTACGTACTCTCCTTCTTTTCACTCATTGTCTTTCATCTCTCTCTCAGCCCTCTGACTCTCAAGTTAAGATGTGGCTAACCCACAGCAGTGGCTGCAAGTGTGAATCCATAGTAAAATGTGGGAGATAAAAGCCATTAAATTATTAGTAAATACTTTAGTAGGGAGTAATATAAGTAAAAATGTTGATTGGGGGTAAGGATGAAGATCAGGGGAGTTACTGGTGGGGTTATAGGTTTGGTCCCAATGGAAGTTAAAAGTGTACACTGAGGTACAAATTGCAAAGAAATGACTCTAGTCACAAATCTTGAGCCACTGCTTAAAAACTTATTTGAATTACTAATCATTTTATTTTCCCTTAAAATTGATTGTTAAGGTCCATAAATCATCTTCAGATATTGTTTTATTTCATTTTTGTGTAGGTATATGATATATCAATGCCAAAATTTCCAATCTAGACTCTTTAGTTTTTGGAGACATTATACTTAGTTGATTATTTAGAGAGTCAAACAACTGCTTAGGTCATTTGTGCCTCAAAGATTGAAGGTTAGGTTGGTAGGGAAAGGATTTGATGGGTAATGGATTGAGGGAGAGAAACCTGGCATCAGCATTAGCCTACTGCTGACAAAAGGCACCGAGGGGACCACACAAGCCGTGAAGATGGAACGATTAAATTCTGAAATGTTGGCCAAGGGTAGTTGAGTTGGCCTAACTTCTAACAACCCTCAAGACAACAAGTGTCATTGTCTCTAAATTAATTTGTACTTTTTATATTCCACGTTTGTCATTATGAAAATGATTGTCGAAACCATGGTCTGAAATAAAAAAAGTGGGGAATATACAAATTCATTTAGGTACGTTTACCAACTCCATAAAGTTATGCCAGAAACCTAAACTTAAATTGAGTCTCATTATATTGTGAAAAATATACTTGAAGGATTAGGCCTAGGGTATGTTATGGGTAAGATTGTTATCTTGTTGAAATAAAACAAACTGTAAAATTAGAACTTTATACTCATAGCCATTAATCTTACCATATCTATATTTATTTATTTATTGGTTCCTAATAGACAATTTGTTAAAAAGTATGGAATATGTCAATATGCCTACTTACAGGCAGCACAATAGTTGATAAATCAAATAAATCACTAAACATATAAGACATAAAACTGATGATATCTGGCCTGACCTCGTGGAAATTATGGATATCCATGATGAGAAAATCACCTTTGTTATTTCCACAAAACTTTTTTTTGTCAAAATAAAAAGGTGGTTTTATCATCATGCATATAAGACATAATCACACAGGGTATAATTAAAATAAAGTAAAACCTCTAAATTACACTTTTCCAGGGACCCTAGAAAAAAAGTGTAAATTGCGGGAAAAGTAGAATATCCACTTCTACATCCATGTTTTTTAATGGAGTAAGGGTAAAAATAAGAAACACTGATATACTGAAAAAGAGCAGTGTCATAATTTATTCCTTGAACTAGCACTTCTCCTTTATTTATATTTGATGAAAAAATACATTAAACATCTTAGACAAATTGAAAATTAAGAAAGTATGAAGATGGCAGGGCGATTTACATTATATTTGATATTAGCAACCATTGAAACTATCTAATAAATATAGCGTGATTATTTTTTTAAATTGATATTTTCAACTGCATGGACTTCCTCTGCCTATTAATAATATAATGCTATTTATTTTCAATTTTCTGCAGTTCCTCAAGTATTTGCTCACAGCAAGCACTATAGGTATGCCTACCTAAATTTTTTATTCAACCAATCTAGACTGTATCCCCAAAGTTAAACTTGGAAATACCTTTATTCCTTATTCAAATTCAGTGACTAATCTAGGTATTACGAAGAGCAAACACCTTTCTTGGAACAAGCATATTTCAAACATTGCAAATAAGATTAGCAAAAAACTGTACCAATTGAAATTAAATAAAAATTTACTTCCTATTAACATAAGGAAGCTCCATCTGTTTTAGTGTTTCCTAATCTTGGTTACTGCTCCTTAGTACAGTCAAGCACCCATTATCCAGAAATCCGTAATCCGGGAGCACCTAATCCGGCAGTGTTGCGGAAACAACCTCATGCATATGTATTCCGAGAAATCAAAAAATCTTAATCATAAACGTTGTTTTAAGAGATTTTGACTCTACACTTTATTAAAATTATTTCCTTTAATTGCTGGAATATAATGTAACTTATAAGTATTTCGTGGTAATTTCATTAAAAAATAATTGTGCATGCAATCTAAACGAATTATACGATTAAGTTACGCACATTGCAGTTTGAAGTCCTCACTGTTGGCTGAGAAACTGCTACTTTTAGTTTAGTGACTTGTCGCGGCTACGCTACTTCATGGTGCAGACATTTAGCCATGCTCAAGGCCATGGATATATTCTATCCATGGCCTTGCTTAATTATAATGCCTTACTCTCTGGCTGTAAGGTACAAGAAACTTCATTAAAATTCTTTGCTACGTACCCACAGATATTATGACCATGCGATCTGAGCGATGCCAGTGGCATGAAGCGATGGCACAAAACTATCGGTTGTAGAAAAAGTATAAGTTTATCCTCATCAGCCTCCTGAAACCGCAATGTGGATGAAGCAGACTAAACTGCTCCATTGAAATTAAACTTAATTTTTTAACTCCCGACACGACCATATCATCAAAAATGATGAAGCAACTGATCATCATTCGCATTAATCAATCGGCCGTGGCAAGGAATGTTGCGTCATGAAAATGTATTGTAGTTTTAATTTTTATTGCGGAATGCTCAAATTTTCCTCATTTGAACAAATATATTTTTTTCCAAAAATGATTATTTGTGAATTAAAGCTTTTGGGGTGTCCAAACGGGTGAAAGGTTCCATGTTTTCTGGCATTTCGATGTCCGACACGGCCCTCGTCATCAGGGGCTTCAAAAGATTCGCCAGAAAAGTACTATATTTCAGCAGTTTACGAAGTTTAAACCAGATGTTTATTATCATTTTTATGCATAGAAACAGTAAAAGAGCGATATTATAGAATTATCGCACTGGATTAAAAATACGTTGCATAAAAATGACTACGCTTCATTTCATAGCTTGAATCATATCTGGCATATTACGAGTTGATGTAGTTCAAATTTCTGCTACTAGTGGCACTGTATTTATTCCCGCCACATTCAAATTCTTCCTTAAAACAGGACCTATTGCTCCTCTTATTCATAGTTTTCCGCAAATATGTACAAGACAAAGTCAAAACGTGTTTTCAAAGGATGATATTCATGAGTAATGGACTTAAGAAGTGAATTTTATTTTTTGAAAGAGCACGTTGTGGTGCAAATTGCAGGAAAACTGAAAAATGTATAGTCTAAATTGGGGGTTCTGCATACATTGAAAACATAGGAAATTAAATGGGACTTTGCAAAGGTGGTGTAAATTGTGGGAAAACGTAATTTGCGATAACGAAAATACGAGGTTTCACTGTAGTTAAAACAAAATTACCAGTACATATATTACAGTAAAAAATCAGTTTTCAAGTGACAGATACATAAATTCTTAAATGGATTAGCATAGATGGCCACAGAGAAATTGGTATAGTTTAGATTTGAATGAGCCAACATTATGTATTTCCCTCAAATTTCTTGGTAAAACATTCATAAATTTAACACAAGCATACCCAGGGCTCTTTGCAAACATGGCTGAATTGTGGGCAGTTATTCTGATGTCATTATAGCCTCTAGTGGTATAATTATGAACATCAGCATTAGTATTCAAGTTGAACAGAACTTTATTTTGACGCACAAAAATTACTGTATGTGATATATACAAACAGGGGAGAGTCAGAATTTTTAGTTTTTCAAAATGAGATCTACAACTGGTTGCCCTAGGATTATTTACTATGACTCTTATTGTCCATTTTTGAAGTCTAAATAGCCGAAAGAGATAGTGTGAGTGCCCCAAACTGTGATTCCATATTTCAACAGACTCTGAATAAATGCATAGTAAACCATAAGTGCAGTAGCAGAATCAACCATAGTTACTATTCTCCTTTGGAGGTAGCAATCTGAGGCCACTTTGGAACAAATTTTATATACAGTGAACTCCCAATTATCCGTGCGCGGATTATCCGTGTTGCGGATTATCCGTGCGTGATCTTTTACTCTTCGTCGATATTTTCTGCGGTCAATATAAACAAATTCAATCAAAACACACATTTGGATTTTAGTATTCCAATTCAAGAAAGACATATGTAAGGCCATTTCTTTCCCCTTAAATCCACCTTATAAACCGTAATTGTTTTCCTTACATGCTCACAATGAACATGTTATGTTTACCTCATTGTTCATTGTCAGTATCTTTCCAGCTTTTGAGCCGTGAATACGCACTCTCCGGAGCTTTCTCGCTGGTATACTTGCGATAATTAATGGTTTCGTCCACGATAAACTTCATGACATCCACTGAAAAAAAAACAGAGAAAATCTAGTATCGCAGAATCTTCGCTAGCACACGCCTTGCATCTAGAATCTTGGGAATCGCATCCATGAATACCTGGATTCATATCCGTATCTGCCTGATTTCCGGGAATTTCTTCTTTGAATGTGGCGGTAAGTCTTGAAGATACAGGTCTTCCGGGTTTTACTCCGCGTTGGTCCATCATCTTCGGACGAGTTTCGCCGGCATTGCAGTCGTAAAGTAGTCGACTCGACGCCGAATTTCAACTGAAACGCCAGCGAAACATTTCATCCAAAGATGGACCAACGTGGAGTAAAACCCAGAAGACCTGTATCTTCTCATCCATCAACCTACGGAAGTCTACACAAGGCGGTAAATCGTCTTCATCTGACAATGAGCTATCTTCAGATTCAGAAGGTGAACTTGGAAATTATTTTTCTGTAGCAGAGGCTCCCGCCCGTCGTATATGGTCTAGTAGATTGAGCTCTAGAAGCATCTTCCTCTCCCTCCTCAGAGTAACCTTCGGAAAAATTGCCTAAAAATTCATCCCCACGCTCATTTTATTCCAAAATTACATAAACATCTTCCGTTGGAATGCTCTTCTTAAAAAATACATCTGTTCTTCATGTGTATTTGCGCGTAGAATCAATGAATGTTTCAATAGGGACGGTGGAGAATAAGCCAACGATAATCCAAGCGCAACATAAAGCCTAAGTTACAAGGATGCTGCAAGACAGCCAAAACAAAGCACTAGTCAATGTAAAAATAATCAGTCCCAAAATGCCGAGAGAATTTCCAAGATGACGCGCAGGACTACAAACAAGCAAAACACTGTTGAGGTTGGCTCGGGTAATCCAAAGAACGCCCTGCCACCAATCAAACGCAGAGGTGGGTAAAAAGTCCAGAGATAAATGACCAAACAAAGCAGGTGTCAATATCATAAGAGAAATCTAGGAGTCCAGAGAGATTATCAATAAATGCACCGTGGAATTATTTCCGAAGCCGAAGTCCAAACTGTACGCGATGGGTCAAAAAATGAGCAAGGGGAAACTAATAAATCAAACTCAAAAGGCTAGCCCAGTAGAAGAAAATCATCGAGTAGAAGGACGCATCGAGAAAAAATAATGGTAAAGAAATCTGTACAGGCAATAAATCTAGGAGCTGTGGGTAATACGATACTCCAGAAGCACTATCGGGAAGCTAAGGGATAACCCTGGACCCTCATCAACTCCCAAGGCCAACGTGCCTGGGAGTGGGAAATCCTCAAGCTCACAAGCTGTCAGTAGGTAAAAGATAACAGACAAAAGAAAGGCCAGAAATACGAGCGAGCGCCCTGTGACGGTCAATATAACTTCTTAGAATCATGTAGAACCAACAAGAGTTCGTCAGAGCAATCGGTGACATAACAAGCCTCTCAAAACAGTGCAGCGAAGCTAAGTTTTTACCCCCGAACGTCACTTCCATACTTCAGCCAATGGATCACGGCATCATCGCGTTAATAAAAAGGAATTCACGTGTTTGTATTTTCAGGACACTAGCCAATGAAGATGACAATTTATTGAAATTTTGGAAGAGAATGGCAATATTGGATGCAATTAACGGTGTGTCACAGGCTTGGTCCTCAGTGAAACCTGTTACACTAGTTTGTTCTTGGCGGAAACTTTTGTTTAACCTCGAAGGTGATTTTTGGGGATTTTCAGAAACTGAATAGCACGACTCCGAGTTGGGGGGTTTAGTGAAAACAATGAAAGGATTCGAAAATGTTGAGGCGGAGAACTTAGAAAAATGGCTAAAGAGAGACGAAAGTGTACCGGGCTTCCAGCATGCTACTGATAGCGATGTAATTTACGCCGCGATCGGACAAGGGGAAGAGGAAAGGAGTGGGGAGAGTTGAAGTAGCAGGGATATAGATGAGGGGAGCATCGAATGCATGAGTCACACCCAGGCGCTCAACTTCGTAGATGGTTTGCTGGTATACGGAGCATATAGCGGATCAGGCTGGACGACTGGTCGCCGTTCTGGTGTTTTCTTATTTATAGAATTCACCGCAGCATACGCAAGTGATCAAAGGTTTTTTTGCGTTCCGTTTCTACCCCTTAGCCTAATCATGACTCTGGGGTCGGAATTTTCCCATTCCCTTACCCTTTTCACCCATCCTTTTTTTCCCTCCTTTTCCCCGCAGCCCTTCCGTTCCCTGGCCATGAGCTCGCGCTCGAATGCCGGGGGGAGGGTGGTGCCCTTGCATGGAAGACCCACTTATATACTGTAGTATACGGAGCAGTGGGAATACGACTACAATGGCATTATCGCTGCTAAAAAGATATGCGGTCGGCATAAGAAATCTCGCAATGAGTCCATGAAACAATCTAAAATAACGGGCTATGTGCGCAAATGATATTACATCGTTTTTTACATATATTATGAATATTATAAAAAATAAAAGTGAAAGTTCGGATTATCCGTGTTTTCTGATTATCCGTGCGTCCTCTCCCCATCATTAGCCCGGATAATCGGGAGTACACTGTGCCTGCGTTTTCCAGGATAGCAACTCATGAGCATGTATCCCTAAGAATTTATTCACAGTGGAGGACTTAAGAAAAGATCCATTTAGCTTTAGTAGTGGGGAGGCGGAGATATTTTATTGATAGGGATGGAACTGAATGAATGTTGTTTTTTTTGCTGTTAATAAAAACCAAGTTATCTTTGCACCAGTTGCTCATGCAGTCAATATTTTTCTGCACTGCGGCAGGATTTAGAGTTTCAGAGGGAGTCAAGTGCATTGTATCATCAGCATAGGGGCTGTCCATAAATGACGTCCACACGATTGGGGGGGTGTCACTACCTTTGACAGGGGGAAGGGGGGGGGGGCTATGCTTCATGTGACATCCAGACTTCCACTGTGCATAATGCCTTACTAGGGGTTCAACACGCACTGTGCGCGTTGAGCTTCTACCCCCGCTGTTGTGGCGCCCCCGGAATGGTCTGGGAGGTTTTAGTATAGTCCCTGTAATGGTTTGGGTGTAGGTAGGTAGGTGAAATATTTTTTTGGAATCGTCTGGGTGGTTTAAAACCAGAATTGGTCCTTTGAGCTCTTGGAAATATTTTTGGAGGGGGTATAAGTTAATGTCTTGATTGAAATTGATGAAAACTGGAATAGACTGGGTATAGGATCGCTATTGTTAATTTTATAATGGTGAGTATGGATAGGTTGGTATAATATATTTTTTTAATAAAGTACTGATATAGCAACAGACATCAATACATTACCGAAAACAAAATTAATATATGAATATGAACCTCGAATGATAGGCATCAACTAACTTGTATTGAGTTAATAACAACGGAAACAAAAAATTAACACTTATAAAAAGTGTATGATAAATACATGTAAGAATTTTAGTTGTCAAAATTAGTCAAATGTCAATGTCAAATTAGACTGTCTTCCAGCCGCCTGCTCATCAACTCGCTCGGTGCGAGCGGTCTCGCTTTCCTGTGATTGTTGATCCGCATGTCGAATTTTATCACGATTCCAGCGTTCTTCACGTTCCATAGGTGTTTCATTGTTGCGCAATGATTGAACACGTGACTATTGCTGAGCCATTCGGCACGCACAATGTCAGTCTCCTTGTCCCATCATTCTTGATCCTTATGAGACATCATACTGAGATGCTATTGTCGCTCAACCTCAGACACTTCGTCACGACATAATCTAACATATGTTGATACATTCCTTAGACGTTCTTTTCTATCTTCTTCATATTCAAATAAAAAACTATTTCTAGAACGTTCGGCCACTTTATCTAAACGTTGTCATATTTGCTAGGGGGTTTTGGTCTTAGAAAAATGATTTACACGTTTTGTAGGTTTACATGTGCAAACAATAATTTCTTTGGACGTTCCGTGAGCAATTTAGGTATTCACTCACTGATGTTTTAACACTGTCACCCGGCTTATTAACGTTGCTCGAATGAAGATTATTTTGTGAAAAATCCTGTTTTGGATTTTTTCGTTCCATATTCGTTCCTTTTTGTGGAGTTTCACTGGACACGTTATCTCATCCTCCCGACGTACGTCCATCAGCCAAACATTATTAATTTTTTTGTATTTCAACTGTTATCAATTACATATTTATTCCATGTAAATTTTTATACATACGAAACAACAACAAATCAACCAGTAAAACTGATTGAAAACCTTCTGTAAATTAAAAACAATGTTAAAATATTTGCAATCAGCACACGACCAATAGCGTCAATACACGAATGATTTGTTTTGTCATTTCAAGCATTAAAAAAAAACTAATTCCACTTTCGTCAACTTCTTCCACTTCGTCAATGCACCTTTTGTCCCTTTACCAAAAACGTAAACACATTTATTTACTTAGCAACTTGAACAAATTTGCATATTAACTCATTCCCCACGTTAAAAGATAGGGAAAACACCCTTTTTTCATGCTTAAATTTACACACTTTCCGAGCGGTCGACGAAAATAAAAATATGCCTAAGCAATGCACCCATCTTTCCTCTTTTGAACGACATCACTCCCGTTTCGATCTGACCGGTATCTTCGGAGATTACCTCAAATTAATGGACCAACCCCGAGCGCTGCAAACATACATAGTTACAGACGAATACCACGAATTAATATAAGGATTTTTACTCAGACTGAGGAGGGGGGGTCAAATATTTTATTTTTGTGACATCATAACATCAAAGGGGGGGGGGTAAAAGTTTTTTTCATTTTTGAGACTTCATTAAAGGGGGACACACGATTTGTGACTAACTTTGACAGGGGGGGAGGGGGTCTAGTTTAGTCCAAAATTGTGTGGCATCATTTATGCACAGCCCCATACACATACTGAGCCATTGACAAAAAAGCTGGGGAGATTGTTAATATAAATGAGGAATAATAGTGGACCCAGTATTGATCATTGGGGAACTCCTCTCTCTATCATCAAGGGGTTAGAAGTAATGAAGGATTTGGATTCTACTAAGAAGATGTTTACTACTTTTGACCCTCCTGTCCAAAAATATTTAATCCATTGATTAGCCTACCCTGAAAGCCCATAATACTCCTAAGTTTCCTCAAAAGCACTGCATGATCAACTGAATCAAAAGCCTCTTTAAGGTCATAGAAAACCCCAATCATACTCTTTTGTTTATCAAGCTCAAATAAAACATCATGAATGAACTTATTTATGGCAGTTTCCGTTGACTTTTTTTATGAAACCAGTTAGGGAATCGGAGAGAATATTGAACTTGCTTAGAAAGCACAGCAGTCTATTATACATGTTCAAGAATCTTAGAGAAAACAAATAGAATGGAAATGGGTCTGTAGCTATTCATGTGTTGTGCATCACCTCCTTTGAACACCGGAATAACTTTTGCTGTCTTTAGTCTATTAGGGAAAATCCCAGAAGTCATAGATTCATTGACTATGTGTGTGAAAACGTGAATCACTGAAGAGTTTTCAATTCCTTTTAGCAGAGAGCAAGGTATGTTGTCATAACCAGTTGAGTGCTTCTTATTTATTTTCTTAATTATGCTGGTAGTTTCTTTGACATCCCCTGGGTAAAGAAAGATTGTTTGAGCATGGTGAGGCATGCCCTGAGCATTGTGGGTCAGCTGATGGTTTTTGCTTTTAAGCAGTTTGGTTATGGAATGGAGAAAAATTTTCAGTGAATAGATTGGCAATATCATATTGTTTGGTTTTAGAGCATTTTATGACAAACAGCATCTACAGTAAAAACCACTAAATTACACTTTTCCAGGGACCCTTGAAAAAAAGTGTAAATCGTGGGAAAATACAAATTGTGGGAAAAGTAGAATTTTCACTTCTATATCCATGTTCTTTTACTGGAGTAAGGGTAAAAATAAGAATCACTGATAACCTAAAAAAAGAGCAGTTTCATAATTTATTCCTTGAACTAGCACTTCTCATTTATTTATATTTGATGAAAAAAATACATTAAATATCTTAGACAAATAGAAAATTGAAAATTAAGAAAGGATGAAGATGGCAGGGCGATTTACGTTATATTTGTTATTAGCAACCATTGAAACAATCTAATGAATATAGCATGAATATATTTTTAAAATTGATATTTTCAACTGCATGGACTTCCTCTGCCTATTAATAATATTATGCACTTTATTTTCAATTTTCTGCAGTTCCTCAAGCATTTGCTCACAGCAATCACCCCACCAAATTCAGATTCTGGGATACTACATACAGGATTTCCGAGTTGGCTGCAAGAAGTGCTGCCAAAACCCATGCATTTTATTAGTTTCACCTAAGTCGCCACTCGCGGCGCTGACTGTAAGAGCGATCTGAAAATTGTGTGGAGAGGTATGACAGCAGTTCATGTTAGGGGGAATATTTTTCGTTAAATGGACCAAACGGGGAATTTGCAACGATTAATATGCATGCAGGCCTACGTTAAGCTAAACTCTTACTAACTGATAAATGCTTGAGTCTTGAATCAAACGAAAATAGGAATTTTAAATACAGTACGCGCTCGAAAGCACAACCGTCAAATTCAGTCACTAGCAATCCACCCCAGAGAAATAAGAACAAAAATCGTGCAAGTAACCTGCGGCACGGTAGCACGACCTTAGAGTTGTTAATCTACTCATAATGACAGTGATTTCATATACAGTGCCGTCCCTAGGGTAGTGCGACAGGTGCCGCGTCTGAGGGCCCCGCACGGGCTTGCCTTTTTCAGGCGGTGCGATGAAACCCGCCCATTTCCCGAAATTGCCTATTACTTAGTACATATGTAAATTTCTTGAAATCATTAGCCATTTTGTAGGTTAATTTCCTTCTTTCCATAAAATATGCTTAAAAGATGCTAATATCAAAAGGGAATGCAAAATTAGGTGGGCTCCAACTTTTGTTTGCACAGAGCCCCTCAATCCCTTGATACGGCCCTGCTCATACACCTTATAGCATACACAACACTTGTGTTTTACCAATAGGGTACTACATAACCATGAACTATTCTTCCACCAGTCATCAAGGTTCGTTAATGTTTTTTATCGACTGACGGCGAAATTTCGCCCATGAAATATTACCTAAATAATATAGACATGTACACATGTGTATCAATCATAAGCATACCCTGATACAACGGTACTATGAAATAACAATAGTAATTTGGAATACTGAAGTTAATGAGAATTTCATAGTTTACCTTGATTTCAAGGTTGTCAGTTATAATTCTCCACATATGAAGCTATTTCCCACACACAAGAAAACAACGTTACTAACGACGATGGCTGTTGCCCAGTTCGGACCCAGAATATTTATGCTGCTGATGCCCTCAATCGTATAGTATTACTAATGCAATATAGTAATACCATGCCCTCGATAATGGTGCTGAAAACTGGAATGCGTTACTTTGGAGCCTCCCTAAGTTTAATTTTCCGGCTCATGTAGCTTGGGCGATAAGGAAAATATACCGGATAGACATCGGGCTTCAGCGTGGGCCTCTCCCTCGCGATTCTGGTAAACGAACCATCAGACATCGGGACTTCGAAGTACCGAATGATAGCATCCTCCGAAAAGTGATCCTTACACACAAAATCCCTCTCAAAGATGTATCTATTTCTATGTGTGTATCTATTTCGATATGTATCTATAAATCTATGAAAATTTAAATATTCACACTGCACTTTAGCAACCTTCACTGGGAAGAGGCTTCGGTTCCGTAACCCCTACTCATTTTCCTTATCGTAGCCTCCGTTGCACCCAGGTACACAGCAACGACGGTTAGGCCTCATTTCTAAAACCTTAGATACTTACAATGCCGCCTTGAAAACCACCACTAATTACCTAAGCCGATTTAAAGCGAGTCGCGCACAGACCCTTCGATTACTCGCAATGGAATAATCAGGAATGAATAGGTTGCTCCACTCTTCAGCGCCACGGTTTGGCCATCTTCTGGTGCCTCCTGTATATAGACTCCATGTTCAGATTCTTCCCCAAAACAGTTCACATTACGCGTGGCTAATTTTCTGGGATTTCCTCCGCGTCGATACATCTTAATACGACAGTTTCGCCTGCGTTTCAGCTGGCATCTTCAGGTGTGGTGTGTATACAGGTTTCTGTCCATCTTTTATAGGCCAAATCAGTTCATATTACTGCGACTGGATGACCTCTCATCTTTTTTATGCTGCTGATGCCCTCGATCATATGGTATTACTAATGTGGTATAGTAATACCATGCCCTCGATAATGGTGCTGAGATTGAAAACTGGAATGCGTTTATGTGTGAAAGGAAGTCTAAAGGTGTTTTGTAAAGGCTCATAGTATAGGTATAGCAAAACTTGGTGGCACTCACCAGCGGAGAATCAGAGACCACTGAGGGTAAATCAAGCGTTGATGAGGGAGCAAAGGTACCGTAGGACTCCTGGAGTGACATCTGGAGGAAGCCTTGACCACTTTATCCCACATCACATGTATGCTTTCCTCTCCCTTGCGTCATACTCTTAACAGCAAGTGCCACCAAGTTTCGCTACACCTATAACTGCTTTAGAAAGTGCAATATTTTTTTCCACCTAGCTCACAGTGATGCAAATATTTAGAAGGTAAACTGAAAATGAAAGCATGTAAATATGGGGTTCCATGTACGTTGGAAAGATAGAAGAAACATGATAAAAATTATGTAAATTGCAGGATAACGTTAATTCTGATAATGCAAACACAGGCTAATATACTGAAGCATTACCCCTTTACTTTGAGTTTGAGATTGCTTGCACTAAGTACTATTGTAATAACAGTTGAAAATATTCAGCACAAGTTTCTTCTACTTAGTGGGTAAAAAGTTGGGTTTGACTATGGTGAATCCTGTGATGATTGTTTTAACTCTTATAGGTTTAAGCTCTATCTTAGAACAGCATTCAAATGATGCAATTGTTGATAAAATAATGAACTTTTTAATTGATTGTCCATCACTTCTCCTACCCATTTAATTTATGTACCCCTCTTTATATTCTATTCTATGTACTCTATTGCGAAACCTTACTCTTTTAAGCTGACTGGCATATAACTAATTATTCCACGTTTGCTCCAATAAATGTTTTTGTGGTATTATCAAATGCTCACTTAAATCTAGATTTCTTCAATACATCCATTAACCCTTTCGCTACAAACGTCAGAAATATGCGACAGTAGATTTCCTGACCTGGAAGACGAACGTCGAAAATATGCAATGGAGATTTTCCTACGCAAACGAACGAACACCACATATTTGCGACGCTATGCTTCCCTCCCGTTATGGCACTCACAGATTGAAGCTTCTACATTTCTGGACCCAACGCAGCGGGGGTCTGGCCCTCGGAATCCAGGAAGCACCTGCTTCCCTTCCTTGCATTAGCACCCTCTTTGCGGCAAGGGTCCGCGGTCATATGATTGTTTATTCAGTGGTTTTGGTAAATAAATATTTGTTGCTTTCGCAAAAAATATGCTATCAGAATTGAACTCCTTGTTTTTTGGTGAGTGTTTACAATTTTTAAGCGTAATTCTACAATCAATATCAACTGGTATCTTGATTTCAAGATATGAGTCAAGATTTTTTGCATTGGAATAGGTTTATGCAATAAATACATTAATATTGATGATAGAATTTTGTTTAAAATTTGTAAATGGACAATAAATAAACGAGGAATTCATTTAAAAGTCTACAATTTGAGAGCAATCGACAAATATACATGTAGTGAAACCAATATATTAACAATTAGTTGACCGCGAACACTTGCCGCTGGGAAAGTTGTAAACCTGCGACAGGTTGAGCTTAACTGCGCCCGGCATCCGAGATAATGGCTAGGTCCCTTCGAAGTGGGGTCGAAAATGGTAGGAGCTGAGTGTGAGTGTATACCTGCGAGAACTTTCTCCACGGATGTCTTACAAAAATGGTCCGTACTGAGAGGAAGGAAGAATCTCTTGGTACTCAGTTCAGTAGACACTCATAGGAGAGAATTCCGCCGTCTCGAAAGGGTTAAAAATGTCACATTTCTACTGTCAAAGAAAACCAAGGATTAAAAATAGTTGCAATACTCCAAACAGAAATGATGTAAGATCCTCCCAACAAGTGGTGTAAGTTTTAGTAGAAAATGCTGAGTGATGTTAATTTTAGAAAAATTATCAAAAAAGTTATTTTCTTGAATTATTATGTACTATAAATATTTGGCTGGTTCAATCTATTTCAGTCTTGTGTTTTGTAAAATTATGAATAAAACCCTGAACTCATTAATAAAGTTATTATTACTTATAGTGACAATGATTTCTCTGGTTTTGTTTACAGCTCTTTGACTACAAGCGACTCATCCTTATTTTGCTGCACATTGTGTGGGAAATGGAACAAGAGGGATTTGTACAGCGCATTGGAATATACCTTCTCAACTCACTGGCTTGCCAAGTTGATGGCTATCAGAAGCAATTGCTGGGAGACCTGGGTGCAATAAGTGTAAACCTTCTATTAATGATTGCTCTATTAATGGGATTTTCTCTTGATGGTCTAATTTGTTGTGAGGGAGCCAATGAGATAGTGAACTGTATGTAATGTTTGAGTGAAAAATCGGGATTTTTTCTATGCTCTCCCATTGTGGTTACTAACTGTTAAGTAAGCTTCATGTAGTGCCAGAATGTTATAAAAATACTGTGTCTGGCTGCATTTGAGAGGAAATCATACATATTCCTGCTCTTGATTCCACTGATGTCCCAACGCATCCTGTCATGTGTTAATCATCAGTAGTTTTCAATCAGAAAATTGATTTTCAGTCACTCTCCACTCCCATTCTCTTTAATGCCATGCCATTTTATCACTTCATTCGTATGCTATAAATCATCTACCTTCATTTGCTTGATATATATTCCATCCACTGTCTCCCTCGATCTTTCTTCCTAGTCATTTTTCTTATGTTAATGTTCTCAGAAGGCTATTGTCACAAATAAATGATAAAAATGACTAGCTGAAAACAACAGGTCTTGTTATGATCAAGAATAAAGGGTGTTTTGTGAGGAATCTGGATAGCTTTTGGAGACGATAAAGGATATTATTTATAGAATATTATTGTGAAATGGCTCTGGGTTCAAAACTCTTAACTTGGAACTGGTTGCACAATATCTAGTTATGGACATAAGTTTCAGCTAAGGTCACAGTTACACATTAAATTCTTATGTAAAACCACGACTCTAACTGTAACTTATGTTAGCCTTAAATGGGCATTGTGCAACCAGCCCCCTCAGAGCTATGGTAATGCAAACAATTTGTCTAGGAACATTTTGCAGTTGCCATGAAAATGCCAAGTAGCAGTGACCTGAAACTTGTCCCAGAGGTGCATAGATAAGAACTGGTTAGTACAAGCAGTCCCCAAGTTACGCAAGCTTTGACTTACATAAGTTGTAACCTTACCCAGAAAGATGAAAAGAAAGAATTACGGATGTTATGGAAAGGCAGATGTGGTTGACTATGTTCAAGGGGCATATGTGAAGGAAGTGTCAGAAGGTTGGAATAGGCTGGCCGATCTGAAAGGGTAGACAAAAAACTGACCTATAGAACGTGGAAATGTACGTTGCAGGGAACCCCTTAGCATCACAAGGTCATTGGGAGGAAATCACAAAAGGCCCTTCTTTCTACTTAAGGTTACTAATGCGAATCAAAATAAATTCTATCAAAAAACTTGGGAAAAGCATACTTTCAGCAAAAAATAATTTCCAAATATGTCTTGCTATTTTGCTTTTCGTAAATATTCTTTGGCCTTTGGAAAGTAATGAAAAGATGGTACCTTAATGGAGAAGGTGCACATGATCTGTAGAGAAAGTGAAGATCCTAATACTTTTCTCATGGTGAGAGATTGTATTGTACGCTGTAAATCAGAATCCTTCCGTAAGTACCAAAATGAACAAGAAAACTGTTGCAAGAATAGTTTCAGTTATCAAGGCAAATACTTTTAACTTACCAATGAAAAAAAAATATTCCTGTGTATTTTTTATTGAATTTTTATAATGGATTTGTTAAAACTCTTGTAACAGTGTTTTTTCATGTGTTAGTGATAAACAAAAAAGCAAAAAAAATAGTTCCAAAATTAATAAAATGCTTATATCAATGCCGTACATCATCATAAAAGTAAATATATATTGAGAGATACAGTTGAGCACCCTTAATCAGGCACCGCCCGGACTTGAGCTATGCCAGATTAGGGATTTTGCCGGACTACAGGTCCTGTGGTGGTAACCAGTATACTAATGGGGTCTGCGATGTTTTTTATGAGGGAATTCGTTAAATGATAACAAATTCAACGAAATTTGAATAAATTCTGTATAATTTAACAAATAATTTGAAAAAAATAAGAAATAAACTTTCTAAATTCACAAACACAAAATCAGTCAACCGGTAGTATCGCAAAACGGCAGAGTGAAAAGAATGCATAGAACATATAAACATATTGCTGCACATCTAACAGTATAATGTTATTAGTTGATAAATAATATAAATAAATAACAATTTTTCATTGCTTCCAATGTTCCTTGCAATCCTTATGCCACTGTGTTTAATACGATATCAGCTGATTCAATTAGCTGTCTACGCTGTGCCGTCAACGATCGCTGCTACCGGTGCTTCCATCTGTGCAACTGTCCATCGATACATTGGGAGCGATTGAGGAGGAAGATTCTTGTCCATCCTTATGGTTGCCTTTTTGAACGTATCTACAATCTATCAAATTCCATAAAATAATTTAGCCTGCTCCTTTAACATTTGGCCTGAAATACTGAGCCCTTTATTTTGACGCAGTCGAAACCACTGCATAAGTACACGATCTAAAACGGCACTTGACACTTCTTTCATGGTATTTCTTATCGCCATCCCTTTCTTAGTGTCACTTTCACAGAAAACTTTGAGGATCTTCTCTTTCTGCTTCTTATTGTCATAGGTTGTCGAAGATCCAACGGAGTACATATCACACATGCAAGCACTTCCCTTACCGAAAACAAGTTTTTTCAACATTTCACTTTTTCTGCGATAGTTAATGTTCTGTGCTTTCACTTCACTCCCTTGCTGCTGCTATAACTGCGTACATTAGAGATAATTACGGATAAAACTATGCAGATGACAGATAGTTTTTACTTCAAGTCACCACTAAGTATAAAGCAAACATGCGTGCACCATGTAAGACTGATACTGTCCATCTCCGAGATGCCACACACTTGTGTCTCGGCAATGATGCAATGTGCCTTCAATTTGGTGAATAAAGACCTTCGTTGCACACAATAATTAAAATAGACAATAATGTATGCAAAAAAATTTCCTATACTCACTCTATTATGGGAGAATTTTTGTTAAGAGTGGGTTACAGTTTCAGTAATTACGAAGCAATGATTCAGCAAAAAATTTTGTTTTCGGCGAAGTACGCCTTGGAAATATTGCCGGATTTTTGTTGTTCCTGGATTAGGGATTTCCGGATTAGGGGTGCTCAACTGTATATGAAACACTATAGCGTAAACACTTTTATTAGGCTTGCTGTAACAACCAATGTAAACCAAGCATGAAGACCCAAGGGAAATGCGGCAAGCAAAGTGAGAAATGGAATTCCCAAGGCTGCAGTGCAGCTGGCAACCTTTTATTAAAAGAGTTTGGGCGTAGGCTAAATTTGGCACGCCCCCAATTGAGGGTGCTCAGTTACAATGTGTCAAGTTAAAATTCGATTTTAAATCTTGCTGTTGCTGGACAATATACCCAGCCACCCTCCACACTTGGGGAATTTAAATGACAGTCTAGGTTGTTTTTCTGCACGAAATACAATGGTTTTTCTACAAACCATGGATCAGGATCTCATTGCATAATTTAAAATGTTCCTTGCTGGGCCCCAATCCCATTACTATTTCACGTGTGCCAAACATAAGATTTTTATTGCATTATCTAACGGCAATCATGATTATGAGCCAACCCTTGGGTTTTATTTGACCATCTTGGTATCTATATACAGTCAACTCTCGATTATCCAGCTTCCGATTATCCGATTTGCGGATTATCCGTGCTATTTTCTCATCCCTACACTTAAAAGTTTGAAAAATATTCCAATGGTTAAATTAAGTAAATTCTTTGAAAGTTTGATATATACCTAAAAAGAATTGCAGGTTTGTAAATGTCTCTTTTTAGGTTAACTTTTTAATTTAATCACAATATTATGGAAATTGTTTGCTATGTTTAAGAATGATGAAAACTCAGCCGCATCTGCTTCTGAAATTATTTTATTTATTCTAATTTCCATTACTCTTTGCCACTGAATATTCTATCTTCCTAAAACGAACAGATTAGTAAATATACAGTGGAAATAATTTCAAATAAACTACTTGTGAATAAACTAACTTATAAGTTATATATACTATACTTAAATAACTATGTACTTATTGTTCCGTATGTTCTTACTTTTCGGCCTGAATTAATATATACGAAACAGTATTAGTGCTCCCTGGTCATTATTTGCCGTTGAACAGTCATTTGTTTTTACCCACATACGATTGTGCCAGTTCATTCGTGTGGAAATCTCAATAACTTCAAAGTTGCATTTGTTACTGTAGTGCCGCATTCTGATAAAGCTGATGCAAATGGCAGAAAAACAGAAGAAAATTGTCCTTTCCATCACTAAAAAACTAGAATTGATTACAAGAAATTAAAAAGGAGTGACTCTGCTTAAACTGGCAAAAGAATATGATGTGGGATTACAAACAGTTTGGGATATAATTAAGAATTAAAGTAAGCTGATGAAGTTCGCTGCAACCTCGGACAGTGGTTTGGGACCCTCAAAGCGTAAGACTATGAAATGATCAACCTTTTAAGATTTAGACTCTGCCATGCTTCTTTGGTTCAATCAAAAATGGTCAAGTAGTATACCCGTCTCAGGCCCCATGTGCGCACAGCAGGTTAAACTTTTTCATGAGCCTCTAGGGATAGAAGGGGATTTTAAAGGTTCTTCTAGGTGGTTGACTAGATTCATGCAGTGAAATGGAATACGTGTAATTGCTATTCATGGAGAGAGGTTGAGTGGCAATGTTTCAGCCGATGATGCTTTTCGCTTGGAGTTCACAAAATACATAAAGGAAGAAAAGTTGGCACCTGCACAGAAGCTCTGGCAAGTGTTGAAACTTTGCTGGATTACATGCATCAAAATGATTTTGATTATTGCGACGTAATCTCAGCCAGAAAAATAAAAACTGCAATAAAAGTAAACATGAAGAAATCAAGTAAACAGCAAAAAATTACTTTTTATTTCCGAGATTCACAATAAAAGAATGTGCTCCATTCTGATATTCACTTCGATAATGATTTTTACATTTACTTCAAATACGCAAGATATGCTATTGTTTTTTTATCATCTATATGGTCAAGTTAAGCTCCAATTATCTTTTGTTTCAAGCATTAGAAACTATTTATTAGATTAGAAAATATTTATAGATGAATGTTGAAGATTTCATGATATTCGAAATAAACAAACCAGAAAATTAGCATTTCGTTATTCACTTGTTTTCTTGGCGTAACACCTGCAGTCGATTGTAATGCAAAATATTTTTAATCCTACTAATGCCAAATCTATATATTATATCACATATATTTTTCAGAGGCTCACAATATAACAATGTTTTGTATTATATAATCACTTCAATGTCATACATTGACTGAAAATAAGCAAGAAGTCAGTTTTTCATTATGTACGTGGTCAAGCTAAGTAAGTACCCATTACGTTGTGTTTCAAGCATTAGAAGCTATAAATTTATATATGGTTACGATATTATTATATTTTGAAATAATTGTAATATTTAGTATTTCATTAGTTGTCTTGCGGTAAATGCTGCAGTCTGTTATGTGAAATAATTTCCAACTTACGAAGTGAAATGTCGATATCACTACCACATTTTCCATGTTTTTCGGTTATCCGTGTATTTCGATTATCCGTTCCTCATCTTGCATCCATTAGCACAGATAATCGAGAGTTGACTATACATTACATGATGCTCTATTGCTCCTGACTACAGTCGCATGTGATGGCATCTCGCCACTTTTGTTTGTGCCTAAAATTTGATGGGACACCATTTGGCAGCTCAGCCATTCTGAACTGTATTCAAAAATTTTAAATCTAATATGCACACTAAAGTTTTTAATGGAAGAGATAATACTCCACATTTTTTCATTACTCCGTTGTCTCAGGCGTAACTTTGTGGAATTTGCTTAGCATATTGAATGAAAAGCCGTAACTTTGTGATTCCACATATATTTATTGCAAACGACCCGGGTTTCGACGTAGCACGTCATCACCTGATGATGACGTGCTACGTTGAAACCCGGGTCGTTTGCAATAAATATATGTGGAATCACAAAGTTACGGCTTTTCTTTCAATATTTTTTCATTACATCATTCCTTTAATTCGTAGTTTTTGCATAGCCTTATTCAATTACAATGACAATTAGAGTCATTAAAAAGCAATGTGCAACCTATATTGATGAGCTACAATTTGGTGTTGTATTCAGAGATGATTCATGCAAAGACTTAAAACACGGAAGACAGAGGTATGGTTGGTCCAGACAGGTCATGCATTTAGTAGGAACATGCCTAGCTTTATTGATGGGAACTTGGGGACACATCGTTCAGATAAGTTCCTTGTGACATCCACGACAGCATCTGTGGGCTTTTCTAAAATGCAGAAACATTAATGTCTTTCAGCCCAGAACCCCCTCGTGAAGGTTGTTAAAATTTGCTTGCATTTTAAGAGCTCAAGTAGCATACAACCTAACCTTGTGCTACCTAAAATATAACTAAATAAAAAGCATTATGAACTCCACGGTTATCTAAAATCAAAAGTTAAGGCTCGTCTTTTTTATTCTGTTTTGGTTATTTTAGGAAAAATTGTTAAAATAACAACCAAATGCTACTGTGTAAATGTGGATCATATTCTGCATTTAGTGAAGTTTGGTTCATGTTTGGAAATTGCATAAATTAGAATCTGAATTGTGGGAAACCATGTTCAGGGAAGTTTCATTGCATATGTAAAAATAGTGGTCCTATGATGGATCTGTGTGGTACACCAAACTTATGTTAACAGTGAGTTAGACTTTTTCTAGTTACAGTATACCTGATTGTGCCTGTTTATGAAATAACAGCTCCATAGCCTTAACTCAGTACTTCTTATTCCATATTTCGGCAATTTTAGTCTTAACACATCACGAAAAACCATGTTCTTGGAAAAAAATCAAACATAATCACAGCTACTTATTCTCTATTTTCGAATGCTGCGTTTACTATGCTTATCACAGTCTCAACTGCTTTGCTTGTAGATGAGCTTGCTATGGAACCATACCGACCAAGTGCTAACATTGCCTCTAAATGGGCCTCTAATTCCTCTTGCATAATAAGTTCTCTAATTTTTGGACTGTTATTTAATATGGGGACTACTGCTATCAGATGATAACTTTCTAGTTCAAGTTTGGACCCCTTCTTTTTTAATAATGCGAAGGCTTTTTCTAATATTAATCTCATTGGGATTAGACCCTCTGTAAGTACCACATTAATGAGGCAACACAATGGAAGAGCAATATATTCAATTATTTCTTACACTAAGTTGTTTGATAATCCATAAATATCTTGGCTTAGGACTTTGACAATTGTTATGACTTTGTTTGGAGTTACGAGTTTCCATTCTAAAAATAATCATCAAAAATCATCATGTCCAAAAAAGTCTAATATTATCTCCAAAAAAGTTAAGTACATCCACTAGTGCAATCGTGAGCTTTCCATTGCATTTTTAATTCTCCGAATTCACCCTGCACTATAAACTTCAACACTTTGACATGAAGCTTGCTGACAATATTTCTTACTGTAATCAATACAACCTACAATGAAACTGCATTTTCTCAGAAAATTGCCTCCAAATATGGCATATCTCATCTTGATCTCTAATTTGAAGCATTTTTTGAGGATTTCTTAATGCCCACAATTTCCAAATTGTCTTTGGACTCTCCATTGCCATTTTGCATTGAATGAAATTCCTTTTGGGCACAGCACCCTTGAGCATCTATATGAACCAAAAAAATGGCATCATGCCAACTTGAGAGAGAGCTCTGACACCCATGATTTCACACCTTGAAGTAAAATATTTGTAGGCTCATTCCTTTGCGTAGAGGACCTTTCAAGGCCATGAGCTTGTTCGAATCAGCTGGCTCATTTGTCATTTTTGCTTGGAATGACCTGCATTAAACAATTTGAAAAAAAAACAAATTACCTAATTGTGAATTCTACAATGTTGAAAAAACAGGAAGATTTTGAATAGTATATAACTTCATTTGGTTTAGACATGATACTTTCCATCTGACAGTCTATCCTACAGCCTATTGCTGTACTGGAGTACTTTCCATTCACTGCTGTACTTTTCATGTACTGCTGTCACTTCTAGGCTCTGTTACATGAATTGCATATTTCACTATGGTGCTTTTGATTCAATAACAATACCCAGCAAATCCTTTCAAAATTGCCTTGGGAATCAGTAAGCCTGACTCCCAAGATGTGGTGGTCTGCAAATTGGCCTGGCAAGCCAAAGGTTATGCTTTGATTCCCGGTCCTGGTGGATTTCTTCCCATGGCAATCCACTGGCTATCGCTGTAAAAGGCCTAGAGGCTGTTTTTGTGGTGAACTTAAATAAATGTATATGGACTCCGTTCTCTCAGGGGTGACTTGGTGGAATTTGCTTAGCATTGTAAATGAAAAGTATAACTTAGTTATTCCACATAGATTTATTAACACAATACATTGTGTGACAGTATTGTGTTAATAAATATGGAAATGGAAAGTTTCAGATCTGAGGTTTGGTACGAGAGAAGGTATAAATTAATTATTATCGATGTTATAGAGTGAAAATATTATTCCACTTCATTGAATATTTCACTCAATTAAGTCTTTACATTTCAAAGCCTATACAAATTAATGGGCAGACATAAGTGTATTTCTCTGTGTTGAAATTTCACTATAAAGGTGGACGTCTATACTGTGATTGGTTTATTCTAATTTTGTAGTTCCCTTTGTGAGTGGTTTTTAATACTAGGTGTTTCTATTGCTTTCAATAGAAAATGCTTGACCTGATCGAGGACAGATTGGAAAGGAAAATTTGTGATGATGTTTTGGAAGTTGCCTGGTCTACCATGTGGAATGTCACGGATGAGACAGCTATCAACTGCCAGAGGTTTCTGGATGGTCGAGGGATGGAGTTCTTTCTCGGTTGCCTTAGTGTAAGTGGAAATGAGTCAAGGATGGAAGAGATCTTAGGTTTCCCACCAAGTAGCAGTGTTGTTTAGTAATGATGTTTTAGTGTAAAGATTGTCATTGTCATTAGCTGAATGCTTGAGCCATGATTTTCCAAGTTTATTTATGATTATATTTTCATATAAAACTGACAAATCCTGGCTCTGGCATTCACCCAGAAGGCGATGGCTGACTTAGCCCCAGAACTGTGACTGACAGTGCTGAACAACAATGCTACCTGGTGGGAAAGAACGGGTGTATTTTATTCACTAAGAAAACATGACCTCCTCTGAGTGCAGTCAAGTGAAACTAAATTGGCTTTTTCAAAGCCTATGTGAAGCGGAAGATGGATTGTCTAGACTTTGGCTATGTGTGCTGATAACAGATGTGTTTAAGAGCCATGTATTAAGCTTGTATCATGTCCTGCGCTTAATCCCTTAATGTATTATTGTTTCTGTATGTTCATTATCCCAATAATCAAAGTAAGTACATATGAATGTCTGATTGCAATTTCAGACGTTTCCTCAGAAGGAAGAGCTGCTGAGGAACATGATGGGGCTCCTTGGAAATGTTGCTGAAGTGAAAAACTTGAGGTCGCGTTTAATGACTAGTCATTTTGTTTCTGTTTTTTCTGATCTGCTGGATTCCTGCAGTGATGGAATAGAGGTTAGTAAATTTCTTTATACTAGGTATAATTTGTATGAAATAACCCAGCCTCACGTTTGTTTGCTCTTGCATTATGTAATTATACATAACTCAGCCTTATATCAAGCCCAATCCTTTTATGCCTCTAGTTTTTCTGACTACTGAGTCTTTTGCCAGTGTTGATTTGGTATCTCTCACAAATATCTAAGTGGTCCCCTACTTTTTCTTATAGAATACCCTGTTGGTCATTCTCTTTCCAAGTTTGACTGTCCATTATTTTTGTGGTGCTGATATTGTAATTTATGGTGAAATATATCTACCCTCAAATCGTGCAAAGCATTATATTTTGGGGGCCTACGATTTGTACTTCAAATTATAAAAACTATTTAGAGTAAAGGCTGGCAATAGTGTCGAGTGAAAGCAACTTTGTTGTTACTCGTGATTACTTCACCTTAAAAGGGAGGGTAGAAGGGATTTGGGTGGGTGGTGGCATTGGGAGAGCTCCACTGAGGGACAAACTTGTGCTATAGAATATTTGCACTAACGAAGGTGGCACTAAATGAGGCATGACTGTACTATCCATTGGAAAAACCTTGAACTTATCACGAGGAATAAAAATGGAGTGTTTCCATATGTCGACAAAAGAATATTATGTTGGAATACAAACTTGGGGTAAAAGGGGTTTGGATAAAATTAAGAAAGAAGTAAATTGACTAAGTCACTGCAACTTTGGACGGTAGCTTTGGTCTCTGAAACTGTAAGATCATGAAATTATAAACCTTCCAGAATTTAGATTCTGCCATGGCTCAACCAAAAACGAACTTGTCGAATGTGTACCTGTCTGTGTGTACAGTAGGAAAAGATTTCTCATGAATTTCTAGGAGAAGGTGGTTATTTTTCAGCATCTTCTGCGTGGTTTTCAATTCAAAGAACAATATGGGGCTATACAAAATAGCAATTCAAGGATAGCGCTTTAGTGGAAATGTATCAGCTGCTTATGCTTTTTGATCAAATTTAGAAAAATATGGAAAAGTTGTCATCTGCTCAGGTATTCATTGTGAATGAGGCAGGTTTGTACTGAAAATATCATCTGACAAGAACCCTATTTCAGACCCTGCGCACAAGGCAATGTACACTTCAAAACAGATCAGAAGCTGAGTTGATGTGTTCACCAGTAATATTTTATGTTCACCGTTGGCAAATACATGCATGGCTATGTCATAGACTATACATAGTACATAGACATGAAAAGTAATACTGAGAAGAAAAAAATAAACACAGATAATTATATTACAATTAGTATCAGATTAGAACAGTCAGTGAATCTTCTAAATATTCTGTGACGCTGTAATAACACCTCTCATTTAGAAAATCTTTTACCCTTTCTTTTAAATATGGAAGGTGAGTAGGTAGATATAATTTCATTTGCAATTTTATTGTAAATTGTGGAAGCAGAATTATAGGGACCTTTTAGGCAGAGAGAACTTGAGTATTGAATTTTGTGAACATTATTTCTGGAGCTGGTGGTGTAATTATAGGCATTGGAAGGAAATTTGTCCTGGTTGGAATGTAACAGTCACAGGCTAAAATGTATAAAGGAGGAAGTATAAGGATTTTAGCATTAGAGAAAAGAGGTTTGCCATGGGTACACATGGAGACTTGGTACATGGTCTTAATTGCTTGTTTCTGTGCTAAAAAAGCTCTTCTAGAGGCAGTTGAATCACCCCAGAATAAGATACCATAGGACAAGTGGGAATGAATTATAGCAAAATACTACTTTTTTAATGTATCAAAGGAGACGACAGGTGCTAGCTTTCTAAGCATATAAATGCCCATAGATATTTTATTTACTATGGCTTGAATCTGATCTAGTCAATAAAAGAACTTTTATAATTTCACCCGTGATTTTCCATTGTGTGTTGATTTTCGATAAAAGCATCAAACATGGATGATGTTAGGTTTTTAATAATTCTTTGTGAAAAAACTTGCATCTTTAAACACACAATTTGAATGAATTTGATCACTATACACCGTCAAACATTCGGCCGTGACTACTGTGAACCTACAGAATGCCACCTTTTGGCAAGTAACTGAACATTTCACATGTGCACATCATTCCATTCAATGTCATTCGTGTGTGCTGATGTCTTCCAATCTGTGAACCATAACTCCTTGGATGGAAAGCTCTCGTAATATTCTATCAGCACTCCACCTTATTAATTTGTTTTCTTGCTGTAATAGTGGCAGTCACTTATCATTTGGAATAGTGTTCTTTATTGAATTGTGCTATCCATTTATATCACCACCACATTTTCCATGTACTCACCTTGTGTATGATGAGCTTTACATCTTCTGGCGATGGGTAAATCACGCAAAAAATGTTATTGGGGCAGATTACCTAATATTGAATCACAAATTTCGAAAAGGGCTCTTCTCAGACATTCCTGAAAAACTTTTTCCCTCTTTTTTCATGTACATATAGAAACTGATGTTTTATGAGTGAGAAGGGCTCATATCTGCCTTTCATAACACTTTCAGTAGGAAAATTTTAAAAAACTGTGCCCTTACTTCAAATGGCTTGACAGAAATTCAGTTTTTTGTGTCTCCTGAAAATTTTCAAAACTCCGAGATGATTCCTTTTCAAAATTCGTGATTGAATTACTTCAGAAAAAAATAACAATTACAAGTGAAGATTACTTTCCAAAAAAGTAATTAATCACTATTAGATTAAAATTACTTAACATGTAATGAGAAACTGGGAATACCGCAAAACTGAATTCTGAGAGCTGAGATAAATTATAACCTGATGATGTTGCTTTGCTACAAAACCATGGTTGTGATGAATGATATACACATTGTGGAAACTATTGATACGAAATCTACGATTGTTTTTTTTCCAATTCTCTAAAACAATATAATTTATAATGATTTGAGCAAAACTCACCAGTCCCATATTCCTTAAACCCAAGAAAGCACCAAGTTATTAAAACTCAGTACTTGATCCTAGGCTTACTAAAAAGAGGTAGAAAACCATATTGAAACGAAAACATATTGTGGTATAGCTATCCAAGTAAAATGCAATCCAGCCACCAGGTCTGGAGCAATGGTGATGACAGCTGCATAAAATCCATAAAAATTCAGCCTCATATAAAGTATGCACGCCTTAAACAAATGGTCCATTGCATTGGAATCATAAGAAACTAATTTTCAAAGTTACTTTTTTCTCTTGTTAAGTGAAACAGGAAAATCTTTCTTTTTAATATAGCAACTTCCGTCTGACAAGCCTGGTATTTTGAAATGAGCTGGTCTTGAGAATAAGCTCTGCACGCAAATATATTAGGAAGGGAAATTTAAGTACCAACCAATCTGAAACTGAACCTCCTTTGAGTGGTTCCAAGTCTCTAATGTGCGTTGACTCTTCTCCCAGTTGTAAATTGAATGTACATTTCCCCTGTTGATAGCTACATATTACTGGAAATTTATCCATGAAAATTTTCAACCACATTCCTGGGAAGCAAAGAGTATCAAGGACCAGCAAGAACACAATATTAAAGATCAATTTTACTATTTATTTTTTAAATATAACTCATGTTCACTTAAATAAATAGGGTCAACTCCAAAGATGCATCCCCTAGGAATCAGGATGAAATCAGGAACCCTGACACCCTGGTATAATTGCCTGACATGCTTAAGGCCTATAGTTCCATTCTTGGCCCAGGAAAATGGTTTCCTTTTGGTCAATGTACTCATCATGATAAAAATATTACTAGAAGAGCTAAATAAAGTGATCCTACAACATTTAATATATTGATCTCTCTACTCATTTTCGAGTATCCTTCTGCCATTTAGTAAACAAACATGACAAGAGAAGATAATAAAGAAGAAACAATCTTGTGCAATGGACTTAAGCCTGAGACACCTCCATAATTATGTGCAAAGGATTGCAGTGTTGCTTATTAAAACTTTTGGGCCGTTTTTATGACCGTTATATATAACTGCTACCGGAGCAGAGTGAGAGATATGTTTTGTCCCCCATTGTCCACCTCCGAAGCACATCTCATCATCATTAACTGTGAATACAGCTTGCTCTTTTTTCCCCACACTACAATCCATTTATTTTCATTTAGCCCCAATGATTTTCAGCATAAAAACAATTGAATGCCTTTTTAATGAGGCATTAAAAACGAAATCAAAGGCTAAGAAATAGTAAAAACTCTCGATCTATTTCCAAATGTTTGAACGCAATAAGTCTTTCCTTACCAATTGCATCCCTAGTCCTCCCATTTCTGAAGCTGAGCTGCTCTTCTCCCACTTTCTCTTTCAATGTCCTTGAGATTCTCCTGTTAATCACTCTCAAGAGGGTATTCACATCGTGAACAACCAAGCTCATTGTTCAATGCTTTTTGCATTCATTCATTCATTTTTTCTGTACCAGAGGAATCTATTCTGCTTTCATGAAGTCTTCAGACTATTTTACTCTCTCAAATAGTGTATTGCAGAGTGATGTCTTTTTCTTCCAATCTTTCTCCTAAGAAACAGTTTACAACAAACTATAAATTATACTGGAATCTAATTAATGGATGCTGAATCCTCTGAAACACATCTAAGAGCCCAATATTTTTAAAACTGTCCCTATCTTGTCTGCTTAACAGTAACGAATTCATCTCAACTGATTAGTCCTAATCTTTTCACTGACTGCGATGCAAAGACAGGGTGCTTTGTGAACATGTGCCTTGCATATCCAATCAGTTGGCTGTGCAAAATCCCATTTATTTTTTTGCTCATTGCAGAATGTTGTGGTGCAGTGTAGAGAGCTCTTGAAAATCGTTGAATCAAATAAATTTGTGGCAATATTTTGGGGAAAATGTTTCAGTTGGAGACCTGGCTGTAGAATGTAATGACGGAGACAAACAAACATTTCGAAACAAATAGTCGAAATTAATGATTGTGAACAACTGCAATTGCATTATAAAAGAATTTTTTTAAATGGAGTAATCAGCATTAATGATTATGCACTGATTTCAAATCATGGAAGTAACAACAATGCAAATGTAATGATTACTTTGGGAGCAGATTACAAGTTAAATTAAATTTTTTAAAGTAATGATTACAAGTAAATATAGTCCAATGTAATTGTTACCGGTAATCAGATTCTGTGTAATCAATTACGTACCATCACTGTTTATATCTACTATAATTTTATGTAACTTATACATTTTTGAGAAAATAAAATATTATTTTAGTGTTACACATTAAAGTATCTGTTGTAGCTTATTCATGATATCTTGAGACTTCCTGTGGTCATAATGATGGACAAAGGTGGTTCCCTGAGGTGGTCATGTTAAATATTCAGTAAGTGTTGAAGAACCAGCAAGAATAACTATCGTTAGTGAATAGTTACTTAACAAAATTTTAAAAACCAAAAGTTGCAATATTCAACTGCTTTGTAAAAAAATGTATGTTTAAAATGGCAATGAAAGATTTAAAAAATGTGCTGCTTTTTTTAGACTTTAAGATGAATTTCCTTGGCTGTTTTTGATAGACCTCATCATTGACTCTGCAACAACTCTGACAGGATGTTTTCTCTTAATTTCCCTTGGCTTCTTAATATCATAACTGAGATTTAGTTCATCGAAATGTGCCCAAATTTAAACATGATCAGATTATTATTCTATGTAATTGTTTTCTTCACATGATGGTTTTCATATTGCAGCTTATTTAATGAGGATTAGAGAATGCGAACAGCATCTGAGGTTATTTGCTCAACTAAGAATAGTTGTTTGGATGATCAGGCCAGGATTACTTCACCATTCATTGACAGGTAGTCAAGGAAGAGAAAACTGGCATCAGTGTTTGTCTGCTCTTAACGCAGGATGTCTTGGATTCCACGGCTTCCCACTCGGGACTGGTGTCCAATCTGACTCACCAAGTGTTGCACTTCAAGTGCTCTCTACGCAAGTGGAGATAGAATCCACACTGAAAAAGGGTCTGCTAATGTATGGACATGAACCTGGGCCTTTGGAATAGGAAGCCAGATCTCTAGCCTCCACAACAACTCAATGCCCATTTATTTTGTTAGCTAGGCATTAAGGTTTATGTATATATCCTAATCTAATGTTGAAGGTACTTTTGGGGGGTTTCTTTGTATTCAATGGGTCTGTGTCCAGAGAAAATTCCCATCAGATGTGTAATAGCGATAGGAAGGGAATCACTTCATTCAAACTTATCATCCCATTTTTGGGGAGCACAATGTTGTGAGTCCTTCTCTGCCTTCTCCCCCTCACCCTTTCATCTCTGCCCTGCTGATACTCACTCAATATGCACACGTGTACCAGGTGAGCTACAATGCAGCTGGGGTGCTCTCCCACATGGCATCGGATGGCCCGAGCGTTTGGACCATCACCAGCCCCCGGCGGGAGGACGTGCTCAGGAGAATGGTGTCAGCCATTGAGAGGTGGGACCTCACCACGGAGCGGAACATCAACTATCGGTAAGGGGTGCAAGATTTCAATAACAAACTATATCTCACGGCCCATGTTATTAACCTTTGGTGAAGTACATTATGCTCATGATTACTTTTTTCCTTATCCTATTTCCTTGTGCCTTGCTGTTTTTCACAAGACAATGCAAAAGTGGAGGAAAGGAAAATGTTTGGTGCTGTGATACGTTGACAGAATGAAGTTTTTAACAAACATTCATTCCTGCACCTCACTACTTTGAAGCACGTGGTTGATTATGAGCAGGCCTTCATTCTAAGTCTTCATTGCCTCTGGTTTTATACCAAATGAAAGGGTGGTCCTTAAACAGTCCTGCTTTTAATTTCACTGAACCTGGGGAGTCTTCTCTAAGATTTACATTCCTAAACTTTTTCTATTTTTAAAACTCTCCCTTACACTCTTTGTATGTGTTTCCTTCATCCTTACCAAGCAAAATTCCAATTTATTGCCTATCTCTCCTGCACTTACCAAGCATTCTTCCCTCTGTTGCCCCTTCAGCCTTTCATTTCCTCTCATTATATCCTCCATCCACATCCCTGCAGCCTCCTCTCCAAATTTCTTCCATCAGCCTCCTTTTCTCACCCTCATCAATCCAATGCTTCTTCTCATTTCTTTTTTCCTCTCCCCCCAGTTCTCTTCATCTTTGGTAAAATTGAATGGCATCCGATGCCTCCTTTCCTCTTTAATTAATTCCTTTGATAAGCTTTCAGCCTTTTTTTCAGGCAAACAATGACTGGTCAATTGAATACTCCCAAAATACCATGACACGATACCATCTTTCTTCATTGTAAAGCATCTTATCCAGTCCAAGAAAGCGAAGAGGATTCTGCACCAAGGGAATTCTGCACTGCTGAAAGAATGGGTGCAGTACACGTGCAGCGCTGTCCACCACTGCTCGGCAGAACTGTACCATCTTCATTGAGAACTAAGCAACACCTTGATGCCAGAGGACTGGATACTGAGGAGAGAATAATGTTTCTATCTTCCCTCACTACCTTTCGGCAACAAGGGAAACACATTTCCACAAGTGATCTTGATCAAGACATTGAACAAGTTGGATGAATACCAACATCCAACATCCTTTATGCAAATTCCACGAGCCCTTAAAAAGACAGTTTAGTTGTGAATCTGATCCAGGTGAATCTTAGTGAAGCTGCCACCTCAGCCCTGTCCAAAGGCCTGGACTTCACTGTTTCACCAAGAAGAAGCAATTCTGCTGTTGCAGAACACACCTCGTCAGCACCCGGACACAACATCAACTTTGTGGAATGCAAGATCATCGCTCGGGAAAATAAGAACTTCCCTCGGCTGTTACTGGAGGCAATAGAAATCATTAAGACTCCCAATAACAGAGAAGATGGCTACCCCCTCTACTCCACATTTTCAGCAATTCACGAATTTTCAGCAATACCACCAATCACTGCTCAGTGGACCCTTCAGCTAATCATAGTGCCCAACACTAACCCAAGCCCTATACAGTAAAACTTTGATTTTACGCAGTTGGAGGGACCAAAATATGGGCACTGTGTAAAATCAAGAGTTGGTGTTGAGGAAGAGTATAATTTTTAGGATAAAACTTGCACTTCATTTTTAGCAAACTTAATCTTTATTTAAACTCTGATTTACGGGGATTTATAGAAAAAAACAATTTCTTTTTTTATGAAATCACTCATTTTGGGTGAAAAAAATCTTTGATTTTACTTTGTTGCAAACCCTTCTCAAATATTTTATTCACAACTGCCTCTAATGCATTAATGTTTTCAATATGGCCTTCACTAATCTCTGAATGTGCATAACAAAAATTGTGCAAATGCCTAAATGCTTCTTTAATATCACTACGGCAAGGATGAACAGGCACTGCTTCACTGTCATCCATTACATCACTCTCTTCCTCGAGCTCCAAAGCTGGTGTTGTTCAACTTTGTGTTCGACAAGTTCGATCCCCACTCACGGATACGTTTTTACTTTTTTTTCAAGGTTATTATTGTTTAAAATTTCATATATTGTTCTCTTATCATCATTACTTCAATGAAAAATATTTTTAAGGCAATTATTTTATATATTAATGAGTCGCTTACAGGGTAGGGAATGGAGCAATGGCTAAAATAACCTTTTCAAGGGTGGTAATATATATTTATTTCTTATATTTAAAGGTATATTAGGATATTGCGATTATAAATCGTCATATTGGACAACGTCATATAGGTGGGGACAGTCAGAGACAGACAGACATATGACAATCGTCATATAGGTGGGGACAGAATAATGGCATTGGAATAAGTAATTGGGGGTGAAATCCACTCTAAAGACTGCTTATGCTTCCATTGGGAATCTGGAATGGATCAGCTAGGGATTTGGAACAGAGGATGGAGGTTGGATAGAAACCTGGCGTCGGCATTAGCCTACTCTTTACGAATGGCGCCAAGGGGACCACGGTTTAACGTCCCATGGATGGTGTACTGAACCATCGGTGTAATCCACATTACACCCAAGGATAGGATTTCGGAATGCTCTGGAAATTCGTACCCGAGAATAGGATGTGGAAGGCCGGTACACTACTAACCACTCCAGTTGCTTCTTTATTTAACATTAGCACGATTTATAATCGCAATATCCTAATATACCTTTAAATTTAAGAAATAAATATATATTACCACCCTTGAAAAGGTTATTTTAGCCATTGCTCCATTCCCTACCCTATAAGCGACTCATTAATATTTAAAATAATTGCCTTAAAAATATTTTTCATTAAAGTAATGATGATAAGAGAACAATATATGAAAATTTAAACAATAAAAACCTTTAAAAAAAGTTTCTGTGAGTGGGGATCGAACTCGGGACCTTCACTTTCGCAGTCAAGCACCTTATCCAATGGGCCACCGCCGCCAATTGAAATGGGTAATGTACAGAGGTTACATACCACAACATGCTTTTTAACGATTTTTAAATGCTTTTTTTCTCAAAAAGTTACAAGAGGTACGTCATCTCGCTTCGGCATATTGAATTAATAACCATGGACTACCGAATCAGAAAATTTGAGCTCGATTCGAAAGTAAGACACATGGACGGCGATTGCCGTATCTTGGTGGTTTCGATATCCTGCTACGGCTAATTTGAACCAAGAGAGGTATTCGCTTATGTAAAGGAAGCTGAATAAATACTGAGAGGCCGCAGGGGGAAGTAATAATTAGATTTGCGATGTTTTCAGTTTCACAATCAACAGCACGACGTCGTGTCAACCATTTCTGTATTCATTTTTGCAACTCAGTGAGATGAATGAAGAACATAACTTCATAATACTCCTGTCGGAATTTTCCAACCCTGAACATGAACACGATATAGAGCATCATTCCCTAGGCGCTCCAAGCGAAGGACAAAAGTCGAGTTTGGATTGCCTCGAAGGTTCTTACGTCATTACCATCTAGCAGAGACGATATGAACTGTTGCCGGGCTCCGATGACTCTGGAGGCCCGACTACCCCAGACTACGCAATCATACGTGATTACTACACGGAGCATGATAAGTCATTACGTGGGAACATGATTTGGAGGTTTGTGAATGGAAAGCACCGACGCTGTTATCAATCTAGCTTTGTTCGATACCACGCATTGTAATGCTATACCTATATTTTGATTCGATCTATTAAACATGACTGTAGTCATGCGTAATTCCTTGAGAAACTGACGATATGTAGATGAAATTAAGATCAGAATTGTCTTCAATACTGAGGTTATTCTGCGCGAAGTCAAAAGATGACTGTGTAAAATCAAAATTAGCTGTCTCTTTGGGGCTGAGGTTATGCTGTGCAAAATCAAAAAACTGCGTAAAACCAAGAAAAGGTGTAAAATCGAATTTTCACCATTGCAATTCCCTATGGTTCCCGGCCGGACTTGAGTGTCGCTGCGTAAAAACAAGACTTGATGTAAAATCAAAGTGCGCAAAATCGAAGTTTTACTGTATATTGCAAGCCAAGAGTAAAAAGTAGAAGTAAAAAAAGTAGTAGTAGTAATAAGTAGTGGCCAACGAAACTGTCATCCGCAAGGATGAACCAACATGGAAAGCTCATCTTATAATCCCCACAGAAGCCTTCGTAGCAAAACATGATTGGCATGGGTCATTGAGTGCACATTTACTATGCCTTATCTTGGAAACAATGGCTATTTTCCAGTAGAACTTAAGGTCATTTGCTGCGCAGACCCATAGCGTAAAAGCTGGTCTGATTGTGTTTTACCTGACAATTGGAATATAGTCTATAATACGAGAGGCAAAAAGGACATTGCTGTTTGACAACATAACCTTACACACTACAATACTGGGCCTATCACCATGAGTTGCAAGTTATATAATTAATCACCAATATCTGTTGAAAATGAATTAATACCAGGGAAATTTAAGGACAAACTAAAACAATATCTTATGGAGGAGGATTTATATTCTGTTGAGGATTGCCTTAGTTTCCCAACTGAGATGTAAATTTTTGTGATGCATTTATTTGATGTTATTTTGTTTGTTTATGATGCTCTTTTTCTATTTTTATGGGTGCTATATATTTACATTCCATATCCACAATGATCAATAAAAATTTATTTATTTATTTATATTATCACCCTCGATTTTACACACTTTCACTTAGATTTTGCATACTGCCAATTGTTTTTTCCCTCCAACTACGTAAATCAAAGTTTTACTGTATTGTTAACACAGTGACTGTTGGCAGTTAACTGTGTGACAGTTCACATACAATTTTAACTTTTCTGAGTTCCTCTTATATGCTCCAAAAGTACATAGTTGATAACTCAAGTAACATCATAAATAAGAATATTGAGAAGATATTTCCCTTGCATGGTAATCTGACTGAATCGTGACTGAATGTAAATTGTGGTAAAATGACCATACATTGCAGACTAAGTTATTCGTGGAATTGGTTATCTGCATGACGTCTTGGAACTTATCTACCATGGGTGTACTATGTGGGTATACCCACTGTGCTTTGTTGTCGTCAGCATACTTTTTTTTGCATGCATTCATTTTTGCAAATGTGATCTACTTCAAGATCTATTTCATTCACCAGGTAGCTTTGAATGCACCCGGTTAATTAAGAGGTACTTTAAAAATCACATTAAGCGACACTGTGTTTGCTAGTATTTTTCTAAGCTGATAAGTCATGTCTAGTTATCAAATGAAATTTTCATTCATCAAAATTTCATCAAAGAAGGCAAGATACACAGCACATAGAGCTGAGCAGAAAACTTACATCATTATAAAATGCTGAAGCGTATACCCAATTAGGAACAAATTGCAATGAGGAAAACATTTGTGTGGACCGGGAATGAAACGGAAAACCTTGGACTAGGAGAGGCAAATGTGCAGACCATCTCCCCGCTACAGTGTTAGTTCACGTGATCAGACCACCACGCTACTACAACAGTTTAAATTGGAATAAAAAATGCTATAGACCAAAAATAAAACTTAATTTTATAAAAATCATATCAGTAGGCAATGAGGATCGACCGAGCAGTGCAAAAAGCAAATCAGCATCTTTTGTATATGTACCTACTGTGTTCTCAAGCTCATCATAATAAATTATTTCAAATAAAATTATTTTAATCATGTTTCTATGAAATGTATCAAATGTGAGTGTTGAATAATGGAAAATAAGTTATGATTAATATCACCATCATTTTGGAGTGTGTATTTATGATCAGCTTTAATGAAAGTAGTACATACTTAGAAGTGCAGGTTCTACCTTGAGCACCACTGAAAGTTTCAAACCCCTTCCTCTTCTAGAAGTGCATTAGTGTTTTTGATAAGTGATTACCCAAATGGTAATAATATTGAGAAAAAAATATTAATTTATGGTGTACCTATTATTTATTTTATTTCACATAGTTCAACAATGAGTTTAAAGTATTCTTTTGTCTTGTTAAAAAAAGGTAATTTCAAAAGCTGAAGCCCATTTCACTATCCCTTTCAAGTATTGTTGCTCTTTTACAGGTCATTTGAGCCTATCATGTACTTGGTGCAGGTGTATCACACTCCAGAGTGTCAACACTGGGCAGTTTGGGCTTTGGCTAATTTGACACGAGTTTACCGTGAGTATATTGTACCAGAAACATTTGCTTTCTTTCTTTCAATTTTTGTTCTGTGCAAGTGAACGCATCATTTGTGATATGACTCCAACTGTGTTGAATTCAAATGTCTGTCATGCTCCCTTTGCTTCAGACAGCCTCTGACACACCAGGGTAGTTCCTTACGTATCACACGACACCATTTAGTGGGTATTTTAATTGGTATTTCTTTTATTCCCAAACATTCAAGTTTTCCAGTAATTTTACGTTAAAAAATTTCTGCCCACATGTATTACAGTAGACTCTTGGAATTACGAAGATCACGGGACCAAAAAATTGGAGGTTAATAATAACGAACTTCGTAAGAACAATTTTTTTAGAAAAATCGCAACAAATACAGTAAAAACTTCCCTTAACACGGGGGTTACGTTCCACAGTTATGCCGGGTTGTGCGAATCCACGTTGGAGTAAGCATTAATCTCATGGAAATAAGGGGGTTACGTTCCAGGGTGGAAAAAATAATCTATCAGGAACTTTTTTCCATAAACATGACGTGCCTGCTTTTATTTCTTTAAGAAACGGTAGTTCACCACTTAAACTATTACAGCTGTATCCTCTCGTTTACAAAAAAAACTTTACGCTATAAATTAGAATCACAAGTTCGTGAGTTTTACACTATGTCATCTCATTTTTATAAATGTGTACAACATTTTTGCCACTCATAAATACTAATGAACATACGTTGTATTAACTCAAATTATCTTCATGTAACCAAAAAAATAATATTACTAGGGATAGTTGGATTGGATCCAAAGATCCCTGGATAGTACATTTCAGCGGATGCTGAAATCGGATCCTATTCCATTCCAAAAAATTGGATCTGGATCCGAAATATTAAATTTCATACCTTATCAAATGAAAGAGGTCTAGTGTTCCGATTCTCTATTTGTATGCACCGATTCACTATGTTACTTATCCTATTGATGCAACGATGTGTTTCAAAGCTCTCTCGGGCACTACGCAACATAATTTCAGGTTGTGGAAAAATAACGAGGAAGTGCGAAATCTACCTCACTGCTACCAACGGGGTAAGGTTACAATTTGAATCGACTGAAATAGCAGCTCCCCTCGTTTCCTTCGAGCATGGGCCGTATCAACCCAGTGTTGGCAGCAGAAGCCAACCCCCTCCCCTACTAGTGGAAGCCACCTCGGTAAAAGCAAAGCTGGGCGAAGGTAGATAATTGTAGATAACGCGAAGGAGCGATCTTCTCTGGTTACTCCCTTCGCTTTCTCGCTGAATGAGTCCCGCTCTGATTAATTTCGTCGTGCCCTGGAATAAGGAACGAAGAACTTTTTCTTGAGGCGTCCTCTGGGAAAAACCTTTTTAGACAGATTAATTTTTCAGACCCGACTGAAGGATCAATACGAAATCTGACAGATTTATTGCTTCCGGCTGTGTGATTGAGAGGGATAGCTGTATGGCAGCACTACCTGTTGGGCATTTTCCAGATACCCTGGAAAGGATATTTTACCATACATCACAATAAGCTGAATCGAGCCTATTGTTAAAGGTAATAATCATTTGTCATCACAAAACAAATGCCCGAATGAAATAATGCCTCTATTTGATGCGAAGGCAGCTTGACGCATGGAAGTCGATTTCCATTGAAATCTCAAGAGTTGCAACATTGAAAATTGATAGTGGCAACATCCATTGCATACTTAAGGCGAAGGAGCGATCTTGTTTGATGGCCTAGGGAGGTGTGAGAGGGGCACACGTGGGGGAATCAGCTGTCAATGCTTTTTGAGTCAGCGAGGCTCGGAGCAGCGGTATGGGACCCCCAGATGATCCCGGTTGGCGTCAAGGAATCTCCCAAGCCGAAATACGAGCCGAGAGGGGGAAGAAACTGTCAGCCTCTGTTCATCACTGATTGATTTGATTTGATTGATCGCAAAGTAAACCCAAGAAAAGTATCCGGTTTCGGCAGGGGTGGGGGGAGAGTGAGCTACACGGTAAAGTATTTTTATTTAAAGAGTAATACTCAATTTCCACTCGAATGGCCTTGCACGAGTGCTCATGGCATGACTGGTATCAATTCTGGCAATTTTGGCACAAAGAATAAAAAGTTAGCTCCTTCACATTCATAAATGTGAATGATTGTGCGATTTGAATACATACAGTAGAAGCTCTATATAACGAGAGCTCTCAGGATCTGAAAAATCACTCGCTGAATGGATCTCTGGTTAATACAGAGTATGATTAAATAATCACTCCACAGCCAATACCTACAACTGTAACGCTGATTTAGCCATTAATGTGGGAATATTAGGTGAGTGGTGAAAACATTCTATTGAGATAGCTATTAAAAATCATATTTTCGAACACTTCAATTACTTATGATCGTCTTCACTTTCCATGACATCGAATTCCATGTTAGATGTCATACCCTGGAAAATTAAACGTCGAATTTTGACACGTGTACTGTACTGCGCATTGCTATATTGTTATTGCCCCGATGTTTTGATGTGCCGAATATGTCGTGGCTGCAAGTAATAGCAATGCAACAGTAGCAATAAACGGCACTTCGGAAACGAGAAAAAATTTCATGCCTCTTCTACCTCTCTAAAAAGTGTATAAACACGGATATATGGTTCCGAGAAAGTTCTATTACACAAATGAAATAGTAACTTGGTTTCCTTCCACAGATTTTTTTTCCTGGTACGACATGTTTTGACACAGTGGTGTCATCATCAGGTACAAAGTTTTAACAATTTCTAAGATGTATACAGTAGAAACTCAAAAATATGAAACTCGAAATTACGAAATTTTGATTTTATGAAGCAAAATCTTCGGTCACGACCAAAAGGGTATCTAAGTGTATGTAACAGTATGCGATATTACAAAATAACGAAGTTTTAAAATTACGAACCTCGGATCTTGGTCCCGATGTAAAAAGTTACTCGTTTTTACGAATAGTGATGCATCACAGAAACGTTTTTCGGCACTTCTTTTTATAGTTAAACATCTAATTAATGATCATCGCCAAATACATTATGCACTGAATGTATTACCTGAACGATATCTCATTTTTCAATCCTGCAATAGTAAAGGTGTAGTTTCGCTGGGGCGTCCGCGTCCAGCAGTCGGAAGTCACAGCCGTACTCATCCAATGTGTATAAAATGTGTTCGGTTTCACTGATAGGTCTCGGCCGTCGAGTTTGACGGCTGATGCCCGACGTCTACGTCTCAACTGCTTCGAGAGCAGTCGAGACGCGGACGCCTAGTCGAGCAGTCCCAATTTTCTGTGATTTTTCTGCTCTCCTCTCTCCGAATTTTATATTACGCGTCCTTTCCTGCTCTTTTTTGTAAAACTACTTGCAACATTGGTCGTCCTCTTTTTCGTCTTCCAACAAAACTAAATCGTCACCATCCATTTCAGCATAAATCAACTCACTCTCAGGAAACACAAAGCGATAACAAGTTCTTAATTAAACTAAATCCACATTCTCCTACATCGCCCAGCCGCAGAAACGGGATGTACCGTATTTGTCCGAATATAGACCCCATGCGAATATAAGCCCCCCTTCCCCCCTAACTTTCAAGCCTCACTTTTGGAAAAAATTAACATCTACTATTAACATATTCCTCTGCAAGTAAAATACACTTTTTAGGTCAAAAATAGAATAAGTACTTACCTGAATTAGGTACTTAGCTTAGTAGTTTAACTTGAATTTTTTAAATATCTAGGCAAGAGAATGAAATGCTTCACCAACTTAAACTTTTACAATCTTTTAATGATTCTGAACCTTCATTACACACTTTTGGCATCTATTCTTTTCTGAGAAACACATTAGCATCTTCCTTCGAAATACAACTTCAGACAAATAAATATAATAAAATGCACATTTTTCTATCTTCTATTTTATGTCTGTGATTCATCATCTTCTGATTCACTATCATCTGACAAATCACTTTCTTCTTGACCACAAGGAGACCAGTCTTGATCATCCTCATCATCAGAGTCCATCCAAACAATATCATCCTCTGTTCCATCAAGTTCATTACATATACAACATTTTTTAAAACTCTTAATCACAATTTTTTCAGGAATGCTATTCCAGCAGTTTAGCACCCATTGAGTGATGAGGGCAGGAGAAGGTTTCTTTATCTTTCCTGATGGAGTATATTCCTTTTCCTCTTGCAGCATCCACTCAGCATAAGTTGCCTTCAACCTGTCCTTAAAGGGTTTGTTTATCGACACATCGAGTGGCTGAAGCAGGCTTGTCATTCCTCCAGGGATTACAACCATGTCTGAATTTCCTGCCCTGATATCCCTTTTTACATCCTCAGTAAGATGTCCCTTAAAGGAATCTAGCACAAGCATAGATGGCATGTTGAGGAGAGCTCCTGGTCTTCCCTACCAAACCACTTTCACCCAGTCTCTCACTAACTCTTCGGTCATCCATCCTTTCTCTTGAACTCGTGCATGAATCCCAGGAGGAAACTTATCTTTTGGCTAAGTCTTTCTCTTAAATATCACATAAGGTGGTAGCTTTCTCTTAAATATCACATCAAGTGGTAGCTTCCTTCCATCAGCTGTGATGCCAGCATGCACGTAATTCTTGCCTTTTCATTTCCCATTGTTTTAATAGATACTGATTGAAACTGACTGAAACCCCTCTCTTCAGTAATAGTACTGTAATAGAACTGGGCATGTCAAAATAGATTGGTGTCTGGTCAGCGTTACCCATTTGCCCCATCAGGTATCGTTGCCTCTGTCGTAGGTGAATGATGAAACGCTGGTAACTTAGCATCTTCTCTTCATAGAATTGTGGTAGATGTTGGACAACTGTTGTTTGTCTCGCAAGGAAAACCCATTCCTCTTCATCATCCTCCGTAACCACCCAGAACTCGCTTGGAAATCTGCCCTCGGTATCGCCATTTCACTCGCAATCTTTCTAGCTTCTGTACAGATCATACATCGTGTCACAGCGAAACCATTCCTTCTATTTTCACGTACAAATCTGAAAACGAGCTCTTCCAATTCCGTGTGTCTACCGGTAGTTGGACCACGAAATGCACAGCTAGATGCACAAGTTTTGAGAAGTAGAGGAAGCTGTGTTCGCCAAAGTCTGACGCTTTTTCTGTCCACACCATATTTTTCAGCCGCTGAATGGTTTCCATTGTCTCTGGCATATTTTGCTACAGCAATTTTAAAATTTGCATCGTGGCTACAATGCTGTTGGGTCTTTAATTGCCATATCGTGCACCCCCTTCTCTCTACTTGATTCATATTCATTACTTATATGGAGCAGACAACGATTTCGAAGTAGACGTGGTAAATGCTTCGGAAACAGAAGCATAATGGTACCCGATCCTAATTTTGTTGCCTCAAGCACGTCAGCAATCAACAAAAATGTGAATGAATACTCTTTGTTGGTTTGTACATAGAGTCCGGTTTCCAATGTTTTCTATTGTGTGGGCATTCAACAAATGTTTTATATTTTCCGTGATATTTTCATTGGGACGATGATGTGCATCTCACGCTAGTCTTGGCACCCATGTTATTCGTTCAGTGGTTATAACCTGCAATGTCTTCATTATTTCTTCAAGTTCATCATCATGTATTTTATCCGTATTTGACATTAATCACGTTTACTGGGTCGCCAGTTGATATGCACTCTGTGTGTCAGCCGCCATCTTTATCGCCTGGGGGGGGAGGGAGGGGGCATATATTCGCCACTGCCTGCTGCTCTGGAAGACTGAACCCATGTCTTCAATATTTCTTCAAGTTCATCATCCTTGGAGTATTTAATGTATTTACCAAAGGGCCATAGTCCTTCGCACTTTTCTCTATACATTTACAGGTTCTTACAATTGTGTTCCCCGTTAAACTTGGTACATCAAGTTTTTCGGCCAGGGACACGCGAGTGCCCGTTTTAGAGTCAATCTCTTCGCAAAATGTTGATTTTTTTCTTCGAATGATTATCTCGCACGCTTGTTTGCCATTTTAAAATACGTTTCCTCACAACTGCCGTAAGTACTTGCACATAAAATAAAATAAAAGGTGAAGCAATTAAAAACGCAAGATGAATGACATTAGTGCGCGATTTCCGAGAAATATGAAAATGATCGCTGCGAAGTATGAGTAAAAGAGTTAACATACATTTTAACCTTTTCACCACAATGACAGCGGTAGTTCGCCAAATAACATCTAATTAAATATATTTATGGCATTCGCTACATTTTACATGTACTGTTTAAAAAGCTAGTACGGCTCCTTAGTATCATTCTATGTTCCATTCGATAACGATTCCGATCGCAAACATTTCAGTAATGCTATCGAAGTAATGTGCTACCATCAAACGAATGATTATGTTTTTTTATAAAATCAAATAAATCAGCATTCATACATGATGTATGTATTAAGCATGTATTTTATCCGTATTTAACAAATCACGCTCGCAGGGTCGCTAATGAAAGTACGCCAGCCGCCATGTTTCTTGCCTTCAAATGTCGTAAATGGCGGGATTTGAAAGTGTAAATACCGGGAAGGGAATATATTGGAAGGATACAAATTTTTTTGGGACCGGAAGAAAATGTTGTAAATTGCGGGAAAACTTAAATTCCGGGAACGTAAAGCGTGGTTTCACTGTACGTACTATTTCCCAATAACCTTGTCATTTTTTAGATGCATATGCATAATGAAACTTCGTAGTGCCCAAAAATAGCCCCCCTCACCTTTTTTGGCCGATATTTTGTCAAAAAAGGGGGGCTTATATTCGGACAATTACGGTAATTGCCTGAATGAAACCACCTGGCCACGTCGTCTAGCCGCGACGTCCAGATGTGGCGGCTGGACGTGTCTGCTGAAAGCCCCAGTGGAACCAGACCTAAAGGATGACTTTGAATCGTAGGCATCGTAGCACATAAAATATGGAACCAATCGGACAAAAAATGCGTTCGGCTTTGTTACCACGAGTCCACAGAGTTGCCAACGAGTAAAAAAATGTAAATTAGTCGTGTACGTATATACTCGCCCACGAGAGACTAATTGCTACTACCTGCATTTTCCTCTCATGATCCCTGGCATTTTTTGCTACCGGTTTTCCCAAGCATTAATCCATAATGAATATTCCTGGTACAGCATTCGTTTGCTGCGCGTGTGTGCTCAAAAACTATGATATGTATCGGATATGGTGCTATATTGTTCAAGCGGTAGATTCAGTCGTGAATATAACCCAAGGAAGCTTTTTTTCGCACTATTTCAGACTGATTACCTTGCTCCACGGCATAATTATTCCGTCTGACAATAACTATCATCGAAAGAATCAGGTTTAATTTCCCGGCCTAATTGAGCGTTTTGATTTAGACTTCAAGCAAGGTATTGCCCTTCCCTTCTTCCGTCGCCAACAGCCAAGAAAACTAAGGAAAACGAGTTCGCTTGGTTCGTACGACCAATTACTTTTACGCACATTAATTCTAAAGTATGACAAGCGCTGGGCGCATGCATAATCAAAGGGAAAAAATGCTCAAGCACCCATACATATTTGTATCGGAAAATGGTGTAGGTACCCTCTCCCCTTTCGCTTCAACTCAAGTGATTGAAAAAATATCCTAAACGAGAGCTCAGCTGCGTTCTTGCAGATTGATTGAGAATTAAATAAGAGTTTTGTAGCTTAATCCTTATTAAAGATATAATTCTATGAGATGCCGAAAGTCACACTGTCGGAGAGGGAGCATAAAACCTCGTCAGCATCGTAGCCCAATTGGAAGTACTTGCATCTACCCTCCCCCCCCCCTCGGGAGGACATCGGGGGTGGGAGTTACCTACCAGTACGGAAGCAGGACACTGGATTGACCAGGATCTTAGGGTAGGTGCGTTGAGGCATTACTTATGCCAAGTTGGCAGTTTATTGGCTGTAACACCCAGCAATTTAAGTCGATAGATCACGATCTTGTAAAGAAACAAACTTGAGGTTTGTAACAAAAATGACCAAGTTCTGATTTCTCCTAATAAGAATGAAATTTTTCTAACTCGGGATACATTGCATCGATTCCAAATGGCTAATTACGTCAACTCCCACTTCAGTTTGCATTTATCCAAATGAGAGGCCATGGTGGGAGCGACGATGGAGCGAAGCAAAGTGCAAAAAAATAAATAACTTTTTTTTGTTAAATGAGTGATTCTCTCGACAGAAGAGCTGAAGTATTTTATATAATATACATTCATTCATTTGTCGTATTTCTGACTGCCCGAATGAATCGGAAATTAAGGAAATGTGAAATAGAAATGCCCGCACATTCCCATATTGTTTTTCCCCCACCCGGCAATCCCCACCAGGAAAATTCACCCTGCTTTCCATCTCTGTTGCTCCAAAACTGCGGCTTACTCTTCTCCATCACCTTTCTCACTTCTGGCAAACCTATCAAACGCTTCCCTTATCTCCCATACTGGTCATATCTCCCCTCAAGTCTCTGTTTCCCCCCCTCCCCGCTCTTCAAGGTTGGCACGAGCGATCACCTTCACACCGAAGCCCCGTTCCGGCCCTCCAGGAAATCAGGCCCCTTCTAGTACTCCCTCCGTCCCACTCAACTCAACACTAGGTCAGGATGCGATGTCCCACGCTGACTCTGCCGGCCCCCCATGGGCCCTCTAAGTAAAAGCCCCCCACTCTCCAGAGGCATGTTCTCCCTCTCTGCGGACGAAGCCGGTTGAGGCAAGGGAGGAGGAAGATAAGATGTGACTATTAGGTGTAAAGCCGATGATTCATTCGATGTGTATTCCTCGCGCGTATCCCTTGGCCTTGACGTCCACGTACATCAACGTCTCAAGTGACGCACGATACTCCAAGACCATGGGTCGCGTAGCTGTTTTTGTGAGAGGGTGAATGGTGGAGGGTGAGTAATCCCTGCAATGATGGGGAAAGGAGGAACAGACAGCTGATTCCGGCCTGGTGCGTGGCCTAACCTGGAGCTGCAATGCTCGGACGAAATCTCCTTGCTTGGTCGAAAGCAGAGGGAAAACAATAACAAAAAATATCCCAAATTTTAGTCCAATATTGATTCTTTAAATGGATCCTGAGATTTAATGAATGAAGAGCAGGCGACCTAATCTGTAAAGAGTCACAAATGAAGCTTTCGCATAGTAGAGTGGAAAACAAAAATTATTGATTTGTAGTGATAGCATCGTTGGTAGCCGATGAAGTGTAAAAGGAGTTATATCGCCTTCACCGTTGAAGTGCGTGGCTTGTATGTACAATCTACTTATGAAAGGAGGTACATATTTAGCTGAACTCTTCTATAAGCTCCGTCGTATCGGAAATAACCATGCACAAATAAGATGAATCCAAGGGAGAATAACGATTGCTATTTCGCGAGATTAACAGGCATATGAGTATTTGCACAAAATACATAACATGCATCCTTCGCATAGCATCCGCGAGAGAATCTTATTTTCACTTTCTTAAATATCCGGTGAAAATGATCGCGCAAGTCGCACACTTCCTTAGTGTATGCATAAATCAATATTATTGATGATTACACATCACTCACGCTAAAGTTACGAGTTCTCCAGTTAGGAAATAATATAGAAAAAAGCGCTAAGAAGCTTCATAGGCTTAGTCCACACTTCACGAAAATTGTGCAAAGACGCTTCATTGCATAATCATTCATTGGAAAAAAGAACGACAAGTTAGTTGTCGTGATGTAAATTTCGGCGGGGCATGGAAGGAGGTTGATTCTTCCGATTTTCGGGATTTCCACCACGAAAAGCTGGAACGACACGGTGGAAATCCCAAAAATAGGAAGAATCAAACTCCGACAAATAAGTTGTGTTCAACTGACATTGAGTACACTCTGTGGGTATGAATACACATTTAAATATACTTTCATGAATTATAAGTTCGTAAATCATGCAAGTACATCGCGAGAGTACATCTTAATCTATGGAAATCTCTATTTTCTAATGGTTGAACTTTGTCTTTTGTGTTGTTCAGGAATTTTTTAAGATTGTCATTGTTATAAAATGCTATTCTAAACCAGTGTTTTGGGAAGAGGTTGCCTATTTTTTCTGAAATCATCCCGTAATATGGCAATTTACACCACCGAATTTTTTCTCTCTCCGTTTTCCTTGGCATGAAGAGTATTTGTTGAGCCCTGATGGTGTGTTTTTTAAGGAGCATTTTGTCAATAATGCTCTTGTTGTAACCACTTGAGATGGCTATTGATTTAATAGTTTCTAATTACTGGTTGAATGCTTTTTTAGAGAGAGGGATATCAGAAGCGAGGCAGATAGTTCCTAAGGTTGTAAGATCCTAAATTAATTCCATCACGATACACAATATCTTCTGCCATACTTATATCTAGTGGGAACTTGTTGTTAATGAATACCGTGATGAATACCATGAATACTGACTACAATCCCTGCAAGGAGATAGACGTATGATTTACAGTACATACCTTCGTGCTCATGGAAATGAATTATCCTTGACCTTTTTTCAATATTTATAATCTTTTTACAAAAGACAACATAATACGTGTTAGATTGAGGTCGGGTACATTTATTGTTGCACTTAATGAAAGATCAGCAAGGAATTGCAATAACTTATTTACTACCACATTAGCGAGAGAACACGTTTACATAAACATCACCGGAAGTAGACTGTATATAGGCACCAAAACAAATGCCTATCCATAATGCATGCAAATACAAAACAAAGAAATGCCCATAGATGCACAGATTATTACTGTCATCAAAAACAAGCACCAACAATACGTAGACAACTTAAAATACAGTAAGTCCTCGACTTACGAACATCCTACTTACGAACTTTCAAAGATACGAACATACATATCCAATCGAAAAATTCAAACGTGTGAAGGAATTTCAAATTTGGCGCCACCGGATAAGTTATTTGGCCGTTGCAGCTGGTGGTGCGGCGTGAAGCAACTCGCGGATTGGTACTACTCCTCTTTGCCGTGACGAATTTTAACAATATTATCTCGATATATCAATTTGCAATGTTTATTGTTTACTTGCGTCGTAAATTTTTACGGATGATTGGGAAGTAAGACGAAAGACGAAAGATGCCCTGCAAGTAGTGATACGAGGGCAAACTTAAAAGTAAGGTCTCCAATTTTTTTCATAGAAAATGACAATTATTCACATTGTTGGATACATCGTTGGAAAGGTCATGGCTTCAGCTGTTTTTCGATGTAGTCACTCTGGCGCTCGATGTCTTACCTCATCCGCACGATGAACTTTTGAATACCGTCGTCATACCTGCTTCCGTCCATGTTGTGAAGATAGGCGTTGACCTCTTGCAGCTCGTCGTCCGTCGCGATTTTCATCTCTCCTTGGTGTTTCTTCAGGGCGAGGAACATGTGAAAATTACTGGGTGCGACGTCGGGGCTGTACGGAGGGTGCCCGATCACTTCCCACCCAAACTTCGAGATCAGCTCCTGCGTCTGATTAGCCGTATGCGGGCGCGCGTTGTCGTGATAAAATGAGACCCCCTTCGTCAGCATGGAAGTTGGCTGCTGATGCTCTCGAAAGGATGTCTATAGGATGTCCTCGAAAGGATATCCCAACTAGTGGAAACCACCTGAGAAGTTAGGGCGGGTATGCGATGAGTGAAATGTGATATGTTTGGTTCGCGGTCATAGCTGATAAGGGACTCCCAACGGGCGACGCCCTCCCCCCCCCCCCCCCCCCACCCAACTTTTGGAAGCCATTTGTGAAGTTAATGCGTGGGAAAGCGATGAGTGAAATGTGATACTTAAGACGAAATGTGATGCGGGCTCGAGAAAAAATATCACTTTACTCCAACCCCTTAACTATGAGCGCCGAGCCTAGGGTGGGGGAGAGAGAAAGAGAGGTGGAGGGGGAGGAATAGGCAGGCCAAGGACGCGTAGCCGCTCGCTGCGGAAGCGCCAGCGCTCGGCGTGAAGGCCTGTGGAAAAAAGCGCTGGACATCTTCTTTGCTTTACACGACTACAGTAATTCACAAACACAAACATCCATTCCTGTCTCTTAGTGCAGTTTAATTTTTCCCATTTTTTTTCAATTTAATAAATCTTTCGAACCATATAATTCCTTTATTAATGTATAGAAAGGGCAAGGCTTAATTTTACTGAACAGTCATGATGCAGGACTCTGCTAAAAATGCATAGCCTTATATTTGCAGCACAAAACCACGGCATGGGAGAGCAATAAAGTTAGGTGAAAATGTTGCAACTTTAGTGGCGAGAAAAAGCGATGTTTGACTAAGCATTCTAGGTTATTACTCTTTTCAAACTTCTTGCGACTGAGAGGCGAGCCTAAGTTTTTTGGAGATGAGGGAAGTGAAAGTCTCCTGGCACTTAACTTCACGAAAACCAACTAGAATGCAGTAGGCAGAGTCTAGACTTTCCGACATTCAGTCGCTCCCTGTCCTCCATTGTGTGAACTTCATGAATCTGCTAGCTGCGTTGCCAAACCTCCATTGTCTTTGTTTGCTTGGTGTGCCGTGGTGATCTTCCTTCGATTCAACCTTTTTCCTGCATTTCCCTATGGACCTAGTACATTTGAGGTGTGATAAAAAAATAACGAATTTTCGTTTTTCTTAAAGAATATTTATTTATTAATCTATGTCAATTTTTTCCCCTTCAATGTAATACCCCTTAGATATATTACACTTGTGTCAGCGGTTTTCCCAATCTTGGAAGCACTTCTGGAACTCACTTTCCGGTATAGAGTTCAGCTCCTTCAGAGATTCTGTTTTTATCTCATCAATGGTGGCAAAAAATCATCCTTTCATGGTTATCTTCAGCCTTGGGAATAAAAAGAAGTCACAGGAGGGCATGTCCGGCAAATATGGTAGCTGAGGTAAAATAACATTTTGTTTTTTTTATACAAAAAAAACACGAATAAGTAGTGAGGTGTGAGCGGGAGCATTATCGTGGTGCAATTTCCACGAGTGTTTTGCCACAATTCTGGGTGTTTTTGTCAGATCGATCACGCAAATGGCGCAAAACTTCCAGGTAGTATTCCTTATTGACCGTATGACCATATGGCAACTAAATACAATTTTTAGAAAAGATTACGGAAGAATGAAAATTACTTGGTTAACTCCACTTGTAACATGTATTACCACGATCCAGGTTTCGACACTTTGTTTCATCTTCAGGTCACCTGGAGTGGAGTTAACATGGTTATTTTAATTCTTCCATAGTGGATGACTTCCACAAAATCAAGCCTGCAACCATTTCCTTTGAGAAATATTTTTCTGCAGCTCAAAACATCGTTTTTCAAAGACAAAAAGAAAAATGCTTGACCTTTCAGTTGAACACATAATAAAAATGGCTTTGAAAATTATACATTGGGAGGTTATGAGGGTGGTGTGTGCAGTCTTGTGGTGAGTTTTGAGTGAAACTTTCCATGATCCTAAAATCTCAACGCAAACTATAGAACCTTTTGTTGTAAAATGACGTTGAAATGCTAAACTTGTGAAGCAAGATTTTACTGTAATTTACAATTAACCACGGCATAGTACATATGCCACCCGCACAACCAGGGTTTGAATCTTTATTCGATCAAATCTTGAATCCTTGTATTCCATAAGTTTCGATCAAATCCTGGCCAGATCACTAAAATGTTCTTTATTGAACCAATTTTATCACCACTACAAGGTTTATTGCCCTCCCGGAATGGTCGCATCCCTGTAGCTGTAACTTGGCACCATTTTGCTTCAAAGAGTTGCTCAGATTCTTTTTCTATCGTCTGCTGGGTTGATTCCACAAGTAATTTCTTTCATTCTGCAGCCACAAAGTACTGCTCCCTGGTGGAGGCCGAGGGAGGCTTGACGTTGCTTGAAGAGGTGATCTCCCATGGGGAGCCGTACCCTCGGATCAAGGAGCTGGCTGCAATGGTGATTGAGCACTGCCAGCAGTACAACCGGCAGTCGCAGGCCGCCAAAGGCCCCAGCGGGAGCACGGCCACTGCCAGCAGTGCGGGGGGTGGGGCTGCGGGGTCGGGTGGCTACCTCGAGCCACCCCTCGAGGGCTGATGGGTGCAGGGGGGGGGGGAGGGAAGGATCAGAGTTGATGCTGTGTGTTCACTATAGTGGGGAGAGTTTGTGTGGTGTGCCTGTCGTGTGCGCATGTGTTATATACGTGTGTGTGTGAGAGTGAAGTTTGTTCTTCTGTAAACAAAAGCAACTTGTATCTGGTTTTCAAAGTTCACATGTGTATACCTCCCCCGATTACTTTTTTTCTCTCCTTTTGGCCAGAAGGGTGGCCATGACTTGTGATTCCTTATTATTTTGTAATAGTTTACAGAGACCTATGAAGCTTTAAAAAGAGAGTTTTGTATAGAATTCTTAATATTATAACATACTCCTCCAAGGTGACAGCATAATCATGTTATTGCGTGTGCGTGTGTGTGTTTTGGTGATGATGGTGTGGTGTGGATGGGCGGTGTGAGCCCCATGTGTGGCGGCGGGCGTCTTCATCCCAGGACAGCTGTGCTGTGTTGTCACCTGTGCGTGAATAGTGAAGAGAGGGGAGGGGTGGGGAAAGGAATGGGAGCAAAAAACTGCTTTTGATGTGTAACCATTCTCAAATGCTACTCACTCTTCTCAGTTGATTTAATTTAATAATGACTTTATTTATGAGGCAGAGAAATGCCAAAAATGTACATAACTAAAACTGTGAACTAAAAAAATGTTGGTTTCATCTGTAAATTTTCAGTAATGCTGGCGTGAATTTTAATGGTAGTGTAGTTGTGTTACTTGTTACTACTTATAACTCAGGCTGTTATTTTAGTATAAAAGGTCTATTATTACTATACTACCGTACCCTGTAAATGTGTAAAATAATGTGGAAATCTAATGCTAGGAAATAGATGCCCTTAATCCAGTGATTGAGGTTTTTTCTTCAAATTACTGTCTATGTAATTGTACTATAATTGCAAATTATAAAAATTCAAAATTCAAAATTGTTTTTCTCTTGTCCATTATGGGGAGAATGTGAATATATAGTTAAACCTTACATTAAGCACGAGGTTTAGTTCCTTAAAACCATCTTGCCTTGTAAATCATACCATATAAAACAAACAATTCCCCCACTGTCATCCCACCCCCCCAGGGTCCTCAGGGCGTGGAACAAAGCCGCATGGCCTGAGCTTAACCATGCACTTTCACTTCTTCCCAGGGCCCTCCTGGAGGGAGGGTCTCCCAAAGAGGGCACAGAAGTCTTTTACAACCTTCTCCATGCTGCCATTGTATATTTCGTCCCAGTTCGCCGTCTATCTAAAAAAAAGACCCCTCTGGCATTCCCTGGAGACAACACTTGCCCTGAGAAATAAACTCAAGGCCTGGAAACATTGGAAACGACACCCTAGCCCTCTGTCCCGCGCCTTGTTCGTCACTCTACTGGGGAAATTCATGGTATGGGGGTATTCATGCTTTCTCATTCGCCGGGACTACAAGAAGTATATACAGGAAATTTTGGATGGAATTCGTGTCAATCCCAAAAGATTTTGGACCCTTATCAATGCCAGAAAAAAGTTACATAGAATCCCTACCTCTGTTTCCTATAATGGACTGAGTTCTTAAGGTGCAGAGCGTCCTGATGTATTCAACGAGTATTTTTGTGCCAACTTCAACACTGCCACTCCAACCCTCCCTCTCCCTAAGCTTCTACCCGTATGCCACCAGTCCCTCTCCTCCATTTCCACCAATCCTAAAGAAGTTCTGTCCTTTCTAACAGCACTGCCATCCTCAAAGGCCACTGATTCCGACAATATCGGTTCTCTCTTTCTCTCTCGCACCACTACCACCCTTTGCATCCCTATCTCCATCCTCTTCAATAGATTATTCCCCATTGGCGCTTTCCCTGCGCACTGGAAGAACGCTAATGTCACTCCAATTTTAAAATCTGGCCCCAAAGGTATCATTGCGAATTATCGTCCTATTTCCATTCTACCCGTGCTGTCCATTATTTTTGAGCATATCATACATAGTCGTCTTCTTCACTTCTCCCTCCCCTACATATCCCCCCATCAGCATGGTTTCCTTCCCGGCGGGTCGTCTCTCTAACCTCGCTGTACTGCACCACCATATCACCAACTCTTTTGAGTCCAACTCGCAACTCGATGTTTGCTACATAGACTTCTCCAAAGCCTTTGACACCATTAACCATTCTTTACTCATACATAAACTTCAACACTGGTACAATATCCATTCAAATTTTCTATCTTTGATCCACAGCTTCCTCAGTTCCTGTTACCAACGTGTATTAATTGACGGCACCTCATCTTCTTATTTACCTGTTAAATCTGGTGTACCACAGAGAAGCGTCCTTGGCTCCCTCCTGTTCGCACTATTCGTCGATGACATTACTGATGGCATAATCCCTCTTGGCTGCAATATTCTTCTGTACGCAGACGATTGCAAAATTTTCAAAAAGGTGGATCGCCCCTCCGACTCACATTCCCTTCAATCTGCCGTCAGTTTTGTCTCTGACTGGTGCTCTACTTGGCTGCTACGAGTCAACCCCTCAAAATCGGAACTGATGACGTTTTCATTAAAAATCAATCCCCAGAAACATTCATACACCCTTTCAAACAAACCTATCCCTCCTGTAACTTCCCACTGCGACCTTGGAGTGATCTTTGACAACAAATTAAATTTTGTCCCCCACCCCACCGCTCTAAAAACAGTGTTTTTCGGTTGTATTCTCCCCATCCTGGAATACTGCTCACCAATTTGATCTACCGCCTGCCCCACTACTCTAAACTTGCTCAAACGCCCTGTCAACTTCTTTCTCACTGTAGCCCGCCATCGAATCCCCACACTCAGAAATTGTACCCGTGACTCTATCCTTTCCTCCCTCGGGATTTCCAACGTAACTCACCGCCGTGTCTTATCTGATTTAATGTTCTTGCATAGAATCTTCAGCGGATCTCTCCAGACAAATGAAATTCTCCCTCTTTTTCATTTTCATGTTCCTCCTCGCCCCTTACGTAATAACTCTCTGCTTCATATTCCCCGATTCCGTCTTTCCATCTCTCAACGCTCCCTTTTCTAACGAATTCCCTCCTTGTTTAACTCCCTGGCTTCAAAATATCCTTCCCTGGACCTCTTTTTCCTCTACCGCTATTTTCAAATCCTCCCTTAAATGCCACCTGAAAAATTCACCGCTCTCTAACCCTTAGTCCCCTTTCTTAGGTTTAATCATTTTGTTTTTTTTATTTATGTTATTCTCTCTAAGCTTTTATTTATTTATTGAGGACAGCCAATGTATAAGACTTTGTGCCGTTTTTGGTGGTGAAATAAATAAATAAATGTAAAACGTGCAATAGCAAGTTAAGCTCAATCACAACTCCTATAGCCGTATTCATAGTTACGTTAGATATGCCTACGGCATGTTTAAGTAACTAGCCCGGTATTGTCGTTTAACTCATATTCATAGCGTCGTTTTAGCGCTGATCGACCTTAGCCCCGGTAGCTTTAGTCCGGAGGAAGTTAAACCTATGGAATAATGGTTTAACGTTGAGTTTAAGCTCTGCACATCGCCATGTTTTCCTCAGTTTTTGTGGTGTGGTGATTGTTGAAGTGGTTAAGTGATTAATCACGAGTAATCTCCTCGTTAGAGCAGTAATGTAGTAGTTTCGCTCTCAGGGTACCAAGTTAATTAATTTTGTTATTATTTAGTTTAATTTAATCGGAAGACAGGTTAATTAGTCAACTTTATAATTTAGGAAGTACAGTTTTTTACTATGTATTATAGATTTCATTGATTAAATTTGTTTTCACTTCGCTTAGTTGTGTTCATTTGTTTATATTTTGTGTGATGAGTTTAATCCTTATGAGTTTTGTTCAATCACGATAATATCAATAAATTTCATACCCTTCATACTTTTTAACCTCCTTTTGTTTATATTTTACATAGTTAGTTTTTAACATTCATTTCAATTAGCTGTGTGTTTTGAGGAATAAGTTATTTTAGTGAATTAATTATGTGTGTAGCTAAATTAAATTACGCAAATTGCACAAAACAAAACGGTGATTATGTTATATATTCAATAAGGATAATAAACTTGAAGAAAAATAGGAAAATTAAATGCAACACGTCTAAGCCATAAATAATTACAAAAAATAAATGGAAGATATCTAAAGCGTAGGGAGCAGGATTCCGGGACGATTTCAGTGAGCAAGGAAGTCCCAAAAGCAAGTAATGAGTGGTAAAGGGTTAGCAGATAACGCACAACTCCTCAGGAGACCCCAAAAACCAGTTCAGAAATTCCAGGAATTACCCTGCTACTTGATGAATAGCGGTGTTGCCAAGCGTTCCAACCTCACGCTGTAGGCAAGTCTCGGACTCCGTTAGTTCCCGAGGCTATCTCCCTCGACCCAAGCTATGAATACTAACTTTTAGTACCGTTCTAAACTGCACTTAGACCGGACTAAGATAAACCGCATAACCCCAGGTTTAACTCGAAATCTATGAATTCGGCCGCTAATGTATAATTCAGCATGGCATTTTGTGATATGTATTTCAATGCCCCATCATTGAGATAAATAATTTCATAATTGTAGGCTCTTATCCAAAGATTTTTCCATTTTTTATTTGGTTGTATTGATAGGTAAGGCATCCAAGATCCAGTTAAATCACAATACTAGTAATGTGGTCAGCATTTGAGGATTCAATCGAATCAAATCCATGGATTCGAGATTCGATCGAATCCTTCCAGGAAAGATTCGAACCCTGGTTGTGTGGGTGGCATACATGAATACTATATAGCTATTATCTAGTATTCATGGTGGCATATGTGCCACGTCGCAGTAAACTGTAAATCGCAGTCAAATCTCACCTCGTAAGTTTAGCATCTCGATGTCGTTTTACTATAAAAGTGTTCACAATTTGCATGAAAATTCATGAAGCCATAAATATGTACACAAGCAGAGATTTTATCGTTATTAATCATGGACGATTTCATTATTTAAAATATGGCGCATGCGCACGCTGTCATCATAGCCTCCCAATGCATCATTTTCATTGCCGATACTCGACCCACATTCCATTATTCCTGCTGTTTTAATAATGTGTTCAACAGAAAGGCCAAGTATTTATCTTTCTCTCTTTGAAAATCGGAAGTTCTGAGCTGAAGAAATATGTATGTAGAACTAACCTATAATGCTTTGTCAATCATAGCATTTTTCATGCCGCAGAAGTTGCGTAGTGTTCACCTAAACATTTTTGTTGAACTGTCGGCGTCATGTTGTGCTTTGGCAAATATAACGCCATGCATTTTAAGTAAATCCTACTTCATAACTGTTTAGTAAAATTAAGCAGATAAACTTTAGCTAAACGTAAGTTATCACCTAAAATTAACAATTTTAGTTGATAAAGTTGCGATTTTTGTCTCTTGCAGCTATATTACATATCCCCCCATTTGCGTCTTTTAAGCCACCAATGCACTATAGAAGCACGTTAAAAAAAACTTTTCCAGCCTGTGAAGAGGCAAAATAATGAAATTTGAACCAAAAATAATCACAGAAAGGTTTTGAAAAGCCCTTCAATTTTTCATCCCCTGCAATTTCGGATCCTCAATTACCTGGTTCTTCCATAAATTTTAAATATATGAACTATTTATTAAAGGAATCACTCTAATATTGTGGCGTTAGAGTAACAGTAGCCTGATAAAAAGGCTTCAAAATATGTTGAACATTTTGCAAGTAAGTCCACTCAGCACTGCTAAGTTCGGCTGGTAATTAACCTCCCATCAACCAGAAATAGAGCTGGTTTCTGTTCCAGAAGACGAGTATAACAATCAATTCTTGCGTACCAAAGTCGAAAACAAATTCACCTAGTTCCTTCAACTGTTACTAATAATTACAAATGTTTTACCTGGGATCTGCATCACTTGGAAAATTTAAATCACTATCTTGATTACTGGAACCGCTTGGTAGAGTATCGAAGGTATAAATGCTGGATTTTCATCTTCCAGTTTATCTTCTTGCGCTAATTTGCGGGCTTATTTGCTGCTACACGGGCAGATAATGGATGTTTCTTTATGTACTTCTACAATGTACCAGTGGCTTTGGAAACACAACCGCGGGATATAGCGCAGCTGAAAATATCACAAATCACGAATTTATCATTGGAATTTTTTTTACCGAGAAGCAAACCATATTTCACCATCTTGCCGACATTTTACAGTATAAATGTCACATTCATGACTTCGATGATGATGATGATTCATGACCTATCGATAATGTCAACTCTTCTGCCTGTTCTTCATTATCAAGTTATATTGCTGTCTCTTTCAGTGTTTTTCATTTGAGTATGACAATAGCCGATTATCGAATGCAGGTGCTGTCGATCGCCGACTCACCCTGGAGCAGAGAGCCACCAGCAGCCGGTGATAGACGGGGATTCAGCTAAATGGAAAGCTTCGCAGCGTGGCGATCGCCGGCTATAGCCGCAAATCGAAAGCACCCTTGATATCGTACACTTCGACCATCTCGCTCTAACCCCACCCACCAACACCGGATACTTTTTTCGGGGTATCTTTCTCAGAAGCAGAGGTAAATCACTTGGTGATGAGCACAGGCTGACATCTCCTTCCCTCTCCTGGCTCATAATTTGGCTTGGGTGATTTCTTGACACCACCCAGCATCATCCGGGGGTCCTGTCCTGCTACTCTGAGGCTCGCTCTTTAAAAGGCATTGATTGCTAATTCTGGCTTTTCTGGAAATCGGTGGACTACTTGGAATGGCAGTTCTGCCACCAGTCCCATTTATGGGCTAAACAGGTCCCTCCATCGAGTCAAATTTATGGGCCAAAACCTGTTTCGCCCCAAGACTCCTGTCGCTCAAGATAATCTGTTGCATGTTATTCCAGAATATGAAGAAACTCATCTGCTCGTGAATCATCCTGCTAGAAAGAGATCAGAGTAATCCGAGAAGATCACTCCTTCGCCTCATCATTGATTGTCTACCCTCATTCCCGTTCGCTTCGACCCGGGTGGCTTCCATTTGTTGTAGTCGGGAGTGATTATACTTTTGGGAGCCTCCAGAGCCAATACCAATAAGGGTTGATGTAGCCGATGCTCAAACAAATCGAGGGCAGCCATTATTTCGGTTTATTTAAATCGTTGTCTTAACCTTTAGATAAACGGATTGCGAACACAAATTTATTAATGTGAGCGGAGTACAGAATATTACGTAAACCATCGAGTAGCTTGTTATTCAGCATTATTTTTCACATAACTCTTCTCACCAAATGTCTCATAAAAGTGTAGAGAGGTCCTTCTATGCGTGAGCAAAAACGTGTTGGATAGGACATCTTAAATAGGGGCACATACGAAGGAGAAAGAACGTGTCGATGTAGAATTTCACCAGAAATACGTAGAATAAAAAGTTCTTTTTTATAAATACATGTATGTCGTAGTGAATTTCCACACAGATTATCAGCACTTATGATGGTAAAATGACGTCATTCACGAGATTATTACGTTGCAAGATTGTTATGGTAAGGTATACAACCCACAAAACCAGGATTCGAATTTATCGAATCTTTTTTGAAAGAATTCGATCGAATCTCGAATCCTGGCCACATCACTATTTAATATATTATAGATCACATTTACACTCAAGGATGTTCACAAAATCATGTGCTTCCACAATCGCTTTTAAAAAGTAAACTCTTGCAACATTGTCTTTTGATGAGACCACATAGGATGGGACAATCAGAAAAACCTACAAGATCCAATTGAAAGATATACTATTGAAAAGACCACCAACTCTAATCATATCCCAATCTTATATTATTGGGTGAAAGCATTCACTGGCTGGGATTACGCTATAGTGGCATCTGCTGCCCACTAAGGGGTTCAAGCATTATTCATCTTTTTCAGGATACTAGAAATAACTCATTAATGCAATTTTAATCCAATAAAAGAAATATTCAGTTTTTTGTAAGTACATAGTTTTAAAATAAATTCATAAAACTCAATAGGTAAGATGCAAAAATAGAATGTATAAATGGTAGAAAATGCCTGAAAAGCAAAACACTGAAACTGAATATAAATAATTACTTAAGATGATCATAACAGTCTACAAAGAGACTGTAGACTGAAATAGTCTACAGAGAAATAGAACCTGGAATGAGCACGATGAGAAAGAAACAAATCTCATTCTTTGGACACCTAATCAGAACACCGGAAAACATAATAAGCAAAAAAATTTTAGAAAAACAATGGAACAGTAAGACCAGCACAAGATGGATAGCAGAAATTAAGGAGGATATGAGTGAATTACACATTACAATAGAAGATTTGAAAGAACAGATGCTATCGTGAAACTCAAGGACAAACAGATCAGACAACAAACCAAGATCAAGAAACAGTTAATAGGAAGGGTGATCTCAGATGAAGAAAGAAAATTACAATCCGAGCAAATGAAGAAATACCGGGCAAACAGAAAACAGAAGATGACAGAAGGGGTCCAATGAAGGCCATAAAATTAAAAATAAATCAAAAATTTATTAAGTTTTTCAGAGTATTGGTGAAAATTTAGGCCGCAACAGACTCAAATCAATTTATATATCATCAGCATCGAGAGCTTCTTCCCTTATGAAGTAACACTGTGCATGCTATGAAATATCACATTCCACACACTCATCAAACTAATATCATACAGGCTCACGACAGTGACGCTTAGGTTCTGAAACCCAGGTCGGCTAAGAAATAAGAGTAAGGTATGTTACAAAGTTGATTTTTAAACAATAATAGAACCATCACACAGAGTAATGTTCAAAGGATTTGCAATTATTGCTTTGCCTGCTATGTCTGCACTGATCCCTCATCCTGACAAGGAATTTATAGTCCAATGAATTCAAATATAATAAAATAAAATAACTTTAGGTTGTCTTTGTATTCAATGTTTTTTCTTCTTAACTCATAAAACTGGAAAGAGTCATGGTAATAGGAATTTATAAAATTGTCATAAATTATAAAGTCCAGTAATAGTATTCATAATTTAACACTTTCCACTCTATGCCCGAGCAGCGCTTTTCCCAAGTACACAAAGCCCGAGCGCTGATCGTTCTTATATTGTATGGCTAGTGCTGTCTATTTTGTGAAGTTTCCAGTAGACACTCATTTCCTGGGTCAAGTGCCGCCTCCAGGAGCACCAGAGGACGATGAAAAATAGACAATACCACCTCTCTGCCATTGCTGAACATGGCTGGTCGTAGCCTGGGCATAAGTTGAGCCTGGAGGAAACGAAGGTCATTGACAAAGAACACCGATACTTCAATCAGCTCATTAGGGAAGCATGTGATGCACGGTTTTGTGTTTCATGGCCCTCAGAGCCCTACGGCCGAGTATCTTTGGGAATTCTGCGAGAGGAGATCTGAATGACATAGATGAATTGATGGTTTTCACACAGGGCACCTGATAATTCAATAATTTTCCCACCTTATAAAGACCAGTTTTCAAGTACAAGAGTCGCTTAATAGTGACAGTCTGATAAGAGGTGGTAATGGGAGAGGAAGTCAGAACTGATGATGGGTAAAGCAATGTCAAGGATGATGAACTTCCAGAAGAAACTTTGCCTGAATCCTAGACTCAAGGTTAAATTCATAAATCCATAGGTCTTGATTGTGCTATTATTGGTGGCACAAAGGTTGTAAGTCATTGGAAAATGACAACCTATCAGTAAACACAGAGGAAAGCAGGAGAGTTCTGACCCAATATCGACAAGAAATCGATGAATAGAAGACTGGTCGGTGATGAAAAGATGTGATGTGTTGATGGTGTGTTGGAAAAGCCATTGCCAGTCACCATTGCTACTGACTGTCGTCCTTGTTTCCCTTATAGCTACAGGGTGGATTACATTTCTTGGCCTTATCCTCGAACTTATCATGGTACCAAACCCAACCATCATCTCAAGAGTGTGACGGGCTTCCTGATTTTGACCATTGACGGTGCAACCGGGAACAATGATCATGAGAAGCAGACAGCTCCGTAACTTATCTTGACAAAGCCTCGATTGCCAGGTATAGCTTGTCCTCCGTCATCTCACTTGTGTTGGGAGAAATGGAAAGAACAGCCAGAGGAGGAGGGGACACCTGTCGTCTATCCAAAACATCCTGTCAGCGAGCTCCAACAGTTTGTCCAGGTATAACTGTATAATAGATCATGGAACAACTTTTTTAAAAATTCTAAGTTCGACATACGGCAAAATGTAGCCCGTAGTACCAAAGGAACAGAGAAAACTTTTTGTTTCGGTAGGTTGACATCCTACGGTGACGCTGAGGTCATTTATGTTGCGGGTAGGCAATCCACAATGCACACCCACTTTTTACGCTATTTTGGCTGTAAATGTCACGATTCAAGCATTTATTTCAGTCGATGCTGTACCAGTCATGTCAGGAATTGTCGAGGTCAGCCACAGAGATCGGATGGTCACATGTTTATACAATAACTAGTCTTAAAATGCAAATAAACCGGAAAAACTGTGAAAATTGCTTAATTAATGACTTATATTGTAATTTGCCCCACTTGTATGGCCATGATAGTACTCATATGACCCTTCCCCTTCTCTAGAACAACACCCTTTCCCTTTCTCAAGCAACCATCTCCCCTTCTCACTATGGCCCGCCTATCAACGCACTGCAATGGCTACATCGTATACGAAAATGGTTGTGTTCCAAATTTTGCAGCTCTTCGCCCACCATGAGGACCGGTGCCACTCAGGCTCTCAGGGTGACCCATTACTTACCACGTGGAGGTGGCTGCAACTCGAGTTTCTCCCGTATCCACCCACCCTTCAAGTCTTATAACTTATCAGTCACGCTGTAATCTTTTTTGGATCCAAACTTTGGCATTTGTTTCCTTGATTGGATTTTCTGACGGATGTTTCCATCCCTTTTCTCCGCTGTGCTCTTGCTCCCCGATGCCTATGTCATCATTTTCACATGTCTTTCGACGGCTTGAGTGAGGCAGTGTAAGTCAGGGATTTTTAAACCTGGGGTGAACTTCCCTCCGTCTGGTCGGCCAGCAGAGATTCAAGCTCCTCTGTCGAGATGTGATCCAGGAGAGGTAGTGCGGTGACTGTAGTGTACTCCCAGCCGATGATATTGGTGTAGTCAGATGCATTAAAGTTTATTAGAGGGCTGTGAAAAGCCTTGATTTCTTCTTCTGGCTATCCTCCGGAAATCGACTCTTTGCACTTTGGCTCTTTCATCACTCACCATTGCAATGAGGATGTTCTCTGGATGAGCGAAGAACGTGTTGCTCTGGACGAATTTCTCAAGAACCTGTCTGCACTTTTTAGGGAATTGTCTTGATCTCTGAAGCATTTCCCTCGCATATTTTGCTATTTTGGTAGTCTTCCAATTTTTCTTTATTTTGAATGACATTGATACATAGAGCTTTATGATAATCTGGGTTATTGTCTTCAAAGCCACTGTAGGTCGTCTTGTTCCTATGTAAACGCGCATCACCCTGTTGGCCGTCGTTCTGTACCTGCTGTTATCAATTTCACCAGGATTGCGACCAGCCAGCTCTTGTGGGATGCATCCACTGGCATTACCACGAGCCATGTCCAGTGGGTATTTTTGGTGTGTGCTGATGAGTGATGAATCTAGTTCAGGGTCAGGCAGATCAAGATCAATTGTCTGACATTTCACCACAGGCAGCTGCACACAGGTCTTCAGTTGGCGGCCTATTGGCCCACTGTAGCTACTTGGTCTGGTCGTCGGCACATCAAACTTCTCCATTACATGTCGAAGGGGGAATTCGTTTGCGTGCAGCCGGCACACAGAAATCTGTAAGGCACGCCCCAGACGCACTTCGATAAAACGTATAGCACCTCCCTTCCAGCCGGTGTTTGTCGGACAACCATTACAACCGATGCACCATATGGGAGACACGTCACTTTCAGCAGCTTTGAAAAAGTCGAGGATAGTGTTTTCGAGGCTCTCAGCATTTCCTGTTTAAGGTGATGCATCTCCCAAATAAAGCCCGCCAGATTCTGCATGAATAACTGCATGCTCTTCAGTGGCAGTCGTGATGCGCATTTAATTGTTGCTGCACAATTCCCTGACTTTCGTATTGTCTTTTCTCCCATCGAAGTACAAGGCTATCTACACTTCATCTATTAGCTTTTGCAGATCCTCTGCAGTCGTCGGTTCTCTGTATTTCTTCCTTTGGTGCGCAATTTTCATCCGGTCAACAACCTTTGATTTATCTTCAGGTGTGACTTGGCTGACATCCTCAAACGCTGCAGTCACGAGGGCTACTGCAATACCGCTGGCTACGTTGTATCTCTCTGCCAATTTGCAGGTCACGGGCAGCTCCAGGGTGTTGCGCGACGAGCAACTTGAGGACAGGTGGGAGGGTGGCTGCCATTCATCTTCGAACACAGACGGAGTGTCATCTGGAACTTTGGTACTCAAAGACTTCAGTTTAGATCCAATTTCCTGGGCAAAGGATTTTGACGCTCTCTTTTTAAATGTTTCCTTCATTTTTGTCACTTTTCTTTCTTCTTTGACACACTATTTTCTATGTTTTTCTGTCGTTTTCCAATCAATGGTCCCAATCACAAGCTCCCTGGCTGATCTTTGGTCCAAAAGGAATTGTATTTATTCTTTCTTAGACACTATCTTTGGCTTACAGATGCACTTGGACAGTTTTGGAAGATACTTGCATTGAGAAATATCAAACAGACTTTAAGCATCTTTCTTAAACAGTTTCAAGTATTTTTGGACAACAGGTGACTTTTCCTTCTTTGCTCTCTTCATAATGTTTCTACATTTCTTATGATATCTCAAAACTGAAGTGAGGATGCCATGGTTTAAGATGGTAGGTACAATACGCATCGTTCCACACTTGCTACACACTGTCGGCGACAACCTGCGTAATCTCCTGGGCCGATGGATCAAATCCTTCTCTCTCTTGCCGCTTTTTCATCTACACCCACTTTTAGTATTTCATAACATCTTCTAATGTGGGCAGATTTATTCCAGACAACTTTTGAGGAGCGCCAAAAAGAATTGTTACATTCCAAAGACGAATGTGTTCCCACTTTCATCACACTTTTTAATTGCTACTCCACAAAAAAATAATATATTAACTCCGACACGCGATTCTAGCCACGCCAGACCATGTGCTAAGCAAAAGACATTCTTGGGCAGTCGAGGCGCATAAATTGTTCTGCTAAATGGCTCCAAATTGTGCTGCTGTCATGAGTAACATTTTAATTCTTTACTTAAGGTGCAGCCTGAGACTTCATTGTTGACATTAATGGTGGGCAACGAGCTGCATCATTTTGAACACAAAACCCTTTGTCGTAGACATTGTAGCCAGTACAGTGTCGTTGATATGAGTTCGTGGGCGGGGTATAGGAGAAGTGGGGGGTTTTCGAGACCAGAGGAGAGGGTAAGAGGCCGTATACGTACTGTCATACCCATAAGAGTGCAGTAAATTACAAAATAAGTCATTAATTAAGCAATTTTTACAGTTTTTCACGTTTCTTTGCATTTTAAGACCAATTATCGTATAAACACGTGATCATCTAATCTCTGTGGATTATCTCGACAATTACTGACATGACTGGTATAGCATCGACTGAATTAAATGCTTGAATCACGACATTTACAGCCAAAATAGCGTAAAAAGTGGGTGTGAGTTGTGGGTGGCCTACTCTCAACATAAATGACCTCGGTGGCACCGTAGGAAGTCATCCTACCGAAATAAATTTTTTTCTCTGTTCCTTTGCCGTATGTTGAACTTAGAATTTCGAAAAAAGTTGTTTCATGATCTACTGTATAATAATAACTGTAACATGTAAAATGTCTCCCCCCAAATGGGCACAGGATAATTTCCTAATTGTTAACCCCCATAAAAGTAATTTAATATACTTCACGTCCAGTGGCCCGCCAATGGAAAGCATCCTTGTAAGAATGGACCGCAAATCAATTGCACAAGTTGATACTTGTAAATTTTTAGGAGTACATACTTTTAAACTATAAAAGGTCCTGGACAGAACACATTAATTATCTTAGCAGTAAGCTAAGTTCTAGCTGTTACATTCTAAGACAGCTTAGTTTAACTGTGGAAAGGGAAACTTTATTAAGCCTTTATTATAGTGATTTTTATTTGCATGTACTGTATAGCATAATCTTCTGGGGATCTACCCATCTGTGTACCAAAATATTTTGTCTCCAAAAAAGGGCAGTGAGAATCATAGTCCGGAAAGGGAACAGATCTCCCAGTGAACCGATTTATGAGGAGTTGAACATTCTTCCCATTCCATGTATATATATGTTTTTAACTGTTATGTATATAAAAATAATCTTTCTAATTAAAATGAGAATAATGTTTTCCACAATCACCTTATGGCAAATAGTGATATTCATTATAATTTTGTACGCACTAAAGTTGCTAAATTGGGACCCAAAGAAATGGCAATAAGGTTTTATAATAAACTGCCATCTTGTATAAAAACTGTTAACAATATAAACTCATTCAAGTTGAAATTGAAAAGACATCTCCTGACCAAGATGTATTATTCCATTGAAGAATACCTCAGTGATAATTATTAGAACAATTTCTGTGCATTAATAAATTATTTGTATCATAATATGAGTAATTATGTTTGTGTATATTTATCTTTTGATGTGCCTTATATCATATGCAATATTTATGTAACTGATCCTCTGGCAAATAAATTATTATTATATATTTTAAACATGCCCTGAAAGAGTATCTACTCCACAAATTTTTTTTATCATTTAAATGATTTTCTATTGCACCAGTAAGAATCAATGTTTCTGTTGCATATTTATACAATTACATTTGAGTGTATACACTAATATTTTTTACCTTAGCTAAAGCATATTAAATGCATTTGATGTATTTAGCATTTTTAGGTATTAACTGCATTTTATATATATTTTACGGATTCCTGTGTCCATTGTATTTGTGACCTCTTGGACAAATAATTTAATTATTATTATATAAATTGTTACAGTTGTAACACGCCCCTCCAAAACCCCGGCAAGCATCAGATTTCATTGTCGTCATAATGGCCGGAGACTCAAGAGGGGTTGGGCAGTAATCGCAGCCACGTCCGTCGCCCATCGGATGAGTGGCTACGCTGCGGTCGGGTCATGCATACGCAGTAGACGGAGTGACCCCAGGATGATGCCACTATAGTGACGCCACTATATTTCCAGGTCCGACAGAAACGACAATTAAGAGAGATATTTTGCCGAATGGATAGGTATGGGAATTCGTTTTTCCCCGAACAATAAGGGACTTTAATAAATGCTAGGCGTAATTTCATTAGAGCGTTTCCTTTTTATATGTAAATGGCTGGTGTCCTAACACCCCCCGCCACATGCCTATTGAGGCGGCTTGTGGGGTAGTATGTAGATGTAGATGACGGCCTTCTGCATGCGTGCAACTAGTGATTCTGCCTGTGTCACGCAGGACGGAATGCACTTGATGTTGTTTAACAGCGAGCCCTTAACTCCACCAAGCACACCTATGATGAGGACCACTAGTTTCACAGAGTGTCCAGGGTACATCTGCCGAAGTTCGAAAAACAGGTATTGATATTTCGTCCATTTTTCCACCTCCTTCGCATCCATGTTAGTTTCAGCCGGAGCCGAAAACTCGATCATGACCATGGAGCATCTGAGGTGGTCGAGGAGAATGATATCAGGCTAGGTCGCCTCCAACTGCCTTCAGATGGAGAAAGAGTAATTCCACCAGATCGTGCATTTATCCTTCTCCACGACAGACTCAATATCTGCAGGGGCATAGGGCAGCACATGTGTTTCCTCGATGCCATAAAGGTGTCGAAGGTGAAAGTATAACACCCACAGGGCCGCGTTGTGACGAGCTAAATACACCGTCCTGGCGTAATAACTACAGCCGGAGTGAAGGTGACTCAAAGTCTCCGGCTGGCCTGGCATGCCCTGCATTTCGTATCTGCAACCTCCGCCTTGAATATAATGCGGTGGTACACGAGTGTGTTTATGACACCATCCTGGCACGCAGGAACAAAACCCTTGGTCTTGGACTTCAGACCGGCGGAGCATAGGAAGGAAAACGTCAGCTCCTTCGATAGCCCATGCTTATCGATGTTTCGATAGAAACATCCATGCATGGGCTTATCGGTATTCGCCTTGAACAAGGCCTTCTGCTTGGCTTTTTTTATTTCGAGCTTGAGGACGTCTGCCTTCAATGACGAGATGGTCGTGTCATTGTCGCTTCCGTCGGAAGACGGGTCGAAGTCGAGACCGGTTTCGTCCACTGCCCTCTTTGCCATCTGGAAGAGAAACACCCCTGCTCCCGCACTCTCGTGCTCTCTCATGAGATTGAGCAGGAGGTCCCTGCCTTTCAACACTCGACATGCTGTACCCAGGACAACTCTGTTGTGGAGACACTCCGGACTCAATTGTCCTCTACCACCTACATTGTGAGGGAGATACAATCTGGCGACGGAAGATTTCGTATGAAGACTTCTATAGATGGTCATCATCTTCCTTGTTCCCCTATCGAGGTTCTGCAACTCGTTGACGTTCCATTTCAAGCATCCGAAGGTATACAGCAGTGTAGTAACCGCGAATATGTTCGTGGCAAGAACAAGGTCAGAACTCCAGATGTTCCTGAGAGTCGATCTGTATTTGGCGGTGAGCCTTCACTTCACTGCTGCAACCTCCTGCATTTGGGGCTGGGGGACGCCGAGATATTCATAGCTATCGCCGTCCTCGAGGTGACGAATTTGAAATTGAAATTCATGGCGTTCCTATGTGCGACAGAGAAGAAGTGGAAGAAGTTGTGTGTAAGATCATTCATGCCCTAGAAATTAGCATTTCTGCCATGGACATTGATTATTGTTTCCCGCCCAAACCTCGCGCGAATAATAGTGGTATAAAACTAGCACCCATAATTGTTCGCTTCATACGATCCAGTGTTGCACTCTGCATAGTAAGTGCTCGGAGGGCAAAGCAAAACTTTACTACCAAAGTACTGGACATGAATGAAGCCCTTGATCAACCCATCTACGTCAATGAATCTTTAACGCAAACTAATGGTAAGCGGTATGCTAAAGCTAAAAACCTCAAAGGGGCAAACAAAATAAAATACCTGTAGGTTCGAGGTGGCAAAATGTTCGCGAGAAAAACTGATGGTAGTGAACGCATTGTAATCCAAAGTGATGATGACATTGATAAACTTGCATAGCATGAAACGGGTACAATACCACTGAATCTTAATATTGCAACTAAGTCTGTCAACATTTGCTATGAGTGTAATGTATTAAGTGTTTAAACTTTGTGTGTGAACGGTATACGTTTTCGTGTAGAGTGCAAAAGCCTGGCGAGTCTATAGCTGATTTCGTGGTAGCTATTAGGCACATGGCAGCATCATGTGAGTTCGGTACTTTCCTAAAGGATGCCTTACGTGACAAACTTGTGGCCGGAATCGCGAATGATAATATTCGTGAGAAATTGTTGTGTGAGGAAAAGAGCTTTGAGGAAAGTTACGCGTTAGCTCTCAGGCTTGAACAGGCAGAACAAAAGTCGTCGATTTTCATGTCAGGTGCAGGTTCTAATAGTGCGGATATTGCAAAGTTACATGTAACGAAAAATGTGGGGCATCAGCACAAGTTCACGAAGTGTTTTCGTTGTGGTGGAGATCACAAGGCAGATCAATGTTCCTATGCAAAGTATCAGTGTCATCATTGCAAGAAAGTTGGTCATCTTCAGAAAATGTGTAAGGCTTATAAGGCTCAAAACAAAGGTAGGCCTAGTTATAATAAGCATATGCCTAAAGTACATGAAATTAGTGTAGGCTTAGGGCCTAGTGAAACAAACCAAGTGGGTTTGGAGTATAATAGTTCAGAACAATCTTCTTCTCGCTATGAGTTGTATTGTCTTAAGGGGCCTAGTTCTAATGGGAACAAAAAGGTAGCGCCTTATAAAGTGAATCTTATAATTGAAAATAAGGAACTGTGTCTTGAGTTGGACACGGGCTCAGAAGTAACGGTGATTCCGTACCAATACTATGAGAAATATTTATCTAATGTACAGTTAAAGAGTACGGATTTGAAATTAGTTACATATTCTGGGGATGAGGTTGAAGTTGTTGGTGAAGCTAGGGTAGATGTCTCAGTAGCCTATGGTCAGCCATCGGTGCAATTGCCGATTATAGTAGTGAGTGCTAGTAGACCCAATCAACCTTTGCTGTTAGGCCGTAATTGGCTTAGTGCGTTGAAATTAAATTGGAATGAAGTATTTGCCTTGCAAGTGAAGTTGGCTAGGCCTGATGTTAATAAACCTTGCGACTTAGCAGCTTTGATTAATAAGTACGATGATGTGTTCCATGGTAGATTGGGAGAAATTAAAGGCGTTAAGGCTCAAATTGTTATTCAGTCAGGAGTGACGCCTAAGTTTTGTAAGGCTAGGCCAGTGCCTTATTCTTTATGGCCAGATGTCGAAAAAGAAATTGAGCGGCTAATCAATAATGGTGTAGCCTATCCTGTCACGCATTCTAAGTGGGCGACTCCGTTAGTTGTGGTCAGAAAGCCTAATGGGGTGAGATTATGCGCTGATTACAAAATTACCTTAAATCCGGTCATTCAGAGTGAACATTACCCACTTCCCCGACCGGAAGATATTTTTGCGACTCTGGCTGGGTGTTCGTACTTTTCTGTGTTAGACTTGGCAAGTGCATATCAACAGGTGGCTGTGGCGGAGGAATCTCAACATTTGTTGACTGTCAACACGCACAAGGGGCTTTTGGGTATGCGTAGACTCAATTTTGGGCTGTCGTCTGCTCCTAGTATATTTCAGTGTGCAATGGATGACATCATAAAGGGTCTTTCCTGTACTGTGGCGTATCTGGATGACATACTTGTGGGAGGAGAGACAAAGCAGGAAGCTTTTGACAGGTTGGAGGCATTGTTAGGCCGCTTGTCTGAATATGGAGTACGTGTAAATAAGCAAAAATGTAAGTTTTTAGAATCTGAAGTCACTTATCTGGGGCATGTTTTGACATCTGAGGGCATAAAACCGTCAGCTAATTTAGTGAAAGCCATTCAAGATGCTCCGGAGCCTAAGAATAAAGAGGAACTTTGAGCTTATATAGGCCTATTAAATTATTACCGTAGGTTTATTCCCAACTTGTCTTCAAGACTACGGGTGTTGTACACCTTGTTGGAACTGAATCAAACTTGGTCGTGGTCAAAAGCATGCAGTGATGTTTTTCAGAGTAGTAAGAAATGGGTGCTTGAATCAAACCTCTTAGTACATTATGATGTGTCTAAACCCTTAATTTTGACTTGTGATGCGTCACCATTCGGTGTAGGTGCAGTACTGTCTCATTTAATTAATGGTGAAGAGAGGCCAATTGGTTTTGCCTCTAAAACTTTGTTAGCAAGTGAAAAGTCTTATTCTCAGCTGGAACGAGAGGCGTTAGCCTTGGTCTTCGGAGTGAAGAAATTCCACAATTATATTTATGGCAGGAAATGCATTCTACAAACTGACCATAAACCTTTGGCGGTGATTTTTGGGTCCAAAAGAGGAGTATCAGCAGTGACCGCAGCTCGATTGCAGCATTGGGCGTTGCTGTTAGCGTCATATAATTTTGAGATCAAGTATAGGCGAGGTAGTGATATTCCCCATGCTGACGCATTAAGTAGATTGCCTCTGCAAATGGAGGATAAAGTAGAAAATGTTGATAACTACTTTTCAGCTGTGGACAATTTGGTGGTGAATTTTGTGACAGCGGATAGGGACGGAGTCAACATTGTGACGAGTCGAGATGTTGCGACTGAAACCAGTAAAGATGCTTTGCTTTCCAGAGTTCGAGACTATGTTTGGCATGGTTGGAAAGATATTAGGCCTAAAGAGGACCCCGACTTAATTCCTTTTTGGCAACGTAGAGAGGAGTTGGCAGTGGATTGTAACTGCATTGTCTGGGGTAGTAGGGTTGTTATTCCAAGCAAACTTCGAGCTCCAGTTCTAAGGTTGTTACATGACCAGCATCCTGGAATAGTTCGAATGAAGCTCCTGGCTCGCAGTTTCGTATGGTGGCCTAAGTTGGATAAAGCGATTGAGGAAGTACTGGATTCATGTGTTGTTTGCCAATCTACAAGGAAGGCGGCAACTAAGGTGCCTCTTCAGCAGTGGCCGGCTACAAGTAGGTGTTGGCAGAGAATCCATGTCGACTTTGCTCAGGATCCATTTTCTACAAAAATGATTTTTGTTGTGGTGGATAGTTATTCCAAATGGGTGAAAGCGTCACTCATGTCATCAACGACTGCAGAGAAAACAATCGAAGTGCTTCGAACCTTAATGGCAGCACAGGGACTTCCGGAAGAAGTGGTTTCTGATAATGGTTCTCAGTTAATTAGCGAGGAGTTTGAGGAGTTCTTGAAGAAAAATGGTATAAAGCATACCTTGAGTCCCCCTTATCATGCACAATCTAATGGGGCTGCGGAGCGGTCCATTCAAGATCTTAAAAACTCTCTGGTTAAGCAAGTGTTGATGGAACAAAACTCTGGTTACAAAATTTCCTTACAGCATAAATTAGATAATTATCTTTTTGCATATAGGAATACACCGCACACAGTAACCGGCTTGATTCCAGCTGAGGTCTTTTTGAAATGTAAACCTAGGACTAAGTTGTCGTTTGTCAAACCTAATCTAACTGAAGTGTTGGAGACAAAACAAAGAATACAGAAAGAGTCTGCGGACAAAATAAGAAGTAAGCCTAGAATGTTTGTGGAAGGGGAAAAGGTTTGGGTTAAAAGTGTGCGACAAGAGAAAGTGAGCTGGTTCGCAGGTAAAATTCTTAAATGTGTGTCAGCGGTGACATATTTGGTACAGACATGCGGTAGAACCCGGTTCTGTCATGCAGATCATTTGAGACCTGATAAGTGTGAGGGCATAACAGATGAGGAGTTTATTAGGTCAAAACCTGGTCCACCAGTACCAGGGTTGCCGCCAACCCCACCAGTTCATTGGCCTGCCACTGACGTTCTGCCAGACAACAGGAAGAGCGAAGAGAAGCAAGAGGTCTCACGAGCAGCTAGCCCAGAACAGGCCTCCATCGTGTCTCCAGCTAGAAGGGTCCAGCCTTCTCCAGTTAAGGTCACTTCATCGCCTGTTCAACAATCTCCGGGGTTGGGCAATCAGCGGGGAGTGAGTCAGGGTAGTTCCCCACCGGTCGCGACTAGACGGTCCCAACGGACTATTCGCAGACCAAAGAAACTTGATTGGTAGGCGCACAGAAGCCCGTGTAAATATGTAAATAGAACCGTTAATTGGATCGATAAAGATAATCGACCAGTGATAAAATTTAGTTGTTTTTGAATTTAAGTTGGGACGAGTGTAGTGTTTAAACTTTGTGTGTGTGGCTGCACTGAATGACGTCAGCCACCAGCCATGAGCCGGCAAGTTGCCGGATCAGCCAGTCTGTTATCGGTACGTATGGCGGTCGGTCATTTCTTATACCGGTATTCTTACTCTTACATTAGTATTAATATACTAAAATGTTAACTGCCGATCTATCCTCAGCCATTTCAATGAATTCTTAATTCATTTGACCAATGTGTATGAATTAATATGTTTGTCTGAAACCTGGTTAAAGCCTTCCTTACCCGATGCAATGGTACATCTTCCAGAGTATGACTTATTTAGGTTAAATAGATAAGAGAAGATTGTTGGTGGTGTGGATGTTTATATGTATCCATCATAGTTTGAAAGGCAGAGTATTGTATTCCTCACCTCCATTTTACTCATCAAAGCCTAAATTTATGTTTGTTGAAGTTAAAGGTTTTAATACATCGAATCTATTATCTACCATCCACCAAAAAGCTGTTTATTGAGTATCTGTGAGTGTGCCCTGCTTAGATATTATTCAACCTACAATAACCTTGTCTTTGTTGGTGACTACCATCGATGTACGCCGAGACTCCTACGAAAGCTCATACTTAAAAAACCTTATTTTTAGTAATAATCTACACTAAGTGCCATTTGAACCTACCCATCACACCACTACTAGTCATACCCTCTTAGATCTGTGTATTGTTGATGCTTGTGAAAAGGTCGACAATTATTCTCAATATCCTGTTCCGTTTTTATCTGCCCATGACCTCATCTGTATTAAGTATAAGTTCTCCACTCAATGTTTTCTCCCAAGGACATATGTCTCAAGCAATCTGAGTAACTTTGTCAACTCACTATATCAGAATAATCTCTTTGTTAAAGACTGGACTCAGATTTTTTCTTCCAATCATATTGACCAGAAAGTGGAGGCATTAAATTCTAACCTATTGCATTGTGTAAATATGCAGGCGCTGAAACGCATCTGCTACCATAAACGACCTCCTTCCCCTTGAATTACAGAGGAAATAAAAGGCCTTATCAAGGAGAGGAACTAGAGATGTGAAAATTACCATAATTTTCATCTGAGGTAGATTACCACGGTAAATTACGGTAATTATCAAAAATTACCATAATTTTCCAGTATTTTTTAATTTTAAGCATTTAACGGCAAAATAATGGTTAAATAGTTAAGCCAATAGCAATAGGAAGGGAATAACAATGTTTAAATCATACATAATACAACATTAATCTATTAGAAATTTTTAAAATTGTAAAAAGAACTACGGCAGCAGCATGCAATCTGGCTTTCTTTTGTCAATGTATGAGAAATTTTCAAGATGAATATTCAAATGCATTCCTCTATAAGTAATGTTATAATTTAAGTAAAATATTCCAAAAATGAGTTGTACATGTCTCAATTGATTATTAAACATGTAGGAAATGTGAACTTGGCTTAAAAGATCATGTTGGGAATTTATCTGTATGAAAAATTATTTCAAACATAGGTTAATTATCTAGAAAATTGCATTAATTTAATGGGGTGCGGTAAATTACGAAAGATACCACGGTAATTTATGAAAATTACCAAGGTAATTTTCAGAGTGGCCTATCTCTAAGAGGAACAAACTCAGATGAGCCTACATTCGCACGAGAGATCCCATTGTTCACAGAAAATATAAATCACATAGGAATAAAATAAAGTCACTCATTTGTGGTACTAAGCGTCAATTCTACTCTAATGTATTCTCTAAACCAATGAACTCAAATACTGCATGGCGACAGCTTCGGCGACTTGGTTTACTGTGGCAGAAAGATGACCTAATTATCCATGACTTTTCACTGAACCAGTTCAATGAATATTTTACTAGTGTCACCATTGGAGATCTGAATGAACCACTGTATCACATTACTGACATAGATCCTTTAGTCCCTTACAATGACAACAACTTCTACTTTAAGCATGTTACTCCTCATCTCTTGACCAGGACCCAATGTTGCTGCAAATCGCACTCATTGGGCATTGACGAAATATCTATCGACTTTTTTATTAAGGCTGGAGATGTCTTGGTACCCATCATCCTTGAAATTTTCAATCTCTCCTTATCCAGATCTGTCTATCCATCAGTATGGAAGTCAGCAATAGTACTAAAGATTAAAAAATCGAGAAATCTTACTGTACCATCCTACTGCCCCATTTCTCTACTTTGCACATTGTCCTAAGTTCTGGAGAAACTTGTTCACCAGCAAGTCAGTGATTTCCATATAAAAACTCATAAATTGGACCCTTACCAGTCCGGATTTCGAAAGAACTTCAGTTCTCAATTCCCCCTTCTCAGGATTACTGACGACATTTGTCTGGCTATTCATAGAAAAATGGTGACCATTCTGGTTCTCTTTGACTTTAGTAAAGCTTTCAACAGAGTTAATCATGCCAATCTCCTTAACCCGTTCAACGCGGCACCATTTTTTGGCTTACCTATCCGGTGGCTGAAATTTTATTTACTTATTTTCCGATAGATTTTAACTCTAAAAGTCGTTATTCAATGTTTAAAAAAATTTAATGTTAAAATTGTAATTAATAAAAATTTTTTAATTAATGACGGGAATCCCCGTCACGAGTCACCGGCATGAACCTGTAGTGCGTGTTGCATAGATATCTACCATTCCCTTCTGGCATATTTTTTACTTTAGGTCTCTGTATTATTTAATATTCCCATATTATTTCATTAGGCTTATATGTACAGTCAAATAATGAATTAGAGCAAAGTTTAATGTGGAACCTGATAAAAGGGACATGTTTTTGTAGTCGTGGCTTTTCCTTTCACATCCATAAAACTGCTAACCTTTGTGTATAAGAGAGAACTAATTCCTACATTTTGGAATAATGAGGTGCAATTTCCACAAAAAATAACTTGTAATGCAACCGGGCTTTCAATGTTGATACATCATCGTCAGGGTACAAATGGTGTTAGGTGTAGCCAATATGTACATCTTTTGGAAGAGGTGGGGGAGAGAGGAGAGGTGATAAGTAGAAAAACCGGAGGAGGTGAATGGGGATGGGGAGGAGTGGAGAGTTGGGAATTGGTGGGTTTTTTTCAGGGTTAACAAACTTAGACAACACACCATTCAGTGACAAACAATAATCGGTGGTAGTCTTCTTCTCTTCTTTCGGATCAGGTCAAAATTTCCGGGGTGCTGCTTCCCCCCTTCTTTCCATTGAGTTGCAATTGTGTGCTCCCAAAACCAGTTTCCACCCCCCTCTCCCCACCTCTTCCTCCATTCAAAGTGTTTAGGCGTCTTACTGGGAACCCCCCCCCCACCCGCCCGCTCACAGACGAACCCTGCCTTGAGTGGGCCACGCCCGATCCGCGCGGCTGCCTGTGCCTGCCCAGGGACACTCTCCCTCCACCACCACTCACCAAGGGCCTTTGGAAGCAACACCACGAAATTTTTGACCTGAGCCGAAAGAAGGGAAGAAGACAGCCACCAATTATTATTTGCCACTGATTTGTGTTGTCTAAGTATGTTAACTCCAAAAACACCCACCATTTCCCCGCTCTCCACTCCTCCCCATCCCCTTTCACCTCCTTCTTCGGTTTTTCCACTCATCACCTCTCCTCTCTCCCCTACCTCTTCCAAAAGATGTATATATGGGCTACACCTAACACCATTTGTACCTTGATGATGATGTATCAATATTGAAAGCCTTATTATGCATTAAAAGTTATTTTATATGGAAGATTGCACATGATTTTTCCAGTATGGACAAATTCCACTCCATCTCGAATGAATCCTCGGATTTTAAATAATTCTTACATCTTGACACACCTTCGTTAATAGGTGCTTATGTACCTGCTTAAAAATGTCTAAATCGAAGTACAGCGCGATAGTCTTCTAATTACCTAAATTTGTAGAATATGTGTAGTTTACATATTCAACAAAAGAATTAAATCAATGAGAAATAAAAATTTAACGCATTTTACATTAATTTTTATATAAGAGGCAAAGACACTTTTACATTTAAACTGGTTTACACTAAAACTGGAAAAAGCACATGCATTACAAAAGTTTAACTAACATGAAATATATATATTTCCATATATTTTCCGCAACCAAGTTTTCAATATTAGAAGATGAATGATCTATTCAAAGAAGCAACATGTATTTTTGATGCGTATTATGTAGGAAATTATTTTTAAAATCACAATTACTTTTTTATAAATCAATATTTTATTTACGTTTCCACATTTACATATACACATTTATTTATACACATCTTTTTTTTCTTTATACACAATTAATTTATATACATATTTTATCTTTATGATAATCCACAAAACATGGAATGAGACATAAGGGAGGGCAGCCATCGCACTCCTATTCCTCCCAAAGGAAGGAGACAATATAAACTTGTCTCCTTCCTTTGTCCCTTTCTATAGCACTCCCGGCACTCCTATTTTTTTGCTCATTTGAGCTAAGCATGGCTGGGAAATGTTTCGATAAGCCCATGATCCTTAGAGTTGGAGAAGGTCGAGGAGTAGGTGTGGAAGAAGAAGGTTGGAGTAGAGATTTTACTACGGAGAGTCGGAAAGAATAGAGAGATACCCTGGGGTGGGATTTTAGGAATGAAATAACTGTTCACTAGGAGGAGGTGGAAAATGTGGATGCCCAACTTCCGATACCATTTAAGTGTCTTCATCTCTATTGGGTAGTAGGACATCATTTGATCCAAATTATCAATGCCACCCATTGACTTGTTTTATTCAGCAACAGCCTCCGGTTTGGAAGTGGAGCCACCTCCTCGCCGACAAGGGACATCGACCATTTGACTCCCATATTGAGAGCTGATCATCAGCACATCTCTCCTGTCTCTCCACTTAAGAACACAAGCAAAATATATACATTTATGTTTAGATATATATTGGGAAAAGTCACCACTTAACACTAGTTCTAATATTATTAATGCCAAGTTCTCCGATATTTACTTACGTGACTGCGGTATTGCGTTGCCTTCCCTCAAGGAAAATAAACTTGACTCTAAGGGTTTGAGGCGTAACTTTATGGAACTCCTTCATGATTGAAAAGAAAAAACTTTGTTTAGTTCCACATAAAATAATTTTATTGACGACCTAGGTTTCGTCGGTGAGTGACATCATCAGGGAAACTTGACTCGATGAAACCTAGAAAAATTGAAATATTAATAGCATCCGAATTCATTGCCTCACAGCAGTAAGTGTAATAATTATTCTAGGGAAAACTCTACTTACGTCAAATTCTTTTTGCATTGAACTCTCCAAAACTTCCTTCAATGTCCTGCTCTTAATAGAGCCTGGAAAAATAAATGAACTTTAATTGAAGCAAAAATGACAAAATATGATGGTTGATTTCAGATATAGTTATTTTGAAAGATAACTTTGCACTTGGGTCTAAATGCTACGATAAAAAAAAGACAGCATGCTCACAAAACCATCGTAAGTAACGACAACACAGCGGCGTAAACTTGTCGTACTTTATTACTTTAACAGTATAATTTGAAAGAAAAATCGAACTAAACCTTGTAACACAAAAATAAATGCAAATTATTTTAGGAAATCAAAAAAAAATCGTAGGTTCTAATTCATCATATATGCTCCAAGTTTATAAGTTGAAAAAAGAGAAACTAAATACATAAATGCGTTGAGTTATATAATAATTTTTACATGATATGTTACGGAACACATGCGTTGAAATATAATACGTCTATAACAACGGAATGTACGCCTAACGTTATCATATCAGGAAATCTAGAACTGTTTCCTTAGATAGAACGTATAAATGTACAAATAAAGAGATAAACAAATATGTGTAATGGAAGACGATAAGACGTCATACATTCTACTCCTTTCCAAAGGCATATGCTTATCTGTAATTATAAAATGGTTAATATAATTGAATAAAGATAGCAATAAAACAATGAATTGTCTCAAAAAACGTTGGAAAAAATTAAAAAAGAAATTAGTTTTTATACCCCTAGAAAGTAGGCAAAATGCAATAACAAGTGATTAACAAACAATAAGAAATAAGTAAAAAAATCTTTCTTTTGTTTGAATATTATCCCTGATCTAAAAACTGTTCCAATATGGAAATAATGAATGGAAAAACACGAAAGACAATAATAACTATATTAGAAAAAAGAAAGGCTAAGTAGCAGTACTCACCAAGAAAACGATGTGTAGTCTTCGAAAAAAAAAGCTGCCGGAACCAAAACTGACCCCACTCCCTCAAAGTAGGGTTCAATCTGATGACTTCAGCGCGACGACAGAGCGCTTGCGCGTGACTGAGAGCAGCAGGAACTATTAGAAAGACGCTTGTACCGGTGACGGGAACTCCCGGCATGAGTCACCGGATAGAACCTAGAATACGGGAATTCCCGTCATGCCGCGTTGAACGGGTTAATAAATTGAAGGGCTGAACTTCTCTGCCTCCGTTTTAAGCTGGTTCCATTCTTATCTAACGGACCACCAACAGGCAGTCAAGGACTCTGTCGGAAATTTGTCTTCATGGTTACCTATTACACATGGTGTCTCTTCTTGGCCCGCTGTTGTTTCGCAAAGGAATACGTTATCGAATGCACCCGTCACAGTCATTAGTAGCCAGCCTTCGTCGTCCGCTCACCTTTATATTTCCTCGCCACCCAATTTGACCTTGAGTCTCATGATTGCTATGTCATCTGTGAATCGGATAAATGAAAAAAATATTAACCAGAACTTTTTGAATAAAACTTTTCCAACTTGTCCTAAAAGACAGTTACACATGGAATATGAAGATTTATCATGAGAAAGAAACAAGAACTGGAACTCCTGTTTCATCCTTTAAGTTGCTACGAAGCTAGTGAGAGGTTTACTAAATAGTGGACATTTTTTATACACTGACAACAACTACACCAGTGTCCACCTGGCTAATCCACTCCTTACTGCATATCGTATGAGGGGACGCTAATATAAGTAACAGGAAAATAAACCTGCCAGATGTCGTAAATGCAGTTGAACAAGGACGAAGTAATTTCTTGAGAAAGTTATAGGATATGGTGTGATAAGAGAGGTGTGTAGTTGCTTGGTACTGTGCATGATAATTAAAGTGCATGCTAAAACAGTCAAAACAAGAAAAGGTGTAGTAAAAAAACACAAATGATTGTTGATTATAATTATTTGAATGTAGACTATAATAATCAACAAAAGTCGTATATCTTCTTTCAGATGTGGTATAAAGTAGTCCAGGCTATTCAGCTAACCACAGGGTCAGCTTTCGTGAACTTGCTTGTTCTCTGCAAAGTTACGAGCAAAAAGATCTCAATTACAAAATTCAAAGAACATGCTTGCCTAACTGCTCAAGGCAGATGAAACACCTACGGAAGTTCAGTCCATGATCCCATCACTAACTGTGACTTGCTCTCGAATGAACATGGGCTAAGCCATAAGAAGATGTAATGTGTGCAATGAGAAAACACACAAGCTGTCAAAGGACGTGAACATGCCATGAGAAGATGTAAACAGACAGCGTGGAAATGCTACAAATGTAATGCGTACTTTTGTGTAGAATGATTTTCCAAAAGCATACATCAAGAAAGAAGTAATATAAAAACTTGAAAATGGAAAGGAAACTATGAAAACTTGGTAAATAATTCAAATGGTAAATTGATTTTCTTCATTTTACAAATACAAGCATAATTCAATGCAAATAAATAGGTATAAAAAATAATTGCATTCATTTCTATTCATTTAATCCACAAATTCAGAGATAAAAGGTCAATTTAAATTGCAAAAATAGCAAAATTAATCCAGAGACTCTCACATAACAAATTGCAAAGTTTTGGCGTGGAGACTGCCCATCATGCAATATGGATGTTACAGAATGGCAGCAAAAGTTGCATATTCACTTCGCAGCTCCAAAAGTAAAAGTATGTGCGAGTTTCATATGTTTCATGAGAGGTCAAAAATAGCATGAGTCAATGCAACTCACATGGTAGAGAACGCTTGATGTAATTATTTTTAGTAAGGTCAAAGTTGATTCGCCTGATTTTATGGCTCGAGCCTCGAACTCGAGAAAATCAAGCTCCTGATCAGGAGCTTGATTTTCCTAATTGAGAGAAATTACCAGATGTTTTAATTAAACGAGGTAAATATTTATAATTGCTAAGTGTATTGAAAGTAATATAATATTTTCACAGCATTAAGAGCACTACTGCCAATCCCTTTATTTTGCAATACAACATGCGTCAAAGGGGCATTTGAATTTTTTTCTTCAAAGAATATTTTGATACAGAATATTTAAATCTTTTTTCATCTGGATGTGTTGCAAAATAAACAAAAAATATGTAAAATGGCAACAGATACAAACAGAATTCTAATATTGAAAGTGCATACTAAATATAATAAATAACTTTAATAGTAATCCATTTTTTCAAAAATACACTTAATGAGTAATAATTTATTCTCTACACTTTTCCATCACAATTTTGAAATAGCGAACATTTTAAATTGGTATAAGAGTTGATGATAGACCTCAAGAAGCCTTAACAGGACAATGAAGAATATAATCCTAATGACTGTTTCCACTACCCTCATTTTACATCAGTTAGTATACTTGTCGCTGGTTACATTTTACAATGGAAATGCCAGTTAGTGTCACCAGTGGTTGGACTGCTAACCACGGTCGGCTGACCTTGGTTGGTGGGTTTCACTGGTGAAAAATTTGCAATGGGAACACTAGTCTTACGACTCTGGTAATAGAAAGCATTACATCCACTGCCTTCTTCACCAAATTTCTTATTTCCTGATGACCTGGAGATTGAGAAAGTTCCCTTACATTCTTTAACACTGACTAACCAGCACAATTACCAACTGCTGTGTCCATCGTTTTGTTGAACAACTTTCCTTCGTCATTTCTCTCTACACCAATCATGGTTTCCAGACGGCTGTTTGTTATGCGGGTTAGAATGTTCCCCTTGGGATACTACTGGTTGGTTATCCAGCATTTTCTAACTAGTGTAAGAAGAATGTAGGCAGCGAAAACGAGGCATTAGTCACACTAAGTACGGAATTTACGAGATATGCATTTATTTCTCTTCTTTTTACCTATGAAACTGTTCATCAATTGAAGATATTCAAATAAAGAGAACTATCAGATTTTGTGTGCAAATGAAGAGGAAGATTTAAGTAACAGGATAATTTAAAGGGACAGATGATCCTTGCATGGTAAATTAACAAGATGTGATGGCCTTAATTTCAGTGTCACACTATCCTGGAGTCTCCCATGCATATTTTGATGTTAAACTGTTTCTCATTCTGAACAATTTTTATTTATTTCTTCCAAAATGGCACAGAAAAATCTTTTGTTTGTAAACTGTATGCATAGAGTATCCTTCATAATTACGTTCAATAAGTTTTCTTCCCTTGCTTCTCCACTTGCCATTTTTGGACTTCAAGTGTATAGCTAGCTATTAGTGTCTCGAATTGTACCATATGATATACATAGCATGAAATCAAAAGTAATATCAAAAAGCCTCTTAGTTAATTTATTTCTACCAGACTTAAATGGAAGCTGGAATGGCAGAGCCATACTAATACAAAGGCTTCAGCTCACTGGAGTAATTCTAATAACCTTAATACAGAGCTGGCCTAAGCACAGACGAGACAGAAGGTCATCACCCAGAAGGTCCCAGTCCCCTTATCCTCTCTGCTTATTCAAACATGTACCAATCAATGCCACCATAGCCTCCCCCACTCCTATGTACACCTGCAGCTGCAACAGCTTTTTGTGGGGAAGAAATGCAGACACATGTATCATATCATAGGATTTCACACCCCTGCACTGGCCAACACAAAAGAGGAGCAATAGTGGAGGAGTGAAGGCTGGGACATTCCAACAATTGTACATTCAGTGCTCTGCTGTGATTCAAAGTACATTCTATGGGGGAATAAATTTTTCCAACAAACGAAGCGCTGCCAATGTTGGCCAGGAGAACAATCTGCTTCCTTTCTGGTGGCATATTTATTATTCTAAGGTGGAGGCCATGTTCAGGAAAATTCAAACACAGTAAGGTTGCTTTCCTTCTGGCCGCTTGCTTTCCCCAAGCATTATCCGTGCTGGCTTCCAAACGGAGGCACATTATGCATTAACCCCTTCCCTGACAAGGACGAGTTAACTCGTCCTAACCGCTCTTTCGACTTCCTAGCTTCCGAAGACGAATAATCTCGTCCCCTTCGTAGAAATTCTATCTCTAGGCAGCAGATGGCGTTTGCGGACACACTGGCTCATTTTTAGCCAGTTTTTGACACTTATTTCGTTGCATTAGCGTATGGAATTGCGTCATAATTTTCATAATTTTTACTTGGTATTTGTACAATTACACGTGAGATTTAGCGCATTATCTGCTCTTGTTTTAGATAAATTTATCTGGTATCGAATTCATACATTTAGGCGTAATATCAATGCATGTATACTGCATTCAAATGTTATTACATTTACAAAAATATTGCATTTGTTTTTTATTTTTGGGTTCATAACGCTAAATATAATTGATTCCGATATTCATGGCGACTGGCCGGATGCAAAAATAACAGTCGTGCGATATACACTCGTAACGGTGATACTATGTACTAGGAAAAATAAAAATAAACCCTTGCAATCGCTTCTAAACAATGCATTACGTATCTACCTACCCGTAAACTGCACCACGGACGTGTGGCAGGGGGTGTTATGCAACCAGCCATATAAAAAGCGAATACAGGATAAAGGAATATTCGGATAAAGCTATGACTGGTGAAGCGAGTTTCCGCATGATTAGTCTAGATATGTTCATGCTCTAGTAATACATTGTATGTGAGTAGAAAGAATTGTTGAACTTATGCATACCTATTACAGCAAATTTCTCAAATACTTAGCCTTCCTTTCCTGTCCTTCGATTGCAGTGTTGTAGTAAAAAAAATTTTCTGCCGTGTTGACGTGAAACTCGTGATTTCTCAGACTCGTAAATAACCTTTCAGTCTCTACAACCTGTGGCTTCTGTGGCTGTGGCTTTGTAGTGGCTTCCACTTAGGTATGCAACAAACGGCTTTTAGAGGTTGAGATTTAGACGATGATAGTCATCTTATATCCAACCCCCGTAAATGTCATTTTTCGGGAAAAATCGGAAGAAATCTCTCGATTACAGCATTACTGGTAGTTCAAAAAATGTTCAGGAAAGTGGCAGTGGCTTGCTCTCCCGTTCATTACATTACGTTCAGGTTTCCTCTCGCACTCATGTACTAAGCTGCAGCCCTCTTTCTTCCAACGTCACCCGAGAAAAAAGGGACAATAGATAAGGGGCGCGCCGCCAAGAGTGCATTGTCCGTCTGGGAAGCCCCAGGAAAATGGTTGGGCGTGCGGTCGCTTTCCGACCCTGCTTGATGCCTGTCATAATAGGGCCATAATTTCTTCACTCAAGTGGGACAGCGGACACTTATGAATGGGAAAGATCTTCTGTGGAAAAGAATGCCTTCATCCTCATTGCTTTACGACCTCATGTGCTTGTTTTGCGGTAATCTTTGAAAGCAAAGAATACGCACGCACATATGGAAAAGGCATATTTTCCCTCAGACTTGCATTTAGCAAGACTTTGAGCAGGATGACTCCGCCTTTGTTATTATTCCCCCTGATTTCCATCTTTCTCGGTACCCTTCCCTTCTCTCTAAATCTCACCGATTTGTCTTATCCTCTTCGGGAAGGTACTGTATACAAGCTTATGTCAATATCTCCGTGGATATTCCTAATGTACCCCTGAAATTCTTTTACCTTTATCAAAGGGTCTCGACATAAAATCATTTCAATTTATCCTAAATTTTCAACGGAGACATACGTTAGTTCTTCACTCTCCTCCTGAGCATTCACGTCTAGTGTCCCCTCTCCATCAGCGTTTCACAGAAATCCGTTTTTATGTGATTAGATGTCGATAGCAATTTTTTGTTACCTCAGTGTTTTTTTTACTGTTTTGCTTTATTCATTCTGCAACAGAAAGTGAGAGTGAAAGGGTGTTGAGGTGGAAAAAGGAGATTTAGAAACTTCGAGATCTGAATCGAGCTTCTCTGAGCACACCATATCAGATGCCGAGTGCGAAGGTGAGCCTATTGAAGACGACCAATGGAGAGAAATGAAAAGTAGCGAATCTCCCCCTCCTGCTCCCGCAAGGTTCAATTTTGAAAGTACTTCATCAATCAATTTTGAAGTTCAAGAAGATGGTGGTGTACTCCAGTTTTTTCAACTGTTCTTCGGCAATGAATTTATATATCTAATTACTGATGAGAGAAATTAGTATGCTAATCAGTGTCTTCGTGAAAAACGCTCTGATTCCAGAGAACAATGGCGTGAAGTGAGTGCTCCCGAAATACGAGTTTTCTTGGTGCTAATAATGCTGCAGAGCATTGTGAAAAAGCCTGACAAAGATCATTTTTGGACCACATGGTGGATTCTGTGTACGCCATTTTTTTGGGAAACGATGTCATATCGCCGATTTGCAAAAAAATCTGGAAAAATTTACACTTCACAAAAATGAGGAATATGTCGCAGAAATACGTACTAATCCAAAACTGAATAAGATTTGAAAAATCTACCAAATGTTGAACAGGTGGAAGGAAGTCATATTTGAATAATAGACTTGACCTCATCGAAAAAAATTATTGAGGAGTACATCGCCAATTTTTGGCTCATGAAGTGGGTAGGCCACCCGCAACACCTTGCCCTCTCCGCCCCTTAGAAATTCACTTTCCTGAGCTGATCCTAGCCACTAATAAGAAGGCAAGCCCAACAAGCAAGTGCTTTTTGTGTACTAGAAATCGAGATGTGCATGGGAAAATTATTCGAAGGGAAAGCAGATATTTTTGCCCAGATTGAGATGTAACTCTGTGGTTATAACGCTGTCTCTCACCATGTTTTAGGACTTACCACACAAAAAAATCTGAAAATAATTAAAATTTGTACTAATTGATTTTGATATATGTTAGGGTTGTAGAATTTTCAATAAAAATATAGATATTTTGGCTTAAATACTTGTTCTAGCTGAGGTAGAAGTGAATCTCTCTCACTTTAGACAATTGATAACAATAATGGTTTAAATTGAAATTATTAATAAATAAAAGCTCAATGCTCAAAATAAACTTTTTTTCCCATCATTATATCATACAAATAATTGAAAAATGCAATAAAAAAATATGATCCTTTTTGGAACCATTTCCTCAAAAAAATGTGTCAGGGAAGGGGTTAATGTGCCTCCGTTATATATCTCTCATATATAGATAACCTCTTACGCATTTTAAACATATCATTGAACCCTCGCTCTTGCCATAGTTTCCCCTGCATTTTACTCCCTTTTTATATTCTAGGTTTCGCTTCTCCTCTCCCACTCTGGCAAGGATTCACCTGTTGTGTCCACTTCTCTCCCTACAGTCTATGATACTTCACCACTGTGAAAAAGGGTTTCCTCTTTTAATCATGAATGCAAACGTATGTTTAATGCAACTTCAAAGCATGGGAGTAGATTTTCAATGGCTACACAAATAAATAAGCTGTGAATGCACAACTACTAATGAATTAATAAATACACAAATAAAAAAGAGTAAGTAAGAAAGATATGTCATTTTCCTTATGACTCATTGCCTTTTTAAAATGTTGAAATATTTATACTTAGAGGTGAGGTATGTATCCACTTTCAATTATGTCACTAGAGTTCCCATATACTGCAGCATATTTAAAAGTTTTATTGAGGGCATTTACTCGAGATGAAAGAGTGGCTTTTTTTAAATACCATGTTATTCATAAATTGATACATACATTATTTTATTTACAGTATTTTAAATTAATTCACTTTAAATATATGCAAAAAGAATAAATTCTTGGTACATGCACTGTTGGTCAAATTATCTGTCAATGTCACAAAACATTGTGAAGGAGACAAATTTCCCAGCCACTCAAAATCGAGATAGATAGCATAGCCATGTCCTGATGAATGGTGCAACTCATACTTCACTACTAATCAGTGTGTATTTTCGCCTCAATCACAATCAATGACTCCTTGAAGTCTTAGTCTCATTGACCCTATTTAATTTTGAAATAATGTACAGCGCCGACCCAAAGATGCCCATACCTCCCAGACTTGGCTTTTCAGGGTCTCTTGGTTCCTTTCATCGGAATTCTGCCATTACATGACCATTTAGTCGCAAATTTGTTGTACAGGATTCAGGTGCGGTGAGTTTGGAGGCCAGGGTAATACTACACTTTGAATGCTCCTCGAAAAATCTCCTGAATTTCGTGTAATGGGACAGTTATCCAGAACAAATATAATTTCTTTGCCCTCTGGGACTACTTCATTTCTGCATGGAAGTGATGAAAATGCGAAGGATTTCGACATATGTAATCCTCAGACGTCATTCGCGGTGGTGTTTTTAACAACAATCCCAGCCCAGCAGCATCAATTGCTCCCCAAAAATGCAGACATATATATGCCCAGATCTATTTTTCCTTCTTTTTTTGGGTGATACCTGACAATAAAGAAGAATATTGTTTTTTTTTTAAATTGGGAAATGTTCCAAAAAAGTATTATCAATTACTAATGACTAAATTTATATTTCCAACAATTGTGTGTTCTCTCAACTATTTACAAAATATAATCACTTAAGTACTCACTCACTTAAAAATTTTCACTGAATTGCAAAAAAAACCATCTGTTGTGAAGGTGTTTTCACCATACAGCATGAAAAAGTGAGTCAAATTAGGGACTTAAGCCTGATTCACACGATCATTTTTTCCATCCCTCGGCAGGGATCACTAAGGGACGCTTTCCGCGATCGCTCAAATGATAGGGAGAGTGATCACTCAAGTTGACATTTGAAAAAGGGACAGCTCAAATGATGAAAAAAGTGACAGGGATCCCTATCACTGCAGCTACCCCTGAAAGTGATCGCGAAAACCTTCATTTTGAGCCATCACTTGAGCTATCATTGGAGCTATCCCTGTAAAGCATGGGTGTATTTACAGGGGGACGAACGGGACCAGACCCTCCCCAGAAGCAACTTTTTTTTAAGGGTACCAACATTAATATATTAAAAAATTAACCAAATACATACCTTAAAATATTTACATCAAAAAGGGCTGTAAAATGCAGTTTTGTTAAATTTTCAAAAACTTTCTGGGGAAGGGCCCTCAATTTGGCTGGTCTCAGACCCCCGGTACTTGCCTATGAAAAATATTCTGGACACCCCCCCCCCCCCCCCCCCAGAGCCAAATTCTAGATACGCCACCGCTGAAAAGGGACGGAAAAAATGATCGTGTGAATCAGGCTTTATGTGGATATATTTATTTAATTACTGAGTTTTTGTCATGCATAATAACTATATTTTGGCAACAATAATATTACAGTATTTCCTTCATACTTTTTACAGACACTGAATCAAAAACTAAAATTCGTATATGGTCTCCATCATGAAATATCTCGCTCAAACTACCTAAGCTGTTTATCATTACCTGGTTTTGGTCGAGCCGTATGAGAGAGTTCAATGGCATGTTTCAAATGCATACAAGGTTATACATGAGGTGCCTCCATTCTTGTGGCCAGCGAAAAACACGCTCGGAGTAGGCATATGGCCAGGAATCCATCAATCACCAATTTGGAAGCTTAGCCCTTCACCTTCCTGTGTTTGAATTTCCCTCCAAGACCTAAGAGTAATAATAATATGCCATGAGAAAGGAAAGAGATTTTCCCCCGAGAGCGATAGTGGTGGTGCTCTGTTTGTTGGGAAACTTCATTCCCACATAGCACAATAAAATCATGCATAACACCATGTACTGTCATCAATGCATTATCCTGTTTCCTGAGTGAGTTAAGCTATAAAGGTAAAATAGACCACTAATAGTTTTTATCATTCAATGTCCCAACTCATTTCTACGAAAATTAAAAATTTAATTCTGAAAAAATTAAAATGACTTCCATGAAAGGTCTGAAGGATTAATGAAGTTCAAGTTTTTTTACTCTAGCACAAAGAAGCTTATGGCTCATTTGCTGGTTTGATGGCCTAACCCACAGACAAAAGTCATACAGCACACATGAATCTGGGTTCAAATACAACACTCCATCAGTATGTAACCACGGGCAGTGCGAGTCTTAACAACGTACACCAAACACTTCCTTTCTGTTTGCGTGAAAATGTGTTTGGATGGATTCACTTTCTTCCGTCGCTGTGGCCCTTCCGCTTGCGCAAACTCTCAGTCGGTGGGTTGGATGTGGGCCGAAGGCGGCGCCGGTGGTCACGCAATTCACTCTCTGACTGGCTCCACAACATCCTGTTGACATTCTCGTGCGATGACACCATGATCTGCGGTGTCTGCAATGATCCTGAATTTTCCTCCATCCTGCATGAAAATATAAACATTTTACCGCCTCTTCCTCTTCAAATGCAGACAAAATATGTAAAGCACAAGATGCAAATAAAACTTCAAATTCTCTACTAACTTTTCGCAAAATTTCTACTAACTACTATGGGCGAGCGTCAGAGTGACACAGTTGTTGCAAAGGATTGTTTTGGGATACATTCGAGTATCCTATACAAAGGAAAGCCAGCGGCCACCCCTTTTCAGACCAATGGCCACAACTTCCCAAGGGCAGGGACGATCTTCACGGACAGGGATTTTCCTTTTATTTTCTCAAAAACATCCTGGGGGGATCCTGCAAAAAGCACGATATTCCACAGAGGAAAAATCATTCGCCTTGACCGGGATTCGAAACCGGATCCCGGTCAAGGCGAATGATTTTTCCTCTGTGGAATATCGCACTTATGTGCACTTGCAGGTGACTCTGTAAAGGTAACTACCGTGGCTATTCCTGGTATCCTCAAAATTACTGCAAAAAGCAGTTTGAGGGGCCCCCTTGCCCTATCTTGGAATTTCCACGAGAAATTCTCCATCGTTTCCTAAATCCAACAGGCCAGAAACTTCCAATAGTGCTTTGAGGTTGAGCCGACTGGTCTCCTATGATTGCCACCAACAAAGAGTGTCCTCCCCGGCGCAGCATGAGTGAAAGGTGCTTATCTTTTGGCCAGCCTTAATTGCGTCTTAATGGATTTTCCCTTTCCAGACTACGGAAAAAAATTGTTCAACTTTCTTGGTGACGAAGTTTCAGTTTTTGACACACATATTCTAATTAAGTACCATGTAAAAATTTATTTTTGACAAGACATTTTTACTAATGAACAGTGTTGGGTAAATAACCCAAAAAATGTAATTAGGGGACATTTCAATTACTATCGCAAAAAAGTCAATTAAAAGTAACAATTACTTCACATGTAATAAAACAATCAAGGATTACCATAACATGTAATTCTAAGAGAATTAACGTATTTTTGAATCTATAATTGCAATTTTTCCAGTCCTTCAAAAAAAAGATAATTTACCATGATGAATTTGAGCATAACTCAGAGCTGAGTTCTTTTATTAATATGTAATCCCCAAGAGAGCACCAGATGAACAATGCATATTTGATCCCAGACTAGCTTCTATGTAGGTACCTTCAGGTTATCATTACAGTTTCGTAGATCATAATAGCTTACTATTAATATGTGAAAAACCATATGGAAATGGAACCATAAGGTTGAGTAACTCGTCAAGTAAAAAAGCAATTGGAATTGGAGAAAGAACATGGCACTACTCCATACTAATTTATTTATTAACTAATATTGTTATAGGTACTAATAAAAAATATAAAAATGTAAAAAAACATAATCAACATAAAATATGTAATAAATCTAAAGAATTGTTGAATAAAAGTTAAATAAATACATATAAAATATTTTTGTGCAAAATTGGGCAATGTGGTCAAAATGACTCCTTTGGCACTTCAAGGTATTGTAAGCGGTCCCGTTTGGACACAGTTACAAAGTGAGAATATGTGATGAGGAAGGTGATGTTTTCTTGTTTTTTGTGTTACCCATCAGATCATTCCACAAAAAGGTGTGCATAAGCAAGAAGTACGAGTGTTCATGTGTATTCCCCCAACCCCATTTTTCCTCCCCCACCCCCTGCCGTGAAGCCGAAGGCGAGTGGTACCCAACTGATGTTTTCCCCCACCCCCCAACTATCCACAGCCGACAAACATTCCCCAAGTCGAGTGGTGGAATCACCCCATTGCAAAGGGCAAGGTGTTTCCCTCCACCCACCCCACTCGTCCCCGGGCATATAAAAGGCATTGAAACCATGCCCAAGGATGGCAGTCGATGGCAGTTTATAGAGTGCAGTTTTAGATTGGAGTGACAGACGAAGAGAGCATACTGATTGCTGAGAGGAGATAGTGGACATCAAGGAACGGAAGGGAGAATCGGTCCATCAAGGCAGGCGTAACGAAGGAAACAGTCGTGACCCAGTCCCGCAACTTCGTGTCCATTGTTGCTGCCTCTCTCTGATCGGCACACACAGGAGAAGGAGACGTTGCTGCACGAACCCGCTGCCATCATCATCAATCCTGATTTTCAATAAGTACTCTTAATATCCCGCCCGCTTCAGACCCGTCCCCAATACCAAGAAGCAATTGCCCAACCTAAGAAGAATAAGGGCCTATTGAAGCCTCGTACATATCATTTGGTCCCCCTTTTTTCCCCCATCCCCGCATGAATGTGCTTTGCTCTTTATGGAGGGAGAATTCCCATCATCTCATTTTGTGTAAAATTCGCAAATAAAGTTGTGAGGCCAAGTGCTTTAGAAGTGATTGAGTCCCTCTTAAAGGAAGTGAATCCAGTTCAGACTCAGGAAACTGCATTCAACCATCCCATACTGGCAATGGTCCTTGGCCCCGGTGGCGACGGGGTGACGTCCTGGCCAGCCAATCCGAGGGTCGCGGGTTCAAGTCCCGCCTGGGTGGATTTTTCTCTCCATCCAGGACATTGGTGTTTGTGTTCGCCTGTTGTTAATGTTACATCACCCGATGTAAGAGCCCATTTCAAGCTGTTTTTGGGGTAGTTTAAAATAAATAATGCTTGTTAACACATTCAATGCGGGCCCGATTTTCATGAAAGTAGTCAAAATCGCTTAAAAAAATTTAAAGTGCTTCGGAATGGAACGACCACGTCAATTGACGTGCTCCATCAGTCGGTGTAGCCAGGAGCACGACTATTGACGTGCTCCGCATTGAATGTGTTAACGCTAGAGTGTGCTAACTAGAGACAATTTGTCGTAATCTCAATTCAATTAAATAAATCAATCGTGGCGATACTTGTTGGAAATTGAAGATAGAATTCATTATGACAAAAACACAGAACAAAATTCCTGTTTGTATAGTAAATGACGCTTTAGACGTCGAAACCGGTCGACAGCATTAAAATAAATAGTGGAATTTTGTACTGTGTTTTTGTCATAATGAATTCAATTCAATTACTTTGTTTTACGCCTCTATTATTCAGAAATCTCATTTTTCCTTTGTATGTCTAGTTTTAAGTTAGGATTAGGATTTCCTTTGTCATTCTGTTCGATTTTAGCATATCATTTAATTGTAATGTGGTTGTATCGTCAATGCTCAATAGACTTATCTCACATTCACTTTCACAGCGAAGCCGATTCACGATTTCTTGCTGAATGTGCATGCAGGTCAATAATCTGCCTTCTGAAAACCTCACGTTCACCCACTGACAAGCTGATCAGTGCATTCTTTTCCCCCACATCTTCTCTTCCCCCCTCTCCTGGAAAGCAGGATTTCCTTTGTAGCGCGTCGCCTTCGACATCACGGTTGACGTGTTTGGCACTCAACCTGTGTTTCCCCACTTCCCTCCAATTCAGTTGCCCCCTCAAAGTGTGACCTCTCCCCCACCTCCGCCCACCTTCCCTTCACGCCGTAAGGGACTAGAGGAAAAAGGGGAGGTTACAGTAAACATGCAAATATTTCATAATTTATAATGGTAATCACAAAAAAACACCAAAATACATTCCCAAAATTTTCATCATAAGTCACAAAATAACAAAATATTTCACTTATAGGCGACAGCGATGATTGAATTTCCAAAATGACCACTCAGGCACTTCTAGTGTTAACCAGGGCAAATGAAATTTCAAATTTGTATTCTAATTTCACCATAGATAACGAGGGTACAAGTGTTATTTTTCTCAAACATTTGCATTGGTGTAAATAGTATGTTTGCAGCTGCGTTCACCACAAAGTTTGGTTCGTATATAGTGTGAGAGGTGGGCAAAGTACTCACATGTCAAGGCCCTGCTGCCTCCGGACACCACTGACACCTGATGACTTGGACCGGTCCTCTGATGCTCGTCTTATCCACCCGGCCTGCCAGGCAGGTCTCTGGTCATTTGTCATCCTGTCCATTATTGATTTCACGTCCACAACATCTGACCTGGAAAGTTCAAAACAAGATGTTGGCTCCATATTTAATGAGCTAACATGTTAAACTTAAAATTATATACATGGTAACATACTTGTTATAAAATTAAACAGATCAGCCAACTGAGAAATCCTTTCATGGTTAGGATTCAAGGATGCAATTGCATCTCATTGAATCCATGAATTCAAGATTCGATCAAATCCTTTTAAGAAATATTTGAACCCCAGTGGTGCAGGTGGCATATATGCACTACCTTGCTTTTAACTGAATCATTTGAAAATTTGCAACAGAATATCTCTGAGCAATTGAATCCATGAATTCAAGATTCGATCAAATCCTTTTAAGAAATATTTGAACCCCAGTGGTGCAGGTGGCATATATGCACTACCTTGCTTTTAACTGAATCATTTGAAAATTTGCAACAGAATATCTCTGAGCATCATGTTGTGAAAACTTCAAAAATGTTGACTACGTGCAAGTTGACGAGCATTATGTTATTATGTGTCCGACTGATTGGTCCAATTATTTTATTTTTGTTTTAGAAAAACTAAGTTTCGAGCCATAGTAAAATATACACCCAACCAAGAAAGCCATCTCAAAGTTTTTTTTTTTAAACAGCAAAAGTTGCAAAACTTTCACCAAACAATTTTTTTGGCTTCTTTCTTCCATGGTTTTGCAACACAAATATAAGGTCTGTACTTCCCGGGCAGTAGTATATTTTCAATTATGTACCTCTCGACTGAACAATGCAACGAAATATTGGGTGGTTGCCTGGCAGTTGGTGTGTTTGAAAGAGTCCTGTATTTTCAAACAGTTGTTGCATTAACAGAAGTCAAAAGCTCAGATGGCAAATATATCTCATATCCCAAGGAGAATACAAAACTCACAATGACCTCAAGATGACCTCACTTGGAGGTCACCTTCCAAAACTCACAATGACCTCAAAATGGTCCCGTGCGATGACCTCATTTGTGAGTCATTTCCAACTCATTTTACCAAAAATGGGATCATAGAATATATCACTCAGTGATTCAACCCGGAGGTAGGTTTGGATAGTTAGAGGGTAGATCTCACCCCGGACTAAGCCACAGGCGATTGAATTTCTCACATTCAGGGTAGGGGGGCCAGTTCCTTCCCCTGGGCCACCTCGCACTCCGAGGATTTTTTTCTGCTCGGAGGCGTCAAAAGGCTTCACCCGAATTTGAACCCGGGACCCTTCGATCAGTAGCCAAGCGCTCTACCCACTAAGCCACCACACTCCCAAAAAATTCGCCTCCTGGGGGCTTTGAACCTTGAATATTTGTCTATATACAGTAGAAACTTGAAATCACGAAGTCAACGGGACCGGAAAAATTGGCACTTCGTCATATCAAATTTCGTATGAACGAGTATCTTTCAAAAACATCACAATGAAGCTCTTTTTTTTTGTTTCCATAAATTAAGATATACTTTCGCGACGTACTTGAATGATTTACGAAGTTATAATTCATGAAAGTATATTTAATTGTGCCTTCATGCCCACATAGTGTGCACAGTTGAACACAACTAATTTTTCGAAGTTTGATTAGTCCGATTTTCGGGATTTCCACCGTGAGGTTTCAGCTTTTCGCGGCAAAAATCAGAAGAATCAACCACCATCCAAGCCCCGCAGGAATTTTCATCACCACAACTAACTTGTCTGAACCCGGGACCCTTCGATCAGTAGCCAAGCGCTCTACCCACTAAGCCACCACACTCCCAAAAAATTCGCCTCCTGGGGGCTTTGAACCTTGAATATTTGTCTATATACAGTAGAAACTTGAAATCACGAAGTCAACGGGACCGGAAAAATTGGCACTTCGTCATATCAAATTTCGTATGAACGAGTATCTTTCAAAAACATCACAATGAAGCTCTTTTTTTTTGTTTCCATAAATTAAGATATACTTTCGCGACGTACTTGAATGATTTACGAAGTTATAATTCATGAAAGTATATTTAATTGTGCCTTCATGCCCACATAGTGTGCACAGTTGAACACAACTAATTTTTCGAAGTTTGATTAGTCCGATTTTCGGGATTTCCACCGTGAGGTTTCAGCTTTTCGCGGCAAAAATCAGAAGAATCAACCACCATCCAAGCCCCGCAGGAATTTTCATCACCACAACTAACTTGTCGTTCTTTTTTCCCAATGATTGACTAGGCAATAAAGCATCTTTGCACAATTTTCGTGCAGTTTGGACCTAGCCTCTGAAGCTTCTTAGCGGATTTTTTCATATCATTTCCTCACTGGAGAACTCGTAACTTTAGCATGAGCAATTTATAATCAGCAATAATATTGATTTATGCATACACTAAGGAAGTGAACGATTTGCGTGATCATTTGCACCGGATATTGAAGAGAGTGAAAATAAGATTCTCTCACTGATGCTATGCGATGGATGCATGTTATGTATTTTGAACAAATACTTATATGCCAGTAAATCTGGCGAAATAACAATCAATATTCTCCCTAGGATTCATCTTATTTGTGCGTGGTTATTTCCTATACGATGGAGCCTATAGAAGAGTCCATCTGAATAGGTACCTCCTTTCAAAAGTAGATTGTACATACAAGCCACGCACTTCAACGGCGGAGGCGATATAACTCCTTTTACACTTCATCGGCTACTATCGATGCTATCACAGCAAATCAATAATTTTCTTTTTCCACTCTACTATGCAAAAGCTTCATTTGTGGCTCTATTCAGATTAGGTCGCATACTCTTCATTCATTAAATCTCAGGATTCATTTAAAGATTCGATATTGAACTAAAATTAGGGATATTTTTTGTTTTTGTTTTCCCACTGCTTTCGATCAAGCAAGGAGATTTTCGTCCGAGCATTGCAGCTCCAGGTCAGGCCATGCACCAGGCCGGCATCAGCTGTCGGTTCCTCCTTTTCCCGTCATTGCAGGGGTTACTCTATCCATCCTCTCACAAAAAACAACTACGCGACCCATGATCTCGGAGGATCGTGCGTCATTTGTGAGGTTGATCTACCTGGGAGCCAGGCCAAGGGATGCGCGGGAGGAATAAACATCGAATGAATCATTGGTTTACCCCAAATAGTGACATCTTATCTTCCTCCTCCCTTACTTCAACCAGCTTCGTCAGCGGAGAGGGAGGACATGCCTTTGGAGAGTGGGGGGCTTTTACTTAAGGGCTCAAGAGTTGGCATGGGGGGCTGGCAGAGTCAGTGTGGGACATCGTATCCTGACCCAGTGTTGAGGGGGTTGGACGGAGGGGACACTGGAAGGAGCCTATCTCCTGGAGGGCTGGAACGGGGGCTTTGGTGTAAAGGTGATATACCCATACACCCATAGAGCAGGGAGGGGGGACACGGAGGGTCACCTGAGGGGGAAATATGACCAGTATGGTAGAGAAGGAAAACGTTTGATAGGTTCGTCTGAAGTGAGAAAGAAGTTGATGGAGGAGATAAGTAAGCCAAGGTTTTAGAACAACGGAGATGGAAAGCTGGGTGAATTTTCCTGATGGGGATTGCTGGGTGGGGGAAAAAGAATATGGGAATGTGCAGGCATTTCCATTTTGAATTTTCTAAATTTCCGATCCATTCGGGCAGATATCAATCTGCAGGAATGCAGCTGACCTCTCTTTTAGGATATTTTTTCAATCACTGGGTTGGAGCGCAAGGAAAGAAAGGTATACCATTTTCCGATACAAATATATATGGGTGCTTAAGTATTTTTCCCTTTGATTATCCATGCGCCATGCACTAGTCATACTTGAGAATTAATGTACGTCAAAGTAACTGGTCGTATGAACCAAGCCAACCCGTATTTTCTCTGGTTTTCTTGGCTGTTGGCGACAGAAGAAGGGAAGGGCAATACCTTGCTCAATGTCTACATCAAAATGCTCAATAAGGGCGGGAAATTAAACCTGATTCTCTCTATGATAGCTATTGCCAGCCAGTATAATTATGCCGTGAAGCAAGGTTAAGCGTAATGTCTGAAATGGTGAGAAAAAAAGCTTCCTTAGGTTATACTCACGACTGTGTCTATCGCTCGAACAATATAGCACCATCTCTGGTACGTCATAGTTTTTTAGCACATGCACACAGCAAACGACTTCTGTACCAGGAATACTCAGCATGGATTTATGCTTGGGAAAACCAGTAGCAAAAAATGCCAGGGATCATGAGAGGAAAATGCTGGTTGTAGCAATTATTCTCTCGCGGGTGAGTACATCCGTACATGACTAATTTAAGTTTTTGTACTCATTGGCAACTCTGTGGACTTGTGGTAACAAAGCCAAATGCATTTTTTGTCCAATTGGTTTCATATTTTATGATCTACAACGCCTACAACTCAAAGTCGTCCAAGGTCTGGTTTCACTGGGGCATCCAGCGGCCACATCCAACCGCCGCATCTAGAAGTCGCGGCTGGACAACGCGGCCGGGTGGTTTCATTCAGGTGTCTACGTCCTGATTCTGCGGCTGGGCGATGTGGGAGAATGTGTATTTAGTTTAAATACGAATTTATTATTGGTTTGTGTTTCCTGAGAGCGAGTTGATGTTGAGCTGAAATGGATGGTGACGATTTAGTTTTGTTGCTATTATTGGAAGATGAAGAAGAGGACAACCAATGTTGCAAGTAGTTTTACAGAAAGAGCTGGAAAGGACACTTTATATAAAATGTGGAAAGAGGAGAGCAGAAAAATCACCGAAAATCTGGACTGCCCGACTAGGCATCTGCGTCTCGACTGCTCTCGAAGCAGTCGAGACGCAGACGTCAGGCGTCAGCAGTCGAACGAGACGGCCGAGAGGTCTCAGCGAAATCAAGCCCATTTGATAAATACCTATTGGATGAGTATGGCAGTGACTTTGCACTACTGGACGCAGCCATGGGACGACCCAGCGAAACCACGCCTTTACTATTGTAGCATTGAAAAGTGAGTTATCGTTCAGGTAATTCACATTCAGTGAATAATGTATTCGGCGACGATGATTAATTAGATGTTTAACTCCGACAAGGAGTGCCTAAAAATGTTGCTCTGTTCCGTCACTATTCATATAAACGAGTAACTTTTTCATGTCCGGACTGAGACCCAAGGTTTGTAATTTCAAAACTTTGTTATTTCGTAATTTGCCTACTGTTACATGCACTTAGATACCCTTTTGGTCAGGACCGAAGATTTTGCTTCGTAAAATCAAAATTTCATAATTTAGAGTTTCGTATTTTCGAGTTTCTACTGTACCGTCCTGCGACAGGTGAATTTACCAACTAAGCTAGTCGGGGTCTTAATCCCTCCTGCCATGGGCCAAAACATACAATCTTATATTTTATGCAGTGAACTATATAACAATATTGTACCATATCACCTGGCATATTCTTAGCATGCTCAGATTGTCCATTTTTTTTGTTCCAGAAAACTATTGCTATGATAGCTTCAAGTTTACTTTAAAGCTGTCTCCAAAAATGAATTGATTGATGTTCTCTTAGTTACTAAATTGTTTCACATCGACAAATGGTATACCTACTTTGGATATGTCACCATACCTTCAATATCTTGTGCATGGAATTCCCACAGAAAGCCTATATTCAACAAGGGAATGAAATTTGTCATGAAATAATCACCTGCACACTCATGCTCGTGAATATGTGTATTACATAATCTGTGCATTTTTGCAGTGATTGGAAAAGAAGCCAATATTGAACAATATTTATAATTTGAGATGCTATCTCTTATTGACACCAAAGAGATATGTGCCTAGGTGTGCTTTAACTTGGGATGAAGGAATCAGAATCCAACAAGCTGCAGTCGTGCAAGTGTGCACCTTGACGGGAGTCTCGGAAGTTAAAAAAACTGACATAGCCTCATATTCCCCAGAATAAGCATAATACCCTGTGAATGAATGTTAAGACTTACTGCTAAGCAATATCATAAGTAGCGAAGGGGAAGCATCGCATGTCTGAGAATGAGATCCACAACCAAATATTCCACGAATTGATGGGGTACATTAAATGCATATATTCGAAAGACGTAAGTTTTCATTACGGAGAAGTGAATGAAATGAATGCTTGGCTGATAGACAAATGGTAGGAAAAAACACACAAAATAAATTTCAAACAAGACTCATAAGCCTGGAACTGAAACAAAGGCCACAACTAATAGGAAATGGAACATGAATGAATTATCCATATAATTTTCCGTTGTCCGATTTGCCTTCCCCCTCCATTACCATGCATAATCTGCACTCTTATACTGTAATGGCAATGTTCCAGCAACATTATTACCACAATTCAATAAACATATACCAATTCAGGTGAATTATAATAATTGTCCATCAACAAACAATAGCCTATCCCAAACAAAGGCTCTAATAACCTCATCACAATTGCAGATGCTTTGAGTAAGTCTGGAGGTTCTGTTACCGAAATATTGATTCAGTCACCTGAGTTAACAGGTGAACCACATTTACCAGAAAAAGGAATTTTTTCCAGCACACTACCATCATCGAAATCATACCCAATCCAAAAAGATAGATCAATGGCCCCACCTGACATATCATTGTCACTTTCATTACCTCAAAATGAACCTAGGAAACGATCTTTAACCAGTAAACCACTCTTCCCCTCACTCCAGCTCCTCAATAGGTACCAGAATTTATTAACACTAGACACTTCCACCTCATTTCCAGCAAGATTTTCCATTGCTTCTTCACTCAGAAATAAGTTACATCTCTCAGACCCCATTACCATTTTTCATGAGAAAAATATTTGTAAACTTCCACTCCCCATGAAAGAAACTGTCCATCTGAGAACTAAATCAGTTATGGTGGTTAGGCACACTGTCCACCCATTCCGAAAGTCAAAACAAAATGGAAGCCCACCAAGCCAAGGCAATGGAAAGGCTGAGAACAACAGTAAGTCTAACAGAACAACAAGGCCAGTCTTGTGAGACCTGGAATGCAAAAAGGAGAGAGACAAAACAGAGAGAAAAATTTAGTGCATATGTCATTCAAGTTGGATAGATAGGCTTGAAGTAGATCACTTTCAAATTCCTCTTATCTAGCAATGTATTATTTAAAAGAGTACAAGGGCCAACTCACTCTCCAACTTGCAGGGGTAACGTGATGATCAGCACCATATAAAAGGGGGTAAGGGGACTCACTTCAATTTGTGGACCATAAATTACAATATTTCATTGAAGGCATTGCGATGATCATACAGTTTGTGGCAGAGTCGTACCTGGGTGGTCGGAATGACTTCTCAAGCAGGAGGAATGGGAGGTCCCACGACTCCTCCTCCACCTCCTCCTCCCCCCTCCTCTCCTCCCGTCTTCCCCCTTCTGGCTCATCCTCCTCGCTGCTCCCGACGCCACTCCCATCCTTCTCTCCTCCTCTCGCACTTCTTCTCACCTCCTGACCACCAGTCTCGCTCGCACTCTGCATGCTGCCGTGGACACAAAACATGGGGTCAGTTTACACCGGGCAGCACTTAACCAGGAGACAGTATTGGTCAGGTTTGTTATTATCAACTCAACTTTCTTTATATCTTATCATAGAATAAGCATATAGAGCGTTAGCCCCAATAATATGGAGAGCTACCCATTTAGAAATGGTACCTACTGAAAATGTGGACTGGAGGTCTTTGTGGTCTACTGTCCCATCATTGAATGTATGTGATCCCATGATTGAGACTTGCTATACAGAGAATGCCTGGGCCAATTTTTATGAAACAGGCACTGAAATTTAGTTTGCTTCAGTCCATATTAAACTGAGTGAAATCAACAATTTTGTAAACCTGAATGGCATAGAGGAAAAAAGAGCCCATTTTTTTAACCCTGAGAAGCAATACAAACTTCCAGTGATTACTACGAAAAAACCATATAAGTTCGAATGACGTTAAAATTTATCTAACAATACACTAACTATTGTTAGCAATTTGCTCAGGTATATCCTACTTAATACAAGAGATACGTCCCAAAAAATCATCTCTAAAAATATTTCTTTATTAAAAACTCTAATCCACACATGAATATTTAGTTGTCTGGGGAAACTGCACGCTGAATTTTCCAGTCACTCGATGAACATTGCAGTCATGGAACACAGAATGCAAGGTAAGAGAATGAGGCAGAGATTTCCAAATGGAAAGAAAGTAAAGCCACTCAATTTTTAAAAATATTTCTGGAAGATAAGTGGCATTTATGCATTGAAGTGTTGTGATTGTCAAGGTGAATATGTTGGACAAACAGCCCATAATTTTAATGATAGAGTATAAGAACATTTATATGCCTCAAAAAATAACTGTGACCTCAAGAGTAGGTTTGCCAAACATCTTATAAGTCATGAACATTACAGTAATTAAAATGTTTATATTCTATGTCTTTCAAATAACAGACATACACTTGACTCACTTGAGCAACTTAAAATTTTAAAAAGAGTGCTTGATCCTGATGTGATCATTGTAAATGAATATTTGTATCGTGCCTCCTCCCCCTTCATCACAGCCTTTCTCCTGCTTAGCCCTCCTCCATCCACCAAAACAACCCCCCTCTCCCCACCTTTCCCCCCCCCCTCAGTTTACCTTTATTAAATCCTTTTCATTGTGGAATACCACCAAGCGACAAAGGAAAGTGTTTTATTCAATGCCCTATTACAGCCCCATAACAACGTGGAAAAGGCCTTTTGCAACCCCCAATGCAATTGCGTCGTGAATATTTACCCTTGGGTTACACCTAAAAATACACTGATAAAAGATGACCAATATTAATTAATATTTAAAGCTCATTAAGGTAAATTTGTGATATAAAATAATAATAATAATATTTATTTTTCACCGTTGGCAAAATACAATGCATGGCTACATCTAGGTTTGCATATATAAAATGCAATATAAATATACAATTTAACATTAAAGAGCTACGTACACCATATATACATACAGCGAGAATACAGAAAAAGGCAATTTATACTGTTGTACCCCGACAATAAGACTACATACATGACGAACTGCGAATTTGGGATCTTTCCATAATGCGTAATTTCCTTTTTAACTGACAAACAACTCAACGAACTGTAAGTCTGAGATTTTTCCATAAGCATTGTCATTTCCTTTAAAATGACAAACATCGTGTTTTTCCACTCGCGATTGACGTCAAGAACTGCGAATTTGGGATCTTTCCATAATGCGTAATTTCCTTTTTAACTGACAAACAACCCGACGAACTGTAAGTCTGAGATTTTTCCATAAGCATTGTCATTTCCTTTAAAATGACAAACATCAAGTTTTTCCACTCGCGATTGACGTCAAGATGTACAGCGTTAACAACAGGAAGGGAGTCAGGGTGGGGACCCCCACCCCTCCAACCCAATAAAAGACACACGATCGCGGCTTCGTGTCGCTCTTGTGTTCAAACATCAGACGGGTCAATGCAGAAGTGCTGTCGCACCTGCCTCGAGACAACACCCAAGGTGACCTCTTGACCAGAGTTCGTCGCCAGTGATCAGGACATCTTGCCAACGCCGGTTCGACCCCAGACAACGCCGCCATGTAGCTGTATCTTCTCAATGTAAGCCAGTGTCCAGATAAATAAATGCAATATCTAAGATTTGGGTGTTATTATTAATCCAACGTCTCTTGCCAATTGATATGCGATCCTAAAATGAGTTACGATCCCTTGTGTTCCTATGGAGGACACGACAATATAATAAATATTACGATATCATATGTTTATCAGAGAGTCTTCAAGGTATTCCGTGGCACTATAATATCACCTTTTGTGTAAGAGATTTTTTACCCTCAATTTAAACAAGGCAGGTGAAGAGATAGCTTTAATTTCGTCTGGGATATTATTAAAAATTGTAGAGGCAGAGTGGTAGGAACCTTTCAGGCAGAGAGAACTTGAGCATTTCTGTGTGTTATTTCTGGAGCGAATGGAGTAATTGTGGTAAGAAGCATTGGCAGGAAATTTGTCCAGATTGGAGTGTATAAAGCAAGCACAGATCAAAATATATAAAGAAGGCAGTGTGAGGATTTTTGCATTTGAAGAAAGAGGTTTGCCCGGGGTTCGTATAGAGACTTGAAACATTGACTTGATGGCTTGCTTTTGAGCAGAAAAAGCTCTTATTGAGGCAGTTGAATTTCCCCAGAACAAAATGCCATAGGATAAATGAGAATGGATTTTAGCAAAAAACAACTTTTTCTAAGTATCAGGAGACACAACAGGTGCTAACTTCCTAATCATATGGGTGCCTACAGATATTTTGCTGATTATGGCTTGAATTTTATGTGACCAATCTAGGGTATCGAAGATGATAAGCCCTAAGAACTTAGTGGTATTTATGTTATTCCCGTGTATATTTTTATTATTGCCTTATTAGATCTTTTATGCAGGAATTGCAGAAAGACAGTTTTTTCTTCATTGAGCATGAGGTTATTATTGCTGCACCATTGTTGCATTTCATTGACAGTCACATTACTGAGACGAATTAGATTTTCGGGACTGTCAGCAGTGATGATGGCAGATGTATCGTCTGCATAGAGAATTGATTTGCTATGGGATAGTTGGTTCGGAAGGTCATTGATGAACAATAGGGATAGGAGCGGTCCAAGGAGTGACCCTTGAGGTACCCCACAGGAGAGTTTCATTGGAATGGATTTAACAACCGAATAGCTACTGGAGTAGCAGACAATTTGCAGCCTTTCACTAAGATAGGACGTGATCCATTTAAGGGGCAAACCAGAGATGCCAAGAGCATTGAGCTTATTTTTTTAAGAATGTTGTGGTCAATGCAGTCAAATGCCTAGCTTAAGTCAAAGAAAATACCAAGGATGAAATACCAAAGATGAAAGATGAGTCATTGCCATGATGGTCTGGGAGGTACTGTTAGTCTGGTTGTTGTCATTTTCTGTACAGCTGTACTGATGTGGATGTATGGTAATGAAGATTAACTTAACCACAGAGCATCTCCAGAGAGTAATTATTCTTTAACTCCTAAAATGTTTAACTCTTTAAAAAAACCCCAAAAACTAATCATTAACTTAGGAGCAGCCGACCAGTTTTTGAAACACATACTAATTGCTGCTGAGAAAACTCATTAGTTTCTTTTGAAAGAGGCAAGGGCCTAGCCACGTTGAAACACCGGTTCCCATCAGAACACCAAAGTTAAGCAATGTTGGGCCCGGACGGTGGTTGGATGGGTGACCCTCCTCCATACCTCGACCAGGCATGGATTGAGAGATGATACTCCCTCCATACCTATACCGGGAGGCCGGAGGGAGACCCAGGCCTGGCTGGTTGGATGGAGAACATCCTCTATACCTGGTACTGGGGTGAGGCAGGGGGAGGCTAATCCTCCATACCTCTACCGAGGTGCTCTTGTCCCCTGTCTGCAAGTGGCAGACAGGCATGGGGTTGGCACAATGGACCAAAAAAGGTCTAAGTGCCCGGGCTCCTGACGAAGGCCCCCCCAACAACAATGTAATCTAATCTTCTTTTGAAAGAAATGCAGCAGTTACTGGCGAGAAAGTAAAACAGTTAGTGGTGCGGTAAGTCACCAAGATTACTAGTGAGAAAATATGCATTTCAATGGGTGACTGATGGAAAAAATTCCGAAAACAGGAAATTTTTAATTACCACCCCCCACTCCCCCAAAAACAATTTGGTGGATTTTGCACTTTTGGTGGTGCAGATCTCTCGTTTTTTGGCTCTAGCTTTTACACCTTAGATTGGATTTCCATCCTGAGGAATTTATTTGGTAAATGTGTACATGTCCTACGACCTTTTACTTTTTGTTCTTTTCTACTCCTTAGATTTTTCTCACGACAAGTCCCCAAATTAAGAATGATATTGAAAGTTCCTACTTTTCGAGCTATAGCATCTAAATGGAGAGTACAATCTAAATTCTGGCAATCAATGTTTTGATTCCATTACCTTCAACCTCTAAATGTTAAAAGCAGAAGGCATTTTGCACTTTGCTCACTATGAACCTTTTGGCAGACCTTCTGCTATTAATAAACAGCATACTTAATTACTTACTGGCATTTTATAATGGAATTCCATTTAAGAATTATATTTCTCCAATACTGAGGCCAAACTATAGTCAACTTCTAGTGAGCCAGGCTCGTCTGCTTTAGGCCCGGCATGACTACAACTTTAATGCATTTACACCAAAAACAGGGTTGCTGCTCTACCAAAGATAGTACAGCAATTATAAGAGCTGATAATACTCACACTGCTCATACTCGTCTATATTCTGACTCTTTCGTAAATAATAAACAAATCCACGGATAATGGCACCTTGCCAGATGTATTTATCACCATCCAGCCAAAGATGCAGGTGACCAACAATTACTGACGCACATGCCAGTTGATGACTTATCGTAAACCGATGTCATGATTGTGAAACCAATTCACTGTTTACGTTTGAAGTTAATGCCAATTGTAAACTGGCCTTAAATTGTAATTTTATGCAAAATCATAAGGGAGGAAGAAAAAATAACAAACCTTGCCAGTTTATTCTGGAGTTTTTTGTAATAAGAATCCATTCTTTTGTAAAAAGTATCATTTTCTCCATTTCTGGGAACCTGAAAAATTGATTAATATTTTATTACTCTATTAAATGAGAAATAGGTACTTAAAAAGAATAAGGAAATCATGGAAGAATATTCACAATACAGGTATACCTCGTCAGCCACAGGGGCTAGGTTTCCGAATACCATGCGGTTGGTAAACCATTACATACATGGGAAATCAGGGGTTATGTTTCGTTATCTGCAATAGGTGTAAAATTTAGCATTACTTTGTTTTCTCCATAATAATCGCACATAAATTTATGTAGACTTGTCTCCTCCTACTTTTCGATGCAGTCTATCATACAATATCCTGATAGCACCAATAACTGCTTCGAAAAAGATGAGCAGAGTTAACAAGTTTCCTTAAATTAGAATTTTTTGCACTCAATGGATTTTTTGCACTAAGTACTTTCTCAACGTAAATACATCTACGTCATGCATGCCAAATGCACCAAATAATATTTTTAAATAGTGGATATTTGTCAATAAAGAATAAATTATTGAAAACATGGTAAATGGTGCACTTTTGTCCCGCCAGCTCAAACATTTCTTGAACCTACTTAGACCAAAACTTCTGCCACCAAATCATGTCCAACTTTTCTGCACACTATGTGCATTTTACGCATCTTTTAGTATGGCAACTGCACTAATATTAAGGCAACATTAATGAGTCAAACATGAAGTGTGTTTTTCATTCTCCACCATCTTGAAAAAGAGTCACGTTTCTCTTTTCCCTCAACAGTGATGGCGCAGCAGTCACAGGCAAATGCTTTTCTATGCTATATCCACGTGAAAACAAGTGACACTACCATAGGGCTGGGTTATGAGCTTGAAGGCTGTTTTACCTACGGCCCCTTGCAAACACACAAATGAGGAAGACTGAAGAAACCATTGCCTGAGCCCTACTGTATTTAAGCAATGGTGTTAATGGGTCATCTCATACGTCACATAAAAAGCTGGATAAAAAAGCATGTCATATTTCCACAGTGCAATAAATTCATGACTTAACATTGGTGAGTTATTTTGTAATAGATTTATAATGGAAAAAATTGTGAAAATGCTGCAGAAGACAACCGTGTAAAATTAAATCATACTCCGCATTCGGCGAAGCTCAGTAAAAACTTGGGTATAAATGTATTTGTATCTGCTCTGTGGGAAACCACATTGGGATATAGGTACTACTAGACCGTGGGTGATGAGAGAAACCACCACGGTTGATGAGACTGGAACTCAAAACACACACCGCAGTTACTCAAGAACTGTGCCATTGACAGAACTGTGGTTGATGAGGGATACCTGTACAAAACTCATGAACAAAAATATGTATTAAGATAATTGTTAATATTTAGGTTGCTGCTCATTCACATAAATACATTTTCCCAAATTTTCTGAAGCAATATTGTGTGTAGTAATTTTTTTACTAATAACACCAAAGTCAACTATTGAATTTAGATTTAGATTATGAATTTAGATTGGTGGCCAAAATCTGACCATAAATCTGGTCATCACCACCAAGTATTAACAAGTTTTACTGTTAAAAATAATCATAATTTTACAAAATTATGGTATGGTATGGGAAATGAAAACAAAGTCTTCAAACCATATTTGCTGAATGAAGACAGTATTCCAAAAATTGTATCAACACAGGCTAACACAACTGCTCAAACAAACAAAACAAGACCATGACATCAGCAAAGAATGGGAAAATTTTAAGAATGCTATTATGCAAATTGCTACGGAAGTTTTAGGTACTAGAGTCAAAAAGAAACGGAAAAGAGGTTTAAAAATCTGGAACGAAGAGATAGCTCAGGCCATTGAAAACAAGAACAAAGCATACAGAGAATATCTACAGAAAAAATCAGAGGAAACAAAGAAAATATACCACACTATAAGAAATCATACAAAAACAATAATAAGACAGGCCCATATGACATCATGAGACACATTTATAAGTGGGATAGAAGATGATTTACATTGTAGGCAAGAAATAGCATATAAAATAATGAAACATCTTAATAAAGCAGAGAGAGATACATCTCGATTAAATGTAATACCAAAAGAAGAATGGGTAAAATACTATAAGAGATTATAGTATGACTCAGCATTAAATGAAAATCATGATAAGGATGTTACTCCAGAGGAAACAATAGGAGTAGACTCGATTGACCTGAAAGAACTGGAATACACCTGAATAAAACAAAGAACAGGAAAGCCGCTGGCATAGATGAAATTAATTCAGAGCTGATAAAATATGGAGGTAGAACCCTAGAAAGAAGAATCCTACATTTGTACAACATGTTCTGGATAAAACATGAAATCCCAGATGAGTGGAGGGTTGCCAGGGTTGTTTCCCTATTCATAAAAGGAAACAGGAGTCACCCAGAGAACTACAGGGGTATAAGTCTCCTAAATACCGCTTACAAAATATATAGCAAAATAATCAATACTAGGCTACAAGCTATCTCCGATAATATCTTATTAGAAGAACAAGCTGGCTTCAGGAAAGGCAGATCTTGCATTGACGATGTTTTCACAATAACCATGTATAACCTTAAAATCTCAGAAGCTAAAACTAAAACAATGGCATTTTTAGGTAGCAACCCGATAAGAATAAAAATTGTCATAGAAAACCAGGTACTGGATCAGGTATCCCATTTTCAATATTTAGGATGTGATATAACGTATGACGAGGACAAAGATATCACAAATAAAATTAATGCATTCCAGAGGATATGTGGGACAGTAAGAAGAAATTTAAAAGGTAAAACAAGAAAAGATACCCAGATAAAATTTATAAAGTGATGGCTGTCTGTTCCTACTGTGTTGTATGGGTCAGAATGTTCGGCAATAAAACAAAGAGAACTGAAACAAATATAATCATCAGAAATGAGATTTCTTAGCCATTTCGAACAATTAAAGGGTGTACAAGGATAGATAAAGTAAGGAACACAGCTATAAAAGAGGAACTAGGTGTCCAGCCGATATCGGAACAATTAGCAGATTACAAAAATAGGTGAAAAGAGCATATATTACGAATGCCTAAGGAAAGATATCTTGATAGAAATCTCGTTTATCCAATATGTTCTCATTTACTGCATAATCAGCTGCTTTTATGTGCTACCTTCGCATGCATGACTAGCCCAGATCTTTGTGTCATGCACCACGTACTCCATTTTGCCTCCATTAGCCGATAACTCTTGTAAGGATGCCTATTCAATTTTTGAAAGTGTTTCAAACAGCACATTTTCTTTCCAATGATTCTTCATTTTTATGGTAAATACTAGGGATGTGCGAGTAATACTTTTTGATCTCGAGTCGAGTATTGAGTTGAGTTGTAGTTACTCGCAAGTATCGAGTCGAGTCGTATGAACTATGGCAATTTCCCATACAGGCAATATAATAATGCATCCGCCAACATATTCTCATTTTCCCAATCCCCTAGTGCATTTTCTCTTCTGAACATATGGCCAAATTTAGAAGGGTAAAGGTGATAAGGAATTAAGTAAGTTGTTCACGGGTTTCCGTCCGGGTTAGTGGCTCCATCAGCTACTCTGCCGATGTTTCGAAGGATAACTTATCCTTCATTATCAACAGCCCTGATGACGAAGGATGTCATAATTCAAAAAGTCGGCAGATAACAGATGGAGCCACTAACCCGGATGGAAACCCGTGAACAATTTACTTCACCTATTCACTGGGGGAAAATCAAACCCTACGTGATAAGGAATGTTTATTGTAATCATGACATAATTAGGAGATGAATTAAAATTAATGTGTCTTGAACAGTTCCAATAGGACAATTAAAATGAACTAACCTCTTGTAATTTGTCAACAGTTTTATTTAATGACTGCATTGGGTTGAAAACTTGTGTTTCCTAAATTCCTAGGAAGAGCCCAGAATAATCGTAGCAACTAAAGTTAGACAACAAGCCGACTATCAATACCTAATACAGTAGAAGTCCATCACTACGAGTGTGGTATACAGCGAGAATCTAGCTGTAGTGAGTGATTTTTTACCAATGGTTGGTCTCATGGTAATAACATACGAAGTTGGACAGTTGTAGCGAGTGGTTATTTCTCTCGTATCGCCATAACGAGTGCGATTTTTCGTTTACGTCATCAAGGTTGCATAATTTACATATACCTTCTGCTACGAGCGACAAAGTTATTCAAATAGAAATTACTTTGCGGCAAAGTATCACCTTGAAGAGAAATTGTACCTAATTTGAGATCAGTGTTCTGATTCTCTCTTCGAATGCTCCAACACTCGAGGTACGTTACTGGTCCTATTGATGTGACGATGCGTTTCAAAGCTCTCTCTGCCGCTACGCAACATAATTTCAGATTGTGGAAAAATCATGAGGAAGTATGAAATCTACCACACCGTTTCCACCAGCGTAAGGTTACAATTTGAATTGACTGAAATAACGTCTCCCCTCGATTCGTTCGAGCACCGGCCGTATCAACCCAGTGAAGGATTTCGTCGTACTTCCGAATCATCTGTAAATATTATGATGCAAGTAAACAATGAACATTGCATATTGATAATGGCAACATCCATTGTTTACGTAAGGTGAAGGAGCGAACTTCTCGCAGAATGTGTCCCGCCTTCATAAATTTCTTCTTGTCCAAAAATTAGCAGTGATGTTGTCTCATCCTAAGCGAGGGGCGGCCTATGGAAGTGTGAGAGGGCACGTGAGGGAATTAGCTGTCAATGCTTTTTGAGTCAGCGAGCCTTGGAGCAGCAGGATGTGACCACTGGATGATCCCGGGTGGTGTCAAAGAATCACCCAAGCCGAAAATACGAGCCGAGAGGAGGAAGACACAGTCAGCCCGTGCTCATCACGGAATGATTTACCACCGCCCTCCAGAAGCGAATCTAAAAAAAGTATCTGGTGTCGGAAGGGGTGGGGGGGAGAGAGCAAAGACGAAGAAGTCAGCTAAATTGGAGGCCCAGGTTGGCCTTGGCACTACCATCGTAGCAAACCACCAATGAAGAAGAGCGACATGGTTCATGCCTTGAGGAGTATGGATACCATTCAAATCGTCCGAAATAACGGTCATCCGGTGTTGCGGCCGATGTTTGAACTAGTTGGAACCATGGAAGATGGCTGCTGAGGCTCCTGAAAAGACACACCCCTCCCCACCAAACTAATGGAAGCCACCTGAGAAGTTAGGGCATGGGAAAGCGATGAGTGAAATGTGATACTTTTGGTTTTGTGGAATATATGTCATAAGAAAATTCCTCCTTTGTTCTTACATAACCATGGGTTAGGGCATGGGAAAGCGATGAGTGAAATGTGATACTTTTGGTTTTGTGGAATATATGTCATAAGAAAATTCATCCTTTGTTCTTACATAACCATGAAATGAGCTAACATAAAAAATAAATCAAATTAATCATGTCTGTAATTCGATCCTAATTATTCAACAAAATAAATGTTTATGACTCATGACTTGATTGTAAATGCAATGAAGAGGCATGAAAAATATTAACATATCAAGCACTGTCATCAACCCTAGATTTTACACACTTTGAATTTACATACTGCCATATTTTTGGTTCCACCAAATAGGCAAAATCAAGGTTTTACTGTGAATGCTTATTTTTCCATGACATCTATTCTTGATACATACTTGAGCACAAAAATGTGGAGCAAGTTTGAAAGAATGGGGTGAGCGCAAAGGCTTGAGTTTGCTGCCACCTTTCGCCAGTTAAAAATTGTTACTATTCAATCATGTCTCTCGAAGAGGACATGATAAAATGTAGGCAGGTATTGCCTTTAAATGTGATAACTCCCTTACTTTGCATTGGAGTTTAGGCCATCTTGTTACAAAAAAAACTATGGTAGTGCAAATTTCAATCATGGTAAAGAAACTAGAGTACCCTTTAACAGTCTTTCAAAAAATGTTATCACTTATGTACTTCAATTACCTTAAAACCAATAATTGATCAATATCTGGTATGCAATCAGCTCTTTGGAAATTACAAAGTTTCAATAAATTTTGATGGAAAAGGAGGAGAACCATAGAAAATGCAGGCACCAACATTGGCTTCCAAGCAAGGAATGGATGGAGAGGCCGCTACTCTAAAAGGATTGAGTTCACTTTCTGATGATACACCAACAGGTACTCAGAGCAATTAAGAGCCCTGGAGCTACAGCAAAAAAGTACCCGCTCTAGTAACGCCTTACATGTAGCTAGGTTGGTACTACATAATCAGGGTTGGTAATACAAACTTTAAACTCAAGGATTAAAACTGACCCTGCTCAATAAAACATTTCTCAGTCCATCCATTCTATTGCCATCTGAGGAAAGCTTCTCAGCAGCAGCCTTCTCGGCATCAAGTATGCGAGGCAGGAGGTCAAAGCCTTCAGGCCGAGAGTATCCAGGTGGAACATGCCCAATAGATGTCAGACGAACCCCTTGCTTGTCCTGCCGTAGGTACTTGTGAGCCTCTTGGTTCAGCATGTGGACCTACAACAGAGCACATAGAATAACCTTCCTTACATCATATCGAAGGTGAGGCACTGGTGTGCACTCAACTGTCAAATCTCCTGGAAGTCTTACACCCAAAAATCAGTTTTATACAAGAAAATAGCCATATAAAAATATATTCAATGGTTAAACTGTATACAATTCTGCCAAATGCTAAGATGTAAAAATCTGGAGTTGTTTTTCGCAGCTTTTGAAGAGATGAAATCACATGATATAACTGTGTGTACAGTACAGCCCCCATATCCGAGGTTCCCATGCCTGCTGATTCAGTTGTCCACAGTTCACTTGGCTCAGAAACTAGAGGTAAAATTTTACTGAAATAATCAACAAAAAGGTCAAATGCACATTCTCATCTCTGAGTCCTAAGTGTATTATTCATTGCATTCCGTCCTCAGCTTAGATGTGGGTGTCGTCACCAGCCATTTTTTGCATGCTGTTGCAGCCAAAGTCATGGTCATTGCAATTCAGTGCAAGTGCAATCATTTTTACTATTGATAGTTTGTTAATCAGCTGTGATGGATTGAGGCCTGTTGCACTTACAAGGAGACATCGCGTGACTCATGTTTGCTATCCAAACAAGGCAATTATTTTCTGAAACTACAGAGAGAATGCGGGAAAAGTGTCACGGCTTTCTTCCATATAGGCCCGGGTTCGAGAGAAAAACACTATTAAAGAATCATCCTCCGTATAAATCATTTAAAGTTCACACCTCTCTCAATAGAGCTCGTAGCCCAGTGGGTTGAGGTGCTGAGCCGGTAATCCTCATATAGTGGCTGGAGTTCGATCCCAGGTTACAGCATTTTTGTTTCTTTCAAATATTTTACGGAATTACTGTACATTGCCCACTCCCATACATTTACGGCAGCACCAACAATTTTTTTAAATTTTCGGCCTATTTGCTGGATTTTCAATCAATGCTCTTGGGAGACTTTCGAAGCTAATTTTGGGATTCCAACTCAATGTGGCATTGCCACAGCTCGCCACCACAATCAAAATCTATTTTTTCCGCTTCACTTATGAAGCAACCAACACTTTCGTAGCTCACTGACGACTGGGACTGAGATGCTTCGGTAACTGTAGAACCAGCTAGAAAAAAATATCGCACAGTATCTGTTTTTTTGTTATCAACACTGAACCAATTAGGTCGTCTGCTTCTTTCCATCCACATATTATCTACTGGCCTTCATTCGGACTCGGAGAAAATGTTTACCGTTTGCTAGAGGGACGTATTGTGCTGAGGCATCAACTTCCTCTCTCCAAAGATCATTATCTCTGACCTGTTTATCTTTGGAGTCACAGAAGGGCTCATATTTATGAGACACGTCTGGAGGACCCAACCGCATCAACAGATTTGCTCTGGAACTAAGGCACCCGCTGTGACCATAGGGAAGACGCAGCGAAACCCAAAGGGGCGAAAATGGTACGAATGGCAGTGAGCAGAAACATTTAAAGGGACTTATATGGTACACACGGCGGATAAAGGTTAAGAGCAATATTATTCCCTAGCATTTTAAGACATACATTCAAAGTATTTAAATTAAGAGTTTACACTTAAGCCTCATAAGTTCTTTGGCTGAAATTTCCAATCAGTAATAAGATGTGCATCAACTATGTCCCTGAGATCTTACTGGAGGGGCTGTACGAGTAACGGCCATGAGCGCAACCTTGAGGGATACCTCTCTCATCCACAGGAACAACAGACAAAGTGAATGGGGTGCATAGCTAACGAGAACAAACACTCAGACAGCAGCAGCACCAGATAGTCAACTTGGCTGAAGCACCAGTACAACCGAGCCAAACACTGACTTGAAGGCACTCATGGTGGGAGAGTGGACCAAGCTCCACAGAAAACTGCCCCCTCCCTTTCCCACTTACTTGCCCCCCCTGCAACACACAGCTGGAGGTAAAAGGAGGCCACTCATGTCATTGTCTGTAACCTTGCCTCCTTATGAGTTTTTTCATTGATAATTATTCCTCAAAAATGTACCAAAGCTGCCCAAGAACATGTTTCAATTTCGGAACTCTTTTCTTTCTCAATTAATTCAAATTGGGAAGGTTGTCATCACAGAAATAGTTTTCCTAAGCAAGGTAGTATCTAGGGGAATGAAGCATCTGCAGCTCCACAATAACTCACGTGCTGCGAGAAGGAGATGAGTTCAGGGATGCATGAGGGTGGCTTGCCTCGTGGCCTGCCCTCACCGCTTGGTCTACTTCCCTGGTGCTCATGGCCCTCTCGCATGTGCCGTCTGAAGCAGCGCTGGATGAGCGTGGCTGCCTTATCTCTCTCCATCAGGTCATCATTTGCATGTGCCACAAAGGACTCCACAATGGCTGATGTCCACGCCCATTAGGAAATAAGCACAATGAAAGAATTAATATTGAAACAAACTGCAGAAGGGTAGTTGTCTCAGGGATGACATCCATTGCACGGGAGTAACTTTATTTTCACTAAGTTCACTCCGTGTACCCTAGAGGAGAAAATGTGGTGGAGGTATTCCTAGCTTGATGGCTTTCTGGCAGCTGCCCTGCTGATTCTGCCAGTCTCACATTCCTTCAGCATTCCAGGAACATTTTCAGGTCAGAGGTGATTTAGCAGAGTTCTATTTCCGAAAGGTTATTTTATTTCTGACATCTCAAAGCTGATGACTGAGACTCAATTATGGCATATAAGATCACTTCATCTTAATGTATTCATTGACTTTGGAAAGTCCACATACACATCTTCCCTACCCTATTTTATGAAAAGAATTTTTGGAGGTAATTCAATGTTTGAATTTGCAGCCTCCCTAGTGCAATAATATTGGGAAGGTGTTTTTGATGCTTCAGGTTGTAATAATAAAATAATTCAATGTCTTCTTTAATGTTTTTTGATGGACTTTAATTCTGCTTTTCCACTCAGAAAGGTTAGACAAAGAAAATCAGGAGATAAAGTCCAATCATGTCTATGCACTCCACTTTTAATGAAATTTAATGACTCATAAACAAGCCTAAGGTATTAAAAGCCAAAAAGGAATTCAAAGCTCTCCTTTGCATTACTACAAACTCTAGCATAAAAAATTACACAAAGAGCTCTAATAATATAGTTATCATATTTTCCAGTTTGAAAGATGCATGGGTATGTAAGATGCACCCTAGTTTTGGCATCAGAATTCAAGAAAATAAATAACCTTTCTATTACCTTTCAATATTACTTACAGTAAAACAGATAAGTAATCTTTTACCAAATGCCAAAAAAAAATATGGTGACATTGCTAAATCTGACACATATTCATGCTTATTTAACCAGCATCTCATTGTAAGATTCATACAAGGAGGTCTTTGGATAAAATCTGATGCTGACAGTGACCTCATTAGATGCAGGTATGGGACATTATTTTGCTAACTACTTTGAAGTAAGTGCAAGAGTACAAAGAGAGAAAGAATACCAACTACACAAAATTTCTTGGTATCACGCTCTGTGCTAATCTATCATGGGAAATCCATATTGATTTTCTTACGAAGAAACTTAGCTCCTCATGCTACTTTGTCCATTATCTACGGGACTCAGTCAGTTTAGAGGTTCTTTTAACTACTTATTATGGCTTATTTTTCTCCCACAAGTCGCATAACATTATCTTCTGGGGTTCATCCCCACACACTATAAAAATCTTTAAAAACCAAAAGGGTGTTGTCCGAGTAATCGCTAGGAGATCTTATTGTGCCTCTTCTAAACCAATATTCAAATCATTTAATATTCTTCCCCTTCCATGTGCATATGTATATAAATTCTTGTGCTATGTTCATTAGGAAAAATGTTAAAGATTTTTCCTAAAAGATCAAGGAAAGAGAATTGTTGTAGGACTGATCACCAGATTATAATCCAAAAGTCGGCACATGTTTCACAAATATCATGCTTGTTGTGATTCATCTTCAGTTTGCAAAGTTTCCAACAAAATGGCAACAGTTGGGTGCAAGGAGATTTCATTTAATTAATTAATAGTATATACCAATATCCTCAATATCAATTAAATATCGATCAATGAATGAGTTTGTGGCAGTTTCTTTAAACCTGTATTGAATAATGATCACATTTCATATTTGCTTTGTTCATTTTTCACCATCATGCATATGTATCTATAGATGTAGACATACGGTAGTTTCTGTAAACATTATTAATAAATTTTAATTCTATCCCATAGTATGATATGTCTAATGCTGCAGTTTTTGCAACCACAAATGAAACTACCAAGGAATCACCTTGACTACCCCTTCGGCCCTTCTCCTGCTGTCCCATCTTCTTCTTTTGACATTTGCCTTGCTCAGCCTTCTTCCTCTTATCACTCTGCATCTTTTGCATGCGCCGTCTCACTAACCACCCACGTACGTGACGCTGAAGTGTCATGGTGGCTGCAACAATGCGCCACCGGTCTCGCTGGTACCTTGCTCTTGCCAGCCAACGCCTGATGCATGCTTGAGCACGGACAATCTTTGAAATCTAAAATGTCAAAGGAAGGAGGACTTACTTGAATTAAAAATTTAGAGCAACAGTGTAACATGTTCTACATGAACCAGTCACATACAATGAAACCTACCTCAATGGCCACCTCCCTTCAGCAATCACCTCTTTAAGTGGCCAATTGTTTTGGGAATGGGACGAATTTCCCACGTAAGTAATGTAAATTTCCAGTCCTTTCCAAGGTCACCTCCATCCGAGTCCAGCTGCCACTCTATTTTTGGCTAGTGGCCACTACTTACTTGGCCAGTGAGGAGCTTTGATGTTCTGGAATTTTCATTCTCTTTTACGCAAATACATCACGATATCACACTAAACGAAGTTTGAGGGGCCCATTTGCACTATTTTGGAATTTACTTGAGAAAATTACCTATTGTTCCTTGAACACAGCTGGCCATAAACTTATTATTGGCTCTTTTTTTAACCCTGTTGCTCTAAGGTAGATCTTGCATCTTGAAAAAAGACCACTTGAACCGGGAATTGAACAAGACCAAAACAGACTAATCCATTTTGTGCATACCACAATATGCATAATTCTAGAAACAGGATTTCCTCGGGCAAGTTTTGGACGACTTCAAAGGAATAAAGCTCCAAAAGACACTGCAGCCAATTAATGCAAAGGCTTATGAAGTAGGTAAGGAAATTACTCTATTTGATGGCAAATCAGATGCACTTTAATGCACCCTAAAATAATCACTCGGAAATCACCCCTGGGTTCTATATTGTGCATGAGTGAATAGTCATTTTGAGCTGTTTCATTTCATTTGGCTGCCTGGTGATCACCAATAACTGCAATTAGTTGCACAGCTATTTCCACATGTAAATCAAAATCACTGTGCTTCAGCAATATTGCAAAATATTGATTGTCACGCCGGTGACATCTAATGTTGTAAGGCATGATGAACTTTCCCACCAGGATGGCATGTTCTGGAATATTCCTTTACCCCACCTACCCTCTTCCACAATGACGAAGGATGCAACCTTAGGGTTACTCCTTGGCCTTGCCCTAGAACCTCCTGATGCCTTCCAGAACCTTCCACCCTTTCCCCATGCTGGAAACAGCCTATTGTCCTACAACCACCTCCCCCACGCACTTACTCAGTGCTCTTGCATAAAAGCAGAGCACCGAGGCCAACTCAGGGCGAGTACCTATCCTTCCGCTGGAGACCCTAGTTGGACCCTGTTCCAGACGACCCACAGCTGGACTCCAGACTCCACCCTTTCCCCGAAGAACCACGATCGGACTACGCCACCCCTTTCCCCCAGGAGACTCTCGTTGGACCCCGCCAACCTACTCTGGAGACCCTCCATCAGACTCTGCCACCCGCTCCCCTACTGAGTTCTGGCCCAACCATCCTTGGGGATCCCCGTTTGGACCCCGCCACTCAACTCAACCTTGTGGACCCAAGTTCTGCCCGCTGCTTGTCTGCATCCCAAGTAAATAACCTACCGCAAACGCTCATCCCGTTGCAAAGCCTCACTTTATGTAAAAACAAATAAAGACCATTAACATATCGACTCTGGACGGTTTCAATTTGACTTTGCTCCCCTCCTTAGCCAAAGCCACACGACACTAAGATTTTAGATTATGATGCCCCTAACTAGTAAAACTAAACAAAACTAAAATAACAACCTACAAACGTATGGCATACTATTCTGATATGGATTATGAAACACTTGAAATAATTATTGAAAACGAAAAAAATATGGAATGTTTTTGGCAAAGGTAACTTTGCCAAAAGAGTTCAATATTTTTTTCAGTAATTAAAAAAAAAAAACATTTTCCTATTGAAACAGGTTTTTTCAATAGACCCTTTTAGTCCCAAAATTATCTAATGCACTTTTTACAGCAGCTTCGCTTTCACATGGAGTTAATAACATTTCTCTACAAAATATACTACAGTAGGGTGTCGAAAATCCAGATCAATTGTTACCAGACCCAGTCTGGATTATCAAAAAGGTCCAGATTTCCGAACAGAACAATAAAAAAGGCCATTAGATGACAGCATCGTCAGCTAATAAACGTATTTTACTGCTCTGAACATGTTAAATAATTGACCTTCATTGACAGTATTTTACTGCTAATTCAAGAGCATAGATCATCTATGTATATAATGAACAAAAGAGGGCCGATTACGCTTCCTTGTGGGACACCTGATGTCACTTTAACTACATCAGAGCTAATTCCGTCAAGAACTACTTTTTGCTTACGATCACTCAGAAAGTTGCGTATCCAGTTTACTACTGTTTCGTTCAGCCCGCATGACTGTAATTTGTATAAAAGTTTGTTGTGAGGTACCGTGTCGAAAGCTTTCTTAAAATCTAGGAATAATGCGTCCACTTGTCTTTTCGATTCACCAGATTTGAGAACGTCATGAAGAAAGAGCGCGAGCTGTGTTTCACATGATCTACCTTTCCGGAAGCCGTGCTGACAGCCATGGAGGAAGTTACGACTGTCCAGGAACGTCATGATATTGCTAACGACAATATGTTCAAGTATCTTGCCTATAATCGACGTTAATGAAATTGGTCGATAGTTTCCTGGGTCGTGTCTGTTTCCCTTTTTGAATATCGGTGTAACGTTTGCAATTTTCCAGTCTATTGGTATCTTTCCCTCAGACAATGACTTCTTGAATATTATGTCTAAGAACGGTGCGATCTGTGGTGCTAATTCCTTGAGGACACGCCCGGGTATTCCCTCCGGACCCGGAGATTTACTATTTTTTATCGACTGTAGCTGTTTAGTTATCCCATCGCGTTGAATAGTGATTTCTTTCATCGGTTCCTCAGTGAATGAAATGTCAAAATTACATGCAGTATCGTCTGTAGTGTATACACTTTCGAAGTGGGAATTTAACGTGTTAGCTTTGTCAATATTTTCGGTGACAAGTTTGCCATCTAAATCAAATAACGAATCTACGGTTGAAGATTTTCCCTGAAGCTCTCTTGCATATGACCAAAAAGATTTAGGATTTTCTTCGAGTAATTCACAGAGTACTTTTTTCTTGAAATTTCGCAATGCAGTACGCATTGATTTATTGGTTTTTGAGCGTTGCGCAGCGTAACTTTCTTTTGCTTCAAGTTCCTTCGATTTGTCACCTAACGTAATGGACTTTTTGAACAAGTTGTTTAGTTTTCTCTGTCTCTTAAGGTCCCTCCTAACATCGTTGTTATACCAGCGAGGTTCTTTACTATCACATTTCAATTTTTTCGGGATATATTCGTTGATTCCCTGGCGTAGAATTTCTAAGAAATATTTCCATGATGCATCAGTGCTTTTATCCTCTGTTTTAGCTACGAAGTCCATGTACGAATCATTAAGCATCTCGCCAAATTTTATGAAGTTGCATTTATCAAATAAATAAATATTGCATTTTGGTTTTACAGCTGACTCTACTTCAATTTTTAAGGTTGCAAAAATTACTCTGTGATCACTTATGCCGTAAATAATATCGAGTTGTTTTATCAACTTAGGATGGCTTACTGCAAAAAGGTCAGATATTTTATTTCCTCTCGTAGGCTTGTCAACTACTTGGGCAAGTGAGTGATTAGCAAGTGTGTTGAGTAAGATCTCGCTGATTTCTCTATTCCTTGAATTTGGTTTTACAGTGTAAGAATCCCAATTTATAGATGGCAGATTAAAATCTCCCCCAATAATTATTACACTTTTACTGTCTCTCAAAGTAAATGCGGATATTTGATTTTCTTATTGGTAAATAATATCAGCCTCGGAGTTTGGAGGTCTATAAAAAGAGCAAACATGTATACTCCTTTTGTTTCGTTGTTTAATTGTACACCATACGCTTTCTATTTCATTGTCAGTTATTTCGTGGGTGGTGGTGTGTAAATGTGATTTAACTGCTAGAAAAACTCCGCCACCTGTCCTATCTCTTCGATCACATCTGTAGATTTTATATCATGGAGGAAAAACTTCGCTGTCACTTATATCCTCTGTAAGCCAGCCTCCGTTCCTATGACCACGTCTGAGTCCCGAAATATATGCTCGATTTCAGCGTGCTTGTTTTTAACGCTACGGCAATTAACTACTACAAAATTAATGTCATATTTTGTAGATTGAGTGTCGGTTGGTTCTTTTCCACGCTTATGGGTATTAGGTGGGCGAATTTCACTGGAAGTGCTTATTACATTTGATATAATTTCTTTTGCTGGAGTACGCGTTTTGGGAATATTGTCGCTATTTTCCGTCTTTATCACTCCTAAGTTTACTTGGATTTGAAAATTTTCGCAATGCAGACTTCCTCGAAGGCTACGTTTGGTGCTTTAAGTTGTTTAAGATAGGCATCCGTGTTTAAACTAGGTATAATAAGATTGTCTTTGCCACTATCGATTTCTGATTATCCTTTTGCATGTATCTAAATCAGCTAATATTATATGTATTGTCACTCGCTGTTCGATAGCAAAATGTTTTTACAAATATCTATACAGATCAACGGTTTGGCTAATGTGATTCATTAATGAGATGAAGTATATATTTTTTGTCAATTTTTAAGTATTATGAATACATAAGAAGCTGTCAGAACCTTAAGGGAATATCTTACATAAAGCACATAGTTTGGCTACATGGATCTGTTACTTAATTTATAAGTAGCCATTTAATCATTCGTCTACCATTTAAAACTCATTTATTAGGATGCAGGTAAATATCAATGGACTGACCACTCTGCGAGTAGCTCTATTTACTTTCTCATTAAATTAGCTGTGTACAAATGCATCTGCAAAACATTTAAAAGTAAATATATTCTATTTCCTTAGCCACAGAAATGAAAACAAATGCGAAGATTTTTGCACGACTTACCATATGGTACACAAATCAAGTTGTAGACTCTAACAAGAACATTACTTTAGATGTCATTCGAAGTTGACAATTTCATATACCAATAAACCATTTCATATACCATCAAGGGATGATTATTTACCTTTATCAAAAGATAAGTAGGTATGAATCAAATAAGAAACCACTATCATCCTTGAATATTTGTATAAAACGAAAGTAACATTAATTCCTCCTACTATTCCGTGAAACACGTAATCGACGACATACTTAATAGGCGCGTATTTATATTGTGAGATTTGCGTAATATTCTAAAATCTATTAACTCATGGTTGGACAGGCCCTCGGAAATGGAATAACCTTTAATTTAAAAAACACTTTAAGGTCTGCATGCAGCAACTTTATGTTATTTCTGCAAGTTTTTCAGAATGTTTACGAAAAGTAAGCGATTCGTACTCAAAGGAAACAATCCAAGGAGAATGAATGTAGTAACTCAGCGAATAGGATTGCAGTTAGTGGACTCTTAAGTGTAATATTATTGATATATTATCAACAATTTCTCTTGGATAGCATCACAAAACGACAAAATTGCCTTTCTCGTCTCTCTGAAGTCCGAATGTTTTTGTTATTGTACGATATCATACTCTTCTGCTTATCCCGGAGGCACTGTCTTGGTGGAAATTGATGACGTGAAGTGCATGTCATCATAATCGCGTGGACGAAGCCACAGCTTATCACGGCCGGGATCACAGAAAATAAGAATATGCAGCGAACACAACCTTGGTTTCGCTGGCCAGGATAAATACGCTATCCCGACAACAACCAGAATAGACGCCCTGTAATAAAGACTACACCTTATATGCCGTCAAATATGGTACTCTACAAAGACCACAGCATATTAAGTTTGATACCAATAAAAATGAAAAGGCATTACAAATGAACCAACATCAATACAGTTACAAATTTCAACCGAAATGCCTCCCCTGCCATTGCAGGCATGAGTCTTTGGAAAAGGAACAACATCAGTACTTTAAAGCAAAATTAAATCATGACAGCATGTGTGAGCAGATCATTGTCCAGCAGACAAAATGGAGTTGTCACAAAAATAGATCTTAGGGTGAGAGGTAACTTTATCCAGGTGGAACTTACACAACAATAACACCACTTATCTGCAGCTTAAGTCCCTTGACAAATTTTTTTAAGGTTTAAAAATGTTTTCATTACTTCCACCAAAACACTAACAAACTTCAATTTCCAAAGAACCAAATACACATTGTAGATATTAATAAAGGAAGGAAATACAATTTCAACCTCCAACTAATTAAAAATATGACTGCTATCTCACCTGCTCCTCATACAGGTTAGAGAGGAACTCAATGTGGTAGTACTTGAGGAATACTTTGGTTTTGCCAAGAGCCCATCCATCCATCTTCAGCCGAAGCAATAAGAGACGACAATTATCCCTCGTAGCAGTAACTCGCTCCTCATAGCCAAAAGCCAGGAAGCAGTACCTGAAATGATGACAGCCAACAGAAGTATAATCAAAAGGATGCCCTATGCATTGAGCAACATAAATGAACTTTGAAGAGAATGCTAAAAAAAATAGAGAGGTGTTCACTGGTGGACTCGACATTTGCATCTCAAGAGAAGGGCACCCAACAAGCACAATCAAATATTCAAATGTCCGGGTGTTCCCCAGTCTCAAACACAGGAGATTAAGGCAGTGAAGGAAGGCTTAACCACCAAATTAAGCAGCTACCAAGATGCATGAGGATCTCTGAACTGTCCGGCAATAACATTTTCACAGTTACGACAATGGCTATTTGCCTTCTAATGCATGAAATGAATCACCAATGAGTAGGAGGATGAGGAAACCACCTTGATTGGAGGATGAGGAAAAATGAAATCTCCAAAGAACTCTTTGTGGTAGAGAGTAGAAGTCTGAAGTGCCTTCATGAAAAAGTAATCCTCCAGACAGCAAGCCATATGTAGCACAGTACAAACCCCCTCTTGCACCTTTTGAAAGATCACCAGGGCATGGGCAAGAGGGCGTTCTTACTGGTAGTGAGCTAACTCCATTTATTCCTCCACCCAATTCTGGTTGGAAACCTGAGCAACACTTCCACACTGTCACTGATGACATACATTCACAAGCTTGAAATCATGAGAGCAATGCAGAAGTTTTTGCTCAAGAGGTACAATGAAATTTCTTTTCGATTGAGACTTCCCACAGCACATATTCAAATCAATGCAGTTTAGAAATATGCACTAAGCTAAAAGCAGGATGATGATTAACTTTTAAGTGGTGTTTTCAATTGATATATTTTTCCAAGAGGGATTGAACCCAAATAAAATACAACTCACCTATTGTTTTTTACGTCAGCACGGAGAATTAACGTGCTTTTTATTTTGCTTCCTACTCCATTACCTAACTAAACTAACCTTTGAACATAATCTCTAAAATGTAGATATTTCTAACGCCCACCTCATAGTACCTCAGACCAATTTGGATCGAATTTTCTCTACATTTTCTATAATAGGTGTGTCTGAAACGGCGTCATCATAGCATATTTTCTAAGTCCATTGATATAATGGGCTATATCTTAATGTGCAATGATCATGGCAGCAGAGTTGATGGAGGCATAATTGTGTATTCATAAATGTGGTGTTTTACTTAACTTGTATTTTTGAATGTGTCTACATTATACATATCCTGAAAGTTTAAACGTTTTCCATTTACATATGTGATTTTTGCATTTCATCTTTTTCTTGTTTTTGTTCTGATGGCACTTTTGTGTCAAGCATGAGAGCTTGTGTCGTAAGGACTGGAAGAATAAATGTGTGTTTGAAAACGTGGTGTTATAAATCTTAATCCATCCCTGCCAGGAACATAACGTCACTGGTGACGATTGGATGGGACGATTTAAACTACAGTAGTACATAGCATGAATGCATTTGTAGTTCCATTGGTTTGGTACGTCAGGGCAGGGAATTAATCAGCATTGTTTTAGTGGTGTGGGTGCACCAATGCCATGACCAAAAATTCTACGCCACCTTTGGTGGAAAATAGGTACTTTGTTACATGGATCCTTTTGATCTGGATAAGGAGGATTTTGCATCGTATTCAGATTGCTTAGAGCAATATTTTCTTCTGAATGGTATCAGTAAGACTGAGGTAAAGGTGCCGATGTTCATAACATTTTTCGGTGCATCTGCTTACACATTGCTAACGAGTATATTGTTCCCAAGGAAGCCAAATGAACTCCCCTTCAAGAACTTTTTAGCAACTTTAACCTTTATCTTACGAGGTTTTTCGCCAGCTGTATATCTAGACCACAGAGGTTTTTTAAACTTTCTGCCACTAAAACGTAGTGTTTTAGAAAAGAAATTATTACAAGAAAAGTATTGGTTGTATCACAATAAAATAAAAAGTGCTTTATAGAGTTTTTACAGGGCTTTCATGTGACTTGATTTTATAGGGATAGTAAATAAACAATATTTTAAATCAAATTTCAATTATTGTTTATGCAAAAAAATTTAAATTATTTTCGAGATCGAAGGCTTTTTTTGCCAAAGAACGAGCGATTAAAGTTTTAAAGTAATGGAATGGTAAATAACCATTAAAAAAATGGAAAAATATCCAAAGTATGACAACTGCCTTTTTCTGAGAGTCACCGTTTTTCTCTTCCAAACACTCTGAAAGACAAATTTTTCACAATATAACTACGTTTTATATGTTTATGTTTGTTTATATATATGTTTTTTGCATAATAAATTACTTTATTTGAATTGATTATTTAATTTTCCATCTGCTGTTTTTGTTTCATTCCTTCCTTTTAGACAATATTTTATCGGATATTCGATGTAATTACGTTCAAACTCATGTTGGGTAGTAATGTTATTTTGGGTTCCAAAAGTCTAAGAAAATTTCAACATAGAAAAAAAATATTTGTATCCACATTATGGATATAAATCCTACACGCAGTAACCAAGCAATAGATACGACATAAATTGATTGTTTTTAGCCATTGATGGACCACTTCTAGCTCACTTTAGCGGACCGTTCCAATTGCGTCATAAGTGAAAAACCACAGTTGGTGTTGTGTGCTGAGCGGTGCTGTAGTAGCTGATGCTGTAGTAACTCAGTCTAACCCTTTCTTTTTAGAGACGATGTCTCCAAAAAGAAAGGGTTAGAGTGAGGGAAAATATTCTTGATAAAGAAGGGGGAAGAGATAGGTGGAGGATGGGAGGAGGAGGTAGGGGTAATTGAGAGATATGAAGAAGTGAGACGGAGGGAGAGAGATGGAGGCTCAAGGTACTGCTGAGGGTTGATGATAAAACCTAGTACGTACGGCAATATTTTTTTATATTTCTGATACGAAAACATGAGTGCACCTTTATGGAAACTTACTGTAGTTCAAAAACTTAAACAGCAGCTTTGGCAATAAAACCCATATTTATGAGAAGTCATGTAAATTTCGTAAATACCTGCACATTTTCCTTCGAGCTGTATATTATCATAATGATATCAGCCAGCTATGCATTTCATATATTGACAATGGTGTGATAGATCATGAAAAAGAGGTCTACACACAGCCCAAGTTCACATTCCGGGCAACAAAGTTGTGTTTCTTAGAAATATACTGATGAAAAATGACTCATCCTTTGAACGACATAATCACCTCGTTCCAAAATAACTTTGTTTCCAAAAACTAATTTGACAAAATCAAGGAGACTATTCTCTATCGTGAGTGGCGCTTGATTTTTATCTAATCTATACGATGGTCCGGTGAGCGCATGCACTTTTTGCTTGAAATTGGTAAAATCCAGGAGGTCTCAACATCCGTCTCACTGTCTCCATCACAGAATTTCTATCAGAATTTCTATACCTTCCTCTTCTTCCAGAAGTTTACTTCTAGAAGCCATATTGCTAGAACTGCAATATTACTAATAATATTGTCACAAAAATACTCATGCCACAGCACACAACACTCTTGAACGATCAGTTTCAGGACAGATTGTCTCACCAAGCCAGTCCGCGATGATATGAAAATGTTAGTCACAACAGATTTGCAGATGGGAAGGACTTCGAAGCATATGCATGCAGAAAGGCTTGCATGCTATCAAACGCATCATTCAGCATCCTGTTATCTTGATTTGTGCTCACATAAAGATTCCCTTTCCTCCTTACCAGCGAGATAATCAAACTCAAACAAAGAGGATGAGTCATTCAGCGGACAGATGGTCCAGCGGAACCTATTATGCGGATGGCGATAAGGAAAAAACCTCTCATGAAAGTAAGATGCTCCTATCGTTGAGTGCTTTCTGAGATGATAAGGATATAATTGGGCAGTATATCCTTCTCTGCCATGGCAAAAGGATGAAGTTTCCTGGTCTCACACAAAGTAAACAAATTTAGAGTAAGGAGATGCATCATTTAGGAGAAAGATGGTCGCACAAAATCTCATTATCTTGACATAACCAAGAAAAAATTCTCATGATAGGAGGCCCTTCTATATTCTGAATGCTTCTCTTATAGAAATATATATCTTTGTGCAGTCTATAACTTCATTTGTGCTGAGGAAAGTATTCAGTTCCCTCCTCATATAAACGGCAAGCAAACCTTGTTGACGGGAGTTGGATTCTTCACGTGATATTACGTCAAACAACATATAATACCGTGAGATACCCACAGAAAAAATTCAGATGGAAGAAAGATATATTCTTAGTCGAATGCCCCAACAAAAATATGACTTTCTATCATTTGACAGTCCCAGGGGCCTTCAGAGTGAAAGGAGGATGCAGTGTGCCATATGAACACGCTCGGCAGTCTAGGGATATTTTTTTTGTGCTGGAGAGACACGCTCGGCTGATAAAGGTTAAAGACTTATTATGCTCCAAAGCATTTAGTGATCTCAGAATGTTATACTTTTCATTCGAGTTGTTAGTGGAAAGGGGATGATATAAAGGGTTTTATTTTGCCCTAAATAAGTTAGTAGATTCTGCAAATTCAGTGATTTTATAAATAATGCATTGAGGGATACACTTGCCTGTGGTTTGTCCTCAAATTTTTTAAGACTGAGGTTGATACTTGAAGTACAGCTTACTTTTGAACAAGCCTGTACAATCGCTGTTGATTTGGAGCTTGCAGAGAGAAAATTCAACATTTACGGCAGCTAGATCGACATAGTTGAGTGTGGATGCCATGCAGAGGAAATTTGTCCAAAGTCATTCACAATACTGGAGTGACTATCCCAGAGGTGCACAAAAGAAGAAGGGAGGTTGTGTCCACGCAACCCCCACCTAGCGATGGGTGCCGTGCTGCCGGCAAATTTGGCCACGCCACCGCCACAGAGTTAAAATTTGTAGTGCACCGCCACTATCAAAAACACCAGCAGCGGCACCGTGGCGTGACACACAATAACTTGCATTTCGGCCCACATCTCTGCTCCAATGGTGATGCCCTCGCACCAGGCGGAAAGCAACTTCCCTATTTCAAGGATCTCTCGGGTTTGACACCGGGTACTCAGGTCCATGATAGTCGACGTTTCAAAGCTCGAATCGAGTAATGTCCTCATTAGGCAGAGCTGAGTACCTTTGATTAGAGGAGAGGTGGTCAAAATTTCAGACCTGACCGGCCCGCACATATTTGTTGACCTCAACCTCTAGTCAAGGCACTCACGCAAGGCAAGGCGCAAAGAGCTGTGGTGCCGTACATATATAAATATGTGGAGAGTAATGACATTCTGCCGGAAGAGCAGAGGGTTCAGGAAAGAGCATTCAACTATCCATCAAATAGTTGATTTTATTTCTGATAGTTACAACAGAAAAGAAACTACTTTTGGGGTGTTTTTAGACGCCTCCAAAGTATTTGGCAAAGTTTGGCATGACGGATTGATTATTAAAATGGACGAAATAGGAATACCCAAATGGATAGTTAAATGGACTGATGCATATCTAAGAGATAGAAGCTTTTTTGTAAAATGGGGTCATGAAAAAAGCAAAGACCGAAAAATAGCTGCTAGTTTACCACAAGGTACCATACATGGCCTGCTACTTTTTAACATCTATACGGCTGACTTCCCGAGGGATATTGATGACTAACACACCAAGATTGTTTTATGCGCAGACAACACAGCAATTCTTTCAATGTTCTGAAAGGCGAAATTAGCCTCTGGGTACGTACAGGAAAACCTTGACGAGATCTGTTGGTACAGTAAATGGAGGCTGTCACTAAATACGAAAAAGACTCAAGCGATAAAATTTATGAGGCCAAACATAGACCCCAAGGTACAGCTGCATTAGAATCAAGTAAGGTAATTGGACAAGCATTTGGGGCAAGATCGGGATTCACACCGATACTAGTAAATAAAGCAACACCCCTAAGCGCTAAAAAATAATATCTGACACTTATAAACGAAAAAAATTACTATATGCCACACCTGCCTGGGCTGGTCTATTAAACAAAAGCCTAGTACAAAGATTAGAAGTGAAAGAAAGAAAAATAATGTGGTCCATATTTCAAATCCCCTACTCGGCTGAGAATGAAACACTGTACCAAAAAACAGGCAACATAGCATTAAAACCAATAATTAAAAATCAGGTCGAAAACTACTTCCAAAAATTAAAAGAAAGTAAATTGGATAAGTAGAAAGACCTCGGTGAAAGCAGAGTAAAAGAAATGGATAAGTATAAGAGGTCTGAAAGGGCACTCACCGTGTAAAAGGCAAGGGAAGCTCAGAAATTAACGAAAAAAGAAGCAGGGCACAGAGCAAAAGCTAAACAAAGAGCAATCTCTGAATAAAGAGCTGCCTGGCTGCAGCACAAACCACTTCAAGGTGCTCACCTCTGCCCTGAGGATGATGCTTGATTCGAGCTTCGAAATATCAATCACCATAGACCTGAGTACCAGGTGTCAAACTCGAGAGATCCCTAACGTACACGTCCGCCAGGAAATCCTGAAATCCTACGACTTTCCTATCTTTGCTTGTATGGCAGACTCTATCCCTCATGCTGCCAACTCTGCCTGACTGCGCGGTTGTCCGCGCACGTATGTAGTGTTTTACCTTGACGTGTCCTATATTTGTAACAAAAAATCGCCAGATAAATAAAATATATTACTATTATTAGCATTACCTTTTGAGGAAGTCCCGGAAAGGAATTCGATGTGAGAATCCATCCCTTCTTATCCTCACCGTCTCCAGTATCCCAGCATACCGCAGCTGTGAGATGACTTTCCTGGTGTCAAATGGCACCTTGGGCACCCTAGCTTTCCCTTGCCCCATAGGCATGGCAACAGCATGAGCCAGAGCACTTACCTCACACGGGCGGAAGCAACGAACGAAGTGAGGGTCTCCACTCTCCACCTTAGGATATTGTAAAGAAAAAGAAAAAGCTCCTTCACAAACATGCAATGGACATTTGAAAGGGGATCCGTCATTGCTCCTTGGTCAAAAATTATAAATTATTTTTTCAATTTCATCTATGCAAAAGTGTCATTAAAAATTATAAATATATCCTACAGAAAAAATAACCAGTAAACTTCTTGACATCACAATATCTTAACAGGCAAATGTGAGAATCACTGAAATTATGAGAAAGATTTAAGTACAAAATCTGAAGACAATTATTCTGTATTGTTATTTTTTTGGCTTGGTTTTTATGAGAACTCTGCTTTAATTTAGTTTAGAGGTTATACTCAGAACCCTAGAAATACAACTGCTGAGCACTTATAGGTAGGGACCCTGAAATTTCGCGAATGGGTTTTTTCGCGAATTTTGTTTAAAGAGCATAAAAGTTGTTATTTTGATGTTTAAAGCCCAAAGAAGTTAAAATTTGCCATTTTAACGGAAATGAAATTCACCGAAATTTCGCGAATAACTTTTTATTCGCGAAATTTAACGGTATTTGGCTGTTAGTGCGATATTTTGCGCGAAATTTCACTTTTTTTAGACCTATCATACAATATTTTGCAAAAATAAAACATGAAATTCTTTAAGTTTTATTTTGATATGTATGTAAAACGCGTAATGAAAGTCGCCGTCCCATTTGGTGAAAAAATGTTTGTAAACTCATGGTGTGAAATAAATAAATAATTACTATTAACGTGACCACGCCGTTATCATCAGTCTGATGATGCACGTGACCATGATATCTGCGTATGTCTTCCTAGATCGCATTCAAGGTGGCAGGGTCGGGCGCATCGTTTTCGTCGCGCCGCCGAAATATGACCTGCGTAGTATTTATCCCGATAGATTCTTCAGAAAAGTTGCCATTCAAGCAATTGCGCTTATGAAATATGATTTCAGAAAGTCTGCGCATAGCATTAATTGCACCAATAACTACGGTACACAAGAGTATCATAAATGTGTTAGCGGTCGGGCGAAGAGACAAATAAAGTTGTCAATCGGACGTAATAATCTTATTCAAAGAGCGCTCTACCTAAGCTGTGACTGACCGGTCGTAATTACTCCTCGGGTTAGACAAAATGAGTTATTTAAGGATAAAATATCGAATTCACTGACTGATGTTGAGTATATTATGTTGCCGACTTTATGAAATGACTCCGGCGCGACGGCAATCACGCCGCAGCGAACTCATTCGGCGCCCGTGGCGGAGGGTCGGCGGCTGGAGAGTCGCCGGCATGGAGGGGCGGTAAAAAGTACTAGATAGGGACACTAATATTTCCGTATGATGCGGCTCATTATTTGTCCCAAAAGAAATTTAAAAAAATTTAGTCAGGCAAGCCGGCATTAATTGTCATTTCGAATAAGTTGCGGCGTCGCCGGCGCGGCGGGGAGGTACCAACAAAAGACAAGTCTTCTCAGGCAGATATTTCCGTTTCTCAGTATCTCTGGATGAACTAGTGTCACCACACGTTTATACATAGTTCGATCGGAGCTACTGTTGATCAGAAAAAGTATCTCTGTAGACCATAATGCCGAAAACTGTCAGCATATTTGATCGCCAAAAGGAGTTTGAAAGCGATGGTTTATATATATTTGACGTAAGAAGCAAAATCATGATGTGCGAATTTTGTAACATCCGAATCGACTGGAGGAGAAAAGATTCCATCGTAAAGCTAATAAGGGGCAGCAGCAAGCACATCAATTATGTCCCAAGATCGAAATTGTCCATATCAGACACAATCAGCAATGCAAAAAGTTAAGCAAGAAAAAGAGGAATTGATTTGTGACCCAGTTAGTACTCTGACTTTTATGTTTATGCCTTTTATGTCTATTAATTTTCCGAGGGATATCCTCCAGCACCCCTGATTCGTTTAGAGGCAGTGCATATTGCATACTTTAGCAATTGAACTTTGCAAGCAGCAAGACTTTATTGTGTTGAAAATTTCAGAATAACTGCAGGAGTAGGAGACATTCCAGGTGCTGATACCTGCAGCGTGAAATATGCTCCACAAGTTGCCAAGAAAAGAAAGGAGCAGATAAAGGCATCAGAGTGAAGACCAACAAGTTGCAATTATGTGTGATAAGACCACTGACAGGAAGGATCTGTGTGTATTCATTGTCTTGCTAAGGATACGGTCCTGCACCTTGGAGCAGAAGTTCTTTGTAGGGTCAGTTAAAATGCTACAACAGGCAAATGCAACTGAATGCTCCAGAGCTGTAATGGCTGTAATACAAGAATTTGAAATTTCTTACCACAATTCCATAGCTTTATGGTAACAGATTCAGTTAGATACATGACTTTGTGTGCCCAAATGTGTAATGTTCTCTACCCTGCAATGACACACGTTTAGTGTTGGGCCCATTAGCTGAATCTTGTAGCCAATTTGTTTTCTACAGAGCTTCATGACTTGAATTTATGAGTGTCCAATGGAAAAATGCTCTTTCTCAACACTAGAAAGAGGAAACATAGATATATTTCTTTCGTAAAAGAGCACTATCCAGAAGATTAATCAAAGACAACTGCTTTTCCATCACCAGTCATGACAAGATGAAATTCTTGGTTCAAGTCAGCAATTTATTTGGGAACATATTCAGGATATGGCAGACTTTAGCAAGACTGTGGATGAGGGAAGTGTTGCAGTGAAATACTTAGCTAAATTAGAAGAGCAAAACATTCAAATAATCAAAGCCAGTGGAACTTTTCTCAAAGAACATGGGCAACAGATAATTGACTCTATTGTCACCTTAGAGGGATCATCATTTTCTTTCATACATAAGTTGCAAAGAAGAATTGATGGCCTACTTTACAATTTTAAGATGGTTAGTAAAGGTTTATGAGGCAGTCAGACAACTTATGCCATTAATAACCTTAAGTCAGTGGTAAGGAGGGTAGATTTAATACAACTGTTCACAAATCTAGGGAGTTTGTGTGAGGTTAAGTTAACTAGGCTTTTAACACCGGAAACTGCCCAGAACTTGACTTAAAGTGTGGGAAAATTATTTGATGTGAAGAACATTATTCAAAACACTGAAGCATCCCTTGTGCAGACAGCAGCATCCACTAATCTTATGAATAAACTTGACAGTACAGTGCTACTTACTTGCTATTTGTGCATGCAATCTACTGTAAAAGAAAAATTGCGAAAAGGTGAGAAAGTTGTTGTGCTCCATACATTTCTGAGCATCAAGGGAGACAACAGTGAGTTTGTGGAACCTTGTGTAAAGGTGTTGTAGGTTCCATGTTCAAATGTGGACTGTGAGTGGCCTATTTCTTCAAATGGAAATATACTAAGTGATTTGAGAACCAATGCTTCCCCAGAAATTTTGGAAATTCAACTTAACATAATCTTTGGCTCTTCATGTGACTGAGTTATGCCACGATATGTGATTCCTGTATATGTTTATTTCTTATGTAATTTATTTGTGTATTTATTTCTTATTTTACGTATTTATAAATGGTTATATCTTTCAACATGAGTCAACAATGAAGTCCATTGTATGTTTCAGTTGATAAATAAACAACTTTTTCTCTTTACCCGTTTCATGAAATTCAAGATTTTGAACCTGCTTTCACTATGATAATCGATTTTTTTACAGCTTTCCCTTGACCTTTTTTACCGCTTTTCAGGGTCCCTACACATCATGCTTGAATACGCAAAGAAGCAATATCAAGGAAATTGGTGATAGGCAACCCACACAACACAGTCCTCACAGGCTGGGTGGCCATTGAGTCACCTTTGTAATGGCGTGTATTTTGCGTGTATCTGTGTATTTTGTTAACTATCAATGAAGATTTGATAGAATAAGTTAGATACATCAATTTATGTCTCTAATACAATTCTTTGTTTGTTTAAAATGAGCAATACGTAAATATTTTTTTCACCGCCGGAGCATGAAATTTGTGATTTTTGCACCGCTGGGGCTATGATTTTTACACCGCTTTCCCTCGAGTTTATTTACCACTTTTCAGGGTCCCTACTTATAGGGTTACACCAAGGACAATTTGGGGAATTAGTTCTAGACAACCACATAAAATGCTGAGCAGGTTTCGACAGCACAGTGCGCAAATTCCAAAATATTCTGCCAAGTGTGAATCTAGACAGTAGACATGTTAGCCTTTGGTGATATACTAGTCATGGCAGCCACCAATGCCTGAATATAACAAAAATAGCTTTATTAAGTAAAACCAAGTGCTATGTTCTCCTTGGCTTTGATAAGGAGATCAGTACAGAAGTCCCCACTATATAAAGCTTCACACTTCACACGATCATGTATTGACTTTCTGCCCAGGATAGTCAAGGTAATTAACACTCAAAGTGTTTCCACACACCTAAAAGCACTAGTAGTGGTCCACAATATGGTTTATATTAAAGAAAGCCAAAACTAAGGTCATACAGTCCCCATTTCTCTGAGTAAGAACTTCATTTGTACATTAAATGTTTAAGCCACAAGTTCATTTTTTTGCATTGCATTTATGAAGTATGCAATTGTATTAAGGTTTCTGCACATGACTTCAAACTGGATTATTAGTATTATTTATGATTATTAGTATTATTATTATGATTGCCTCGATTCCTTTCTCAGCTCACAGATTCATAATTTTTTCTGGTATCTCAATGAAATTCACCCTTTTTCCTGACTTTTCTGGTTTTCACTGGTGATTGGCCACCCTGTATATATATCCTGGGCTTTTGCAAGCTTTCCTAAATAAGTAACACACAGGTAAAAGAGATAAAAAACACAAATACCAATTGCCACTCACCGTCCTTCGCAGAAGATCTGAGAGAGAGTTTCTGAATACCGTTGCTGCTGTCTGTTGGGACCGTGACTGAGAACCAAGGCCTGAGCCACCAGTGGAACCAAATTGGCGACCTCCCCTCTGCAAGAGGAAATAAATTACACCATACATTACCTGGAGAGGGTAGAGGGAGGAGGGGAGAACAAATGAACTGTATTCTGCCTGCCATTAATTCTAATCGCAAACTATTTTTAAAGTTTGAAGCTGGTGAACATTTTTGCAAAAGTTTCACCACTTTCTTCATCCATCTGGACAACTACACCCATATATAGGAACCAACAAAATGTGAATTTATTTTTTTCGTGGAAAGAATTGTTATTTTTCTAATAAATCAATGTTATTTTTCATTTTTTTAGGAAATATATTTAACACTGTGTTCAAAACAATTTATTAATAGTGTTGCCATTAAAATAAAGGAGCAGAAGAGTAACATTGCTCAAATTGTGAATATATTTATTTAATAAAATATGATACGGGTGTATGCCGCTTGTTGTTTCGGTTGGCCTGATGTTTCGTGACACACTGCTGGTCACTTCTTCATGGGAATGAGGGTTGCTGCCGAAGTTTGCTCTTATACATCTATCCCCACTAAGTTGACATCCTTCATAAATATTAAGACAATTTTTAAACCACAAGTGTAAGTCAAACACTTCATAGGAAATGTGAAGTACAGAACACAGCTACAAATCGAAGGGGTATATGAAATTCCCTGTGGAACATGTGGAAAAAAATACAACATGGAGACAGGACGCTCAGTCAAAACTCAACTGGAAGAGCACAAACTGGGGCAAACAACTAAGTCTGCAGTGGCTGAGCATGAATCCTTGGGATACGTGATCGACTTTGAAAAATCCAAAGTCATTGCTAAGGTGGGAAGATTCAAACCACGACTCATCCGTGAGGCGAACGAGATAAAGAAAAATTAACACAATTTCAACAGAGATGGTGCCATAAAAATCAGCAGCACATGGAACCCAGTCATCTGTAAAAATTCTCTACCTTCCCTCCCCCCACTGTCCCAACTCCCTCCTCCCTTCCAACTCTCCCACTTGAACCAACTTAGTAGGGACAGATATATATATATATATATATATATATATATATATATATATATATATATATATATATATATATATATATATATATATATATAAGAGCAAACATCGGCAGCAACCCTCATTCCCATGAAGAAGTGACCAGCAGTGTGTCACAAAACGTCTGGCCAACCGAAACAACACGCAGCATACACCCATATCATATTTAATTAGTCATCATGAGCCACAAAAGCTTTACTGAAGAAATATGTATTTAACTTTAGGCACCTATTTTTTAGGATTCCAGAGGGTGACGAAACAAGGGAACTCATTTTTGAATGAGATAATGGTATAAAAAACAGAATAATAAATTCATTTCGTTTGGTCAAGTACATTTTTTAATGGAGCACATGGATACAGATATGAGATAAATCTTAGTATGATGGGAATGAGACAAATGACATAAATTTTATTGAGAAGCTGAACTAAATGTATGATGGTAATTTTAGGGCTCTATTCACAGTCATAACCCAGGGGTCACCAAGCACCCTTAATCATAAACTGTATTTATACAGTAAAACCTCCCTACAACAACACTCCAAACAAGCAGTCCTCAACTATCGTACACAATGCATTCCTGAAGACATGTAAAAAAGCTGAATATAGGAAAGTCAAACAATTGAGTTCCTACTAATTAGAGATTGTTCCCAGACAGCTAAAAAATAATATTAATAAAAACCTTCTAATGTCATAAAAAATTGCATCCCCACAGGTTGTTGCGTCAAAAAATGTAGCACTACCCTTTATTTCCTATGCTTTAGGTCACAATGCAATGCAAAAGAACTAAGACAATACAATTTTCCACAGATAAAATTTTTAATCGACCCGGGTTTCGATGCACTGCATCATCATCAGGTCTTCGTTCTTATTATGTTCATATTCCACAACATCTTGCCTGATTCCTCCTTTTTAGGTCACAAATTTAAAGAAGTGTGCATGGCAAATATGTCTATCAAACCCTTGCATATTTGGTCGGGTGTAACAATCATTCCCTTGGCCTTGAAAAAGTCAAACCTCTGCCCCATCGTAGCCGACCCGATAGCAACAATTGACTATGCTTGAATCACGCAGCCACATTAAAATTGCAGCTCCGTAATTTATGTACCCATTGATTATTTTACCCCATTTTTGGAATTTGCCCCATGAAATTTGTTGAACCCATGACATAACCATGCTATTTGCTCAGTAGAGGTCTTTCTTGGGGGAGATCTTTGATCATACAAATATTATTACAATAGGCACAAATTTATACTTGTTCAACTCCAGACAAAGATCTCAAATAAAAATTTTATAACAGGGAAATTTATTCTATATTCATACTGTAATTAAAAATCAGTGGAAAGATGTGAAAATCAGTGGGTTTTTTTCTCTCACTACCCAGAGTGATATTCAGAAAAGGATTAGGAGAGATCTTTTCAGACATAGAAACGCACATACCTTTTCGGATGAGGAGACTTGGGGGGCCCGTGGCTGGGCATGGTAAACTCTGTCATGGGCATCTGCTGAGTACAAGTTGCCAGTTCGCGTAAGAGGGCAATGGAAAAGGAAGCGCACAATATCGATGGAAGAGCCACGCAAGAGTGACACAACTGTGGGAGACAGGAAGCTGCGGTTCTTCTCTAGCAGACCCTCACCCTGATACACCACCCTGACAATAGCAGATGAAGGACCAAATATTCATCACTTAGCACCAAATCATCCACATGGAACGTTAACTTATTTGCAAAAGGTTAAAAATGTATTTGAATAAGACTTTTTGCTGGAAATTAGCAGTATATTTGAGCCAAATTATCCATGCATAACTGTAAGTTTGTCAAGGACACAATTGGCATAGGCAGTGGGAAAAATGCAGAAACTCAGGCAGATTGCAGAATGTCCAGGACAAAAGAAAATATGTGGGCTGGAATCAGAGGCAGATTAAGTTATAAGTAGTAATTAAGCTGGTTTATTCCCCCCATAATTCCAGGTAAAATAGGGTAATGTAATGAAATAGGGAAGTCTTTCAAATGGAAAATATAGTAAAACCTCATTAATTCGAAATTCATGGGACCAAAAAAATTGGACTTTGAATTATCCGGGTTCGAACTAAACTTACTTTCCGAAAATTATCGAAAAAGATCCCGTATTTTCCGAGATAATCACCGTACTGCTATATTTTTTTATAAAAAGGCAAAGAATATGCACTAAAATGAGGAGTTAATGGACGAATTTCTTCAAGTTTATCAGATTCAAATTAAAGTTGGAGAAATATATATTCACTATCAGACGCGATCATGCGGAAAATGAAAGCATGGCATGTGTCCAGTATCTTATATATAAAATAAAATGTTTGTATTGTTCCTTCTGTCCGCCAATACCATTCATCCGATTGCGATGAAACTTTGGTGAGATGTTGTTCACGTGCCCATAAAGGTTTCTGAATTATAAAAATGGCAAATTTTGGGGTTGTTTTTACCCCAATATTGTTAACATTTACTCCCATAAGAAAAGCATTGACTTCGGTGCAGGTGTTTCTTTATTTGCTTTTTTAAATTACTTGCGCTCAAGATATTGGATGGAAATTTGTATTATACAATGCACAAAAGAATGCAGTTTTTAATTATTTCATTCCATTTTCTTATACGCTTCGTTTTTGTTGAAGTATTGCATTTTTATCTCTAAATTCATCAATTTTTATTCCTTTTCAACAATAGAAATTTCCGTGGTAACCAGGCGTGAATATCTATTTAACCCCTTCCCTGACGCATTTTTTTGAGGAAATGGTTCCAAAAAGGATCATTTTTTTTTGCATTTTTAAATTAGTTATACGTTACAATGATGGAAAAAAGAGTTATTAAATACTCATTAAATATTAATTCTGATGTTAATTTCATTGGAAATTCATGGGGGGCCAGAAGTTTGCGCCGAAGCGCATTCGTTTTTTTTTAGTGCATTCGAATCTCCCTCCTTGATCTTCCCCTAACCTTGCTCATCGCACCGTCTGGAGGGTGGGGAGAGTGGGTGTGCCTACGAGGTGGGAGGGGCAGTTACAGCTGAGTTCTTTCGTTGAGGAGAGGAGAGCGAACGTCTCCCGAGTGTTATTCGTTTTAGGACGGAGTCCATATCGGGGATGTTATTCCGACGGCCGGAGAGTTTTCTTCCCATTCCCTGCTCTTCCCTCGTTCCTTATTTTTATTTATTTAAATTAATTGTCGTGGGTCACGCGTCACGGCTTTTCCCAGTCACATGTACCTAAAACTAGGTATTGCTATTGGCTTTCCTATTTAATCCTTTATTACTATCAATTGCTTAAAACTTAAAGTTACTGGAAAATTATAGTAATTTCTGAAAATTACTGTAATTTACCCATCTCTAGAAACACTAGGATTTCCCAATTAGCTGTTTGATATGCTGGGGCCGTAAATCTTCATGAATATACTAATCGATATGTTTCAAAAAATGACTTAAATATTCTGAATATTAAACTCAATGATGAGATGAAATGAAAACATGTGGACTTTTCATGACTAAATCGGAAATCGTCCAGCTTCTATGCTTCCTGATACACCACGCATTTAGACAGACAACTGAGTCCGTTTAGACTCCACACTAGCTTCATGGATTGTGTTTTATATCTTTCTTTCTGAGTCTGAGATATTTGTAAATAACCTTCACTTCAGGCAAATATGTATTCATATTTTCATATCTGCACCGATACTGGATCTTTGTAGAAGTGAAACACAGCCTATTATCGGAGTCTGTGTTTTGAAACATTCCAAAGAATCACTAATATTTTCTCCTCTTTTTCCTGCTATGCTTGCTGTATCCTCTTTGCTAGATTTTAGGATATCTGGTCGTACACAAATCACTCTCCAAGATACAAGATTGGAACCTGTGGATTACTGCCAATTTTTCTTTTTGTGATTGTATGTTCACATGTATTGATCCTCATGGGGGTTGGCCTGCTGCTTCACCGAACGGTGATGTGGCACCATTCCAGGGCATGGTGTGCAAAATGCATACACCATTAAGGATACCATGACCACCCATGGACAGGTTGGGGTCGAAAAAAGCCTCCACAAAATCATCACTTTAATTCTCATATATGACCACAGAATAACCTAAGCCATGAAGGCCTAAGGAATAAATTTCCATTTGAAACTCATGCTGCCATTGCCAAAGATATTACAAAATTTATATTGTTCAAATACATACTAAATAAACTGATCATTTGGAGCCAAAAACATGAAGTTCAGACAAATGTGAAGCATAAAGGAAAATTGAATGCAAAAATAAAAAACTGCATTCTTTCAGCCATCCGACAGTGAAAATTTTGGTCAGCTGGCATGAAATGCATAAAAAGAATTACCAGTATTCCGGGCATTTTTTCTGAAAAAAAAAGGTGGTGGAACTCAGTTGTCCATAAGAGTTATGTTATCCGCAAGAGTTACATTTCCTGTTAGTTGCTACTTTGGTAACGTGCGCACTATCTGGAAGATGTCCTTAATTCCTGTAAATTCCATCTGAGGATTAATGAATGAAAAAATTTAAATGACCTTAGATTGATTTATACAAGTTTAGGCAATTTAATTCGACACAAAAACTCGGGCCAGAACTCAGTTCCGCCGCATACCACCAGAAAAAAAGGTATTTGACGGCATATAAGATGCACCCACATTATAGGAGGGTGAACTCAAGAAAAGTGACCGCTAGCCTGTGGAAGGCCGTACCTTCACAAATAAGGCCCGGGGGTGATTTTTTAGTGCTAGTTTTAGAAAAAAATGTTAGTCTTATATGTCGACAAGGATGGTACTTTAAACAAGAAAGGAAATTTAGCCAAGGTCATATCCTAGGTTCTATCAGTCAATAACAGCACTTACCTGCCAGCATAATGGTGGACTGCAAAGCAGAGGGCATCAGATTTTGGACGAACATAGAACTTGCTCTTTAAATTACCATGGAACTTTTCTGTGAACAAACAAGTTATGAAAATGCAGATAAAATGAATGCTGCATGCAAATGATGCATAATCACACAAACAATCCAATGAATTATGCATTTTTTAAAGCTATGTAAGTTTTCTTAAGAAAATATTGTGTTTTTAAAATAATGGATGATGATTTCATTCCACCACAGTTAACACAATCAGGAGGGCATCACTGTATTTCATGGAATGTAGTTCCCCACCTTATTGCCCAAAATATTAGCAAGAAAATAGCAGAGGGGACTTTTTGGAAACAAGATGGCACCAGGTACAGGTGACACCAGAGGTCTGTGTAGGTGTAAGAAAATGTTAAAGATAATAATCTCCAGAGCAAAATCTGCTCAACAAAGAGTTCAGAACGGCATATGATATGAAAATTGTCTGCTTTGGATTCACAGCAAATGTGGAATACCAAAGAAATTACCTAACACAATTAATGATGAAAAAGTGTGGTTGCATTCACCATGTAGGTAGGATTGATTTTCCCTTTTTTTTTAAATGCCTCCGGGCAGAAAAGTTGCCTGTCGGGGTGTTAGTTAGCCATGCAAAATTCAAGCAAAATTAAAATATGCCCTACCCTCCTACATGCAACTGAATGCTGAAAATTTGTCAAAAATCAGGAGGCATTCCAAATATATATTACAAGAAAATTAAAAATCCTCACTGGATAGGAATTGTATGCTAACCTTTGTAATCAAAGAATCAGAAATCTGAAAACTCACTTGACATGCCTAGGCAACCCGTACATGCACCAATCGGGGCTATGGAAAATTTAATTTTAATTTCTCAGAAAATTCATGGCTTATAATATACCGTTTATTTTCATACTCCCCTGCAAAAGGTATTGGACAATCCTTTTAAGAGTAAAAGCATTATATTTCTTCTGAAAACTTCTCATGTAACTACCATACATACTGTAATGGTGTATTATATATTTTCAAGGTCAACTCAGGGTCATAAGTAATGTCAAATCGAGAGCCGCCACTAGGGACGACCGTTAAGTTGATGAAAGTCCACCCAGAGTTGGTGTCCTGTACTCAACCCCTGTAACCACTCTGGAAAATGCACTTCATCCTGACTTCAGGCAAGCGGTCAGTTTTGATAGAGCTGATAACATACCACAGTGGCATTTTTCAGATGATATCTTGAGACCCTTACTGTTCTGCATTCCCCTCCTACCTCTGTCCCTAAGGTTGCAATGAGGTAGAGAATATATGTGTATTATTACAGGCCAGAAAGCATAAGATCACTCATTTGTTCTACATGGATGACCTGAACCTTTATGCTTCTAATGCAAAAGACCTTCGCACTGCCCTGGACACTGTACTGGAATACAGTGATGGAGTTGTAGGGATGGAGTTCAGATTGGGCAAGTGTGCATCCATCCACCTGGTGAGAGGAAGATTTTCGGAGATCAAGGAAGACGTGCAACTTGTTGACGGGAGCGTCATTCGTCACTGCCAAGTAAAGACAGACTCTGGAAAATTTGGAGTAATGAGCTGTCTGGCAAGAACAAGGTGTAACATGTTATGGGAAAAAATGTATATCCCGGTGGCGGTGGGGTAAAGTCCTTGCCTGCTAACCCAGGGTCGCAGGTTTGAGTCCCACCTGGGTGGATTTTTCAACACCCACGACATGGTCTTCAGTGTTCGTCCACCGCTATATGTTTTCTAAGCCATTATTAAATAGTGCCACGAGTGTTTTTTGGCCAAAATGTTTTGGGGAAAATCTTATCACATTTTGTTTACGAAGATATCAAATGTACTTGAAATTTTTCTAATTGGATCAATCACCAGACTGATGTTGTTTGCATTCCTGAGCATTGGCTTAACTTATGAAATAGAAACTGCTAACATCTATGGTTTTAACTTGGTTGCATATCTCTGCAGATCTAATCACAGAAATGGTGGCATGTTGATTTATGATAGAAATCACCTCTAAGTGCAAAAAATGCTTAGAAAAAACCCAAGCACGGAGATGGATTTTGGGTGTGCTGTGGTGTGCAGTTGTCCATAAGTGACACAATCATTACTATTGTGTGTGTTTACAGGTCGCCACAAAGGGACTCTTCTGTCTTTATGGACATTTTTCTCAAGATTCTGACTGTTTTTGTACGTTTGACCTTCCTCCACAACCATCAATAACATATACATTCGATGGTTTCAGCCTTTACATTGTAGAAAATTTAGTATCCACACTACATTATATACTTTGTATTTTTTTCCACAGTATTTATTAGTAGTACAACGCGTTTCGCTGATCTACGGCATTATCATGTACAAATTCTTACTTTCCCAGTCAACACAGGAGTCGTGATGAGGTCATATAAGAGGTCGTACGTGAGATCTCTTTTAGACTCGACTCTAGGAGGCCGAAAAGAGGTCTTCACGGCTCGTGCTGTATGACCCCTTTTCGACCCGACTGTAGGAGATCTAAAGGTCTGGTTACACGGCATATATTTACACGTGCAAGTTAATGTACGAATGCATTTCCCATCGAAATTTCACCGTGCATCCACGTCAAGTTGTACGAATGTATGAAAAGAACATAGAACCTAATCTAATTTCGTTCGCGCATTCGTAAAAGTTTCACCATTCGTTTCGGAGACACCTGAGTTGAAAGAGCAATGTGATTGGTATGAAATGGTCTTGGAATTTAATGATATATCATAATTATAATGATTAAATATCAAATAATGATTGTGGACTTGCCTCTGAACGAAATACATAATGTCTTTGATATACTTAATTGAGGAGACATTTATGGACCAATTGATTATAAAGTACATTTTTTTCTTAATTTGCCACCATTCCAACGGTGTGGATATATTTCTCCTGTATTCTTATTTCACCTGTCATATCGTAATTCCGCGCGGAATTAATCCAAACTGGCGGAAATTCCGATTCGGAAAATACGAACGGAAAGCACATCGGCACTCTTGTGGTAGCCCACAGAAACGAACACATTCACTTGTTAGTTGGCGTGTGCACGGTGTGGGTTTCCCTGTGATTCGGTGTGTTTCTTTGTGATTGTGTTTGTTTCCTTGTGACTCGGTGTGTTTTTTTGTGACTCGGCTTTTTATATTCTTTGACTTCTGCTTCGTTTGGACTTTGCTCTCCTGTTTTGACCTCCGCACCTCATTGGACTACCCTCACGGATTTATTTTGACTTCGCGCGTACTTTGGACCTCACTCTCCCGTTTTCTGGAGAAAAATAAAGTGTTGCTATAACAGAAAATTCTATTTTCTTTAAGGATATCCCTCCAAATTCCTTTGATTTATACTGCATGAAACATAGATTAGACTGTGATTATTTATTGTGTTATTATTGCATTAACGTGAAAAGTCATTATTTAGCATTGCAAATAGTATTTATCGATGTTTACATTCATTGAAGGCCTCCATTTAGCTCTTGCTTTGCTGGGAAAGGACTTCAGTTACAAATGTAGTATTTTTTTAATTCACATCTCATCTGGTGTTCTCAAGGGTTGAAGAATATTGTCAAGCGATTGTATTGAACTGATGAGAATGTTAATAATGTTCCTCGATGCAAATTTATTGATTCGAGCTTTACATAAGCTGCGTGTTTTTAGTTTCTTATTAATTCCGCGCGTTGTTTGGGAATATTATGTGTGACAAATCAATTTATTCAGTTTGTATCAGTTAAATAAATTACTATGGATGTTTCAAATGGTTTGGGTGGCGTAGCTACTACGTTGATACCGCATGTAGGCAACCCGCTTCGCTAAATGGCGAAAGTGGCGACATCTAGCGGTGAAATTACGAATTATCTACTTATGCGTGGTTCGAGATTTATACGCTAGATAACGCCACGCTCGCAGATCCGAAAAACGGCGACTATAGGATCTCTTCAGGAGCCTAGTATGAGATCTTAATGAGGCGAGTAGGGCCTCATAAAAGACTCCTAAAGTGTTGCATCTGATCTCGTTAAGACGTCGTCGTGAGGTCTGTAGGAGTCTCTTGTAAGACTCCTACAAATTCGAATGGCCTCTTTATGAGCTCATGTCGGACTCCTATGTGTTGACTGGGTTGTTAGATTCAAATTCTAAACTAAGAATTTGTACCTGATGATGCCGTAGATCGGTGAAACGTGTTGTACTACTAATAAATACTGTGGAAAAAAATACAAAGTATATAATGTAGTATTGATACATTGATAAAATCTTCTCCAACATAGTTCCATTTCAAAGTTTAAACTTGGATACACACTTCTCTGACCATAAAGCTCAGTTTTCAGAATTTCATTTCAGTGGTGAGCTTAACACATTGCACAAAGGGGCACAAGGGACAAGGAGTGCTACTCAATTGCAGCTCAATCACATTGCCAAAGTTTACTCAAGGAACCAAGCCTGTAACTTGCTTTTTTTTGCAAACCAGAGAAAGGAGATTCGTTGGATGCCCAAGCGAGCCTTTTTTCCCATCGTAGTCTGTAACGAGTTTCACTGGACAGAGATAGGAGAAACACAAAGCACCCAGAGAGTACCAGTCACCCGACCCAAGTCTGTAACTTGGAATTTAATGTCCAAACTTAATTATTTAAACAATACTGTCATCATTCTTTCCACTAGTTTTTCAGTGTTGGGAAACCTAAAAATTAAAAGGGAATATAACAGCTGAAAAAAATCTCAAGTTTACAACTCAACAGTATCATGTTTTCAAGGAATTACTATATTTTTGAATGAAATTTGTTGTAGAGTAGTTTCACTTGTTTCCTTTCAAAATTTATTCTAAAAGTGCTGTGGCAATGGTCTCATCACAGCCATCTTTAAAATGAGAGTCACACAGGGTTTTCAGAGCTTAAATGACACCTACCAAATGTAGCATATACCCAAATTTAAACATATTACACAGGGCCTTACCAACAAGCGATCGGTCGGTGGCCCTGGGAAATCGAGACTCCTCATCAAGGAGAGCCATAAGACCCACAGGACGTGACAAAAGAAGATCCAAAACTGGCCGGTTGTCTGAAAACTCCACCAAATCCACAGGGATCCCCTCTGACATGTATTCCTGCCAGAAAAATCACAGGATGGTTAAACACACACAAGCAGTTTGTGATATCATCTCAGTAATCACACTGAGGCACTCTTAACCTATGATACAATTAAATATTAGAGATGGGTTGATTTGATTCCTCAATCCTTCAACTCTATCTCTATGCCAAGAATTGGAAATGGGATAGAGTACTCCAAAAAAGTATAAATAAATTCTAATGAAGCATTTTTGTTTAACGTGCTTTGACGGCTAAGGTCATTTCGAACATACTGTCTGCCACGCGTAGACAGGGGCAACAGCACTCAGACGAATCGGAGGATCACCCCTCCAAACTCGAGCCCAGCCCAACGATGCTTAACTTTGGTGACTGATCGAGAATCAGTGTTTCCATGCAGGCCGTTGCCTATCAATTCTAATGCCAGCTGTGCTTTCCTATGGGCTTCCCACTGGCACTTGAATTTTCACATAAGATGAAGGTGGAAACAAAACATTTAATTTTTATTATGTTAGCCATTATCCGTAACTGATATTTCTTGAAAAAACTTACCTACTAGAAAATGCTTATAAAAATGCTATCTAAAGATCTATCCTGCGAATATCCTCAGATCATATGATCAATATAATCTAAGGTAGTTCAGTATGAGTACAGGTAGTTCAAATTCCTGCTACTAAGCACTGTGGGTACTATTCCGCCAATCCCGCCCTTTTCAAAGCCTCAAAACACTCAGGTGGAAGACTTGGTTCACCGTTTAATGCTCAGGGACGTACCCTGAGTGAACAATGCCACAAACGTCAAAAAAACATCAGCATTGTCTTCACGACCAATTTGACTTGCCAGGCCTTTTTCGGGTGAGGGGAGTCCGCTGCCCTCCACTGCAATGACTGTTGCTTTGTCTCGGGGTTGTACACATAACACTATGATTCATCCCCAGTGATGATTTTGTCGAAAAAGTTCTTGTCCACTTCCAAGTGGTCCAATAAGTCACGGCAAGCAGCGACACGAGCCGCTTTTTGATTGGGAGTCAACAAGCAGGGGATGAATTTCGCTGCAAGTTGTCTCATTTGCAAATCTTCAGATAAAACGTGCTGCACTGAACTCCACAAAAGACCAGATAGCTCAGTGAGTTCATCAATAATACGCCTTCTATCCTTGTACACATGAGCACGAATTTTTTCCACATTTTCATCAGTTCTGGACATGGAAGGCCGGCCGGGGCCCGTTGAATGTCTTCGGTCGACAAGTTGCCGCATTTGAATCACGAATACCACTCATACACTTCGGCTATTTTCAAGGCGTGTCCTTTATAAGCTGTAGACAACATATTAACTGCGTCCGATGCACTTCTACTGAGCAGAAAACAAAAGTTCAATGCTGCACGCTGTCCTTGAATAACAGCCATTTCAAAAAATTGAAGAGGTAAAAAAAACTCATCGCACGAAAACTTTCACAGGGGCTTGCTACAACCACCTAAAGCGATGCTACTTGGCATACTGACTCAGGAGGGGCTACTTAACACCCGTCTAGTGGGGGAAGCCCAAACTACAAGAGCGATGTGCACAGCAAATTCCGTTTGGTTATTTTTGCGTCCCCCCTCGTATACTTTAACCCTTTCGCTGCTGTGAACCTAGGAGCTACGTTCGACCGGTAGACTGCTGAGAACGTAGCTCCTACATTCTGATGGCAAGGTCATTCCTACCCACCGTTCACTTTTGCGCGAGAGTGTTCGGTTGAAACGGCCCAATTTGTGGACGAGTGGGGACTGGTTCTTCCACCATGACAATGCTCCAGCTCACACATCCATTTCAGTGCGTGATTTTTTGGAGAAAAACCGAATGACACCGCTTCTTCACCCACCCTGCATCTCACACCTTCGGATTTCTTTTTGGTCTCCTGGATGAAGAGGGAACTGAAAGGGAAATGTTTTGCAGACATTCTGGAAGTGAAAACAGAATCAAAGTGGCGCTTCAACGCATTGGAAATGACGAGTACAAAAGGTGCTTCAAGTAGTGGAAAAAACGTTTGAACCAATGTATTAGTGTTCATGGAGAGTACTTCGAAGGCGACTAATGTTTGTGACTCAAAAAAATAAATGCTGAATTTTTTTTGAATAGCGTCCAGTTATATTTGGGTCCCCTTTGTAACATCAAGGCCCATTGGGAGGCAACTATTTTGTGACTTTTGAAGGCAGTGTCTATACCTTGATTAGTTAACTTATTTTCCATTAGTTTATTATTAGCATTATTACTAATTTTTTTAACTGTATCTTAAGCATCAAATGATAGTACTGTATTCTGGCTGACTTGTACTCAGCTTCATAAAATTATCCCTTTACTCAGCACTCCTATTAAAATTGGAGCTCAATATGGTGCTAAAAATATACACACAGTAGTGGTGTACCTGCTGTTCCCAAGTAAAGATGTGCTGATTAAAGAAGAACTGCATTTGTTCATTGGCAATATTGATGCATAGCTGCTCAAACGAATTCCTGGGGAAATTCTCAAAGCCAAAGATGTCTAGGAGGCCCACTGCCAGGAGTTCATCATCCCTAGAACATTTTTGGAAGAAAATTGAGGCTAAAGTAGCTTCTACATAAAAGGAAATAAATGCACTGGTACCACTAATAATTTCTAGCCACAATAAGAAAAATCATATTCATGAGTCTTCTACCAGGTCATGTATTTGGCTACTGCTGACATTATGATCTTGAACACAACAATTATCCTAAAATGTAGAAATTTTAATAGCACATGAGATTATTTGACCTGGTGTAAGACTGGTAATTACATCAAATGACAGAAAGTATCTTAAAACTATTTATTAATAGGTTTATACTCAATTTCGTTCAATTGCAGCTCAGTTTAATAGATGTTTGGAAAATAATTTGATAAAATTTTCTGATAGTTTCTCAGAAAACAGCATTGAATTGTTATATAGTCCCAAGCATTTAACTACTGGAAGAGAACAAATAAAACAATAGTGCATTCAAGTGGGAAAATACCACAAAGGAAAAGTAATCAAACGTAACTGGGACTCAAAGCAGGATTTGACTTGATGAGCACTCAAAAATAATGCCTTGTAGGTACCTGCATAATTAGTAAATTATTTTGTGTATAAAAAAACTAAGTTTTTTACATTAGCAGTTGAATATGCACTTGTCCTGGCTAGTAGACGTGGGGGAAACAATAATAGGAAAGTATGGATAATAACAATTGTTAAAATGGTTAAATTAAACCAAATACTATTGGCATCTTTTAAATTAATACGACTTTATTAAGAAACAAATGATAGTGGCATTCATTTTGCAAAGTTGAGCACTGTGCTACATATAAAGCTTAGGTCATGAAACTTATACATTGTGAATTTCAGTTACAATCAAGTCACTAAGCATTCAATATGACTAACTTAAAGAAACGATGATCTAGAATTGCAAACAATTTCCTTGATTTGGTTATCAAAATTAAAAACTTTAAGAAAGCAGAGGTAGGTATTTAAAAGCTTATATTTTTTAGCATATCAAAGTTTCAAAACATTTATTTTTACTCTCAACAGCAGAATGGGAACAATGCAGAAAAACAGAAGTTGGCAAACAGAGGTTGATACTAGGAGGTCTAGAAGCCCTCATCTTTCCCCCTTCACCACTTGAACATTCCTATCGACATCAGCCAAGGGATCCACCTTGCATTGCTGCTCCCAGGCCTCTTAGCGTCTTCCTTCCCTTTCACTTCCTCCTCTCCTACACTCCTTGCTGTGCCATACCCTGACCATCGTCCCTCTCAGTGATCACGTCATGCCCCCCTACTCAAAGGATTATCCCGCAGCAAAAAGGTGCATCATGGTTTGCCACGAGAGGAATGGGAACAGGCAAGATTACTAACTCTTTGACGGACAATAGATTGTACCCAAATTGCTAAGATAAACTTTGGTCTGGAAAAGTTCCTGAATTCCTTCAAGAAATGAGGTTTATTGTTCAGGAGAGGAGACATTTTTACGGAATAGCTCGTCGGGAGTGTCTGTTAATGGAGGTAATTGAAGAGAAAAATGTTTCTTTTCTGTTGTCCGCCATTGAGTGTGTCCACTATTTGGAGCTATCATTTCCATAAGTGTCCATGTTCAACTGCCGGGGATTGAAAAACTCTGTTTTAGGAGGTGTCTGTTTCGGGAGGTTTGACTGTATTTAATGGTGTCACTGTTTGAAACTACATCATGCCATTTTGTGCTTAATTAGGATATTCAAATCATTCATTCTATCAGTTACATTTACCCGTATTACAGGATAAAAATTTGCAAGAAGTGTTTAATCTAATTATACACTCCCTTCGTGCCATAAATCGTGAGAATTGAAGTGACAAGCCATGAGTACTCTCTGAGAAAATTACAGACACTTAAGTTGTGATTTTTGTCATATCCAATCATATCATCCCTAAAGCCACTAACACATTACAGGAGCACCTAAAAAAATGTTCAATTTCAGCCCATGAAGCAGTAAGAGCCTGCAATTTGACCCAAAAAATTGAAAGGATTTGAACACCTTTTGAATGTTCCAGAAGTAGTATTTTGAAAGAGAGTCTTTAGTACACAAAGCATTCCAGAGACAGCAGCACCTCTGTCTTCTACCACCAGTCCACATCCAGTTCCATCCACGTCGATCGACTGCTTCCCATACATGTGGTGTTTTGGTAGCGAACGACCTACATCCGAAAGTGACCCTCTAGGTTGTGACGGCCCGAGTCCGTCACAGATTTACGTCCCAACCACACCCTTTTACCCAGTCACCGCCCCCCACCCCACTCCTTGGCTCTGGAGTGTAGCACATCGCCACGCAGTTAAGTGCATCGGCGATGAGTGGTTTGGAGGGATTCATTTGAATATGTCTCAGGATATGGCGTGCCTTACGCCCCTTCCCCCCCTTTTTCATCATGTGACACCGGCGCCGAAAAAGATATAAAGACCGCGCAGGTGTCGCGGAGAGGCTCTTCGTTTTTTTTTTCTCAATGAGGAGTGTTCGCCAGAGTGGTGACCAGTGGGCCAAAGAGGGGACGTTCTTCGTGCTTCAGGGCCCGGAGCAGGCACGGTACATTGGTCCGGTATAGATATCGGTCAACCCGTACAAGTATTTGCCGATCTACGAGGAAGCAAACCTTCTGAAGTGCCGGAAAGTGCACTTCTTTGGAGTTCCTCTTCAGGTCTACGCAGTCACGGATACAGCACACCAGTCGATGAAAGAAGAAGTCCGGGACCAGTGCATCCTAGTTTCGGGTGAGTGCTACCCGGGAGCCAAATAATTCCGAACCCCCCCCATGACCTTCCCTTTTTCCCTCTCATGTGTTAATACCCAATCATCCAGCCCACCAACCCCGTTTTTTCGCGAGACCTATTATTTCAAAACTAAATTTCATATGTGGACGTTTGTCCCGGCTTTTAATTGGCCACAGCTCGCGGGTAAGAGTCGGGAACCGTCACAAGGTGAACAAATAAAGAATGATCAATGAGTAGGGTTAGGAATTTTTTTGATGGTTTGAGAGGAAGAAAAGCGGTACTTTGAAATTAGGAATTCGGTACTTTCAACTGGACATTTCGGTGTTTTCACAGATACCACAAATTTATATATATATATATATATATATATACACATAAAATACCGATTATTTCAAAGCCTAGAAAAGGGTCACTTATAATATAGTTTAACCCAATATGATCTGGGTTATTATGCGACACTTCCCCTTTTAGCCATGTTATGACTGAAGACAATCACCTCGGTGGCAGAACCTGGAAAAGTGGCTTTACATTTAAAAATAAAATTTAATACATTTCGTGTATTGACATGTAACTTTAGAGAAATTCCATCCTTGTGAAAGTTTGCTGCAGTTACGTGCTCTGAAGATTTTAAATGTTTTCCAATTGAGTCTTTCCCAAGCAACCTGACAATTGTAGAATTTGTACATGGCTGTACTTTTATCGATACAATAAAATCCATCTTTTTGATACTGGAAAGCCCGGTCTCCTGAGCTTAATTTTGCATTCGGCATCTCAATAACTCATCAAAATCACTTGAAAACACAGAAATCCGAAATAAAACTAGGATACTTAACAATTGTCACTGTAAAACAAAGTCATTTAACGGAAATAGCCAAAAACTAGAAATTCAAACAATAAAATCAATCTTGGTGCCACGCAATAAATAAATATATTGACAATTATATTGATGTCGTGGTTGGTCTTGATTGGTGCTTTCAAGCCAGCTACGCAACCATTGCAATGGAACAACCCCATTGCAATAAGGTCGTTCACTATGATGCGAAATTGCAATTTAATTCACGAATTCGGTAGATAGATTGAAAATAAATTTTCAGTGAAGACAAAATTTTTCTATATTCAGCCACTCACTCTTAAATCAAAAATAAAAATTTGCGAAACTTGCCACCCACTCAAAAAGTTTGGGACGTCATCAGAGATCCGGTTCAGTTACTAATTCGCTCGCTGGAAAGTGAGGGAAGGGGAATGCTGCATAGCGCCTAGCGTGATTGGACGAAGCAGCGAGTGACTTCAAAACTTTTCATGTTGGTTTTTTTACGTGAAAGGGTTAAGAACCCTGATTTTTTGCCGCTAATAATTCGAAAAGCAGGCGGCGGATCAAAAAACGGAAAAATACATGTCTCCTTATTTTTCAAACTCTATCAGAATTGGTATTAAAAAAAACTTGGCGAACAAGCCCATTGAAATAAAACAACTCAAAGCGACTATTCACGCATGCGCAGTCCGTCTCGTCTTCAAATCCGTAGTAGAGTGTAATGAACAAATCAGAAGAAAATAAAAAAATCGGATAAATACGTATCTCTTTAGTTTTCAAACTATAATTGGCATTAAAAACTCTTGGCGAACAAGCCCATTGAAATGAAACAATTTAAAGCGGCTATTCACACATGCGCAGTCCGTCTCGTCTTCAAATCTATAGCACAGGGATTCCCAAACTACGTTCCGCGGAAGGCTAATGGGTGTTCCGAGTAACCTATAATGGCTTTATATGCTGCTACCTAAACACAATGGTTTAATGTATGCGAAGTCCACAAGGTGTTCCGTTAAAAATTTCAGGATTTATGAAGTGTTCCATCGGAGTAAAAGTTTGGGAAACCCTGCTGTAGCAGATTACTTTAAATAAATGCGCATATTGCTTTTCTTTTGTTCGACTCACCTCGGAGCAGAGAACCACCGATCATAGATGCCGATGGTTGTTTATTCCACTAATTGTAAATTGAAAGCACCGCGGTGTGACGAGCTGAGTATTGCCGGTTATCGCCGTAAATCGAAAGCACCCAATGTCATCCTCCCGCGATTGTTATCGTAACACCAGTTATGCTACGATGTAAACTGCAAATATTTGCACGCGAGTTCGTTTAAATCAAATTGAGAACATTTGTTTACAATTTTAATATTTTCTTGCGTTTGAAATGTACTTTCAACCATTTTCTCATAAAAATGAAAATTCGCATTTTGGGGAACAATTCGCGACATTTCGCGAGTTCAAAAGTCATTTCCCCAGTCAGTATGGAGTATGTTGTAACTAATTACCACTCGAGGACATTTTTTGTCTAAATTTGCAAACTTCGCAATCGCGAAATTTTCCTATCCCAACCAATGGGTTGCAATTGATTGATGAAGAATGACCAGGGTCGTGAATGACCTGCATCCAAAAATGACCCTCTCGGTCATCTGAATGATCTCGTTCACTGATCAATCTCTGAGATGACCTGAGTCAGGTGATTCGATCGTTCATGACCGATCCATCACTTGATAGAGCTAAGGACCCAAAAGGCCAGAAGACTCCAGGTGCGTGTATGGGTTCCTTGTGAATGTGGGGGAGTGTAAATGGGAGAGACAATCCAGACGGTAGAAACAAGAATTAAAGAACACCACCATCACCTTCGCCTGGGTCAAGCTGAGAAATCGGCCATCGCAGAGCACAGCATCACTAAGGGCCATGCCATCCATTTCCTAAAGACTTGAGTGATTGCCCAATCTTCTGGCTCTTGGGACTGGCTCATCTAAGAGGCCATTGAGATCCGGAGGGAAAGAAACAACTACAACCAGGACTCCGGTTATAACCTGAATAACACATGGAAACCCCTGCTCAGGATAACTAGAGAATCAAGACAAGATGGTGCCAAAATTTCAGACTTGACCTGCCCACACATATGCACCTCTGCCCAGGGCCATCTTAGGACATGCCGGTGCCTCTGGGCACACAAAAATTTGGGGCCCCATTGGAAAGTAAAAAAAGGGAATGACAAGAAAAAATATCTTTCTGTTATGATTTTATATTTATTATGCTTATGGTGCAGTTATTCAGTTTCACCAAATTGCAAATAATACATATTTACTATTGTTAAAATGTTCACTGCTCACTCTCTGGAAAAAATTGAAAATCTGACGATAATGTTAGTAGGTAACTACTTGAAAATAAAAAAAATTGAGCTTCTTTTTTTTGTCAAAGCTAATACATATATTGGCATTTTGGGGCCCCTGTGAGGTGGGGGGCTTTGGGCTCGGGCCCCGTGTGCCATATGGTAAAGACAGTATTGCCTCTGTCTTAAGGATGATGCTCGATTCGAGCTTTGAAACGTCGGCTATCATGGACCTGAGTACCCAGTGTCAAACCTGAGAGATCCTTGACACACACCTTTGCCGGAAAAGCCTGAAATCCGACATAACTGAATGGTGTTGTAAGTATAACAAATTGAATCTGGATTCCAACATATGAATGACAAAGATAATGTTGACGAATTGACCCAAAACACTGAAGATATAGGAGGACTCAATGAATGCAGTGATGAGAGTTTGCCACTTGCTCTGGAGCCCTGCTCAATTTACAACACAACAGAATGCATGTTTCCTATTCATTTCAGATCCTTCATCAACACTTCATCCAAGCAGATCAGGAGCAGAGTAGATGTTTGCTCAAAAATAAAACAACTTTGTTAATCCCACCTGTGATTGTAGTTTTTGCATTGATTTTCAGTTAAGGCAAACCAAGATTATGTAAATTTGTCGAATACTCTGTGGCAAAAAGCTTGCATTTTCAAACACATTTACTTTGAACAAATTTGAACACTATACTCAAAATATTTGTCTATGACTGTTTTGAATCTACAGAATGCCACCTATGCCGGCAGGTCATCAAATCTTTCAACCGTGCAGATCCCTCCATTCATTGTGATTCGTGCACAATAAGGTTAGCTGATATGGAGGCCTATTCTGAATGAAAATAAGGCCGAGCTATTCGTCAGAATAGCGCGAAAAGTGGCTATTTTCACGATTATGGAGACCCAGTGGCTATTCGGTATTCTCAATGATGAAATAGCCACCGGAAGTGGCTATTCTAAAGATCACAACAGCGCGGTGGCTATTCGGTATTCTGAACGGCGGATAGCACCGGTGAGGGTCGAATTATTATTGCCCGGTCTTTGATACCGGGCTATTCTCAATAGCTCGACCCTATCTCACGTACGGCAGAGAGGGAAAATGACACTTCTCCGGCTTGACACATTACTATTTCAAAATAAATGGGTTAATTCGCAGAGTGAAAAGTTTTTATAAATGCGCAAACTTGGCATGATGACTGACATGGATTTCATGGCAATACGTTAGTTTGAACTGAGTGAAAAAGACGTTCAGGCTGGTGTGACGAAAGTGGACATCAACCACGATAGTTTTAGAGTGTGACTCCGCTAAAATCAAAGATATTTCCAAGCATATACGTACCCACAAGTATACGAGGGTTTAATTTAAAACAGCACGCTATATTTATTCAAACTTCATTCGCTTTGACGAATCATAATTGTAAACTTCAGTAAAAATCAACTCAAACAAGTGCAATTTCACCCCATGAAAATGGTAAAAATTCACTTAAAATGGGTTCTTCAAAATAATGCATTAACTTAGTTGTTTACGTAAACGCTAACTTTCGACCATTATAAAGGCAGTAAAATTGTTTCTGCATCATTTCAATGGAGACCTATATTTTTACGATGAGAGAACTATCGTCTATTTGCCCTTCTGTTGCGGATTGTTTCCCATTATGAATTGAACGTATTTTAATTGCTACTGGTCACACGATAACATTATAATATACAATACAATAATTTCATACTCCGTAATGCAATTTGCCAGCACAAAGGCATATGTTTCCCATCGCTTATTCCTGCCGAACACTACAAAAATCTGGGTTATAATTTTGGAATTTCCCAAGCATATGTATGAACAAGTATACTAGGGTTATATTAAAAAGAGCACATCACTTTCGTGTATCGTAATGGCAAACTCATGTAAACATCAACAACAAGTCCAATAACATCACGTACCTACATGGGGCCTTCTTCAGGGAAATTAATTCATAAACTTTTCATTACCGACAAAAGGCTCAGGTGTTTACTAAGTAGCCAATCCTCAACAATTATAAAGACACTAAAATTATTTCTGTATCATTTCAACTGAGACCGATATTAACATTTTTCTATGCCCATCTCTCGCTTACATTTACCTTCGCGTCAATGCCACTACAAACTTTAAGCAGCAGTCAATGGGAGCTCCCAGGCCATTACTGCCAGTTGAATAAGTAATCACAGACTAGAATAACATGTTTTACAATAATGATAGTTCTCGACCGAGGGACTACTTGAGATACTTGCATGTCAAAACAGCCAGTCACGAAATACAAATGTCAACATGAGATATACGACTCGCTGATAGCATAATAAGGTTCACTACTATCACAAAATTGGTACAGGAAAATAGGAAACTCCATACATTATTTAATACTTTGGATCGCAGGCATTATTTACATAAATAACTTTAAAATGTAATGTTCAAATCTTAATACAGCAGAAGACTCACAATAGCATTCACCTCTCCGCCATAATATCATCCTAAGTCAATTTATAGAATATGTGGAGTATATTTCTTCAAGCTTGTTAGTTACAAGTTATAGCTTATAATACATAAAAAGTATTATATTTATAATTTTATCTATTTAAGAGGTAAACTAATACATAGATAATAAGAGGGAATGATCGCGATCGAGGTGGCCATGTTGAAATCTGCTCCAGCTGTATATGTAAACATTGCTTGCCATTGGTTGCCGGAATTCCTGCTTACTGTTCCTCTTGCCTCTCATACCGGAAGGGGCGGTACTTATTATAGCCACTCGAAACCGGGCAATTTATTGCTCGGCTCGATTCAGAATACGGTCGTGAGCTATAATGAGGTGTGGAATAGCTCGATCGTGGAATAGCGCGCTCAGATCCAGAATAGGGCTCATGGTCCAATCTGCACTGGCTTCAACAGGTTGAATGGATAGCTCACATTACATTCAAACAGAACTCTATTTTGTCAATAGTTTCCTTGCCATGATAGTCACAGTCACTTTTTATAAAAAATAATTTTCTTTGTAAGAGTTGAATCATGTAATACATGTAATATATTACCACCACATTTTCCATGTTTTTTTATTATTCACACTACATCATGCATGTATTAGCATAGATAATGGAGTGTTTACGGTACAAATTATACATATAATGAAGAACTTAGATGAGATTTAAGCTACCATTTTAAAAATTCATTTCACAGCATCAATACAATGTGACTAATAAGTTATCCAATGTTTGCCTACTTCACACAATTCAATAGGTACTCACATACATCCAGGATTAGAGGCTAGGAGTATCCGGTCAGCTCTGTTGACAATCCAATCAAAGAGGCGTCCATAGAGGCCCTTGCCCAAAGCATCCCTCGTGGCCACTGCCTCACCCACAGTGTTATTTCTCGCTATAGTCTCTCCTCGAGTGACCACTGGGCATGAAGTTAATGCCTCCAAAAGTTCAGCAGCCTCCACTCCAAGCAGTTTGGAAGCTACCAAAGAGGGAACAAGCCGATGAATGAATAAAGGTATGTAATAACTATGGATAAAAAGCAGAATTGGCAGAGCACCAGGGCAGGCAATTTGCCAGTTGTAGGGCTCCTTAGTGGACATGCTTGGAGTTCAATATGCTGACAGTTAAATTAACTAGTTAAAATGGATTATGGCAAATATGCTATTTAAAATAAATATTGGTTCAAGATCAAATGCCTCTCGTTTCAATTCTGGTTCTTGATGGTAGAAACCAATAAATGAAGAATAAAAATGACCAGCTTATTTATTTTCATGTCACAAGATTTGCTTCAAACTTAATGATGAAATACTCTTTCAATTCACATAGTAAATCTATGAAAAATGTTATGTAACAGAAAATAAGAGCTCCATCACAATTTTCATGAAGCTATATGGGTGTTGATTTCTGACATTAAGTTTTGGCCTAGACGCAAGCACTACCAGTTTTTTTTGTTGCTGGCTCGCCTCTTACATTGCAGTGCCTACAGGGTATACGAGGGGGGGAGGAGTAGGAGAGGGGTTTTGCTGCAAGCCATTCCAGTGAAACACAAAACTAGAATTGCTTCGCAGTTAATAGTTATGTCTGTTCCTGGTCTTTTTTTGAAGTTTGCTGTTTTTTAATTTCGAGTGTAAGGATGGGAAAGAAAAGAAAGCATTTGGATTTATTTTATATTTTATTTAATTTATTACATTCACCGGTAAAAACCCAATTAAATGAATAGACAACAACAAGAAATTACACACTGAAGTACATAAATCTAGAAAAGTACAAAATACATGTATAAAAGTACACTAACTACGAAAACTCCGTACATCGAAGTCTGCGCTTGGGCCCAAAACATGAAAAGTGCCCCTCTAGAACGAATTATTGAGAAAAAAAACGTAGCATTCTTCATTTACAGGTAATTTTTCCATAGACATTTACGTAATGAGCAGGAAGTTGAACCGCAGCGGAGAGTACCGCGTCTTAACCCTTCCGCTCCGGGCTTCGAAAATGTTTACATCCGAGACCTACAGAGCAGAGGGCATGAAGGAAACTTGACGCTCTCACTCTGTGAAGGCTCATTTACACGTTTATTATGGTGGGAACCAGCAACTCTGATGGTTCCCACAATAAAAAACGTGTAAGGGAAGCCAAAGCTCCGCTCCGCCTTAGCTGAGCCCAGTGATAGTTGGGTGGATGAGTAATGCACCAAGAGGGGAGGGGGAATACCAGTCAGTTCCAGCCGGCCAGACGTAACCCAATACAGAAAAATACTCTGAAAAGATCAGATCAGGGGGGCTATTCTCCACTCTCACTCATCCACCCCACCTCTTTTGCGAAGGTGCAGGTGGTGAGGATGGAGCTCAATTTTTTAAATCGTATCAGATTACTTTCCCATATTGGGTTACATTCCCAGGACCCCTGAATGGGAGGAGCTCCATGGTTTCAAATTACATTTCGGTATCCGATTTTATTTTGGGAGAGGCAGTCAGCGATAAATTTTTTCATGCTTATTTTCTTTGTTTTTCCTTCGTGGAATTATATGTTAAAATTTAATCTTTACTTTTCTATTCAAAGTTTTTTTTAATGAGTGGAAATATTTTTTTCGCGAATACCAATGGGCTTATTTTTTTTCTTTCCCGCGAAGTCAACGTAATTTCTTTGTTTCCCCATTCTTTCAGCACGCAAACTTCATTTGTTCCTTCATTTGCAAGACCTCCTGTTGATATTATAATTATAAAATAGTCTAAATAATTGTTACATCATTATTTATAAGACCCACGATCAAAGATCCCCGTTTTCTTGTATTGTTGTGCTTTGAAAAAAGGAGGGGAAAATGTGATCGGCTTATCTACTAATTTCTGTAATCGAATCACCATTTCGCGATCTAAAGACGTACATTGTAATAAGGCTCGTCGATAAAGGCTCGTGTTTTAAATGGCGAGTGACCACTTGCAGATTATTTTCATTATTGTATAATTATGATATCAACAGGAGGTCTTGCAAATGAAGGAACAAATCAAGTTTGCGTGGTGAAAGAATGGGGAAACAAAGAAATTTTGCGGGAAAGAAAAAAAAATTAGTCCTATGTTATTCGCAAAAGAAAAATATTTCCACTCGTTAAAAAAAAACTTTGAATAGAAAAGTAAAAATTAGATTTAAACAGAATTCCAGAAAGGAAAAACAAAGAAAGTAAGCATGAAAAATTTGTCGCCGACGGGAATCGAACATGGTCCCTCTGCACCGCAGCCCCGTACGCTAATCAATGGACCACACCCTTGATGCCGTAGGCTGATAAATAGGGATTTTATAACATCTATATATGTTTAAACGCCTTTTTTGTTAACTATTGGATTTATACGCCCATATGTGGAGTGATTCGTGAAAAGCATTCGGAGTTCTATATGCATACGAATTTTCATCGAGATCTGCGACCCGTTTATCGGACACTCCCCTCGTTAGGAGGGCGAAGTATTCAAAACTTCATTGGTTGGTGTTCAACCAATGAGAGCCAATTTTATCTACTCTGTCCCCATCCCAAAGGAAAATCTGGAGTAACCTCTCTTCTCTATCCAAATATTGCTATTGCCGTCTTAACCTTGATGGATGTGGTCTGTTAACCGGCAAGTTTGCTCGAGATCGCCCTAATATTTGCTCGATTGCTTGAGGATACCTTTATTCCCAGAAATCGCAGCCGAAAATGAGGGTGCGCCTCTGACACGAATTTTTTATCTGCCAGCCTTCGATCCTCGGTCACGATATGAGCGGTGGGCTGCAGAGAAATAACGCGGCAGGGTGGTAGTGGCCACGAAACGAGCAGTGATTCGTCCTAAGATAAGTTCAGAATCTGAAATGGCAGTACATACTGTCAGAAGACAGAACGTTCTCGGCCGACATTTTACCACAGAATGAGAAGAACGGCACAAGAAATATTTAATATCTGGGATTGGTGGCGAGCGGCACCTATGCCACTCACGTCTATCATGGCTGGGTTCGAGTGTGGTCCATGTCAAACATTAGGAACATAAAACTCATCGTTGCCACTCTATCGCTTGCCTACCACCGCTCGTATCGTGCCCGCGGCTCGCGCCTCTCGTATCGTGCCCGAGGCAAGTCCCTCGAGAGCTGAGTGACCTTGGTGCTTAGCGTGAGTCATCAAGGGGAGGGTATCATTCGCTCGCTTGTTTACGGGGGATGCAGTTGCCTAATAACTTGAAAAACTTGTTGTTTGACAAGGCAAGCGTGTGGGGTGCAATTGGGGGACAGCGATTGGCCGCGCGACAAGTGCAAGCACTGGAATTTTCCACCCCCCTAACTTTCTCATTTTCTGTCACCAGACAACTTTGAGTGACTGTATCTACATCTACATATTACCCCGCAAGCCGCCTCAATAGGCGTGTGGCGGGGGGTGTTAGGACACCAGCCGTTTAAAGACAAAAAGGAAACGCTCTAATGAAATTACGCCTAGCATTTATTATAGTCCCTTATTGTTCGGGGGAAAAACGAATTCCCATACCTATCCGTTCGGCAAAATATCTCTCTTAATTTATCGTTTCTGTCGGACCTGGAAATATAGTGGGGTTCTAATATGATGTTCTCCGTGTCGCTCTGAAAGATATCTATTCTCAATTGTTCAAGCAATCTAATCCTAGCGCGTAGCCTCCGAGTCTCTAGCGGTTCCCAGCCTAATTCGTTTAACATCTGTGTAACGCTGTCAGTACGCCCGTAGCTGTTTTTGACGAATCGCGCAGCTTTCCTTTGTATTTTATTAAGTTCCCGGACTAAGTCTTTCTGCACCGGATCCCATATGCTCGCTGCATATTCAAGGTGTGGCCGGACGAGTGCGAAATAGCACCTCTCTTTTACTTTTTCATCCGAAAATCTTCCCACAATACGCTTGACGAATCCTAGCTTCTTCAGAGCTCTGCCACAAATATTTCTTATATGTGCTCCCCACGATAGGTCCGAAGTTATCGTAACTCCTAGATACTTCACTTCATCTGTCGCCTTTATGTTAACACCATCCACAGCATATACATGGGAATAGTTGGACGACCTCCGCAAGAATTGTACCGCCGTGCATTTGCTTAGATTAAGTTCGAGTATACACCTGCCTTAAGCTCAACTGAGAGAATTCTGTGACTATTAACATTTGTGCATGCGTCAATATAGGTCAGTGTTGTTCCAAAATGAACAAGGGCAAAAAGTTGTGGTCTTTCACGGTAGTTGAAAAAATTAAAGCGCTTTAAGTCATCAAAGACGCTGAGGATGTAGGAAACCGCGCTGCCGGACTAAGGCATGATGTGCCGGAATCGTGCATTAGAAGATGGAGGAAGGATAAGGTTGCACTATTCATACCAATAGGGACAGAAGGTCTTTTCGGGGAAAATCTACGAGCTGTGACAGGACATGCGCGCGCATGCCACCGTACTGCGACGCCCGTCTCACTAGTAAGTCAGCCGTTTTTATGTATGTACCTAAATCATTATTTTTTTTTGTTTTGTCATTCATTGAAGATTTTTGTTGGACCATATTGAAATATTAACTGCTTTAAATTCCATAGACAGTTATGATTTCTTTCAAAGTTTGACTTTTTTCAAGTTTTGATGTCGTATCTACGCCTTATCGTTCGTTTTTTACGCGGCTGACGCTGGGGTGTTTTGAATTTAACGTGTTTGCATTCCCACTCGTCATCATTCACAGCAAAATATAATTTGTAAAAGTTAACCACGTTTTAAAAGGCGACTTACAGCGACTATGACTTGTGCATTAGGAAAATGGTGGTGGGATTCGGATTTATAAATCAGAGCTCGGTGCGACTGTCCGCACTTACCAACTAAACACGAATTGTAGCGAGGTCGGATTTGTTTTGTTTTAATGAATATCAATTACTCCACACATTCCAAAGGACAATAAACAATGCAAGCATTGTAGGGCCTAGGCTACAAGTGAAAACTTGCCTCCGAGGTCCATACATGCCTATGGAAAATGCCTATGGAAAATGCCGCGTAAATTATAAGAGAATATCGCTAGCGGCTTTGATAATGGCCGAAAATTCGAAGTTAGTCCCGCAACACCTTGCAATAAGAAAAAAAAGCCCCAAATTTTTTTTCTTCAACTTCGACGCATAAAAAGAGGGGTGCGACTCTTACACGCGTTAACGGCATCGTCAATGCATTATCATCTGAGATTGCCATTGTGACCTCAATGCATTGCCAACTGCCACGTTTTTACTCGTGGTAACTAACTCACCCCACCTATATTCCATCGTTGTTTATCGATATCTAGTATATTCTGGTCACGAACATAGATATTTACCGGTATTTCAATGGGATTCCAACAGTGCGTTTCATTTCGGAAGTATAAATGGGAATATGTGCTCTTTCAAGCAAAATTGCTGCATAAAACTGCCATTTGATATTGACTTAAATTATTGCACTCTAAGAATAATATAGACTAGATACTCAGAAAAATTATGGAGCACTTTAAATATACCTAATCCTTAGGCATTAATTTTGGCGCTCCTTTACTTTCAGACCGTAACTAAAGAAAGCGATGAGGCGTAGAGCAGAATCGACGAAAAAAACAATAATTTCAATTAGAAATACGCAGATTGAAAATAACACGGTGATAGCCACGGTATTTGATGGTAAATAATAAAAATTATTTATCATCACTCTAGGAAAGGTTTTAATGGTGAATAAAGCAAGATTGAGATATTTACTCGACTTGCATCGTAAAGCACGCGGAACACTTGGATGCCCCTGTGGAGACGCAACCCGCACACCACATCCATACATCGAAAACCCCCTACATCGAAGTAATTTTTCTGGTCCCAACAAATTCGTTGTATGGGGGTTTTACTGTACAAACATAAAAAAGTACACATGTGGTTCATGAATGCAAATGATAAAAATTGATTGAGTATGAGAGAGAATCAGTAACTAAACTCTAGTCATGACAAATAATCAGAGACCCAAAACAATCAGACACCCAAGGAACTTTCAAAAATTGAGTTCTTCACAGAATGTATCAATTTAGAAAAATCAATGTTTCTTGCATAGGTACCTGCTTGTTTGCATTTCTTTGCATTCCACTTATGGGCGAGAAGAACAAAAAACTGGTCCTACTATAATTTAAATTAAAAGTATTACAATTTCTGGTGCTGTAAGAAGGGAGATGATAGTTTAATGTGATGATGTTAGAGGAGTCAACTATGCTGTTTACTTATATCTTATAATGAAAAATAAGGTATGAAATGTCTCTTCGTTTTACTAGAGTAATCTTATTTAAGGAATTTGTAGCTTATGGGCAACATGACGTAAAAACTAGTGTTGAATACGTTCAACAGTATATGTATGTCATTTTCATATAATGAAGATCATTCATTAGAGCAATATTCCACTTTACTCTAATTTTTTTACAATATTCTGACCAGAGAGACTAGCAAAGCAACTTGGCATTATGGGGAGTCAGTACAATATAATACACTCACCCGATTTCAAGCATAAAATAACATACAAATGAAAATGGTTTTCTTACGAAAATACGTGGCACATTTGAATTTCATGTCCGCACTCAATCGTACTGGTTGTTTACTACTGTCTCGTCCTGTTCAGAATATGCCACCCACCATGTTCCTTTCCTCGGCCTCACATAAATGGTGGACCATTTAAAATTTTGTAAGCTTTAATAAAGGGAAGGCGTAACATTTTCGAGATATAAAAATCGATGGGACTTGAAGGAGGTCTTAAATAGCAGGAAAATGTAAATTGTAGGGGTGTAAAAGCGAGGTTTTACTGTAGATGTAATGAAATTTTGTGAAGAGTTGCATTTTGAGATTGTTGCCATGACAATTAAGAAACTCAATGCCATAATTGCTATACTGCCAACCCGTCTCCTAATGGTAATGTTAAGATTTTATGCAAACAATTTGAGGAGGCTATGATAATGCTCTCAAAACTTGTTGAGGTTTAAACTTGCAGATGTACTTTTGTTTCATGTGAGTTTGGTGTTTTCGTTTCTCTTTTATTTTTTCAACCTTCAACATGTGTTCACTTCTAACACTCATTCATTCTGTCGTGATCTGTCGAACTGCAAAGGTCCTGTGAAATATATTACTTTCTCAAAGGTTGCACTAATAATTATCTTCACCTTAATTTTATTAATTCACGGTCGCATTAAAACTCAACTTAAAAATAATAGTTATGGGCGATATCAATGTAGAGTTTGCTATGAGACTAAAGAAAGCCAAACGTTGACCCATATACCCAGATAGCACGTAAGTTTGCAGCAAGTTTGATCTAGATTTGATTTTTACTTGCTAGACTTTCCTTGCTTTGAAAGTTTGCAGAAAGTTGGTAGCAAGACACCATGCAAGTCTGATGCAAGTTTGCACTAGACTTGATTTTCACTTGCCGGTGGCTTGCTGCAAGTTTGCTAAAAGTGAGTATTGTTAACAACTGTACGTAATATTTTATCTAATTAAGTGAATATTGTATATATTCACGAATAATCACAAACATGAATATAATTACTATATTCATGATCACGAACAACTGCGATCTTTTACGCTTTACTGTTGGTATTTGTATTGACCTGTGCTTACGCTTGGCTTCGGGGCCAAAGTAGTGCCGGAGCAGCCATTATATCGATCGCAGAATTATAGTTTGTTTTTTTTGTTAATTTTAATTATATTACAAGAAGTATCGCATTTTGATATATTTTGTGGACAATAAATCATTTGAAACATACAATGATTGGACTTCAAATGTGAACAGTGGTCTAGAATGCTCTGCAAAGCTATATTGGAAGATAATTACGATCGCACGTCTTGTTATGGATTTTAACTGTGACAATTTAAAGAAAATTATCCCAGTGAAGCATTTAATTTCAAGTTTTAAATAATGTAGTCATCACTAAGTTTCATTGCGCAATTAACAACTGTGTGATTTTTGGTCTTAATATTTAAATGAAGTTTTTTTGTGTGTTTTGTTTCCTTTTACATGGTGGCATGCCAGTGATTACAAGCGTTATTTATCTGCTGCGCTGGATTGTGTGTGTCTGGTGGTGATATTTTTACGTTAATTAAATTCGGACTTAATCTCTTAAAATAATGTGTATTGACAGGAATGTTATTAAAAGTGTGAAAAATGCATAGTAAGTTTTGGGAAGACATAACAGCAATTAGTTCATTGTTTCTACCAAGGAGTCTATTTCTACCAAGGAGTCTATTTCTACCATTGACAGAATTAAAATGTGGAATCTATGTGAATTGAAGTGAAGTTGGTGACTAGTGAATTGCTCTTGTCTTGAAAGTGTGGTTGTTTACGTCCCAGTGAAGGGATAAACAGTGTAGTGTTTTATTATTCTTCATTTAGTGAATGTTGCCACCCCAAGTGTCATCTTTTTATTTCATTGCATTGTTGTGTCCAATGTGATTTTGTTGAAATAATTGACCCGTATGCGTTTAAGGCAGGTAATGACTAATTAGCAATAGGCAATTGGATTTTTCCTTGGTAGGGATTATTGTGTTATTTTAGAGTATCGTAAATTATGAGTGTGGAGTCCAAGTGAAAGGATGATGATTTTTTTTTCTACTTATGCAATTTGAGTTGTATCATTATGCTTCATTCAATAAATTTTACGATCTCAAAGTTATCTTTTAATTTACTCGACTTGATGTCAGTACCAAGTATTGTTCCTTTATTTGAGTGCCGCTGTACATGTGTCTCTGGAGATATAGTGGAAATGATTAACAGCTGCCATATATATCTCACGGTATGTAATCATATTATAGATAATTATATTACATATATTTGATATTATTTGTACTGACCCATTAACTGACCTGATGTGCCTTATGCACTTTTCCAATACATTATACTGCGGACTATCGGACAAATTAATATATTATTATTGGAATAAATATATATAATTTTTAGTAACAAATTCCGATAGATATAAAATAAGAATACATTAGAGTGCGCTATATAATGTAGACCTGCAGCAGACTTGCAGTGCACACTTGCAGCAGACTTACTGTGCACACTTGCAGCAGACTTACTGCGCACACTTGCAGCAGACTTGCTCTGCAAACTTGCTGCAAGTGCACAAAGTGGAGAGTTGCAAGTTTGATGCACACTTGCTGCAAGTTTGCAGAGACTTTCAGACTTGCTTTGTAAGTTTGCTGCAAGTTTGCGAGACTTACTTTGCAAACTTGCTGCAAGTTTGCAGCAAGTTCACCGTGCTATCTGGGTATGCTCAATTCCTTTGACTTAAATGTTGCCAATTTTGAATCAACCCATGGCCTTACATGTCTAGACCATATTATGACAAATTATGGGAGACATTCTTATACGTGTTCTGTGATTGGCCTCTGCTAATCAGATCACCTTTCAATTCTTCCTACTGCTAAAGTGAAATCTGAACAAGTAAGTGCAAAGTCTGCTAGTAGTACAGCATGTTCCAAAATAAGAACAATAGCTTCTACTGGGTAATATATTTCAAATGCTTGTTGTCAGAAATGAGGTGGGGAGTTATATCAGAAGCAAAATATGCAATGCTTTGATTTTTATGTTCTCCATCAAATACTCGTACACTGTTTGAGGATCGTTTTCCTACCAAATGTACATGTTATAGTTCTGGAAAAAATGTAAAAAGTCAAACAAATGGTTTACAAACGACCTTCAATTATTGAGAGAGAGAGAGTAGTATGTTTACATGATAAATTAAAAGAAACGAAAGACCAAGAATTGCAGTATCAAGATTTAAAAAGAGAATACAAAAACTGAATCATTGAAGAAAAAATAAAGGAAATTCTCTTTATATTACAAACTCAGAAAATCAATCCAAAGCAGCCTGGAAAGACATGAAGGAAACAACAACCAACAAAGACTGAAGTGAAATAGATATTCCACCTGAAATATTCAATAACTACTTCGTCTCCTGCACTGATAGTATCCTATCAAATATTAAATATTCAGACATTCTTCCAAAGAATTTTGTTAGAAATTACATCATAAGGAGAAGTATATTACAGTGTAAGTATGTCTCTTCAAGTGATATTGTCAGAATTGTTGCTAATCTCAAATATTTAAATAATTGGGGTATGGTCTATGGTTTTTCCAAAAACCTCATAAAAGAGGCTACAAATATTATTACTTGCCCATTGTCTGTTGTAATCAATGAATATCTAACACTATAGGTTCTTTACCAGACTGCCTCAAATACAGCCATAACAGCAATATTAATAATAATGATAAAGAGGTACAAAAGCCGAACCACAAGCCTCCCCGTGGCGTACCTGGTAACGGCTTTGCTGGCTAATGGTGGGCATCTGCATACGGGGCTAACAACTCCACACGCATCATTACTGGTTCCAAATAGATTGATCAGGAAAGCCACCCACAACCAGCCCCTCTTGGATGGTAGTGTTGGATGTGATAACAAAATTTCACCACCTAAGTATAGAGCTCGTACGCAGTGGACGAAATCCAAAGGGGAGACCTACTTGCATGGCATTCTGCCAGCAAGCCGGACCACAGGGGGTATAAGAGGGACACATTGTTCTCATACATAAGAAGGGAGACTTGTCCGATCCAAAGATCTACTGCCCTATAACCTGCCTCAATACTGTATAAAAGGTGTTCACCTCTATCTTGAGCAATCTTATCCTCCACCACGTCCAGCCTGTGTGGGAGGAGGTGTACAAGCAGAGGGGCTCAAAGCGAGGAATCACAGGAAGCAAAGACAAGCTGCTCATTGATAGGTGCATATGCCTGGATGCCATCCGGCATAAGCAAAACCTATCAATGGCCTGGGTGGACTACAAGAATGTATTTGACACAACTTGCTATCCACTTCCGGGATAGCATATCCTTGGTTTCTGTTGATAGCCTTTGTGTATTCGGGGACATGGTTCGTCTGGTGCTAGCTGGGTAGTGACTGTCTAATGCTACAGCCTCAAATTAATAATGTTAATACTTGGTTTTCCCTAAATAACTTGGCTGTGAACTTTGAAAAATGCTCTGTTATTTCTTTCTGTAGGAAGAAAATTCCTGTAATTTATGATTATAAAATTGATGGTAGGCAAGTTGAAAGACTGATTTAAGACCTTGGAGTATGGCTTGAATCATCATTGAATTTCTAAATGCACCTAGAAACTATAACTACTGATGCTATAAGAACTCATGGCTTTATACTCAGGAACTCCAGGGATTTCCAGACCTTGAGGTTAATAAAATCACTATATTTCTCTCTGGTCAGAAGTAGAGGTGAATATTGCTCTAATGTATGCTCTCCACAATATGAAAATGACATATGCTGTTGAACGTATTCAACACTAGTTCTTACGTCATGTTGCCTATAAGCTACAAATTCCTTAAATAAGGTTACTCTAGTAAATCGATGAGACATTTCAGACCTTATTTTTCTTTATAAGATATATGTAAATAGCATAGTTCACTCCACTGAACTTACACGAGGGTCATCTTTAAAGTAAGAACCGTTTTGCAATAAAAAATAATATAGGTAACAAAATAATAGTATTACTACCACTACTACTTACAACATTCGTTTATTTTTCTACATAATCCCCAAAGAGATCCAGACATTTGTTCAGACATGACACAAGCTTTACGATCACCTAATCATAGAAGTCGGCCACCTTTCCATCCAACCAACCCACAGCAGTTTTTTTCACTTCTTCGTCAGTTCTCATCCGCCTGCCACCCAAAAACTCCTTCAGTTTTGTGAAAAGGTACAAGTCCAAAGGTGCCAGGTCAGGACTGTAGGGAGGATGGTCGATGGTGAACACATGAAATTCCTCCAACAACACTTGCATTTTCCGTGCAATATGCAGTTGTGCATTGTCACAAAGCAGAAACACTCCCCTAGTGAGTAGGCCCCATCAGGGATTTTGGATAGTGCCCCGTAGCTTTCTCAATGTTGTGCAATAATCGCTTACAATGATGGTCTCTCCATGAGGCAAGAAGTCAACCAAAAAATGCCTTTCCAGTCCCAAAAAACGGTGGCCATGACTTTCAGAGTTGAAGGTACTGTTCCGTGTTGACCCTGTTTTTCAAGTCCTCATTCATAAAAGATGGGCCACCAAATCGCGTGTAATTGTGGACATTTGTCCTTACACCATTAAAAAAACGAAACCCCTTTTGCACATTCCCCTCGTACAATACACCTCCCCTATACACTTCCACAAGCTGCTGATGAACTTTGGCAGGGTGAATTTTTTTCGCATTAAAAAATCTAATCCCCAAACGCTCTTCATAATCGGTGGGTTTAGTGATTAACATGGTTCTTAAGTAAGCACTATGAAAACTCAACCAACTCACTCATACTCTCGGCACCCTTGGCACCGGCTTGTGGCCGGGACCCTAAGGAGACCAATCAGCCTTGAGACGGCACCGTTCAATGACCTGCCTGGGTAGGGTGCGCAAACAGTTCTTACTTTAAAAATGACCCTCGTACATCATCATTAAACTATCATCTCCCTTCATACAGCACCAGACATTGTAATACTTTTCATTTAAATTATAATGGGACCAGTTATTTGTTCTACTTGCCCATAAGTAGAATGCAAAAAAATACAAACAAGTACCTATGCAAGAAACATTGATTTTTCTAAATCGATACATTCCGTAAAGAACGCAATTTTTGAAAGTTTATTGGGTGTCTGATTGCTTTGGATCTCTGATTATTTGTCATGACTAGAGATAAGTTACTGATTCTCCATCATACTCAATCAATTTTTATCATTTGTATTCATGAACCACTTAAGAACTTTATTATGTATGCACAGTAAGTCCTCGACTTACTAACATCTGACTTATGAACTTTCAAAGATACGAACATACATATAGTTGGATCTGAACAATTGACGAGTCTAAACTGGTTTTTCCCAGAAGACCACTCAAGAAAAAAGATATTCATTCCTTATTTCTGGTGACGACGACATTCATCCGCGTGGGACTCATCCAGCGAGAAAGAGAAGGGGGTAACCCAAGAGGATCACTCCTTCCCTTTATCTGTAATTATCTACCCTCGCCTAGTTTTGCTTTTACCCAGGTGGCTTCCAATAGTGGGGGAGGGGTTTGGCCTCCTTTCAGAGGCCTCCGCAGCCAACACTAGGTTAATATTAATTAATTAATTAATTGTTTAAAAAATGAACAAAGATTTTCACTGTTCAAGAAAATGTTATTTGATTATCTGGTCGATAAGTGCTATTATAGTGAAAATGAATATTTATCTAAGTGTATACTAGGGACGAATTGATTCCACTTTTTTTCGATTCTGATTCTTTCAAATTGATTCCCGATTCTCGATTCCGATTCCATCTATTATTATTTCAAATAACGGGTGGGGTATTGATATAACAGTAGCGTATAGCTATTATTTAAACCCAAGTACTGGCTAGAATATAATAACAAAGACAATTAAGTCACTCAAAAAGTATATTTATTGACAAATAGCAAATATATCCTCAGCTTATAGTCAATTTTTCGAATATTGATCTAACTGGAATCGATGGAATCGGAATCGACTTTAGGCGATCGATTCTCGATACCGATTCTAATCCTGAGAATCAGTGGAATCGAGAATCGACATTTGGAATCGACTCATCCTTAGTGTATATCTACAATTTGATTTATCTTTATTTTGTCTTACTTATTAACATAATTGCCTTTACTTTTGACATGTCATATACACCTGCCATATGTATTTGTAATACTGTGCATTGTCTGCTGGACAAATAAACTTCTTAATATTATTATGGCCAATGCTCGAACGACACAAGGGGAGCCGTTATTTCAGTCGATTAAAATTGTAACCTTACACCGGAGGTTAAAATCCACAGCTTTAGGCTCTACTTTGTAGAAACTTTTAATATTCATTACAATAAAGTTTTGTACTTTTCTACACTTTTATTTATTAAACACACTACGTGTTTCACCAATTTCATGGCATCTTCAGGTGTAGTAGTTTGTTTACATATGATATTGTTGTTGTTGTTTAAAAAATAAAATGTAGAAAAGTACAAAACTTTATTGTAATGAATTACACTGGAGGTAGCTGTGAGGTTGATTTCACACGTGAGAAATGATACGAAAATGAGCTTCGTTGTAAGTTGTAGCTGAATCCTTTATCTGTAAATGCGGATACTTCTCAAGTACGTAAGTTTAATACAATTACTGTAGTCGTGGTCGTGTAGAGCAAAGAGGGTTTCCAGTGCTTTTTCCACAGGCCTTCGGCAGTCCAGCGAACGGCTACACGTCCTTGGCCTGCCTCTCCCCTCCTCCACCCGGAGTCTCTCTCTCCCCACACCCTCACCTTGGCACACATAGTTAGGGGGTCGGAGTGAGGTGATATTTCATCCTGAGTCAGCATCACATTTCATCAAAAGTATCACATTTCACTCATCGCTTTCCAATGTCCTAACTTATCAGGTGCCTTCCACTAGTTGGGGGAGGGTGGGCGTTGCCTGCTGGGAGTCCCTTATCATTCATGACCATGAACCATAAGTATCACATTTCACTCATCCCTTTCCAATGTCCTACCTTCTCAGGTGGCTTCCACTAGTTGGGGGAGGGTGGGCGTTGCCCACTGGGAGTCCCTTATCAGTCATGAGGGTGAACCATAAGTATCACATTTCACTCATCACTTTCCCACGCCCTAACTTTTAAGGTGACTTCCACTAGTTGGGAGGGGGCGTCCTTTCGGAAGCTTCAGCAGCCAACATCCATGGTTCCAACTAGTTCCAACATAGGCCACAACACAGGATGACCATTATTTAGGACGATTTGAATAATATCCACTCCCCTTAAGTGTGAATTTTAATATTTCGGATCCAGATCCAATTTTTTTTAATGAATTAGGATCCGATTTCAGTATCTGGTGAAACATAATACCTGCGGATCTTTAGATCCGATTGGACCATCCCTAAATAGTATCTTTCCTGGCAAATCAGCTTGTGTCTTAGAGGACAAAGATATACCCTCAGCCCATAAGATGCAGGGCTTTTTAGAGCACATTTTGGAGCAAAAAAAGTGCATCTTATGGGCTGGGAAATACGGTAACTACAATTTTCGATGCCGATGAACAATTTCTCAGAACACAACTTGTTTGTAGGTCGAGGACTTACTGTACTTTTATACATGCATTTCGTACTTTTCTAGATTTATGTACTTCAGTGTGTAATTTCTTGTTGTCTATTCATTTTATTGGGTTTTCACCAGTGCATGTAATAAATAAAATAAAAAATATAATAAAAATAAATAAAATTTTTACATTAAAATGTGTGCATAAGTCAGGCTCCCTTTAGAAATGCATTAGGTTGACATTTAACCCCTTCCCTGACAAGGACGAGTTAACTCGTCCTAACCAGGTGTGTCAAATCGCGTCAGGGACGAGTTAACTCGTCCAAGGCCGCTCTTTCGACTTCCTAGCTTCCGAAGACGAATAATCTCGTCCCCTTCGTAGAAATTCTATATCTAGGCAGCAGATGGCGTTTGCGGACACACTGGCTCATTTTTAGCCAGTTATTGAGACTTATTTCGTTGCATTAGCGTATGGAATTGCGTCATAATTTTCGTAATTTTTACCTTGGTATTGGGACCATTACACGTTAGATTTAGCGCATTATCTGCTCTTGTTTTAGATAAATTTATCTGGTATCGAATTCATACATATAGGCGTAATATCAATGCATGTATACCGCATTCAAATGTTATTACATTTACAAAAATATTGCATTTGTTTTTATTTTTGGGTTCAAAACGCTAAATATAATTGATTCCAACATTCATGGCGACTGGCCGGATGCAAAAATAACAGTCGCGCGATATACACTCGTAACGGTGATACTATGTATTAGGAAAAATAAAAATAACCCCTTACAATCGCTTCTAAACAATACATTACGTACCTACCTACCCGTAAACTGCACCACAGGCGTGTGGCAGGGGGTGTTATGCAACCAGCCATATAAAAAGCGAATACAGGATAAAGGAATATTCGGATAAAGCTATGACTAGTGAAGTGTGTTTTCGCATGGTTAGTCTAGATATATTCATGCTCTAGTAATACATTGTGTGGGAGTAGAAAGAATCGTTGAACTTATGCATACCTATTACAGCAAATTTCTCAAATACTTAGCCTTCCTTTCCTGTCCTTCGAATGCGGTGTTGCAGTAAAATAAAATCTGCCGTGTTGACGTGAAACTCGTGATTTCTCAGACCTTTCAGTCTCTTGTGGCTTCCACTTATGCAACAAACGGCTTTTAGAGGTTGAGATTTAGACGATGATAGTCATCTTATAACCCCCGTAAATGTAATTTTTCGGGAAAAATCGGAAGAAATCTCTCGACAGCATGTAGTTCAAAAAATGTTCAGAAAAGTGGCAGTGGCTTGTTCTCCCGTTCATTACATTGCGTACAGGTTTCCTCTCGCACTCACGTACTTCGCTGCAGCTCTCTTTCTTCCAAGGTCACCCGGGAAAAAAGGGACAATAGATAAGGGGCGCCCCGCCAAGAGTGCATTGTCCGTCTGAGAAGCCCCAGGAAAATGGTTGGGCGTGCGGTCGCTTTCCGACCCTGCTTGGTGCCTGTCATAATAGAGCCATAATTTCTTCACTCAAGTGGGACAGCGGACCCTTATGAATGGGAAAGATCTTCTGTGGAAAAGAATGCCTTCATCCTCATTGCTTTACGATCTCATGTGCTTGTTTTGCGGTAATCTTTGAAAGCGAAGAATACGCACATAAGGAAAAGGCATATTTTCCCTCAGACGTGCATTTAGCAAGACTTTGAGCAGGAAGACTCCGCCTTTGTTATTATTCCCCCTGATTTCTATCTTTCTCGATACCCCTCCCTACTCTCTAAATCTCACCGATTTGTCTTATCCTCTTCGGGAAGGTATGGTATACAAGCTTATGTCAATATCTCCGTGGATATTCCAAATGTACCCCTGAAATTCTTTTACCTTTATCAAAGGATGTCGACATAAAATCATTTCAATTTATCCTAAATTTTCAACGGAGACATACGTTAGTACTTCACTCTCCTCCTGAGCATTTATGTCAAGTGTCCCTTCTCCATCAACGTTTCACAGAAATCCGTTTTTATGCGATTAGAGGTCGAGAGCAATTTTCGGTTACGTCAGTGTTTTTTTACTGTTTTGCTTTATTCATTCTGCAACAGAAAGTGAGAGTGAAAGGGTGTTGCGGTGGAAAAAGAAAATTTAGAAACTTCGGGATCTGAATCGAGCTTCTCCGAGCACACCATATTAGATGCAGAGTGCGAAGGTGAGCCTATTGAAGACGACCAATGGAGAGAAATGAAAAGTAGCGAAGCTCCCCCTCCTGCACCCGCAAGGTTCAATTTTGAATGTGCTTCATGAAGAGTTCATTCATGATCTCAAGATCTCAGAGCTTCATGATCATTCAAGTTCAAGAAGATGGTGGTGTACTCAAGTTTTTTCAACTGTTCTTCGGCTATGAATTTATACAACTAATTACTGATAAGAAAAATTGGTATGCTGATCACTGTCTTCGTGAAAAACGCTCTGGTTCCAGAGAACAATGGCGTGGAGTGCTCCCGAAATACGAGTTTTCTTGGCGCTAATAATGCTGCAGATAAGCCTGACAAAGAGTATTTTTGGACCACACGGTGGATTCTGTGTACGCCGTTTTTTGGGAAACGATGCCATTCGCCGATTTGCAAAAAAATCTGGAAAAATTTACACTTCACAAAAATGAGGAATATGTCGCAGAAATACGTACTAATCCAAAACTGAATAAGATTTGAAAAATCAACCAAATTTTGAACAGGTGGAAGGAAGTCATATTTGAATAATAGACTTGACCTCATCGGAAAAAATTATTGAGGAGTACATCCCCAATTTTTGGCTCATGAAGTGGGTAGGCCACCCGCAACACATCACCCTCTCCGCCCCTTAGAAATGCACTTTCCTGAGCTGATCCTAGCCACTAATAAGAAGGCAAGCCCAACACGCAAGTGCTTTTTACGTACTAGAAATCGAGATGTGCACGGGAAAATTATTCGAAGGGAAAGCAGATATTTTTGCCCAGATTGCGATGTAACTCTGTGGTTGTAACGCTCTCTCTCACCATGTTTTAGGACTTACCACACAAAAAAATCTGAAAATAATTAAAAAATGTACTAATCGTTTTGGATATATGTTAGGGTTGTAGAATTTTCAATAAAAATATAGATATTTTGGCTTAAATACTTGTTCTAGCTGAGGTAGAAGTGAATCTCTCTCACTTTAGACAATTTATAACAATAAGGGTTTAAATTGAAATTATTAATAAATAAAAGCTCAATGCTCAAAATAAACTTGTTTTCCCATCATTATAACATATAAATAATTTAAAAATGCAATAAAAAAATATGATCCTTTTTGGAACCATTTCCTCAAAAAAATTCGTCAGGGAAGGGGTTAAGATGTAAGAATCATTAAGAATTGAGACAAGTTATACTTAGAATATCAAACTTATCCTAAAAATAATGATAGTTATTTACTTGGTACATTGTCAATTCATCTTTGATTGCATTGTTTGCAGCTAAATAACTAAAATTTTTGCAGGTATATATCATAAGAGAAGGCCTGCTTTGATTTCACATAACTACATATGAGTATATATTACGTGAAAATTTCAACCTAGGCATATTTTTTACATGTTCCTTATTACTCTTAATAACAAATGTACAAGACTCATGGCTTGATTCTAAATACAATGATGAAAAATTAAAATAATTAATACATCATGCACTGCAATCAACCCTCAATTTTACACATTTCATTTTAGATACTGACACTTTTTTGTCCCTGCAACTACTATGCAAAATCAAGGTTTTACTCTATGTTCATAAGGTGACCATTTCTTAACAGTCATTTAACCCATGCACTCGAATAACTTCTATCACTGATATTCTGGAAACAATTGGAGTAAAAAATGCAAGGATGTGACATGCACAATACTGGTATGTACATCTGCTCTAATTATGGCCTAAATGTTCCTCCATGAAATAAATTGACACATCTTTTCAAAAGCCACACGGCCAATACAAAATCCTAATGTAGCACAATTAGAGATGGGCCACTTGGAAAATTACCTCGGTAATTTTCGTAAATTACCGCAGTATTTTTCGTCACGCCCTTTGAAAATTACCGTAATTTTCCAGATTACTCACCTATGTTTAAGATAATTTTTCATACAGATAAATTCCCAACATGTTCTTTAAAGCCAAGTTCACATTTCCTAAGTGTTTAATAATAAATTGAGGCATGTCAGACTCATTTTTGGAATATTTTACTTAAATTATAGCATTATAGAATAATGTATTAGAATATTCTTCTTGAAAATTTCTCATAATTTAACAAAAGAAAGCCAGATTGCATATTGCTGCTGTAGTTCTTTTTATCATTTTAAAAATTTCTAATAGATTTATGTTGTATTAGGTATGGTTTAAACATCGATATTCCCTTCCTATTGCCTATCTTATTTAACCATACGTTTGCTGTAGAATGCTTAAAACTAAAAAATACTGGAAAATTATGGTAATTTTCGAAAATTACCGTAATTTACCATTGTAATTTACCTCAGATGAAAATTATGGTAATTTTCCCGTCTCTAAGCACAATACATAACACTTTTTGCTTAGTCATCACCATATTCACCTCTGTGAAGTGGAGCCAAGTCCACTATCCGAGACTTGTCAGTGTTGTCTTTGGATGAGATCACCTCCCCAAACTGAAGATCACCCAGGTGGATTATAGCAGCAAGCAGTCCAAAGATGGTGTCCACTTCTGAGTCCGCAAAATCCATCAAACGGAAGGATGAACACAGATCCTCAAACATCATAACGTTTACCTTCAATCAGTTTAAAAAACAGAATGGCACCATTAATTCATAAAGGCATACAGCTTAACCACCAACAAATCAAATGACTAGACAAGGACATTCTACATCTTTAAACTTTAGAACTATTTAATGAAAATTTCAGAATTTTATATTGCCATTATGCTATTAGATAATAAGATGAGAACAACATTGATAAATCCCCTTTATTCTCTTCTACAAACAATATTAAATAATGGTTGTTTCGGATTAAATGCTCCTCAAGCTGAAGTAGGTAATGTCCTCATTTTAGAGGGTTTTCAGCTTTTGGCTAAAGAGGTTTCAGGATAGATAATTAGTAGGGACTGGAAAAATACTATCTATTTTTTTCAAAATTAGCATATATTTTTTATGAAATTTGCATCCATTTTCCGGAAATAAGCATCTATCTTTTAGCATAATCAGCATCATCGAATAACCTTGAATTTAACAATCCATTCTTAATCAGTTGTTTTCAGAATATGCAAATATGTCATAACTTCAATCAATAAGTTTATTTAAACTCATTCAACCCATTTAATGAAAAGTCATTTTGACTATTTTACAATTTTTTTCTAGCATAAAAGAAACGAAGAGTTCAAAAAATTGTCACAAAGTTTTTAGCTAATTTATTTTAGAAAAAAAAATTATTAAAAAAATTTCACCTAGTGTACGGCTGATTTCTTTTAGAATTGAACACGAAGTCATGCTAATAGTCCCCGATCATGTCAAAGATTGTTTCAATGTTCAAGTACATAGAAAGCAAGCCAGTCATAAGGCCGTTTTACACGGTACATTTGTTTGTACAAACTCTTCCGTGAACTCTTGCATGAGGCAAAATGTATCGTGTAAAGCAGCAAATTGTATGAACGCTTGTGCGAATGTCTCAATGCACGGGAAATAGAACCTGTTCTAATTTCGTTGAGACAAACGTACAATCTCATGTACATTCGTTTGTACAAAATCTTTCATCGTGTAAAGCGGCCTTTAGGAAAGGGGAACTTAATTGTGCAAGTAAAAAGAAGGGAGACTTTTAAATGCCCCTTTATTTACAGTTTCTGTGGGCTTGAAATCTTGGAATCCGTTCGTCACACTTTTACGAGTAAACAGTGAAAGGAAATGTCACCGGCCTACTCTTCTGTTTACTGACAAAGGTGAAACGAAATATACAAAAAGACTCCTCTGCTCATTGCGCAGTATAATCAATTCACATATGCGTATATTATTACGTTTAAGTCAAAAATATGCTGATTTGTTACGTTCATGTGATAATAATCGTAATTTTAATGGATAAAAATGGGATATTTCACAAATAAAAGCATGAAAAGATATTTTTCTTGCCATTTCCTAATAATTATTTGTATTCATAACATCATTTCGCATGTTTTTCGCATACTAACTAATTTCGCAGATACATATTTCGCTTTTATCCCTAATTTTCGCAGAAAATTAGCATTTATCGCAACATGCGATTTTTTCCGGTCCCTAGTAGAGATACATGTAAATAACACTTTCATTTTTATTTTATAGCACTTTCAATTTCAGTTTATAGCGTTTTGTAGTCTATTTTTTTTCTTTTTTTCACAGCTGTAAAATACAATTATATGAAAAAATACAGAATACAGTTGCGTTATCAGAAATTACGTTTTCCCACAATTTACACCACTTTTACGAAGTCCAGTTCAATTTCCTATGTTTCCAATGTATGCAGAACCCTGAATTTAGACTACATTTTTCAGTTTTCCTGCAATTTGCACCACAACGTGCTTAATCAAAATAAAATTTAACTTCAAAGTCCATAACTCATGTATATAATCCTTTGTTAAACACTTTTTGACTTTATCTTGCACATATTTGCGGAAATAATACAAAAGAGAGCAGTAATAGGACCTGTTTGAAGAAAGAATTTGAATTTGGCAGGGATAGTTTACAGCACCACTCGTAGCAGAAATTGGAACTACGTCAACTCGTAATCTGCCAAGAAATGATTCAAGCTATGAAATGAATACATTGTAAGGCTAGGAGCTAACTATGTAATTTATACAATGTAATTAAACCTGCGGAGTAGTGTTCATTTTTTACCTAAGTAGAAACTTTGGAGAATGAAAATGGATTCTTATCCAGACATGATGAAAAATGAAAGAACTCATATACTAGAGGACAACTGAGATCATTTGCACTGCCTCGATTCCCGAGTTATAACTATGATAGGCTACAAATGAATTAAACTTATTGAAACTTGCTTTATCGTACCTTAATTAGACTGAATCATAAATTTTATTTTTTTTGCAAATTTTTTTAGTTGAACAATTGTTTGGACTAGTCGAACATCACGGCTGATCAGATTCTCATGTGTTGTTAAGTAATCATCAACTAAACTGGGACGTAATTTTATCCTGCTTGGCAATGGAAAAGCAAGGAGGAAAAAGGACATTTTCAATCAAGGAGAAAATGGACATTTCAGAACAAGTCGATTCTCATGGTAGAACTCGCGTCGATCTAGCGAAACTGCTACAATTGCCTATCTCTACACTAAATACTATTGCGAGAAATCGCGATGGGATTCTGAAGCAAGCCAACCAGTGCGGTAATTTGTCTAAAAAAAGAAAATATGTTAAGAACTCTAAGTATGAAGAAATGGAAGGGTTACTTAAAGAGTGGTTTTTGAGTGCTAGGTCTTCAAATATCCCTATAAATGTTGTCATCGTACGAGAAACAGCTCTGCACATCGCCACAAGATTGGGAATTGAAAATTTCATAGCATCCAATGGTTGGTTGGATAGATTCAAAAATATTATTTTCTGAAGTTAATATATGGGTCATTCCACCTCAATTCAACAAACGTTTGTCCCTTAGGGTCCCACAGGGTGGCTACTGATTTCCAATTTTCAAATTCCCTGACTTTTCCCTGATGGACTTGCCAAATTCCCTGACTGATCAACAAAAGGGCTCCTTTTATCGGAATATTATATTTCTGCTGAATTAAATTTTCGTCAAAACTCAGAAAATGTTAGAAGCTGAAATCAATACATTAAAAGCTACAAGCATACCCTAATGAAAAAATAGATTAAGCCTTCATAAGTTAAACTCTCATTACACACTTTTATTACTACACATACTTTTAATAAATATTTTTACCCTAAATTAATTTTGGGCTATAAAATACTTATCTTAAGTATAAAGTAGGTTACAAATGTTATAACATCACCAAAAATAGCTTTAATTGTAAATAATTTTATAATGTTACTTACCTAGAAATATTTGACGAGGCTTCTTCAATAATCTGTACACTATTTACAGAAAATAATATATATTTCTGAAGAGCAATATAGTTTAATGCAAACAAGACCTATTACATAATACACTGTTCTGGATTATATATACACTGCAGCTGATATCACACTATTTTTAATTACGCACTGTTATTTGATAAACAATTAATTTCTTCACTGAGAACTTCTGCTTGTCTTTGAGCATCCTCGAGGATTTTCATCCTCTTTAGTTTAAGCTCTTTCAGGTGAAGATCCGTTGTCCTTTTCATTTGGGCATTCAATGCTTTGTCATCTGTTGATTTTTTTTTCTCTTGGGCAGCCTCCTTGTAACGACTGCTAGAGTTCCGAGCAGCATGAATAAGGGGTTTCTCTATAACAAGCTTCTGGAGTCCTCCTATTGACAAAACTGTGTCATAAACACATCTCCGAGCAACAAGTAATTCCTCCCTCATGTTCTCAACAATGCATTCAGCATTGACGGAGAACCCCCGCTCAACATTGGCATTGCCATGAGATAGGGTCATGACTAGTCTCATGACATTGGCCAACAATTCACTGTCATTGTCAGCCAGCAGCTTCCCCAAAAATGGTCCAAACGAAATTTTCTTGTGTAGTTATTTAATTTTTCAATAACTTGTGGTTGGCTGCAGAGTGAAATATATTGCCTCAAAATTTTGTCAACATCTGAACCAGTGACCCAGTTATTGTCTAACAATGTCATTAGAAGTTGCTCCAATCTTAATTTGGCAACCTTAAAAGTGACGGCAACTTTTGGGTCGAAGCAAGAAATGGCCTTAGTGAGTTTAAAATGTAAAGGAGACTTTTCCAAAATTTTAGTCACAAATTTTACTAGAGCCTTGCGACAACCATCTCGGAATTTCAAAATGTCTACATCTTTAATTTTTTCATGCCCTTGTGCTTTTTTTAATGCATTTTTTATTGCGATGCCTAAGTCAACTTGTTTGGCACTTAAAAGATTTTTTTCCTCCATGTCCACATGAGCAACAGATTTTGATTCCTCCATTGCTTTAGGGAGAACTACTCGATCCATTTGGGTCCTGATTAAAGAGCTAATATCACTGTACAGGAAGGGAGCCAATGGGCAGTCACTTTGAAACTGTCGTAGCAACGGTTCCAATTCACAGGCAAGACATTTAAAAAACTCTGAGCAGGAAGCAGAGGATCTTTTATCTGGTTTGACACAACTCTAAAGCTAAAAGTGTCGATCGTTTTATTTTTTTTTACTTCCTCAACAAAAAGCTTAATGTATGGCAACATGTCCAATGATCGCTGGGCAACACCGACATTTTACAGCCAACGAACGGCACAAAACTTTTTAGGGAAAACTGTTGACATTGTTACTTTTGTGTACATGGCTCTTCGAGCAGGACTGTCTTTGAAGAGGTTGTACAAAGCCCTTATAAATGGCACGATGTTCCACCCAGTCTCCAGCATCGCACTCTTGAACGCACAATGCCTGTAACAAAAACATTCATGTTCTAGCTTTAAACTGTTTTCAACATCACTGTAATACTGCCTAGTATCTATTGAGACTGTCACCTTTAGCATTTTAAAATGTAAATTAATAGCCGACAGGTTAAAAACGTCCCTAGCCATAAAAATGAAAGCACAGAAATAATTATAAAACAAAATATTCGAGATTTAAATTATAGGTACCTATACACAAAAACTTTCATCTCAGGCTGGTACATATGATAATGAACTGATATAAAGCATATAGCGTATAAATAAATTAAACTAGCATACTCAAAATTATTTTGAAATGACACTCTGTCAACGACGCATTTGAATATCTGTTCACTTTAATCCATGCTACTAAAAATGATTTATGAACAAAAAGAAAACTGTGAAATTTTATGGGTACATACATTTACTGCTGGCTTAACCAAATTTTATAATTTTTATTACCTGATATAGTAAAACTTGATTGGTGAAAAATTAAATTTCGATGTGTTTTACTTTTTTACTTTTACAAAATTACAGTACAGACCCTTTTGAAACTAAGTCGTACAATTGGTTGAATTAAAATAATTAAGATTATTAAGCATAAAATCCAGTATTTGAACAAAATAATATGAATATTGTGATTATAGTACGCCTAATGAATAACATGAAAAAATAAAAAAAAATACTTACAGTGTGTGCAAACCGCAACTGCCCAAATCCAAAATTGTCTTATCACCAGGCTCAGATTTCAATTCAGCTTTAAGCTCCCTCAAAAATTTGTGATTGACATTAGGTCCATCCATTGACACTTGAAGTATTTTCTTCTTATCCAATGAATGTATTCCAGCCTTAAATGCTTCAAGAATATCAAAAGCTGTAGAACTGCCCAAGAACACAGAAGTCAGGTAACTAGTACTGATTTCATTTGCTTCCTTATTCCAAAAGCGCACATTTATGTCCATTTGTAACTTTTGAGCTACTTTATTTAGCGATTCGTCAAATCCAATAACAATGAAGTCACTCTGAGAAATTTTTTGTAGAAGTTGGTCCTTAAAAAAGGGGGCGATTCTGTGCGCAATCAAATATCCCACTTTGTCTCGTTGCAACTGCATTTTCTTGGCGATTTCGCTATCTGGGAACATCAATTTGAATAAACTAGCACCACGGCCCGCAGTACGTAAAGATGTGTGGGTCATAACACTCTCGATTGCCCACAGAATTTCACTTTTGGTAACGCTGTCATTCATAAAAAATGTTTGCAATCCACGGCGAGCCTGTGTACTTTCCTTACTGGGCTCGGAAATGGATTGTATTTTTCCTTCATCATCGATACCGGTAGCAACTGTATTCGATGAAATACTTTCTGGTGCGGGAGAAGTTACTAAATTCTTCACGCGCGGCGATTTATCTGCCTCTTTAAAAAAACAATGCAAAGAACTCGACTTGTGAAAAACATTGTCAAATGTTTTGTGTTTTTGTCCATTCATGTGACTTGTTAAGGCGCGACGTCCCATATTTAATCGTCTTAGAGCACAACTTTCATCTAGCTGACTTAACATCATGCGGAATCCTTTCAATCCATGGCGAAAACAGTGGATCATTAAACCAATCCGGCTGAAATGTCGTTTGTTTCCCGGCCATTATGCAAATAATTCACAAAAAATGCCTGCGAAAAACTATACCCCAATATGCACTGAATAAAACACAATTGTCATAAGTACATAAACATGCAGTCAACACTCCACTTTTGCTTGGTCAAAGCTAAACTAAGCAAGTCGAGGTATCCGAGTAGTAAGGGTCACTTATTGTTAGATACGTTGAGCGCCGCAATATTGTAAGGCCAGATGTCAACTCACACCGAGAAGGGTCCATTCATACACCCGAATGCTCTGTCAAGGCGAAGGACACCACTATCTCACTACCACCTGCTACCCCAAAGGTGCTACCCCAAATGTCCAAACCAACCTCCTAAGTCCACTACTTCAACACATTTAAATTCTTCTGACCACGCTAGTCGTCTCGCCGATTCTACCAGTCACCCGAGCCCTCCTTCCACCCCGAACCAAAGCTAGAGTTCAGTCAGGCATAAATATGTACGTACTTTGTATTATGAACCATTATTCAAATACATTGATCTTCTCTTGACTCAGCTTTATCCCCCTGCGACAATAACACTCTTCCTAAAACAGAACGATACGAAAGGACAAAGTATATGAGCGCCGATTCTCCGAATATCCGTCCCCAAAGTAGCAATGCTGCCCCATCTGTCCACCGCACTCCGTCCACCCCCTCCCCCACCTACCACTGCCTCGCCAAGTCGCATCGTCGCAGCGGCCGTGCTATTGTCTACAAAATTGCAACATTTTTCTACACACAAGGTTTTCTTACAGTAGGTTATTCCCTTGCACCATTGTGAGCGTTGGCGCGACCCAGGCGAGCGATCTTCCGCGGCCGCGTATCGTATTTCCGTGGGCGTGTATGTTTCCTTCGATAAAATTACAAAATGACAATGTCTTATTCTTCAAGAAAGAGGTAGCATGTTGTGCTAGTTGTGGGAAGTTGAGGAATACTTAAAAAGGCCTTCGTAAATTGTAAACCTCGTAGACAGTAAATTGGATATTAACTTTCCCTCGAAGGGAAAGTTAATATCCAATTTACTGGCGGACTCCGGCACAGGTATTACATACTATGGTGCGCGAAAAATACAAATCAAAGCCAAGCTGTTGGACTACACAAACAATACGTAAGCGTGTCACTGCGAGTGAAAACAGGAGGCAATTAGCAACGGCAGCATCATATTCAGGAATATCATATTTGAGTTTGTTTGTGACATGACTAAATTGCTTAAAGAGGGAGCTAAGTGGGCCATTCAATAAGTACGTCGAGCATGAAAGGTGAAGAGGGGAGAACTCTTCTTATGGGAATCGAAGATAATCTTACGTAAGATTTTGTTTACATGCGTGATCGTACTTTTATTACCGTTTTAATAATCATCGTCTCGTATTTTTAGAACTGCAAGCACGTATTTATAACGAGCTAGAGTGCTCCAGCTACCTCTCGACCTGTCTCGGAAGTAAAAAAAAACGTGAGGTCAAATTTTCAGAACAACATAGCCTCGGATTCCTTGTGATGAGCGGAATACATTGTGATCATGAGTTTTAACACTTATAGGCAAATATCGCATTAAGAATATACAAAAGGAATACATTGTACTTCTGATTCCCAACTAAATAACTAAGATTCACGACTGAATGTTCCACGAATTGATGGGGCTTGTTCCATGCACGTCAGCGACGGACATTAGTTTTAGCTGGTGAAATGTTTTGGTAAAATAAAGGGTGGAAAGAATTCCCGATAAACGTAATGGTAGAAAATTAACAAGAATTTCCTATCCCAGTTTCTCCCTGACTGTTACGAGAATTCCCTGACTTTTCCAGAATTTCGAAATTCCCTGACTTTTCCAGGTTTTCCCTGACGATCGCCACCCTGGTCCCAGATTTTGATAAAAATTGGTGTATGGATACAATATCAACTCAAACTGAATACCCTCAAACCGTTTTGTGAAAAAAAAATTTTTGAGCGAATTATTCATATTTTAATTTTTTCCCATTTTTAGCAAAAATCCGAGCCTTAAATCATATTATCACTTATATCTCCGCTTGTAATTGTCATACAGCAATGATTAATACCTCTTATTAAAGCTAAATATTTATTGAATGCAAATATATTAATAAAAAATTATTTTCTTCTATACCCTATTCTTATTAATTACTAATTTTTAAAAAATTGTTAATAAACTTTTCTCAAATACTCCATCTCAGAATCGGCCGAAATTTTTTTGTCGAATCTAAAAATACCCAGCTAACTATTCCAAAAATAAAATTTAGTGGTAATTCATAAATGCGTTTTTTATAAATATTTAAACATTTACAATTTTCTCTCGCGCGGCCCGTCGGCTCCCCCATTTGGAATACATGCAGCAGACACGCGATGCAAGCCTAAAAATTTCCTAATTGGTCAAGGTCGTGGCTATATGAGATAAAAATTTATTATAAACTATAAATGTTAACAGCATTTGTTATAAAATATTTGTTATAAAAACGCATTTATGAATTGCCACTAAATTTTATTTTTGGAATAGTTAGCTGGGTATTTTTAGATTACGACAAAAAAATTTCGGCCGATTCTGAGATAGAGTATTTGAGAAAAGTTTATTAACAATTTTTTAAAAATTAGTAATTAACAAGAATAGGGTATAGAAGAAAATAATTTTTTATTAATATATTTGCATTCAATAAAGATTTAGCTTTAATAAGAGCTATTAATCATTGCTGTATGACAATTACAAACGGAGATATAAGTGATAATATGATTTAAGGCTCGGATTTTTGCTAAAAATGTGAAAAAATTAAAATATGCATAATTCGCTCAAAAATTTTTCTTTCACAAAAAGGTTTTAAGGTATTCAGTTTGAGTAAATATTGTATCCATACACCAATTTTTATCAAAATCTGAGACCCTAATGGACAAACGTTGTTGAATTGAGGTGGAATGACCCATATGTATTATTATTATTTATGGGTAGGGTCCACAGTAACCAATGAAGTGAATTTTTAAGAAGCTGTTTCTGTAACTTTTGTTTATTCATTTGATCTTGATTTTATGCGATATGCAGTAATGCCTTATTTTATGTATCAATAATGAAGGAGAAAAATAATTTTCACATTTCTATTCATCTAAGGTGATCAATGTCTTTTTTTTCATCATATATAAATTAATGAGAAGAGCTAGTTCAAAGAATAAATTATGACACTGCTCTATTTCAGTTTATCAGTCAATTTCTTATTTTTACCCTTACTCCAGTGAAGGAACATGGCTGTAGAAGTGAAAATTCTACTTTTCCCGCAATTTGAACCTTTTTTAAGGGTCCCTAGAAAAGTGTAATTTAGGGGTTTTACTGTAGTTTAAATAATTACAAGGTAGAACAATAATAAAGTAAGGAATAAGATATAGTAAAATAATTAAATATGAGATTAGTAGCCTGAATATCATTTAAACTAGTTGAACATCAACATAGAACAAGTTTCAACACTTTCTTCCTTCAGCCGGTTGCGTCTGTCGGTCACAACTAGATTGTACTGGCTGAAAAACCTCTCTGCATCCACGCTGCTAACTGGTGCCCAGATTGTGTGGAGTGCAGCATTTCCAAACCATTTTTTTTTTGGCAGATGGCTAGAAATATTTGCTTAACATCACAGAAGCTGCCAGGGTACTCTCTCAACCTCCCCAGTAGCTGCTGATGAAAATACATGTAACCATCTACAAAGCAGTCAGAGCCAACGTCTCAGAAGGCTGGTAGCTTTGCTTTTAAGGCTAAGACGCCTTGTTCATCAACCTGAATAAATAAGTGTACACAATTCTGGAGCGCATGTTGCAAAGGTTTATAAATTTCAAGTATTGCCATCTACAATAGAGGCCTACCTGCAACTTTTGGCCAGCAATAGCAGGGTTGAAAAGTGCACCAGCTGCCGAGTACAAGTTATTAGCTTGACTTGGCCGCATGAGCAGAGCTAACTTGGTCAATGCCTTTTGGCAAGCTGAAGTCAAACTTGCTGTAACTGCAGTTCTTTTGTTGGCATTGGTTTGATTGGCCAAAAATTGTGTGGTCTGCACTGGAAATGCCCCATTTGCAAACTATGCAATTTGTCCCATACTAAATGGGCGTATGGATATGTGGGCCCTTCCAGTGTGTTGATTAAGTCCATTAAAGGTTGGCAGATTTCAGCTACAACAGTAGCTTGCGTTCTTAGTAACAACTCAAGAGTGGTGTCTGCAAACATTCCGAACAGCATCGGCACTGGCATTTCTCTCATTGCACTGTGTGAGGAACTGTACCAGTGGCTCCAGATATTTCCCCAAGTACTTTACACTCTTGAACCAGGAGTTCCATCAAGTGATTACTGGGTTGGGGAAGAGAACAGCTGGCAATAGTGGGAATTTTTCCTTCAAAAAGGTGTTGTAGGCATTTTTTATTTGCTGCCCATGAAGGAACACAATCTTCAGTTTTGAAAGCAGAAGATTTAACTCTGGTAGTTTCATCTACATCTACATACTTTCTTCATGAACATATCGCCAAGCAAATTTATTTTATGTGCCCAACATGTTAAGTGTCTGACGTGGTCTCCAATCAGCACTTGCAATGCTTTGAAACATGTGCCCATATACCATGCTGAGTCTGATACGAGGCCGTCAATGTGCTCGTACTTTATTTCTTATTTTTGAATCATGTCCATTACCGCCTGGCTGCATGTGGTTCCATTAGCTCTTTCCAAAAAAGAACACGAAGCCAAGACTACATTTTGATTGTCTGTAACATTTTCTCTCTTGAATAACACTGCATTCACGCATCGGCCTCTCTATCTGAAGTTTCATCGCATACTAGTGTTATGCTTTGGTTAGCAGTCTTCTTTAATTTTTTCTCACTCCTCATCACCACATTTGGGTACATACTCTCGCCTTAACTGATCACCACCTGGTAAATCACCAGACCCTTTCACATACCTATAAAATAAGTTCCCAGTAATTAGGACAAAAGATATTGTAAATAAATAAATTTGTATTTATATTCTACCCACTCATTTACAAGAACTGTTTACAGTGGAGGCCATTTACACAATTTGTTATGTATTTTGTTGTTATGATAGCTCCGAAGTCACTGTCTACATGTACATCAGTATCATATAGATAAAGTCTAATTCCAAAGTTAATTTAAAGAACAAATGCTCCGAACAGGGTGTCGAACCCTGGACCTTCTGCATTGGAAGCAGGAATAAACCCACTAGGCGTAAGAGCCAAACTAAAGTAAGTATATAAAGGCTTACCTACCAACCTTTCTGCAAGATTTGTAAAACATGCATGGCCTACTCTTCTTGCTTTTAGTTGTAGGCCCGAAGAAGCCTAACAAAGAAAGGCAGGCCTAGGCCTATGCTATTGGCTTAGGTTTGCTAAGTCTCGCCTAGGCCTAGCTTGAAAACATAACCCAAGCCTAGCTCAGTAGGCCTACTAAGCCAATGTTCTTAGATCAAATAATAATAATAATAAATACATAATTTTAGCTTCCACTTACTTTGAAAGATAGTCCCTCACTGCTGGATGGTCTAATTTGAACACCAGAAAATTTGCCTTGAGGCACATTGACAGAGTGTCACGTATGAAATTGTGTTTCTCTGTTTTTGCCTTCTTGGCATTTTCATTCGCCTCAAATAAAGTGGTTTGCCTTTTGTTGCTTGCCTGCGGATCTTGAGCTACAGATGCTTTCTTAGCCAAATGTGGGGGCAAGGGCCTAGCCATGTTGAAACACCGGTTCCCATCAGAACACCGAAGTTAAGCAACGTGGGGCCTGGACAGTGGTTGGATGGGTGACCCTCCTCCATACCTACACCAGGCGTGGATGGAGAGGCGATACTCCCTCCAGACCACCGGGAGGCCGGTGGGAGATATACCCAGACCGGGAGGGTTAGAGGGAGGACACCCTCCATACCTGGTACTGGGGTGAGGCAGGGGGAGGCCAACCCTCCATACCTCTACCGTGGTGCTCTTGTCCCCTGTCTGCAAGTGGCAGACAGGCATGGGGTTGGCACAATGGACCAAGAAAGGTCTAAGTGCCCGGGCTCCTGACGAAGGCCCCCCCAACAACAATCTAACAATCTAGCCAAATGTGAACTAGTTAAAATATGCTTGTCTAAGGTATCTTTTTTATCCCAGTCTAATCTGAGGTCACATATCCCACACATGAGAATATTGGATTCACTTACATAAAACTTGTAATTTTTGTAATCTTCTGCACGTTGCTTTATTGTTATTTTAACTCATGGCATTTTTGCGATAACATGTGTTGAGATCAGCTGAGTTTAAAGGACCGCCAGTAAAATCAAAACAAGTAGGCGGTTACACTGAGATAAAACTCTGTATGCTATTCGTAAACGTAAGACAGCAAGCTCCACCATGCATAAATTGTGTAAATGATAACAATGCAAGTCGGGCGGTCGGTTGGTCAGGTGTTTGGGGGAACAGGGCAGGGCGTTCTGGGGGCCTTAATAGGTCGGCGGCAGCAGCATATCAGCAGTTCTCAGCCAAGGAGAACATGTCTTTATAAATCATGACATCATGCCTCTCAGTACCACTGACTAGCACTGACTCACCGCAAAATATTCATCCCAACTGAAAAATCTGGCGGCGGCCGCAGGAAATTCCACTGTCTTTCAAAAGTGAAACCCCCTTCGGTGGCTAGTGAGACGTTCTGTTTTCATAATGACCCCTTTATATCGATACTTATTACTTCTCAATATATTTTAGTTGTTTAGAGTTTAATTTATGATATTTATGAAGGGGTCATACAAGGGGGGATCGGCATTGCTGCCAATCACCGCCACTGACCTATGAACGAGCCACCCCCTCTCCGGGTTGAGTTGGAGTCCCAGTCAGCGAGCAGCTAGCCAGTCGCTCACGTGCTTTCAAGCAGTGAGCGTCGGCGGAGCATTTCAACTGCACTCGGCACTAAATTTACAAATTTTGCCATCAAAAATACAAATTTGCTGTAAAATAACAAGAAGTCCTGTCATAGCGCCTATGTCGCATTTATTCACTTGCATTGCGGATTCATGTCCTTATCGCATTTTGTCAATGATTCAATTTTGATAGATTCGAGTTCCTAATGATGTGAAACATCCACAAATGTGTAAAAAAACTGAAATAATCAATATCGCAATTATCGCAAATGTGATTTTCACGTATCTCTACTGATGAGTCACAAACAAACAGGACAATGCAAGGCAGAGAGGATGAAAGAGAATGTTTGACGGGAAGAGTGGAGGAAAGTGCGAGAGATGTTTTGGGAGGGAGGCCATGGGAATTCAACAGAGGGCACTTTACCTCCTTGACAGCAGGGTCAGTGGAGTCACCGCCAAGATATCGATGCCGGGATCTGAGATCAGGAAATAAGTGGAACTCCTCAAGTCTGTCCTCGTGCTCCAATCCATCATAAAGGTAGTAGAATACATGGAAGTTCCTCTCTCCCCTGTTTGTGAAGAATAGCACACAGTTAAAATATTTATTCAACATAAATTTACCCAAGTGTTGATACAAATATTCTTTGGTCAAGGGATAGTATGCAAAGGCTGCAACTGATGAAATTCTCTAATTTCTAAGTAGTGAAATGGATAAATCACTTGAAAATCTTCAAAATTATTCAAGAAGGAATTCATCAATAATAGATCACCAGAACTTTCCAAGTACCTAAAGTGGAAAGGAAAATGAAGACTGGTCATTTAGACCGGTCCTTTTTATTTTTTCCAAACCTTACAGGCACAGAAAAAAAAACTCAATCCTGAGCAGGGTGTCTGTTCAGGCACTCTGAATTTGATCTGCTCAAACTCTGATGTACTTCAATTTAGTGCTGTGAAATTTTCTAGGATTATAGATAGAGGTCATTTCACTGGAGCAGCATTTGTTACTGAATTTTTTATTGCCCTTTCTTTTAATATTTTGGCTGATAAATGAACCCATGTGGTACTAAGCTTTCTCATAACCTGAATCTTACTGATAGGGAGCTCCAACATCCAGTGGATAGAGCCTCCATTGCAAAAGACTGCAAGGTGTATATACTAAGGATTAGTACCCAATGCCATGGCCTGAGTGGTATGGACTGCTCTAGCTTGCCAGTGGTGGCCCATATTGACACCAATGATGCCACTGAGTACAAAGCCAAGGATATTTTAAGTTCCTTCAGGGGCTTTTTGGGAAAATATCTGGGACTGATCTTCAGGTAACCATACATATCTGGGTCATTCCACGTCAATTTGACCAGAGATTCAGAAAAATGACCATTAGGGTAACCATTTTTTGTTTTGACCAAATTTGGCATATCGTATTCATTTGATAGCATATTGAAAATCCCAAAGCCGTTTTGTAATACAAGCATATGTTTACGAGAAATTGCAATGTCGCAAAATTTGAATTTTAAAAAAGTATCTACACATTTGATGGCATATCTTCGAGGATATTGGACCTACAAATATTGATGGATACCTCTACCGCAGTTTCCTCTTGAGAATCGTCGGCCTCACTCTCCACACCAGCACTTGGATCTTCATTACAATCCGAATCACTATCGGCTATCACCTCTTCTTTAATTTCTTAATCCGTCAGTTTACGTTAGGAACCCATTTATAGCGGAGAATCAAAAACTATTTTTTCCACTTCACTTATGAAGCAACCAACACTTTCGTAGCTTTCTGACGACTGGGACTGAGATGCTTCGGGTAGAACCAGCTAGAAAAAAATATCGCACAGGATCCATTTTTTTGCTATCAACATGAATATACATATGGATCTGTTACACTGTTAGATACACTGTACAGGCAGCAGAGTTGCCTAGCTTTCCGCAGAAGATAGGTCGCGCTGCAATCGCGCATGGTTCCGCTTCCGTGTGTCAAAAATAGCCAGTTTAATTGGGAGGCCAATTCCGGTACATTTATTTCCAGCATCTCCATTTGAATCACAGCCTTTCCTTATTAGAGCCACCTTCTCTAGAGTGGCGGCGCTACAATCTGCTTTGTCCTGATTTTTCAGTGCATACGGAATGTTTGGCAACACCCTCTGGGGGCAAGTTTAGGATCCATATATATATTCATGGTTATCAATGCTAAACCAATTAGGCATATGGTCGTCTGCTTCTTTCCATCTGAATACTATCTGCTGGCCTTTATTTGGACTCAGAGATAATGTTTACAGTCTGCTCGAGGGTTGTATTGTGCCGAGGTATCAACTTCCTCTCTCCAAAGTTCGTAATCTCTGACCTGTTTATCTTTGGAGTCCCGGAAGGGCTCATGTTTATGAGACACGTCTGGAGGACCCAACCACGTCAACAGATTTGCTCTGGAACAAAGGCAACCCTGTGACCATAGGGAAGACGCAGCGAAACCCAGAGGGACGAATATGGTATGCACGGCAGTGAGTGGAAACATTTAAAGGGACTTATGTGTTACGCATAGCGGATAAAGGTTAACTTCTTCTTTAGTACTTCAAAAAGCCAGGGTACTTTATTTACAACCATTTAGAGCTACAGCATCGCTTGTTCATCGTACGAGTTTCTAACTTAGATCAATCAAAAACTGACTTCAAAACACATATTAAAAATGAAATTCCCTACGATCCATAGGTTAGGGTTAGGAATTTCTTTTTAAAATTTGCATCCACTTTGTTTATAACAATTAAGAAACGAATCCAATGGCAATACATAATCAAAGACTTATATTTTCAAAAGACATAATTTGTTTTTCAAAAGAGAGCTTTTTAGTTTCTTAAAACAGCATATAAAGTGGAGCGTACTCAGAGCGACCATAGCGGGAGTGGTGGTGGGGATAGCTGACGAGAGACTCACGTGCAAGAGAAAAACTGAAAACACAACTTCAAATCAAAGGTGCACGGAAAAATTCGCTATATCTCCGTGAAAACTCAACCGTTTTCAAGGTTTTTCAAAATCTGGGGTAGCTTGAAAAGCTATTTCCAACCACATTATTGGTTTTTAATTATAATGCATATTAAGATTTTTTAAGATGCATTTTCAAGTTTTTCAGTTTTGCTTAACCCTTTTACTGCCAGCCCATTTCGGGTAGGATGAGCGAAGAATGCCAAGGCTCTCTTCAGGTTTATAAAGGAAGGCCATTATATTCAGGTATTTAAATTTGGGCCGATAAATCGGCCCGTGGCAGTTTTCGCACATCCAACGTGGGCCGATATATCGGCCCGCTGGCATTAAAAGGGTTAAACAAATTAAGTACTAGCTTTAAAAACATTACTAATATTTACTGCGAGTATTGATTTTTTTTCATATTTAGTTGATCTGCAGTTATGGGAAAATAAACTGCAGGTACGTACATGAATTTTCATATACCGCGTAGTTCGACATTCATTTTTTCTCAAAATACTGTGCCACTCTCCTGGGAGAATTTCAATGATTTCAACTGCGTTACACATCATAGAATCGTCGGGTAAAAACTTTAACAGGGAAAAAGCGGCTGTATAACTATCGAGAGCATGTTATCTGTGCATGTAATATGTGCATGTTATCATGAACATACAACATCTTCATGTTAATATGCACAATATCTATGTACATCTTCAAGCAAAACCTTGAGCACCGTTGACCCAGTGAAAAATAACAGCGGAGATAATGATCATTGATGTTTTTTGGAATTCATTTACCTACACGATCATGAAAAAATGTTAAAACAGGCAGAAAAGCTCGTGCAGGCAAAAACTTAACGACGCAGAATGTGGAAAAACGCAGAATGCAGAAACGTTAAATGAGGATAATTTTTACATTGTTTTAATATGGAATGAATCGGGACCTCTAAGAATAAATGTTAAAAGCAAATAAACGTTAAATGCGAAGACGTAGAAACGAAGACGTCTGGATCCGACTGTATTTTATACTTTCTGATTCTCAGTCATTCTTAAATGTGTCCCTCATTCCTCACCCCTCTTCAAAGTCAAAGAAGTTCAGAGAATAACCTTAAAAAAAACCAGAACAATGAATATACCAGAAGTTGACTACCAGTGAATTACATTACATTACTATGTGAATGTGGTTGCTATTGTGATTGGTAGTAGAAAAGAAACATCAGTTTTCCAATTCACAGATCACCTGAATACAATAAATGGAAGGTTATTCCCAACACATCAATGATCTGGAACTTAAATGTGATTCCTGAAAGTATGTTTCATGTAAGTATGAACTTTCTGACCACAGAATTATTGCTCTGATGACGAACTATATGATTCTTTTCAACATCGACCTAATTTCACGAGAAAATTTTAAAACTGGGCATGTTGCCTTTAAACCTTCCAAATCTCATTTATGAATCATTCTTTCCCTATCATTTATGCTATGGGCTGAGATCAATTCATTCAGGCCTTATAATTCAACAAGAAGTGAGTGAAATCAGAACATTTTGGGTTGGATAAAGTTGAACAGACATAAAATTTTCATCAGGGACCAAAAAATATTATAATAAAGAAAAAGAACCATGGAAACTGAGTGGACTGACTCACTTGGCTTGCCGCACAATTCGTGACTGCTCAAGCAAGTAGACAGTGATCCGGGCACCTGTGACTTTCCCCCCTGGAGTCATTGTCAGCTCAAGGAACTTGCCAAAGCGAGATGAGTTCTCGTTGATGCCTGTCCTGGCATTTCCAAAGGCCTCCATGATTGGATTCACTTGCAGGATTCGCTCCTCCAAGGTGCGATTCAAGGTCTTTCAATGATGACATGAAAAAATAAAATCTGTGTCATACAATATATATGTAAGCAGAAATCATCTCAAAGGATATTGACCAAAATAAAACTTGCACTGGACCCAGTGTTTTGCAAGCCATTTCAAACATTTCAATTTTTCAAATTTCTTGACAATCTTTTAAGGCCAGCAGTATTTTTCTTGCAATTGACTTGAAGATGCTTACATCTCAAGACCAATGCACCACGAAAGAATGTAACAAAAAATTTTAATCAGCCTGTCCACCTGCAGACTTTGCAAAATGTGGTATGTGATTCATAGTCACACGACTCCTATTGGTGATTTTTTAATAATTTTTTGCTGGAATAATCAAAACTTAAATAAAGGTATACCCAGCTTAAGATGAGAGATGGGTCCAAAAAATGACTGTGCTAAACAAATTCATGTTAAGCGGATAAATAAATGCCATAAGAAACCTTGTAATTGATATGGGAGTGTACGAGAAATAATAGACTGGTCATGTCAAACATTGTGCAACAGTTTAATTATAGTTTTCCACACAAAAAATATTAGAATCTGGAAATTTTTGCAAAAACTGCTTCCTTGACTTCACTGCATTAAATTGCCTTGTAATAAATATCCAATGGAGAAGCACTGTACAAAGTGGGATATCAACCAGATGCATACAGATTAAATTCGGCAATACAAAAATTTAGATCGGCACGGAAGCTAACAAAAGACCATAATCACATTCAGCCAACCAAGCACTCAAAGCACAGATGTAAAAGCAAATGAAGAGTGAAATAGTTTAGCAGAACTTTTTTCTCAAGTCTTTAATACCTTTCTTCACATTCAATGTGTTCACTGTTCAATCACTTTTATTATCATCTCCAAGGAATTATGCCATGTTCCAATACAAGTATAGACCTTATTGTATACCATATACTAAGGGCTAGTATATGTTTTGGTTGTACTAGCGAATTGGAACTTAAGTTCTGTATTAGGAAAGTATGGTCATTCTTTTCCGCTAGCTTTGCCGCCGAGGAGGAAATTTTATCACTTAGAAGGAAAAATTTAGGCAGCACTCATATTCCTGATATTGCAAATGAATGTAATTCTTCCTTATGCAAGTTTATGACCCCAGGCGAGAAAGAGGGCAGATGACCTTTCCTCCACCCTGAGTTGCTCACCTTCCCAAGGAACACCAATTGCTTCAGCAACAGGTTGGCGCTCCTCGTCTTGCCAGCACCACTCTCTCCACCAATTATCACTGCCACACTCCGCCGACGGTGCACCAGTGACTGCCGCGCAGAATCTGCCACAGCAAAGATGTGTGGCGGGTTTGAAGAACGTGCTGCGCCCATGTAGCGCTTCTGCTCCTGATGGTGATGAATTTTGATGGCTTTCAAACATGAACAGGAGAAGCCAGTCGGAGAAGGGGATCGAGTCAAAGCTAATAGCAATGGCTTTCATTCGTTGGCTTCTTCATGGAAGATCGAGGAGAGCATGTATGTATCCAAAATGGTATGCAACTCCGCAGTCTCAAAGATCACCAACAGTTGCATAGCACACAGGATAGCACAAACCAAGGGTGATGGATAGCCAGGGAGCATCTGAAAGTTACCCTCAATTCAAGGGGCTGAATTTTACTAAAAAACTTCTTTCTAACATCAAATTCATGCACACCTACATGCAATATCTTATATCCCAATAGGTTTTTAATATTCAGGAGGGTAACTGGATTTAAATTCAGAAAATTACAGAGCATTCCAAAGGGAGTTTCACATTTTTCAAGGAAGCTTTGATGCATTAAAGGGCTGTCTGTTAGAATCCCTTTCACTATTTCATTACTCATCCAACTACCTCCCAAAAATCTATGAGTATGCTGTTTCACTCCTATTCAATTAAATATCTGATTTAGAGATATGTAAATATGAGAAAAGTATAGCCGTGCCAAACTCGACTTCAGGAAATTAAAAGCTATTGGTTGCCTCTGGATAGAAAACAATAAGAAATTTTACATAATTAGTAGCTGAGGAAACGTATGGAAAGGAATTTCTAAGGATTCCAAAAGCAAACTTAGAGTATGAGTAGAGTATAAAGAAAAAAGTTTACAAATTAGTCAAGGCTAAACAAATACCGTAATAAACATGGATAAGATTCCTCATCAAAATGTACAGCGAAGAAAATATCAGAAAAAGAGACCAATGATAATGTTCAAGTAGATTAAGTACATGTCAGACTGGCACTCCAAAAGCTAGAAGAGAAAAAAAATGCCTAGATAACATTCCCAATAAGTTCCTCAAATGTGGTGGACAACAGCTAGCTGGATTAATCAATAGAATATTCACACACCTTTTAATACCAGAAAACTGGTGGACTTGCATAATAACCATCATCTTTACACATAAAACTCGATATTTATGTATTATTTGGGGAATGAAGTTTCCCAACAAACAGAACACCCTCACTATTTCCCTGCGGGAAACCTTTCAGAATATGCATTTTTATTAGTGATGTGGTCAGGATTCGATCAAATCCTATCGAATCCATGGATTCGAGATTCCATCGAATCCTTTCAAAAAAGATTCTATAAATTTGAATCCTTGTTTTGCGGGTGGCATAGCTTAGGATAACGATCTCGCTACATAATAATCTCATGAGTGACATCGTTTTACTGTCATTAGTGCTGATAATCTGTGCGGAAATTCACTATGACATATATTAAAAAAGAACTTTTTATTTTACATATTTCCAATGAAATTCTACATCAGAACGTTCTTTCTTCTTCGTATGTACCCTCTTTTAGACATCCTATCCAACACGTTTTTGCTCACGTACAGAAGAACGTCTCTACTTTGTTATCAGGCATTTGGTGAGAAGAGTTATGTGAAAAATAATGTTAAAATAAGAAGCTACTCTATGGTTAACGTACGATTCTGTGCTCCGCTCATATTAATAAATTTGTGTTCACAATCTGTTTATTTAAGAGTTAAGGCAACGATTTAAATCAACCGAAATAACGGTTGCCCTCGATTCACTTGAGCATCGGCCACATCAATCTGGTATTGGCTCTGGAGGCCCCCAGAAGGAGAACCAACCCCGACCCCAACCAATGGAAGCTACCCAGGTCGAAGCAAACCGGAATGAGGGTAGACAAACAATGATGAGACAAAGGAGTGATCTTTTCAGATAACTCCAAATCTCTTTCTCGCAGGATGAGTTCGGAGTAGATGAATTTCTTCATGTTCTGGAATAAGAGCCAACAGATTATCTTGAGCCACAGGAGTCTTGGGGCGAAACAGATTTTGGCCCATACATTTGACTCGATGGAGGAACCTGTTTGCCAGAGGAACCTGAGGTGCCAGAACTACCATTCCAAGCAGTCTACTGATTTCCAGAAAACTCAGAATTAGCAGTCAATGCCTTTTAAAGAGCAAGCCTCGGAGTAGCAGAACAGGACCCCCGGATGATGCCGGGTGGTGTCAAGAAATCACCCAAGCCAAATTATGAGCCAAGAGAGGGAAGGAGATGACAGCCTCTGCTCATCACTGAGTGATTTACCTCCGCCTCTGAGAAGAGTACCCCGAAAAAAGTATCCGGTGTCACCAGGGGTGGGGGGAGAGCGAGGTAAGAGGTGAAGACGAACAACTCGGCTGGATCAGAGGACCAGGTTGGTTGGTGCTGCCATCGCAGCAGATCTTTGATGAAGATGTACGACATGGATCATGCATTTCATGTTGGCTTCAATTGTATTGAAAATATTCTTATGAGAAAAGTCTGAATGCAAAGAGAAAGGATCACTCCAGATTGTAGAATTTTTTGGCCCACATCCCATGGCGAAATAATGCGCTGGCAAAAATAATTAATTGCGACTGAATGAATATACACATTTATCTCTTCAATATGGTTGGCACAACATATGTTTGAAGTTACTAACACACTTTGTTGAAGAACTAATAAAAATTAAGTAAAGCTGAAACAGCTGCTCAAATTTGTTTTTATTTTTTAGCTAATGAATAAATATTGAATTTGAGGAAACAGAAGTGTGGAACAACTTCTTGGTTCAAAAAGTACTGGAAAATATAAATGGGTTTGAATTTGTGTTATAAATACAATTGGTATTTAAAAGTAACTGGGATTCATAGTTTTCTGAAATAAGGATTCGGATTCGAGATTCGATGTGTGGAATTCGATAAAAAAAAGAGATTCAGATTCGGGATTTAGATTCGGGATTTAGATTCGATAAATTTTGGATTCAACCCATCACTAATTTTTATCCCTAGGTCTCGGCCACGACAAGGGAAATTCAAACATGGCATGTTACTAGCCGCTATGCTAGGAATAGACGTGAGAATGAACTATGTATCTTCATTGGGGTTATAATTAGCATATCACGATCAGAGTCCTCAATATCACTCACATTACTTCCACTATCGAAACAATTCAAAACATTTTCAATATCTTCTTCAGCGAGTTTTCGCTTCATGTTCACAGGCAGTGGAACACACAGATGAAAAAGGCGGCAAAAAGTTTGGACAGCTCTGACAATGTATGACTTGCAAGAAAAAATTATGAAGACATATGCCACCTAGTGTCCTTAAAGTGAACTAAAAGAGTTCATCTATGAATCCGAGAAATACTAGCGACGTAATTTGGAGGCGGTAGCCGCTACAATGTGTACAATATACCCATCGTAATATTACGCCGTTAGCACTCAAAATGTTAATGACACTTCACACCATCCTTGAGTAACTATTCACCCTTTTATATAAAGAATACAAAATAATAGGAGTGCCAGATAAGTGAACTCAATCATGTAAACGGAAGCACCATTCGAGAGAAGAGTCATCCCTGGTGAAAATAAACTGTGACGGGCAGTGTGACAGACAGTGTGACAGAAGTGTGAACACAGTGTGCACAGAATGTGACAAGAGCGTGATTACAGTGTGACCACAGTGCGAATACAGTGTGCCAAAAGCATGCAGAAAGTGTGATATACAGTGTGATGGTACAGTGTGAGGACACTGTGGGAACAGTGTGCATACACTGTGACTAATACCCTCGTACAGTGTGCAGCACATTATGGTCACACTGTCCGTCATGCTTTGAAGGGAGCACATTGTACGCACAGTGTGCATACACTGTGACTAATACACTTGCACAGTGTGCATCATATTGTTGTCACACTGTCTGTCACGGTTTATTTTCGCCAGGGATGGAATGACACTGTTTTGAATATGGGATGAAATTATCATTATAGGTTTCCATTCATACTCATACCTTTCATATCCCAAAGAGAAAATTCAGCCAAAGATATTAGACTTACTTCATCAGTGTAGAGGCCAAGATCAGTGAATGGATTGACAGCAACCAATATGTCTCCAATATATGTGTAGATTTGACCTCGCTCAAAGCGTCGATTCAGGGAATCCACAATTGAGTTCTAGTAGCAAACAAAGCAGAAAAACATATTATAAATTGGTGTTTCAGAATAGGTATAAAATTGCATTGCTCAGAAAAATATGGTAAATCTGTGCTTTAGGTTCACAGAGACTTTTTGCTCTGGTGGTGCAAGTTTTCACTCAATGTTCATGAGATTTTTAACGGCCAACCTCCTAAACATGGCACAGATTTTCACATTGAAACTATCAAAAAGATTTCATTACTACCTGCAATAAACCATAAACTTAAAGATGAGCAAAGCAGTGTTTCAAGTCTGCATTCCTCTATACCCATTTGATCACTACACATCATAGCTTCTCCACACTACATGGAAACTACACAATTTTTTAATGCTAAAAAAACACAGGAGCAAAATAAAGGGAAAATAACACCCCCAACCTGTTTTTCTCCCACAATGGTCTGAACAGTAATGCCTCTCCTCATGAAAGTAATACAGATACTTGTTCCTCTTATCGATTGTGTTACACAATATGAACCAACAAACACATCTACCTAAAACTAACTCACTCAACAAGAAACAATCAAATCATTAAAAATTTCACGACAGACCCCGAAAAACTCACCCTATACAATGAAAAGAACTAGGAATGAGTGGATTAAGTTTTTTTCCTGATCTTTTGCTCGATAATAAAGTCGTCATTATTATTATCTTGAATTCAGATGCTGGATCCAGATCTCATTCCACATTCAAGATTACAGTGGTGTGCTGAGACAGTAGAAGTGGGTTAAAAAAGCCTAATGTTGGGGGAGTGAGAAAATTGAGGGTTTCTGTTGCGATACAGCTTTACCTCATTATACATAGTCAATTGCTTCTGTGAGGCATGATGTTTTTCGAATTCCAACAAAAGTCGAATTTTGATGAGATTTGATCCAGCCCCCCTATTAGGCACTAAAATAAACACTTATTTTACCTATTATGAATATAATAATGTGCTGTGGCTTGGGTGCCGGCAGAAAAATTTTGAATGAAAATGAAAAAACAAAAAAAAGAGGGGTGCATTTGGTGGTGGCTTGTGGCCAACAAAAATTGAGTTTCACTAACTGGTTCACTCCTAAGTAAATGCGTGAAAAATGTCTTTAAGCCATGCCATTGTCTTTAAGCCATTTTCCTTTAAGAAATCGATAATTGAATGTAAATATATTTCTCCCCTAAAATTTTTTCCAATGACTTCCAATTTCCCAAGAGGCCCCCCAAGTGCACCCCCATCCCGGCACCCACATGCAGTAGTGTATGCATGGCTGATATAGTTTTTAAACTCTTTAAAACTACATAGTAAAAAATTAATCTACTTACATGCAAAACTAAAATAATAGTAGGTAACTAGAAAAATGACAAAATGCAATAGTGATTCTGTTCAATATAAGACGGTGTAAATGCATTTCTATTCGCTCTCCCCTCACACAAAACTATCATTAGGTTGACAATGATAAAATCATTGATTTATCATTGACTTCCTGTGATATTCAATGACATGATCATTAATTGCTAAATTTATCATAGGCAGTCAATATCATTGGCTCATATTATCATTGGTTCCCAATGATGTTGGATAATGCTATCATTGGCGGTGGAAATCATTGGCTAATATTGGTTGATAATAATGCTCAGTAATGTTATCATTGGCAGCTTACCTCATTAGCTGCGATAATCATTCAGTGAACAATGATATTTTTCCATGCTGATATGTACCTTTAAATAACTTAACAATGTAGACATTTTTTTAAACATCTGTATATTTGATAATATTTACTGCAAATAGCACTCACTCAACAAGCAAATACAATCGCAATGACTATTCTCCATCACATAGAATAACGAGAGGGAAACAAAAATATGTATGGGGATCAGTAGGGCAGAATGTTAAAACACACTTCCTACCAATCATACATGGATATAGAGCCACGCATTCATTTGTTTTGCGCAGGAAAGTTGCAAAGGCATCTGAGGATATAAGTACGTACGTAAGAACAGCTACGTAGCATTACGCAGTCTTTAGGTAGCAGTAGGGACCATTTATATCACGTAGTACGTATGCGTAGCATATCGTGGATGCTACATAACATCAATGCATTGAAAAAACTTAATCTGTATTTTTAACCTTGATCTTGAATTAAATGAGTGCAATTGAAATAAAGGAATGCATTGAAAAGTCAGAGAATGAATTTGAAGAGGAAATATGCAACTCTTCAATGCCTTTAGATGGTATACATAACATCAATGATGCTGCTACGTAGCTTTGCTACCTGAAAAATTAATTTTGACCATTTCCTTTTAAACGATCTCTTATGTAATTCCACGAAGGAAGAAAGTAATAGGTACATAAGTTTGTGTCGGAAAACTTAGTATGTACTACGAAATGATATATAAGGCTCCACATCAATGTTATGTGTAACATCTACATCGCCGCTACGTAGCTTTGCTGCATGAAAATTGTGATCATCTCATTTCTAGCAATCTCGTATGAAATAAGGGAAGAAAAATAACATATGCCAACTACTTAAAATACTTGGAGCCCGGGCTACTCCTCTGCTATCTGAGCAATGCGCATTGACCTGTAAATAGAGTCACCAAAATGTGTAATATTCTTTTGAAAAATCATGGCTCTAGCCGTAACTTGTAACATTGTAATCAGACATGGATAAACCAAACCTTTAAAGCAAGTATACCCGCCGAAACCTATATGACGACTCAAAATTTTTAAGCGTTTCAAGGGATTCAAACCTATGCTGGAAACCCGGACAACTTGGTGTTTTGAAAAATGTGGGTTATAACTACCTTGACGTCAAGAGGTGCTGTGCGTGCAGAGCCGAACAACAGAAAAATGATATCAGTGATATTTTGCTTGTTTACAACGTGACAACATGTCGTACTTCGAAACATATTGCCTATTGTTTATATATTCCCTGGTGCAATATCTTAAAAGCCATCGTCACTTTTGCCGTTTCTGCAACTAGAGGTTGGAGGTGCATTGCTTATATTCTGAAGTGCCCTTTGCAATTCATGTTGGATGAGAGATGCCAATGGATGGACATCGCCATGCTTTACCAATTCTAGGTAAGTTTTTACCGTATTCCTTAATATTTATTATTACTAACTTTCCATTGTGATTTAAGAAACTTTACCTTTAAAAAATGTTCCTTCAAATTTGCTATTTATCCTGGCATATTCTGTTCAATTATTTTAATTAATTTACTGGTGTATTTTCATATTGTGTGTTTTGTAAGAAGCGATGAGTGTTCCGTCAGTGCAATGTAATTACCTCGTACATTTTATCTGATATAATACCGAGAGGATTTATTCATATTGATATGAGGAGAAAGCTTGTAACATATATTTGCATTGGTTAGTCAATTTAACCTCATATTTTAGGAGTCTTGATTTGTTGATACCTGCATCTGTATTTAGGAGCCTACTGTAGCGATTAGGCATTTGAAAATGTGACCGCCTGAGATTATTTTTCTTAGAAATGAAGTTATTCATGAGTAAAAAAAATCAAACCGCCAGGAGAAGTGATTTTGGAGAAAGAAGAATAGAATTAAGACTTCCGTTACAAGGTCGTAGAGAAACAAGTTTTTAACGATAATCATTAGTGTAAAATTGGAAGATTATTGTTGCTCGTGGGTAACAGTATTATTTCAAGATATCACAGTAGTGAAACGATTAGTCCTATTTTCACCAGTCTACTCAATCTAAACTGTTCAATGAAAGGTACCGTTGTAAAATTCGTAATCTCATTGGGCGCTAAGCATTGGTGGTGTGGGTCAAATTTTTTAATCTAGGAGTTAATTCTCTAAGTGATTGTCAGTGTGGGAATTTCTGTCAATATCTTGTTTTTTCTTGTGAGTTTATTTAAGGGTAGAGTTCAGTTGTAACTTACTGTCAGTGGAATAGATGAAAAAATTATTGATTGCAATGAATGCCAATTTTTCATTGTCATTTCTACTATTCTTTGAATACCTATGTGCTTGAATCACGAATTATGTGCTTAATTTGTCTCATTGTGTTCCCCGTTTAAAAGTACATCTACATACTACCCCACAAGCCGCCTCAATAGGCGTGTGGCGGGGGGTGTTAGGACACCAGCCATTTAAATATAAAAAGGAAATGCTCTAATGAAATTACGCCTAGCATTTATTAAAGCCTCTTATTGTTCGGGGGAAAAACGAATTCCCATACCTATCCGTTCGGCAAAATATCTCTCTTAATTTATTGTTTCTGTTGGACCTGGAAATATAGTGGGGTTGTAATATGATGTTCTCTCTGTTTGATCAGCAACAAGAATAACATGCCATTGAGTTGCATGTATGTCCAGATTGGTCGTTAAATTTTGATGAACAGACAGTTGCTAAGTTATTTTTGAAGTTTGTTTTTTTTAGTTATTTTTTTAAGCATCCACATTGTTCACTACCTATGAGATCAGTATTTCTCATTTTCAGTTTGGAATGCTCAAGTTTATGACTACAGTGTGTCCTTATTTAACGTTGTCCCGTTTAATGTTATTTCGTGATAACGTTGTCCAAAAATTAAAACCTTAAATCGTTCAACTTCATCAGTGCTTCACAATAACATTGTTCAAATAATGCATGACCAAAATAAATGAATAACGAATACGATTTTGGCACGTCTGATGTGTAATTTCCGTTCGGTGGAAAAGTTTGACGTTACCTACCACGTTACTCTCCATATAGCGTGTGTAAAAAGCTCACCTGTGGGAATAATTATTGCGTTATTTGTTTACAACTATCATACTTGCTGTTTCTAAACAAATATTATTGAAATTATTATATTAATATATTGAACGTTTCATTCAATAATGCCATACATCCAGCCTTTTATCGCTGTGCTATGCGGAAATCGCTATTGTGCGGAAATAAAGAATTGGTAAGTTTGGAACCAATTTTAATTTTTTTACATTGTTTCTTATGGGAAATATTGCATCGTTTAACGTTGTTTCGCTTAACGTCGAGTTTTTCAGGAACGAGTTAATAACGTTAAACGAGGACACGCTGTACTTGGTTATGTTTGAAGCTAGTCACATTTGGATAATTAAAATTCTATTTTTGTACTAAATCAAAGTTGTTTTATTTAACGATTTTTTTACCGCTTTTATCACTAAATGGATCTTTTTATCAACTTTATATTCTGATTTTTGGCATTTTTTTATCCCGCAAAGTGAAGTTTTTATATATCATATATGTATGTGAGTTATATCATTCATATCACGTATAATATTTCATTCATATCACCAATGATTTCCCCAGTGATTATCATTCACCCAATGATGGAGGAGAAACGTTATCTGGTTAAATAATGAGGCAACCGGAATCCCAGAAGAAGAAAATGGAACCTATAACCACACGTCGCGGAAAACTTTGAGAGAGTCTTGAATAATGTTTAAAAGTCACATTCAATTGTCATTATAAGCAAATAATAACATATTACAGTCATGATATTTGTGTTGCCTACTGAACAGGGGTTTCCACCAGGGGTAAACATAGGGAATTTAGTTTCCCAGAAAATTATTTTCCTTCCATTCTGAATTATTGAGAGTCCACTGAACACAATTTACTCATAATTTCCAGTATTTTTGTATGTACTAACACTATGATCAAATAATGAGGAAGAAATGGTAAATTAAAAGGGCTTACAGTAAATTGTAGAAGACTTGGTAGATGTAAATGCTGATAGCTTTTTCTCCTGTTTTTTTAGTTCAAAATATAAAAAAATCACAATATTTTAGATTTGGCAAAAACGTAAGAGGTACATCTGTTGAAAAGACAATGACCTCTAATTGACTGACAAGGTAAAGAAGAAGTGAAAAGGTTTCAGCCTTCAGAACAGTAAAAAGAAAGCACTGAAATTCTCTAATTGAAAGAGGAAGAAGAGGGATACTAGCACCTGACTGTAGTGACAAAGATAACTTGGAGGTTAACAAAATGTTATCAAATAACTGAAGAAATTATAAGACAATTCTTTCTGAAATAACTCCAAAAGAAGTGACTTCAGACACATGCTTAGAAATTACATTTATCACTTAGCACAATAAAATATGCTCCAAAGGTCTGGCCACATCAAAGACTCCCTGTATTCCTTAGTAGAGGGGCTGTAACAAAATAATTTGCTGCAATACATACCTCTGACAGCATCTCGCTGGATGCTGCTAAGTCATCACATTCAATCCTCTTAGGCCTTGAATGCCTGTCTATTCGCAGGCGCCCATGTTTGGTAGTGGGTTCAGGCCTCCGGCCCTCAGGCCCCCCAAGGGCTGCAGCTGGAAGTTGTTGGTACTCAGGAATGACCCCATCCTGCCTCTCAGCATCACCACCCCTCACCTCCATCCCAGCCACCTCCCTCCTCTGACGCTGGATCTCACGACGCAGCTGCTGGCGGACCTGGAGACAGAATAATGAAGAGTGACAATAGTTCGTAAATAATGCCAGAAACAGGTCAAGCCTCCTACCCTCTAAATGAAACCACAACTGATTGTGAGTCAATCTCATTGTGCATCATTTATGTTTTACAAGATTGCACTCCACTGTCTATCTAATAAAACTAATGAGGAACTAATCATTTTTGAGTTTCATCAGACAAACTACGTCTTTGGCATGAAAATTAAAGAATCATAATAAAGAAGTAATATCTGTAATACAATCTGTTGATAATGCAAGAAATTCAGTAAAACCTCTCTATAAGGAACATCCATATTACAAAAACCTACGTATTATGAATCATGTACCTACCTGCCCTGTGAAAAGTATGTGTAAAAATATCTCCTGTCAACAAACCTCTATAATTATGAAACCTCCATAGTACAAAGTATGTACGAGAGCCCAATCATTGTAATGGACCTCTTCTCTGTGAAATTTTTGCAATAGAATCAGTTTTATGGTGTTTCATCGATGCATTAAAACCTGTATTAAAACCTGGTGAAATATGGGACTTCAGCTCATTTGCCACTTCAAAATAATCAGATTCACAAGTACGATGGAATAAGAATGATTTCAATTATTTTTAGCTCCAACAAGCAATGAAATACCACCATATATAGTATTTTCTGTTTAACTTGTAGATTATATCTAAAGGTAACTCTCAATTTATGAATGAGTTAGGTTCCTTACAAAGCATTCCTAAATAAAAAATAGAATAACCATAATGAATTCACCTACAGTCTTTCTTGATATAAGTACAAATTTAAAAGGTATCATTTTATGGTATTTTTCCCTTCGTTAATGCTCCGTTCTCCGATTCGTGTACAGTTCATCAATGGATCCTTTGATCTTATATCCACCTCAGAGAAGAGCTAATGTAATGCAAGTCATACTAGGTTTAAAATATTTGCATATGCTAGACATAAAACATGAATTCAAAGTGCAGGCAATAAGTTTGAGTAGAATAAATTAAGTGATTGTTTTTGCTTAATTATTATACAAATTAGGGCAGAATTCCTGTATTCAAAAGTAGTAATAGAATTGGGTATTATTGGTGTGTTGATGGTTATGGTCATTAGCATCACACCTGACATGTTTACAAGGTAAAAAAATAACTTATTGCATTCGATGTACAAAAAGTAATTTACAATATTATCATTGTGTGTTATGTATTTGATTACAACTTTTCGTAAGAATTTATGACAGTCTAAATTACCTCTTCTTGATTTCTTTCAAACTTAAGAAACATTCCTCGCTTTGTTCCTGGTGAAGTAAATTAATTAGGTTTTTTTAAAGTATGTTTTAAAATTCTTAAAATTCCTCTTGGTGTCTTTTTGACTGGCAGTGTCCTCCCTGGGCTTTAACCTGTCCTTAAGTCACTGGAAGAGAACTTTACCACAACCCATCCTCACCTTCTCAGCATGGACATGAGCCCCCCTGAGCAATGGGTGCTCCAGCAACTCATGAGCAAAGGGCCTCTGCTCCATGTCCTTGACCAGGCACTCGCCTATGAAGTCTGCAAGGGCAGGGGAAGCCCTTTCCAGTTCTGCAGCCAGGGCTGGTGGAGGAGAACGAGGGATTCGAAATAGAGCCCTCATAGGGTGCAGTGCTGATAGGGGGGGCTGACCCTCAGCTAGTTCAATTGCAGTAATACCCACTGACCACACATCACAGCGACAGTCATATGATGCATCCAGCTGCTGCTCACAAGCTATCACCTGCAAAGAGGATATATATGCCACCACATTAGAGTGCTTCCTTAAATTCTTGAGTAGACGTGCTATTCTTCTTAATGTACTGGGCTCATGGAGTACGGAGCACACCAAAAGGAATGTTATTCATTGAAAGGTAGGTATCTGTGGTGGCATAAAACAATTAATATGCACTCTTCATCACATAAATTGTTCTAAAAAAATTAGTGACGGGTTGAATCCTACATTTATCGAATCACGAATTTGAATCTCTTTTCTTCATCAAATCTCAAATGGCGAACCTCAAATTCGAATCCCGGTTTCAGCAAATTATGAATCCCTGTTTCTTTTCATTTATAATACATGTACATACATATAAAACAAGTCCAAATTCATTTTTAATTTGAGTAAAAATTTATGAACCCAGGTTTTTCCGCATACAAAATTAATTAGAATAAATAAAATGGAGCAGCAATTTGATTCACAATGACATTCATTGATTTTTATATCAAGAATGCTATAAAAAGCTAGGTAAACTTTATTTACTTTTTAAGTTTTGCTATTGAAATAGAGAATTCTTAGTCTGTCAGGAACTAATCTGTTTCTTTTGGTATTATAATTAAATGGCCAGGAGTACCAAAGACTTTAAAATTACTGAAACTAGAGCAGCCAAAGGTGTTTTTGTATAAAACATTTTAACCCTTTCTTTCCTAACCTGCCTGAAACCGGATGCAGAAAACTCTGCACCACACACGAAATTTAAATACCCTTCTGCCCAAGAGTTAGACCTATTTTTCAGCACTATGAAATGCTTATGAACGTCGGTTCATTGAACCTAAAATAACTCGCCATCTCATCAAGTTTTTAAATTTTAAATATGTAAATGTATTTGTCATGCATCGATTTATAGAAATTATATTATCTTACCCCAGTGGGTTTTTAATTTCCTACGTCCACTCCGTTTTATTGGTAATACCGGATAAAACAATCTAATTTGCACAGGGGTAAATCGCAGCTACGGCACTTCCACGATGTTTCAATGCTCCGTCCAGCTGAGGTTCTTCTTTTCTTTGAGCTGCAGTAGGCGCACACTTTTTTTCTTCCTTCGATCTTTGCAAGAATATGTTGCTGTCTATGTGAAAAATTTGCCACAGGAAGGCTTCTTTTACGCCCTAATATTTTGTGGGGGAGAATTTCCTTATCATTTGTTTATACAGAGCCAAACGGAAATTCTTCTGTGTCACGCTGTGTCTAGTACTTGGAGGTGAATTACTTTCGTTATACAGAATAAAACTGTAAACTATGGCCGTATGAAAAACAAAGGCAAACAAATACTTCCACCATTTCTTTGTTTTTCTTCCAACACTGTTATAGCACCTACTCTGATCAGCTCTGTCAACCCCGCCCATGTATTTTGTATAAGATGCAATTGAATGAGGACCCGATACCATAATTTGTTTGTTTCCTTTCTCTATTTTTCTTGGGACCTCTACATTCTTGTTGGGATTGACATTTGTCTGAAGGACACAAATATCTCGATTACTGCACTGAACCGTAGCTGTGACATTCCCACACTGAAAACTTCTACTTTGATCTCTATGGAGCTTTAGTTTCTTTGGATATTTTAGTTCTACCTAGTGTTTTTTGTAAGTAGCAATTTCATTAGTCCCACACTTGAAAAAGCTATCAAAATACACATGATGATGTTTTCCAAAATAGTGATCTGGTAAATTCATCACCACCTGAGTCCCAAGAAACATTTCACGGTTCCTTCTTTCTTTTATCCCCAGGTACACATTCCCCTGAAGAACGAAACCATGATAAGTAGCTAATACCCATACTTTAAATCCCCACTTCGTTGGCTTTCCCTGAATGTAATGTTTTATGTAATGACGTCCTTTAAAAACAACCATTGCTTCATCAATGCTTAACTCTTGACCTGGTTTATACTTTTTGTGGAAGGTGTCCATAGCATCAGATTAGATTGTTAGATTGTTATTGGGGGGGCCTTCGTCAGGAGCCTTCGGCACTTAGACCTTTCTTGGTCCATTGTGCCAACCCCATGCCTGTCTGCCACTTGCAGACAGGGGACAAGAGCACCACGGTAGAGGTATAGAGGATTGACCTCCTCCGCCTCGCCCCAGTACCAGGGATGGAGGGTACCCTCTAACTCTCCCGGTCTGGGTATATCTCCCACCGGCCTCCCGGTGGTCTGGAGGGAGTAGTATCCTCTCCATCCACGCCTGGTGCAGGTATGGAGGAGGGTCATCAAGTACTGGCCTAATTTTTTGCAACACATCAAAACCCTCCTCTCCTTGCTTTTTTTCCTCAGTTATATCACTTGTATGGAAATATTTTGAAATTTTTGTGTATCTACCAAAGGTCATAAATTTCGGACTATTGTGCAGTCAATATCTTGACTATGCCAGTTATCCTTGCTTTCCGACAAATCAAATATTCCCATGTGCACAAGTACTCCGATGTAGGTCACCATTTTGTCGTATGTACCGTCTACCCACTCTCTGTCAACCTTTCCTGTGGAGCGTTGGAGATGTTCTGCGTACTTAATCGTATTCTCGACAATTCTAAAAATAAGACCTTCTCCACCTAACCTGTATTTTAGAAGAGAAAACTCATCACTGCCAACAGCCAAATCAAGAGTAGGCTCCATTTCTTCTTTAAAATCACAAGGCTCTTTAAAAATTAAATTATCTCTCCAATTGTCTTGCAACTGAACCGTAGCTTGGGTATCACTCGTATTCAGGGTAACTTCACCTCCCGATCTATATTCACTTGAATCGTCACTATCACTTAACTCCCCCGAACTTAAAAAACTTGATCTATCTGAATCACTTGAAAACTCAACTCTGTTCACCTCCTCTGCAATAGCATCCTCTCTCAAAGAAGTCATGGTCAAAACTGAGGATTTTTGGGAAGATATTTTTTTCCTTTGGGGTGTGCTCTATCTCCTTGCCATTGGGGATAAGAAAGCCTTAGAGAGGTTGTAGTGGAGACCACCGAAGGATAAATATCCTCACTGTGGATGAGAGCTACTCCTTGGCCAGCCAGAGGAGGTCTGTGTTTTTATCTTTCATTTGCATCCCATGAACTGTTACCATTCATTCACTGGAGAATACATCGGTCACCACTTCTCTTCAAACTGGGCCCCAAAACAATAACAACTTCTTGGATGACTCGAGAATCTTCTCTAATAACCTCCCTGGAGATGATAAGTGAGCCAAGAGACGCTTGGGCGCAATTTGAAAAATGAATGGGGTTTTGCTTTGCTCTATTATGGTCCTTCGGCCCATGAGTGTGGTGACAGATATTACGAGGCTCTGCTTCGTCTCCAAGAGTCGGGAGATAAGAAGGATGGTTGAGTTGGCAAAGATAAACAAGTGGAAGAGGAAGCAGATGCTTATAAGGCGTAGAAGATCACCCTTAGCATTGCACGGCAGGTCGGCCGGTTTCGGGCGGGTTATGGAGAGCTTTAAAAACCAGCGTCCAGTTTCGGGCGGGTTAGGAAGGAGTGCTGATCGAGGTATTTAAACTTCTGTAGGGAGAGGGTTAAAACCTTTACATTATTATTTTTTGTTCAAATTTCAGGCTTTTGCTGCTTCGCCAGATAGAACTGATTGTTTTTTACGTGCTTCCATTGTGCATTAGTGGCTTTGGAGATGCCATTCTGGAAAATAAATATTGCCACAAGATATGAAAGTCATGACTTTATAAATGATATTTCTCTGTGAAAAGTATTACAGCTAGTCTCGCTGTGTTATAATTATGTGTTTATTTATTTTTTCTTCGGAATTACTTTTCGTGCATATGCACTATGTATTGTCTATGATGTAGCCTATGCATGTATTTGCCAATGATGAACAAAATAAAAAAAAATAAAATAAATAATGGGCAATTCTACACAAATGACCTCACACAAGTACTCAGAGCCCGACTAGTTTCGATTCTTCCTATTTTTGGCACAAAGGAAGATTAAAATATTAGCTCTTAATATTCATAAATTTTGAATAATAAGGTGGATTAAGTAAATAGAATTTAGTGCAAAATGGCATGATGCAATTTACCTAAAACTGTGACTCCAATAAATATCAATCTAAAGGCTCGATTTCGAATGTAATGTCGTGATAAGGAGACAACCTCACTTTTCTTTCCAGATTTGGTTACATAAACATATATTCCCAGTAATTTTTATTGCTGGGAATAAATATTTATTTGTAATAAAAAATACAGGCAGTCCCCAAGTTACGTAATAGATGTGTTCCGACACTAGCGGCGAAGTTGAAATTTATAAGTCGAAATTTACGGAAGTAGAAAAAAAAGGAGTTGAAAATTACTCCATAACTGAGTCCGTGCTCTCAAGATTACGGTCGATTTGGAGAAATACGGGGAAGGCCAGCTCTCACTAACATTACGGTACATGCGCCCCTCGAAAATAGGTAACCATCCTTCCAAATCCGCAACTTTCATAATTAGCTTCTTTTTTTGGGTAAGTTTGCCACTTACCTAAGTTCTTACTGCCTGCAATGGAATTTGTGCTCTTCCTCTTCACGAATTCTATCAATAATTTCCACCAAGTATCGCCACAATCGATTAATTTGATATATTCCCAGCATTTAGTGCAGTTTAATTTTGCCTATGTTTCAAAATTTTAATCCATGTTTAGAGCCAAATAACTCCTTTATTAATGCTTAGAAAGGACCGAGCTCAATTTTACATAACAGTCATGACACAGGACTCTGCTAAAAATCTATGTCCTTATATTTGTCCATGTCCCACGGCACAACAGGGCAACAAAAAAGGTAATGAAAAAACTTAGCAACTTCTAGAGCATGAAAAAACAGATGTTTGACAAGGCCATCAAGGATCAGCAGCTCAAACATCAAAATATTTGTCTGCAACTCAAAACTTAGTTTTTTCAATGACAAAAAAAACAAATTTTTGTCCTTTCAGTCAAGCATATAATAAAAACCGCAGGCATAATGGTGTGCGGTGTGCACATTGGCTTTGAAAATGGGTGCATTGTGAGGTTATGAGGGCTGTTGCACATGCGCCAAATTTTAAGAGAAACTTTTCTTGTAACCATAAAATCTTCCCTTATTAACCTTTTTTTGATTTTATCGATTTTTTATGGAAAATTATCAACACTATTGTAGTAAACGAAGTCGAGATGCTAAAATGCTGAGGTGATATTTACTGTGACATAGCACATACACCACCCACACAACCAGGGTTTGAATCTTTTTTGGAAGGATTTGATCAGTCTTGAATCTATGGATTCGATACGATTTGATCAAATTCTCTAATCCTGACCACATCACTAAAATAAATGCAGTAAGACCTCTATTAACGTTGGAGATGCGTACTGAAGAAGTTATACTGTTGTGTTTCTTACAAAACTTATTTATTAGGTACGTCTACACTGTCTTAACTGACCAGAAGTACAAGACCAACTGATCACATCTGACTTTCAGCTTTTTTGGTGGATATCAAACCAAATGACTCGCGAAACTTGCTAATCATATTTTGTTAAATATGCTTAATCTCCCCTCCAAAGATAGAAATATATTTCATTTTCAACATAATTAATTAACAATGTGAAAATGTAGAATTATGCAATAGCACTTTACACAAAACGCAGTTAACAAAATAATTCTTTTGAAAAATTCATTACAAAACGAATTATAGCAATACGTACAGACATAACAATGGTTAAAAGTATCGTTGAAGAACCTTTATGGTTCTACCAGACCTGCAGGGCTATTCCGAAAAACGAGGCCATACATATGGCCGGCCGTAAGTTTCGTATGGTCCGCACAAGAGTTACTGCCTCTAGTGATTCCGATAACAGGCAGTCATATCGTATGGCCTGACCATAAGTCTTAACGCTTATTTCACTGGCAAGTACGAGAATCGTTTTCAGTGCAGTATGCTGAAAGGCATTGAAATCACTACTCGTGCCACTGGAAATGTAATTTTTGCAGCAGTTACTCGAAAAATTGGATGATCGCAAAGCACTAAGGGTGGAAATCGCTGTAAACAAACGTAGTGGAATTCTTGTTGAGCGGAAAATATCTGAAAATGGAAGGAGTGGAGTAAGTTACCTGTTATTATTTTTTTCATGACATTTCGTGCTATTTAAATCCATAAATAAAGGGTTTGAAGAAAGCGCTCTCCATTTTCTCGAGGTGCCAACAATCATTTTGCTATGTGTGTTTCTACGACGACTATCATCCTGAAACATGCAAATTTTAAATAAAGGTGTAACTAGAGTGGTTAGGTAGTGTACTGGCCTTTCACATCCAATTCTCGTGAATGAATTTCAGAGCATTCCGAAATTCAATCTGATCCTTGGGTACAGTGTGGATAACATCAATGGTGCAGTACACCGTCCTTCAGATGGGGCGTTAAATCGTGGTCCCCTTGGCACCATTCATAAAGGCTAATTCCAATGCCGGGTTTCTATCCACCCTTCCTCCTCTGTTCCCAATCCCTAGCTTATCCATTCACCATGGAAGTATAAGCAGTCTTTAGGGTGGATTTCACCCCCAATCACTTATTCCAATGCCATTACATATTCCTTCCCCACCCCTATGTACAATAATTTACAGTCACAATATCCTAATATATATTTTAATATATAAAGAATAAATATATAACCACCCTTGAAAAGGTTACTTCAGCCCTTGCTCCAATCCCTACCATGTTAATGGCTCATTAATAATTTTAAAAAATTGCCTCAAAATTTTTTCGTTGAAGTAATGATAAATAGAACACAATATACAGGGTGATTACAAAAGAATGCGTCGGTTTCAAATATCTGTACTTTTCAAATGGTATGAGCTACAGAGCTGCGCGACCTCTTAAAATGACCTCTAGTTCTTCCAGTTACCACTAGGAAGTGCTAGTTGCCAAGATAAGAGCTTTTATCACTCAGTTATTGTTTTCGCAAGCTTCACGATGGCAACAGCTCAACATAGTCATTTTGTGTGTTGCAGTATGTGAAAAGTGAGTCTGTTATAATGGTGTAACGTGCTTTTTGGCATGAATTGATCCACCTTACAAATCGAAAATCTTACGATGGTACCTACTAACGGCGAGGAATTGAAAGCACACATAACTTCGGCTGTGAAGACAGTGACTGCTGACATGCTTCACAGATTGTGGGAGGAATTTGAATATCGACTTGGCATTGTTCTGGTTACTCAAGGAGGACATATTGAACATTTGTGGTGTTTTTTTACCAAAACTAGAGAATGTACTGGTCATTTTAAGAGGTCGCGCAGCTCTGTAGCCCGTACCGTTTGAAAAATATAGATATTTGAAACTGATGCGTTCTTTTGTAATCACCCTGTAACTAAAGCAATAAATCCTTGAAAAATAGAATTTCCGTGGGCAGGCATCAAACTCGATACACTGCCACTCATAGCCGAACACCTCAGCCAAACTGTTCACTGAGTTTCACTGGGCTTACATGCTTTTTTACAATTTTCAAATGCTTTCTTCTCAGACAATTACTGTGTCATCTCACTTCGGCATGTCAAATTACTAATCTTGAACTACCGACCCAGAAAATTTGAGGTCAACTTGCCACCCGACGGTCGTGTACTCCCATTGTCAGTACATGGGTGTATGTGAATGTCAATTTAGCATTGTGTAAGAAAATGTTTTGTCCCTAGCAGCACACTTCCTCCATGAAAAACTGCTCTTACTGAAGTTATTGGAAGATGGAATAAAGTTGTGGAAAGAGATTTTTTAGGGAAAGGGACAAAATTCGGGCCACAGATACATCTGGCAACATTACCTAACAAAAGGGCACATGTCGCTTGCTTGAAAGGACGCACGCTGCTCATCATCAATATGGCACCGATAAAATTTTTCCAAGGGTGCGATTGCATAACGGGATAAACCTATGTTTTACTGAAAGAACACAATTATTTATTGCTTTTCATACTAGTGAAGAGGCAATCATGTCAGGTAGAAAGTTTTAATTTATTTTTTAAATTTGCAGTAAAAAAATTTAAAAATTAAACCGGGAAAAATTTTCTGACTAGCATGGATATAACATTGAATCAGATGTAATTTATCAGAATAATGTAATTCGAGGACTAGCTGCATCAAGCTAGAAATGCTCCTAAATATTTATCTTTCAGGTCTATGATTCCAGTCTACCCTTCATCAATAATAGTTTGTCATAGGGAGCAAGCCCACCGCATTTCCATGGTACAGTAGGCAATGTTACAGCCACAGAATATACTAGATGAGAAGTCAATACCCTTACCTCAGGTGCCATCCAATAAGGTGTGCCAACAGATGTGTTTCGGCGTCCCAGGGTGGTGCCAAGGTGTGAGGACACCCCAAAGTCAACCAGCTTAATGTGGGCATCCTCCGTCAGCAAAATGTTATGACCCTTGATATCCCGGTGCATGCAGTGGTTGCTATGCAGGTACACCAATGCCTACACAAAAATACAGCACTTTGAAAGTAAACATAATTTAGCAGAGAGGGTCTCAAAATTAACTTCAATGAATTAAAAACTTTTCTTTGAATTTCATAATTGTGGCATTACTGCTGCAACAATACTAAATATGTACAGTGAATATGCAAATATCATCCCTATTTCTCCAATTTAGCATAATTCTTTTAGAATCATTTAAAATAAAAAAGCAAAATATTGTTGCTTAGTTCTTTCAATCTACAGTAAAACCTCTCCTTTACACTTTTGACAGGGACGAAGGAAAAAAGTGTAAATCGCGGGAAAATGTAAATCGAGGGAAATCTTAATTCATAGGAAATAGAAGCAAAATCATATCCATATGTTAAATTATTTTATTTTATTAACAGGTGATGTTTAATATTTGATGGGTCACCAAATAGAAACATAAATAAATGAATAAACAAAAATTAAAATTATTCTCATATTTTAACTCAAACAACTTGATTTGAGGTGGTGTCTACCTACGTATATTATCTTTCCATGAAGGGCATGCATTTGTTCTTTAAAAATAGTCTATGTCATCCATCTGTACCTTTGTGTTGGCTGCATAGGTTGTAGGCATGGTCTTAATGTTTTTAAAACAACGTGAATTTTTAGACTTTCCAAAAACATAGGGCTTCAGTCTCTCACTGCCATCTGGATTAGCTCCTAATAAAACAGTGAGGTGACCTTTGCTGTGCTTGGCCCGAAGTCTATAGGGTCTAGTGTGGCATTATTTAAAAGAAAGACCTGTCTTGTTCACATTCAAAATGTCTTTAAGCACATAGACATCAACATGATTATGCAACTGTTTCAGGATCAATCTTGTGTACACTTTCGGAGTCACCACAAATAGATAGACAATATATATATCGACTTTTGAAACGGTCTATTGAGCCATTGATGTTTTGAAGTCATCAATGCCTAGTCTTCGGCTAGCTAACGGTGACCAGCTGTAGTTTAGGCATCCGCACATGCAACGAGCACCTCTCACAGCCGCCATGTGGCCTTATTTCGGGGGGGGGGGGGGGGGGCTGATATATTATTATTATGCTAACAATAAAACTAGGTAAAACTTAGAGCCTGAAAATTCTAAACAGTTTTTCGAACAATCCAAGGAACAAATTTCCTCTTTTGATGATACAAAATAATTAAGGAAACACCTTGACAATTCCCTCATTTATTCATAGAAAGACATTCCACCAAGACACACTATATTTTGAACTCTTGAGCTCAAATTTGCATCAACAGACCTTACCTCAACCGTCTCCCGCAGTATGTAGGCAATTTGATCCTCTGTCAGTCCCTCTCCTCGTCGCCTGAGTCCCTGCACAAGGTCCGTGACGGATCCTCCAGAGCACAGCTGTGTTGATAGCCAGCCAATGGGGCAATAGCAAAGCATGCAAAAAAAAACAAAGAAGACCACGAATTAACTCTTATTTGTTTCATAGAATCAAACCTCCATCACTCACCCACCAACTGATTGACCCAAAAGCTTGCTTAACATCCTCCATTCTTAAAAATTAAATTCATCCAGGGAAGTCTATTGCAAGACAGTGGAAACCCTCATGTACAACATTCCCTGACTTCATTCAATCTTTATGAATCTCTCTCAGATTTCAGAGACTCTGATTACTCAAAGTTTCTCATACAAAAGTCTGAAGTACAGGTATCACACATCAACCACAGAGATTAGGTTTTTGAAAGACCCCTCCTAGCAAAACTACAGTTGGCGAACCATTACATGCATGGGGAATCAGGGGTTAGGTTTTGTGAGCTGCAAAACATTGTGTAAAATTTAGTACAGTCCCTTACCCAGTAAAAGCAAAGTTCTGCTTTTAACGAAGTAATGGCAATTCCCCATCAAAAATTGCCATATTTTCATGTTAAAAATCCCACTTTTTACAAATCTTTATCCGTTGGCGCTTAGTTTTTAACGAAGTTATTTTTTTGCAACAGGTAAATCATTTCTTTCTGTAGTACCCCGCAGTTGTTGTTAACATATTTTCAGTATTATCTGCAAGCTAAACTCAAACAAAAGTGTACATCTGATAATATTTCGTCCATAAATACGCCCACCCGCCCCTTACTCTGGCTCCCACAAATGCACACCTCAAAAGCCTTCGCTACTCCATGATTACGGTTGAGTCAGGGTTGTCCGATGACAGGCAGAAGGGTTGAGTGAGAGGTAGGGGGCAAGGTTGCTAGGTTAGAAAGGACAATGGCTAGAGAATAACATAAAGGTCGTGCGAAGAAAGAAGACGGGAGGGAAAGGTTAAAGGAAGGAAAGAAGGGTAATTCTGGCGATTTATTGCCATGTGACAATGTTCTAATATGAGGCAAGGGTGTGGGGTACAATAAGGGGACAGCGATTGGCTGCAAAATGTGCAGGCGTCAGGGTTTTCCACCCTCTGACTTTCTGTTTTGCCCTGTCATCAGACAACTCTCACTGCTTCGACTGTACGTCGCCTTACCTTTCTGCCTTTAGCACTTCCTGTGGTGCTGCCTTCAGTCTTTGGTCATCAGCCGTCATGTCAAGCAAGACTGCGTAACCTCATGTTGGTGTCAATTAAGATTGTGTTTGTCTTTGTATCGGTTATGATGGAGAACAAAAAAAGAAGAAGAAAAATTTTGAGCATCGACAGAAGGTGGAAAAGGCTAATGAAAGCACTGCTTTTGGAAGTGATTGTAAAAAAATCCATAGATTGAATCATGGTGGAGTAGAGGATGCTGTATTCAAATGGTTTTGTGACATCCGTGCACGAAATGTTCCGATCAGTGACGTACGAATGAAAACAAAAGCACACAAGTTCGGGAAAGCAAACTAGAGTGACCGATTTTTTGTGTGAATGCATATTTTGACATTGCCTACGGAACTTAGGTGTTGTGCTACGTTTTTGGTTATTTATTGTTGATAACTATTAATAAAAGCCTCTTAAGAGTAGATGCAAAACTTGTTCTTCTTGTGTCATTTAAAAAATATTTTGTTGCATGAACTTCCATCCGCTTCCCCCTCGCCCTCAGTTGATGACTCAGTGACCTTGATACCACGGATGGCACAATAGCCGATCCTTGAGCTGATACGACTTTGTTGCTGAGTACGCAGTCTAATTTGCTCATATGAGGTAATTTCATTGGGTTGACATTATTCGTTGTGTTTAGTTGAAACTACCCCTTCACTCTCTCGCCCCTCACGGAGGGAAGGAAAAAATACTGTATACCAGTTATCGAATACCACAGAATTACAGCAGCGAGCTTCAAAATAGGGCTTGGAAAACTAGCCCGTATTTACCAAAGTTCGGTTTTCACAAAGTAAATACTCTGCCACCACAACTTTGTTACTAATGAGCTTGACTGTTCTTGACTTTATTTTCATTATAATAATGCAAACATACATTTATGTAGACATATTTCCTCCTACTTTTTGATGCAATCTTTCATACGATATCCCGATAGTGCCGATAACTGCTTTAAAAAAGATGAGCAGAGCTAATAGTGCCCCCTCCGTATTGGAATTTTAGCACTAAATGGAGTTGCTCCATCGTTAACCCCTGAAACTTGAATTTTACCAACAGAGGATCAAATTTTAACGAGACTGAAAAATAGCATCACAACAGTTTTTGATAATTATGAAGTATTCAAGCATATTTATTAAAGAGAATATCGCAAAAAAATACAGCACTACTTTATTACATGCAGATCCTAGCTTGAGTAGAAGAGTGAAAGCATGCCAAAGACACATACCAGACTCTGGTTTCTCTCATGGCATCCAATTGAAAATGTAGTCATTTCAATAATACATACTACCGTGCGTGAAATACTGTTCATATTTCTATATACATATATACCAGGTTCAGCTGCTAACAGCAGCATGAGAGTCATCGACTGAGGGAGGGAAAGGGGGAGGGGAAGGGGGGAAGGAAAGGGGGGAGGGAAAGTGGGGAGGTAAAGGAGGAGGGAGAGGGGGAGGTAAAGTGGGAGGGAAAGGGGGAGGGAAAGGGGGAAGGGAAAGGGGGAGGGAAAGGGGGAAGGGAAAGGGGGAGGGGAAGGGGGAGGGGGGAGGGGAAGGGGGGAGGGGAAGGGGGGAGGGAAAGGGGGGAGGGAAAGGGGGGAGGGGAAGAGGGGAGGGAAAGGGGGAGGGGAAGGGGGGAGGGAAAGGGGGGAGGGGAAGGGGGGCAGGAAAGGGGGGAGGGAAAGGGGGGAGGGAAAGGGGGGAGGGAAAAGGGGGAGGGAAAGGGGGAAGGAAAGGGGTGGAAGGGGGGGGAAGGGGGGAGGGGAAGGGGAAGGGGGGAGGGGAAGGGAGGAGGGGAAGGGGGGAGGGGAAGGGGGGAGGGAAAGGGGGGGGATACCTTTGCCAGGTATGGGTTGCCAAACCAAATTGTAAGTGACAATGGGAAGCAGTTTGTTTCAAAGGAATTCAAGGAATTCTGTATCAAGAATGGAATAGTCCATTCAACCTCTCAACCTTTCCATCCCAGAAAAAAAGGGATGCATTAAACTGGGATGCTCTAGTGGCAAGGTATTTGTTTTCTTATAGGACCACACCACCTATAGGGAAGTAAGTGTGGGGGTATTGTGATATATTGATGCTCTTTTGTTTGTGCATTTTTGATCATCATTTATATAAGAGGGACATCCGGGGGCAGCGCTGGTATGTGCAGGAAGACATTCCTGACATGACATAGTCTTTGTATCATGGACCAAAGCCTAAAATAAAGTAATTAGATGGAGTCTTACATTGTATTCTCTATGTAACTACAAGTTTCAATGATTTATTCATGAACAGTGATATGCTTCAACTGATTTATTACACGCTGAGATTGATTGCAGTAACATGATTATTTTTCCATTATTGTAGCCAATGTTATTTTATTATAAAATAACATGGGCATTTATTTTATTATAAAATAATACCCATGCTTCTGGAAAATTTTCTCAAGTGACTGACCTACCTCCGCCAAATAGACTAGAATCGTGCATAGGGACAGGACAGAAGGAGAGAATTGCTTTGCAAATCAATCAGGTCATCTTACCCAATACAGAATCAAATCACTCCTCCAACCTGAGGGTGAATGGAATGGGGAGGCCAACCTACCTCCATGACAAACCAGACCTGGTCTTCCGCCAGCAGCCTATGGAGTGGTGCAGGCCCCGAAGTGGGGTCAGGGGGGTGGAGTTTTGTGCAGGGGGGCGTAGGGGGTCGTGGGGCAGGCAAAAAGAACAGGCCATGGAATGAGGGCAGGTTAGGGTGCAATGACAGGTCCCTCAACACTCGGAACTCCTCCTCCAGCTCCTCTGTGTTCTCACTTGGGTTCTCAAGGATCTTGATGGCCACTCGACGCCCTGCAATAAGAGGGAATGTCACACAATACACATACTTCAAAATCTATAAAATTCTGTTGATTCACCTTTTGACAGGGTCTTAGCATAGTGCAATAGTCACAGTTGAGCTGTATTAAGGTCTGGTTATACGATGCACTAACACGCTGAATCCAGTGTGTGATGGAATACATTGTATCTGGGCGAACTTTCACTCCCAAAGTTCGGCGCATAGCGCGCAGTCTCCTAAGAGACTTTGCAGACTCATGGCATGAATATTCTCTTAGGTTGGCCTTCAAATACAGTTTTTAGTGCATAAAAAATAGACCATAAAAGCACCCTCCATTGTGTTATTCATATAATGAACACCAATATTACTCAAAGCGAACATAAATCAATTTTACCAAAAATGCCTTTACACAAAGAAATATGTCTTAATTCTATTGGTGAACTCTCAAGAGGTAAATGGCTACAGATTAAATGTGAGCACTCTCTAGGAAAATCATTGGTGCACGTTTCTCACGGAGCGCTCAATCAATTTCAAACCATATTTATTTGATAGCTAGCAATGACTATGAAAATCAACACACAATGCCTGAGGGGTTATTACAGAACTCATAAGGACGGTGCTATGGGGTGAAAGTCTTTATCATAAAGACCCACACTGAGCATACAGACTTGAGCAATTACGGAACTCATAAGGCTGTCTTTATGGAGTGAAAAGTCTTTATCATAAGGACCCAAAATAAAGCCAGCATAAGAGGGGTCCTTATGAAGATAAAGACCAAGATGGCGTGTTTGCGCAAGGGTTAACTCTGTGAACTCACGAGGTATATAATAATTATCAAAGGCTATGTGAAGAACAACATTAAAAGAAACACTTAGGAAAGTTGCGAAATATTTTAATAATATTCCTGAGTTTCAAATCAAATTCATTGGTGTAACTCGGGAGTACATCTGATGACGGTTCAATTCTGAGGATTCGTGAAGTATATTAATGTTAATAATCAACTGACTGTCTTTCCCTAAGAGTCTATTGAACGCTCTCCTTCTAGAATGAAAACTTTCAGAGAACTTTTCTATGCAGTGGCCCAAGAAAGGCTTGATTGTGTAAATCTTTGTCGAAACTGATCCTATCTGCATCACTGTAGCCCTCATCTGCAAAATTGAGAAATCTCAAGAGGAGAAAAAAACTTCTCGCTCATCATTTTGTAAAAGACTGGGGTCGCCAAGAGCCGGTTGCGGGAAAAAAAACTTGTTAGAATGGGCTCATGTATATTTCCCCACAGAAGCATCACTCCAAAAAAACGGCTTTATTTCATCTTCGTTAGCATATACCCAGTCTTTATCATAGCTTCTCCTTTTCATTTTCTTTTGTGGTATTTTCTCGCTTATTTTTTGCTGCATGTACAAATTCATTTTCTCAGCAATATAATCATACATCTCGATGTCAATGAAATGCTCAAATATTTCACTGGACTGATCTTTTTCCTGAAATCAGAAAAGATCCAGGGTAAAAGGAGTCCGGGAAGAAGAACAGATTGGGTACATAATATAAAAGACTGGACTGGTACAACATACATTCAAGGCAGTGGCGGATACAGAAAAAACTCAATGGGGGGGTGCAAGTTATCGCGACAATTGTAGCTTCAAACTGATCGCCAGGCAGCGACTCTGCTTCCCTTATATATGTAGCTCGGTTGTTTAGAGAACATTCGGTGCCAGAATGTTCGCTTCCAGACTTTTAAGGAGTGTGAACAAATACAAACAGTAGAATATTCGCGACTTTTCTCGAACAAATATCCAGACAGAATAACGTATCGAGATCACTAGAATGGCTGTGAATTTTCTCATAGGTTAGCTATCTATGTGCCAGACAGAAACATATAAAATACGATGACGCGGATGCACGCGCGTGCTACATAAGAAAGTACAACTACTCGATAACTCGACTCAGAGTCGACTGACGAAAAGCACGAACGAATAGCGTGCGGGCTGACTGGTGGGGGCGACGCGGGCGGCAATGCGGGTGGCCCCGCAATGGGGGTGCGCCCCCCGCACTCCCCATATGTATCCGCCACTGATTCAAGGACTGATCATAAAAGCCCGAGAACACAATATTTGGAAGAGATCTCTTTCAACAAGATTTCCTTTAGCACCAGCCTCAAAGTTACGTTGGAATCAAGGCCTACGATTTCCTCTTTCAACCCAAAAATGGGAACATGGCTGCTCCGTATTGCCATCCTCCATCTCACTCTCCATTACAGAGTCGGAAAACTCCTGCAGTTCTCGAATTTTGCGAGAAAACCCTGCAGCCATTCCACCAGTACCTGCAGTCATTCCCACCAATATTTGTGAAAAGTCTTTCTCTAAACAGCTTTCACTCGTAATTTCATCTTTTTTCTTTCAATTTTCATCTTCACATTTTATTTCTGACAGATTGAGTGGCCTCATAGATATTTTTGGGATAACTTAGACAAATTAATAAAAAATATAAACTATACACTGATGAAAACTTGAAATAATTAGGAAAAAAATACCTTGAGAATGAAAGCACAAGCAAGCCAAGATATTTCAAAAGGAAAAAAACTACCGCACAGCCATATGTTGAATATCAATATCGAGGAAAAAACTGTCACATGAATAGCAAATAAATGGTGACTCAGGTCTATTACCATAACCGTAACTAATATAAAATAACTCATAAATCACAAAAAACCGAGCAAATCTAAAATAACAACCTCTCACAAAACAACAGCCGTTAAAAAGTCTTAAGAAAATTTATTTCCTGGTCGGCCATGGAGAATGTTTAATGAAGTCCCCTCCATTAAAAGGGCTAAAGGAGACTAAAAACTAGTTTTTACAGTAGTAGCATTTAATTAATACCGGTTTGCACATCAAGGGCAGCATGGACCTCCCCATACGTCCCCTCCCCAATAAGCCTTTCCAGTCGGAAGCGCCCCCTTGGATCTGGCAGCTTGGTCACCTCCACACGGCTGGTCAGGGTTGGCGGTGGGGTCCCAGGAGGGGGAGTAGCTGAAGGCCGCCGATTACCATATAGGGGAGAGACAGCCCGTGTGGCTGGAGCCACAGCTGGCATTTTGGCTCTGGTCACCTCCTAAAGAAGAAGAAGAAAGGAATGTACCATTAAAACAAGACTACACGAGAGAGCTAGGAAGAATACTACTGATCATGTTTTTGCCCATTTTGAAATGCTTGACAACTTATCTGATAAAATGCTCATTTCAGACAGGGTTACACTGGTGGTCAACCTTCCCTATTTACCTTTAACTAGGTATTTTACTTCACTGAGCTTCAATTCAAAATAAAAAATCGCTTCCAAGACAAGAAAATTATTACCTAAGTAGTAATAGCAACGAGACGGCAACGTGAGTTAAGCAACGTTGGGCCTGGACAGTGGTTGGATGGGTGACCCTCCTCCATACCTGCACCAGGCGTGGATGGAGAGGTGATACTCCCTCCAGACCACCGGGAGGCCGGTGGGAGATATACCCAGACCGGGAGAGTTAGAGGGAGGACACCCTCCATACCTGGTACTGGGGTGAGGCAGGGGGAGGCCAACCCTCCATACCTCTACCGTGGTGCTCTTGTCCCCTGTCTGCAAGTGGCAGACAGGCATGGGGTTGGCACAATGGACCAAGAAAGGTCTAAGTGCCCGGGCTCCTGACGAAGGCCCCCCCAATAACAATCTAACAATCTAACATTAGCAACGAGAAATCTACCTGGGCCAGAAATTTCACCACAGACTTCAGGCTATCCAGGCCAATGCACAGACCTCTATGACATTCAGGCTTTCTACTTCTGCCATAATATGAAGTTCCTTGAAAAACTCCAAAATTGCCATAGGAATTAAGAAGCCAAGGAAGCATGAGGACAGCACATTGCCCCAGTAAGACAACTAGGTCCATGGTTCAAATCTTGGGTAAATATGAATTTGCGTCTCGTTTGGCAAAATCCCTATATCCGTCACTTTTCCTTCATGGACCTTCACCTAATTCACCTCATTTATCATGCACATGTTGTGCAATAATTCTATGATATTTTCACTTCATTTCTCACGTTTTGCCTATCACTTAAACGCAAGATTTGGCCTCTTGCAGCTTCGCCATATTCAAAAAAATTTCTGTTTCCTTTGAAATACCCGAGATGGTGCAGCCCTCGACCACTTGCTCTTCTTCGCTACACAAAATCCCCCCCCCTAACTTTTTCCCACCTCCTACTTCAAATATCCATGCACTTCCACCAATTTCTTAAAATTTCCTTACTTACCTTTTCCTCCGCCTCCGGATGGGATTCAGCAGTTTTGTGCAGGTTTCCAGCAAAAAAAGTTCTCCCAGACGAGACCTAAGTTCATATTTACCAAATCTTGTTCCAAGTTGATTTTTTCTTGTAATTTCACGTCTTGCAAATTGTACATTTTTCATCGCTGTAATTTGTTGAGGATGGAATTTGATCCTAAGGAAATTATTATTCAGCATCCATTCTGTTAAGAGGAAATCTAATTACAAAAGAAAGACTTGGGAGAGTCTAATTTATTCTTTAGTACTAATGTCGACCAAAGGAGATGTTAAGTGAGACTAAAATCATTATTAGAATTAGTCCAATCATAACAAGAATAAAACGCACTCTACCATGGTTATGCTGACCATGTCAACATCAAAGCTCACTATGCATACTGACAATGAATAATTGACACAAAAGTTGAAATAGAGTTTTATCACATTAGGTGATGCATTCTTTCATATACTTTCATTAATTCAAAGATTGTCAAAATGCTAACATCCACAGAGTAATTTTTTGGATGAAGTCTCTCAATCTTACACGACTTGCTAACTGAAGCGTAGAGAATATTTTCAAATGACAGAATTACAACAATGACATCCATAAATTAAAAGTTCCCTGGAATGGTTGGACCCCAGTTAAATCTCCGAGTTGAGATGGAATGACCCATTCACCATAACGTTACCTATTCGAAGATTACAATTATAATGCCCGTAGGCTCTTTTTTCAAATTCATAGCAGCGATTTTAAACCACATAAGACATAATAAGTTAAGAAAAAACACCCGACGTTAAGGGAGCATTCATGTAGGTAACATATATTTATGAGCATCCACTTACCTTATTCAAATAAAAAATCTGCAGGGTAAACAGCAATAAATCTATAAGAATGCAGAGCCAACAAATATTTGGAAATTCATCTCAAAGGATGCTTTCTTAATGAAGTCTAAAGCCTACTTCTCTCAAACACTCCATACATCTGCACACGAAACAAAATATTTGCTAACAAACAAACGTTTTCTGTTTCCGTATATCTCAGACCAATTCCCGAATCACGAAACAAGATGTCAAGTATTAACACATACCTACTGACAAGCATCTGAATTCTACAAGTGTTCATTGAAAAACATTAAACAAACGATAAAATTGAAATTTCGTACTTCTCGACACGTTCAGGGAATAACATCCCCGCCTCAGACCGAAGGTGCGCCATTTTTCATTTTAAAGTCAATCAGATTTTCGATGTATCGACGAGTCCGACGAGTCGACACAATTGTGTCGAATTGACACCATAGACCAAGAAAGACCTTGACCTACGACCGTGACCTTGACCCAAGGAGAGTAGAGAAGTTCTCTCCTCTCCTTGCCTTGACCATAGATGTTGAATATAGGTAGATGGCGCTTTCCAACGCTGGAGCATAGGAAAAGTAAATATGAGGTCACGTGTTATGTGGAAAAAAGTGGCGGCGTTCAAATGCTTTGAAACACTTAGGAGCACAAACCAAGAAACTCCTGCTCAACGACACCAATATTTACTTTGAATATTAAGTCGCTTTTTATACGATCACCATCCCTACCCACTGATCCCTGATCAACCATATATTATGCAGGTTTTTTCGCATAATTTAAATTTTCTTTTTACCTTAAAATTCCGATTTTTTCCCGAGCCTAAAAAATGCATCCGCTTAGCTATAAACGCGTATCATAATTCAGTATTATATTAAATAATGACAAGGATGGTGGGAAAAATAATTTGGTGGCATAAAAATGAAGCTGACGGCAGTTCGAAAAAAATAATTATGCATAAACATGAAAGCTTATCAACCTGAGACTGCGAAAAATATCCGTAGCAAGTGGCAAAGGCAGTGTAATAAATAGTAATAATACGATATATTTAAGACAAAACGGTACTTCAATCTTTAATCTATCGGTAAAATATTAGGGAAAATACCGGCCAAGCCAATCGTAATTTGGGATTTGTTAAAAGAGTGTTTGGCAAGTGCGACGATAAAGTTAGGGAAATCAGCTACTTCTCCCTCCTTAGACCCCACATGGAATATGCTGCCATTATCTGGGTTCCTTATGCGATAGGCTTGAAAACTTAGTTAGAACACGTGCAGCGAAGATCGGAAAGATACGTTAAAGGCCGTTATGATAATCTCGTTAGTGTTACTCACCTTTTGCAGCATTTGGGATGGGAAACGCTTTCAGACCGTCGATTAAAATTTAGAGTTAATCTATTATGATCTATTCCAAATCGATTTATTCTCTGACGAAGTTAATAATATTTTACGAAATTCGACATACTACGGTAGCTCAGGAAAAAATATCTCTTATGCAATTCATTTGAAACTGGTTTGACACTCTTTTCAACACAATAAACTCATCTTCAACTGATTTGGAACTGATTTTCACTGGTTTGCATCCCAATTTTTAGTGTCATGCTCATTTGGAACCCATTTTCACTCTATTTTGCAACACATTTTCAAACTATTTTTCAACTGATTTTCTGCTAAACTGTTATGTAACTGATTTTTATCATTTAAATTCTTATGCAACTGATTTTCACTCAATTTTGCAACACATTATCAAACTATTTTTCAACTGATTTTCTGCTAAACTGTTACGCAACTGATTTTTATTTTTTTAATTCTTATGCAACTGATTTTCACTCAATTTTGCTACCGATTTTCAAACTATTTTACAACTCATATTAAATAAAACTGTGATGCAACTGCTTTTTACTTAAAAACTATTTTTCAACTGATTTTCAATCTGTTTTTCAATTCATCTTACTTGGACTGGTTTGCAACTGATTTTCAAGTTAATTATCGTCTCATTATTGAATTTGGCGGTGAAGGCGGTTGCAATTCGATGTTCAGTTTTATGTGTTTTAGGTCGTTCGTGAACGTTGGTGTGATTTCTTCCGTTTGTTTACTTGCATAACTTGCTTTACTTGTGATATTTACAACTAATTAGTAGTTGCAGTGCTGTATATTACGTAAATTTGTTTGCATATTGTCTGCAAGAAGAATGAATGGAAGGAAAGAAATTCACAGGTATGATTTAACGATCGTAGTTCACTTAGAATGTAAGTCTTGAAATATCCTTTGTACCGTATTAAATGTTTCATATCTCCTGTCTGTCCATGAACTTTGTGATACTCCATGGAAATTTTGGAATACTTTCAGGAGCCGAAGGTCATTGTTTGTCCATCGTACGATGAGCTATTTCAATCGGAAATTTCGTGGGAAGCCAACCGTGTAATCAGTGGAAAAAGGGTGAATCCTTGCGTACGTAACCTACGAAAAGTGTGAGAGAAGTCTAGAAAGACGGACGTCGCCGATTTCTGGTAAGATAAAGCATCAATCCTCTCCTGCTCTTTTAAGCGGTGATAATTGAACCTGTAGGCATTTTTTAAATAGAAAATTCATGCTGGAAAGTGTATGAAATCGTTACATCTTCATCACTCCTACTTTTCAGAAGTGCGGAAGCGAGGCTCACGACTATGACGATGGAATCGCAGTAGGAACCCTTTTTAAAACTTGGGGGACGAAAATGGAGAACTCGCATTACCATACCTATTTCAACTTCATTTCAAGAGGTAATAGTGTAGACAAATTACCCTATGAAATCAGCAAAATTTACTATTCTCATAGTTTGTACTCTTATATTTCTGGCATTAGGACTTTGGTGATGCTGTCTAATGATCCTAAATTCTTTCCAGCAAAAAAGCTAATACTGGAAAATCAAGAAAAGGCATGGTAGTTGGGGCAGTTACTCAGATGTTGACTGGCAGTATTTTGAATTTGTGATTTTTATGTATGCTATTCTATCGTTACGAACAATAAAATTTGTAAATATTGAATTAAGTTTTACAGTTCTTTTAAGTGCTCCAATACAGTCTACATTCTCAAGGATAGCTAGCCATTTCCTCAGCAACAGAACCGATTCTGCTTTTTGACACTTTGGAAAATATGGTGGCCAACTGGAAACGATAACTAAAGATGCCAAGTTTGTAAATTTTTAGTTGTAGCGGTGTTTCATTTCAACTTTTGCTGATGCTAGTGATATCAAATTTTGCTGATGTTAGTGAAATCTGTGCTTCAATTAAAAATTATTTGGCCTAAGTATTTGCTTTTACAGCACTTTTGGAAGTCATTTTCAACGTTTTTAAACCAATTTTCAACTCTTTTGAATCTCATTTTCAACTCTATTAAATCTCATTTTCAACTCTATTGAATCTCATTTTCAACTCTATTGAATCTCATTTGCAACTCTATTGAATCTCATTTGCAACTCTTTTGAATCTCATTTTCAACAGTTTAAGGAACTCATTTTCAACTGATTTTTTACTGATTTGTCCCGTGTTTCAATTTGCAAAGGAATTACAAATGAATTGCAAATGAGTGGAGAAAATGAGTTGAAAATCAGATTTAAAGCAGTTGAAAATGAGATATTTTTACCTGAGAGATCAGAGCATGAAAGATTTTTCCAGCGAACGATAAGAGACCATTACAGCTGCCAATGAGACTTTTAACTAGGTTTGTCGATAGGTAGTGTAACTCTTAGTAGTAATAGTACTCCCTAATACTTGTATCATTATGTGCTACCTAGTAGGTACTTACAGCACGCCGTGCATATGCACATATGCTGAGAACATATGTTCTCAGCATATGTGCATATTGCACTTGGTGACTACTCACCCTCTGCCACACACCCTTGAGGTGCCTTGCAGGTTATTTTGTAGATGGCCTATGAATGTACATCACGTGATTTAAATCTCTCAAACTCCCCTCTTGATGTATGCAACTGGCCTGCCTATGATGAATACAAATCTGCACATATTTGCACGATTACATTTTCACTCTGAAGAAGATGACTTGTTCTAATACTTTCCTTATGTTTAATTTTTTTTAAATCATGTCAATGGAGGCAGGCGATACTTTGTGGAATTTAGTTGCACTGAACATGTTAAATGAAAGACTTTGTACTATTCCACAATGTGATGTATATTTTTTCCCAGTCGATTTCGACGTCTATACATACATCTAGCACAGTTCAGTTTATATACTCCGGGAGAGGAGGTGGGGTGAGTGCTAAGACTTACGCGGGTGGGGGGTGGGAGTTGGGTTTTGGTATTGGGATTGGATTGGGCCGTTTGCAGGAGGGGAGGGAGGGGGGTTGGGATAGTTGACAGGTGGTGGTGAATGTGGAGTCCGGGTTTTGTGGTCTTTTAGGTTAGATTTGAACAAGATTAAACACTTTGTAAGCAGCTGGCAACATTTGAATTCCGTTACGTCATTTAGCATTTGAACATTTGGTAGCATTTTATGTCTCATAATTTCAAATTTTTCAAGAGTATCTAGTTTCCAACTTTTGTCATGCACATACATGTAACACTTCTAGGTTAAAATTACTGTTATGGCCCGTTTCTATCAGGTGTTTGGCAAAGAAGGATTTACAATCATCATATTTTAAACATCGTTTATGTTCGCTGATTCTTGTTTTGAATGTTCTTCCAGTCTGCCCCACATATGCCCCGTCACAATCACTGCATTTGAGCAGGTACACACCACTTCTGTCCTGGTTGTAAACACGATCTTTAGAGTTAAAAAGCACTTTCCCAATGGTGAGTGGGGAATAGAAACTCACATTGTATTTGTCTTTCGGGATGTGTTTCACTAGTGAGTACCTATGAAATATGTCCGTGGAACGGTAACTTACGCCACTTTTTGGTTTTTCCCCCTGAAGAACCTGAAGGCTTGTCAAAGACTTGGTTGTATTGCCATTCACTTTTTTGCGGAGAGGTTTCTGTATTAAATGTTCACTGTATCCATTGTTTGTTGCTATAGTCATTATTGTGTTTGATTCTTCTTTATAATTAGATTCACGCATGGGGATAGATACCAGTCTGTGGACCATAGAAATAAGGGCTGCAAGTTTTTGGGGTAAGTGATGCTGGGAATCAGCGGGAATGATCACGTCGGTAAACGTACTTTTTCTATAGATCGAGAAGTGATGATCTTCTTCTCGTATGGATATGGTCAAGTCCAGGAAGTTAATGGAGTCGCCTCCAAATTCCATGGTATAGTGAATGGAGGGGTGAAGGGAGTTAAGTAACTCGAGAAATGACGACAGCTGTCTTTTACTACCTGTCCATAAACATAAGACGTCATCTACATATCTGAAGTAATAGCAGATATTTTTGGTTAATGGGTTTTTTGAATTGAAGAGGTTGAGTTCTATTGAGTTCATGAAAATCTCTGCTAATAATGGGGAGATGGAAGAACCCATAGATAGGCCATGGTTCTGCCTGTATAAGTTCTCGTTGAATTGGAAATAATTGAATTCGTAATAATTCTCGTTGAATAGTACAAAGTCTTTCTAACATGTTCAGTTTTAAAAATCAGCTTGAACACAAATCCCAGTCATTGCATTTTCTTTGCAATATTCTTTTCCTCCCGTATAGTGTCACCTTTTTCTTGAAGAAAGAGTTGATAATTCCTGCAGTTTCCAGAACATGTACTTCCCATCAGGAGCGTGAAAGTGATTTCAACTCTTATTTATTTTCAATGCAATCTTTGAAAATTCTCCACTGAGCAGTCGAGGCGGAAAAGAATGAGTATAGTATTTGTCTTCATCAGAGGATGAGGAAACTTTAAAAGCGAAGGAATAGTATCTGACTTAAGCCAGCGGCCACCGAATCTTTCTTGAACAAAACAATGTCTGGAAAAATACTTCCAACGAAGTTTAGAACAGACCGTTGACACGAACGTATCCCTTTTCAAAGCAATTATTCACTGCCTTTTACGTTTTTCGTCACTAGGAAAACTATTGAACGTGGAAGACATAATACATATATATGAGTTTATTTACGAATGAGTAAAGAGAGAATCCGGCGAGTGATAATAATCAGACAAATGGGCAAGTGAGATCTTCCATGATATCCTATATTCAAGGCCTATGGCTGATACAGCAAGAGAAAACAATTGAAAGAGTTACATAGAATCATGCCAGTTCAAGCGGAGCGGAGCCGCCCGGACGACGCTCATAGTGGGGTCAAACCCCACTTTAGACGGACTAAAGTCCAAAAAATTTACAATCAACTCCAAAATAGGCATGTGTATGTTTTTTAGATGGCTTAAATGAAAGCTGATATCAAATTTGTAACATTTATTGTATTTTATGATCTTATTTGCAAATTTTATTATTTTTACAATTTTTGACAGTAAAATTATTTTTCAGTAGAATAATCTGAACGAATCAAATTAAAAATGTTCACGTAAATTGAGATGATCGCCGAAAATGAATCTGCTATAAAATTTACAAAATTATTTTTTAAATCACCTTTGCAAAATATTTTCATGTTTCATAGAAAAAATGATACGATTTGCACAGAAGTTTCACAGGGCTGAGAGTTTTGAAATCTCAGGCCTGTGGTGTAACAAACATCACCACTTGTACCTAAGAGTGGACATAATACGTATAGCATCCAAATTTGACTTATTACAAACTTGTAATAACTTCATAAACTGATATTATTTACGGTACTTGCATTTCCTTTCCATGATTGAAATTGTTTATATTAAATGAATAATATATCTGAAATATATATGAAATTGGGTATTTTCCACGTACTTCAAATTACCGATATTCTGATTCTGTTACTTGAACTTATTGCATTGGCTAAAAGTTTTCTAATCAAATCGTATGAATTTCGGTTTTAAAAGCTAAAGAAAGTCGAACGTTACGAATGCTCCCGAGCACACTCCGAAAACAACCGAATGACCTGTGACGTCATTTTCGCTGTTTACATTTACACCCAGGCGTTTTCCTATGCTTACGGTGGAAACTGGTGCGGTGAAATTACTTTTGGACGTTTTTCTGTTTTTTATGTGACTTTAAATGGTATATGTAGATGGTGTTTTGTGCCACAATGTACAAATACATCGGTGAAAACACCGAACAAGAAATGCATTCACGCAATCACGACATTGAATGTTTGAAATGTCTTCCTTGGATTCCTCAATATCCACCTGCACAATGTATGCTTTACTTCGCCCTTTGTATTCTGGACATATTCCTGCAATGACTGTCACAGTGGTCTATCTCTCTTCACTTAGACGTATCCTATAGCATTACCACCATAACTCTCAAGATCTTTATAATAAAGCAACACTTAAATTAAACTTTGAATAGACATTTAGGAGATGAGAATCTATTTTTAGACATTTCTTTATAGCAGAGAAGCCACTTATAGAAACCTCTACAAACAATCACAAATTAACGTCTTAAGTGTGTTAAGTATTTGCAGCGTAAATATTTGTCAAGTACTGTGTTATGTTGATATGTTACTAAGGTACTGTTTGTTTACTGTTGCATAGACTGGGGCCTAATTCTGTAACTCGTAGCTCCGGAGCTAAGAGCTTCGGCTCGCTCCAAGAATTAGCTCCTACTAGTATTCTGTAATTCACTGGAGCTAACTCTAGCTCCGATTCGGGGTGGAGATAAGTCCTCAGACGAAGTGCCAATCACAATCGTCGTTTCATTTTTCGTGACGTTTTTCCGGCTTGTGCTTCCGGAAAATAGCAGACAGCAGTTGAGAATACCAAAAGTAAATAATATTGAAGTATTATTGATTGTACGACTTTAACATATAAAAAAGTACCTTCTTAGCAATATACAGACTATTTTACAAGCTACAGAATTCTCAATTACGACTATCCAGGAATACCCTGCCGAGTTTAACGTGTTTACATATGGAAAGCTGTGAAAACGTCAGCTTAATGCCTGCGCAATTATATGATTTTATGAGTTTGTTCGCATCGAGCAGAAGAACAAAGCAAAAATTAAACACCTTGATAACGAACATTATTACCTGAATCAGTTGATTTTTTACTTAAGCTAGCAAATTATTATAGTAATCTAGCATAACACTTGTCATCCTCAACAGCTGTTTCTGTGAACGGCAAGTTGAAAATAATAAGAAGATTTCCTCAATGTTTTTCTATATTTTCATATTCTTGATGGTTAATTTAAGTAAATCTAAGGTAAAATTCTTTATTTAAAACTGTAGCAGGCGTTAATCTATAGGTTAGTTCATTGTTTTACCATTCCGTCATGTATACGAACGTCGGTGATGTAAGTACATACATGATGATAAATGCAATAGATGGGCCATTAACTGATGATATATTTGTTATTCTGTTATATTTTCTGCGAAAAACTACTATTAAATCTACAAAATGTACACAACCCTTCGAAAGTTACCATTATTTAGGAATTCCCACTGAAGTGTGCAGCTATTACCAAATGCTCATATAGGAAGATTGGCGACGTTTACTTGAAATTCTCCGTAGAACTTTTATTTTCAAAGTTCTACGGAATTACCGATGAATACTTATGCAACTTAAATTATTAAGGTACCTTAAGAACGTTCTACATTAGGCAGCTAGTACTCAAAGAATCTGTATAGGATGATACGCTCACTTTTCACTTAAGGAAACTAACTAAAGCTGCGAACTAATTAGCAATTGATTTACATCATTCAATTATAGTTATGCATATGAGCAATCATATTCTGCGAGTGCATGCGTATATGATCACTTTAACATGTCGACATGCATTTATACATATACATTTTTTCATCGATTGAACTTCCATGAACATATCTTACCTAAACATTCTATCGTGCATTTTCCTTCTCTTCACGCAGCAATGTCAATAGTAAGAGTAACACCTCGAACTGCAGTTGAAATAATGTTATTAATAGGTAAGCGCATTGATTGTACTCGGCCACACATTAAAGAACTTGCTTAGCAATAATAAAAAAGTTAATCATTAGTTGATAAAATTAGAATTTACGATCATATCCTTGCGGGTAAACAACATCAAAATTAGAACATTCGTGAAAACATAACAACATATGTTTTAAGACTAAAGGAAGTGCTCCTATCGACTTTGCACAATACCTAGAGTTTTACTAATTTAAAAACGATTCTCAACAGTATGAATGACAAAGAAATTCAATGGAATAACGTAGTAATCATGCAAAACACGTTTTTATCGATGAATGTTCACGAATTGATCTCCGAAAGACTTAATTAAGGCAGCAATATTGACATCGAAATAATTTTCCATGATGTAAACAGGGATGGGATTTATTGGTTAAAAGAGGTTAAAAATAAATCCTTTGGGTATCTTGATTCTTCCGCCGCGGTAGATAAGAGTATCACCTCAAGAAAAACTACCAAGAAAGAGAAAATAATATCATCGGATTCACAACAACATGCACACATCACGAAAAATCAACAAAACACTGCGGGAATGCGCCTCCTAGCGCGGTCTGGAGGCTGGCGCTGGCCGGAGCTCCGATCTGAGGCATGCTGGGACTCCGAAAAGAGCTCCGGGACCGTTGCAGAATACCATGAGGAGCTAAATAAGCTCCGGAGCTTTCTCTAGCTCCTTCCGGCACCTTGAGATGCAATACAGAATACGAATTGGAGCTAGGAGCTTATTTTAGCTCTTTTAGCCAGTTAGCTCCGGAGCTACGAGTTACAGAATTAGGCCCCTGGTATCACAGATATACTTGACTGGTATGGACTTTGAGAAATAAAGAAGAAGTATTATAATGATTATGAGTGCATTGGAAAAACAATTAATAAAGCTCATACGCCAAATACATAATTTTATGCATTAAAATGATAAACAACAGTTATGACGATTTTACAAGCAAACCTTATGCTTACAGTTTTTGGACATAAGCTCCACGAATTTCGGAAGCAGTCCTCGTCCTTCTTCATAAAAACGCCTACCATAAACATATATACTTTGGGTAAATTATCTGATGTGGTTTTAATAAAACCAATGCACGCCATAGCCTTTGTTTTCAATGAAAACTCTTTAAATATACGGTCTCTTCTACAGTCCTTCACTTTCTCCCTCACAGCTGTCTATCGTTCAGCGAAAATGACGTCAAGCCAATCAGATTTCGTTTCGCAGCCGCGTAAAAAAATTTGAAATTTCGACTATTTTAATCTTAAATATCTCAATTAATATTGAATCAATTTTAAAACTATTTTCACTCCGCAAACTTGTTTGAGTTAAAGTAACATATAAAGATCCGTTTACTTAAATTTAAAATTTTGGAAAATACCCAATTGTTCATACTTAAATGAATAATACATCTCAAAATTATGATACGATTCTGTCCGATTATATAAATTTTCTCTAAATAATTTAAACTTTTTATTTTGAAAAATCAATAAATTTTCATTCGTGATAATTAATTACTCAACGCGTATTTTCTTAAAAAAAATAAATTTTAAAATCATATTCACTCTCTAATTTCTTATTTCAATCGATTGAAAGTTTAAAAAATAAAATAGAGGACACCAGTACGCTGTACTAATAGTTTCAAATCGACCGTCCAATTCGGCGTCTGCGTCCGTGGGACCAGGTGCACCGCTATTCTCTCACTTTGACACTCATTTCTACGCGCAGGTGCATACTTACCAACCTGTGAAATACACCGTTACGTAGTTCAAACATAAGGTTATCCAACCTACTATTTCAGAAATCCTAATTCAAACTTTCATTTTTGGACTTTTGTCCGCCTAAAGTGGGGTTCTTCCCCACTGTGCGACGTTCCAGGACATCTAGGATCGAGTGACTCAACTACGATCTTCCCCTTCCATTAATATTCGCCCCCTCTCCTACCCTCAGCAGTTAATGCCAACTGTAAATTGTTTTTCAAGATTCCTTTGACATGACTAAATAAAATGTTGTTACTTCAACAAGAATATTAGCTAATAAAATATTTCAAAACTAATATTAAACCAATACATTGACGCGTATGACGAAACTCCTGGTGAAATATGTTAATTGGATGCAACTACATATTTCATGGATTTATTTTTCATGATATGCATGAACAATACTATAATGTTGAGGAACTAATAGTTCAGAATGTAGATACTAAATTTTCGTCAGTAACGCAGCCGTAATTCACCATATAAGCGATATTTCTGACATAATAATTCTATATTTGTCATGTTGGCAAGTCAAAGGGTCGCCGACCACGCATATGTCCAACCGCCCCTTAGCGTAGGTACCACTAGGGGATTGAGGGTTTTCCCAACTTCTCCCGCTTCAACTGAAAGGGTATTTGCGGCAAGTGTGAAAGGCGAGTTGTTTGACTGTCCCTTGCTATTTCAAGACGTAAAAGTAGAAAATCCAGAATTTCTCGTCTCTCGTGCGGTGTATTCAAGTGGATATAGATACACGAACAGCGGCGACAGAAATTCGTTGGACTATTATTTGCATTGTCATCCCCTTCTGAAGACCTAGGGATCGATTCCCTGGTTTACCAGCGATTATTCCTAGAGGGTGTTTCCTACAGGGCTGAACAATCAGTTTTTAAAGATGGGAAGAAGGAAATGTTATGTGAGAGGGTGTTCTACAGTTGATGGAAAATTGTTCAAATTTCCCCGCCCAGTTCAAAGGTGAAAGCATAGAGTAAGTAAATATAGAGTGGCAACGAGATAGGGAGATTAGGATATAATTTTTAAAATGATATTTTGACCGAGAGATGGAAGAGGTGTATCGAAGTAGCAGTATAAGCTGGAACAATCGAACTCGGCTTCTGAACATACTGATACTGTCGGTATCAGTATGTTCACTAATCGACACACAGCAACGTATGTCGAGCCCGTCAAGCCGTAGCCTCCGAGCGAAGGCTACGGTGGCTTCGGTCAAGCCGTCTGCGCAAATATTTGAATTTTAATTTCAGAACAGATATAATCGTGAGTGTGAGACAAAAGGAAACATGAATGAATGTTGTTTTTAATATGAACTCGTAAAAAAACACAAAAATATTCAGAAGATATTTAGAAGCCACAGGGTTATTATCTCATTATCTCTCGTATTTATTGTAAATTATTCACTGAATCGTAAATGAATTATAAATAACGCCTTCTTTCTCTATATTGTTTCATAATAAAGACGATAAGGATGATTTGATAAGTCGTAGTTGTTGTGGAAAGCTCCATTGACATATTGCGCAAATATTAATAAAATGTAAATCATCCGTAATTCTTTTATATATAATTTAACTATATACTTATCAACTACAACGAGTTAGAACATAAGACCTGGTAAAATGCCCGGGGATATAGGTGTAGCGGAGCTTGACGGTAGTCACATGTGCGAAGCTTGACGTCAGGGAGAGTAAGTACCTATACAAGAGAGGTGAGACAAAGGGTCCCTCCAGAGGTCCATAAGGATGTCCTTCAGTACACCTGTCCACCGATTAACGCTTGATTCATCCTCCACGGTCGTAGAGAAGATGTCCTAAATGACCTTAGTCTCCCTGCTGCCATGTACCTTCATGTTTCGCTATACCTATACGTTGTATTCATCTCATAGAGCAGGGGTTGAAAAACTTGGAGATGGAAGAGCCAACAACAATGTAAAAATAATTCACATTCCGTACGTATATTTTAAATGATTTTGATAATTTGCATTAAATTATCGTAACGTGTAATATTTATCATGAATTCATCAAATAAAGAAAATAATAATTATAAGAATAAACTCATTCGAAAATTCAATTAAGTTAAGAAAGGTAGTTTAATTATCATTTTCAAATTTACTTCATAGCCATATGTCGGTAACCAAAAGGGCTGCATATGGCTCGCTCGCCGCAGTTAGTCGAAACCCGTCATCAACCAAATGTAAAACTTTGAACTCGAACTCTATACTGCCCTTAGCACATTTTTCTGACACTTTTAAGCGTAACTATTGCTCAGAAGTGAGAGGACGAACGATTAAGCTTGCTGAAGTAGTTAACGTACGTGCTATTAGTATGCTAATTTTACGTTAGGTTTCATATAGCCCACGAGTCGCCTCAGTTTAATGCACCTTTAGTTAATGCCATTCTATCGAGCAAGTTTTCCCATAGCCACACATAGTCTAAGACATTGGAGGAAAACGAAGAAAATAGGTTAAAACCTTAAAACTATAATGAACATTTTGTTCTGTTAGTAGAATTAAATAAACGTATTCTGCCTTCCGGGGCTTCTAATATTATGATGAGTAGTTCAACAATCTTTCCAGAACCATCCGCTGATTTTTTTTCTCCTTATTACATTACCAGCTCGCACATTACAATGTTTCACTTCCAACACGACGCGCCGACTAAGACTGTGGAAAAATTGGTTGTTGCCATAGGCGTATCTAGAAGCGTCTGAAAGGGGGGGGGGGTCACAACCACTGAAGGGGGGGAGGTTTACATGGGACGTATGGGGGTATTCCATACCTCCATGTTAAACGGGAGGTCCGGGAAATTTGAAAAATATACGTCTTAAATGACGTTTTGAAGGTGTTCTATTATGTTATGGAAGGTGATGGATAGGTGTACTATTAGCATGTGTTAAACCCATCATTTTTACGTTTTTTTATCAATGGGGGGGCGGCTTACAACCCCCAAAACCCCCCCTTGGATACACCAATGGTTTTTGAAATCCTTTTCTTATCGCTGAATGCTATTCGATGACAAAATTAAAATAGCAATAGCGGAGACTGGGAGCCTTCATTTTCTGTCCGAGGAATCTTTCTTTCTAGTGCACCAAATCCTAATGCTTTTTGCATCGTTGTCTCTCAGCTAAGTTCTTCTGCATTAATTTTGGGAAGCGTGTGAATCGAATTCCAGTGACGGATGATCTTTAATGAGTGGATTATGATTTTCAAGGCATAATGTTTCCAAAGAAAATGCGTTTTCCTCCCTATTTAATACTGAATTATTATCACACGAGACCTTTCAGTTGTAATTGGAATAATTTAGTCAGTGCAAATTAAAGTGCCAGCATCACTTTAAGTGCCATTATAACAGGAATAACACAAGAGTGTCTTTCAAAGTTAGAAAGATTTTTCCTGTTTAACAATGATATTCATTCCTCTCAACACTTTTAATACATATTTGTAACACAATCTACACTCTTTGATTACGCGTAAATGGTGGTTATGCGGGGCATATCTTTTTGCTTAAAACGATATCATGGGAATTGTATACGACTTGTTATGAATATTTCAAATATTATACTTACTTTGCTTACTTACTTAGGTGGCCATTCAAACCTTAAGAGGTCACCGTCAAAGTCATTTAGATAGCCATACTGCTATAAGTTTTTCTTGTTTATGTAATTACGGGTGCATGAATACTTCTCTCATCCTAACTGGCAGTTGATGTATGGGTCATTCCACCTCAATTCAACAAACGTTTGTCCCTTAGGGTCTCAGATTTTGATAAAAATTGGTGTATGGGTACAATATTAACTCAAACTGAATACCCTCAAACCGTTTTGTGAACAAAACTTTTTTGAGTGAATTATGCATATTTTAATTTTTTCGAATTTTTAGCAAAAATCCGTGCCTTAAATCATATTATCACTTATATCTCCGCTTGTAATTGTCATAAAACAATGATTAATAGCTTTTAGTAAAGGTAAATCTTTATTGAATGCAAATATATCAATAAAAAAATATTTTCTCCTATACCCTATTGTTGTAAGATACTAATGTTTAAAACATTGCTAATAAACTTTTCTCAAATACTCCATCTCAGAATCGGCCGAAACTTTTTTTCCGCAATATAAAAACATTCAACTAACTACTCCAAAAATAAAATTTAGTGTCAATTCATAAATGCGTTTTTTATAAGTATTTAAACATTTACAATTTTCTCTCGCGCGGCCCGTGTTTAAAACATTGTTATTAAACTTTTCTCAAATACTCCATCTCAGAATCAACCGAAACCTTTTTTCCGTAATCTAAACATATCTAGCTAACTATTCCAAAAATAAAATTTAGTGGAAATTCATAAATGCGCTTTTTATAAATATTTAAACATTTACAATTTTCTCTCGCGCGGCCCGTGTTTAAAAAATTGTTAATAAACTTTTCTCAAATACTCCATCTCAGAATCGGCCGAAACTTTTTTCCGTTATATAAAAATATCCAGCTAACTACTCCAAAAATAAAATTTAGTGTCAATTCATAAATGCGTTTTTTATAAGTATTTAAACATTTACAATTTTCTCTCGCGCGGCCCGTGTTTAAAACATTGTTATTAAACTTTTCTCAAATACTCCATCTCAGAATCAACCGAAACCTTTTTTCCGTAATCTAAACATATCTAGCTAACTATTCCAAAAATAAAATTTAGTGGAAATTCATAAATGCGCTTTTTATAAATATTTAAACATTTACAATTTTCTCTCGCGCGGCCCGTGTTTAAAAAATTGTTAATAAACTTTTCTCAAATACTCCATCTCAGAATCGGCCGAAACTTTTTTCCGTTATATAAAAATATCCAGCTAACTACTCCAAAAATAAAATTTAGTGTCAATTCATAAATGCGTTTTTTATAAGTATTTAAACATTTACAATTTTCTCTCTCGCGGCCCGTCAGCTTCCCATTTGGAATACATGCAGCAGACACGTGATGCAAGCCTAAACATTTCCCTAATTGCTCAAGGTCGTGGCTATATGAGATAAAAATATATTATAAACTATGAATGTTAACAACAATTGTTATTTGTTCTGTTAAATGGATGTTTGCAGAGAAATTAACCAATGAGCCCCACTTTCTCTGCGCAAAGTTTTTCAAACTACTCCGACACAATCGATTGAAAACTAACGAGAAAGCAAAATCCTTGTATTTATAACAAATGTAAAATGGCTAAGTTAGCATGCTTTCCGTAAACATATGATGTCCTATCTTGTAGGAAGGGGTCCTCTCCGAAATATTTTATTTGAGGATCCTGATACTCCTGCCTGCAACTACAGCTGAATCCTAGTCCCTTGCTGGACGAAGAGAGTCTCTTCATTATAACCACTCCATTTGATTCGGGTATTGCTGCATGAAAATCCCTAATGCCTGGTATACTAACTGCCTGACGACATCTTTTCGCAAGTACATCGGAATTTTTCCAATTTTTTCTTTCTTTGCGTAGCCAAAATCCACTCCTAAAATATGATCTTTTGCCCGTTTAAAGAGCTCTATAGGTGTACGTATTTGTTTTTCGTATGGAAGCTGAAGGCTTGCTCTTGCTGCTAGTCTTTTCAAAGTTCCTCCCAGTCCATCACTTGGCCCTTTACCATGCGATGTAGCAAAGAAATGCCATTCTGCAGAGACTGTGAAATCTTTCCTGTGAAGAGATAAGTTCTGAATGTTATACTTGTTTCATAATGAGCAGCTGCTCCATCTGAATAATATTTTTCTATTTGAAGCTTCGGAACTTTCAATTTCAAGAATTTAAGAAGTTTTTGAAAAACATGTAAAGTTGATGGTGTATGCTTCAGGCTGTCTGATATGATTACGAACTTCAATGGGATTACATTATCCTGGACTTTAGGGTTGTAATAGCAAGCAAAGAGGTGAACTGTTGCTTGGCCGTTATTCCAGTGCATACCTTGCATGCTGTCCTGTAAAACGAAAGCGTAATTTTCTGGAAAATCTTCAATGACGAGAACCTGCTCCACTTGGATGTTATGCTTTACATTTCTAAGTAAATCAGATTGATTTTTAGCAATGTAGTTATGTGGCTGAAGTTTCTGTAACTTTTCAATAAAAGTTTCAAAATGTTATCGGTAGATTTGTAAAAATTTCTGGGGAGTAATCGTTAGCTTGCACCCATTGGTGGTAAGTAATGCTATCAATTAAATTTCCATCAAAGTGTTCTTCTACTACATTCCGAATTTTGCTCGGCCCAGGGCAGTTTTTACATTCGTTCAAATTGCATGCCTCGGTCGGTCGCAGGGAAACACATCATTGCTGACAAATAGTCTTTATATGACAACAGCGGCTCGGTGTTATCCCCTAGATTTAGTGGTGACAACTTTGCACCTAAAATCATGAATTTAATAATTTGATGCACCAGACACACGCATACGGTATGAGTTCCTGATGCTCCCGCAAGAACGCGCTTCTTAGGTCTGAGCTCTACAAATTTTGAAAATGAAACAGTATCTTCGGCATATTTTTCCTTAAATTACAAAATATCTCTTTCAAATTTCCTAAAATTAGTTTTCTGTTTATGTGTCCGTTTTCCATTGTCATTAACGCCGAGCAAGATTTTCAATCGATTGTGTCGGAGTAGTTTGAAAAAACTTCGCGCAGAGAAAGTGGGGCTCAATGGTTAATTTCTCTGTAAACATCCATTTAACAGAACAAATAACAATTGTTGTTAACATTCATAGTTTATAATATATTTTTATCTCATATAGCCACGACCTTGAGCAATTAGGGAAATGTTTAGGCTTGCATCACGTGTCTGCTGCATGTATTCCAAATGGGAAGCTGACGGGCCGCGCGATAGAAAATTGTAAATGTTTAAATACTTATAAAAAACGCATTTATGAATTGACACAAAATTTTATTTTTGGAGTAGTTAGTTGAATGTTTTTATATTACGGAAAAAAAGTTTCGGCCGATTCTGAGATGGAGTATTTGAGAAAAGTTTATTAACAATGTTTTAAACATTAGTATCTTACAACAATAGGGTATACGAGACTCTTTTTTTATTGATATATTTGCATTCAATAAAGATTTACCTTTAATAAAAGCTATTAATCATTGTTTTATGACAATTACAAGCGGAGATATAAGTGATAATATGATTTAAGGCACGGATTTTTGCTAAAAATGCGAAAAAATTAAAATATGCATAATTCACTCAAAAAAGTTTTGTTCACAAAACTGTTTGAGGGTATTCAGTTTGAGTTAATATTGTACCCATACACCCATTTTTATCAAAATCTGAGACCCTAAGGGACAAACGTTTGTTGAATTGAGGTGGAATGACCCGTATATGTATTTGAAAAATGGTGAATTGTAATTTTTCTAAAAACAGCGACTACCAAGCAGATAGGGTGAAAACAGCTGATTGAAGGACTAGGTTGGGAGGCGCTAGAGACACGGAGGAGGCTATACACGCTGCGCCAAGATTAATTGAAAAAGTCAAACCAAGTGAGTTTCAGTATGACACGGACGATATTATTTCAACCCCGCAGTATGTCTCTAGAACTGAAAGTAATGACAAAATATGATGGAGATAAACTTCCAAACTGATAAGTGTAAAAATCCCTTTTTCCTGCACCCCTCTAATGACTACGACACAAAAAAGGCATGATAAAGTGAGTATCCATTAACATGCAGTTCATATCTTCCTTCCCCTCCTCCCATTCCTTCCCCTTATTTTCTCTCTATTTCAAGACAGGTGACGTAACACCCAATTCCATGCGCCCCTATGGTGGCTCGTAGAGTAGTTTGTAGATGTAGGTACCATTATGCATATTATATTGGATGGTTATCAGTTTATTTCTTGTTTTAGTTAAACAGCTGAAGCAACTTTACACACAGTATTTTCTTAATATTTAACTGTTATTTCTCAGTGAAAAGTTCATCTTTGACTAAACCAGACCATCAGTACTTACACCTTCAGGTATATCACATAACCAGATTAATTATAGGAATAAGATTTGCTATCGCTCAATGTATATGGGAAGTAATGAAGATGAATTTCTTAGGTCTATGCAATTAAAGTTTGCAAATGATTAACTGAATCTGCCTTGATAAATTTATTCACTTTAAGAGCATGAGAGTCCAAATATTTAACAATTATTTAAATGTACATTTATGCCTTTTGAACTAGTTCACAGAAACGGTTTTTAGAAGAAATTTAAAAAAAATGAATGAGACACCTTGGTTAACAGGAAGATCAATGACTTCATCTCTCAGAATTCTATTCACGGCTTAAACGGAAACTGAACAAGATTAATAATTCACCAAATCCCGTAATTTTCTTTTTCCCAATTCCTTTTTTTCTATTCTCGCTTTTTCCATGCCAGTTAATTGGAACACACTCTGCTATATGTACACTTGGCATCATGGGGAGTATAATTAGACAATATTAAATCTTCAATATAATGCCCTATGACTTACTCAATAATTCTTTAAATTTCCTTTTTTGGTTGTTTTAAATCAACGTTGTGCCGCAGAAAGTGTCCAATAACATTAGCTCTTATATTCAACAAAATATTCATTAAACATTTTTAGTTTCTTTAGTCTTCGTCATTGGAAATTTTCCTTACATTTGATCTTCACCATTCAATAATTAAAACAAATATCCATATTCTCTTTTTTGTAACTATAATTGTCCTGGCCTTTTTTCAATCTAAGAGCATGCTCCAAACTAATGTGGTGCTTAACATTCTATCAATGTAATGTTGATAGCTATTAGTAACCTCTTCTTGCAGCATTCATCCTTTGCTTGCCATACGTGATTCTTATATACTTGCTTCCTCTATCGCTGCTGTTACCTGTTCAAGTCTGAGAGTGAGTTTGTCTAATTTATTTTTCCTCAATCAGTGGTTATGTTTTTTTATGTTAATTTTAAAGTTATAATCATACAGCTATTTCCATTTAGTTCAACTTTAGCGTCATATTTATCTGACATCGGACGCGTAGACGTACAATTACAATGAAAACATTAAAATCCAGCCATCTCGTTTCCAATACTGATCCAACCAGATCGTCAGAAAAGGCTGTTATTTTTTAATATTCGTTATTTTGCAGCAGCAGTAAACACCAAAAACGCGTTTCAAACCAAACTGCTATTAAATGAATACGTTGGCTTGAAAATTCAAGTATCCCATTGTTTTGCGAGGCATGCCCAAATAACATTCGCATCCACACGTAAATATTTTCAAATAACCCAGAAAAATCATGATACTATCGCTAATGAGACATTGCTTACTTTCTCTACACGAATTGTGATATTCCTTCGCTACATAACCACCTGTTGCCACAAGTTCTGTGTTCTTTCACTTACGATTCGTATTCGCAATCAAAGAAATAAAACGCTAAAAGAAATTACTCTATGAGTCAACTGTTTACCGATGAATCATGGAAACGAAAAAACAGTTGATACTCGTGAAAAAGCACACAATAGGCATCGTCAATGCACCTCTGTGTATTGATGCAAACTCACGGAGTGCCACCAGCGCATCCAAGCGTCCCCTTCCATAAGCCTAAATTCTTCCTCCTCGAGGGTAATGCCACCTGAGAAATTCTTCCAAAAGCTCTCAAAAATTGATATCCAGTTTCTAAAATTGCGTTGCCACTCTATATGTTAAAATAATGTGCAGAGGGTTTGTTTTTAAAATGGTGCAAATTGTGTATGAGACTGGTAAATTAATGTGCATTTCTGTGAGAATCGTGCAGAAAACGATCGAAGAGTGTCTAAATGTTTATTAGGAGCTGCCTGCAAGTGTCTTGTGATTGTCACCGTACATAAAATAGTGAAAAGAGCATATCAAGCGTTTACGAAGTAAGCACCAACAGTTTTTGTATTTCTTGAACGTGTAATTATCACCCCAGAGAGTTGACATTTGAGGAATGTGGGTTTGAAAGTGACTGTGTCACGTATTTTTGAAATGAGAAACTATAAACGCACATCTTTCCGGGGTGATATGAGCGGCAGGGATAACTACACTATAGAAGACGATGAAATAGGTATCTGTATTTGCCTCTTCCTATAACCTTCTTTTGTATGAAATACGAGTATTATCAATCAAATCTACACTAACTTGTATGCCAAAGCTCAGCCGTATGCTGCCCCCTCATAAAAGCAGCAATTCAATAGCTCTGAAACTCGGAAATATTTGGTTTGTTTTTAAAACGGTACAAAGTGTGTATGAGAGAAATGTGAATGCAGCATAACAAATGTGAATGTTAATTAAGAAATATCTACCTAACAAGAGTGTCAATATAACTAAATTATGTGGTAGATATCTATTGTAGGTGTGTTTAGTTATGGTTCGGTACTTTTAATTAACCTTTGCCAACGTAACACTATAATCCTTTACTTTTATTTTACTTAAGCGTTGGTTTCTCCGGTGTAGTTTCTACTTGGGAGTTATATTTTTTCTAAATTGGTATAGGCAGGAAAAATTAAAAGTGCTTACTTCAAATTTCTTAAACTTAATACAAACTCCTACTGCAAATGAAATGGGAAGAAAATACAGAGGATTAAATAAAAATTAAATCTAAATAACTGTTATAGGAGACATTTTAAGGTTGGAAAGATAATTATACGACAAAATGAAGGCTAAATATCATAAAAACAACCTTAAGAAAAAAATAACGCACATATAACTTTGAAAAATAATAACACAAGAAATTATACACCGAAATGCGTACGACACTCTGTTATGAGAAATGAATAAACTTCTGAATGCAACAAAACTTACAATTAGTACGGCTAAATAGTTAAATAAAACGATTAATTTGGGTTTAGCGGGATACTACATAAATTATAATTCAGTTACTTTGTAGTATTCAATTTTTTTTCTTTGTATATTTGTCTCATTGATGGCAGCACTACAAGTACAAGGACGTCCGAACTCGTACATCCTCGAGGAGACACCTTGACACCTCGCCTTACCGGCTATCCTTGAATCCTAACGAATTTGGACGTGGCTTAAGAGTGGAAAAATACACAGACGGGGCGGGGCGGGGCATTCGCCCCCCCCCCTTTCCCCCCTGGCTACGCTACTGGAAGGAACCGTTACACACATACCGATACAAAGAGATAAATCCTCATTTTAACCACTTTTATTAGCAATCACACAAAAGAAATCAACACACGGCCATGCCTGGGAAAGAGGAATCATACACATGACACATAATCGCCAAAAAAAGTCTGGGTGTCGCTTTTGGTTGACGTGATAAGCACTATACGTATATAAGCTCTAAGGGAAGAGCAGCCGCATAGGAACGCAATTACCTTTATAAATCACGCCCGTGTGGATTCCGTCAATTCCGCCGCGTTATATTACGCCAAATCCGAGGTTGGTGCTACACATCGACCCCACAATGAAAAAAAAACAATAAAATCTGTGCTAAGGCTGCTATTATAGTGGCGGAGTCACTTTTAATTTACAAAAAATGATCACAACGTTAACCATGATCAACTTGGTGATTAAAAAAATGCTACCTTTGCTTTTTGCTTGAGTAAGATTAGTAGCCTACCAGTGATATAGAAGCAGTGAGGTATGTCTTATACATGTTGTGCACTATAAAGGAGATTAAGTTATCAATACATCTAACGATAAGAACAGTCACGAAGATAGATCACCAAAGATTTCTCCGACTTGATTGATGTCAGGTAAGAAAGTTCATTTCTATCGAAATCATCTTTATCTATAATGATGCCTGTTCTTTTCGGGCACATAAGTTCCAGGAAATCATCTTTATCTGTCAAATTGAAGTACGTAAGGTTAAATCAACAAAAATGAGTAAATACTTTGGCCCAAACTAAACTCAGCTGATAAGAGAGAACTTGAAGCAACAATAACACAGTTCAGACATGAATGATTCAGATATGATATTCAGATAGCACTGTGTGTGTTTAATGATATGACGACGTACCTATAGAGGAAGGAATGGATTAAAAGGTCGCAGGTATAAAAAAATAATTTTCTTTCCTTTCCAGGAAAACATGTTTTAGAATTTTCTCCTTAAAAGTATTTATTTTTCCTTTCCTTTCCCATAACACTCCGCAAACTTTCCTGCTGGCCTCCCGTAAACTTCGACAATGTTTCCGGTCTGATCTCGCTCGTTCGTGGACTAAACTCTGTAAATACGCCTGAAAATTCGGATTTGTAATTTACGCTTCCATATCTCTTCGATCACTCTCCTTTCAAACTTGAAGAATGCTTGTTTCACACCTTGATCATAGCTTCGTTGACGCTTCTTCAAACTGTTTTTCACAATGGAATTATCTGAATGGGTAGGCTATATGGTGTAGGTATATTCTGCAGCGTGTACTGACAGCTTAATCACGAAAATTATTCAGACAGCGAGAGAAAAAATGTTGAGCGGAGGGTCGCCAGAAAAACACATTCTCTGCTCAAAAAATTTCATTCAGAAAATATATAAACACCCACAAAAAATGGAAACAATAAGCCCGATGTATCCAATTGTCAATTGACAAAACTCTACGCTTTCGTAAAACTATTTACCGTATTTCGTTTGCGTATGTATGTATTTCGTGTGCGATGATCTGCCTGTTTACACAGGCAGATCATCGCACTTTTCTGCGACGTTTTCATAGTTTATGATCTCGAGTGCATACGAGAGATCCATGCTGACAAATACTGACAGAATATTCCACAGTGCACTCACTAAGCGCGAAGACATCGAATCAAACTGGAGAGTAGACGAGCGTGCGACCATCTTCTTCTTCCATCACCGTGCGTCGCCGTGAATTCCGCACTCCAACCCATCGCACAGCTTCCATTCGATTCATCGAGCGGTCGATATGTAATTGATGAAGCCGAGGGGGAGGGATAGCAAATGACTGCGAACCGAAGACCAAAGCGCGCGCGAAGCCGAAACTTCTTCAGATGGGGGGGCGCGATAACTTAGCCCCCCCCCACCTCTATATGTACAGCCAACAAATGAAAGTCGTTGGGTCTTCGTAATCCGGTGTTTGTTCGTCTCATTCCGAGTGACAGTGAAGAGGTCATACTTCAAGACGGCTAACTATTTGCGAGAGGGTCTATTCTTGCCCGTTACAGTTCGTCGTCATTCGTTTTTAAAAACGTAACTCGGTTGGCTCAAAGAATTCTCTCCATACCACAACACGCGTCGTGTGAACGGTAATCAATTTTCCTACGAACAAGCTATACGTTCTGTAAGCGACACCCAGTCCGTGAGCAATCGGAGGTATGAGGAGGGCATGGTACTACTAACACAGTACAAATAATGTAGTACCATGTACTATGAGGGGGTTCAGGCCGCAAACGACGATTACAGCGTCGCTTGCAGCGTTCACGAAACCCCTTGGGTGGCACATACATGATTCCACACCTGTTACGACATTCTTACGATTCAAACGCGACGTGAGGACTCTCAGCAATTTTAATCGATGTCTCGACCGTCTTAGCGGCGATTACGCACAGGAGTTGACTGTTTTTAGAGTCCACTTGGAAGGTGGACTTGGACGTGTATCATATCCATGAATATACATATGAATCATAAACTTGCCCCCATAGGGTGTTGCCAAACATTCCGCATGCACCGAAAAATCAGGACCAAGCAGATCGTAGCGCCGCCACTCAAGAGAAGGTGGTTCTAATAAGGAAAGGCCGTAATTAAAAAGGAGATACCTACTGGAAATAAAGCAAATAATGATACCGGAATTGGCCTCCCAATTAAACCGGCCATTTTGACACACAGAAGCGGAACCATGGCGATGGCAGCGTGACCTATCTTTTCCGGAAAGCTAGGCAAGACTGCTGCCCGTACAGAGGTGCCGAAGATTTAGATCCATATGATCATGATCACATCCTTCCCGAGTTTGCAATCGATAGCGGCGGAGTTATATACTTGGACGGAGAATTCCCCGTCCCAGTTGTGGAGGCGATATCTCGGCCAACTGCTCACTCGGAAGAGTATAAATCGCATGTTTAAAATGGATACCGCATCAAATACGACATAGGGAAGGTTGCCTAATTTGGACCATTTTTTTATTTTCTTGCATATTTCCATTATTAATTATTCCACATCAAATTTTAATGCTGTATAACATACTTCACAGTTTTCCCTTTCATCTACTAGTTTTATATTTGCAATGTTTTACTCTGGAGATAAATTAAGTGGAAAAAACCGAACTAATGCTAACGGTCCAAATTGGGAAACTGGTTGCCTAATTTGGACTCACAGTTTCATAAGTTGGACCGGGTGAGGTGCCCCTAATTATTAGGGAAGCGTTTGCATTGAGGCGAGTTACATTGTATGAGTCCAAACTATCGAAAAACAATGTAATTCACCACACTAAATACTCTTCCCTAGCCAGTAAGGAGAAGATGCTTAAATCCCCGCTGAGTGCCTTTCTACTAACTCATCACTCTCACACCACTCTTCCCAAAATGCAACTAATTCCTGTCTCGCCATATCACCACCCTTCCCTTATCCTTTCCCCTCACGTGTCCTACATCCCTCTTTCGCCGTCCCCCCTTATTTCTAGTATAAATAACACTGAAAATGAATTCCAAATTTTGTACCTATTGATGAAGCCTATGCCTCGAAACTAGTCGTATCATAAAAATAATGTGGACAAAAACAAAGTTAATTTATTTTTTCACTACGTAAACATTTTTAATTATAGATTATCAATCCATAAGGTGTACAATAATGTTTAATGGCAATGAAAAATACTTTAATGAACACTTTTATTAAGCCGACTTAGCATTTGTGTTTTAGTAAAAATTTAAAATCATTTAAGTATGCAGAAATGTGCCCATAATGTAAAAAATAACACTCATTGAAAGCACTAAACACACCAAAAACTACCATGTAACATTATTTATTTAAAACGTATTCAAAAGCACTAACAAGATTATTGCACCAAATTTATGTAATTGCATTACAATTGGCTAATACTTGATAAATTAAACATTTCAAACTTAAATAAAATACTTATCGACAACTGCGCTAAAGAAAAAGTTCAATTCAAAAGAAGGGCACCATTTACCATCATTGTTGGCTGCCTGCATGTAAATAAAAAAACCGCTATCTTTGCAATAGTAGAAAATCACATTTAAATTTTCATAAAAATAAAATTATTAATTACAAAATTATAAAATTGAGAAATTATGAATTAAAAGTGTCACAGCAACTGAATTAAAAGTGTTAAAACAATTTTTTTAAGTGTAAAAACAAACAAGTGATTAATATCATTACAAAAAGGTCTAACAGCAGTCTTTACAAAAATATGTCTTTATGCTGGGCTTCACTTTGGCACATAGTGTATGAACCCATGATCTGCAACTCATACACTGGATCATGTCTTCTTCCTTTACGGCGCCACACAAAACCAGCTTGAATCACCTTCATGCTGATCGTAACTCTGTTCATCGGAAAACAAGCTTGTCTTCATCGGTTTAACCTTTTCTGTTCGTTTTTTACACTGCTCTAATTTCAGTTTGTATGGGCTGCTCGTAATTAAAACTGCTCATTGTGCTTTCCCTTTTCCTCGATTAGCCAGTAATTTTTATGCTTTTGGTAGAGGGGACAATTCATTTAGAGTCTTCTGAAACTTATTACTACTGCCATCACCACTAGTGTCACCCTCTGAAAAGCGTTCATAGGTACGCTTGAGACCTTTGCTAGAAGTAGGCTCATCATCCACATATTCATCGACCGCTAACGTTTCTGATGGCACGAAATGGTGATTAGAGAAAACATTTCTATCAACGGGCCAAATTCCAGCCGCACGGAAGCCACTCTCCGCTGTCCCTACAGATGCAGCTGTTCCATAAGCTTCCTTTAAGAGTCCAGATATCTGATATTGCGAGATTGGTTTTCCCACGTTTTGACGCAACCATTTCTCTTGTGCTTGGTTGAAGTATGTTTGAAGGGGCGCAAAAAATGCAACATCAAGTGGCTGCAATCGGTGGGTTGTATGGCCTGGCAACTGCAACATGATGATGCCATGATCTCGAGCATACTCGACTGCCTCCAGATTTCTGCTGTGTGTGGTGTGACTATCTAGTAGTAGAAGTACAGGTGATTCAATACTGCAATTCACATGCCTTTTGAAATGCTTGAACCATGATACAAACAATTCTGAATTTATGTATCCAGTGTCCGAAATCTCTATCACGCTACCTAGTGGGGCACACATTTCAAGCTCCTGTGGCTTCCTTTTTCTTTTGAAAATTATCATAGGTGGTACGAAGAATCCCGCTGGATTGGCAGCACACACTACTGTCGTGTTCACGCCCCGTTACCCGCTCGTAATAGCTCCAACTTGGTGCTTGCCTTTTCGAGCAATAACCTTCTGAAGCCGTTTTTGCACCGTTGTAAACCCGGATTCATCAACGTTAAACACACTGCTTGCTGTTATGGCGTTCTCATCGACTGTTTTTTCAAGCAGGTCGAAACATTTGTTGACGTTCTCCCGATTGAACCCTTTAGCTCGAGCCATTGAAGTCCCTTCTGGCTGACGGAGGGATAGCTGTGGGTTTCGTTTCGTAAAGGAATAGAACCACTTTTTTCCGGCCATTTTTTTCTCCCTGTTAAAGTTGTGGGGTAATGCGTGTTTTTCTGCTATTTCGAAGGCTAGCTTTCGGATGTCTTTGATTGAATACTCAAAAAATCCTCAAACAGGAGAATGTGTCCGGCGAGAATCTTTTCCATCTCCGCAGTAAAGGTTGCTTGCCTACCGAAGGATTTAACTGTATTCGAAAAAATGTTCTTAGCATCAGCGTGTCTCTTTACTGTAGCTTTAGGCACTCCATACACACGGGCACATTCGTAGAGTCCATAGTCACCGTTCTTGTATTCTGCCACAGCCATCTGAAAATGTTTTTCGTCCCATTTCCCGTACGTACCCCTTTTTCCATCATGAAAACCAATACAGACATTCACCCAAATATGTTAGATATTTATTGTGGAAGTAAAATTAATATTATTAAAAAGTAATTAATTTCCTAATTGCATCATTCAATAGTCTCCTAAAATGGACCGGTCCAACTTAGGGAACACTCGGTGGTCCAACTTAGGCAACAGGTTCCTGTCATAATAATAATGGCGCCATACGAACACACGAGGTTTCACACACATATGCAGTATTTCGTAAGTAGCTAGCATAATTCGAGTTAAAAGTGTTTCATAGAAAGAGTGATTACTTACTTTTACTTAAGACAGCAGCTTACGTACTGAGGGTAAATAATTATAGCACGCACAATCAAATCACGCTAACGACCATCCACACCGGAAAAATTACTCCAACTCCCTGACCGTCTAGTCACGTGCCCTCGATGGTGTCACCACCTAGTACTGCCACCTCAACTGCTTGATATACTCATAGGTGCGGGAATACAAATGCGGTCCAATTTAGGGAACGGTCCAATTTCGGCAACCTTCCCTATGTGGAAAAGGTTTGAAATCTCAAGTTGACGTTAGTAAAGTAAATAACCCTTCATTTAGGTATACATAAGTATACATGAAATGTTTGCTCACCCAATTTAATATTAGATCAAATTTTGAACCTGGCATTGAGGTATGTGTATTTAACTTTTGCTTTCTAAATTTGAAATTTGTACAAGATAGGAGCCTTAAATTGCCGAATATATAATTTAGTACCTAAACAAGAACGCTCTAAGGAGACGTTGTAAATAAACTGGAGAGAAGGATAACTGTCGGGGGAGACTTGTTGCTTTTAATTAAGACCGTGCTTATTAATCATTTCTTTGTCAATGTTGTGACTTCCAGCGTCATTTACCCACTAGCACGTATCAATATTTTTGTGTTCCCGAGTAGATGTTAGGGCAAGTTAATAATTTGACTCGGAGATGAACATAAAAAGTTGGCCTCTTCAGAGGCGACGAGTTACAAGTCGTACAAAGAAGCGCAATAGGTTAATTAATACGAGTTGAAAAGCATGCCTTGCGGTTAACATAAAAGTTTGGCGATTTATTATGAATTTTGAAACCAACATAATACGAGCCTTCTCTTTCATGCATGAAACCATTATAATAATTATGTGAATTTACAATATGTAATTTTTTTCTTGTATTTTCATGTACCTAGGTACTGCTCACTCACTGGTGGGAATTAGTATATACCTCATATTTACTAAATCATATTCTTACCAATAATAATGTACCTAGTGTCATAATTTTACGGCTCCTTTTTTAAGCATTCATTTTTCAAGAATACCACTTCCTATTATTTTTGAGGTATTTGTTTTGGTTAGAGGTTCCGCATGATGTCACCGGGGCGCTAGCAAATTGCAACGAGACAAGTACGTGTAAACACGATCGGCCTTCCAAGGGTGCTTTCGATTTACGACTATAGCCGGCGATAGACAAGGTCGCTATCGACAAGGTATAGCGACCTTGACGATAGCCGGCGATCGCCACGCCGCGGTGCCTTCGATTTAGCTGAATCGCCGTCTATCGCCGGCTGCCGGTGGCCCTCTGCTCCGGGGTGAGTCGGCGATTGACGGCACCTGCGTTCGATAATCGGCTATCGCTGTACTCAAATGAAAAGCACTGCAAGTGGAGTCGGGCATCGTAGTCGACTCAATGTAAATCGACCAGTTACGAGTCAACTCCTTTGGTGCTTTCGATTTGCGGCGATAGACGGCGTCCGCCACGCCGCGGTGCTTTCAATTTAATGAAATAGCCGTCTACCGCCGGCTATCTGCTCCGAGGTGAGCCGAACAATTGAAGAGCAACAAGCACATTTCTTCACACCTATTTGCTACTGCTTGTACGTACGTGAGACGGACTGCGCATGCGTGAATAGCAGCTTTGAGCTGTTATTTCATTTGGTCGACAGGCGATCGCCAATAGCCGGCTATCGCCATACTAAAACGAAAGCACTCGAGTGTACCTCCCTCGATCGAACAATATATCGATAGAGCATGGCAACATCGAATCGATCGATCCTGTATTTCGACGGGAGTTCATTCGCACCATCGATGGACACGCACAGAGGGTAAATGGTAAGTGGGGTCGTCGCTCGTGTGCGGGACACTTACGAAGAACAACGGAGGAAGAAGAAGAAGAGGGCAGCCCAGCAAGAAGAAAAAGAAGTCTCTCGGACGTCGGGACGCTCCCACTGTCGGTCGGCCGGTCTGGGGGCGAACGTACCGTCTCCTCCCAGAGATGCGAATATGTCCGCGCGCGCAGAGAGAGACTGTCCGTCTGGGAGCGCGCGCTTACCCGGAGGCGAACAAGGAAGTGACGGTGGGCGAATTTGAGAGCGGGGGGGGGGGGTGTGTAGGTGAAAGAGAAGAAATGGAAGCCTCCTATCGAGAGAGAGTGAAAGAGAGAGGCTTTTTTGCCAGAGAGAGCAGGCCGCAGCAGCATGGCGACCGGGGTGGGTAATCCGCTCTTCGACTAACGAGATGAAGCCCTGTTAGTTGTGGATGGGGCGGCAGAGGGGGGTGGGGGATATTTTGGGAAGGGCGGTTGATGGGGAGCGAATGTGGACGAGGAAAATTCAAATCAATCCCTCCACTCCGCAGGAAATGGGTGAAGACAAATCACACCTCCAGGGTTGCGCATAATTCGACATTACGAATCATAATTCTCGAATCACTAATCGAGATTGTTCATTCGAATAATTTTCTTCGAATACTCCGTAATTAAAATCTATTTCCCAAATCGAACGGAGGGATATGGGCAACCGGCATGAATATTGAACTTCTGCGATCAAATGGCACACTTAAGGTATTCAACATCGTCAGCAAGATCCAGGTCGACAATGACTCTGAATGTGGGATGGACTAAACATCATATTTTCTTTTCCTAGTACCCATGTTTTCTATTCTTCTTCAGGAGTTGATCGGATCGGCGAGGAAAGGAAGGGTTAGACAGGGCGAAGAAAATAAGTGGGGGGAGAGGGAGGGGAGGGGAGGGAGAGAGTAGCAAGGGAAAAGAGGGGGAAGGAAAGAATGAGAGAGAAAGTTCGATTGATTCCTGGAAAAGAGAATTCTCTTTACTAATAAATACATGTCTGTTCAAAAGTCTTAAGCTCATGAGAAAAGGCCGAAGGAGGGGGATAAGCAAGGAAGCCTACGTCAAGACAACTGTCGAACTTAAGGTTGCGGGTGGACGCATGGACGGGGACGGGGGAGAGGCATTTTGGGAGGAAAGATTGCACAACGCTCTATGACCGTTAATTTGGAGGCTGCGAGGATCCGTGGTGAGCCCAATATAGAAAGTGGTGGGCTAAATTCACTGCCTAGCAGTTCGGAGTTCGATCCCCGAGTGAGTACCTACGGCTTCTTACTTTGCAGATTTCAAAACCATACATTGTTTCCTATGCGCCAATTCCCTGTGTCATTCTGTTTATTGTTTTTTTCCTCAGCAATCATAAATGGCCGTATAAGATATTCGCAGGCATAACTAACAGTATGCTTTTAATTTTGTATTCATTTGCTTATATTTTCTTTCCATTCATTAAACCATAGCCCTTCTTTTTCAGACTTATTTTTCCATGGATATATAATATGGAACCTGTATGGCATGTTTCGTCATACTAACTCTACATAAAAGTCGAAATTAAATGCTCCAGCCGGATATTTGGCTTTAAATCGTCATAACTAAAAACCAAAACAAGACGTGCGGTTGAAATTAACTTCCAATATAATGCTGCATAGCATTTTAGACCACTATTGTAATTCGAAGTCCGAGAAAACTTCTTTGACTTCAAATTTTAGTTCTTGAACTTTGTTTGTAATGTTTTAAATGATTTGTAGTTCATAAAATATGCCACACTGCGATGCTTCTTAAAATATCATTGAAATTAAAAAAACAAAACAAACCGTTCTTCGATCGATAATGGCCGCTTCGGCTTTCGGCCACTTTGATGCCGGAGTCAAGTGGTCGAGCGGTCAATAACGTTTGAGTTAAGGTGGCTGGTCTAAAAAATCAAAGTGAACAGATTTTCTTAAAAATTTCCAAATATGTTCCTTTTTGGATATTCTATGGAATATCGAAGAAAAAACGGGGGATCATCGACATACTTTTTGCGATATTTTAGATTCTTTTAACATAGAGCCTTATGGCGCTCTCCACTCCAATAGGATATATTACGCACTTTCTCCATTCCTACAGATCAGATTTTAACCAAAAACTTATATAATGTAGCTCTAATAAATTAAAATCTATTCTGAAAAAATCATTTAATATCTACCATCGACTGAAATTTTTCGTAAATACGATTAAAAAATATGTATGCGAGAATTCGCATTCGAGTGACAATACATCTTCATTAAAATACTTTTTTTTGAATTCTATGGCCACGTGTGTGAACTATTTTCGGAAAATTAATTTCGCAAGAATGATTTACGAATTGAATCAAGTCTGCATTTAAGCAAATTTTTATTGCGATGTGTAAATTTAAAGGACAATATTTCAGAATGTACCTAAGACATAAGTCATTCCTACTGAATATAGTATAACTACGACCTATTATTTAAATTTTAAATGAGCATTAAAATTTAAGTAACTAAATTTCTCAATGACTAACGATTACCCCACCAGCCACCTTAAAACAATTGCGCTCGGCATTTGTTGTCGAAATATTACCTACAATCCAACGGGAATGATTCTCTTATGTTCGAACGTATAGTGATAAAATCGGCCCCCAGACGATGGCGCAAGGTCAGTTCGCATTAGGACTGATTAACATTATTTTGAATCTTTTTCTATCCTTTTCCTCATGTCTATATTGATTATGGCCTTTAGCTTTGTATTAATAAACTAATTTAGCGTATTAATGAAGCGCATGCCATGAATGCCTCGTCAGAATCATCATGATATAAATGGTCAGAATTAATCACTTTGAATGTAGGAATCGAAGTCAGCGAAACATATTGTTTTGAAAGTGTTATGATTTAAATATTTAACTTTAATAATTTATTTCTGAGAAGTGTGCAGACAGTGTGTCGTTGTTATTTTACGTAATATTGCATTAGTATTTTTGGTTCAGCTTTGTGGAATACAAGAATACATATTCATAGTTCAACACGTGAGTTGATTAAGTGTAACTATTGCTAATAACCAGAATCTGCTAACGTAAATGAAAACGCGTTACATGCCTGGTGATTGAATGTTATTCACATATTTCATTATTAAACAAGTTTCAGCGCATTCTGTTATTCAAAATTGCAAAGTATACCGCAGTTAATATCTAGCTAGTACCTGAAGGCATGTGGAGTGGCACTCTGATATCGTTGTGCAGATGTAATTTATTGTACTACTACTTCCACAAATATGTAGACGCCCGCCATGCCCCATTTTATGGATGATTGAATGGGACTGAGTTGGGAAAAAAGTGAAAGGTTGGCACACAAGGCTGGCTGTGGCCTTTTGATAGAATAGCCTTACGTCACCTTGAGCCCACGAGAACGGATGCGGAGCAACAGGCTGGCTGTCGACTGGAGTCAAATATCCTTTAAGGGGCAAACGCATCAAGCGGATGGAATGCACTCACGTCTACGCGCTAGTTGGGCCTATCGGAGTCTTTTCTTTCGGCTGTGCATTCTTTAGATCCACATTTAGGCCCGTATTCATAGTCATTTTTCTATGTGTCACCTGGGTATCCCCTGGCCAGGTAACACCTAGGGGTCCCCTTCGCCGCGCGATTCATAAACAATACCTGGGTAACACCCAGCCAGGGGTTGCCTGGGTAGGAGAGTTGTTGACTATACCGGCTCAAAGACCCGTGAATGGTTCCGCTGAACGATTCTCAATGCTAATTTTTCACGGTAACCGACCATAAAGTAAACAAAAATGGCAGCTGTAAACCAGCGCATTGCGTTCACTTCTACTGAAAAAAAGATCCTGTGTGACTTGGTAGAGGAGCACAGGGATGTTGTTGAGAATAAAAGGACGGACGCTACCTCCAACATTCGGAAGAAGAAGGCTTGGGGTGACATCAGCGAAGCCTACAATGACCACCGAGATGTCGCAGCGAGAACTGCGGGTCAGCTTAAAAGGTATGTGTGCTGTAATTTAATACGCCAAAAACTGTGAGGATCTGAACTTGGGCAGTTTTAAATTCTTTATACTATACAAAACCGAAACTTATTAGTTTATATAATGACACTTATTTCAAAGAAGCGGTAGACCGGTGGTAAGGTAATGGAATGTGGTGTGGAAGGTATGGAGTTCGATGCCGTGGTGTGGTGGTTATTGTTTTCTTTTTTTAAAGTTTTTTCGATTATTTATTTAGACGTATTGTGCTTTCTTCATGGTAAATTCCATTAAAATTTTTTAACGCAATTTCTTACTCTCTAAAGCTAAAATTATAATATACTTTTGTGATACAGTACAGTGCACACCGAATGCATAATATATTATGGTGTAGCAATTAATGTGGCCTTTAATAAAAAACAAGTAAATTTAGCAAAATGCCATGTAACTATTGCATTACACTGTGCTATTCCTGTTAAATACTTATCGAATCGGTAAAGGTGAGCTTTCGTCCCGCACGGTCAACTTTTTTTTTTGAAAAATCTAGGAAACTGACGATATTCAATGTGATACCTATGGGTAGATGAAGGTTGCGCATTTGTAAAAATGTGAGAATCATACCTGTGTGACTAGTAGTTTTTGAGATATAGACGTTTGAAAATGACCAATTTTTCGACTTTTTCGTCCGTTTTCGACGCCATATTTGGAGGTTTTCACGAACAACCGGTAGAGGGATAAAACTAATTTCACTTCTATTATATGCCTGTACCCCAGCAAGCTTACGGGCCTATGGAGTGAAACAGGGGTGCTAGGGTTGGACGGTACGCGGGCCCGATTTGGCCATATTCAAGAGTGAAAAACGCATTTTCGCGGGAATGGTAAAGTGGAAATGGGCATTTCTGGGAGTGGAGGAAATTTCAAAATGCTGATTTGTACTGCATTTCCGTGTTTTGTTAAACCGAAAAACGAATTTCCCTTCCATTCCTTTGCCCTGAACCCACCCCTCCAATAAACTTGGGGGGCGTATTATTTTAAGAATAGAATCCCTCTCGCTCATTGGTGATTATTGGTGGGCATTGGCAGAAGGCTAAAATGTTATTCTGCGTATTATTTTAAGAATAGAATCCCTCACGCTTATTGGTGATTATTCGTGGGCATTGGTAGAAGGCTAAAATGTTATTCTGCGTATTGTTTATGGTATAAAATTCGTCAGATGACAAGGTTATTACAAGTGGGCTTTTGTTAGAGGCTAAGTAAATAGTATTGTTGACTGAGTTCTCTCGGGTAGTGTGGAAGGGGGAAATTAACTGTCAATAATTGGAAGTTGATTGTTGAAAAGTCAACCGGTATTCATTCGCCAACGAGAGTTGAGAAGCTTGTAGGCGTTAATCATTTTCTGTCTTGCATGTGTGGTGTACGGTCGCCATGAGTTGTCAATGTACGCACACACCAATGTCTGCCATCCAGACTTTCGTTTCGGCGGAGTCAGGCTTGGAATTCCTCGAAAGGCACGGGTGTTTGTTCGCTGCGGGAACTCGCAATCCTCAATTTAAAGTGATACGTGAAATGTTATTAGTGCAGTGGAATGAATGCGAGTGAAAATGAAATGTAAATCCTTCATTTGAAGTGAAATGTGCAATATTTACTGCGGCGGAATGAATGGAATTGCATTGTAGTAAATGGCTGTTGCGGGGCGAGTTTGAGTGGAAGGCGGGAAGAAATAGTGTAGGAGAGGTGTGCATATGCTAGAGAACCAACTGCTCGATCGCTACGCCACGTACAGTGGATAAGAGGAAACGACATTTTTTCACAAGATGGCGGAGAGGAAAAAACGCACTTCTCAGGTTTGAAAGTTTCCTATTCCTAAAGTAGTTGATGCATTGTTGTGTTGAAAGTATTTTACAAATGCGCAAGGTTTGCTTTATAAGTGATGTGAATTTGGTTCCGATATCTCTATTGTAAGTGGGTGAAATTCGCGAAAACGCTGGCGGGACGAAAGCTCACCTTTACCATCGAATCAATGCTGAAATTTGCAAAACTTAAGGATAACTTTCAAAGTACGTTTTATTTGACAATCAGACGCCTGAGAGCAGTGCACTGTGAAGTGCATATGGTGTTAACTGGTAGTTTATGTGAATTACCCAGTGTAGTTTGTCCAATTTACCCACAGATTTCTACTAAAATTTCAGCTAAAGTTGATGCTTTTTTGTTTAAATATTTCCATGATTTAAAAAAAATAATATTTATGTGAAATTACTCAGTTTATTTATATATAATGTAAATATTAGATTCCACCAAGTCACGCCTCAAATGCAGTTTTATGTGATGCTCAGCAATTATTTAAATTTAATGACACTTTGTGATGAGTTTCTATTATATTGTAAATAACTTCCAGGTGTTGGGAGAAGCGGAAGACGCATCTCAAGGAACAGATGACCGCTGAGATGCGTCATCAAATGGATACTGGAGGAGGTTCACCCTTGAAGACTGTAGGGGATCCAATTTTCGCCCAGGTAGAGGCAATTGTGCCTTACGTGGGTAAGGAAATCGATCAAGATTTGATCAAGATCAAGAAAAAGTTTGGAGGCTGGAAGCAGAAATGCTTCGAGCCAAGAGGTATTGGGAGCATGAGAATGGCAAATTGAAAGTAGAACTGTAGAAGGAGAGGCTGCGACAACTCAAGGCTGGTGCTGATGCCATCCCTTGAAGTAGCGTCCGTCCGTCCATCAAGTTATAATGAAGTTGAAGTTTCTCTCATGTTTATGTTGTTTAAAATAAAAGATAAAATTCCTGATATAAAGTGTATTTCTTATTTCACATAATTTACTTTAGAAATGATGCTCAATAAAATGTTACGTTTTTCTAAACGTAATACGTTTCCATCCGGCAGTTCATCTTCCCACTCGAGTCTTTCCATGAATTAAAAAATTTCATCCATAATCAGAATGATCGTAGATGAATGGGATGGTAAAATGCGAGGTAAGGATGAAGGGAATGTGAAATGAGGTTAAGTATATAATGGTGGTACTGAGAAGTTGATGAAGTAAGTTTACAATGAATACGAGGAAACGGTTATGATGTGAATGAAATAATTATTCAATATGAATAATGAGTAATGTGAGATTATGCAAATGAAAGTTGAAATCGGAGTACGCATAAAATAGCCGAAGCAAATACATAAACTTCTGGAACATAAGAATCGCTAAGTTGTAGTATTTTGTTCCGCGCGCTAGCAGCACTTCTTTTCTCCCGCGATTATCGTGATGGGTCTCGTAACCCGCGTTAGGGGAGGTCCAGGGGAGCTTTGGGTAAGCCTCAGGCCTCACCCACGAAATCGGTTGCCTGGGGGAGGGTTGGGTAACGACAGTCCCCTGGATTGCGACTATGAATACCGTTTCCTTGCCAAGGGGTCCCCCAGAGCCCAGGGGACACCCAGGTAACGATTTTGAATCTAGCCCTTATAGACTCACCATTTACACAGAGAGCGCTCCATTCTCGCTTTCGCCTAACTTAGACTCACCATTTACACAGAGAGCGCTCCATTCTCGCTTTCGCCTAACGGCGAACCCTTTAGCCCGGCAAGTGAGGCCCTTCTTGCCAGCGACAGGCGAGAGACCAGTCGGTCTCTCGCTCACGAACAAGTGCCAATAATTAATTTTAGTTATAACCGGAGCATTGTTTTTCATTAATTTGTTCGTAGCGGTGGCCCAGGCGGTCGTTAACGAAAATGTGATCTTGCAGTACAGTGAAGACCACAGTTGACGCGAGAAAAAGACTTAATCATACTCCTCCCCTTTTTTCTGCTCTCCTTAGCCCAAGTCACCCTTTTTTCTTTTTCCCCTCATACCCCTACCAAAAGTGATTTCCTCTTGGCTTTGTGTTATCCGTCAACAAGTGTTCCCCTTTTCTGAGAGCGAACAAGTGTTTTTTTCTTTCTTTTCGTGTTCTCCTCTCTTCCCCTCTCCTCTTTCTTTTGCACAAAATCAGGAGGTCCGTAGGATCAACACGACGTTTTTGAAAGTCGAAGATGAACGTGCTCGTCACAGTGGATATCGAAGAAATAATGACGAGAGTGTCAGGGAAAACAAGACGAAAAGGCTCCCGCCCCGGAAATCGAGGGCGACTGTGACAGTGGAACACACGACGAGCTCCCCTGTCACCGTTAAGATCTTTGATCTACCAGTGGAGACGACGGAGATGAAGAAATAATTACGGAATTATGCCGTCATGGGAAAATACACAGAATTTCGCATAATTGTTGGCAAGGCGGCCGACTGGTCCGGGCCCTTAGCGGTAATAAAGCAGTCCACATTACCATGGAAAAAAATTTCGTCCTATTTAACCGCAGGCGGCAATAGGACCATCGTCATATATGATGGAGACCAAGGCGAACCTGTTCAAAGTGCAACTTATTAGGCCACGAGAGGCGAGACGCACCCGAAAAACTATGGGACGGAGCGACGCAGAGGCGATACAAGTGGAGGCGAGAGGAGCAGCCATTGAAACGGTGAAGACTGCATGCAGTCCCATTCCCTTCCTGGCCATCCACTTCCACACCGGTCACGTCCCACCCGTGTTCCCCCATTTCCATCAGCCGACTATGGAACCTGCCACCGCAACCCAACCCAACAGACGCCTCTCGCGCGGTTCGAATGAATACTATCCCTTGGAGAGGACCCCGGCACCAACCGGGGTCACAACACATGTTCTTCCAATTTAATTCACATCAGATATTTTTTCTTTTTTTTTGTAACTCTGTTTGTGAAGAATCTAAGACTTTTTGGAACCAAATTTTCACCTCCGGATCTAGTCTCATATCTATGCTTGGATATTTATGTGAATCGTACTGCATTATCTGTATGCCCTCTTCAATAATGTCTGCATCAGCTATTACTATTCTCATACGTTCTGTTGCAGGATCTGTTTCTTTATCAACATAAATTCGTCAATTAATTTATTGGCAGTATCGGATGAACATACAGCGTTTACTCTTCACGCAGTGTTGGTCTGAAGGAACCGGTCCTTAAAACGTTCTTTAAGAAAATTTCTCAAGAGTTTATCAGTGTAAGTCCCCTGGAGACCTGAAAAGCCTTTCATTATACTCTGTAGTACTTCCATGGTAAACTGACACTCGTCGCTATTTTCTATGTGTTCGCAAAGTTTGTCTTAAGCTTCACCAAGTTCTGACTTTGATCTTCCTACTGTATCTTTGCGTGGTGCAGTCTTTAAGAAGTCCTCACTACAGTATTTATGATACCGTGCTTCCGGAGCCACAAGGTCGTTAACATTAAAAAGCCAACATTTGACTCTCTTCCCCAGCCATCATGTAGTTCATTACATTTTGCTAAATATTACATATTCTCTGATTTCGAACGTAGAGACAAGGTGGACAGGCGTTCTGCGATGTTGTGGACACTTGAGTCAACTACTGCTGGTTTTCCACAGATGAAACAATCATTTTTAAAATTGAAGTTCCCCTCCGAACTCCTCAAAAGAGAAGACGTTGAAGGTGCGGTTGCACGTTTCTTTTTTACTTTAAAGCAGTCCTTCTACTAGATGGACGAGTATATTTTTCCCTCCACGATTTATGGACAGCAAATTTTGTTTTTCCTCTCAATCTCTCAAAAAGTCAATCTTTTACTCGTTAACTTTCTTGAATAATCGATTCTAGTCCCTATCAACTAGTACTGTATCGCCCTCCAACCTCTTTCCACAAAAAACTCACCATATTTGAACTCCAATTTTTTATTTAAAAAAATTAACGTTACGGTCACTGAAACTTAAAAAAATAATATACTGTACCTTGATGAGAAAACCACCTTTGTTATTTCCACAAACTTTCTTACGCTGGCACGACGCGCGTTGCATTTAGCGGTAGGTTGCGTGGGAATATATAGCCTGGGCTTATGTTGAGGAAAGGAGAGGGGGTGGGTGGGGATGGGGGAGAGGAGAGGATTTCCGTTAAGTTTAAAAATGAGTACCAAACTCACTTTCTCATATTTTTTGTTGTTGTTGGTTGGTTGTTGGTACTCATTTTTAAACTTAACGGAAATCCTCTCCCCTCCCCCATCCCCACCCACCCCCTCTCCTTTCCTCAACATAAGCCCAGGCTATATATTCCCACGCAACCTTCCGCTAAATGCACATGAGTATGCCACAGTGTGGTGAAACGTGCGTCGTGCCAGCGTAAGAAAGTTTGTGGAAATAACAAAGATGGTTTTCTCATCAAGGATATGGATATCCATAATTTCCACGAGGTCAGGCCTGAGATCATCAGTTTTACTGTAACTTGTAATTATATCTCTTGTTATCTCTAACTGAACACTAAAGAATAACAAATTCATCAAACGATTATGAATTAAAAGTAATCACTCAATCCTTGAATACACATCCTTGGGCACAGAGCCTAGTGCTGACTTAAAACATTTCCTTGACAGTGAAAACAAAGACACTAATTACCTATAAGAGACGTTTTACAACTATTCCCTTTAACAGGCTACTTTCTCCCTCAAGCAGGCTACAGTCTACTGACAAAATCAATGAAGTGTGTAGGAGGGTGGAATAGGGATAAGCCAGCGAGACAGATTTTGTGGCAATAAAAGCGAAGTTGCCAACTATGTAATTCCATGACTAGCCTGCCGCGGCGTCGCACGCCGAACCTTCTTGCTTTCTCCGCAGCGTTAGCACCACGCATAAATAAATAAAACTGTATATCAATAGATTTAGAAAATTGTAGGCTATAACTTTTATATGAAGGGTCTTTACGATACGTAGTTAATTAATACGTAGTTAATAGTACGGCACATAAAAAACATATAGCGCAAAAATCAAAAGTTTCAAAGAAAAAAACCTACTTTTTCATAATATTTTCTTAAATTTATCATAAGCTATTAGGTTTAACATAAATATGTAAGGAAATAATATTGTAGACCATTTAATAACAAACAAAACAGAAAAAACAGTAAATATTGGCATTTTGAACCTTCGAGGGAGGCTGGGGGGCTCCAGGGGGATTTTTCGGGACTTTTGTAAAAATATTCCTCTGGTAGTATTCTATCAGTTGGGGGAAATTCAGCTTTACGCTAATTATTTCCCCAAGTTTGAAGTTTTAGGGTCTTCATTGACTGGGCTAATTAGACGCGACCCTCAACCCCAACCCAAGCCCCTCCTCTCCCAGCCCCATTCACTCCCCTTGTGGCATTTTATTCCCCTACCATCCCCTTTTTTGCCACAACTCCCCCTCTTCGGATATGTTTCCCCTCGGCGGACTTAGCCGAAGGACTTGGCGCGCATGTCGGGAAGAGCCTCGGGCATCCCGCTAACGACGCCAACAATGCCTTAAGGCCGTTTAACACGGTGACTGATCTTGCGCATGATCATTCGAGTATTAATTCGCGAATTAATTTCAATGATGACCTGAAAAGTTCCCGTTTTTCACGGCGAAATAATTCCGTGAATTTTCTGCTCAGACTGCATGCGCAGTGGTAGATTTATCGATTGTAGGTGAATGTAGATTGCTGGAAATTTCCGACCAACATAGCAGTTTCGACGGACGGAGTGTTTAGCGACCGCTGCTGCTGTATTTAATATAACGGCGGCAGCAACAATCAGGTCTAACAATTAGAGAGCTAGAAGAACACGAATACTATGAACTAGACCGTGGATAGAGAGGAAGAATATAGGCCGAGGGGTATTAAATATGGTTCACAATGAACTGCTGCTGGAAGACCGCGAGGCATGTCGAAATTTGTTAAGAATGTCGGAGGAACAGTTCAACATTATTTTACGCCTCACGAGGCAAGACTATGAAAAATCTGACACGACGCGTCGTGACAGCCTTATGATGTATGATCGAAAGTATATGTAAATAAAATTATGAATACGACGTTAAAATTGCTAATTCCACATTCGTTTCAGGCTAACTGTCACACTAAGATATTTTGCTACGGTTGAATCATACCATTCCCTTATGTATTCAACCAAGATTTATGAGAGCACTATAACTTTGATTACTCCAGAAGTATACAGAATTATTCATCAGAATATCAGAAGTATTTATTATCCAAACTCAGCCGCAAAAATGTCCTCGTCTTCCAAAGTATACCGATGTCATAACACCATATAGCAGTCGATAATTTGCACAGTGTTGGTTATTTAGGCACCGCCGTGATCCCATAGATTTTCGATGTAATCACTATGCAAAACACCCATGATAGTATAATTCTACACTAGCCAAAACGTATGCATTGAGTTCTTCTATTCATTTGTATTGAAATGGCTATATTTTCCATCAATATTTTATAATAACGGTTTAATTCTGCGAATTGAAGTACATTCACCATCAAAACAATGAAGATGGTCATCCGGTACCTATAAATATCACGGTGACATCAAAATGAATTTATTGCGATGTAAAATGCGATTGCGATATAAAATGTAGTGCTCGCAGCAGGTCTGATTACAATCTGGACAACATTTTAAAATTTTGATTTGAAATGTTTTGAATAAAACGCAGTTCTGTGGATTTCGAAATTGATAGCGCAATGTTAAAAATGTTATGCTAATGAACGTAGGAAAATGATCAAAATCTTCCCCACCCCCCGCCGCCGTTCCAATCGCATTATCAATCGTGCCGTTTCCAATGATTATTGCTCAAAAATGTCTACATCAATTCTGTTGCAACATGAGAGTATAAATTAGATGTTGCGATGTATAAGTGCTTTTAAAGTCAATAATACCATCAATTGAAGGGCATGAGAGTCAAAGTTATACAAGTAACAGCACGAAAAAGGATATAAGTGCATATGTTCTAAGTTGGTGCCGTCGGGTACCGTCAGGTAGCTACAGGAAAAGGAATACAAGTGTTCGACCGTACGGTGCTGCGATCTAGCCACCGAACACTTAAGCCTAGTTTACGATTGGTGTCAACGTCAACTTCAACTTCAAAGTCGAGTTGAACACACGGGATCTTATGGACGGGTTTACTAATGCGTGAAAGCGCCAACCGCGAACTTAACCGTCAACGTGAAAGTTCAGCCAATCTCAACTTTGACGTTCACGGTTGACGATTGATGTCGGCGCATGCGCAGTATGAACACACCACAGATTAGCAGGTATCGCTTTTCATTTGTCTGCTACCTTGAGTTTTTGGCTACGTTTATAACCTTTCTCTTTGGGCCTCGTTGTGCTGTGATTATCCACGTTCGTCCTGTGGGTCCTGTAGAAGAAATTCGAGATGGAGAAGTCGAATAATTTTAATAAGTGTTCCAGCACAGACGGTAAAATCGTCAATGGCGACGCTGAGCCACATGTAAACATAAAGACGAAGATTGACGTTGTTGACCGAGGATTGCCGACTTGATCTCAGTTCACGACAATCGTAAACCGGTTCCGTGAAACGTGAAATCGATTCCCGTTTAACGTTTGAAGTTCACGCCAATCCTATACTAGGCTTTAAGCTACTTTGCTTTTTGTAATTTCTTACCGGAGTAAAGTGATACAGGTGACACTGGACGACGTTTGTTACTTGTACTACTTTGACTCTCGGGCCCATTCATAAGTATAATATTGAAAGTGATACTTCGAATGCTGATGCTGCATTAGTAAACAGTGGTGTACTACGTCTCAGCGCCGAAACGTATCTATGTGTATACATTTATTTTAATTTTATGAAATTATTTACATTTGATAGCTGTAGAAAACAATGTCATCAAATATAATGAACGGAAATTTGAAGGAAAATTAAATGATAAAGGTTTATAAAAATACGTACAAAAAATGTTTCAAGCCGTAGGCGCCGATGTTAGCGCTCGGCAAATACGATCTGACAAAATATTTTGTTAAAAAGATCTGTCTAGAACTCGAAAAATACATCTACATGTATATATATATAAATACATCTATATTTTAATAGTCAACATGGTAAGAGAGAGTAATTTTCCGCAATGTGCATCGGCGAACGCATCGCCCGCATGTCGTGTATTCGCGTCATTTCCATGCACCGTGGACGATAAACTGTGCACTATTTTGTTTAATTGTATGGTGATATGCGGTGATGCCGCGGTTTTGTTTACATCAATCGATTGCCAATATCTTAATCTACACATTGATATAACTCATTTAGCCCTCCTTTGAGCTAGAATACAACATATTTAATTTTTAATCCAAAATTTTAACGAATAGAGCTAATAGATACCTACTAAGTACGAATACTTTAAAATTACGCTAGTGGAGTTTGATAAATACAATGTTTAAATTTACATTTAAAATCTACTTACTTTGAGAAAGCGAATCCTTTTTCCAAAATTAAAATCGAGGCCACTGGCGAATCACAGTAGAACTTCTAATTGTGGCTTGACGTCCGGGGCACGAGTGAGCTCCACACCTGTCACTACATCAGATTCGGCAATAATAAAAAAAGGAAAACGCCCCCCTCACCAAAGGGAAGACTTCTACTCCTTTTCGTTCCCACAACCATGAGTGAACCTTAGCAGAGAAGATCTGAGGATAGTGCTGAGCTGCTAGGAAAAACTAGGAAGAAACACGAGTTGAAGATGAATGTAGGAAGAAAATTGTTTTCGGAAGATATATGGGTATTTCAGAGGACAATGCTATTCTTTCCATCTACTGACTACATGAAACTTTTTATTTTTCCATAATGTGCTCCTGGCACTAGTTGACAATTAATATGATGATGAGTTTATTTATTGGCAATAAGTGTCAATAAAGCGGTCTATTCATAAATGATCTTCTTTCTCAACTCCACTTCTCCCAAGTCCATACCCTTTTCTATGCTGGTGATTGCAAGATTTACAAACAAATTAATAACACTTCTGACTGTATTAATCTTCAACTTGCCTGAAATCAAACCTCCCTGTGGTGTGATACCTGGAAACTTAACCTAAACCCTGGAAAATGCATCATCATGACTCTTGCTCTGAAAACAAAACCCCTGACATTCAATTACCTACTTACACCATTCATTCAACTCCCTTGAACCGAGTGACAGCTATGAAAGACCTAGGTGTGATAACCGACCAAAAACTAAAATACTCCGACCACATTCAGACCGTAAAAAGTAAAGCAATGTCCCTATTAGACCTTCTTTACCGCTTCACAGAAATAAAAGATCCCGGAGCACTCCATTCCTACTTCTCAACAATTTTTCTTCCCGTAGTATTATATTGCTCCCCGATATGGTCCATATCAGCCCCGGCTAATCTAAAATCCCTTGATTGCATCCCCTATTTCTTTGCCAAAATAGTCAAACACAGAGTCCCACATTTCCGCAATATGTCCTCCAATGCTATTCTGTCTTCTCTTTCCATTTCTTATCTCCTAACCACAGACTTAAAACTGATTCAAAACTCCTCCACAATGCCCTTAACTCGACCATTGACTGCCCTGAACTGCTTTCTCTCTTCAATTTTGGGATACCAACTCGATCCACCCGCACGCATTCACTACTCCATCTGCCTACTCCTAGGATATCACTCACCAAGCCCTCACCTTTATTTCGCCTCTCCTCCCTTCTTAATTCACTCCCTCACACTGTCGATCCTTTTTATTTGTCATGTAACCATTTCACCACCCAAGCTATGTCCCACCTGTCAACAAATTAAATATTTCCCCTTTCCATGTTGGGCTCTACGTTGTTGATTATTATGTTGTTATTGTATTTTTGTCCTCTGTCATGTTTATTGTTAAATGTTTCACTATAAATTGGCGCTAATGCTGTATGTGAACAATGTTTTAAATAAATAAATAAAAATATATTTTCGAAGTGCCCCGCTTGACCATCCTGGATTTTAATTGAATTTCTGGTGTTGACTTTCACATATCTCAAACAACATTGTGTACACCGGGGGAATTCTTTGGGAGATATAGCCTATTGTTCACCCCATGTCACGACCATGTGCAAGATGACTGAAATTTTGCCAACTTAGAGACATTTAAAAAAATGACACTGGTCTACCTTGAACAACTTCATGTGCTCTATTTGCTTAAAACAATTCCGTCCACATTATTTCGGTAGCAATTAGTTTTTGATTGTGTAATTTCAAACGACTAGCTTTGCCCGTAAGTTTACAAATCACGTCTGAAGTTCATGACTGTTGCTAAAATGTCAAAAATAGGGCATTAAAAACCCGTTTTTAAGAAAAAATTCTATAATATCGCCTGCAAACCTATATTACATGACTGTTGAGGGAGTTACAGCTAAAATTTGAATGTTTTGGAGGGCTTACTTTTTCGGCCGATTTTACTGCTATGTATGTACATATATCAATGATTCAATGAATTTTTATTTCCAACGATAAATATGGCTACAACAAAATATTAGTTTGGAAATTCACTGACCACGTTTTCCAGTAATGTGGTCAGCGTACAATATAAAACTGTTATACACATAAGCAAGCTCATCATATTAAATGACAAGTAAAAAATACAAATGAGTTCAGTCTTCTTACATAACTTATTGCCGCTTCCTGCGGCGTTTTTAAATACTCTGGTTACATTGAGATTCGTGAGAAAATTCTCTATATTGTGGGCTACAGTAACGGGAGAAACAAATTCCATGCATGTTCCCCATTGTACTATTATTTTACAAAGCAGATTTTATTTCATTAGATTACAAAAATGTGTACATTATAGCCAAGTATCATAAAATCTACGGAGATATCATATCTCAAAGTTGACGAAATTGCACAGTCATCTCGCACGTGGTCGTCATATGGGGTCACACAAACGGCTATATCTCCAAAAGTATTCCGCTGGGGGGCCTATAAATCTAGGTAAATTTCGTTTAGGACCTGTAGCACTCAACGAATATTTTCATCAAGATCCGAGATGGTTGAACGGGGAACCCTAGACCAATTAACTGTGGAATGACATAACAGGCTCTCATAAATATGATCACAACCAACCGATGTCTATAAAATTGCGAAGCTGCCAAATCGATTTTTTCAGTCTATATTTTCATTTTCTACATGGCTCCGAAAACAAACAGAAACCTCAAAAAAACCTAAGAAATTAAGTACTGCTAAGGGTAAAATTCACTTCAATAATAATTCTATCCTAAACTAGACACAAAACATTAAAGAGCACCATGTATGGAAGTAAAATTCTCACGAAGTAGCTTATACCCAGAAAATATAGTTTTGTCCAATTTCAATATTACCACAAAAATTTTACTTTAATATCTTCGAAAAAACCTATAGTATTCTCAGTTTTTTTCCAGGAAGCACTGAGGTACGTGGAAGTGTCATTTAGCCACTAGGTATATGCATACCAGACCGAAGTGTCTTCTATTTCACGGGCTTCTGAAGTTAAAAACACTGACCAGTATGCGACGAAGTCTTAGCATTCACTTTCTCCTTTCATTAGGGCGCTCCTTAATGCCCCTCAGCAATTAGACCGCTTGTCCACCAAATTTTCCGTTCCGATTCGACCTTGGGACGCAAGGTCACCGTTTAAGGCCGCCTCACTTCTTCCCCCCGTTCCTTCCGACCACCCACTCGTCCCAATCCGATCGCACATCCCCTCTCACTGCGCCACTCATTGGATTGCCTGAGCCGAACAATAACTGTTCAAACTTTCGCATCGGCGACCGGCCATTGGATTTGACTCAGGAGCGGAAGAGAAACAGGAGAACGTCGCGTGGGGAGAGAGTGGGAGGAAGCCGTGGACTTCCTCCTCTCCTCCCTGCCTTCTCTTCTCCTAAGGCTTCCACGTTATGTATTATTGTTGGGGTGGTGGGAGGGAGAGAACGCCCTCAGTAGTGGGATAATCACCAGAGGGCGGGCATCAGGCGAGGGAAGCAACCCCAAAACATTCCTCCAGAATTAGACGTCGAAATGTTTCCAAACGAATTTCCGGGCGTTCAACGCGAAGAAAATCGGGGAAAATAAGCGCACGCATCAACGAAACTCCACTTCCCCACCTCTATAAGTAAATCCAACCGCAATCTTCACCTGGCGAGCCCGCGTAGTGTCAAATTATCGACGCACAAAATTCGACCCACGCGCACGACACCCGTCGCGTGGGACGGCCAGGCGGCGACGCCTATGGGGGAGGGGTGGAGGAGGGGAAGGGGGCGGATTGGGACTCCTCCCACGCATCCCTGCGTTCTGATATCCCCGGGTCACCCCCACAGACACGCACCATTTACATTAGTTTTATTCCACAAACCTTAAGTCAATAATAAACCGAGGGACATATACTTCAAGGGTAATCAATACATTGAATAAAAGAGTACAGCGAATTATTATGAACACTTTATTAAAGATAATCCAAACACAAATCAGATGCTATACATTTTAAATGTAAAACATTTTTAAGCAATATTAATTATGAATAGGTAGCTTATTTTGGGGAACTGCTCCTCTTCAATAGAACCTTAAAAAGTAGAATACTCCAGTCCACTTATCTCTTGATCGATTAAACAGGAGAAGACAACTTCAGATTAGATAGAAGGCTACCAGATGAAACCGGAGTAGAAACTCTAGAGAAATTATAGGATGGTATCCGTGGAGAAGGAGTTACATTTTGAGAATCCCTGAAAAAGCAGAGATTTTCGAATTTGAGCTGTGTTCCTCACAATATTTACCAGTGCACAAACTTGAATTCCCTTCCCGTGGATAAAAAGCCTTGACGCGGTGGAAGGGCTTGCGCGTTCCAATAAACCCTCGCGAGCTAGACTGGCGAGAGAGCAACAGTGATTGCAACAGGCGGTAGGGCAACTCATGCCAGATAGTAGGAAGGGTAGGAGGAGCCAGACGGCCAGGAGAAAGGCAATTCACGGGATGGTGACGCGTTGATATGGAAGTCAATCAAAGATAATTGAATTCTGGTAACTACAGGAACAACAAGGCCTTTGCGGTCGCCATGACACGAAATCATTGCGCAACAAAGTCATCGGGGGATGCAAGGACTACGAGAGAGAAGAAGAAAAAAGAAGAGATGGAATGCAGCGGTAAAACTAGGGACTTGGGACGTTAGGAAAATGATGAGGGCTGGGAAGCTAGAAAATACTAAACAGGAAATGCATCAAGGGTAAATGGATGCTGTGGGGCTGCACGAGGTGAGATGGAGGGATAGCGGGGACTATTTTCCGACAACGTAAAAGGGATTTGCGCTGTTTTTAGTGTTCAGTAAATGAATAAATAAATATTTGGAGTGATAGTAAAAGGGTTATTAATAGTGGAAGAGATGAGAGTCAACGTGGATTAGCTATAGCATTGAATAAAAAATTGGGGCTGAGGGTAGTTAGCATTGAACAGGTGAGCAAAAAAATACTAGTGGTTAAGATATAAGCCCGCCCGACGAATTTCGTACTGGTCCAGGTATACATGACTACAAATAACCATAAGGAGGAAGAGGTGGATGGGGTGTACGAGCAACTAGAAGAAATAATTATGGAAGTGCCGGGGGAAGGGAGGGACGGATTAGAAGTGGGAGGGTATGGGCTAGGGACAAAAATTGACCATGGTGAGAAGGCAATTAAATTTTGTAATAGAATAAAAGGAGTTATTTCAGGTTTTCATCGTGGAATAACATAATAAAATAATATTGGCAATTTTCCACAATATAACGTTATATTGTGGAAAATTGCCAATATTATTTTATTATATTTGTAATAGAAATAAATTAGAATTAACAAACACTCAAAATATCACCCCAGGCGTATGTACACTTGGAAAATGCCAGGGGATACCGGAAGATATAAAATTGATTACATAATGTTAAGGCTGAGATTTAGGAACAGTGTCAAAAACTCGCGAAGTTATACAGGGATAGGTGCGGACTCAGATCATAACTTACAATCATCAGTACATCTTACATCACATTTCATCATAACTGTTAGTTGAAAATGAGGGAATACCAGGAGCTAGTGGATGAGAACATAGGCGAAGCAAAGCAAATAGGAAAAATCGAGGGAAGACGAGAGATTATAAAAACAGGAATAATAAAGTTGGCAGAGAAAACGATGGAAACGAGAAGAATTAAGAAACTATGGGTCACAGAATTTATTCACAGGACTCAGATTTGTGATAAGGAAAATAGAGGAGGGAAGGCTGTGGAAAAAGTAAACACCGAACTAGGCTGGAGGATAAGATATTAAATAATGAATTTCGGCGAGAAACCAATTGGGCGAAAGAAAACTGGCGGAAAGGCCAATGCAAGGAAATGGAAAACCTACAGAAAGAGGGGGAAGTGGTTGCTCAAGACGATAATAAAGTGAAAATGCTATCGAGCAATAAGAGAGGACAAACTATAAGTCAAAGACTATGGACAAAACAGGGAAGATATTAATCGAACAGAAAGATATCCTGGTGAAGAGAATATGTGGACGAACCATATCACAGCGGTTATGAGTCTGTTAACTTAGATATATAGAGGATGATAGAACAATAAATAAGGATAACCTTGGACCGGAGATACTCGACAGCGAAATAGAGGAGGCATTACGAGATATGAAGCTAAGAAAGGCTGTGTGGGAGTAGATAATATACCCTCGGAGTTTCTGAAGAATGTAGGTAATAAGGCAAGAGGATCATTTTGCGAACTTAATTCGTAGGATCTAAGAGGAAGAAGCATGGGCAAGGGAATTTGTGAAAACGGTCTTAATACCTATCCCGAGGTAGAAGAAAGTCTCAGAATGGAAGGAGTATAGAACAAGTAGTTTAATTTCGCACACGGCAAAAGTTTTGCTTAAAAAAATGAATAAAAGGTTTGAAGCTAGAGTATATTAATACTTAGGTGATGGCTATTTTGGGTTTAGGAAGTGGAGGGGAACTCGGGAGTATGCTGAGGTATAAGAGAGGAAAAATGCTCGGGAAAATAGCGGCAGTAGATTAGCGACATACGAGAATCATCCGAAAGTTATGGCATGGCCCAGAGGGCACAAACGAGGGCAGCTATCGGAGAATCAGGGTGGGCTTTAATAGGTCACGGGGTAGATATGGGAAGGCCTAGATGTGGGAATCAAAGTAGAAGACCAGTTGATAAAGTCGCCGAGATTCGCGGACGACCGGGCGGTGGTTAGTCGATCTTCGAAGGGATTACAAACTTCAGTAGATACATTAGATAACTAGTGCGGGAAATACGGAATTAAGATAATTCGAGAAAAAAACGCAAGTAATGAGATTATCTAGGACAACGAAAGCGAGACTGGTAATTAAAGTGTAGGGGGCACAAACCGGAGCAAGTAATTTAATTGTTATCTAATGTTCGCAGTAGCAAAGACATTAGGAGAAGAATAGCGTCAGTGAAGGAAGCGTTCGAGATGTGGGTGTGGAGGAGGATAGAGAATGTGCGGTGGACGGAAAGGAAGACATAAGAGGAAGTGCCTGGTATTGGTATGGTGGGCTAGGAAAGGAAACTTCTACATGAGATTAGGAAGAGGCCAGGTACCTGGGTCGGAGGAGGTAAAGAGGGGCGAAGGGTTACTTAAGGCTGTGATAGAGGGAAGGATGTTGGGTAAGCGGGGAAGGGAAAGTAAGAGAATAGGTTTCTATAGTTGGAAAAAAGCCAATATACACTATCAAAGCTTTTTATCGGTCGACGTTTTGACATTGACGTAGTCCCGTTGAAATAAAACAAAATAATCAATTCCCTGGAATAGATACCTAACTCGAGTTTTGTAGTTTGACTGGTCAGTAGAGTCTGGTTGCAGAAATCTTAAATTATCGAAAAAAAAACTCGTGCTGGCTCGGCTTTGAGTCGAAGCAGCTGAGTAATAATTCCCGGAATGTGCAACATCAACCTGAGCACTTGTAATCAAAATGAAGGAAAATAGCAACCGTGATCCGCCTTGGTAAACCTAGTGGTGTATCCAATAGGTGCCCTCATAGATAATCCATACCAAATATATTGCTGCTAAATCGTGATTTTCTCCAATGAGTGCGCTCATTGGAGAATTTCATGGCTCTGCCACTACGTATTTCTTAAAGAGTACGAGGGACCTCCATTAAGTTAGCGCCGGCACTTTGAGCACTCATTCTGGGACAAGTGACAATAATTAGTGCTGAATTCGTGCTGTCAAACCGCACTAATCCTATAATTCGTGTTTCATATTTATTTGTTACCCTTAAAATTAATCAGCATTTAATATAGGCCCGCAGTTTACCAAATTTACACACACATTAAAGCAACCAATGAGGCCTTAATTCCTGCAGAATTTTATGCATGAAAAGCGCGTGAATAACTGTAGAAATTCCTGCATAAAAGTCAACAAGAAACGTGAGCGAGAATTCGCAGAAATTCCTGGAAAGAACTCCGGCGAAAATTCTGTGCAGAGAATCCGGCTGAAATTCTTGCAGGAAAAGAGCGTGAAAATCATTCCGGATTTATAGGATTATCTTCAGAATTTCCTGCAGGATTTAACCCTTGGGTTTAACGATACGGTGTTTCCAGAGGGTCTGATATGGGCTAAAGTATTTTTTTAAACTTCTCTGCCGTCGCGGCGGCGCACAGTGGGGCAAAACCCCACTTTAGGCGGACAAAAGTTCAAAAATGAAAGTTTGAATTAGGGTTTCTGAAATATTAGGTTGGGTAACCTGATGTTTGAACTACGTAACGGTGTATTTCACAGGTTGGTTAGTATGCACCTGCGCGTAGAAATGAGTATCAAAGTGAGAGAAGAGCGGAGCACTGGTCCCACGGACGCAGACGCCGAATTGGACGGTCGAGTTGAAACTATTAGTACAGCATACTGGTGTCATCTATTTCATTTTTTAAACTTTCAATCGATTGAAATAAGCAAGTAGTGTGTGAATATGATTTTAAAATTTATATTTTTAAGGAAATACGCGTGGAGTAATTAATTATCACGAATGAAAATTTATTGATTTTTCAAAATGAAAAGTTTAAATTATTTAGAGAAAATTTATATAATCGGACAGAATCGTATCGTAATTTTGAGATATATTATTCATTTAAGTATGAGCTAGAGATTGTAAAAGAAATCAACTGCCATTTAGTTGCCAAAGGACTGTTACGATATAAAAGTTATTATGCACGAGAGGCAGATAGGAAATTCATCCGGCCGCTATGGCCGCATGGCAACGGGTAAACTATAATATAAACAATTTCAATCATGGAAAGCAAATGCAAGTACCGTATATAATATCTGTTTATGAAGTTATTACAATGATGAACTCTTCTCGGGCTCTACACCGGGTGAGTGATTTAAATGTTGCCGACGTTTCGGGTAGCGACTCGTTACCCATCTTCAAGGCAAATGTCACGTAACGAAACTGTCCGTTGGTTTTATACGGACGGTGGCGGAAGAAGAGAAGAGTTCATCACTGCAATTCGCCGGGAAAGCGTGAAATCTTACTTCACAAGTTATTACAAGTTTGTAATAAGTCAAATTTGGATGCTATATGTACTATGTCCACTCTTAGGTACAAGTGGTGATGTTTGTTACACCAGGGCTGAGATTTTTGAAATCTTCTGTGCAAATCGTATCATTTTTCCTATGAAAAATGAAAATATATTGCAAAGGTGATTGCAAAAATAATTTTGTAAATTTTATAGTAGATTCATTTTCGATGACCATCTCAATTTACGTGAACATTTTTTATTTGGTTCGTTCAGATTATTCTACTGAAAAATAATTTTACTGTCAAAATTGTAAAATTTAAATTAATTACAATTTAAATTGTAAAAATTTGCAAAAAAAAATCATAAAATACAATAAATATTGCAAATTTGATATCAGCTTTCATTTAAGCAATCTCAAAAACATGCACATGCCTATTTTGAGGTTGATTGTAAAATTTTCGGACTTTTGTCCGTCTAAAGTGGGATTTGGCCCCACTGTGCGGCGACTTGAACCTCTGCCACGGAATAAAAATGTTTCACGACAGACTTGATCCTCGGGAGCAAAAATAGTGGTGCAAACAGGTGAGGGGGGGTGTGCGGGGGATGGGGCAGCACAGCTACGTTCTTCTTAGCCAGCAACTATTGACGCCTACAGCGACAAGTGAGCAGGCGTGTTGTCGTGATGCAAACCGTTGGCGATGCCCTCGTACGACCCTTCTCACCTTCGACCATTTCAGCGCTTTTGTTTGTAAAAAGCAGCATTGACAGTCGTTTCGGCAGCCATAAACTCTTTATAAACAATTCCCTTCGAGGAAATAATACAAGTAGTATCGTTTTTGCTTGTTCATTCGGACTTTCTTTGGTCGAAGGTTGTGTGCCACTCAGATCTATCAGTCTTTTGGTCTCAGAGTCATACTCGAAAACCCATGTTCCATCACCATTCGGCCAAATAATTCTACAGAATCTGAAAGTTCGCGAGGAATTTTCGGACGGGATTTCTTTAGTTCCTCAGTCAACGTCTTCGTAACCATGAAGCCGTGACGACTGCCCTGAAGGAGATTCCGGAAGAGTAGGTACTTTTAAAATGCCTTGACCAATGGCAGACCCGCATGGAAACGCTGCGCTGTATCGATGCCCAAGGATAAGACTGAAGAGGTTTTAGTGTATTTGTAAATATTTTCCATTTAAGACAATTGGGATTGGGCGGAATGTCATTTCCAAAATGGGAATTCTGAACGATTGTCTTTGTACAATGGAGTTGTATTTCACTTTCACTATATTCGATGCGGTGAGGGTGGCACACTTGGTGGCGGATATGAAGCTTCCTTACCTGCTGCTCTCCTCCCGGGAATGGGTTCATGGGTTAGTCGTTGGGTCGAGGGCGATTGGCCAACAACGCCCTCAGAGCAGAAATGAATCGATCAATCATACGATGATATTTGAAAGAGGAGTCACAAGGCTTTGGTCCTTGAGTATGCAGTAAGTACACTGAAAAAATATGTGCCACAACGAACCAGAAGCGTGCAATTAACATAAACAGCCAATGCTGCACCTGGCTGAGAAGTACATATATTCGCGGGATCATTCCACTTTATATTAATAACTAGCCGAAGTAGGTACCCGGCTTCGAACGGAAAGATTAGCATTATTTGTACATTATTGGAATGGAACCTGCCTTCCGTTCAACCTTTTTACACATTTTTAGCTGACTGATGACTTTTCAAGTAACTAAATCACGTAAAAAAACGTTCTACTTTTAGAATTTTTCAAATCGCATATTGAATGTATGCCCCATTGGCAGGAAAAAAAGGGTGGGTATTTATTGCTTCATAAGGTGATAATGAAATACATGCTTTTAATTAAGTATTAATACTGCCCCAAACGCGTCAAAAATATTTTCTGATAGTGTCTGAATGTATGTTAATTTCATTTCCATCGGATGTAGCGTAGCACGTTTTTATCAACCATGACATAAACCGTAAGACGAGTACATTTTGAGAGTCTTTTCATTCTTTTCACTTTGGCAACCATATGACAACTAGTGATCGCGTGACATATATAGATAGAGTTGGGGCAGCCAATTACGAAGCCGCAGAAGCATTCGGGGTACTAGGCCCAATTATTACTGTCATATCAACATCCCCTATTGCGCATGGAATCCGTTCATATCAAACAACTGAAAAACCCTCTGGGACAAATGAAACTGCCTCCGGCTCAACTTTGTGGAATTGCATGATGTATGTACGATCATTTCCATTAATATGTCGACACCCACATGCCCCATTCTACTGATTTGATTGAATGGGGCCCGGTTGGAAAAAGTTTGAGGATAGGCACGCAAGGCTAGCTGCGGCCTGTACTGGAATAGCTTTAAGTCTCTGAAAGCCGACGAGGACGGACGCGACAGAGCTAGGGAAACAGGAGTCAAATAAACTCCAGGAGCAAAAGCCCTAGCGGAAGGAATACAGTGAGGAAACTCACGTCCACGCACTCGTTGGGGCGATCGGAGTCTTTTCTTTCGGGCTCCGTCGCGGCAATCGTCGTTAACGGCATCGGAATCGGATTCAATCCGAGTCGATCGGATACCTATCCTACGGTCGTCTTCCGTGCGCTTCACACTTTATATCGGAAAGCGTTCCGCTGTTGGTATGACGTCACTCGTCATCCCCATCGAGCAGCGATGAAACGTCACAATTTTGAAGAGACAAGTGAGCAACGAAAAGCAACCTCCCGCCAGGTTTAAACGGAGGGAAATCTTCATAATGGAGGGAAAAGGTATGTACGGGCATGTATTTATGCTAATTGATACATTGTCTTATAATTGACTTTATTGTGGGTTAAAATTATTTTAGAATTGTCCTTTGTAATTTTTTCGAAATAAGAATATTTTACGTAGAAATATAATCTCGTTAGTGTTACTGACGCTTTGTAATGACTGGGATGGGAATCGCTTTCAGGCCGTCGATTGAAATTTAGACTTAATCTCCCCCCGGTCGCCCTGGTCATTAGATCTGTTGCCTGAACTGATATAATGAATCCCCCTTATCCCTTGGACCTTAAAAGGACCGAGGTCGTTTCCAAGTACTAAGGCGATCGTAGGTCGGATGGTGGAGCCAGTCCGGGCGAAGCGCGGTGAGCTGTCTTGCGAAGTGCGCGGAGCATAGGTATTTAGGCAGGAGAGGGAGTCCACACGGAGCGACACACACACAGACATTGCCAAAGAACACTTCTGCTTTAGTACGCTTACTAAGGAAGTAGAGACGCTTGCTTTAGACTACAACTGCTGAGCTTAGTGGACGTATGCTGTTTCAACCTGCCGTACGCGGAGTTCCTCCTCAGCGAGTGCTCCCCTGCCATGGGAAAATGAGGAACTAAAGTTCCCCAAAGAAAAATTCATCCGGGCCATCGTTCCACCCTCAACCACGAACTTGGCCACACAGCTCCGCCAGCGGCGACCACTTCCTCCGAGACCTGACGCAGCCACCACACCACCCATGGACACCAAACATTCGGCCCTTTCAAGGGCCCAACATACTGAGTCACAATTGGACACCCACCAAAACCTCACCTCTTTATTCAACATGATTCCTGAAGCAGAACGCATCGCCTACATTCGTGAATTACAACAAGAACAACTCAACTCTGATCCTGCCACTCCTGCTTCCATCCAGCCTGCCCCTCTCATGGAGAATCTACCACCACTGCAACCCAGTCTGCTGCTGTCAACTCTGGACATCCTTATTCCGCTGCCCCGCCTACCTCCGCCTCAGCATTGGTGAGACAAAACCCACACCTCCCCATTTCAAAAGCAAGCAAGCCCACTGTATCTAGGCTGACCTCTGATTCCGAATGGCAAACTAGTGGCAAACACCATAAAATCGTGCCACAACCAACCGCCTCTACCTACAAACTTCCTTTAAGCAACCGTCATTCCACTCTTTCAGAACCTCATATTGCAAGTACCTCAGCTATGCCTTCAGCTCCTATCGTGCCGCCGCCTCCAATCCCAAAAACCACGTCTCAACATAACCACTGTCCTACGGACTCATCCTCACCACCAAAACCCGGTAAAATTCCCCTCCTCAAGGTGGAAGATACGGGCAACTGGGGCGATCTCCACCGGACCCTGTTACAAACCTGCATATTCCCTCCAAACTGTACCTTTACTGCTCTTAACTAGGCCAACATAAAATGTGTAACTACCGAAGATTACGTAAATGCCTGGCCGCATGATGTCAGAAAAATCTGTATTTTTTCACTACTACTGTCCGAAAATAAGCAGAGAGAATTTGCTCTCAGAGGGACATTCCCCTCAATTCCGGCTGAAGAGATTATGGCTGAACTAAAATCACGCGGCTTTCCGGTTATCTCACTCAAACGCATTTTCAGCACGGAGCCCTCAGATAAGGAGCGCGCCTTAGGCAATACCCATGTGGCATCCTACCCAACCTGCACCTTCCAGGTTTCCTGCGCACCATCAGTAGACACCGCGGCACTCTTAAATGTGACCGGTGTCTAGGGACCATCAGTCAAAATCTCAATAGTATTCCAAAGGACGACCGAACCCCTACAATGCCACAAATGAATTCCCAATACATGCACTTGCAAATAATTCAAAATTGGCCCTCTTCATTGAAAAAGTTTTAAACTGCAGTGACAAAGCTTTCCCCAGATGAAACCGTCTTTTTATTCGAGGTAAGAATAAGCAAAAAATAATAATGCACTTCATTCAAATTTTATAGTCCCTCTTCGAAAAAAATTCTGAGTGCGCTTCTGAATGCAATACGTACAAAGAAAAATCAACTGGTGGACAAAAACATTTAAGTTAATCATAAAATATATTCCCATACGGTACCCAACTTGTAGACAAGGAAGCGTTGCACAAAGAAAAAATCTGACACTCTTCAAATATCCTGTCTTGATGGATTCCAAAAGAAAATACATACGTACACAAGAAACCAACAGTGAACAAAGAAATGAATTGGTAGCCTCCGAGCAGGAGCACTGACAAACACTCTTGAATAGAATCTTTGATCTCGAGGGTGACGTGGCGATAACTGCTTCTCCCTCCTTGGTTGCAAAAGGGGTTCCGAAGTGTTGAATAGAAAACACTCGACAATATTCAATTCCCCTATCTTGAAAATATACACACAAACAGAAACACTGGAATCAGATTAGCCTCCAAACACCCACGCGCACTCTTGGATAAAAGAACAGCAAATGACAATGTAAACTGCGAAGGCAACTAGCCGATGACTCTTTCTCCCTCCAGGGTTTCCCACGGTCATAAAACCGTTTCTTAGGACATGGTACCGACTGCTGTGAAAGTAAGGGTCTAAGGAAAAAGTCTCTTTGGAAGAAAACATATGGTCACTTTTCCCTCCACACCTCAACATGAAAATATGTATGAACATCAAAGAGACTGCATACTCCTTTTCGTAAACATTGAGGAATGGCTTGCCACTAGGTTAGAAGACTGCAGTGAAAAAGCACCTTACAATGACAAAGACAAAGGGAATATAATATGTGGAAGATGGATGGTAAAATGTTTAATAATAGTTAACAGTTATATCCACATTAAAAATATAAAACTAAAACGCAACCTGAAAAGCTAATAAATAATAATAGGTAATACAAAATTGACAACGTTATGAACGCTTCTAAGTAGTAACTAAAGTAGCAACAAACAATCAACCATAAAAAAGGTAGCATTTTTATTAATTATTCAACATTTTTGTTTAACGTGCTTTGACGGCTAAGGTCATTTCGCACATATGGTCTGTAGACAGGGGCAACAGCACTCGGACGAATGGAGAATCACCCCTCTCAACTTCGAGCCGAGCCCTACGATGGTTAACTTCTGTGACTGATCGGGAACTGGTGTGTCCATCGTGGCAGGCCGCTGCCCTTTCTATTATTTATTAAATATTATATATCATTCATATTATTGTTATTGTTTATTTTTCATCATTACCGTATCGTATTCCAGCAATGAAGAAAATACGTGTGAACCGATTTAATAAAAAAATGTGCACGTAAAAAAAAACATGAGCAACACCCCCTAGAAGCCGAATAGAAGAAGAAGAATAACACCCCCATCGTCTCCAATTGTGCATATTCAGTTCCAGATGCAAAAACAAACTAAATAAATTGTATGAATTGGTTAACATTCAGCAATGGATAAAATTACATCGTACTATGTCACCCAAGTGTAGCATTTAGAAAAACACAATATTTACACTCGTAACAGGATTCAAACTCATAACCTGTGGGCTTCAACATCAACATTTTATCAACCTGAATTCTACAGTCAGTGAATTGGTATTGTTAATTCAAATTTTATGCACAATTACTAAAGAAAAAAGATTCAAATAAAAAAAATGCACTTCTAATAAAGCAATTCAAGCCATTAAAATTGATTAAGTTTATAACATTGCAATTATGTTACTAGGCATTGCATTTTAGAATGAATAACACTACAGCAAAGAGCAAAGCTTTAGCTATGACGTTAGTGAAACAAAAATTTTCTTAAGAGTGACTTGAGCCCGCCGGCCGGCCATAAAGAATGGCTAGAGTGTGGATGTTCAGGAACATCCTCCGTCAACCGATAGCACCCACAGGACGTTCCAGAATGTCCCTTAGCATTGAACGTGTTAATTATTGCCCTCCTTAATGGAAAAAAACATCCCCTATCCTCACACAAAACAGCAATGTTGTCATTCACCCTTCTCCCGTCGCACACATTGCATCATCCTTGACCACCAGTGGATGGGGGTCATCCCCTAATCCCTTCACACATGCACTCTTAACTCCACAGTGGCTCCCCTTTCCCCTAAACTAGACATTCCCTCTCTTTTCCTCCCCTCCCCATCAATTCAGCACCCATATAATGATGTGTTCGAACAGGTTTTCACACGAATGAAGATGACGTCCGATGTCGAAACCTGGGTCTTGTTTTTTTATTTAATAAAACGTTGTGGAATTACTAAGTTCAAGAGTGCCATTTCAAGTATGAAACGGTTCCACAAAGTCACAAATGACCACCACGAATTTCACCCAATGAAGGTCCCTGACATCCCCTACTCCTGGACATAAAAGTTCATTTTCTTCAGCTCGTCTTTGCTTGCTGAAGCATGATTGTATGGGTGATTGTAACAATAACATTATGTTTGCATCATATTTATCCAAAAACATACAAATTCTGATGGCTGGGTTGATTGGATATGGCATTTCTATAAAAAAATAATGAGGGTTTCTAGGAGCCTATTACCATCAAATGGGTTTTAAGCCTATAAGATACAGAACTTCAAGAGTTTTCAATAAACAAACAAATAAAATTTTTTTGGTGCTAATGTTCATTTACTTCTTATGACTACCCTAAATATAACAAAAACATCTGACCAAGAGATGTCATATTTCTGATCCTAAGACTGCATGAACATCTCTGGCAGACTGCTGGGTAATTTGAAGAAGAAACCATTTTCTATCAAACACTTCTTCACAATAGTCTACAACCACTCCTCTTTCTCTTGCTTTCTAAGTTCATTCACACCATCCAAGCATGAGTGCTCTTGGTTTTAGTTCACATAGCGCACAATACAGTGACACTTCTCATTCAGTCCACCACTTTTCACCACTGATTCCTCATTAGATGCTCAACGGTTTATATGTTGTATGTAATTTGTTGGAATTATCTAATACAACACATTTTCTTTTTCTATAGGCTTCAAGAATATTTATGATAGGTAACTATTCTGAAGGAAACATTAATATAATACGTAAGCATTACCATTCAGTTTGCTCAATAGGACTACACCATCACAGAGTATTGAATCTGAGGAATTACCATAATGCAATTTCCATTTGCACAAATAAATAACTGATAGCAGGAATTTTGAACATACATTTTTTTTATGACAAAATGTAGCAATATTGTGGACTTCAAGATGCCTTTGTCTGTCGCAGAAAAGAATGGAGGGGAGGGAGTGTTTTCTTGTGACTATAGAAATTATTCCATGATAATCGAATGCCAGATAACTTGCACTCTACCGTACATAGATATTTTGAGGCAATTATTTTGCAAAGTGTATCACATTTTGGAAAACTATTGAAAACAATTTTCAAGTCAATAAGCTATAATTTACTGACCTGCAGTGGTGACTCAGGTTAGAATTGACTGGAGTCTGTGGCGTACTAGGCTGGGCAGAGTACCCTCTGTGAACCCTGCAGATAGTATAATATATATCTCAGACACTAATAATAATTTGTTTTTCAAAGCAGACAGGAGATGCAATCTCTTAAATTGGATTAATGACACAAAACTCACACAACTTGCCTTTGAAAGAAAAGCAGGAAGGAAGTGCAACAATGGAAACACTAATGTGTACCACTATGCATACATATTTCTAAAACTACTGCAGGAAGAATGGGTCGATAAATAAGCATCAACAACACGGTTGCTAGACGGCTATTTGTACCCAGGAATAGAAAGGTTTACCAAGGCAATTCATGCAGGTGGTACCTACCAGATCTCATCAAAGAAACAGGCTGAATATGGAGTTGAATGTGAATGCATGCAGAAAGGGGCATGAGAGATTACATAGAGCATATAACTTCATGGTGCTTTATCATGGAAGGCTTCCCTGAACAAACACAACCAACTGGCAAAACTTGCACATATACACTCATATGATAAACATAGATTAACATGTTCCCAGCCACTTCATTCATTCATTCATTTTATTTGTTCCATTGGGTACCATTACATATCATGGACATCATCATACACAAAAATCGAATACATAAACACATATGAGCCATTGATTTTACCCCAAGTAGGGTAAGGGGCCTATTATGTAAGTCATAACTCCGGAGCTACGGAGCTATAAGAGATATGATGGCTGCCATAGCTCAATTTGCGATTACAGTAGTCAAAATAACTCCGATAGGAGTTGCGAACTGGAGCTATCTCGGGGCTGGAATAACGCAGTCTTCAGACCCGTCCTTATGATAACTCCAGCCCGATTTCCTTCGCTTCTCAACTTTCATTTGTTGATGTCTGCCGTCTGAATCTGAAGGATTTGGCAATGGATCGACCAATAAACATATATTGGGGAAGGATGATGAGGGTGTTTGCGGAGTATGTAAGAAGAAGGAGGCATCTGACACTAGAAAGGAGACGAATAAGGGATTCCCACAATCCGATCAAATTAAATGAAGACCATTTTCGAATGTTTCTCAGAGTGTCGAAAGACATTTTTCAATATCTCTGCCGGTCTCTGGGACCCACACTAAGGAAACGCAGAATAAGCGTGGAAAAACAGGTAAATATTAAAAAAGATTTCTCATTATATCACTATGGACGTGAGTAATGTTGAATCTTCCATGCCAACGGAAGAGAAGGAAATTCAACGTTTCATATTATATTGGACATTTTTATTTTCATTATTCGTATTAAATATATGTGTCGGTGTGTGTTCAAATATCTTCGTTCTATTTGCATGATTGCCTCATTTGCGAATGTGCAGACTATAGTGTTGGCAGACAATTTTCCTTAGTAAAAATAAAACAAAAATTTTGTTACGTCCTTTTCACTTCATGCTCTGCCTACCTACACTATAATTACAATTTCCTCACCACTGAGCCAGGATCGATGGTGTCGACTAATGGAGTTGACGTTTCATCTCCAATTATGCTTAAGATTGACTGCTCCGCATCTGTGAGACAGGGAGTACTGCCCTAAAATTAAATGAGTCAGAGTTATAGCACAGAGTACCTTACTCTATGGTTATAGTTATGAATTGAATGAAAAAGTGAGTCCATACACAGAAAAAATACCTCCACATTTCCTGTCGCCCTGCGCTCCTTGCGAAGTTTAGTGTTCTTTGCTCTGGTCTTCACCCTCAGATCTTTCCAAGCCTGGGTTCATCAAAATTATTAATTACTACATTTACCATAGGCTCTAAAATATTTGTAATCAAAATTATATCCCGGCAATCAGACTCGGTCTCACCCTTTTCCACTGCTCCACTGTTTTTGGAGGTCCGTGTGTATTAAGGAGGTTGGTAACTTCACCCCACATTTTATTCATTGTTGCCTTCCCGTTTATTCCTTGGAATACGCCAAGGGCAAAGCTTCTGTGCTCACTCATAAAATTAGTGAGCACCACGCACTGCTTCCTGCTCATTTTCTCCGACCTTTGCCGGGATCTAAAATCGTATTCATTGCCAAAATAGCAACATGGACAGAGAATAGGTTTGAATTCGACGATAAAGGAATGACTGTATACAATGGATGACATATAACTGTATATGAATAAGCTTTAAAGTATAAACATTTCAACAATGCAGTTTATATTAATTATTTTACGTTAACTTACGAAATACAAGTTTGGGACTCCATTCCGAAATTCACGATAAACCCGCCTGCTCAGAAAAAATGACTATCGGATACCTTAGCTCCTATTGGTTGACTCATTTCTAGAGATTTGCTTTCCGAATTTTTCATAGCCACTGTAGCTCCGCATTCTTTCGGAGACTTCTCGTAACTCCAGCCGGTATGTAATAGGGTTGGAGTTAAAAATCAAAACAAATCCGGGCGGAGTTACAGATAGCTCTAGCTCCGAGTCAAAGTTACATAATAGGCCCCTAAGTCCATTTTGTAAAAAAAATACAGCTACATAATTTTCATTAAAAATTGACTTAAAATTTCTGTTTTTAATCAATTCACAATCATATATCTATAAATGACAGTGTAAATTATACATATATGATAGTGAATTGATAAAAAGTAGAAATTTTAATTCAATTTCTAATGACAATTAGCTGTGACTCATTTTTTTTTACAACATGGACTAGCCCCACTTTCAAAATCAACGGCTCACATAACAAGAATAACTTAATTATGCAAAATACAGATGGAGCCCCTAACAAAGCTCTTCATCTTCAAGGAATTCACTTAGTGTATAGTATGCTTTCTTTTCGAGTAGAGATTGAACTTTCTTTTAAAACATGAGACTGTTCGAATGCACCTGATCTGAGTTGGAAGCCTGTTATATATTTCGGCGGCAGTATGCCATTGTCCTTTCAAACAAAGAGTATATGTATGAATAATGCTGAAAGTGTACATCAACATTTTTTATGAGCATTGTGTTTATGAATGCTGTAGTTAGTGGGGAAGAGGTGGGGATAACTCTTAACAAAGGTGGCACAAGTAAGAATAAAAACCGAAGGAAGAGTTAAAATTTTAAGCTCTAAAAAGAGCGGCTTACCCAGGGTCTAAATAGGTAATCCGCACATTGGCTTTATGGCTTGCTTTTGCATGGAAAAGGCTTTGGAGGCAATAGACACATTACCCCAGAACATAATGCCATAACCTACTGTCGGCGTCAAAATGATGTGCCACTGAACTTTGAAAATTTATATCTGGATCTGTGTGCATGCTAATACAATTTGATATACATAATTTTAAAGGTAATAATATAGCCATTTTAGCTATTATTTTTACTCTATGACAGATTCAAAAATGTTAACATGCTCATGAAATAATTTACTCCACGCACCCTAAAATTAGCAGTTTTCCCACCACTTCTGTCACACTGTTTCATAACAACAGCGCCCTTACATTCCACTGTGGCCACCTGACCAACAACTTTATCTGCAAAGTCCTGGAGAATGTCCTCACAGGAAGTCAAATGGTAGGATGCTCCAGAATCAAGAAACCATGTACTGTTTTCTCTGATAATATATGAGCACTCTCTCCACCACCCTTTCATTCTCACTGCTCCCCAGCCGTCACTCCAATCTCGTCTCTTCCTCAACCCCATCCTCTCTCGCCATTCCCTTCACTTCTCTTTACCTTGTGACTCTTACTCAACTTTCTGAGACAATTTCTCGACAGATGCCCAATTTTTGCACAATTGTAACGAACAACAGTTCCCTTCCCTTGGCATCAGAGAACTTTGCACAAAATCTAGGAATGTTCCCAGACTGGTGGCAGTTATAGCATCATATCCCATCCCTTGAGTTATTTATGAGACTTTTGTTTTCATTGCCTCATCTTTATGATTTTTGTTCCTTATGTAGACCAACAGTCAATGCCCTAACTTTATCACTCTCTTCGCTCTTCTACTGAGGCAATGCTTTCAAGTCCAGATCCCTCTTTTCCCTTTCCACTTTCATTCTCTTCTCTTCCAGAAGTAACTTCGAGCTTAATACCTTTAAGTCAATTGCCTGATCATCCTGTTTAAACACTCGCTTTTTATGTTCTGCATGTTCATGTTTCCACTCCTCTCTCTGTTCACTTCTATAGTCCTCTCTATCAGCGTTTTAACCAATTGCATCTCTTGTCCCCTTCCTTTTCCTGAAACCAAACTGGTTTTCTTTCAGTTTTTCTTCGATCTAATTTTCCATTCTTTTCAATAAAATCCTCATCACAGCCTTTGTATGTAATATGAATAATGAAGCTGATTGTTCTGAAATCTTTGCACTCTTTAGCATTATTCTTCTTTGATATAGGCATCATAATAATCTTGTGGAAGTCATATGGTAATTTTCCTATTTTATATACATATTTTGTTGGCTGGATGTGTCATCCTACGGACTGCACCTTTTCCCAACCCCTTCAATACCTCTGATGGAATTCCATCACTCCCTACTGCTTTCTTGTCATGAAGATCATCAATGGTCATTTTCACTTCTTCCTCCGTTATGTTGGGCCCATCCGCTATCCTCATCACAGCCTCATCAATACGCTAGAGGTTATAAAATTCATGCATTACATTCAGGTGACGCCAAAGTTTTCATTAACCCTTCCAGCCGGTCAACGCATTTAAACAGCCAGGCCCTACTCGCGGTATTTAAATTTTTAAAAAATCTCATTTTCTGCACCTTGGCAAACAATTATTTATATCTGTGTTAGTTTTCATTGTATCATGGAAAAAATTTAGTATGATATGCTAAAATGATGTGTTAATGTAATAAAAATTTTACTTACATTTTTCTTTATAATTTAGCTTGTGCAATCACTTCAAGTTAGAAAACTTGAGTCCTAAAAGTTAACTTTGGTGTGATAAAGTTTGAAGCACTCCTCTAAACATAAGCCAGCATCGCAGTCAGGGCACCAGTACACTGTTTCCCTCCTTTTTCCTCTAGCGGAGCACACTTGGCATCTTCTCTGAGGCCGGGACTTCTTCCCGGCGGGCGGTATTTTTTCAATGAAATGTCTCTCGACTAAACGGCGTGGTGACGGATTTGTGGGAGGCCTCCTAGTGGTCGATGTATTCGAGCTAGCTCCGTATTTTTCAAAGAGCTGCTGAATTAGCCGAAGACAAAAGTTTAGATGATCTACCTTTTTTTGACCACTATTGAATATTACTAATGCATTGTGAACGGAAACATTCAATAGCCTTCTAAATAGTTTTATATACCATTTCTTAGTCTTTTTTCGTTCTAAAAAATACGGCTGAAGCTTTTGGTCTGTTAGGTCAACACCACCCATTGCGGAGTTGTATTCTAAAACACACACTGGTTTTTTTTCCATCTTTTTCATGAAAATTATTGCAATGGAAGCTTGAAATAAGTGAAACTGGCTTTTTGTCTTTCCACTTCATTATCATTATTCCGTCGCAAACTTTCGCTATATGTTCTCCTTTTTTCAACTTTGCTGTTTTCACCTCTTTTGGGACGTTTTTTCGAGATAATCGTAAAGTTCCAGCAACATTTGTACCGTGATTCAATAAAAACTTTGCCAAAGCAGGTGAATTATAATAATTATCTAACCATAACGAATAGCCTTTCTCAAATAAGGGTTGTACTAACTTTATCACTATTGCTGATGTCTTGAGTCCATCAGGAGTTTCTGTGATTGAAATAGTTGAATCAGCTCCTGAGTAAACAATAAAACTCCATAAGTAGCCAGTATCAAATTTGCAAAGCTCAAAGGTTTTTATGCCAAATTTAGATGACTTCAAAGGAATATATTGCCTGAATGATAGACGCCCCTTCCATAGAGTAAGAGATTCATCAACAGCAATATTTTCTTGTACATACATTTTTTCAAATTTACTCTTCAAGTAATCTGTGATAGGTTGAATTTTGAAAAGTTTTTTGTTACCGCTATAGTGACGGATATTATCATTATCAACAAAATGTAAAAACTTTGAGATACATTCGAATCTGTCCTGGGACATAGTTTTAGAGAAAATTTCTGTTTCCAGAAGTGGGTTTCGTTAAAAGTATGAACGAATAGTCGGTTTTTGTATAATTCCCATCAACATTATCAACCCAAAATACACATAAACCTCTCCAACGTCAACAGGTTTCCAATTGTTCAATCGTGACCGAGAGGATAGTGGATTATTTTCTAAATAATTATCTGCGTATCTATTTGTCTCGAAAACGATTTTTTCCATTATTTCTCTATCAAAAATATTTGTGAAAGACTCAACAATATTATCAACAACTACTGTTGGACCACATTTCCCAGTGAAAGGAATTTTTTTGGAATGTTGCATTCATCAAAATCATCCCAGACCCACGAGGAAGAAAGATCATGTGCCCTACTTGGTGTATCACCGTCAATTTCGTCTCCGCTATCACAAATTTGGGGAAGGGTATTCACTGAGTAATCACCTTCTTCTTCACTTGAACACTCACTACCTGAATCAAGAAGCACTTCATCTTCATCTCCCACATTTTCAACTATATCTTGTATTTCTTCTTCGCTCAAAAATAACTTATTCCTTTTGGACTCCATTTTTAAATTTGTATTGTGCTTCCTGGACTTCTCCACACGAAAGGGATCTACACACTGAGAGAGTTTGGAAGTGAGGCGACGTGGTCACTACTCTGTGGGTAAAAAAAGGATGAACGAAGCATGTGAATGGTCCAAGAGAAGTGATTACGAAGGTCCCCAATATGAGAGACAGAATCCAGATGCCAGACATAAACAAAAGGCAAGCAGAATAAGAGAGCTCTTTGTGATGAGGAAGGATGTCAACGCAGACCTTGCAATGGTGATGAGCTCAGATATTCTTCTATCTTTATTGCCTATGAAGTGCTTTTTCATGTTGCAAAAGACTATGATAACGATGAGGCATCTTCTCAGAGGCCAGCGATAACATTCACCCTTCAAAAAGTGCTGAGATGAAGAGAAAAAAAAATCTTAACCGAGGGAGTATCAGCCGCCGTACCACGTACGGCGAACCGCTAGTGGGACCAGACTGCCGATGACGTACGCCATACGGCGAACCGCGCGGAAGGGTTAAAGAGACTATTCGCAGTAAATCGTGTATGTATGCTCTTATGTGCAAATTCACCTTTCTTATGAGTGCACTTCACTTTCCTCACAATGTATTTCTCATAACTACCAGAACTATGAATGTATTTATAAATTTGTAAATCTTTATATTTTTCTAAAAATATAAAGATGGCTGTTTAATTGTCCTAAAATTAAAGAAATACTTTGTTAAATCAAATTTGAAATTATAATAATATACTTAGTTAAGATATTATTTTTTGTTAATGTTGGTACATGTCCTTTTTTCCACTATTTATAAACCAATGCATGGAAGATTTTTGTATAATTCCCATAGAATAATGATGGTAACCTTAACACTGGTCCGCCTTTTAGGTTACCTAAAGCTCCTGCATGTTGTATATGTATTTGTTTGTAAAAAAATTTTTGGAGTAATAAACATTATTATTATTTTTCGTTACAGTTGTAACATGACCCTCCGAGTCCCCGGCAAGCATCGGGTTTCATTGCCGTCATAATGGCCGGTGACTCGAGAGGGGTTTTGCAGTAATCGCAGCCACGTCCGACGCCCATCGGATGTGTGGCTACGCTGCGGTCGGGTCATGCGTCCGCAGTAGACGGAGTGACCCCAGGATGACGGCCTTCTGCATGCGAGCAACTAGTGATTCCGCCTGTGCCACGCAGGACGGAATGCACTTGATATAATCTATCAGCGAGCCCTTAACTCCACCGAGCACACCTATGATGAGGACCACCAGTTTCACAGAGTGTCCGGGGTACATCTGCCGAAGTTCGGAAAGCAGGTCTTGATATTTCGTCCGTTTCTCCACCTCTTTCGCATCCATGTTAGTTTCAGCCGGAGCCGAAAACTCGATCACGAACATGGAGCGTGTGAGGTGGTCGAGGAGAACGATATCAGGCTTGGTCGCCTCCAACTGCCTGGTGGTGGAAAAGGAGTAATTCCACCAGATTGTGCATTTATCGTTCTCCACGACGGACTCAATATCTCCAGGGGCATAGGGCAGCTCAGGTGTTTCGTCGATGCCATAATGGTGTCGAAGATGAAAGTATAACACTCGTAGGGCCGCATTGTGCCGAGCTAAATAAGCTGATTTGGCGTAATAACTACAGCCGGAGAGAAGGTGACTCAGAGTCTCCGGCTGGGCTCGGCACGCCATACATCTCGTGTCCGCAACCTCCGCCTTGAATATAATGCGGCGGTACACGAGTGTGTTTATGACACCATCCTGGCACGCGAGGACAAAACCCTCGGTCTCGGACTTCAGACCGGCGGAGCGTAGGAAGGCAAACGTTAGCTCCTTCGATAGCCCATGCTTTTCGATGTTTCGATAGAAACCTCCATGCATGGGCTTATCGGTATGCACCTTGAGCAAGGCCTTCTGCTCGGCTTTTTTTATTTCGAGCTTGAGGACGTCTGCCTTCAATGACAAGATGGTCGTGTCATTGTCGCTTCCGTCGGATGACGGGCCGAAGTCGAGACCGGTTTCGTCCGCTGCCCTCTTTGCCGCCTGGAAGAGAAACGCCCCTGCTCCCGCACTCTCGTGATCTCTCACGAGATTGAGCAGGGGGTCCCTGCTTTTCAAGACTCGGCAAGCTGTGCCCAGGACAACTCTGTTGTGGAGACACTCCAGACTCAATAGTCCTCTACCACCTACATTGCGAGGGAGATACAATCTGGCGACGGAAGATTTCGGATGAAGACTTCTATAGATGGTCATCATCTTCCTCGTTCCCCTATCGAGATTCTGCAACTCGTTGACGTTCCACTTCATGCATCCGAAGGTATACAGCAGTGTAGGAACCGCGAACATGTTCGTGGCAAGAACCTTGCTCTTGCCTGACAGCTCAGAACTCCAGATGTTCCTGAGAATCTGTCTGTATTTGGTGGTGATCCTTCCCTTCACTGCTGCAACCTCCTGCATTCGGCGCTGGGGGAAGCCGAGATATTCATAGCTGTCATCGTCCTCGAGGTGACGAATGACGCTCCCGTCAACAAGTTGCACGTCTTCTTTGATCTCCGAAAATCTTCCTCTCGCCAGGTGGATGGATGCACACTTGTCCAATCCGAACTCCATCCCTATAGCCTCACTGTATTCCAGTACGGTGTCCAGGGCAGTGCGAAGGTCTTTCGCATTAGAAGCATACAGCTTCAGGTCATCCATATAAAACAAATGGGTGACCTGATGCTTCCTGTCACCTGGAACACCCCACATGTATCCTTTACCTCGTCGGAGCCTGAGGGACAGGGGTAGGAGGGAAATACAGAACAGTAAGGGGCTCAAGCTGTCACCTTGAAAAACGCCACGGTGGTATGTTACCAACTCTGTGGAAACTGACCGCTTGCCTGAGGTCAGAACGAAGCGCGTTTTCCAGAGTGGTAACAGGCGTTGGATGCAGGACACTACCTTTGGGTGGACTTTCATCAACTTCAGCATGGCGATCAAAAGCTCATGCGAAGTGGTGTCAAAAGCCTTCTTGTAGTCCACCCAGGCCATTGATAGGTTTCGCTTATGCTGGATGGCATCCTGGCATATGCACCTATCAATGAGCAGGTTGTCCTTGCATCCCGCGATTCCCCGCTTTGAGCCCCTCTGCTCGTACACCTCCTCCCAAACCGGCTGGACTTGGTGTAGGATAAGGTCGCTCAAGATCGAGGTGAACGCCTTATATACAGTGTTGAGGCAGGTTATAGGGCGGTAGTTCTTTGGATTGGACAAGTCTCCCTTCTTAGGTATTAAAACCGTGCGTCCCTCAGTCAGCCAAGGTGGAATTGGTTTTCCACCATTTAGAAAGGACGTGAAGATTCTGGCGAGGTGTTGGTGGGTGGAAGTAAATTTCTTCCACCAGAAGTTATTCACGGCATCCATTCCTGGAGCCGAGAAATTCTTCTTGCCAGAGAAGGCCTTCTTCACGTCACTTTCGGTGACTGAAAGAGGTCCATCCACATCTTGTAGGTGGCGGTCACAAACCTCTTTAAAGAGGCCTATGGCCGGAGTGTCTCCGTTGAATGGCTTCGACGTTTCGTATATTTCCTTCCAGAAACGTTCAACCTCTTGGACGGGTGGCGGAGATTCAACGACAGGCGGAGGTGGTCGAAAGAGACGGGACGGCTGAAGGAGAAAGGTGGCATTTTCTCTCACGCCCCTACTCCTCTTCAGGAGTTTTTTCCGGGCCGTGGTGAGTGCCCGTACTCTATCGACCGCGTGCTGCTTAATGGTAAGCAGCACGCTTTTATTCAGCGTGTGATGGTTGTACCTGAGACTGCGCGCTATGCGCCGAACTTTAGGAGTGAAAGTTCGCCCAGATAAGATGTATTCCATCACACACTGAATTCTCGACGCCTGTTGTCTCGCCTGCGTGATCTTGGCCTCCAACTGTTCAAGCCTCTTTTCTGCTTTGTCCTCCCAAGAGGTGTTCTTTTGGGAGTGAGCCATAATTTTGGCAGCAGCATAGACCACGCAATTTACCGTCCAAAGGTCCGACGTTTCCGTTAGGATTTCGTCGATAAGACCATTCAACTGGGGCAGGTGGTTACCCCACAGAGAGATCTTCCGGTGGATGTCTCTCTGCCTAGGTTGTCCATCATCATAAGATATTGTGCTTAACAACCGCGTTCGTAGTTCAGCGACGGCCTGACCAGCTTCATCTCCATTTAACATAGACTGCGGCATGAGTGCCGTTCTAGCCTCAGGTGGTGCAGAGGCTGCCTGTGTCGGGGAGAGTGGTCTGGGCGGTGGTGTGTTCCTCTGAACTGGCGGTTGGTGGAGAGTTTCCTTTTTTCGCAGGTGGTTGGCATAATCGCGCAGATTCTGCTGCGATAGGTGGTCGTGTTCTGGATGCATCTCACACCACAAAGAGTGCATCCTTGCCATATACCCCCTGCGTTCGGGCTCGCTGGCAGTATGGCATGCGAGGAGGTCGCCCCTTAGGGCTTCCGTCCACTGCATCCGGGCTCCCGTTACGGTGGTATTTGTATTGCCACACCCAACACCACTAGGGCCCCCATCCGAGAGGGGCCGGTTGTGGGTGGCTTTCTCTGTTTTCCTATTGGGAACCAGTTTTACTGCATGTAGGGTGGTTAGCCCCACACGCAGACGTCCACCATTAGCCGGCAAGAGCCGTTGCCAGGTACGCCACGTGGAGGCTGGTGGTCCGGATTTCGTACCCATAAACATTATTTTAATAGTTACAGTTGTAACATGACCCTCCGAGTCCCCGGCAAGCATCAGGTTTCATTGCCGTCATAATGGCCGAAGACTCGAGAGGGGTTGGGCAGTAATCGCAGCCACGTCCGACGCCCATCGGATGTGTGGCTACGCTGCGGTAGGGTCATGCGTCCGCAGTAAACGGAGTGACCCCAGGATGACGGCCTTCTGCATGCGTGCAACTAGTAATTCCGCCTGTGCCACGCAGGACGGAATACACTTGATGTTATTTAGCAGCGAGCCCTTAACTCCACCGAGCACACCTATGATGAGGACCACCAGTTTCACAGAGTGTCCGGGGTACATCTGTCGAAGTTCGAAAAGCAGGTCTTGATATTTCGTCCGTTTTTCCACCTCCTTCGCATCCATGTTAGTTTCAGCCGGAGCCGAAAACTCGATCACGAACATGGAGCGTGTGAGGTGGTCGAGGAGAACGATATCAGGCTTGGTCGCCTCCAAGTGCCTGGTGTTGGAAAAGGAGTAATTCCACCAGATCGTGCATTTATCGTTCTCCACGACGGACTCAATATCTCCAGGGGCATAGGGCAGCACAGGTGTTTCGTCGATGCCATAATGGTGTCGAAGATGAAAGTATAACACCCGTAGGGCCACGTTGTGCCGAGCTAAATATGCTGACTTAGCGTAATAACTACAGCCGGAGAGAAGGTGACTCAAAGTCTCCGGCTGGGCTCGGCACGCCCTACATCTCGTGTCCGCAACCTCCGCTTTGAATATAATGCGGCGGTACACGAGTGTGTTTATGACACCATCCTGGCACGCGAGGACAAAACCCTCGGTCTCGGACTTCAGACCGGCGGAGCGTAGGAAGGCAAACGTTAGCTCCTTCGATAGCCCATGCTTTTCGATGTTTCGATAGAAACCTCCATGCATGGGCTTATCGGTATGCACCTTGAGCAAGGCCTTCTGCTCGGCTTTTTTTATTTCGAGCTTGAGGACGTCTGCCTTCAATGACAAGATGGTCGTGTCATTGTCGCTTCCGTCGGATGACGGGTCGAAGTCGAGACCGGTTTCGTCCGCTGCCCTCTTTGCCGCCTGGAAGAGAAACGCCCCTGCTCCCGCACTCTCGTGATCACTCACGAGATTGAGCAGGGGGTCCCTGCTTTTCAAAACTCGGCAAGCTGTACCCAGGACAACTCTGTTGTGGAGACATTCCAGACTCAATAGTCCTCTACCACCTACATTGCAAGGGAGATACAATCTGGCGACGGAAGTTTTCGGATGAAGACTTCTATAGATGGTCATCATCTTCCTCGTTCCCCTATCGAGGTTCTGCAACTCGTTGACGTTCCACTTCATGCATCCGAAGGTATACAGCAGTGTAGGAACCGCGAACATGTTCGTGGCAAGAACCTTGTTCTTGCCTGACAGCTCAGAACTCCAGATGTTCCTGAGAGTCTGTCTGTATTTGGCGGTGAGCCTTTCCTTCACTGCTGTAACCTCCTGCATTCGGCGCTGGGGGACGCCGAGATATTCATAGCTGTCATCGTCCTCGAGGTGACGAATGACGCTCCCGTCAACAAGTTGCACGTCTTCCTTGATCTCCGAAAATCTTCCTCTCGCCAAGTGGATGGATGCACACTTGTCCAATCCGAACTCCATTCCTATAGCCTCACTGTATTCCAGTACGGTGTCCAGGGCAGTGCGAAGGTCTTTCGCATTAGAAGCATACAGCTTCAGGTCATCCATATAAAACAAATGGGTGACCTTATGCTTCCTGTCACCTGGAACACCACACATGTATCCTTTACCTCGTCGCAGCCTAAGGGAAAGGGGTAGGAGGGAAATACAGAACAGTAGGGGGCTCAAGCTGTCGCCTTGAAAAACGCCACGGTGGTATGTTACCAACTCTGTGGAAACTGACCGCTTGCCTGAGGTCAGAACGAAGCGCGTTTTCCACAGTGGTAACAGGCGTTGGATGCAGGACACAACCTCAGGGTGGACTTTCATCAACTTCAGCATGGCGATCAATAGCTCATGCGAAGTAGTGTCAAAAGCCTTCTTGTAGTCCACCCAGGCCATTGATAGGTTTCGCTTATGCCGGATGGCATCCTGGCATATGCACCTATCAATGAGCAGGTTGTCCTTGCATCCCGCGATTCCCCGCTTTGAGCCCCTCTGCTCGTACACCTCCTCCCAAACCGGCTGGACTTGGTGTAGGATAAGGTCGCTCAAGATCGAGGTGAACGCCTTATATACAGTGTTGAGGCAGGTTATAGGGCGGTAGTTCTTTGGATTGGACAAGTCTCCCTTCTTAGGTATTAAAACCGTGCGTCCCTCAGTCAGCCAAGGTGGAATTGGTTTTCCACCATTTAGTAAGGACGTGAAGATTCTGGCGAGGTGTTGGTGGGTGGAAGTAAATTTCTTCCACCAGAAGTTATTCACGGCATCCATTCCTGGAGCCGAGAAATTCTTCTTGCCAGAGAAGGCCTTCTTCACGTCACTTTCGGTGACTGAAAGAGGTCCATCCACATCTTGTAGGTGGCGGTCACAAACCTCTTTAAAGAGGCCTATGGCCGGAGTGTCTCCGTTGAATGGCTTCGACGCTTCGTATATTTCCTTCCAGAAACGTTCAACCTCTTGGACGGGTGGCGGAGATTCAACAACAGGCGGAGGTGGTCGAAAGAGACGGGACGGCTGAAGGAGAAAGGTGGCATTTTCTCTCACGCCCCTACTCCTCTTCAGGAGTTTTTTCCGGGCCGTGGTGAGTGCCCGTACTCTATCGACCGCGTGCTGCTTAATGGTAAGCAGCACGCTTTTATTCAGCGTGTGATGGTTGTACCTGAGACTGCGCGCTATGCGCTGAACTTTAGGAGTGAAAGCTCGCCCAGATGCGATGTATTCCATCACACACTGAATTCTCGACGCCTGTTGTCTCGCCTGCGTGATCTTGGCCTCCAACTGTTCAAGCCTCTTTGCTGCTTTGTCCTCCCAAGAGGTGTTCTTTTGGGAGTGAGCCATAATTTTGGCAGCAGCATAGACCACGCAATTTACCGTCCAAAGGTCCGACGTTTCCGTTAGGATTTCGTCGATAAGACCATTCAACTGGGGCAGGTGGTTACCCAGCAGAGAGATCTTCCGGTGGATGTCTCTCGGCCTAGGTTGTCCATCATCATAAGATATTGTGCTTAACAACCGCGTTCGTAGTTCAGCGACGGCCTGACCAGCTTCATCTCCATTTGACATAGACTGCGGCATGAGTGCCGTTCTAGCCTCAGGTGGTGCAGAGGCTGCCTGTGTCGGGGAGAGTGGTCTGGCCGGTGGTGTGTTCCTCTGAACTGGCGGTTGGTGGAGAGTTTCCTTTTTTCGCAGGTGGTTGGCATAATCGCGCAGATTCTGCTGCGATAGGTGGTCGTGTTCTGGATGCATCTCACACCACAAAGAGTGCATCCTTGCCATATACCCCCTGCGTTCGGGCTCGCTGGCAGCATGGCATGCGAGGAGGTCGCCCCTTAGGGCTTCCGTCCACTGCATCCGGGCTCCCGTTACGGTGGTATTTGTATTGCCACACCCAACACCACTAGGGCCCCCATCCGAGAGGGGCCGGTTGTGGGTGGCTTTCTCTGTATTCCTATTGGGAACCAGTTTTACTGCGTGTAGGGTGGTTAGCCCCACACGCAGACGTCCACCATTAGCCGGCAAGAGCCGTTGCCAGGTACGCCACGTGGAGGCTGGTGGTCCGGATTTCGTACCCCCATAAACATTATTATTATTATGATTATTATTATTATTAAGAATCCAGACATGGTTTCAATAGCATGGTAAAAAGAATTTCCTACTTGATTGAAAAGAAAAAACTTTGTTCGTTCCACATAAAATAATTTTAATGCCGACCTAGGTTTTGTCGCTGAGCTACATCATCAGGTCCCTTTTTTCCTACGTTCAGCTACATACTCTTATTTCATGGATTAGAGTAAATAAATTCATTTGCATTTCTTACATGCCTGTGATCGTTGCGCCAAAAGTTCCATAAGGTAAGCTGCAATATTTTCAGTTTTGTATAACATCATATAATTAAGAATCATTTTCTGACATCACTGCTGTACTAACTATCATTTTAAAACATGCCCCGCATAACAATGTCTTCTGAAAAATTATTAAAATTCAATCCAGCCAACAGAAGACAAGCAACTGTGGTATAACTAGCTAATGCATTACTATGTATAATCAACGAGATGGGTCACAAGATGGATAGGGATTACATTATGGATGCAATACTAGATTTACAATTAGCACGCATGAGTGGTTAGTCAAGTTCTTTGCATCAATTTTAACCATGTGTACATAGGTACACATCGATTCATAAACCTTGACGAGATATCGTAATGAATCATTTCTTTTTAGTTGAAGGCATGACAGAATTTGTTTTGGATTATACAGTTAGTTTCTAAATGTTTAATCACCGAATGATTGACATTTAACAATAAATATCATTGAATAAAATGGAATTGAAAAAATTAATTCAATATTGCAACAGCTGCTACCCACCCATGATGGTGTGGCAACTACATCATTTCTGCCGAAAGGCCACAGCAAGCCTGTACTGTATTAGTCTTATGGTTAAATACCCAACTGATCTTTAATGGACAAAGTTCAAGTGGAGTAACAAGGGTAACAACTGCTCTAGAGTAACAGGCAAATTGCAAATTAAATAATAATGAATGGGGAATGGAATTTCCCCAACAGAAAGTACAGTTTACTACGATTATTTCAAATATGTATAATCCTCTAGACATAGAACTTTTTTCAAGTGAATGCTTGCTTACCTAAAGTTCCCTCTAGAGATGTTCATGCATGGATGTTGTGATGCATGCAGTTTTGGCTGTGGTCCTAGTTTCTGTGAAGAGTTAGAACTAACAACAGTCGATGATGAAGGTTTCCTCTGCATTCCTAGCCCTTGATGAGACGATGCCGCTCCTTGCACTGCAGGTGGAAGAGTTCGACTCGAGGGGGATGGTGTTCTCTTCAACGTGAGTCGATTGGGGGTTACCCAACCCTCAGAGTTTGAGGGAGACAGTGGGGAAATCTGAAAAGAAAACATGAAGGTAATCAAAGTAGAAAATCTATTCCCCCTTCACATAAAGCATTTTTAATTTAGAGCTCCCAGCAGTTGCAAAGGGAAGAAAGGTTGGCCAAAAATAACTTTTTCATCTTTCTTTATGAAAGCTGGGAATTTGTATTCCACTGAGTTAGGCTCATAATATAGGCCACTTTCTCTTGTTTAACCTAGCAGGACCTAGCAGCGCCCACAAGTGCCATATGGCACTGCTCTGAACTGCAGAACAAAAAAAGCTACAACATAATTGTCCACAATGTGTGTCAGATTAGGAGCATTCCCTAAGGTGTATTTACTTTGTAGGGTGTTTCCTCTTTTTGGGCATTAGTTTTGTATAGTGTGTCATGCCCACACCATTCTACTGGTCTGTTGCATAGCAAGAGGTATCTTTTCCGCACTCCAATTATGGTGACTCAATCACAGTGAGTGTTTACTGTAAACTTAAAATGCCTTCTCATACTTGATACCATTGTTATAGGAAAGTAGGAGGAGTAATTAATTAGCTTGTGAAGGGCACTACAATAAACTTCATATGAAATAAATCAAATGAAATTAAATACCTGGGAATAACCATAACATCAAACTCAACAAGGGGAAAACACAGGCAAAGTATTAGTGACGCTGCATTGAGGAGTCTAGGATTTATCAGGTGAAAGATTGTCTAGTCCTTGGATAAAAAACTGAAAGAGAGATGTTCCGTTGCCATAGTTAGGCCAAATCTTTAGGACCCAAGCACTTGGGAGCCTCTGCAGAAAGAACTAATGCATGAAATATAATTCAAAGGAAATCTGCATGCTTTGTTAAAAACAGCTACAAGCAAACAGTGTATGCAACACAGCTGATAGAAGGACTTGGTTGGAAGCCACTAGAGGGTCAGAGGCTACACGACGGACTAAGATACACGATAAGATATACATCTAAGATAAAATATACAGCCATTACAGTAAGTCCCTATCATTCACTGAGAAATGTTACCTTATAATTGATCTCGTTTCATTGATGTGATTTATTATTTCATGCCAGCTGTATCCATTAAGGAATCATACCACTTTGTTGGTAGGCAAAGCACTCTAACAATAATTTGCTCTTCGGCGGAAGTTCTCATATTTTTACAAGTTGGTAAACAAAATTCGTCTCTATAATGGTAATGAAAGCCTTAAACTGAATTATCATAGATGTTATCCTGACTACGCAGGGAATGTTGTGTTACCTCGTTGGTGCTGATTGGTAGCAGTGGTAATCACTGCAACATTTGCTCGATTTGCTCAAATTGCCCCACAGCTCATAATGAATTACATATGTAAATCATTAAATATGTAAATGTTGCTCTGATAAAAAATGCAGTCCATTAACAAATAAGGCTTAGAATACCGAATGAATGACAAATTATGGGTGCAAAAAATCATTGAAATGGGAAATTTTAAAGGGCGACCGCGAATTTAGCGAGCTTTAAAATTCCTAGCATGCAGATTGTAAAGTGAATCCATTGTAAAGTGAACCCATCGTAAAGCAGGGGTCCACTGTATAACATTTAGGGATGGGTTGGTTTGGTTCTTCGGATCTCAGTCCACCGGTTCTCGAGCTTAGAACCAGAATCCAAACCAAAGCGAAATCATTGGAGAGAAAACCAGTTTGAAAATAGTTCATTCTCTGAAAGTGGAGGCTTCGCATTAAAACTTGGTGAAATATGGAATTTAGGTACTTTAAAAATCTCACAAATTAGTGAGAGTCACATGTAAAGAGTATGTATGTACTAGTAGGACATATGATTGCTTTTATTACATTCAACTCTAGCTAGTGTTGAAATACCACCTCATTTAGCATTTCCTGATTGATAAATGTCATAGGTTAACTCTACCTTGTGTGGAAGTCTCTACATATTGTTTTCAAAAATATTATCACAATATAATTCATAAAATTTCATTTCCGCATTGGAAATTGCTTCCGTTAATTCCGCATGCATGCAAATTACTCTTCATTCATACTCTAGCACTAACTTTGCTCATGAAAGAGAAGCTTTCTTTCATGCTTGAGGGTCTCTAACCGGGTTTGCCTCTCAGTAGGCAGCTGACGACAATCAGATATTTGCAAAAATGGAAAGTTTGGACAGACTTGGTTTTCGGGTCTTCCTCTGCGTCCATCCATATTCTTTTGAATAATATTTCACCGGCTTTCCAACTGGCTTCTTCAGGTCCACTGAAGTGTCAATGCAGTCTTTCGTCCGTCTTTTTATACTCCTCCATTTTGGTGCCTTTGGGCAGAGGCATGTCCTGATTTCTCCCTTCCGCTGAAAACTCTGTATTCTTGCATATTCATGCAATGATATTTGATGTGTTGACAATTTACAACACCTTAATAAAGTTTAAGTATTGGTTAAATAACATTTTTAATCCTTTCATTCCAGCATATTTTGACCTATACTGCATTGTGTATCACTGAATGTACTGGCGATGATGTAGTTAAATCGCTCCATCGGTCGGTAATACATATACATACTACTGGTTCACTTTACGATGGAATTCACATTATGATCGGTCCTATAGAACGGATTACCATAGTAATGTGGGGGTAAATTGTATCTTTCCCAGCAATTCAACCTGTGTCTTAGAGGACGAAGTTATACCCTCCGCCCATAAGACACAGGCTGATTTTAGAGCACATTTTGGAGTAAAAAAATGTGTCTTATGGGCCGGGAAATACGATAATCTGCCTCCAGGAGACACTGACCTCCAGAGCTAAGGACCTCAGACATCCACAATCCAATTCTGTTAATTAAGGAATAATGTCCACCTACCTTTGACTGGGACTGTTGCCTTGGGGTAAGATTCCAAGTAGATGGAGGAGATGGGCGAGGAAACTTATCCACTGGAGTAGACATATATGAATTTTGCTGCCGCAAAATATTTATCTCCCTGACAAAGAACATGGAAAAAGAAATAAAATTCAGTATTAATCAATTGACATGATTTAAAAAGTGCACACTGTTATGTCATATAGTGAGTTACATTAATAAGAAATTTATCCAGGTAGAGGAAAAAAAATTTAAGTCCAGAGGAAAAGAATTGGAAAGCAACCGGATAGGGAAAAAGAAATGGATAGCAAACAGAAAGCAACCCTCCACAATGCAAGCCAACTGGAAAGCAATGGAAGGTAATCGGAAAGCAAAGTTCCTTTCCGTTTCCTTCCATTCGCTATGGAAAGGTATAATGGAAAGCAAAAATTTTTATCTGGGATGTGTCATTTCATAGACACATAATTGAGGCTCGACATTACTCAAGTGAAAATTTTTGCCCCAGAATAATTATATGCAAGCAATCAACTCTGTTTACAAAACTAAAAAGCTAAATTCTTCACTCTATAACAATGTTCTCGTCAAAAAAAAGGACAAAAATGCAAAGCATGCTTCATTCACGGACATTTACGCTGTATGAACTCAAATTATTTTCATCAACTGGAAAAATAATACTACAATTAATAAAACAAGAACTACATTAAAAACTTGCTGATTCTCACTAATGCTATATCCAATGATAGGCTCCTGAGCTTCCGCATGCCGCCTTTAGGCTGGTAAATGCCGGCAGTATTTTTGCAATCACTGTGATGGTACATGGCTGAGATGACATTTGGAGATTTTTTTTTCATTCCATCTTTTGGTTATAATTTATGGGTATTCAATGGAGCTCAAACGTAACTCACATGGATGAAATGATCTACTCCTGATCGAGCGATTTTGACGAGTTCGTATCTTGACTGCAGATGCAAGCCGTCGTAAATAATTTCGTGATCAAGAGCTGATATGGTTTTTCCCATCCCAATTGAGTTCTACATGAGGCAATGCAGCAACTTTGATACACATTTTATTCCTGGGATCATTAGCAGTGCTTTAACATGGTCTTCTTGGGCCCATTTCAAGAAATAAAGTAATTTCGAGAAATAAAATTGGACAAAAGCACACACGAGAAAAAGACTAGTCTCACACGATGCTCCTCGAGTCACTGCCGTGGAATAAGTGATTCCCCTCACCATATTCGTCGGCTAAGGATGTTTGTGCTTACTTGGTGTTTCCCGAATAATACTACGCAAAAAAAAAGCTTATCTTCTTAAGTGCTGACCTTCCAGCATACTTCTCGTCAATCAATCCCCTTCTTGGATGATAGGAAGGAGGGTGCACAATCCCTTCCCAGAGCAGGCAAGAGGGCTAGAAGAAGGGAGTCCCTTCTTGGAATGGCAGGGAGGGTAAGAAGCCCGGGGGTACCTGAAGCAAGACTGTACTGACTTGGTATTTCTCGAATAATTGCTGGTCAAGACATGACGAATCTCCGCAGATGCTGACCGTCTGGCATGTGTCAAGTCAATTATAAATTATCCCTGCCTCACTCCTCTGTGATTTTCTTAACGTCATGATGAAGTAGATCTTAGCACCGAAATGAGCTTCGTATGTATATCCAACAAGATGGATATACCAAATCCTGTATTCATTGCTCAGCGAAATAATGAGTGTAGCAGCAAATGCTAAGATAAAATGCAAGACTGATGAAAAGGGTGGAGCATCATGCCAAAACACTGACACAATTTCATTCGGACGAAGTCTTGGCTTTAGTGCAGAAAAGGAAATTTCATCGGTATTGAGGATGGAGCTCAAAATATATATAATTTTCATGTTGGTAATTATGGAATTTCCTGACTCGTTTTCCCCATTTCTTCCCACAATTATAAAAAAGATTAATTTTATCCAAGAACTGAACTAACAATAATGTAGACAACTTTAATGAATAGGAAGCATAAAATATGTGTACATACTGCTCAAGTGTAGGTAGTACTTAACAAGTCTCCTTCGGTAAATAACTGTAAAGTTTTGAATATTACCCTCATCCAATGGTTGAGCTTTACTTGCAGTATTTGGAGGAAGACAATGCATTTATTACGGAATTCATGGGGAGATTGGTGGCAGCTTTTATAAAACAATCTCGGTTGCTGGCAAACAGTCTCTCAGTGCCCAAAATATTACAGTGTAGCAAAGTGAGAACCCTGAGTCATGTCCTCAAGTCAAGTGGTGCTGTTCAGAGATAAGGGAAGTAGGAGAAGCAATGAAAGGGAAGGAAAATGCTTCACAAGGGTAGCCTTTTCGAAGGACTGTTTCCAATCATTCATACGGTTTGTTTGCAACACACTCCTTTGTTTGAATCAACTGAACGTTTCACATTTATGGGATTTCCCTACAATATTAATGATATGGATGATGAAAAAAATGGGGCATAATTTATCCCCTAGTGCTTCCTTTACTTCATGTAGAAGTCAACCCCTCCAATAATTTTAATAATGAAAATTCAATGAGCTATAGTACTTAGTATGATATTCATAGTGAAGCCCTTGCCAGTACTTTGTTTTAGAGAATAATAACTTCCAGGGAGTGCTTGGTACAAAATTCGATCTATTTCTGGAGAAAATCGGCCAAAAACTCCGAACCCACTATAGTACACAAAAAGAGAAATTTTTCGTGCATTATATACCTCTCGTAATTAGGGGGAGGATTCCAAAGGGGGGAGAATGGGAAAAGGGAGCGGGAGGGTGGAGCCAAAGTGAGGCAGGGAAGTTGGCAGGAGAAGGAGGATTAGCTGGGTTGAGGGTAAAGGGGAAGTGACCTTCACAGAGACAATAGAAACATGAGAGGTTAGGGTGGGGTGAAAAGGAAAAAGACAAGTCCTTATCTTTCATTTCTTCCCTTTCGCCCCTCCTCATGCTTCCAGTGTCCCTCCGAAGTTCACTAACCAATGGGAGTCCTGTACCCTCAACCCAGCTAAGAAGCTAATGCGAAGTATCCATTGTTACATTGTAGTTCTCAAGTTCTTGGGCAAAGTACGCGTGGCAAAGCTTCACGATTTCTAATGCAACCTTGAGGATGCCCCCATGAAAACCATTGTTTATGCGTCAAAATTCATAATAAATACTTTTTGTTTCTGTTGGAACCAGGACTAAGGTTTGGAATTTCGTAATATTGGAAATGTTGTAATATCAGAAATTTCGTAATATCATTTCTTTTACAACAATTTGGATACCCCTTTGGTCGGGACCAATGATTTTGCTTTGTAAAAACGAAAGTTCGTAAGAACGTGGTTTGTAATAAAGAGAGTCTACTGCATGTATTATATAGGGATTGGCAGATTACCATCAGTAATGCTTACATTTCAAGTTCTTCAATTTTTTTTCTCAGCTTGTAGATTTCTGCTTTTGCAGCCTGGAATTTGGCTGCCTGGAAAGAAAGACATTAATTTTGGTAAATAGCATAAAAAATACAAAGCACACTAATTAACTACAAAATATGCTTTTTAAGTAACAAGCATTATTGGATACCATAAGACTGGATAAATAAGATATATTTCAACAGTCCTAAAGAAAATATGAATGAAATTTAGCTTGCCAAGATTAGGTTTAGAAAATTATAACCACTGAGACAATGTTTAATTTTTCTTTCTATGATATTTTTAATAACATTTTTAACTTATGCCTCAACTCTGTTGAAAAGTTCAGCAGAACCTTTTCAGTAGAGTTGATGTCACCAGAACATCATTTGTATGTATTCAACAAAAACCCAAAGATTTTTTAGATCAGTGATATCAAAATATTAGAGGGAAGTAAATGGTTAAGTTCATTCACTACACTGGCAATCATCACAATTTTACTTTGATGTAGCAGGAGATAAATGCAATGTTTGCTACATTTACTACAACAGTAATATCACCGATTATGTTTACTGTTCCATCGCCAAGGGCTCAGGAAGGATTTACAGCTTATAAAATGAGTATGATTCAAAACAACATCAGTATGTAGAGTAAACTCAACCAATTAAAACATTTCATCAAAGAAAACAAAAGTATCAAGCAGTTATTAAATAGAGTCTCTTCCTATTTGCTAAATATTATATTTGAACTCCTCGCTATCATTCTCGTTGTTGGAATAAAAAGAATAAAAAAAGTAAATTAAAATTTTCCAAAATTCCAGATTTATTTTGAAAGAAAATAATCCTTGACATATACTACTTTGGTAGATCAGGTTTAATTGAAATTGTAGTTAATATCAAAATACTTTAGTCAATACCCAAAAAAATTAAATATATATAACATTACCTTACCCGTGCATCAAGAAAATGACTGTGTGTTGTGGGTTGCATATATTTTTATTACCTGTGATAGATATAATAATAATAATACATAGCTTTATTGTTCTTTTGGTCTGTTAACATAGAACATATTCATAAACATTTATAAATAAATAACCTTTCACAATAGCTTTACAATATTGTCCGAAAAAAACTCATCAGTATGTATAACAACATTTTTTAAGAAGTAGTTCTTTAAGTTTTAATTTAAAAGAAGACACAGAGGACATACATTTCAAGTTTGTAGGTAACCTATTGTAAAAAAGTGATGTTGAGTGAATAGGGCCATTCTTACATACAGCACATGATTGTACTCACAGGTGAACATTCTCCCTTCCACGAGTCAAGTGACTATGAACCATCGAGTTAGGAGTGAACATAGATGGATTCTTTTTTACTAATAAACATGAGTGAAAAATATATATGCTGGGTAAAGTCAAGATATTCAGTTGCCTAAACAAATGCCTTCCAGGGGTCCTGATGGATACACTCAACATGGCCTTTATAGATCTCTTTTGCATAGAAAATGCCTTCCTTGCTGCGCTCGAGTTACTCCATAAGACAACTCCATAGGTCAAGTGAGCATGAACTTTTGCATAGTATGTATACAAGTTTCAAAATTTCCACGGAAGTAGTAGGGACAAGTTTCCTGATCATAAATGTCCCAGTGGCTATTTTTTAATTATATCATTAATATGAGGATACCAATCAAGGTTTTCAGTCAAATATATTCCCAAGAATTTTACGGAGCTAAACTTCTTTATAGGTTTACTTGTATCGACTCTAAGAAGAGGGGACAGTATTGGTGGATTAATTTTATTGTGAAACTGTAGAAAATTGATTTTTTAAATTAATTTTCATATTATTCAAATTACACCAATTAAACATTTTGATTAAAGTTTGATGAGCAGAATTACAAGTATCTGCAAAATTGTCACCCCACACAGTGAAGATGTGTCATCAGCAAACAAAATGACTTCACAATTGGGTAAGTGGGTGGGAAGGTCATTAATGACTATGACGAACAGAAGTGGGCCCAATATAGAACCCTGTGGGACTCCGCAATTGGTTTCAACCAAATTGGACTTGAATGTGTTAGTGCCCAACTTGTGTTTAATATTAATTTGAACCAATTGCTTAAGGTTTGATAGGTATGACTTAACCCAAGACAAGGCAACACCATTAATTCCAAGACTAAGCAATTTAGAATAAATCAACTGATCATGATCAACTGAGTCAAACGCATTCGACAAATCAAAAAAAATTCCAATTAAGTCTTTCTGATTGGAAAGTCCCCAAATAATTTTATTTATAAGCAGAAAGGCTGCAGTTGTGGTCGACTTTCCCATGATGAATCCATGTTGAGAATGGTGAAGAAGGTCAAAATGACATAAATAGTTAACAATTCGGTTATAAAAGTTTTTCAAAGATTTTGGAAAACACAGAGAGTATAGAAATGGGTCTATAGTTTTCTGATTCACTGTATGACCCTCTTTTATGAGTAGGTACAATCAGAGAAGTTTTTAGCACAACAGGAAATGACATACATGTATGTCATTGTTGCTTTTCTCTATCTAAATGTAAACCAAATAACTGAAGACAAATGCTTTTTTTGTATATCATTCAAACATCAGTTATTGAAAACGGAAATCACTTCTCCGTCGTATGAAAATTTGTGGAGAAATGATCCACAAATGAGTGAGATAAAATGTTTTGAGTAAAATAGTACACCTTGAGAGGCAAGCTTCCTGAATGGAAGAAATTGAGAACTTGCTTGAAGTTTGAGAGGCTGTAACTGAAAAACTACTGGAGCTAAATAAATAAAATTTGGAGCAGTCTCTTAAATTAGTGAAGGGATGATCTGTACCAAATTTCGTCAAAATCTGAGTCGGTGGGTGTCATGGTGTGGTTGAACTGACGTGAAATGACCCGTGGATGATTGACGTACTTCAGCTAGCTTTGTTTCTCATCAGTTGTATGAATGTGTAATAACATATGCTTAAACCTTAATGTAAGTGAATCTCATATAATTTAATTCTTGTATAATAATAAAACTAAGAATGTTTTTATCACAAGTAGGTAATACAAATTGGGCAAAACTGGAGGAAGAAATGAAGGAATGGTAAGCTGGGGATAGAAATTTTGGTCATGCAGAGTCAAAAAAAAATACATAAGATTCTGTGATAAGGAAATCCTACATTTTTTGATGGTGATGAATTGAATCGAGAGGAATACAATTCCAAAAACTAACTTACAGTCATCCTTCTGTGTGAAGTCAATCTCTGCCGATGACCTTCTTGGAATTCAATGATTCGTGCAATTTTTTTCAGTGCTGACCCAGGATCATCAAAGAACTGCTGCACATCTGCCCTCATCTTGAATGGAAGAATTAATATCACTTAAAGCCTATGAGAGCTATTATTATCTAGATTGCAAGAGCCTCTACTAATCCATTATATTAATGCAATGCACAGAGTAATGATATATGTACCTTGTTTACTTGCTATTTAGAGTTTATATTCATACAGAAGAATTCTGTAATGTCAAATAGTAAGTCAAATATTACACTTTTGCAAGATACCACAGAAAATACCATGGAAAAATGTGTATGCTGAATGAACCAACAAAGATTTGAATTTAGATTTTTTTTCAAGACCCATTAAATCTGTATTTCAAAATGCCTCTTTTACCCATTTTTACTCTAGATAAAAAAATCCAGTTATTCAATTCCCCATTTTTTAAATTTTAAATCTACATTTTCACATTCTCTCTAAATATTGGTTATTGTACAAATGCAAAAAATCTTTATTTCATTGTCTAAACTTGTTTCTTCCAACAGGTTTGCTTCAACTGTGTTGATAAACCTAAAACCATAAGAGGGTTAAATTTTATTTTTTCAGTATATCGAAATCCATCATACATATCTGAATTTTTAAATCCCTCTGTTATCGATGTTTAATCTAGATATCTAATACCAGATGTTAATATCTCGCATTAAAAATCTATATTTTAAATGGCTCTCTAAATATCTGTTATTACATGAAGGAGCATGTTAAATCCACTGGCCAAATATTGCTTGAAATTAAGAAGGAAGAAGAAGGTAGGTATACTCAGATTTCATTGGAGAACAGAGCCATTTGCATACCCGTTGCTAAGGGACCCACCGAGGAGCGGAACTCTTTGTGGACCCATTGCTTGGAACCCATTGAGGAGCTAAACCCATTGAGGACCCATTACTAAGAAACCATTGAGGAGGGGAGTCTTATGTGGAGCCATCACTTGGAATCCATTGAAACTTAGTGGACCCATTGCTTTAAACCAATCGAGGATCTGAACCCTATGCGGACCCATTGCTCAGAACCCATTATGGAGCAGATCTTTTGTTGATCCATTGCTTGAAATCAATCCAGGATCCAAACCCTATGTGGACCCATTCCTAAGAACCCATTATGGAGCGAAACTCTTCACGGATCCATGAGCCCATAGAGCCCATTTTGTTGATAGCAGAAGGGGAACCATTTGTGGATCCATGGAACCCATTGCGCTGAACTCATAGAACAGCGTAACCCTTTGTGGACCAAATACTCAGAACCCTTTGAGGAGCGGAACTCTTTGAGGACTCATTGCTTGGAACCCATTGAGCGGAACTATTCTGGACCCATTACTTGGAATCCATAGAGGAGCCGAACCTGTTGTGGACCCATTGCTATGAATCCATAAATAATGGGAAACCCTTTTTGGACCCATTGCTTGGAACCCATTTAGAAGCAGAACCCTTTTATTAACTAATAGTCAATGAACGTCCAAAACGGGGGAGTAAAGGGCATGGAAGAGGACAGAAATGAAACTTAAGAGATTTATTTGGAGTTGATAGCAGGTAAACATACTACACAATCATTCCATCAATTTGTTTTCGACAATGCTGATATTAATGTATGTGCCACTGACGGTCAGACCACTCATATGGGTGGTGGTATTGTTGAGATCGAATTAGTTTGTGAAACCCTCTTTTTGTTGGTCACGAGCTGCCACTGAATGCACCCCTCTGTGATTTTTTTCCTTCATCACTCATGACAGCTTCATATGTAAGATATAACCCCAGAAAAATGGGAAAGAGCAATGTGCTGTTTTCTTACAAAATTCTGGAATTTCCCCAGAAATTTCAAATTGCTGTAATTTTCGATAGCAAATATTTCGATAACTATGAAGAATAGAAATAAATGCAAAGCAATAATTTTGTAGGAAATTTTGTCAGCTTTAATTTCAAACGAAATAATGTATTCTCCACCAAGCACAGTTTTCGAGATAAAAGCGAAAAACCAAAAAAAGGACCAATACTCCATAAAATCAACAGCATAGAATAGACCCTAGAATAAAGAACCTTGAGGAACATCCCTAACTACCTCCTGGTAAGATGACATATGCTCTTCCACCCTGTCTGTTGTGAGGGTTACAGCATGGGTTCTCTTTGGTAGGAAAGATCTTATAAGAATGTTTGAAATTCCTCATATTCCATAGAAATGAATTTTCCTCATAAGAATCTCGTTGTCCACTGAGCTAAAAGCCTTGGCCAAGTCTTTAAAAATGCCAACAGTATTGAGATTATGATCAAGGCAGAACGATATGATTACGAACAGAGTCAATACAGTTTCTGACGTAGGTTTTCGTGGCATTCAGGTTTGCAGTAAGGCAGGTTTTCAGGTTCCTTCCGCGTTGCCATCCTTCTTGGTGGCGACGTTTCACCTACTGTGCCATAAGCATCCTAAGGCCAGGCTGAAGTGGAGAATGCATCAAAAGCGCTGATATTTATCTGGTTCAGTTGGGGTGTCTTCGCACCATAGCTGGTTCCTCTGGAAGTGCTAGGAGCTTCACTCCAATGGAGGCCCTCTTCCCAGGGTTACCGAGCGAGACGACTTAGGGCAGTGCATGTGTCAGGCACCGTGCGAAGGAGGTTCTGAGTTAGCCACCCCCTTCAAATGTACGTGATCTCATGGTTTGAGACCACATTCCACCAATGCCTGTATTGTTGACCTAAAGGGCCACGCCAGTTTGCTTACGCAGGCACTCCTCAAGCACAACTTCTCACGTCAAGAGTCGAGGAAGAGGTGAAGTGGAGAATGCTTCGAAAATGCCGGGATTTAGCTGGTTCAACTGGGGTGTCTGCGCACCAGTTCTTTACTGATTGGTTCATCCCCAGGGATCTGATCTGCGAAATGCGGGAAGGGGCGAATGTCCCTTTTGGGGTCATGGAAGACACGTATCTAAGTATTGGAAAGGGGGTAGCCATCTTTCCTATTCATATTGTTGGGAAGTTTGATTATTCACACAGCTTCTCTGATGAGTCTAGGGAAATATCGTTTTTTTTAGCCAGGATCTTTTGTTCTTTAAAGTTGATTCTGTGACCTGGCTCCGCCAAGAAATGTTAATCAATGGCTGATTTTTCTTCTTGTCTGTTCTTTAGTGCTCATGCATGTTCTTTCAACCTGCATTGTATGGCCCTCTTGGTTTGTCCAACGAAGGATTTCCCACAACTGCATAGGACTTCGTACACCCCCTCATGGATCCCAGGTGGGAGGGAGTCTTTCGCTTGAATGAGTTATCTGGCTACATATTTTGTTTCCACATCCATACCTAGATTGGATGCGATTCTTCGCAAGGACCCGTGATATCCTCTCTGTGGTGCCACTGATGACAGAATGAGCGATTTGGTTCTCGGCCGTGAATGATTGGCGGCCTTTGTTCCCCATTATTGGACACACAGAGATTCTCCACTTCAGCCTGGCCTGAGAACGCCTACGGCACAGTAGGTGAAATGTCGCCACCAAGAAGGATGACAACGTGGACGAAACCCGAAAACCTACCTTACTGCAGAGTCAATACATTTACAAATGGCATATTCTGCAGACAGACCACCTATTACCGTATTTTCTGGTAAATAACGCGCAATCACAAAATTTCATTGATATGATAATTGCATAGACAACGCACATGTACTAGATAATACGCATTAAAAAATTAGGCTTCAATTCAAGGGACCACAAAAATTGGGCTTCGAATTATCCGGGGTCGAACTGAACGTACTTTCTGAAAATTAACAAAAAAGATTCTGCATTTTTGGATATAATCACCGTATTGCTATATTTTTCGATAAAGAATATGGCAAAGAAAATGCACTAAAATGAGGAGTTAATGAACAAAATTCTTCATGTTTCTCAGATTCAAGTTAAAGTTGGAGAAGTATGCACTATCAGACGCGATCACGCGGAAAAATAAAAACATGCATGGCATGTGTCCAGTAATAACACATAAGGTGAATTTGTTTTCACCGTTGTCCTTACCGTACCACCACAGACCTTTAAATTTACCGGCCAGCTGTCTGCCCATTTTCCCCAAGACTTTTCTACGGTGAAGAACTGCTGCATCATCATCCTTGCCCGCTGAAAGTCCCTTATCAGTTACGACCGTGAACCAAAAGTATCACATGTCACTCATCGCTTTTCCACGCCGTAAATTCTCACGTGGCTTAGAATAGTGGATGGTCTTGGGAGAGGGGAGAGAAGAGTAGGGGTGGAGCATCACGTCAAGGTCAATGACAAACCCAGAATCCCTTAGCCCTCAGAAAGAACCTCGAGGGAACCCACGAAAAATCGCTGGCAGTGTCGGACAGACACCACCCAGAAGTAGTCCCTATAACTTCTGCCTTCCTTGCCTTGTGATTCACATTAGAGTTTAGGGAGATGGGACAAGAGTAGAACGGAAAAGCATAAACAAAGCTGAGAACCATAACTCGCCAGCAATTCAGGGCAAACTAAAGAATCTGGGGATGCACGTGAAGCGAGATGGGAGGAGTGGCCACCAAATGATAAAAGTGCTTACGCAGGGAAATTGAGTAATGGATATCACACCATCTGGAAACTACTACACCACCATACTTATAGCAGATGAAGAATGATAAAATATCTACTGATGGTACCTAGCAAAGATCACTGTTTCCATTTCCGCGAATGTCAACTTCCTGGCAGTTTTCTCTTTTGGACATGTTACCACATTTATCTATTTGCTCTCTGATCTCATTCTTTTTCATAAAGATTGAATTTAATGTGCTAGCCGACAACTCGAGGCATTTTCCTAAGTCCACACGTTTCCCCCCTGGATTCTTTTCTACTTCTTCTACTATTCTGAGACGATCTCGCAAAGTTTTTACTTTCTTTTTTGGATGAGCCATGATCCAAAGAAAAATTAAATTAAACTTATAAACAAACAAAAACTGACAGCAGTAAGTGAAAGAAAACTACGGATGAATGCACACAGAACCACTTGCAATGAAATGAACTCTGGGAACGACGCTATCGCGGTCACAAAGTCGACTACAAAGAGCACAACGTGATTGTGTGACTGTGTCTCCAAAATTTTAGTCTTAAGAGATTGCAGCGCAAATTAAACAATGTAAGTTCTTCGTTTAATTTTTTTTCAAACCCAGTATGCAGGAAATGTTGCGGAGGGACCATGATATACAAACGATCGCTGCGGGAAATGATACTTCAGAGAACAATGTCTGCGGAAATAAATAACGTTACTGATATGCAGCTTCATACAGGACTAAGTACGGCGGACGATAGTAGCAGGAAAACGATCCTTGCAGTAACGATAGATCGAGGTTTCACAGTACTTATTCCTTTTTAATTCTTTCTCCCTTTGTATTTTATTCATAATAATGTTGTGTCATTCGTTTCTAAGTTCTATTTTCAATAAAACAAGATTTCCATTGTACATCGCGCACTATCATTTCTGCCATTTTTTCATATTAATTGTATAGATAACGCGCACGTTATCTACCAGAAAATACGGTAATCCATATTGAGATTTAGATAGATATTGTTGTTGACCAAGAAAGACATCCGCTTTGGAATGATACTTTCCAATGCTTTTGAAAAAACTGATTGTTTTGTTATGGGTCGATAATTTGCCATCCATTGGAGATCTCTCATATTGAGTAAAGGTATCACAACTGTCATTTTTAATTTACCGGGAAATATACTAGAGGAATGAGAGGTATTGATCAAATGTGTGATAGGAGCAAGTAGATATTCTTTGCAATACCCTTCAGATGGGAGCAGTGAACCTCATCCCACCCTGCTGAATGTTCTGAATTAATTTTGTTGATAACCAATTCTATTTTCTTCTCACAGGTAGGATAAAGGTATATGTTTTTCAGGATTGAATTATTATGGGGATGGTTATCTGTGCTTGGCTGAAAGCAGCTGATTTTTCCTCAGGATTGAGTAAATCTGTATTGAAGTTAGCTGTTATCAGCTCTGGATTGGAAACTAGAACATTTTTGTGGAAAAGTGCATTGGTTGATTTATTCTTCCTGAATTTTCCATAGATGTTGTTATGTCCCAGGCTGTTTTAGATTTATTATCTGAAGACGAGATTGAGTCGATATTAAATGTCCTTCTGGTGCTCAAACAGCAATGCCTTCATTTCAGCAGTTGTCACCCCTCTGATACCAAATGCTCCCTTCCATGCTCTCTATCCATCACAGATCATTAAATATGCAATAATCTGGAGTCCCTTGACCATTTCCTATCCAACCTATACCAGTCTCTTCTCTGCATAGAATATCCTAAAACCCTTTTGCATAAAAAAATACTCCCTTTATCCTAAAACCCTACCATATCCTAAAACCCTACCATATCCTAAAACCCTACCATATCCTAAAACCCTTTTGCATCAAAAAAATACTCAGTAAGTCTTACAACCACCATCGATTCAAATCCTAAAAACCTTTCCATTTGCACTACATTCTTCCCAGGCATACAGTCCTTGAAACATCTCGTCAAAGAATTATTCCCTATCCTTTCTCTTACGCCATCAAACATTAATTTATTCCCTTAATGTACCTCCCTCACAAAAAAGCATCCCCCTACACCTATCAATTTATGCAAGGCCACCAAACCTCTCACCAAATAAGTTATCAACTCCAAAACTCCTGCCACCCATTGCAACTGGCCTAAATACAAAAAATGCTTCATATTTACTATGAACCGTCTCCAAAATTGTTACCTTCCTTCCAGTTCCTCCCCCTCCTGCACCACCTCTAAGCCTGCCTTCTACATTGGACTTTGTAGCACACCTCTCAACATCAGAATGAATAACCATCGTGCCTCATGTAATCCCTCCAAAGAAAACTTCTCTCACTCTGCCCCTACACATGTGGCCTCCCATAATATGTACTAAATTAGTGCAATGTAGCCATTCTGGCATCTCTCCAATTCATCTTTACAATCCGTTCATTATTTATATGGGGATTCACATTGTGCGCATATTTGATGTAATGTAATGCTTTTTTTTCAAAGTATTCAGAACAAATTTATCGATAAAATTTCCATTAAAATGAATAAATTAAATAGAAATGTGTCTATTTGTAAACAATGACTAGGATTTTATGTACTTATACTATTTCCCAGAGGGTGAAGTTCCTGGTGCATTCTAGGATGAAAAATGGTAGAAAGAACAGATTAACATACATATATCAGGGTGGCTACTGATATCCAATTCATAAATTCCCTGACTTTTCCCTGACCTTTCCCTGAAGTATTTACCAATTTTCCTGACCGATTATCAAAAGGTCACCTATTATTGCAATATTTTAAATCTGTCGAATTAAATTTTCATCAAAACTCAGAAAATCTAATAGCTGAAATCAATACATTAAAAGCAACAAGTAATACTTTTTACATTCTAAAGAAAAATCATATTAATCCTTCATAAGTTAAACTCTCATCCAAATTATAGTCGTGTCGTGGTAGTTCTAGGAAGTTGAGGATTACTGAAAAGGCATCGAAGGGAAAGTTAATGGCCAATTTACTGGCGGACTCCGGCACAGGTATCACTAAGCCGCACGAAAAATACAAACCAAAGCCAAGTTGTTGAACTGGATCAAAATGGGATGGCACGAGTGACCTTCAGAAGTGAATAACAATTTGGTTAACATGGTTATAACCCCTTGACTGTTAGAGGGAACCAAAAAATGTAAAAATATTTGGATAAACAAACAAAACGTAAGCGCGCCACTGCGAGCAAAGACAGGAGGCAATTAGCAACAACAGCATCATATTCAGGAATATCATATTAGAGGTGGTTTGTGACCTGACTAAATTGCTTCGAGAGGGAGCTAAGGGGGCTATTCAACAATTACATCGAGCGTGAAAGTTGGGAAGGGGAGTAGGGCTCTTCTTACTGTCTCACGAAGGGTATGGGAATCGAAGATGATCTTGCGTAAGATTTTGTTTACAAGTGAGATCGTACTTGTATTACAATTTTAATAATCAACGTATCGTATTTTTAGAACTGCAAGCATGTATTTACGACGAGCTAGTGTGCTCCAGCTATCTCTCGGGAGTTTAAAATAAACCGGAGGTGAAATTTTCCGAACAACATAGCCTCGGATTACTTGTGATGAGAGTAATACATTGTGATCATGGATTTTAACACTACTAGGCAAATATCACAATAAGGATATGCAAAAGGGATACATTGTACGTCTGATTCACAACTAAATAACAAAGATTCACAACTAATAAGATTCATAACTGAATTTTCCACGAATTGATGGGGCTTATTCCATGCATGCCAGCGACGGACATTAGTTTTAGTTGGTGAAATAAAGGGCGAGAAAGACTGGGCGATAAACGAAATGGTAGAAAAATAACTACAATTTTCCTATCCCAGTTTCTCCCAGACTGTTACGAGAATTCCCTGACATTTCCCTGACTTTTCCAGAAATTCAAAATTCCCTGACAATTCCAGGTTTTCTCTGACGATCGCCACCCTGTATATGTATATCATGTTTGGTTCTGTGTACATTTAATGCAGCAGATTAACCCTCTCACTGTTGTGGGTGTGTATATGTGCCTGGTCACCGACGTGCCGTGGGCTCGTTAATGCACCGTGGTTTTCGTGTCCTACGTGCGAAAGATGAGTACACGTGCCTGGTGAGCTTCCTCTTCTCTCCATAGTGTTTTGAGGTGTGTGTTATGTCGCCCATTGCCCTAACAAACTCTTGAGGGTTCTACAGGATTCTTAAAAAGTTCTCTGGACCGTCACAGGGCGCTCGCTCATATTGCTTGGCCTTTCTTTTTCCCTCCAAGCTAGAGGATTTCCCTCACTCAGGCCCGTCAGCCTGGGAGTTTTCCCTTCTCATCCTAAGCAAATGAGGGTCCTTGATTATCCCTTAGCTTTGTGATTGTGCTTAAAGATGATCATTTTACCCATAGCTGCTAGATTTATTGCCTATACGACTTTCTTCACCACTATTTTCTTTCTCCATGCATATTTATACTAGATGCTTCAGTCTTCTACCTTGCTTGCCTTTGTGAGTTTGATTTTCTGCATTTCCTCTTGCTCATTTTTTTGTCCCATCGCATACTGTCTGGAAATCTCTGTAAGTCTTTAGAAATAATTCCACTGTGCATTTTCTTGATAATATCTCTGGGCTCTCCTGGACTTCTCTTTTGGCATTGACCCCTGCTTTGTTTCGGACATTCACATTTTGACTTTTTATTGACCTCTGTTTTTGATTGAAGGTGGTGTATTCTTTGAATTACCTGAACAGTTTTCGTTCATTTATTGCCCTGTGTTTCATCTTGGATATTTCTCATGGCATTTTGGATTTTTTTATTGTTTTTACATTGACCAGTACTTTATATTTGACTGTTCTTGTAGCATCCTTGTAACTTAAGCTTCATTTTGTACTTGGATTATCATTGGCTTATTCTCCACCATCCCTTTTGAGATATTCACTGATTCCATGAGCAAATATATATGAAGGACACATGCACTACAAGAAGAGCATTCCAACAGAATGTGTTTCAGAAATTCTGGGGGGGAAATGAGAGCAGGGATGAACGTTTAGACAATTTTTCCAAAGTTTCTCACTCATCAGGATGCCAACTTATGGTGAAATTATGTCACAGGACAGATACCATACTTTGCTTCGTATGTTGCATTTCTGCAATAGTAACTTGCCTGATGAAATTGTTTGCTTGGCAAAAATTAGGAACATAGTCAGAACTCTCTGGAAGCCCTTCAGATATGCTTTTTCCCCTTTCCAGAACCTTTGCATTGACGAGTCTCCTGTTGTTCAAAGGGCATTTGTATTTTGAACACAAAGGACACTAAAATCTCAAGCTCGCTCCACAATATAATTCAGCACGGGAAGGAAAAAAATCCCAGGAATAATTCAGCACAGGGGGAGTGACTCAGCCACCGAGCAGGCCGTAGAAAAAGGGTTAATACAGATGAGATAAATCTCAGTATGTTGGGTATGGGTAATAGGAAGGGAATGAGACAAATCTTAGTGTGTCCAAGATGGTAGGAAAACTTGGATGGGCATGGGAGAGATTGGTATAACGGTAGGTAATAGCCATGAAAATAGGTTCTAAAATAATGTACCTGTTTTCTAAATCTGAGAAGGAAAAAACCAGTTGAATTGGCCAAATTCTCTTTCAATTTAGTTCAGAGGTCAGTGAGATCTTACGCGATTAGAGAAACCTCTCTGAATCTACGTCCGAGCAAGTTAGCTTGGTTATTTTGTAATAACCTACGAAAACTTGTCTAAATCTTTTCACTATAGGGCCATAGTGATTTCATTCATTTTAAGCAGGACTCATTATCTTCTTATCCACCTTTGCACACTCAATAAGTGTTTTTAAGAAACACTGATCATTGTCAGGTGCTAACAAAGAATGTGATCCAATGAACCATGCCTATGTGTATGAAGATCCAGCCCCGATGTGATAATTTCAACTTTTCCTTGGTTGCAACACATCTGTTGGAGGGTGATTGAAAATGGGGTGTACTTGAGAGGCTGAACATCTGGGGAGACCAGGAAAAGACCTCTCACGATGCCAGCTGGGTTTTAAGTATTTTCTGCATGAAATTGGTGTTTTGAAAGATCAAAATTGTGTAATATATTTTTAAGTGTGACAAAATACATTTTGTTTCAGGGTGATTCCATGTTCATCCAACCATAAAAATGAGATTTTGAAACTCACAGACTCAGATTTTGACTTGGTACATTCCTTCACTAGTTTAAGCGATAACTCCAAATTTTATATTTCTACCTCTAGCAGTTTTTCAGTTATAGCCTCTCAAACTTCAAGAAAACTTTCAATTTCTTCCATCCAGCAATCTCGCTTCTCAAGGTGTACTATTTTACTCAAAAAGGTTTACCACCCTCATTTTTTAATAATTTCTCTCAGATATTTTCTAGCTATGACTCCAAGGCTACGAGGATCTCCGAAAAAAATTGCATGAGCCCTTATATGGTCTTATGCCCTTATGGTAAGTCTTAGCAACATTTTTCAGCAAAAAACATGGTTAACTATCAATGCAATTATCACTAAAAGGGCATGCGTTAATCTTTACACCTTTTTTTATCATAATCATCCTATAGATATGTGTTCTCATAAATAATGGCTTTCTTTGAAATGAAGCTTAATCTCACAAATATTAAGCTTCGTTTCAAAGAAAGGAACTGAAAAAGTAGACGGTTTAATAGACTGTGAAATAACTCTTTTAAGATGTTAAACAGATGCTTCTGAAGAACTGCACACAATTCGCCTCCATCATAGAAGTATTTTTTTTAAGTAAAAATTCTTCAAAAACAGTGTTGTGAACCTACTCAAAGACACAAAAGGGCAGTAGAGAAATCATTGAGAGCTGTGACCGTGCACTAATTTAGAGTTTCATTGTTGAAGGGGTATAATGTGAAACCAGACCATAAATTATACTCAACATGATAGTGAAACGAGCAGCAAAGAATGTGATGACAACCAAGTTGGCACTCAGGATATTGGTTTGGCTCCAGAAGATGCAGCTGGTTTACAAAAGGAAGATACTATTGCAACACTCAATTCATCTTCCAGTGAGGTAGGCTGTTCTCCGTAAAATTACATGCTCTTAGTGATCACCAAAATTCTCATATGGGAGAGAAAAATTGGGAAAGCTTCAAGAAACAGTAAGAAGTAAGATTGAGCAAGAGCTTAGAGTAGATATTCCAAAACAAGTGCAGCAATGCATATGGTAGAGAAAGAAGCAGATATGGACATGCTTGAGGGAATAATTAGAGAAAATGTAAGGGATACTGAGAAGAAAAAGCAAATGCAACTGCTAACAATTCCTGCTTGCCTGGGGTAGAACAGGAAAAAAATTAAGGAAACATTCAATGTGTCTGACTATTCTGTTTGTCAGGATCATAAAATTTTTTCAGAGAAAGGAATGTTAGAAGAATTAAATCCTAGATGTGGAATCAAACTGAAGCCTGAATTAGTGGATTTAATGAGGAAATTTGATGAGAGTAATGAGCAATCACGAATTCCACCGGAGATGAAAGATGTTGTAAGTACAGGACGAAAACAATATGAGAGAAAGCGAATGATTTTGGTTAATCCACATGAATTATATTAAAATTGTAAGTGGGATCATCCTGGTCATAATCTGGATCTGTCCAGTGTGGCATAAATGTCACACAATGTATTCATCCACACTAATTGCTCTTTCTTTGGAATGGGGTGCTGCACTTCTACTTCGTACTGCTAGTGCGGATAGGGAAGCCCACCACTTCTATGTAGTTTCGTTAATTCCCAGTGATAAGAAACATCTATTCTTCTGAGGGCCCTGGAAATTCAGCTTCTTGCGTTGAATGAAATCCTAGACATCTGCTTTGTGTAAATGCTCGCATTGTTTATTGAATAATGCCACTACTGTTTTTGTTATTGGTTTTTATATGGTAAATGAACAGGGTAATTTACAAAATGTAAATTACTTGGATATTTCTTTCATGTTTTTAAGTAATAACATGATGCATGACGGAGTGACATTATGTCACATTCGGCAGATCAGTGTGCTAATGCTTCACTATGCAGAAGTTGTAACTATTCCATTTTTTATTATCATCTCCCGGTTAAAAATAATTTTTACCAACCTATTGTAAGGGATTCCACGTAAATGCTTTACAAAATGCAATGCCATCAATACTTAATAAGTAATAAAGTCTCATACTGAAATATTTCCATTGCGGGATATCATATAGCACGTTAACAACAATCCATCCATTTCTCAGAGCAGTAGAGCTTGAAAATGGAGACACTGATGATGTGATTTCTATCTACAGTGGAAGCCCGGTATAGTGAGTACGACTTATTGCGAGAATCCCGTTTTAGCGAGTGATTGTCTTTGCACCGCCAAAAGGCCTATGTTTTACATGTAAAATTAAGTGGATATAGCGAGGCCAAAAAGTTCCTTCCCCGGTATACGCTCGGTATTACGACAGATATCTCTCGAGGGCGATGTACCACCTAGCAAAAATTAACTATTTTGTTTTATATTATCTGTTAATTAAACTAAATATTCAAGAAGTGAGCCATATCTGCAACACCTAAAGCCAGTTATGTCCAAACATTAGTGTTTTACGGCCTTGAGTACGCTGTGCGCGCTCCCATTTTACGTTCTTCTTTTGTTAGGCCCAGTCATCAGTGAGAGGGGAGTGGGCGGACGACAAGCAAGTTGAGAGTAGAAGAGGGAACATTCAGCAGAATGAGAGCGATCTGTCGGAGCGATTGAAAAACTCAAACCATTCTGTCAACTCGATGTGCCCAATCACACGGCAGCAGAGAGTTGTGATGTCGGTATGGGGCGGAGTTTACTCGGTCGGAGGGGCGGTGTTTTCTCGGTCGGAGGGGCGGAGTTTACTCGGTCGGAGGGGCGTAGTTTTCTTGGTCGGAGGGGTGGAGTTGTCTCATGTGGTTTGAGCGGCAGCATCATGTCCGCGAAACGTAAATCTTTGGACCTTAAAACCAAAATTATAGACGAGTGCGAAAGTAACAGGTCTTCAAAGACTGATATCGGGAGGCGGTTTGGTGTGTCGTCATCTACGTTGTTCACAATATTAAAGAACAAAGATAAAATTCGTGCAGCAGTGATCAAACTACGACGACCTAGCAGCCAAAAACATTTGCGGCACGGGGAACATCCTCAAATGGAATCTGCACTATTCAAGTGGTTTTGTCAGCAAAGGTCTGCAGGACTGCCCATAAACGGTCCGATGTTAAAGGCGAAAGCTGACTACACTTGCACGAAACATGATGTGCTAGCCAATCGACTGAGGTATTTTCTTTTCTAGTGTAAATAAATACTCGATGACACTAATTTGCGGCAGATAATTGAATTTGAATCATAGATACTGCTAGGAATAGGTGACTATGCGAGAAATATCTTCACCCACCAGTACATGCTGTATTTCAGTGAACCTTCAGGCCAATTTTCCCAACTGATGGACGTACTGGTTAACATTCGAAAACTCAACAAAGTTGATATTATCGTCATGACATATTCGCAAAATTATCCAAAAACTACAGTATACCTAATATTTTAATTCCGATTAGTTACGGTGTCTTTACAGCTTTCTTCGGCGATCGGAAAATAGAAGAACTGGAAGAAAAACACCGAAACTGGAGGAATTAATATTTTATGCAATGGAAAATGTCCTGTTTCTTTCTTAAAATTAGTTGATATTCCACTAGATTGTGCCTGAAACGACTTTTTTTGCTGTTTACCTTTGTCAAATACCATGGAAACAAAAGAAAAATGGTAAATACGAACGACTATGAGAATTAGGTGGCTTTATTCAACACTTTCGGATACAAAGAGCGCTCGATTTAGCGAGTGATTTCCGAGGGATTATGAGCACTTGTTAAACCGGGCTTCCACTGTATCTTGAACTGCTAGAACCTATTGTTTATTCTGATGAGGGTTTGTCTGATGTCAATTCCAGTGGTCACCTTGATACCTGAGAGGCAGACAGACGTGCAGGTGTGGCTCCTGTAAGGAGAAGCCAATCGCATGAGTCCCCTTCTGCGTGGTTGAATCTGGTGGCATTTATAACGTTGATCATCCTATGGAGGAGGATTTCATCTTGGAAAAGCCACATCCAAAAAAATTTGACTTGGTAGAGAAAGTGGCTTCAACATGAAAAAAGATCTTGGTGAAGGTAATAGCTTTTTTCCTGAGACAGATTTTTTCAAAATGAGATTCTTGGATTGAACATTTTGAATCTCTTTTTTACTGATTATGTTTTTGATTTTCTTCTGTAGGAATCGGAAAAATATGCTGCTTTTCTTGGCTGTTGATCTCCTAAAATTACACGAGGAGATGAAATATTTTATTGCCATACAGATTTTAGCTGGCTATAATAGGTTCTATTCTAAGCGATGCTATAAGGAATATGCCAGTGATGTGCAAAACAAATGGTAACTGATGCAAGGAGAAGAAATAAATTTCTTAAAATTTTAAAACTTCTTCATTTTAAAGAAAATACAAAGCCCAAAATAAGAGTCAAATGGAAATCGAACCTGAAAACTGATAAATACAGAAAATGTTTTTGCAACTGTTGCCGAGCAGAACAGAAGCTGAGCACAGTCTAGCATTTGATAACTGCACGATAGCTTTATTTGGTAGGCACTCCTATGCAAATGTTTTCAGGGAATCCCAATTCACGTAACCAAGTTTGGTTTTAGAACAATACCAGCGGCTATCTAGAGGATTTTGAGCTGTACCAACATAAAAACCCACACTCCAACCTCAGATACGAAAGAGACTAGGGGAAATGTGTATTTCCCTTGATTTCAAAGTTAGGTAATTTTCAAAAAGACTAAGGTCCTTGCCTTTCCGGATATACTATTATAAATTATTCACAGGCGTGTGTTCCTGGAGAGGGGTTCGTACTAATGTCTCAAGATAGTGCTGATATGTTCATGCTTGCAAGATGGGTTGGCATTTTCATCATAGCTTCAACGTGCCATGGTATCCACACACTAGATTGAATTGACAGCCACTATATAAAAGATGAAAAGAGAGAAAGAATGCACCACAATCTATTTCTCTTTTTGTATATCGTGATAAAATGTTTTGGAAGATTAACAGAATTTGGGAGGCACTTATCGCATGGACTGAAATTTTGCCAGAGTTAGAATTTCCATGTGCCAAAGATTGTGATTGAGTATTTTCAGGTAGCTGGCGGTTGCTGCTGTCCATAATTGATGATAACTAATTAGTATATTCAAGTACGTGACAGTTGGACTTCAGACGAGCACTCCCCCAAACTCATTTGAATTTGTACACATTGAAATCCAAATACATACTAGCATTTGTTGTGGTGATGTACTTACTTCTGCTTCTTTTGTAAATGAATAAATTTGTAATTTCCCCGATGAATGTATTGTGTAATCATAATTTTGAAAAAATAGTACATTATATTTCATGCAATGTTCTCTCCAAAAGCGCATTTTACATCCACTCAATGACCATTTTGAAAGATTATTCTAACCTAAATAAATTAAATGGAAAAAAATTAGGAATAAAAGTATAAAATATTTTTTCTAAACGATAATCACTATGCTTCAGGCAATAAGTGCAGATGGAAAAGTTGAGTATTTAAAATAAATGAATCCCTTTCTCTTAATAAAATAAATTTTAACATTTTCTCAGAAAATATAATTATAAACTTAATATCAATTAGTATAAAAATGCCTTAAACTTTTAAATAGCAAATGGTAGAGGATTGGCAAATTTTAAAATATCCATGCAAAATGAATATTTAATGTTGTCATTTATTTAGCAATAATATAAATATCTGTGTACACCTCAACACATTCACGAAGTAGGCCTTTTTTGTAGACGATTTCTGTACATACGCACGGGACGTAAATTTTCATGAAAAATGAATACTAACTTTTCAGTTTAAAAAATTTATAATCGAAGTTTCCCTTTGCTAAAGCATTATTATTTTTATATTTACGGGGAGTGGAAAGCAATTGTAAGTGATTGAATGATAATTTTCTAAACAATCCCCAATATACAATCACACATCAAATTTGATAACTTTTGTGAGAGTAAATTTTCTTTTACACGATTTTAAAGACCAGTGATGCGTAGATGTCGCAGGCAAACATTTTTGGATGCTCTCGAATCATCTATCTATTTGTTATCTAAAAAAAACAGTAAAATAAACTTCAGACGAATTTGTCATTATTTTCTCCTGTGGTATATGCAACCACACCCAGCACAATTTAAAATGCCGAACATTGGAATCTGATTTGCTAGAGATGTCTCTGTCATGAGCTTCAAGTAAGTAGTCTTCATAAGAATGCGAAAAAACAATGTGGTACCAAGGAGTGTCTTTGACGTTCAAACCCGAACCTGAGTTGACCCCGTTGACCTGAAACTGTTAAAATTATTGTGGGTGTTAATTGGGAGGAGTTGAGGAAGGATTATAAGTGGCCTTTCAGGTTCCCGGATAAGGAACACACTTTAGGTAACCCTTTTCTACTCCTCATCTCTTGCAGCTGCTAATATAAGAAATTCTGTACATAAATTTCGCTAATGCTCATGGGAAAGCTATGTTCATTTCTCCTAGCTACTTATTTTATTACTTTTACCAACTGTCTTCTAGAGGCTTTTTATTTCATAGGAAGGTGTTATTTTCTGTGTGGCGATCTACACCCCGAAGCAGCACCCTAAAATATATTTTAAATGAATGCATCTTATTGGCAACTTTTACAGCTTTGCTTCCTATATATTCATGCATGTAGTGCAAAAGAAATCCGTTGCTTGCAGTCAAGGAATTCAGTTATTTCCTAAATGAAGAAGTGCTTTTACTAATAGTGCAGGAAAAAACAGGTACACTGCCCAACACCTAGCGTCTGCCGAGCCCAAAAGAAGATTTCTGATGAAAAAATGGAGGGAAAAGCCAGTAGAAGAAATGAAAAGGTTCCTTGACACTATTTTGAGAAAATAAAACCAAAATTACCATCAATAAAAATGGTGCTAAATCAGTGTCAATTAAACCCACGGGAGATGAGAGAACTAGAAACACCATAGTGATGGCAGCCATAGCCAAAGGGCAAAAACTGACCCATTTAGTAATTTTAAGGCTTCAAACAACATTAGAGGAAAAGTTATCATCTGGCGTTGTTTTGTGTGTGGGAATAAGGATGGATGGCCGGCAAATTTATGCAATATAGACAACGTAAGCTGGGGTAAGCGCCTGGATGCATTTCTTCATCAAAGGGGAATGCTCATACTTGACGCCTCCAAGGGTCACCTGAGAGAAAATGCAAAGAATACAATGGCTGAAATATGTATGGGCATATTTATTATTCCTGGAGCGATGAAATCAAAGTGGCAAGAGTGAAATGTGATTAAAAAGCCTGTCAAAAATAAAGAATCCATAAGTCACTGTATTAGGGAAGGAGATTAAAGTACTTTTTATCTCAAGCTACTTAAGTAGTTTGGGATAAAATCACCAGTCCAGTGAGCACGGATGTGAGAGATGCTGTAAATCAAATAGCCAGGATAGTAGCAAAGGAAGTTATTTTTTGGGACGAAGAGATTGTAGGTGATGACTTGAGCATAAAGCAAGGAAAGAGAGTGGATGTAACACGCTCAACAGGAGAAACAATTACCCTATTAATCATGTGATGTATCACCATGCGGGCTTGGTGCTGTGCTATCACACCGAAACAGCAATGGCCAAGAAAAACCAGTAGAATTCACCTCAAGAACCTTAAAACCAGTGGAAAGGCATTATGCTCAAATTGACAGAGAATATTTATCACTTGTGTTTGGAGTAAAAAAATTTCACAACTTAATTGCAGGCCGGAGAGTAAATCTGATAAGGTGTGGCTAATGATCGGTTCCGATCATTAGCCACTTCTAGGAAATCTGGGCCCAAGTAAACCAATCCCCATGATATTGTCACCCAGGATGTTTCATCGGAGTTCTTACCGTTAACCTATGACTACCACTTGCTCTATTGCCCTGGACGGGATCAAGGGCCAGCAGATGCATTCAGCTGTTCCCAGAGGGATCTAAGATGGGGTATCAGCAGAAGTGTTCATACTAGAAATGGAGCAACTACCCATATCTCCTGAGTGCTTAGCAGAGGAAACAACTAATGATGCCATACTGAACCAGGCGAAACTCCGGGTGCTGAATGGATGGACAAATGCAACCAGCACATCTGAATTGCAGCCGTATGCCCGCACAGAACTGACCCTCTGCAAGAACTATCTATTTTGAGGAACAAGAGTACTCACGCAAAAGACACTGAAAGAGGAAGTACTGTAAATTTTGCAAGCTAACCATCCCAGATTAAGTTATCCCAATGAAGATCCCGTCCCAGATGAAGTTATTGGCCCGAACTTTCGTCTGGCAGCCTCTGTTAGATAAGAACATAAGAGGCCTATGTTAGTAGTTGCAAGATGTGTCAAAAAATGTGAAATTTTTCTCCAAAAGCCCTAGTCTGGTCAAGGGAGCAGGCAAGGAAGAAATGGTCCAAGTTGCATGTTGATTTCATGGGACCTTTTCAAGGACATCAATTTCCGATTTGCATCATTGAAGAATAAATATACTCTTCCTGTTCTGTGTATAGGTTTCCTCCATTTTGTAAACATTTGAGTGGTGTAATGGTAACGTACTTGGTTGACAATAGTGAGCGAATGGGTTCAACTCTCCCCAGGATTTATTTTTCTGGTGGCAATTAATTTTTTAACTATCCCGAAATCAAAATAATGTGACAGTACACATAGAGCCACAAACAAGGACCACTACTGAATGATGATAGAATATTTACAACAAATGTTTTCAATGAAGTTTTTCAGCTTAAAAAGAATTTTTGCAATCCAAGCTTTATAAAAATAAAATTAGTTTTTTTCATTATTAAACTCTTGTCATTCACGAGATAATCTTGGCCTGAAGGCCCTAAATGGTTGCAAGTGGCACCGCAGGTGCTCCCAAACAACCTAGTCAATAATAATTTGCTAAGATTCATTAAGTCGATACCTTCCGCAACCACTTCCAAAATTAAACAATTAATGAACCGCTTCCGAGCAAAATGCACTATTCTGTGGATGAGTATATAACAGATAAACTCAACTGATGACCTTAATACTTTACAGTTATTCTCATGTGTAGGTTATTGTGTACTTTTTTAAGTCCTGTATTTTTTACTGATGAGTTTTAAGTATCTGACCACACAATAAAAAAATATATTATTACTATATCAGGTTTATATTTGGGCAAAATTCAATGTTTAGTGATAACTGTTTATAGGATTAAAGAATCCTTAGCTAATCCAGTTGAAAAGATTTGACAATGATACGAAATACTGATGGCTTAATAAAAGAGAATGCAGATGGGACAGTTCTGATAGTAAATATTACCTACCTCATTGGAAGTACGTGGAAGACTGGGCAGTAATGGTCAAGACGAAATTTTGACCACCAAATGCCAGCTGGTAAATGCCGCCATTATGCATAATAATTAGAGGCAAACTAGAAGTTTGCAGGATCGTTATTTTTTAATATGTTGCAAATTAGATTTGAGGAGACATTGATAACATCATCACTGATGTCTTCAAGAACTCTTGCAAAATGCCTTAAAGCCATGAGTTTACAAAACCTGTTTAAACAACGTTTAACATGAAATATAGGTCTAATATGAAAGAACAATATACAAATGTCTATACATATAAGAAATATTCTAAATCCTGAGGAAGAATTAAGTGGCCTTTAGGAGAAGCACCATTAAGTATTAATTACTCGCACCGGTGGATGGAGGGAAACTGAAGAAAGATTAGAAATGGAAATTTCAAGACAAAATTTTAACCAGTCATTTTTACGAGGTCTTGATGATGTCTAGAAACATATTAATCAAGACTTCCCTCAACACATGGCATTAATTCTCACAAAGTCCAAAATTATTGGCCAAAAATCACCCATGATTTGTAGAATACATCCAAGCTCGCAATAAAACTTGACATTCAGATTTATGGACATAAGTTTCAGTTGTCATTTTTCGGTTATCCAAGACCAAACTTTGACCTTCGGCAAACTGAAAACCATTATGATGCCTGAAAGACATCTTCAGGGGCACATTCCAAAATTCACTGACAGTACCACCAGAATGTATACAAAATAAGTATGTAGAATGTTTCCCAAAGAGCATGTGAATTTATGTTTTTATAGCCCTGTGACATTGGTAAATTGCTTTTCAATCCCAAAGATAGTTTTCATTTGTTTGACAAATGTGGTATATATATGTTACAATTTACTACACCTAACTGCAATAAAACACCTAACTGAACGGTACGAGATTTAATGTACGAATTAAGGAGCATAATAATTCACTGATTAATCTGGATACCAAGTACATGTTTGAAAAGCATTTAATTGACAATGATCATGTTTCAAATTTTAATCTTAATGTGTTACATTGTGGGGACTAAGGTGCCAAGTTGGATTTTTGGAAAACTTTGAAATAAGGACATTATTCGAATTGTATAATGATAAATTGGTAAATGAAGTGGTTCCAATGAACTCCCTGGGAGTAAGCTCGTATTCACCTTCCCTCTTTTCCTAACCCCTCCCCCTCCCACCCTCTCCTTGCTTCCCCCCTCCTTTTGTCAATGGTATAAATGTGAGACTGATCGCGTTGGGGTTTATTAACCTCTTGAAAATGATGAGTATTCGTTGAATCCGGCACAGGAAAAATAAAAACGCGTGGAAAACTACAATGTTTATTTCTTTCTTACTTCAGGGTTAAATTAACATAGTACCTGCATGTATGTTACCTGTCAGGAAAAGTAAGTTGGGGCATAAAACGAATTACTAGTGAAAATATTCCGCGAATCAACCCTTAACAACCCATATCCCTAACCCAATTTTTAATTTGTAGTTAATCATATTTTCTGTCAAAAAACGTTGAAAAGACAAACTAAAAGGCTACAAAATAACAGTTCAAGGGTCAATGATTTTTTTCTGAGATCCACATAGACTTCGTGGACACGGTTAGAAAATATCTTGATTCAGACGAATGAGTAAACATTTTCAGAGAACTATTAGAGATATAGATAATATAAGATTTGGACCTGTCACTTAAATGAAGGGATGACATGTACAAAGTTTCATCATTATCAGTGCTGGTGAGGTTGGACTGACTGAAGCGCACATTTACCTACATAAGTATTGGGTTTCATTTCCACTGAAAACGCCCCTTTTCGAGCATGTCCGACACATTACAACGGTAAACCCGCGTTTATTCACAAGGAAGGGGCGGCAACTAAATTACCTCCCTAGCAGACATACATTCTCGAGATAGCTTAAAAGCATGGGCAGCTTGAATCTCTTTCAGACTTATTTTACTACAAAACAGAATTCCAGAGAATTAAGGTTTTAGGTACCTCGGGTGTCTAGAATAGATACAACAACAATATTAACCCTGTTCAAATTAGGACTGGCATAGTGCATGAGGGGAGCGTGGTGGCCTAGTGGGTAGAGCGCTTGGCAACTGATCGAAGGGTCCCGGGTTCAAATCCGGGTGAAGCCTTTGAACGTCCTCAAACAAAAATCCTCGGAGTGCGCGGTGGCCCAGGGAAAGGAACTGGCCCCCCTACCCTGAATACGTGAAATTCACACGCCTGTGGCTTAGTCCGGGTTGAGCTCTACCATCAACTATCCAAACCAACCTTCGGGTTGAATCACTGGGTGTGATAGTACATGAGGAACAATTCAGCATAGATTTCCTCGAAATTACGGCATTGTAAATGTTTTAACCTCTAAGCACTTAAAAGGACCATCATATGTATGAAATGATGTGCATTGAAAATTGCGTTGAGTAAAGCGGCGTTTATATTAGAAGATAGTATGCGCAAATGCATTCACGACAGATAGGAAAATAGCTTCCTTGCCCACGTTCTCGCGACTTCTGTACAATAATTTGCGCAACTTAGTGCCTCGTGTATAACTACTTACAATTATGGTAAATGTGCTAAAAAAAATTACAAAACTGGAATATGGATCGTCAAGACTACAGAACATAAGTTCTATGATAGTCTTCAAACCACCTCGCAAACGATACAGACAATTAAGTAATCACCTCGGCTTCCAATTCCACTGTGGTGCAATTATTGGAGCAAATCTTACACACATCCACGACACCTATGTAGAGACAATTTGTCGAATCAGAATCAATTAAGGTCAATTAAAAAATAAATCAAACATATATTAAATAGAAAAATAATCCCACAGGCTTTCCGGCATTCGACACAATATATGTGTCCACAACTAGTAAGTTCAAACTTTTTTCCCTTTTTGTCACCAGGTTGCAAATAGCAAATGTTGCAATGAACCCAGTCCATTACTTCTTCTATATATTGGCCACTAATACAATATCAGGGTCAAAAACTCGTAAGGATGGGCACCGTAACTTTCACATCAGCATGTGTCTCCTATGTATCTTGTGATATTGGTGATACTTCATCATTTGAATGTCGAGAGAAATCACATAAAACTTGAACCGGTTTAAATCCGAATGAAGAATGTCCACCCTATACACAAAAGCACATACTGACATTTCTTTCCACAGTAACGTTTCGCCACACATAAACCAAAATTCGTATTTTGAAAACTCGTATTCCTCGTTGTACACCAATCAAAACCAATAACAAGGTCGTTCGATGTTGCTCTATCGAAGAGAGAATCGAGATATCTATCGACCTTGAACCAATAACTGCCATCAGTGCCACCTCTCCGACAAGAAAGACATCAACGATTGCATGCGCCACCGGCCTCCACCATTTGCCACATACGCCACATCCGCTACCCAACACATAATAAGAAACAATTGAGAAACGATCTCAACCCGATCCGAAATCATGGCAGAATCCAATCCGTCGTCGGCTAGCGAAAGTTTTACAGATGAAAATGCTGGAAATTCAACGGCCAGAATTCCCGCTACAGTTGAAGGAATGGCTGTGGCGTATGGAAGTTTGGTTATAATGGCTCTATTGCCTATATTCTTCGGTAGTTATCGGTCTGTGAAACACCATAAGGAGCAGAAGGTAACACGTATTATGCCTTCTGTTGTCATTTCACTGTCTCTTTTGAGATTTTTCTCTATTTTTGTCATGTGGAATGTTCCACAACTTTTGACTTAAGCTTTGAGTTATTTTATGTTTTTTCCTTCATGTCATATATGTACTGATATTCCCTTTCAATTGGCTCATTGAGTACATATGTGTCGGCGTTTAGCATTTTACCTCATTGCGTGGCAAGAGCTCCATTGAGTCTGAGCCTAATGTCTGTTTATAGCAGCTCATTTTATGTTAAAAATCAACTCTGTAATTCAGTGTGAACTGCAATTAGTGTATTGCGTTTACCTCGTCAAAGCTTCTCTTTTGAATACGTCACCCTCTCCAGTCGGTCAAACGAATTCTGAAATTATTCAATGATAAATTATTTCATTCTCCTTCCTCGTGTGGTACCTACTGAGCAACTCTAAATCTGTCAGATAAACTACCTTTTACCAATTCTAAGCTACAGTGTAGAATAATGAAAATTTTACCTTAAATTTTGAACTAACACTATGGTACGGTATAAATAAATCATTAGTCAGAGGTTCTTCTTGGGCTTATTAATATGTCACTTAGACAAAAAGATAAATTTTTACATTAAGGTTTTAAACAATGGGTATATACACTCTCATGCCCTTAGTATTGTAAAACCTAAGTCGGTCTCTAACCCACGACCTCTGGTTTAACAGTGCCAGAAATTTAATTTATTTCCTTTGGTTCTGTTATATTCTTCTTATAGTACTTTCGGAACTTGTTTCTTTTTATTTATTGCTTATTATTTTTCTCTGAGAAATTAAGGTTCCAGTTGAAGGTTTTTGGTTGAGTTTTTTTAAATTATTTTATAAATTACCTAATGCAATTGTCTTGTAGGATATCCATATTTTGTGTTTTTAATTTGTAGTAGTCCTTCTAAAGTTATGTGGTAGGGAAAATTAAGTCCATATTTCAAGAATGTAGCAAAATTTGCCTGTTCTAATTTTGCCTAATAGTACAAACCAAAAGATTAGTACACTAGTGTTTTTACTCTGAATGCCTTCTAAGTGTTTTGAAGGCGTTCAGAGTTCACCTTTGTTCTGAAATCAAAGGCCATTGTCTTTGGAAAATCTGATATCAATGGTAATTTTGCAAAATGAGAACATGTTCTCAGGCCTACTAATTATGTACCCTGTCACTGTTATTTGCTTTATGCTATTCAGATTTTCAGAGATTCAGAATTTCAGATTCAGCTAATGAAAGATTTTTTCTTAAGTTTTTTCTTTTGTAAGGTTCTTTACATTAAGGGAGGGATTCACAGTTAAAATAATTTAATATTTTCTTAAATGTTACCATAGGGCACTTTCTGCTTAATGGATTAATATCTTTCGTTATCTATGTTGAATGCTATTCGATGATCTTTAATGATCACTATAGGCTTGTTCAAGATTTATTGTGGAATCTAAAACTGGCTTTGCACAGTCTTCCAATCAATTGACATGGCAGAAGTTATTGGGTTAAACAATTCATGCTTCCACATCAAAGGTAACACCACTTTTCTTCATTACTCCACTACTCTAGAATAGAGTATCTGCACAAATTTTGGGAACCACGGAGAATGTAACCTACAAAAACCCCAAATCTAATATTTGACTATTCTAAATTTCGCACTTTTTAAGCAATTAGTGAGTAAAAATCATAATTTGAGCCTTTTGCACAATTAGACCATGGCCACATAGCATCTGAATTATGTGACATGGCCATATAGTGTCTGCTGTGAGGTCATACCCCATCCTCTGGAATAGCTGCAGGTTTGTTTAAATTTGCTCTTGGTTTTATCTTCTGCCTTGAGCTGTTTAGATTCAGTATAATAGGCTAGATATTGTGGAAATATGTCAAGGCGGAGCCATATAATATCGATGGCAAAATTAGTTTTAAAAAGAAAGGCTAAGGTTTGAAGAATAAAGTGGTAATATAACCGATGTACACTCAAACTGCTTGTTATGCTAGTGAATTACTTGTACAAAAACTCTTTTGTCAATCCTGCTATGAGACGAAACAAAGGAGTTTTAGAGAATGGAGAGAGATAACCTCAGCAGTAACCTGTCATGGGCAAATGTGCAAAAAGGATAACCTTAGAAACTCAACATATTATTACAATAGTCTCATTCCCATGTTCCTGCGGGGGTAGCCTTGAAAGCAGCTTGTGATGTCAAACACAACATGTATAAAAAATTAAACATTGCTTGCAGTCTCATTCGGATTTACAGGGCCTTGGAAGCAATCTGTGTTTGCATAGTACATTATCTCTTACGATACTTATACAAAAGGTTACAAGTTTTTGGATGCATTCGGATACAGGGTTTTTTCTTGGAAGCAACCTGTGTTACACAATATATTTCTATCTTTTGTATGTTGCTTCTGAGGATTGCTTCTAGTTTTGAGCATTTCGTGACAGGTTATTTTCGAGGTTATCCCTCTCTTCATTCGGAATGACTCGAAGCAAGCAGGGCATGACACAGGATATCGGCATGAAAATAACAATAGATGGCTCTGAAAATCCCCAAGTGTGAGAAATTGTACCTACCCTTGACTCAAAACTACAAACATTGAACTATTAGGTAGTGACATAACCCCACCACCATCAACATTGCTAAAGATACTAGCAGATTGTAGCATTCAGAAAACTCATTATATGATCATGAACAACTTCGAGTTGTGCAATATGTAGAAACTCATATCAAAATTGTATGGTGATCATAAAATGTTTTCATTGATTTTTTTCAATAATCAAACCATTGTTTATTACATTTTATAGAGTTAATTACCTGTATTTTACCTGCGTAACTTATATAAATATTGTTTCCTCATTAAGAGTTAATTGAATGATTGCCACACCTCATAAAATGTGCATAAATATTATTGATAACTTATCGATACTTAAAGTTTCACTGTACTATCAAGTTAAATGTGAAAAATATACCCAAATGATTGAAAGTTTATGAGAAAAACATTTCCAATCTTACTGATTTTTAGTAGAAATTTCAAACTGCTAGTTGAAAAATTCAGGAGAGTAACATGTGCAAGATTACACATCTATCTTTAAAAAGTTTCAAGCAATGCAATAATATTTAAATGAGGAAGCTTACTACTTAAAAAAAATATATATTCTTTATGCTCATATTGTCGAGTGCCATAATGATCACACAATATCAAGGTGTCATTTATATGGTGCAAGTTTCATAAGTATAGGTCAAATAATTTTTTATTTTTAAACTTTTGCCGACATTTCAGATGCTTATTCATCCATCTTCTGGGCTATAAACAATGATGTTTGATGATAAATGATTGCTTCTTCTGAATGAATTGCAATCATTTATGAAACGAAATGAAACTATCATCTTACATCATTGTTTATAGCCCAGAAGATGGATGAATAAACATCCGAAACGTCGGCAAAAGTTTCAAAATAAAAAATTATTTGACCTATACTCATGAAATTTGCACCATATAAAAAAAGAGGTCGAGAATAAATACCATTTGGTGTCATTTATCTTTAAATTGGCAATAATAAGCCTGGCGGAATTAAGTTGCTATGATGCAATGCAGAAGATGTACTTAATTGCATTCCACAGTAGTGATAGGCAATGGATGTGAGACTGACTGATGATGAATGAGTACACAGCAACAACATAATCAATAAATACACAGTTTGCAGTATAAGATATGTGCATAGTTTACAGTCACACTTCAAAATGAAAACCTCCAAACTGTTTCCCTTACACTGGTACGATGTAAACAGGCCTAAAATGCCATCGATTAATTTAACGATAGCATAAGGAACATTTTATACTTGTAGTCTCTACTAATGCTTTGGTCATTTTTCCTGAACTCTTAACATGTTGGTAGAAAATGCTGGAGAAATACTACCTCTCTCTCTCATGATTAACACAGCTTAGTACTATTCTACAATATTTTATTATTGCACAATGCATTTTACCAATTTACAGCATTGTCAAGTCCACAATATAATTAATAAATTAAATTGACAAAATCAGTGCTGATAGCTCAAATGTAATACATGTTATAGAAATCTAATTGACCATAGAGAATAGATTTTGAATCAATCCCGCATCCATACACACACTATTGTCGGCTGTGTTCCAATTATTTGAAGTTGTGTCTTCTTTATTTGACCTTACTCTTTTGCATCTCTACCTTCAATTCTCCCGTGATTGCATCTTAATTCCTGCAACACCCCTTCACCTTCTAAGATGCTGCAGTACTTATCTTTAAAATGCTCCTTCCAGCAGTCTGAGACCAAAGTTCATTACTCTCTACTAGTCTTAATGTTCCATTTTACTGCACTCATTTCTGTTGCACTCGTCCATGCGTTGGTCTTTTCACTGTCTGAAAATCTATTGTTGTTTCACCGAAGGTAGTTTGAGCGATATATCAATACACCTAGAATTTGACGTCATTTTAAAGAAGACACTCCCATCTTTCCAATAATATTAAAATATCAACCCCTTGCCGAACTACTTTTCAAGCAATTAGCCTAAGAATACAAGCTGTTTTACATGATAAGATTGCGGCTGTGTGCTCCAGAGGGAGAACATTGAAAAAATTAGAAATAATAATAATACATAGCTTTATTGTTCTGTTGGTCGTTGTTAACATAACATAGCATATTCAGAAACATTAATACATGATAACCTTTCACAATAGATTTGCAATATTGTCTGAAAAAAACTCATCAGTACTATAGTAACATTTATTAAGAAGTAGTTCTTTGAGTTTTAATTTAAAAGAAGACACAGAGGACATACATTTCAAGTTTGTAGGTAACTTATAGAACAAAAGTGATGCCGAGTGAATAGGGCCATTCTTACATACAGTACGTGATTGTACTCACTGGTGTACATTCTCCCTTCCACGAGTCAAGTGACTATGAACCATCGAGTTAGGAGTGAACATAGATGTATTCTTTTTTACAAATAAACAAGAGTGAAAAATATATATGCTGGGTGAAGTCATGATATTCAGTTGCCTAAACAAAGGCCTTCCAGGGGTCCTGATGGGTACACTCATCATGGCCTTTATAGACCTCTTTTGGATAGAAAATGCCTTCCTTGCTGCACTCGAGTTAACCCATAAGACAACTATATAGGTCAAGTGAGCGTGAACCTTAGCATAGTATACCATTTTCAAAATTTCCACGGAAGTAGTAGGGACAAGTTTCCTGATCATTAATGTCCCAGTAGCCATTTTTTTAATTATATCATTAATGTGAGGATACCAATCAAGGTTTTCAGTCAAAGATATTCCCAAGAATTTTACGGAGCTAAACTTCTTTATAGGTTTACTTGTATCCACTCTTAAGAAGAGGGGTCAATATTGGTGGATTAATTTGATTGTGAAACTGTAGAAAATTGGTTTTGTTCTCATTCATTTTCTAATTTTTCTACCTACACCAATTAAACATTTTGATTAAAGTTTGATGAGCAGAATTACAAGCATCTGCAAAATTGTCACCCACACAGTGTAAATGTGTCATCAGCATACAAAATCAGTTCACAATTGGGTAAGTGGGTGGGAAGGTAATTAATGAATATGACGCACAGAAGTGGGCCCAATATAGAACCCTGTGGAACTCCGCAATTGGTTTAAACCAAATAGGACTTAAATGTGTTAGTGCCCACTTTATGTTTGATGTTAATTTGAACAGTTTTTGAAACATTTGAACCAAGACCAGGCAACACCATTAATTCCAAGACTACAATTTAGAATAAAGTAGATCATGATCAACTGAATCAAAAGCTTTGACAAATCATGAAGTAATTTATTTCACCTAGATTTCGTCAAAAAACTAATGGTGTGTAGTTTGTATGTTTTCCCAACTATTTATAAAAATTAATCAATTACTCACTGAAGTCATTTTTACAGAATTGCAAAAAGCCTGCTGTTTTGAAGAGTTTTCAGCCATACGGTGTGAAATAATGAGTCAAGTTAGAGACTTATGTGGTTGTATTTATTTAATTATTTTGAATTTTTGTCACATACAACTATATTTTTGCACCATTAATATTACAATATTTATTTCATACTTCTTACGAACACTGGAATAAAAAAATAAAATTTGTATATGGTCTCCAGTATGACTAGGGAACTATCTCGCTCAAACTGCCTTAAAATCAATATTTCCGTAGTCTTTGTAAGATATGCGAACACCCTGGCTATGAATAAGCTAAAGAGGAATTGTGAGTGGTTAAAATTACCATTTATGAATCTAGTTCCTATAAAATATTGCAAAGTTCAAGGCTTTCAATGAAATGGTACAAAATAGTCGTTTTTTTACGAGGGTAGTTGGAAAAACTAGCTCATCAAAGTTCTTGGAGGGTGGGCACTTCCAGAATATGTAGGTTTTGAGTGTTTCTATACCCAACCCAATCAATACTAACTCCCTTTCATATCTTCCCTTGAAATCATATTTATCTTAAATTAAGTACGACAAGACTGGAAAATAGCCAATGTCACTCCGATATTTAAAAAAAGGAAATAGTACTACTATATCCTATTGTTATTATCACTTTCATGCAAGATTCTCGATCACATAATTGTTATTAATATTATACATTAATATATAATACCTTCCTGACTATCATATCTTCTTCCACAGCAGTCCTTTTATAAGGGTGATCTTGCAAAACCCACCTTGGACTCTTCTTCCATGATACATATTCTAAAATCAGTTGAAGTGAAAAAGCTAGTAGACACATTATTCTTGTATTTAAAGAAAGTATTTGACAAGGTCCCTCACAAAAAACTAATACTCAAATTACATATAATTGGGCTAAACAAAAGAATAGTGAATTGGATACATGATTTTCTAACCAATAGCAAACAAAAAGTAGTTATTGACGGCATTTGTTTCAATGTGGTTAGAGTGACATCTGGCACCCCTCAAGGAAATGTGATGGGCTCCCTGTCTACATTTCTATTAATGACATTAATTCTAGAGTAAGTAGTAAAATTACATTGTTTGCAGACAGTGCTGTAATTTACTGAGAAATTGCCACAAATGCTGACTTAGAAGTTCTCTCACACCAATGACATGTCTATAAAGTGGGTGGGGTAAAGATAAAGGAGTTATCCTTTATTAGGAGGATTTTTCTTTGTATTTCCTCTGCAGCAATTTGTATTTCCACTGCGGCAAGAACTTTGCAAATTCTACATGTTGAAAATACCTCCTGGAAACGATTCTACAGCTTATAAAGCACGATGATACTGTTTTTAATGTTTTCAATGCAGTGTTTCTGTCTGGGAGCCCACACGAATTACTGTTCGGTAACATCTGTTGGGTTGGGCCCTTGGGTAACTTCTGTAAAGCAACAAGGGGGATGGATTTGAGGGAAAATGCGTTAAAGACCAAAGCAGTAGTTTTTGATAGGGTGAGTGGAAAGAATGATTGTACGGTGAGGGTAAATGATGAAATAATTGAACAAGTTCGATTTAGTGTATCTTGGCTGGATGTTTGCTAAAGATGGAAGGATAGATGAAAAGATTATAAAGAATGTAAATTCCAGTAGGAAAGTAGTAGGTAATATGTGGAGCATATCAAGGGAATGAGTGTTTATATAAGAAAGCAAAATTTGCAGTTTACAGAAATGTTATTAATGTTATTCATTGGCAGTGAAACCTTGGTATGTCAGGATATGCATAAGAGTTATCTAAATGCATTGGGAATGGGGTGCTTGAGAAGCATTTGTGGCAAAAACAGGATGTATAGGATTCATTGTTACAAAAACACTGTACAAAATTCCACTAATTATTTTATCGCTGTCGACTGGTTACGATGACTAAAGCGTCATTTACAACACAAAACAGAAACAATGTTTTTATATCCATGAATTCTATCTTCAATTTTCACAAAGTATCGCCACAATCGATTTGGATGTATAGGGTTGAGGAGTGAGTGGGCAATGGAAGAATGTGGGTTGGATGCTCTGTGTAATGGACATGTATGGCTTTGTTGGTTTGACCATTTCAAGAGAATGGGAGAGAGTCGAATATGGGAACAGATAGAGAGAGAGTGACGAATGATGCAAGAGGGAGAGGTAGTCTGAGAAAGTTTGTGCATGCATTTATTTGAAAACTCAGTTCAAGAATGAATTTGGTACTCAACTTCATTTTTTCTTCTGAAGAGTTTACAACTCTGGCAAGGATTTATGTATTTGAACAAATTCAATGTGTTGAAAGATCTCTAGTCAACACCACCACGTTTGTACAACTTCTTGTAGTACTTGCAAACGGTGGTATTGTCCAAAGACTTGATAAAATGCTGCCACACAAACGATTGCAACATTTTTGACTTGCTTGCCATTCAATCTCATTACTTCAATCAGTATGGCCAATGCCACTGTTGGCACCATTTTGTGCAGCATGTGCTGTAGTAACAACAAATAAATATCGCAATCACAGTGAGTCAGTGCAGGCAAGTCTAAAGAAGTGGGCATTTCAAAAAGATTTATTTTTCAGCATAAAGAATTCCTCTGTGTAAATGTATCGGAATTTAATGAATACTAAAAAAATCAAGGCAAAAATGCAGATACCCAATACTCCCTATCAGTATCACCCCAAGTGTACACAAGACACAACATTAACATACAATTCACCTCCCTCCCTATTTTTCTTCTTATTTCCTCCCCTTTCATGTCTGGTGTCCTAATAACCCCAGGCATTTGCCTCTGCGGCAGCTAGCAGGGTCGTACATAGATTACTTTGGGATTAGCTCATATTTTTTCCCCCGTGGGGCTCGCTTCTGGATTATTGCTCTTCACCTCTGTCTTTCTAATTGTTTCCATGCAACATTGTAACCTGCCAGTGCTTGCTGGCACCTCCAATTATGATTCTATCAATTCTAAATGTTCTACATTAGGCCATTTATACATTGAAGAAATATATCTAATTCTTTTTGCGTGCAGGAATCTGGAGAAATACCGGACACCATGTCTCATAAGGATGCTGCCATGTTTCCATTGATAGCCAGTGCAGCTCTGTTTGGACTTTACTGTTTCTTCCAGGTAAGTGCATATTTCAAATGGTTATTTTGCCCTTGTGTTAAAGTAAATATGATGCATCCAAGGAGGAACCTAAATTAAATTACTGTCTTGTGATTTCATTGGATTGCATTATTATAAACAAGGAATAATAATAGCATTTCTGTTAATACTACGAGTTGTAACTCCAAATGTACTAAGTCAGTTGTGACTTTAAACGTATCTCTTGGACCTTAATCTATTGAGGGGAGTATCTAATCGTCTGGTCTAGGATGTTAATGAAAGTTAGCTGGCAGGTAGTCCTACAATAGTGCTTTGCAAATTAACCTCCTTATTGGGGTTATACACCCAATATTTAACCAAAATAACAAGATTTGCATTATGCCATTTCAAAAACAAGAATTTCCTATTGCCATTATTAACCTTAGAATTGAGGCCTCGTACCTACATTGAAGTCCAAGGATCCTTTTAGCGTGTGTGTAATTAAACCACTCCAAACTTTAAATGTAATTCAAATAATCAAAATGGAATAAGTGAGGGTTCAAACTGAAGGAACCTCACAAACTCATGTACTCTAGTAGGAAATAAAGATAACTCAACCCACCCCTTAAGTGGATCGGGAGTTGAGAAGAAAGAGAATTGGAACACACTAGCGTGAAATGCATAGGGGTGTAGACACCAGAGCGCAGGCAAAGGTATTGCGCCTCCGCCGCCAGTGTTCCAATTCTCTATTTATATATTTCGATGCTGCGAGTGAAATTTTCCAGCAGAATAGGTGAAAGGAACCCTTTCTTATGTTTAACCAAACATTTTACGACCTTCCCACCCTTTCCTTCACTGGGGTCCTATTTTATTTATAGAAATGGAGGGACCCAGCATATATCAAACAAAATGCAATTACCAAACAAAATAGTAGCTTGAATTGTAGGTACATTATACAAATATATTATGCAATATTTCATGAACAGTAAGAGACAAATATAAATTTTTTAAATATCTTGTAACAAAGCAGTGATTATATTTTCACAGTTATTATAAATTTTTTGTTTTTGATGGCATTGAAAATAAATTTATTGGGAAAACTTCCACTATCACCATAGGCTTCTGAGTTTTTGTGCCAGGCAGTCGAGTAATAATTGTCAATGGTGTATTAGTGTGTCATTGTATGCCTAGCTGCTCACAGGCAGACTCAGACTCCATCTCATCATCAGAAATTTGATTCCATTTACGGCATCACCAGTGGTCACAGCTAGAGATGGGCCACTCTGAAAATTACCTTGGTAATTTTCGTAAATTACCGTGGTATTTTTTGTAATTTACCGGACTCCTTGAAAATTATCATAATTTTCTAGATAATTCACCTATGTTTGAGATAGAGATGGGCAACATCGTTCATTCCGATGACCGACTCATCCATCGGTCGTCAGTAAGAGGAGTTGATTCTTGAAACTCATTCTCGTTCAATTTTTTTCGTAAATCAGTGGTCCCAAACTTTTTTTATGTCCCACCCCCCTAAAAATTTAATTTAAAGTAATTATTTATTTCAGAGTGAAGGTGAAGATGGCCAAAACAAACTTTTATGATCAATTTTAATATTATAAAGACAAAAATGAAACGTGAAAAAGAAGAAAAAAATTACAGAACAAATTAAAAGTTATATAAAAACCAATTTATTTTTTTTTAATGAATCTAGTATTAAAAAAATACATCTATACATGAAATTTATTTTTTTAACTTAAAACTTATGTTTAAATGTCTCCTAGTCAACTTAGCTCAGGAACCCTTTTTTTCTTGTTATTACATAAGATTTTTTTTAAAACGTGGCCAGTTGCTCGTAGCAATCCGTATGTCTGTTTGTGCACCCAAGCAATTTATTTCTAGATGTTGTCTTGATTGACAAAAGGGAACTAAATCCAGACTCACTTGAGTATGTCGTCGCGAAAAGGTTGAGTACAGTTTTTTCACAAAGTTTTGGAAGTTTCTCGAATCACGATTATTATGTCAATGCATAACACCAATATATAATAAGAAATTAAAATCAAAGGCAATTCGCTACAAAACACTAAACAACAAGTTTGACTCCTATATTAAATTTCTCGATTAAAAAAAAGTTATGGGGCAATGCCATGAAAAAGGAAACAAAGCAGTTGTCTTTCAGCCACATGGTGGACCCTCCAGACTGGAAGATCCCTTCCCTTTCCCCCTCTCCTGATCCTTAACATTTTTATGCCTAGAAATTTGATGAAGGCCTCCTTTCCTACGTACATTACTATTTCATCCACTGTGCCCTCGAGCGATGAATAGTGCCCATGAGCTTCGGGCACTTCAATGGTTCGCGATAGCTTAGGGCGACAAAAATGTAGAGGCCGACTTTTAAAATCCCAACCCCTCAGTTTCCCTTGGGTGCCATAGAGTTCCTGGGGCCTCACACAACAGAAGATGATCCCACTTTTTAAGTGTTGACACATTAAAAACGCTCCATAAAATGAAAGAACAGGTCCAATCCCAACCCCCTAACCCACAAACGATGGAAAACTCCTCATTAGACCCCTAGACCTAGGGGTGGCGAAGACATCTCGCTTGTCAGCAAGGGGCAAGTGGAAAGGGAATGGGCGAGTGTTGAATCATTTGAGGTGAAAATGGATACAGTAGAAACTCGAAATTACGAAGTTGACGGGACCGGAAAAATCGACACTTCGTAATATCAAATTTCGTATGAACGAGTATCTTTCGAAAACATCGCGATGAAGCTCTTTTTTTGTTTTCTTAGATTAAGATGTACTCTCGCGATGTACTTGCATTATTTTCTAAGTTATAATTCATGAAAGTATATATAAATGTGTATTCATGCCCACAGGGTGCACTCATTGTCAGTTGAACACAACTTATTTGTCGGAGTTTTATTAGTCATATTTTTGGGAATTTCAAATTTGGCGCCACCGGATAAGTTATTTTGCCGTTGCAGCTGGCGGTGCGGCGTGCAGCAACTCGCGTATTGGTACTACCCCTCTTTGCCATGATGAATTTTAACAATATTATCTGGATATATCAATTTGCAATGTTTATTGTTTACTTGCGTCATAAATTTTTACGGATGGTTCGGAAGTAAGACGAAAGCCGCGTTTCAATGGAAATCGACTTCCGTGTGTCAAGCTACCTTCGCATCAATTCGATGCATTATTCCGTGCACTCATTCGTTTTGTGATAAAAAAATGATTATTACAGGGAATACGAGGCTCAATTCGAGTCATCGTGATGAATGGTAAAATATCCTTTCCAGGGTATTTGGAAATTGCCTGACGAGCAGTCCTTCCATCCAGCTATCCCTCTCAAACACTCAGCCGGAAACATTAAAGCTGTCAGATTTTAGGGTGATACCTCAGTCGGATCTGAACAATTGGCGCGTCTAAACCGGTTTTTCCCAGAAGACCCTTCAAGAAAAAAGTTCTTCTTTCCTTATTCCTATGCATGACGACATTCATCTGCAAGGGACTCATTCAGCGATAAAGAGAAGGGGGTAACCCAAGAGGATCACTCCTTCACCTTATCTGTTATTATCTACCCTCACCTAGTTTCGCTTTTACCCAGGTGGCTTTTACTAGTGGGAGAGGGGTTCGGCCTCCTTTCAGCGGCCTCGGCAGCAAACACTAGGTTGATGCAGCCGATGATCGAACGAGGGAGCCGTTATTTCGGTCGATTCAAATTGTAACCTTACCCCGTAGCTGTGAGGTTGACTTCGCACTCCTTCATGATTTTTCCACAACCTGAAATTATGTTGCGTAGTGCCCGAGAGAGCTTTGAAACGCATCGTCACATCAGTGGGATAAATAACATAGTGCATCGGCGCATGCGAAGAGAGAATCGGAACTATAATCTGTTTTTACTTCCTTTTATAGGAAGCATCATTCACTTTTGGAAGTGGATACCACGCCAGGAAATCCATTTTTAGACCGTTTACTTTTACATCGCCATGCTAATAGATAAAGAAATTCTGTTTTCACCGTTTCGCGCAGGAAGGATGTTGCTAGAACTTATTTCATAGGGCTTGATACATACTTGTGCGTACTTTATATCAACCACATAGGAGAAAAAAATAGTTAACTTGCCTAAAATCGATCATCGCGGAAATGCTACTCGGCTATGAGAAGTGATACAAAAATGAGCTTTGATATTAGTTCTAGCTGCATCGTTCATCTTTCAATGCGGATACTCCTCAAGTTGGTACGCAAGTTTAATACAATACTGTAGTTGTGTAAAGCAAAGATGTCCAGCACTTTTTTCCAGAGGCATTCGTGCCGAGCATTGGTGTTTCCGGCAGTCCAGCGAACGGCTACGCGTCCTTTGCCTGCCTCTTGCTCTCCCCTCTACCTCTCTCTCTCTCTCCCTCACCCTCGGCTCGGCGCTCATAGTTAGGGGGTCGGAGTAAAGTGATATTTTTTCTCGAGTCCGCATCACATTTCACTCATCACTTTCCCACGCCCAAACTTCACAGGTGGCTTCCAAAAGTTGGGGGGGGGGGGGGCGTTGCCTGTTGGGAGTCCCTTATCAGCTATGACCGCGAACCAAACGTATCACATTTCACTCATTGCATACCCGCCCTTTTCTCAGGTGGTTTCCACTAGTTGGGATATCCTTTCGAGGACATCCTATAGACATCCTTTCGAGGACATCCTATAGACATCCTTTCGAGAGCATCAGCAGCCAACTTCCATGGTTCCAACTAGTTCCAAATCGGCCGCAACAGAGGATGACCGTTATTTAGGGCGATTTTAATGGTATCCACTCCCCAGTGTGAATTTTTTTATCTGATCCAGATCCGATTTTTTTAAATGAATTAGGACCCGATTTCAGTATATGGAGAAACGTAATATCCGCGGATCTTTAGATCCGATCTGACTATCCCTAAATAGTATTTTTCCGGCGTATCAGCTTGTGCCTTAGAGGACGAACGAACAATTTGAGAGCACATTTTGGAGCAAACAAAGTGCATCTTATGGGCCAGGAAATACAGTAACTACAATTTTCGATGCCTGGCTAACATTTTTCAACTTACGAACAAGTTCTCGGAACGCATCTCGTTCGTATGTCGAGGACTTACTGTACATTGGATGAGTACGTCAGTGACCTCCGACTGCTGGACGGACGCCCCAGCGAAACCACACCTTTACTATTGAAGCATTGAAAAATGAGATATCGTTCAGGTAATACATTCAGTGCATATTGTATTCGGCAAAGATCATTAATTAGATGTTTAACTCTGAAAAGGAGCGCCGAAACGTTACTGTGATCCATCACTATTTGTATAAATGAATAACTTTTTCACATCGGGACCAAGATCCGAGGTTCGTAATTTTAAAACTTCGTTATTTCGTAATATCGTGTACTGTTACAAACAATTAGATACCCTTTTGTTCGGGACCGAAGATTTTGCTTCGTAAAATCAAAATTTCGTAATTTCGAAGTTCGTATTTTCGAGTTTCTACTGTATATTCATCGTGTGTGGATTAGGGGGTAAGACTGGACAAGTTTTTTTTCATTTTATGACATGGATGCCATCTAGGGAGAGGATATATCGCCCTGGATATGCCTCGAACCCAAACCTTTGTTAGGAGTTACACCCTAATTACGAAAATGTTCCCTTCGCTTTTCCTCTTCCCCAAGGCTCTACCACCCGACCTAACTCTACCTTAGAAAACAGTATGCCTAAAAAATTTAGCATAGAGCTTCTTAAATCTGTAAATATAGTGTTTTATGAGCATGCTTTAAATGCTGTCGCCGATGAGATAAATCATGCTATTTGTTGAGACATACATGTATGAAACCCAAAAAAGATGAAATGCAAATAAGAAAGTGAAGGGGTCATATCTCTCGGAAAAGATGACACGAAATGCCAAAAATTATGACAAATGGAGTCTTTCAAGTGTTAACCATTCTGGGTGTGTAAGTGACAATTAAAGTATTTCAGAAAATAAAGGAACTTAAAACTGCCAATGCGAGTTTTAGTGGACGAAGTCCAGCACATACATTAATGAGGAATTATTCGAAGTTTACTGGAATTGAATTGAGGTTGTCAATGTAACGTCCAATGCAGCAAACATCTTTTAACATTTCTCCATTGCTATAAAAGTTATAGTAAAAATAGGATCAAATTTGTTTATGAACATTTCTCCAATGATTTTTCTCAAGATAAAAGTTAGTGTTCGGTATTATGGAAGAAGTAAAATAACATAGTTAACTCCAGTAATTATTTATTATTATGACCCAGTTTTGAAATATGGATCGTGATATGGTTGAATATGGATCGTGATAATAAATACTAGTGGAGTTAACAAAGTTATTTTAATTCTTACGTAATGGATGACTTCCACAAAATCAAGACTACAACCGTTTTCTTTGGTATTTCATTGGTCGATACCCAAAACGTATGAATAATTCAGGTAACATTAATATATTTTTGTTCTTAAGGACCACCACAGACCATGGAATTCTGAATTTTTTCAGAACAAAGACCCCATAATTTTTTTTCTGGAAGTTCGCGAAAAATCTCATATCCCTGTGCGAATCAAGATTCATTGAAAATGAGTCAGGAATCCTGGATTCCTCTGGGATAACCGATTCCTTGAGCATTAATTGATTCTTGGGTCTGCTACTCAGTGAAGAATCACCGATTCCCCAACGATTCACTGAATTATGAGTTCTCGACTCATATGAATCCTCAACTCATATGATTCCTCACTGATTCACTGAATGATGAGTCTTTGACAACTCTTGATTCAACTGGAGTGTGAGGAATCATGATTCTTTACTGAGCCAACGAGTCCACTTTTGACTTTGTTGCAGTTTTTTAATGCGCCGGAAGGTGTGGTGTGAGATTCAGTACCTTCAAGCTAATCCTTTAGCTGCAACGTCAGTCTGCGTTTGCACGTGTGAGTGAAAAGGTGATTGTGGTATTTACGCACAAAGTTACTTGGGCTACAGGTTTAGCCCGTGATACTATTCCCGTCATGAGTGCTCCTAATCGTCCACGTTTGTGTAATGAAGCGTTTATTTGTGAATTGTTACCTGCTGACAGTTTTGATGAAAATAATTAGCGTGAATAATGATAGTGAGAATGGTGAAAAAGATCATGTGGAGGTAGAGGACCAATCATCTGATATCAATGACGTCCAGAACAATTGAGGCTCAGCTGAGATATCGTCAGAATAATGCGAGGACGAGGAAGTTCCTTTAACTAATCTGTACACGGTAAGGGATCAACATAAAAATGTTCTGAAATGGAAAAACAATCCTCCTAGACCTAGAAATTTGCGCATGAGAGTTGAAAATTTGGTTTCGCATCTTCTGGGGCCAAAGGGAACTGCTAGAGACAAAAATCTGAAATCGAGTGTTTTAATTTATTCATGGATGGTACAATAATTCGAGCTATCGTTTCATCCACCAACACATACAGTGACCTTGTAATAGAAAGATTTGCTCGAGATAGAGATGCTAGAAATACCGATGAGATTGAGGTTCGTGCCTTCCTAGGTATTTTACTACTTTCTGGAGTACTCGGAAGTTACAGGAAATAAACTAAACATGTATGGGATAATTCCACAGGGTCTGAGTAGAAGCTTGCTACCTTGCTATGAGTGAGAAAAGGTTTTATTTTCTCATGAGGTGCATTAGGTTTGATGACATTAGAGATTGTCACCAAAAGAAGGAATTTGATCGCCTTGCCCCTATTAGAAGGGTGGTTTGAACTTTTGGTGCAAAACTTTCAAAGTTTCTTCACTCCAAGCGAGTACTACACCGTCGATGAGCAGCTGGTTGCCTTTTGTGGAAAGTGCCCATTTCGAATGTGTATTCCGAAAAAACCTGCAAGGTTAAATTATTACCCATTAAAAAAAACCCATTTTTTAAAACCCATTAAAATCTATGATCTTGTGTGTGCTAGATCTATGTGTACAGGAAACTTTATATGTATGTAAATATGAGGTTTATGCCGGTACACAACCAGATGGACCATATAAGCAATCAAACTCCTCAGAGCAAGTGACGCTCAGAGTTGTTGATCTTGTAGCCAACACAAACCGAAACATCACGACAGACAATTGGTTCACCTCCATACAAATGGTGGAAAAACTGGCTAAAGGGAAGAAACTCACGTTAGTTGGAACAATTAATTGCACACATATTGGAGTTCCACATGAACTAAGACCAAACAGCCAACGTAAACCTCGTTCATCTCTTTTTGCCTTTCAGCGATATAAAATGCGTGTCTTACTTCACGAAACCAAAAGAGGCAGTTATTTTGTTGTCGATAATGCATCATGAAAATGCAATAAATGGATCAACTGGGCCAGATCAAAAACCCAAAATTGTAACATTTTATAATAGAACGAAAATTGGCATAGATGTCCTCGACCAAATATGTGTCAAGTACAATGTTGCTCGTAACAAGAGATGCTGGCCATTAGTCGTATTTTTTTGACCTGCTTAACATCTCAGAAGTTAATGCTTTGTGTATTTTTAAGTTCAATAACGGCGAAGTAAAGCCGATGCCTAGACAAGTATTCATTCAGCGTGTTTCCTGGGAGCTTATCAAATCACAGATCTTCGTCAGAATGAAGAATGCCACCATTCCAGTGCAGATGAAGAACAGGGGAAAGGTGCTTCTTGGAATTCAGGACAATGTAAACAGAAACCCTAATCATCCTCTGAACAGCAATGTTGGCAGCTGCTTTTTGTGTGTTAGGGCAAAACATAAATCAACAAGGAAAAACTGTGAAAAGTGTGGCCACAAAGTATGTGTTGAGCATTCTTCAGTCATTTGTTTGACATGTTTTGAGTCTTGTGTAGAGTAGATTTTCTTGTCAAAATCAATCACTTATTCACCACTAGTGGTATGATTATAATATGAAATTAATACTTTTTTGCTCAAACTGGGAATCAATTTATGTTACAATGTAGTATTGTGGGAACTGAAACATTTTTGTGTGGAATTTTTGTCATTTCTATAGTGATGATACCAAGCGAGATGCATGAAAGACGATAACGTCCTTCGAATTGTGGGAACAATTTAAAAGGACATTAGGGAGTGGGGAGGGGAGTTATAGGGGGGAGTAAGAGGTAAAAAAGAACAAATGTTCATATTTTGTACATTTCAACCTTGGTTTACCTGCAATTCTATGTTTTAGGAGATAAAATTGCTTTCAACACAATTTCACTAGAATGCTATAAAATTCAGCTTATTTCTAAATGTGTAGCATAATCTTTTCTACTTTGTTTTACAATGCCACGAACAAATATTTCATTTTATGTTTATATTTTTGCGCTGGCAATAAAATTTTCTTTTCAATGGTGTTTTCTAATTTACTAATTACCCTGGAATATATTTAAGTTACATTGCCCTAAAGTCACAGAAAATATATAGACTTAAACTTGGCCAAAAACGGATGTTAGTTATTTTTTTATTTACCAGCATATTTTGTTTGAAAAGAGCAGAAAAAAGAAATAAGCATGGTGTTGGATAGCTGAGGAACACACAACAGTTACAAAAATATTAAATTATTGAAATAGTTTTATTATAGAAACAAACTATTTCTTGGGCCACAATGGTAGGCCACGCACCTATCCGTGTTACTACAAGTCACGTGCCTACAGCAGTGCAACAACCAAGCAATATCCAAGAAACAAACAGTTAAATTACTTGGAGTTCACCTTGACTCAAGACTCTCCAGGAAGGCCCATACCAATATTGCCAGAAAAAAAGTCCACTGTGCGTACAGATCCGTCTACTCACTCATTAAACACCATAGTCCCCTTACAATAGAAACAAAATTTATCATTTACAAATCCATGATCCGCCCCTCCTGTGCTATGGATATCCTGCCTGGGCCATGGCAACTAAAACACAATTAAAAATTGTACAAATCCTACAGAATAAAATAATAAGAACCATCGCAAATGCCCCTGGTATGCAAGTAACGAATACATCCACAATAACCTTAATATTCCCACCATCGCGTTATACCTCCACTCCATAGCTAAATCTTTCTCCAAATCAATCGGCAACTTAGGAAACAAAAAAATAGACAATATACGGCGATACGAGAAAAACCCCTACTGAAAAGTACAATAGAACAAAATTTGCAATATATAACCACAAATAAACACACTCCTGAGCCAATATCATATCCTACTCACTATCCGGTCCTTCAAACACCACATGATGTAGAAAAATGTGCTGTGAAACTGCCTGCTTCTTCACCCAAAAGAGAACCCAGAGAACTGAGAAGCTGGAGATCTAGAAGTCTGATGGGGAGTTACGAAGAGGGGAGGGTAGGAAGGAGGGGGGAGTGGTGATAAGGCGAGAGAGGAGACGACGACCTTGAAGCAAGGCATCTCTCCCTCGCAACTCCGGGGCCATCTATCTGCTTTTTGAGAATTAAATCACGCGATACCATTTCCGCCTATGCCGTTAGCCCTCTAGTATACTTACTCTATGATAGAGGTTATGCATTTCTGAGAGCATGTTTAATTTTGTAATACTGTGGTATTCTGTATTTTTCAGGTATTTTCCAAAGCGCACATCAACTTACTTCTCACGGGTTATTTCTTCTTCCTTGGGATCCTCGCCCTCTCACATCTTCTCAGGTATGTTTCCTCCACAAGTAATCGAATACAAATTCACCAATGAAGTTGTCTCAATTATGTTGTTGAGGAGTGATTTAACTATGCATGCACAGTTATTCAAAAAGAATGAATTGATTTTGAAGCTGTGTCCTCAGTCCCCTAAGTTCCTCAGGCCCATGACCTTACTCTCTGTCCTTGGTCCTGATCCCAAGGCTGTGACTCTTTCTTATGGGAATTAGTAAAAGATAACATGGCTGTTCCACCTTTATCCACTTAACTGGATGGCCTTAAACACTGAATGACAACAGCGATCAACTCATTAGATTGTGATTTGCTACAGTGCATTAATGAGGAATTCTAATGCTGCCTTTATATGGTGGTGACCACAAGGAACGCTTTTCAGGTCAGGAAATAAAACTTGATTAATGGTAGAATATTTCTAACTTGGTGGTAATTTTGAAGTACTCTTCCTTAACAAAATAAGGTTAGTGAAATCAGTTCATTCTTGTTGAGTAATCCTGTATTTCCAAATTTTACATAAAAATATCATATGCTTAATCGCAGAAAGAAAAGATGTTACTGCAACTGTACTCGAGAAATTGTGATGAGTTATTTTTTCAGAGAAACAGAAGCGTATGTAATTACATACAAATTTAAACAACAATATTGATGAGGTTGTATTTTATTGTGCCAAGGAAATTTTGCAGGTAAAAACCATTGATCATGTAAGAATAAGCATGATTAATGTTTGTGTAGGACATTTCGGTTAAATGTACTGGCATGTTTCATTTAACAACAGACTTAGGTTCTTCAGAAGTGTTTCATCAAGTGAATTGTCGCTAACCACCATTATTTTATGCATTTGTGTAAATAATGCAATTGTTGTAAGAGTTGGAAGAGCCCTGACCTTAAGTTGAGGTGCGGTGCAGTTGCGAGCCTCCCTCACCTAGTAATGCTGTATGATTTTCATTTTACCACCAATTTGATATCTAATTAAGATTCATTTTGACAAAATGATATTGTAACGGTACTCGCAAGTTCAAAAGCCGTCGCTGAGGACGAGTCGAGTCAATAAACAAGACAACAGGGGATGATAGAAAAAGAGAAGTTGACCATAGAAAAAGAACGACGGAGAAGTTTTACAATATATAAGACATTAACAAGTGTAACTTAGTTAGAAGAGAAAAATAAAAGTGTTACATTATTGGCACCACAACATGTCAGGCATGACAGCTCAGCAGAAAGTGAGACCACAGGATTACCGGAGATTAGAGTTACGTAAGAAAATCGGGAGTTTACAAAATGGCGAAGGTAATGAAAAAAATATTAGAACTCAAGAAAATAGAATTTCAGGAACAATTAAAAGATCGTGGGACAGCGATGCAAGAAGCTAAATTTGAATTACCTACAAGAAAGCCTAAAGGCGATATTAGCGGGAGAGGAGATAGACTTACAGAACTACGAGTTTGAGATTCAAAAAGAAACAGTAGAAGGGAATGGGATAGAAGCAATACAAAGAGAGATGAGGAAAGACCAAAAGAGAAGAGATGAAGAACAAAAGATAAGAGATGAGGAACAGAAAAAGAGGGATGAAGAGCAAAGAAATATAGAATGGGAACAGCAGGAATTGCTGAAAGAGATGATAACACGTATAAACCAAAATGCCGATAACATGAGGGTATAGTGGAGAGAGGACCTAGAAACCCATAAGATAGAGACTGAGGAGGGGCAGAAACAAGTTCGAGAGGAGTTGAAGAAGTTGAGAGAAGAAACGAAAGAGAACAACAACGTAAATAGGGGGAGTATGCACCAAATCCCCGACTGGATAGAGGAGAACGAAGAAATGGTGAGGCAGCTGTCATCCAAAATCAGCATGGAAGGATCAAAAATAAAACAACGTACTCATGAAAAGACACTAAAAGAAGTGAAGGAAAAATTAAATTAAAAAAATCAAGGATCAACAGGAACACCAACATCCATGGTCCAATCAAAGGTGTCCAGTTTCGATGGACGGAGGAGTCCGAGACGAATGGGGTGCATCAAGGAACTAAAAGAATACATGAAGATGTACCAGCGATCCAGTGCAGACATGATAAAATTAATCACACAAGTGCATCCATTTTTATTGGAGAATTTAAAGTTTTCTGATGAACTGTTGCTGTCTTCAGTAGGGTTGGCTGATGAAGGAATAGTCAATTGCAGAGAAAGGATTCTTTCTGCAATAAGGAGTGCAGTGATTCCACTGAAGGCATATGTCAAGGAGTATCAGAAATGTTTTCCTTTGTACGCAACAAAAGTTGAATATTATATGATGAATTTCACTTCAAAGGACCCTTATGCTGTTGAAATTAAAGAAGAGGCAAATATACAGAAAATTGGAATCCAAGAACTAGAGGAAAGTATTCCCAAAACAATGAGAATTTACCCTTTCCAAATTCATCTTGTAAATTTAAAGGAAAAACTTATTGAGAAAGGATGGAACATCTATAAGGCACTACTTGAATGTCTATCTACACAGTTCAATGAGAACATCTAAGAGATTTCATCAGAATTCAGGAGTATTTTGATAAAGTCGACTGAAAAACCACTGTCTATTGAATGACTATCTGGTATTAAGGACTGGATGGAAACCATACCATTGAATGTGAAAAATTTAGAAGAAGCTCTGAAGATTGTTCCAGAGGTTTATTCCCAGGCCAAATGGGAAGCCAGTGGATATCCACAAAAAATTTCATGGCAGATTGAAGATACTTTAATAACGTATGAAGATGAAAGTGATAGGTTATCGAAGCTTTGACTAGGAAATGAAATAGCTCTGGTTGAAAAATTTGAGAATATTACTCAACGTGTTCAAGGACTTTCTTTGGCCACAATTGACATCTCCAAGTACCAAGAAATTGCTATTGATGTGAGGACCTGGAAAACACTGTAAGAGTGCCTTGAGTTCGGAAAGCTACTCAAACAGCATCAAAAACTGTTTGGAATCCCAGTAAAATCATATGAAGCTACTGGAAACTTGATGAGAAAATGGAAATATAGAAGAAATAAGGCAAAGAGAAAGAAGGGACAAAATCCAATAACGTTTAAGTTCGAAGATAAAATATTAATTCATACCTGCATGATCACATACCGAGAAGAAGGGGATATACCAGGGTTTTCTCTCGCTTTTCGAAGCTCCCTACATTATTAGGGAGTTAAAAGGGCCAGTGTCATGCGTAGTAGAGTACCCCATGACAGGCGAGATACGAGGTACCTTCCACTTGAGTAACTTTAAGTGGTGCAACGAGGAAGTAGTCGCAGGGGCATCAGCTGATGACAACAGGAGTCGAGAAATTGAGGAAGAAAGGGTGGGAACACCAGCGGAATAGAACAAACGTGACTTTGTTTCACGTGAGTCTAAATGGGTGGCAGCAAAATGTAAACAATGCGACCCACTATGTGGGAAAGATTTAATTAGTTTCGCATTACATTAAAATGTGTCAAGATTAAATGGTTTAGTACATAAGTTTTATTTTTCATACAAAGTGATGTTCTATGTATTTGTACTTGTTTGTTGAGGAGAGACTACTAAGAATGAAAAAGGTGTGGAACTATGGAATAAGGTAAACTGATGATTTGGTGGGGTGGAGTGAATGTGGAACGGAATAAGGGAAAAGTGCTGGACAAAAAGTGAATGATAAACATGAAGAAGAAGTTGATAGTGTGAATGAATGGTTGTGAAATGTAAATGATGTTATTAGTGAACGCAAGAATTGAAGAATTGAAATAATGTTTACTTATTATAAGTTGTTACAATTTTGTTTGTTTATTCAAATAATTTAATGTTATATTTGGTATTGATAATAATATTAGTATACCGGCACGTCAAACCGAAGGCATTGGGGCAACACCTATAAATCAAAAGGTACTTCCGAAGGCTTTGAAAAAGGACACTTCCATAATGATTTCAGTTTCTTTTTCAATGGAGCTAATGTAACGGTACTCGCAAGTTCAATAGCTGTCGCTAAGGATGAGTCGAGTCAGTAAACAAGACAATAGGGGATGAGAGAAAAAGAGAAATCGACCGTAGAAAAAGAATGACGGAGAAGTGTTACAATATTTAAGACATTAACAAGGGTAATTAGTGAGAAGAGAAAAATAAAAGTGTTACAATATTGATGAATAATTTTATACTTGAGTTAAAGCAAGGTCAAAGTTATTGGATGAAAATTTTTAATGTTTTACATAATCCAAGTTCTGTTCTTCAGTTTTCACAAATTTCTTATGACTATACCGTATGTATAATTAGTCACTGCCCCAGCAAAGCCGAATACTTCAGCTAGTGTACCGATGAAGTTTGTGTTTGGCATGCCAAAAAACAAAGGTTTAAGGCTAATGTTGCTGAGAGCTATTCTACGAAAAGATTTATTCTTGTGACAGAGCATTTTGTTTGTGAAAAATATTTTCAAGAGTGCAATGTCGTGCATGGAAAAGAATTTAGGACAGTGATGAAGGACAGCGACAACCAAGAGGCATCACCTGAAATTCAAGCACGCATATTTCAGAAACTATTATGCTGAGGGGCTAAAATTTTTAACCAGTTTCTGTCCCCAATATGGGGGCTGTCTACAGTAAATGTTGTGTAACCTATAGTGGTTTTATGGCCTGATTAAATTGACATGGAGTGATCCATTAGTTGCATCTTCTTCGAGAGTTATAGCAAAAAACTAAGACGTAAAGAAATTGCACCCTGTAACATTCCTCCCAATATTCAAATATGGATTCAAGAGTTTCATAATAATGTTGTCACTCAACCAGGCATCTTGAGGTACCCCATCTTCTTTACTCTATTGAGGAAATGAATTTAGTACATAATCTCCACCGTGCGCCACCAGGATCCTTAAGGTTGGATACACTAGACGCTATGTAATCCCTACAGCTTCATCACAGTACAAGGAACCACAATGGTGACACTTTCTTCGCGATAACCAAGTTGGTCTTCTACTGAATTATTACAAATTGGAAGCAATACCCACGAGAGTTGCTTAGTTTTAATTAATAACAGCACCAACTGATGACATCTCCAACCTTTGTTCCAACTCAATGTTTTTTTTAAAACAAAAATAAACTGCCAAAACTCGAACTTGATCCATTCATATTCCATATAAGGAATATCAGACTTGTCTGAAAGCACCTTCCTCACTGCTGGTACATAATACTTAGAACATTTTGTTTGGCAAACTCATTTATTTTTCTAATTTCATGTTAAATTTTAATCCAACTCTTTATGATTATTCTTTTTCATTTGCCTGTAAAGTAGTTATTAGCTCATAGTCATTGACACCGTTATATACTAAATATAATTTATAATAAAGTACCTATCCTGTTGCCAGCATGCCTCTAGTCTCTGTTTATTTTGCCTTTTTTTGCTGGGATGATTTGAATGTGGAGATATGAGATTTGATATGAGATTGAGATATGATATGAGATTTGAATGTGAGGATAAGAAAAATTGACCTTAGTGAGGGTCGCTACTAAACATGGACTTAGAACTCGGGGAACACACCTAAATTTGCTAATATTATTCTGAAGTCTGGAATCTTTGTGAAAATTACTTGACTCTTCGTAAAATTTATGGAGTGGAATGGTAGCCCCATCATCACTTCATGCCAGGGCCTCTATTCCACATGTTAATAATTTTTTAATGTGAATATAATTATGTAAACATACAGGTGCTGATGAGGTGAAAGTAGTTCAACATTGGGCAGAAGAAAACAGAATATGCTTAGCTGTGTTAGCATACAATGTAGTGATCAGATATTGCAGAAATTTGATCAAAAAGCTTAATTTGTAAAAATAAACTTGCTTGAGGATTCCCTGGAAGTTTATGTTCCAAATCTGCCTCCTCCATGCTTTAAGTGAAGTTTTTTTTTCAAAGGGTTGAAGTGTGTGTCTATCTTGAAAGTATTTCCCTCTCATTGATTTCAGCCCAGTTATCTCGTCACTGGTACCTGCAGCAATCCCCAACATTCCGTACCGCATCCACTTTGCCCAGTTAGATAGGGGAGAAGAGTCGTCAAGGGAGCCTGGGGAAGGGCAAGAGATTATTAGTTACTGCTTCACTTCACATGATGTGGTCTGTCTGGCATGCTGCACTCTGGTTGGTGCTTGGTACCTCATGGAGAAGGTAAGCCCATGAATCCACCACCCTTGTCTTCCCTTCCAATTAATCCATTCCCTGTTTTTTTACCTAATGTTATCTACCTGTGATATTGAATACCCTCAAACATCAAATTCCTCAAGATTTTAAATGCAGAGGAATGGGAATAATAGTGGCAAAAGAATAGTTAATGGGTTAATAGACATACTTTTATCATAGCTGTTTTCCGAAATATATGCGAACTACACGGTGGAATTCTCTCTAGTAAAATATTCTCAATCTACTGGAGGTCCCATTAGTCTCCCATTCAGATCTCCGGGAAGGGACTACTGGAGAGAGAACTTCAGTCAAAAAAGAGTTGCAGCACTTAAGGATTGGTAATTGATTGGCAATATAAGATCGCTTCAAGGCTGTGGACAACTTGAAAATGGGAAAATTGAGATGAGAAGAATGAGTCTGGATCTTTTAGATATCAGCAAGATGAAATGGCCCGAAGAAGTAGATTTATGGCGTGGTGGTCACCTTGGCTATCCACTCTGGATATAAGATTAGATACACAGGTGTGGGAGTATTACTTAAGAAAAGTAGTCATAGTTAAAAGAGCAAAAAATAAGTAGTGCGAGTGAAAAGCTATCTTCTATGTAACTAAAGAATAATAATGTTTAGTAAAGAATAATTAGGATAGCTGATGTGAATTTGTATTCATCATTAGATACCAATAAAAGTGTGTATGGGTAATCAGTAACTTATTTTGTGCATAATAAAACTTAAGTTATAAACATTACCTTTATAAATATTTGCTCCTCCTTCAAGAGGTTTGAGCATCGTGAGGCTCAGCTCAAATTATGAGGGGTGATCCTCGTATTCGTCTGATTACTGTTGCCCCTTTCTGCAAGTGTGTGTGAAATCACCTAAGCATTAAACTAAAATACTGCGGTGATGTAGATGAGGTAGAATATGGAATATTACAGAACTCATAAATTAAAACTTGAATACTTGAATAATTTTGGCAACTTAAAAAAATTAGAACTTATTGGGAAACAAATGATATTGGCATTCAGTGTGCATAGTTCACACTGCACTATAAGTAAAGCTTAACTCATAAAGCTATATATAGTGAATTTAGGATATAATGAAGCCTCGAAGCATCCAATATGACTAATTGTTGGGACATACTGTGAGGAAGTGACAAATTTATTTTCATATGCTTGACAAAATAAGTCCCAAGGCAAACTAGAAAACTTTCAGTTTTCTAGTTTGTTCAGGGCAAGTTCAAAGTTCAGGGCAAGTTCAAGGCAAAGTTCAGGGCAAACTAGAAAACAGAAGTCGGTAGCTACGTCAACTACAGAAGCTGAATATTATTCCATGTGTTGTTGTGCTAAGGAAGTGTTGTGGATGAGAAATTTTCAAACTGTAATTAACCAGAAAAAATGTATTGCTGACCCTTTGACATTATTCACGGTTAACCAACGGGCAATATTGTTCACAAGAAATTTTAATGCTTCTGAACAGATGAGAGTGTTAGTTTTGTCCTATTAACTCTGTTGGATAATAATGAAGAAGGACTAATTAAACTGTGTTATGCACCATCACTAGGGACATGCAAAACTCGCAAATGCGATAGCGCTAATTTTTATGCGAAATCTGGGGTTTTTCCGCGAAAACGCGAATTTCGCATATAATCGCAAATTTCAACATGTCAATCGCGAATTTCAGCATTTTCAGCGTGAATGTCCTCATTTTGGTGGTCTCTGTCAATTAACTTGCGACTGTAAACATTTAGTTAAGCAGTAAATATTTGGAAATGGCCTCTCCGGTACAACTTTATTCAGAAATGTTACTCCGATATAATATTCTTCAATCAAGTTTTGTGAATTTGAACTAAAGAAGTGAAAAATACAAGCCATAATTTTGCTGTACAGGCAGTGTCCGAGTTACGTTAGCCTAAACTTACGTCAATACGTGCTTACGTGAGTGGGAACCTTACCCGAAACGACGAAAAATACGGAAGTAACGGGATGTGAAGAGTGGTTGGCTCCTTTCAAGGGGCGCATGTCACTGCATCAGCATAGTGATTTTCTTTTGTGACAATTGTATCACATTCACAAATACTTATAATGCCGAAGTGGATTTCCAGAGTTCAGTGGATGTAATTAAACCAATTCAGGTACTAGAATTGTTTGAACCATCATTTGCATTAAAGTGAGCTGAAGCGATTTGGACCCCCTGTGCAAATGTGGACTTGGAGAGATTTCTTTCCTCCTACAACACTGTGCCAACAAATAGGAGAACAAATCTAAAAGAAGAAATTTTGGCCACACTGACAATTTTTTCATTTGCAAATACGGACATGTAACTATAATTTATCTCTTTATGTAAATTGGTTGTGTGAAATGTTCAAACATATAAAATGTGAATACAGCAAGATATTGATTGTTTAATTTTTCCCTAATCAATGGTACCCAACACTTATTGCCAACAGATGGGCCTGCTGGGAGGAGGGCACTTAATTCACACCAAATATTTTGTCTTGAAAATAACACGGATTTCAGGGTAAAATAACACCACTTTTGGCTATAAAATAACCTCACCTTTTGCAGGTCTCTAACCATCACAAGTTACCTCTGCAGATATGTTGACTAAAATACTTCCAGGACCTAAGATTAGGGAAATGTCCAAAGTCTCCATTGGCCTCCATTTCTAAATATTTTTTGTTTGTGTTTATGACGATTCATTGTGAGAGTAGACATTTAAAGAAATTTTTAAGTTGTTATATGTTAAATTTTATGGTTAAGTAAGGAGGTTTAATATTTTGCCAAGGGCAAGTGTGAGGAAGTGACAAATTATTTTCATATGCTTGATGTGCATATAATATGTACAAATTCTTCTACATTTATGTTATATTACTATGAGACGATGTAAACATAGTTTGGCATTTGAGTTGAGAATTAAGACTCGAAACAGAGAATAAAAGAGTGGTGTTTCGTTTCAAGTCTTTATGTTCATATACATCACCGTAAGCCAACTCGATTAAGAAAATCAATGATGCTATTTATAATAATTTTTTTGGTTTGTCATCAAAATTTAAATCTGAGAAATAGAAGTATGTATATATTTATGAACTTTTCTTTTTTTAAGTTAATCAAAGTTTCTAAGCATTTATTTTTATCTTCACAATTGAACTGTAATCACAATTTTGATGTGTAGAAAGGAGAAGCAAGGGAAATCCACAAAAAGCGGATAATTGGAAAACAAATAATCAAGAGTTCACTGTATTGAGGCTTCATTTACAGAAATGATGAATCCCCTCTTCAACAAGGTTGATGCTCTCTCTCAAATGTTCTTTGTGCTTCATGTACTGATTCGTATTCTCAATTATTCTCTTCTACAGCATTGGATTGCCAACAATCTTTTGGGCATAGCCTTTGCCATCAATGGAGTGGAGCTACTGCATCTGAACAACATGGTCACTGGCTGCATCCTTCTCTGTGGCCTGTTTTTCTATGACATCTTTTGGGTCTTTGGAACCAATGTGATGGTCACCGTGGCCAAAGCCTTTGAGGCCCCTATTAAATGTGAGCATGATATTTTTTATGAGTCCATCAGTGGAACCTCATGCATCCTCCACATTTCAATCATGAATTCGAGAGTACCACTTGTTCAAATATTCTAGTTTTGCCGGGAGCTAATTCCTGTATGCATAGTGAATGCAGGATAAAGCGTTGTCTTTGTGAAGGAAACTTGACTGATTTAAAGGAAAAAGCAGCATGTTTTGGTGCTCACTGAATGTGCCGTGGCCATTTTCCAGATTTTTGTCTGTGTTGGTTTGCCTGTGTGTGTGGCCAATACTTTAATGGGTCCATTACTCAATGCCTTATGTTCTCAACTACCATTAGTATCTGTGTTTATTGCTTTGATGTGTGTGCATATTAATATTTCATTCAGTTATAATGCCAAGTCAATCTAATCTCATGATATCTTTTTTTCAGTGGTCTTTCCTCAAGATCTCCTAGAGCGTGGCTTGGAGGCTAACAACTTTGCCATGTTAGGACTGGGGGATGTTGTGATCCCTGGAATATTTATTGCTCTGCTGCTGCGGTTTGATCACAGGTGATTAGTATTTCTTTCATTTGATGAAGCAATGTATTTTATGTAGTGAAATATTTCTCAGTTTTTTAAAATATGCCACTTGTTCGTGGTGAAAAAGGCATTTATTCCTTTCCCATATATTTCCAATGAATATTCATTTTAGCTACAGCAGACATTTGAATTCAATGCAGTAAAGATGTTAGTTATTAAGCATTTGCAAATCTTATCACTTAAGTGGCTGTTTGTGAGGCATGAGACAATAGGTAATGGATGAACGAAAGAGTGCCTGCCTTCAAGGAGCAAGTGTCTTCTAGCAAGTGTCAGAAGGGTAGCAAAGCATGGTAGAACTGAGAGGAAAAAGGCAGTAAAAATAGATGTGTAAAAAACTACGTACAAAATTGTAAATGTGGGCCCCTGGCTCTAAGTCCTCCCATAGCTCATCCAGAAATACTCTCTCTTGGGTCTTCTGCCCGGTTGCTTCTATGTATCTGTCTATACCTATAAACCTCAATGCCATTGAATGAATCTCCAGGATGTACAAGCAGCTGGAAAAAGTATGTGCATACAATATATTTTTGGAAGTGTGCATGAAAATTAGGGATGGTTCAGTTCTTTGGGTTCTCGTTTCTATCGGCTCTTGAGCTTGGAACCAAAATGAAAAAGAATCGAAGAACCAAAATCCTTAGTGCGAAAACCACTTCAACTCAATATTGGACCCTAAAAGAGGTGTCCGTACATTAAGTCCTGTGAAATGTCATATTTAGTGCATTAATTTACAGTGAAGTAATTATTTTCACACAAAACGGGATACTTGATTGATGTGAAATATGTTTAACACAAGTAAGTGATGAAAGTCAACCTTTTATAACGTTTTCTGTTAGTTGCAAGTCCTAGATTATATCCATCTTGAGTGGAAGAGAGTCAAGGTATTGTTTTTGTGAATTATACCAAGTATAGTTCCAAGAATATCGATTCTTGTGTTACTCACTGCTTCCTTACATTTGCCAGCAAGCATATTATTATTCATTTGTTCCATGGCACTGTCTTTGTGCATGAAGGAGAAGCTTTCTTTCATCCTTGAAGGTCACTGATTTACACGCTTTGCAGTAGACAGCTGGCGACAGTTGGCTATTTTGAATTATGAAAAGTAACCTCAAGGCGAAGAAAGCTGCTAATGGCAAAGCACCTGAAACATGCACAGTAGGGTGGAGTGAAAAAACTGATTTTCGTCGGACGAAGTTCATACTGGTGGCAAAAGTTGTATTTTGGGCCACACATTAACTGTGTACAATTTTATCAATTTCAATTAATATCTTCATTCCGCGCAACGGCCTCGAAGTTACGGCATTTTCGCTCAAATAATCGTGTATGGCTGGTTGCATTCTTCCATTCCCCAACATGTGCCCGGGAGATAATGGTGGCTATTGAAGGCTGTAGCATTGTTTAACTTCACATTTATTCGTATATGCTATTTGAGATGGAATTTGTAGCGACTAAAATCTATGAAAATGATTGAAATAGCGTAAGTTTTAGCTTGAAAGACGATGCATTCTGGCATATTGGGCTGTTGTGAATACTTACAATTTGAATGTCTATGATGATTAATTTATTTAGTTACTTTTTTAACATTATACATTGTGTAGTTCTTGCTTACTCACTGTTGCTATGTATTTCTTGGTCAACAGTGTCTCATGGTCAGTCCTTATCTATCCCCTTTCTATACTTTCGCAGTTGTTTGCGTTCATCAGTTACCGGTTGCGAATTAGTGTTATGTTTGATGAGTGCAAGTAGCTTTATGATGGCGAAAACAAGGAAGCAAGTGGAATGCCCGATATTAGGAAGTCCACATCCACTGATCTTCTCTGCATTGCAAGCTCACACCAATGTTCTACAGCATTATATCCGGGTTAGACGGGAAAAAGATATAAACGGCGAGTGCAAGCCAAAACATAACATTACATATGAAGAGGTTTGTACCAAAGTTGATGAAATATGGAAGCGTGCGTCAATACTCACAGTTTGTCATTGCATATCTTCAAGATGATAAAAAGTGACCATGATACTTTGCTAATACTAACAATAAGAACATCGTGTAGGAGTAGACTTGGAGTAGAACGTTTTCGGAAGAAAGTTGAAGATTTCATGGCAGAAGGAGAGCGTATCTTTGATATAGCCTCCTGTAAATGCATGGATTATAATGCGTGTGTGGTAAAAAAGATCGGAAAATTCCCGTGGCGGAACAAAACTTTTTATTTGATTGAAGGACGGATCGACGTATGGTTATGGGACACGTTGATGGTAATTCAACTTTTTCTTTAAAGTCATTACGAAAGTGAAGAATCAAAAGGGATGTGCTAGAAGCAAAAAAGACAAGATGCTCTAAAGATGAGAGCTACACAAGAAACCTCTCTTTCGAGACAGTTTTTTGAGAACCCAAAGACGGAAAACTCCAACCATCAAATATCAGCTACCAGACAAAGGTCGCAATCTGGAATTTTTCTAGGGTGTGTGATCGACAAGGAATTTCCGACAGGCTTGCAGCCGCTCTTGCTACCGATATTTTAGAGGACGCAGGTAGTAGCCAAAGGGCGGGAGAGTCATAGTCATAATTGATATGAGCAAGATTCGAAGGGAGCAGCGGAAATATAGAGCAGAACTCATAAAGCAATAGAACTACAAACTCGTCGGGATATATTTCAACGGACGAAAAGACAAAACGCATGCATACACTGTTTCACTATAATGGAGGAGCGTATTACCTTAATTATAGATCCAGGTGGAACTTTTCTTGGGCATTCAACTCCCAAGTCCGGCGGAAGATATTAAGCACTCGATTTTGGAACTATTCATAATGAAAAATCTGGATCAATCCAATTAAATTAAAGCAAATGGTTGTGTTGACACTGTGCCCAACATATGACATACAAGGGGAGTAATAACACGCCTAGAACTTGAGATGGTGCGCCCATTGCAATGGGTGGTATGCCTGTTGCATTTCAACGAGCTTCCTCTGCGCCATATCATCGCATATCTTGACGGACCTTCTGCAGGTTCTCGAAAATACTCTGGATCCACAGGCAAACGATTGCTTAACTATGTAAAACTTCCAGTCGTGATATTTGAGTCAGTGTATTTTTACTTTCATCCCATTGATCAAAAATGCCTCTTCAGCTTCCATAAATATCTCTTAGAGATATGCTGAGCAATTTCTGATGACTGATTCCTTCAAGTTTAGCTGTGCGGAGCCCTGGAGCATTACCTGATGCACGATGGTTAACAGCAGCAAACCGGTTATTCAGACTTGATGTGGGAACATCAAATCCATATTCCACACTACGCAGGATTGTTAACTTCATAATGTTGGTTTATGTTCCAATGTGGTTCCCTATTAAGTGCAAGCCTGAAATAAAAAAATGCATCAAAGCACCTATGGCGCTACATCCTCATCAGTCGGAATCTTGATATGGACCTGAAGAGAGTGTTAGATGCTACAAGTCAAAGGAATGGATATTATGCTCATCCAGAGCACCTCCTTGTAGCGATGTTAGTCGATGAAAGGGAGCATATCAGGGAGCTAGCTGTGCGACGAATACAAAACATTAGAAAATCTCCTCCGTTAACAAGATATCGGGTTATCCTTTTCCTATAATGGAATTCCACAAAGTATCGGCCGCCACCAATAACTTCAAGATATCGGGGGTTTAAAATACCGACCCTGAACCTCCTCGCTGAGGACTACATTGATCTTATAAATTGGAATAAAGAAGTAATAACGGAACCACCTATTACATTCCAATTATCTACGGAAGATCTCTGTGGATTGGCAGGTGGAAGCATTATGCCGCCAACACTTCAAGAGCTGTTCAGCATACCTTGCCATACTCAGGCAGTATAGAGTCATATTAAAATGGTGACAGAAGTATTCCTACAAGTTTGTGGCCCTGAGGCAAGAGATGGAATTTTGAGATCAAGGATCATGGACCATAAACTACAACCAGAATTTGACACAAAGTGCCAGTACAGGCAAAACAATTCCAATGTAAATATTACTGTATTCAAATGGTTGGATGGACACGGGTGGAATGCGTAGTGCAGCCACCTCCTCGTGGTGAGTTCTGGGTAGTTTCAGCAAGGAACTAGCAAAGAGCTGCACGTATTCGCAAAAGCCCAATATGCCAGAATGCATCGTGTTTCAAGCTAAAACTTCAATTCACGCTATTTCAATGATTTTTATAGGCTTTTAGTCGCAACAAATTCCATCTCAAATAGTATATGCGAATAAATGTGAAGTTAAACAATGCTATAGCCTTCAATAGCCACCATTATCTCCCGGGCACATGTTGTGGAATGGGAGAATGCAACCCGCCATACACGATTATTTGAGCGAAAATACCGAAATTTCAAGGCCGTTGCACGGAATGAAGATATTAATTGAAATCGATAAAATTGTACACAGCTAATATGTGGCCCAAAATACAACTTTTGCCACCGGTATGAACTTCTTCCGACGAAAATCAGTTTTTTCACTCCACCCTAATGCACAGGCCTCTGGAATACAATACAATGGAAATGGAAAATGGGCCTGGAAATTTGCTAGCCCAAGAAGAAATTGCTTTCAATAAGTGATTGGTACGATGTTTGACACTGTCTCGGTTTGAATTTAATCACTAATGGTGCATGTGAGGAAAGTAGGAATTTTTGTACTCTGTCAGTTCTAGTGATCTATCTCTCTTATTTTAACGCTTCTGTCAGTTCTAGAGGTGTACATAGAATGGGTTAAACAATAACTCAGGGTTGCTAAAGGCCTGGATAAACTGGATCTGCATGCAACTCGATCTGCATGCAACACCTTTGCAACCGCTAACTTGATAGGAACGGGAATAGTGTTGCTTCTTAGAATTTGCTAAAGTTAGCAGTAGCTACCGCCTAGTGACAGAAGAGCCAGAATAAACGCCCTAATAAGATGAATGTGGAGAAGTCATGGGATATGAGAAATTAAAATTAAAAAAAAATTGTTGACGAGTTAACTTTGTGGGAATTCTCCATATTAAAAGGAAAAAAAAATATTTGTTAAGTTTCCCATGCAATTTTATGTTCCTTACCGCTTTCAATGTTTAATGCGTAATTTTCAAGATGCAATTGCACAAGTAGGTGGCAGTCTCTTATATACTACGTATGAGCTTAATGGGAGGGGTGAGGAGTAATGCGGGTTATTATGAGATATGGAAGATACTAAGGTGGATACTAAGGTCTTGGGGAGGTGGTTGAGGATGGGGAGGAAATTCACATATGGCACTTACTTGTAACACCAGTAACAAAAACGGAACTTCCTGCACGTTCTCAATTGCTATTGGAAACGAAAATATGCAATTCAACGAGAACACTTATCGCTGTAAAAGTGCACAGATTTTGGGTATCTCGCCAAACGTAAAATAAGTTGTTCATATGTTTGTGAATGCCTCCATGCCTTCAACATAAACATTTTTTTACCTCAGTATACCCATAAAAATATTATTGTGAATGATAATAACTTTTTTATATGTGAGAATTAAGCTTATTCTGATGTTTGTCATTTTACCATTTTTTACCGAATTTACCATTACGGTAGTTTTTTTCTGGGACAAATTATTTTGTGTGGTCCTCTGTCCAACATCCTAAAGAGGCAGCCAAAATGTGCTAACCATAATTATTTACGTGCAAATAACATAACCATGCTATCAAAGAATGTCCTAAAGGGATTCCACTGTATATTATACAAAATATAACTATGTATAGGTATTGCGAAACTTGCGAAGCGGAGAATAAGAGATCACTGAGAGTAAATCAAGTGTTGTTGAGTGGGCAAAGGTGCCGAAGAACTCCCGGAGTGACATCTGGAGGAAGCCTTGATCACTTTATCCCACATTACTTGTATGCTTTCCTCTTCCTTGCGTCATACTCCTAACAAGCGAGTGCCACCAAGTTTTGCTACACCTATACCAGGTGTTAATGCCCCAAATACTAGTTAATTGCCACTATTGTCTCTTTTCCCCATTTTAACACACTAAGGGTGCCCACTTTCTGGAAAAACAGGGAAAACACAGGGAATTTTTTTGGGAGGAAATAACAGGGAAAACACAGGGAAAATCGGCAAACATTGCGCTAAGATTTGTTTCTGAGCTCCACCCGCAACATAAATTTTAAATTTTCAGAACTAAGGTAAGCTGCGAGCTCTCAGTTCAAAGAGAACAAAATTATGTTATCAATTCTTGCAGAATAAAGAGCTTATCTACTCTCGCATTGTGGCCTCCTGCGAGGTGACTGCGGGTGTGTGAGTGTAGTGTGTTTGTGTGCGATCCTGTAGGGATATTGCGCAGCTCACCTCATCTGTTGTGTGCGTTCCGTCTCCACCACGGCCACGTGGGTTCCGGCGCATGAAGGAAGCTGATTGGCTGTGTATTCCAAATCCACGTGGCCGTGGTCAAGACGGAACGGATAGAACAGATGAGATGAGCTGCGTAATAGCCCTGCTGGTGGGGAGACGAAAGCAGCAAGCTAACTGTATGTGAAAGGTGTGGAGGGTTGCAGTAGCATGTAGTGGCGGACTGCAGTTCCCCTATTATGTAACTTTTTCTCCAGGCGAGAACTACGACTTTTGGTAGTATTCTTGCATTTGTATCATATTCTCGCTTTTTGCGAAAATGTAACTTTTCTCGCCCCGCGGGAGCATTCCACTTCATGTCTCTCTCACGGCCAGCTTAGGGGGTTGTAGAAAGCGACTCATTCACCTTATGACAGTTTGTTGCTCCTCAACACCACTTTTCAAGCCTATGCTTCTGAATAATTTATCTTCTTTCACCTTAATAAATTTATATGTATTATAGTTATAACTAAACATGCTGAATAATCAATGAGAAAGGTTTAGGACGAGGATTAAAAATGCAATTTTTGCCAAGTTCACGCGAGTAGCAATGGGGCATTTTAGGTGTAGGAAGGGTAACTTTAAAATATATCTTCATTGACATTATATAATAAATTCTACTTACAGAATATTGGATTTCTCTTCCATTTCTTTGTTATAAATATTTTTTTATTGAGTACTACTGAATGGACATCGAAGTTCTTTTAAGCATATAATGACACATGCAGAGAAAAATTGGTTATCTGTTACATTGAGTAGAGATGGGCCACTTTGAAAATTACCACGGTAATTTTCGTAAATTACCGTGGTATTTTTCGTAATTTACCGCGCCCCTTGAAAATTACCGTAATTTTCTAGATAATTCACCCATGTTTGAGACACTTTTTTCATACAGATAAATTCCCAATATGTTCTTTTAAGCCAATTCCACATTTCTGACGTGTTTAATTATAAATTGAGGAATGTTCAACTCATTTTGGCATATTTTACTTAAATTATAACATTATTGAGTGATTACTAGTAGAATATTCTTCTTCAAAATTTCTCATACTTTGACAAAAGAAAGCCACATTGCGTGTTGCTGCCGTATTTCTTTTTACAATTTTGAGAATTTCTAATAAGTTAATGTTGCATTAGGTATGTTTTAAACATCGTATCCTCTCCCTTTCGCTATTGGCATTCTTATTTAACCATTCATTTTCTGTTTTATGCTTAAAACTGAAAAGTACTGGAAAATTACGGTAATTTTCAAAAATTACCGTAATTTACCACGGTAATTTACCTCTGATGAAAATTACGGTAATTTTCCCATCTCTAACATTGAGGGGGTGTAGTGAGTGGTTGTCACTATGAGATATTAACTCTTGAATTGACAGATAAAGATAAATTCATTGTTTCACTCACTGTATATTGTGGTAGAAAAAGATTTAATGAGTCTCACTCATTATGCTTCGCACACCAGCCAGTATTGAGGCAACTACAAATCATTGTTGCTCTCTTAATATTTCTCAGACACGGGATTTATATAAGCATGTAATTACATTAAGAAAAATAGGATTATCAGATAAACCAACATGCAATGTTAATGTATAGGGTGCTTTATTTTGGTAGCAAATTCGCTGAGGTGCTTTTTAAGAAACTTAGAGCATGAACTTACCGTAAGCCATATTTTCGATTGCTATAATTAAAAATGGAGCTTAAAGTTGTTTTTCTTTTTGGATATCTCAGCTTCGTTTTGAAATTATGTCTATGTCTATGTTCTCATTGGCTTGGGGAATATTTAGCGGACTGTTCCGAAACTTTGCATACTTATAGTTTTCATGCAAGAATCTCGTTTTCTCGTCCGAGAAATCCTTCTGACCCCCCAGTTACATAATTGCGCGAGGCGAAAAGGACTGGGGAGAACTATGTGGGTGGCAATTCTAACCTCAAGTTAAATAATAGCCCTTCAGCGCGCATTTAGGGAAACTCGATACGGGTGTGACATTTCTTTTGCAGGCGATAGTACAGCAGCGAGCGCAGTATCTCAGACCTCGAGGGGACGGTGGTAGGAAAGGGCAAATCGCGAGCTATAATTAGTTATTTGATGGTGAATAATCTAAACTGAAAGCGTTATCGACTTATTTTTCACGTAGCTGGATTTTATGTGGTACGGTCTGTTTTCAGTGTTACAATGTTTTATTCTATTCTATTGCATTGAAAAACTTAATTAACTGAAATGCGTTTCTTAGGGAACGTCAGTCACCAGTGCTGCGTTAGATGTTCATTGCGCTGGCTTCCAGTTGTCGACGGCTACGAATGATTCAGCTCCTCCCGCAACTGAATTTTAGCTCCCTTCCAGCACGGCAGCGTCCTCGAACCTCCGCATCCACCTCTCAAGCTGCATCCACCTCGGGCCTTGGTTTCTTACCTGACAGTGATGTTAATGCGGCCGAGCTACTATGGGGTATACATGTGATCAGTACTAAAGAAAGCTTTTGAGCTCAAGAAGGGGTATGCAATGTATTTGCCAAAATGTTTAAGGACAGCCGCATCGCCCAAAGTATGCAACTCTGCCATACAAAGATGGCGTATCTGGAGTCATTTGGCGTCGCTCCATATTTTCACCACAAGCTTCCAGATGACATGCTGTTCTCGAAGTATTTAGTGGTATGCTTTGATAAATCAATGAATAGAATTTCCAAGCTGCAACAAATGGATATTGCAGTAAGGTTTTGGAATAATGAGGTGTCCACAAGATACTGGAACTCATTGTTTCTCGGACATACAACCGCAGCGCAACTAGTTGCAGGGGTTCAAAGAGAGCCTTGGAGAGGGCTTTCATCAGGCTCACCTGGGAACTGATGGGGAGGTTCATCAAACCATCTCTACTTGAAGGTTCGAAATCTACATACAAGCTCACCTTTATTAATGTAGATACTGCCGATAATTGTGTGAAACTTCAACATGTCAACATTGGAGTCGTAGCGCGACACGTGCTAAGTGAAGCTCGCATCAAAGACATTTAGTGGTATGCTTTGATGAATCAATGAATAGAATTTCCAAGCTGCAACAAATGGATATTGCAGTAAGGTTTTGGAATAATGAGGTGTCCACAAGATACTGGAACTCATTGTTTCTCGGACATACAACCGCAGCGCAACTAGTTGCAGGGGTTCAAAGAGAGCCTTGGAGAGGGCTTTCATCAGGCTCACCTGGGAACTGATGGGGAGGTTCATCAAACCATCTCTACTTGAAGGTTCGAAATCTACATACAAGCTCACCTTTATTAATGTAGATACTGCCGATAATTGTGTGAAACTTCAACATGTCAACATTGGAGTCGTAGCGCGACACGTGCTAAGTGAAGCTCGCATCAAAGACATTTAGTGGTATGCTTTGATGAATCAATGAATAGAATTTCCAAGCTGCAACAAATGGATATTGCAGTAAGGTTTTGGAATAATGAGGTGTCCACAAGATACTGGAACTCATTGTTTCTCGGACATACAACCGCAGCGCAACTAGTTGCAGGGGTTCAAAGAGAGCCTTGGAGAGGGCTTTCATCAGGCTCACCCGGGAACTGATGGGGAGGTTCATCAAACCATCTCTACTTGAAGGTTCGAAATCTACATACAAGCTCACCTTTATTAATGTAGATACTGCCGATAATTGTGTGAAACTTCAACATGTCAACAATGGAGTCGCAGCGCGACACGTGTTAAGTGAAGCTCGCATCAAAGACATTGATACAGAGATATACCGTTCATAGGCCAAGAACTGCTTGGCGAAGATTGTTCAAAAAATCATTGAGAGAAGCCCATTGAAGTATAAGATCTTCAAAGCAGCTACATCCCTGGACCCCAGCAAAATTACCACGAGACCAGAGCAGTGTAAGACTGATTTCCACACTTGCATGGGGACACGCCAATTGCCATCTATCCCCCATTACAATCAGATCGCATCAGTGTCCAATACAAGTCGTTTGTCTCTCAGGCTAGTAAAACTCAGCTCGCTAAGTTCAGTCATAGCAAATCGAGGCTTGACCACTTCTTTGCTGGACATCTTAAGGGCAAGGAAGAATTCAAAGATTTGTGGGAAGCTGTGAAAATCCTTCTTTTGTTTTCCCACGGAAATGCCTTTGTTGAAGCTGGGTTATCCATTAATAAGAAAATGCTTGTAGAGAACTTGAACAATGAGACCCTGATAGCCCTCAGAAGAGCATGGGATGGTGTACAAGATGCAGGGGGTGAGCATGCTATTGTTGTTGACCAAGAAATGGTCCGCTATGCTCGCGGTGCTTGCTCAAAATATAAGGAAGCACTGAAAATGATGAGAAAAAAGGAGAGTGAATTAGAAAAGCTAAGCAGGTATGAGCGAGAGTAGAATAAAAGAAAGAAGGAAAAATTGGAATACTTTGAGAAGCAAATGAAAGAGCTCGAAGTGGAACAGCGTGAGTTAGAATCATAGATTATGAAACTTGAGAAGAAGTGAGATTCTTAAAATGGTTACCTACCTACCTCGTGCGAGTAGGAAATCATAGGGCTAATATCAAACAGCTTTGATTTGATTGATTTAGAAACCAAAGACAGTAATTACGAGTTTCTTAATGGTTACCAGTACTTATTCAGTTTTTAATTATAAGATGTTTTAACCATGATTATAATTTTTTAAATTTCTGTTTTGCTTTTATTATTCTTCCAAAAATGCCTTTCCTTCCTAAAATGATAACCGAAATGTTGCTTTCATACCTAAAAATATCCCAATTTACTATTAACATTGTGAAAAATGGGCTTTAAAAAAGACAGGGAAAATCAGTCGAAGACAGGGAAAACGCAGGGAAAAGAGGAAAAGAGAACTGTTGGGCACCCTGACACTGAAATTTCCCTAAACAGGTATCGTGAAATAACTGGGTAAAAACAGAAAAGTGCCTAGGAAAAAACTGGGATATTTATTTGTGTAACTGTGTGTGCAACTTCCTGGTTCAAGCTACTAATGGAAAAAGTTTTGTCTGCTTGTCTTAACGCTGAGTAGCTGCTGGTAGTTGCCAGACTTACTCATTGTGGAATACCAAAATAATTTCTCATTTCTTCTCTTACAGTCTGAAGAGAAGCTCCAATGTATATTTCTACGTCACATTTGCTGCCTACCTGCTCGGTTTACTAGTCACTATTTTCATGATGCACATTTCAAAGCATGCTCAACCAGCCCTGCTGTACTTGGTACCATCATGCATCGGCACGCCACTAATCGTTGCTCTCATCCGAGGTGACGTGAAGGCCATGTTTCAGTAAGTTCATTTACTTTTTTCATTTAAATGTACTTTTTTAGAGATCTTTTTTTTAGAATATTGGTGTGTAAGCATGGTAAATATTTATTGATATAAGATCTGATTGTTGAGTTGAATATTAACTATTTTATAATGTGATAAATGCCTTTCCACTTAAAGGCTATTATTTGTGCTATCGTCTGGCTTTTACTCGAAATATACTTTGCATTGAAACTAGGTGATCTTCAATGTCCTTAATTCACTAACGTGTGGTACAAAGCATTGATGCAAGACCCAACAATCAGTCTGTTAATACAGTAGAACCTCAAAAATCCTACGTTTGAAAATCAAAAATTTAAAAATTATTTTATATATTTGTTAGCAAATAAGATGATCCATTTTCCCCAAAATAATTGCCTGAAAATTGTCCCAGGGTCTTTATGCGTATGCAAAGGGGACTCCTTACGGCTAGAGTGTAAAGGCGTACTCTGCTTCTGCAGGGGTTGCTACCTTGACATTGTGTTCATTCCTTATGTATTAGACGCTTTTAAACAACATAATAGAACTAAAGTCTTGCTATGTGATCTGAGTGAAGTTTCGATAAGCTGCTTGTGTTTCACTTCAACCACTATCTAATAATATAAGTTACAATTTCTGGCTTCATTTTGTGGAAACTCGACTCATGAAATAATTTCTTGCTTTCTACATTGTACGCTTTTTTACTTTTACTGACTTGCAATAGGAAGTGGTTACTCCTATTGCGAGGAGCTATTTTTGCATTTACAAATGAAATTCTTTCACAGCACAATAGACTTTCAGTTGCACTGGCAAAAAGCAAACAATACACTAATAAATTTGTAAGTGCATTATTTGTTTGTGGTCTGTTACTTAAGTAAAAGAAAAGTGGTGAACAATTTGAAAAAATTAAATAAAAATAACTACAACAAGAATATTAACAGAAATACAGATTTGAATTAATGCTGAACTGCAAGGTCTAAAAATTACTGAATGCTACAGGCATTGACATCTTGACATCAAGCAAGAGATACAGAACCCCAAAACATACATACCTACCCGGAGAACATTTTGAAAAAAAAAATTTTCCGTGTATCAGCATCGTAGTCCCTTGCCAGTACATAAAGCTGTATGACTGGATAATTCTGTAGGCAGATTTGACGAAGAAGTAAAATAAATGTCTCATAAATTTTATAATGTAATGAATGTGCACTAATGTAGCAATGAATGTATTACTGATGCAAGAAAGTGATATATATCATCCCAGAACTCACCTAATGAAGTGCTCAAGAGCACGTATTTGGTGGGTCCAATTAGTACTGTCATCAGCCAAGGAGGTAGTAAAAAAAACATGCTGTCCTAATAAATTCTGTTATCTATGTGACATTTAAACTTCAAAAGCACAATGACAGTGAATCTTTGCCAATTGGCCAACCCAGTCTCATGTCGTATTGGACGTTTACATACTATTGGAGTTTAATGTACTACACCAGTGACCGGAAACTTACCGTAACTGAAGATATTGACGATGAGTATAGAACAATGTAAAAGTCCAATAAAGACACTGAAATAATTTTAATGGTTTTTCTCACTTGTGTGACACAGAAACATCAACTGCTCACTCAGGTTGCTCGTTGCTGACCAACGAAAAACAATGGAAATTAGAATCTGAATGCCCACCGAAAGAAATCATAGTACCGTGTGCAGGGATAGGTGGCATAAAACGCTGTCGAATTTCCCTTGGCAATCATAACCAGTGCTGCTCCGTAGCAAGAGATTAGGAGTTAATAATCATAAAACGAATGAGTTTTCGATGGGGAATGAAATTTAAATAATTAATTTGATTTTTGATGTGGTGATAAAGAAGTTTAAACAGAAAGTTAGTCTTTCAGTCATCCTTTTTAGAGTCAGCACCGTGTGAGTATATGTTGGTTTTCATGTGTATGTAAATAAGTATTATTTATTATAGCTGTTAGCTTGACCACTAGCTTCAATTTCCATGACCCTTAGGGTTTCTGGAAATAAAGCTAACTTACAGAAGGATTAAGTTCTGAAAACTCGGACCATGCGTCTCACTTCACCAGAGGATAAGAATTTGGGGTGGGGGTAGAGCTTTCTTGAAAATTCCAAGTTGGCATCTACCTTGATCAGGTGTGTATGAACTGGACAACCAGTTATTACTTCACCCAATCTGGCATTCACCTGAAAGTTTCTTAAACCTAAATTTGATAGGGCTATTGATTAAGAACCATGCACCCTTAAGGCATTGATTTTAATATTCTTGCTAGTCTTTCAGAAAAACTTGAAAATTCCAGACCTTGATGATTATTATTAGTTCAAGGCCACTTTCAATTATTGCTGCATTTAATTAATTTTTCTCATTGCTTCACTCTTTCGCCTATTAAGGTCCTGGCACACCTGCTATAGAAAGAAGACCTAGTTTGTTTTTTGGGAAAATGGGTAACAGAAAGGGTTAGGTAAACAGAAAAACTAAAAACTTGATGCATAATTTCCTCTTGCTTTCCCCTGAAAACCATTGCTGCTTAATTAGCAAAATGAGAAGGGAAAATGTATCAAAAGTGGCAGTTATTAATGAAAGGAGCTGTGATTACCTCAAAACCAAAATTTTATTATTGTTGTCTCCCATTTCAAAGAGTTATGTCAGCTGTTGATTATCTAATCTTGTTAGCACAACCGCTTTGATCATTATGTGATTTGTTGCCCACAGGTATGAAGACCATCCATCAGAGGAGGAAGAAGTGCCAGCAGAGGGTAATGCCAAAAACAAGAAGGATGAATGAGAGTGTTGAAGGGAAAGTTCACGCTAGATTAAAATAATTGAAAGGAAACAAAGACACTATGCGGCCAATATTGCAGCATTCCCTCTACTACTCCACACGTGCGCACAGACTGTCCATCTTGTGGTGAGAGCTGATCTTGCCGATGGCATTGCTCAGCGTCTCTCCAATCCCTTTGTTCTCCTATTACCATCATCCTCTCGACTCCTGCCATAGCTGGCATTTGAATTATCCATATGTTGTCCCTTTTCCTTTCTTCTCCCGACGACCAGTTTTGAATATTTACGTGTGGCTACAACAGGGTTGTGTGCATTTAATATTTTTTGTAACGTGTGCCCAAACTGCTCTTTTTTGTCATCATTTTATCTTTTTTTATATTTTACAATATAACATTATTCTGTTGTTCGTTTTCTTTATTCTTGCCTACTATTCATCATTAAATATCCTGATGGATTCCTCTGAAATGGTTCAGATAAGTGATGAATGCTTGATGCCAAGCCACTTGTCACTATCCATGTTGATACTTGGGTACCTTCCTCAATGCTTTGCTGTAGGACTCGAGTAGAGTATGAAGGGCATTTAATTCAGATATGGATGACATGGTGAGAGAGAGGGTGGCAGTACTTCCAGTGGGATTCCCCTGGACTTAAGGGACACTGGATTCCAAAAGGACATCCAGATTGGATGCCATGTGGTGGCTGGGACATGGTTTGCTGATGTGGCCTTTTTCTTATATCTCCATGCCAACTTATGCACTGCAACATCTACTTTGGATTTTCTGTTATAAGTGCTATATGAAGCAATGATTTCTTTTTTGTCTGATTGGTTTTATATTTTATGTGCTGCAATGCCTATGATTCTAAGTCATCCTTACTGTTGTATCATTGAAAAATGAATTACCCTTCAAGTCATTCACATTCAGTAAATAATGTACTCAGCAACAATGATTAATTAGATGTCTTACTCTGACAAGGAGTGCCTAAAAAACATTGCTGTGGTCCATAACTATTCGTGTAAATGAGTAACTTTTTCACGTTGGGACCAAGACACGATGTACGTAATTTCAAAACTTCAGTATTTCGTAATATCGCATACTGTTACATACACTTAAGATACCCTTTTGGTCGGGACCGAAGATTTTGCTTCGTAAAATCAAAATTTTGTAATTTTGAGTTACTACTGTATTTCCTTTCCCTGATCACTCCATCACAGGAATTTTAACACTTGTAAAGGTACTGGGGAAGAATTTAGAGATACAGTCAACTCTCGATTATCCAGCTTCCGATTATCCAGTTTGCGGATTATCCGTGCTATTTTCTCATCCCTACACCTCAAAGTTTGAAAAATATTCCAATGGTAAAATAAAGTAAATTCTTTGAAAGTTTGATGTATCTAAATAGAATTAAAAGTTTGTCAATGTCTCTTTTTAGTTTAACTTTTTAATTTAATCACAATATTATGGAAATTGTTTGCTTCGTTTAAGAATGATGAAAACTCAGCCGCATCTGCTTCTGAAATTATTTTATCCGTTCTTTCCCATTACCCTTTGCCACTGAATATTCTATCTTCCTAAAACGAACAGATTAGTAAATATACAGTGGAAATAATTTCAAATAAACTACTTGTAAATAAACTAACTTATAAGTTATATATACTATACTTAAATAACTATGTACTTCTTGTTCTGTATGTTCTTACTTTTCGGCCTGAATTAATATATACGAAACAGTATTAGTGCTCCCTGGTCATTATTTGCCGTTGAACAGTCATTTGTTTTTACCCACATACGATTGTGCCAGTTCATTCGTGTGGAAATCTCAATAACTTCAAAGTTGCATTTGTTACTGTAGTGCCGCATTCTGATAAAGCTGATGCAAATGGCAGAAAAACAGAAGAAAATTGTCCTTTCCATCACTAAAAAACTAGAATTGATTACAAGAAATTAAAAAGGAGTGACTCTGCTTAAACTGGCAAAAGAATATGATGTGGGATTACAAACAGTTTGGGATATAATTAAGAATTAAAGTAAGCTGATGAAGTTCGCTGCAACCTCGGACAGTGGTTTGGGACCCTCAAAGCTTAAGATTATGAAATGATCAACCTTTTAAGATTTAGACTCTGCCATGCTTCTTTGGTTCAATCAAAAATGGTCAAGTAGTATACCCGTCTCAGGCCCCATGTGCGCACAGCAGGTTAAACTTTTTCACGAGCCTCTAGGGATAGAAGGGGATTTTAAAGGTTCTTCTAGGTGGTTGACTAGATTCATGCAGCGAAATGGAATACGTGTAATTGCTATTCATGGAGAGAGGTTGAGTGGCAATGTTTCAGCCGATGATGCTTTTCGCTTGGAGTTCACAAAATACATAAAGGAAGAAAAGTTGGCACCTGCACAGAAGCTCTGGCAAGTGTTGAAACTTTGCAGGATTACATGCGTCAAAATGATTTTGATTATTGCGACGTAATCTCAGCCAGAAAAATAAAAACTGCAATAAAAGTAAACATGAAGAAATCAAGTAAACAGCAAAAAATAACAAATATTTCCGAGATTCACAATAAAAGAATGTGCTCCATTCTGATGTTCACTTCGATAATGATTTTTACATTGACTTCAAATACGCAAGACATGCTATTGTTTTTATTATCGATATGGTCAAGTTAAGCGCCCATTATCTTTTATTTAAAGCATTAGAAACTATTTATTAGATTAGAAAATATTTATAGATGAACATTGAAGATTTCATGATATTCGAAATAAACTGGAAAATTAACATTTCGTTATTCACTTGTTTTCTTGGCGTAACACCTGCTGTCAATTGTAATGTGAAATATTTTTAATCCTACTAATGCCGAATCTATATATCATATCACGATATATCAGAGGCTCACAATTATAACAATGTTTTGTATTATATAATCACTTGATGTCATACATTTACTGAAAATAAGCAAGATGTCATCTTTTATTATCTTCGTGGTCAAGCGTAGTAAGTACCCATTATGTTGTTTTTCAAGCATTAGAAGCTATAAATGCATAAATGTTTACGATATTATTATATTTCAAAATAATAGAAATATTTAGTACAGTGTACTCCCGATTATCCGGGCTAATGATGGGGAGAGGATGCACGGATAATCAGAAAACACGGACAATCCGAACTTTCACTTTTATTTCTTATATTTTTCATAATATACGTAAAAAACTATGTATTATCATTTGCGCACATAGTCCATTATTTTAGATTGTTTCATGGACTCACTGCGAGAGTTCTTATGCCGACCGCGTATCTTTTTAGCAGCGATAATGCCATTGTAGTCTTATTCCCACTGCTCTGTATACTACAGTGTATTAGTGGGTCTTCCACGCAAGGGCACCACCCTCCCCCCGGCATTCAAGCGCGAGCTCATGGCCGGGGAACGGAAGGGCTGGTGGGAAAAGGAGGGGAAAAAGAATGGGTGAAAAGGGTAAGGGAATCGGAAAATTCCGGCCCCAGAGTCATGATTAGGCTAAGGGGTAGAAATGGAACACGAAACAACCTTTGATCACTTGCGTTTGCTGCGGGGAATTCTATAAATAAGAAAACACCAGAACGGCGACCAGTCGTCCAGCCTGATCCGCTAGATGCTCCGTATACTACAGCAAACCATCTACGAAGTTGATCGCCTGGGTGTGACTCATGCATTCGATGCTCCCCTCATATTTATCCCTGCTACTTCAACTCTCCCCACTCCTTTCCCCTTGTCCGATCGTGGCGTAAATTACATCGCTATCAGTAGAATGCTGGAAGCCCAGGGACACTTTCGTCTCTCTTTAGCCATTCTTCTAAGTTCTCCGCATCAACATTTTCGAATCCTTTCATAGTTTTCACTAAACCCCCCAACTCAGTCGTGCATTTCAGTTTCTGAAAATCCCCAAAAATCACCTTCGAGGTTAAACAAAAGTTTCCGCCAAGAACGAAGTAGTGTAACAAGTTTCACTGAGGACCAAGCCTGTGACACACCGTTAATTGCATCCAATATTGCCATTCTCTTCTGAAAATACAAACACGTGAATTCCTTTTCATTCACGCGAAGCCCCCGTGATCCATTGGCTGAAGTATAGAAGTGACGTTCGGGGGTAAAAACTTAGCTTTGCTGCACTGTTTTGAGAGGCTTGTTATGTCGCCGATTGCTCTGACGAACTCTTGTTGGTTCTACATGATTCTTAGAAGTTATCTTGACCGTCACAGGGCGCTCGCTCGTATTTCTGGCCTTTCTTTTGTCTGTTATCTTTTTCCTGCTGACAGCTTGTGAGCTTGAGGATTTCCCTCTCCCAGGTACGTTGGCCTTGGGAGTTGATGAGAGTCCATGGTTATCCCTTAGCTTCCCGATAGTGCTTCTGGAGTATCGTAATACCCACAGCTGCTAGATTTATTGCCTGTACAGATTTCTTTACCGTTATTTTTTCTCGATGCGTCCTTCTACTCGATGATTTTCTTCTACTTGGCTAGCCTTTTGAGTTTGATTTTCTTAGTTTCCTCTTGCTCATTTTTTGACCCATCGCGTACTGTTTGGACTTTGTCTTTGGAAATAATTCCACTGAGCATTTATTGAAAATCTCTCTTGAGTCCTAGATTTCTCTTCTGATATTGACCCCTGCTTTGTTTGGTCATTTATCTCTGAACTTTTTACCCACCTCTGCGTTTGATTGGTGGCAGGGCATTCTTTCGATTACCCGAGCCAACCTCAACAGTGTTTTGCTTGTTTATAGTCCTGTGCGTCATCTTGGAAATTTCTCTCAGCATTTTGGGACTCAGATTATTTTTACATTGACTAGTGCTATGTTTTGGCTGTCTTGCAGCATCCTTGTAACTTAGGCTTTATTCTGCGCTTGCATTATCGTTGGCTTATTCTCCACCGTCCCTTTTGAGACATTCATTGATTCTACGCGCAAATATACATGAAGAACAAATGTATTTTTTAAGAAGAGCATTCCAACGGAAGATGTTTAAGTAATTTTGGAATAAAATGAGCGTGGGGATGAATTTTTAGGCAATTTTTCCGAAGGTTACTCTGAGGAGGGAGAGGAAGATGCTTCTAGAGCTCAATCTACTAAACCATCTATGACGGGCGGAAGCCTCTGCTACAGAAAAATAATTTCCAAGTTCACCTTCTGAATCTGAAGATAGCTCATTGTCAGATGAAGACGATTTACAGCCTTGTGTAGACTTCCGCGGGTTGATGGATGTGAAGATACAGGTCTTCCGGGTTTTACTCTGCGTTGGTCCATCTTTGGACGAAATGTTTCGCTGGCGTTGCAGTCGAAATTCGGCGTTGAGTCGACTACTTTACGACTGCAACGCCGGCGAAACTCGTCCGAAGATGATGGACCAACGCGGAATAAAACCCGGAAGACCTGTATCTTCAAGACTTACCGCCTCATTCAAAGAAGAAATTCCCGGAAATCAGGCGGATACGGATCTGAATCCGGGAATTCATGGATGCGATCCCTAAGATTCTAGATGTAAGGCGTGTGCTAGTGAAGATTCTGCGATACTAGAATTTCTCAGTTTGTTTTTTTTCAGTGGATGTCATGAAGTTTATCGTGGACGAAACCATTAATTATCGCAAATATACCAGCGAGAAAGCTCCGGGGAGTGCATATTCACGGCTCAAAAGTTGGAAAGATATTGACAATGAACAATGAGGTAAACATAGAGATGGGCAACTTTGAAAATTACTACGGTAATTTTCGCAAATTACCATGGTATTTTTCGTAATTTACCGCGCCCCTTGAAAATTACCGTAATTTTCGGTAATTTTCAAGATAATTCACCTATGTTTGAGATAATTTTTCATACAGATAAATTCCCAATATGTTCTTTTAAGCTAAGTCCACATTTCTGACGTGTTTAATAATAAATTTAGGAATGTTCAACTCATTTTTGGCATATTTTACTTAAATTATAACATTATTGAGTAATTATTAGTCGAATATTCTTCTTTAAAATTTTTCATACTTTGACAAAAGAAAGCCAGATTGCGTGTTGCTGCCATATTTCTTTTTACAATTTTGAAAATTTCTAATAGATTAATGTTGCATTAGGTATGGTTTAAACATCGTATCCTCTCCCTTTTGCTATTGGCATTCTTATTTAACCATACATTTTCTGTTTAATGCTTAAAACTGAAAATTACTGGAAAATTACGGTAATTTTTGAAAATTACCATAATTTACCACTGTAATTTACCTCAGATGAAAATTACGGTAATTTTCCCATCTCTAGGTAAACATAACATGTCCATTGTGAGCATGTAAGGAAAACAATTACAGTTTATAAGGTGGATTTAAGGGGAAAGAAATGGCCTTATGTATGTATTGCTTGAATTGGATTGCTAAAATTCAAATGTGTGTTTTGATTGAATTTTTTTATATTGACCACGGAAAATATCGACGAAGAGTAAAAAATCACGCACGGATAATCCGTGCACGAATAATCGTGAGTTCACTGTATTTCATTAGTTGTCTTGCGGTAACCACCGCAGTCTCTAATGTGAAATAGTTTCCATCCTACGAAGTGAAATGTCAATATCACGACTGCATTTTCCGTGTTTTTCGATTATCCGTGCCTCGTCGTGCATCCATTAGCACGGATAATCGAGAGTTGACTGTACATACTCATATGTCTGGAGTGAAGAGAGAGTATTTTGCATAACACTGAAAAAAAATCATTGCGGCAGAACCAATTTAAAATAACACCCTCATGAGCTGGCAGTAGATACTTACTGGTCCATGAATCCAAGCATAGAAGCCCATGGTTCAGACCAAGATTATATTGTAGCATGTTTCCCACTTTTGACACTGGGGCAGAAGAATGGAGAACTTATAAAACATTCAACTTTATTGAAGTATGCACACCATATCAAGAGAATTTCCACAAGAAGCAAACCCTCAAACAGACACCAAAATGGATATGGTAAATCTGAGAACACACACAAGGGAGGACATAACAGCTACACAGATCTCACAATTGTCAAGTCTATTTTATCACCAGCTGAAGCAATAAGTGGCACTGTCAAACAGCAGTCGAATGCATAAGTTATGGTGTCATTCACCTGCAAAACAATTGTCAGAAATTGAAATTTTACGTATGTACCAAATTAAAAGAGTACCTGAATGAATGATAAGAAAGACTGAAGCCTGTGTAATAATAAAAAAGTTGATGAAGGTTATTACATACATACCACAACATTAGCATTTTTTATCTTCTGGAAAACTAGTGCAATTAGGCCATGAAAAATTCCAGAGTACATACATGGATGTCTGTCCATCTACTCAGTCTTAAATATATATAGTAGACATAGATGCACACGAGCTTTCATGTGCTCTTCCTTTGTGAATTTTCTAGACCCACCCCATTAAAAATTTCTCATCTATTTGTAATAATATATAAATGAATGAGTATTGTACAACTTCCAACAACCGTGAGGCTCACCTGTACAATTCGATCATAGGGTAGCAGTGCTCCAATGTCTGCTGGTCCACCCTTGCGGATGCGGTTCACATAAACCCCTCGCTCGTAGAGCCCATCAGATACACTGAAGCCAAAGTCTTCATAGATCCCATCCTTAAAAAGTGTCAGACGCAGAGTCTCCGTCCTGGAGGGCTGCTGAGCGTTGGACCCTCCTCTCACGCTCCCTCCTCCGATGGAGTGCGAGAGTGAACTGTGGTTCAGTGAGGATTGCTGGTCTGAGTCTGAATATGACACTGGCCGGTTCATCACCTTCGTCGGGCACAACCAATTGGAGCGGAAAAAAGTAAACATATCAGACAGTAAGCATGTGAACAAGGTTTGAGACACACGAGAAGAAACAAAGTGAAACTCATGAAAACAAGCGAGTATGTATTCCAATATGGCTGAGGTCCATGCATATCAGTTTACTTCAGCACTAGCCAAAGTACTCCACTTCACACAGAAAGCTATGCATTATTTGTAATTTTCCAAAATGTAACCTGCCTTCCATAGAACATTTCTTTTAGCTAATTGATAACTTTTCAAGAAGCCAAATCACATACAACATGAAAAACCTTATTTGGGGACCTGAGAGATCTAAAACTCATGCGTCAGAATTCTTTGGAACAATGGCATGGCAAAAACTGTTTTTAAATCAAAGTTATAAATGGTCCCATGCTGATCAGAGCTCAGCACTTATATCTGAAATTTGACCTTCAAAGTTTTAACCATTTCACTGTGGTCGGGTCTCCCGAACATGACCCTTTCCGGAACAAATTTCCTTTTCAAATATGTACATCACTTAGTTTTTGTTCTGAGGAAGATGAGAGAATTGCCCATCAAAACATTGGCTATGGAAAACCTTACCCAGAGCCACACCCGAGAAGATTTCATTCGTGACTCTTTCAATGCAGCAGGAAAGTGAAAGGTATACACACCTCTTCCTCGCGTGAGAAAATCCAAAGGAAAGAAAGTCAAAACAATCATATTTATATTCACTGTTTTTTAATTAGCTTTAAGATCAACGAATATTTAAAAGTTTTCAATCTATGGTTGATTTCAAAACAAAAAGCCTAATCACATTCACCTAAGCACCAAAATCTGGCGCCCTTCCATACACATTTCCTTCACTCCATTTTTTTACAAAAAAACATGGCTCATTGGGCTTTTGTTTTATCATCCATAGCTGGAATTTTTCTGCAGAAATGCCTTAGTCTTTTGGGATTATTTTCAATGCCTTCTAAACTTGCTCAACTGTAAGACATCTGATTTACCACGACACCATATTTTTCCAGTATTTTTCTATGGAAAACCTTGACAAATTTCCTCATTGGAGGTTAATTATCAGTTTTAATTTGATACAAAATAATATGAATTTAGCATAACTAGATCAAGTAAATGAAAGAACAATTTTTTGCACCATTTCATAGATTTCCTGATACATTTCACTGAACCTAGCATTATGTCCGACTTGTCCACCAATCTACTATTTTCATTATAGTAAATTATGGCATCCACTTTTAGGATTGGTTCGTTGTATTTATAACATTTTTATTGCCATTTGTTTGCCTTTCAAAATCACCTTTTTTCATCTTTGTTACAATAGCGGGCATATTTTTCCCATTTGGTCTTAGTGCTCCACAACAGCCAGTTTTGTTGTTTAGTAAAAACTGACAGAGCTATGGGCTTGTATAATGATTATCTGTAATACAAAATATGACATTTGCCAAAATATTTCTGCATTAGTTTTTTTACGACTCCACCACTCGTTTTTAAGTTCTCTCGTTCGGACAATATCAGTTTTCCTTCCTGTATGAAAAATCTATCCAATTCACAACCCATCTCACAGTCACAAAGAGCACATATTTTATACCAAATCTATATCTTTTGGAGAGGATATAATGTTTGAAAGACAAGCACCCTTTGAGCAAAACCAAAGACTCCTCAATGACTAGCTTTTGAAACGGCCAAAACAGATTTGAAAATATTGTCTTCATATATGCACACATGGAGCTTCTTTATCGCAAAGGGTCATTGGATTTAGGTTGGCTATTGTCCACAAAATGAAAGCATCGCAAGAGTAACAAAAAATGATATCTTGACACATGAATAAAAAACATTGTACTTCTAGTGATAGCATCGTTGGACCAATAATCTTGAATCTCATGGTGTTTACCAATGGCATTTGCAAAGTTAATGCAATAAATACATACATTTCTTCAATATGTACTTACATCATACCACAACTAGATACAAGATTGTGGAGATATCACAGACTCATTCACAATACTGTCATGGTCTCGCTCACAACGTTACCCATCAAAATAAAGACACAATTCAAAATAGTCGACTTTCACCACTGTTGCCAGTAATTCCATATTTCATCCCAGAGGTGAATCTATCAAGCTGAAAAATATGTGGAATAAATACACTAATCCTTGACCAAGCACTGAGAAAAGAAAAACCACTTTCCAGATTGAGGGAGAATATATTCTCATCTCATCAGAATTAATTTCGTTGCATCACCTCCGCCTGAGGAGCTAGAAATGACATTGACAACATTTTCACAGTCTTCATCCAATGCCAAAAGCATATCCACAACATCTTCCTTACAAAACACACTTTCTTTTTACCACGTTTTTATTAGTTTTGTTTCCGTCATGTCTATCTGTCTGTACGGGTGGAATATTGCAACAGAGTTTAAACTAACTTCCCCATCAGCTAGAGACTTGAAATTTTAACCAGAGCTCAGAAGTGGATGACAATGCAATATTAGGCATGACATTTTTTCTCGTTTCCTAGGTGTTTGCCGTTTTTAGTCTGTTGCATTGCTATTACTTACAGCCACGACATATTTGGTGCACCCAAAACATTGGGGCAATAAAAATACAGCAATGCGCAGTACAGTACATGTCCATGTGTCCTGAAGTGTCAAAATTCGACGTTTGATATTCCAGTGTATGACATCTAACGTGGAATTTGATGTCATCGAAAGAGAATAAGATCATAAGTAATTGAAGTGTTCGAAAATATGATTTTTTAATAGCTCTCAATAGAATTTTTTTGCCACTCACCAAAAATTCCCACAGTAATGGCTAAATTAGCATTACAGTTGTAGGAATTGGCTGTGGAGTGATTATTAATCATCTTCGGTATTAACGATAGTTCCATTTAGTGAGTGATTTTTCAGATCCCGAGAGCTCTCGCTGTTTAGGGCTTCTACTGTATGTACATATTGGAAATGGAAAAAGTCTTTTTAACAGCTATTGCATATAGCATAGACAATTAGAGACCGTAGAATTGGTTAAATACCTCGGAGTTAAACTGACTAATGATCTCTCATTGGGTACACATATTTGCAAAATTACCGGCCAAGCTAATCGTAAATTACAATTTATTTAAAGAGTACTTGGCAAGTGTGATGATAAAATTAGGGAAATCAGCTACTTCCCCCTTGTTAGACGCCAATTGAAATACACTGCCAGTATTTAGGATCTTTATGAGGTAGGCTTAAAAACCAAGTTAGAATGAATGTAGCGAAGATCGGCAAGAAACGTTAAAGGCCATATTAATAATCTTGTTAGTGTTATTGTACTTTGGCAGCAACTGGGATGGGAATCGCTTTCAGACCGCTGATTAAAATTTTGTCTTAATCTATTACGTAAGTTCCAAACCAATTTATTTTCTGATGACATTAATAATATTTTACGAAATCTGATACACCATGGTAGATCGGATCATGAGAATAAAATTAGGGAACTAGACTGCAGAACGGATAGATTTAAAATGTAATTTTTCCCGCGAACGATAAGAGAACAACGGCTACCAATAAGACTTTTAACTAGGTTTGTCAATAGGTAGTGTAGCTAATTACTTGATTTACTCCCTAATACATCCTTTTATGCTTATCTGCTACCTAGTACTAACCGCAAGCTGTGTATGTTTTCAGGATAACTCTTGAATCTCTTTCCCTTTCTGTAGTTGCAAAATACATAAATGGTCCCTCAAACATTGGAAGTGCATATATCTATAGTGTAGTGCATGCTTGTGAGGCTTTGCCACCTGACAGGCATTAGTGATCTATGCTAATGGATCATTAACAGTAGTAGTTACACTAACTTCAATAAGGTTTAGTGTAATGTATGTTGGTGACTACTCACCCCATGCCACACACTCTTGAGGTGGCTTGTGGGGACCTATTGCTCATATGCCACACACTGTCTGGTTACCAATGATGCCCCACCTAACTCGTCCACTCATACAAACGTTCCAACAACTCAACAGAAATTCCTGAGAAGCAGGGTAGAACAAAGGAAAGGGAGTTCTTTGTGTCATATTGTCAATCTTCAACTCCATGGATGCAACCCCTCCTCACATGCTGAGGTGATGGCATGCGTATTGTCATAGAGTAAGCATCATAGAGTATGTGCTTACTCTATGGTATTATCAATGCCTGTATCAACTATGCCTGTATAGACATTCCTTTTGAGATGCCATTTAAAATTTGTTGCTAGACAGGCAGGAGTGGTCAAAAGAAAAGAACTCTGCTCAAATAATGATACTCACATTGGCCAAGGAAGAAAAATGGCTGCTGGAACTTTGGTTCAGATGGTGAGGTGCTGGTTGATGGCCATTTGAGGAGTGAAAGGTGCAGATTGCGGCTGGAGGAGGCTCAGTGCGAAGGTGCTCCTCCTCCGTTGGACCCGCCTCGAACTCTCCACCACCACAGCTGCCATGCACTGATGTAGGGGCTGCTTCATCCCCCCCTGAGTCAGACAGGTCCAAAAGAGGACCTGCACACATTGATTAATTTTTATTTAGAAATTAAAATGATTAAGAGTTTGAATAAAACAGTCATGTAAAATCTAATGGTGGATGCAGTGTTTCTGATACTTTATGTTGTTGTTTGCAAAATGTCATATGAGAGAAATATTTGGCAGAAAATTTTTGGTTCACTAGTGATGGGGTCATTAAGCGAGGAAAAGTGCTAATGGTTTCCTTTTGATCTTGGTCCTCCAATACCAGAAACCCTCGCAAGAACCCTTCCCAGATCTAGAAGAAGGCATTTGAAGGTAAGGGTTGAAGAAAAGGAGTTTTCAGGCTAAACTCATTATGAAATTGATTAGTGATGAGATCTAGTGATGGATGCACAATGCTTAAATCATTATTTGTTGAAAAAGTACTGAATCATTTTTAATATTTTATAACTGCTGTCTTCAGCTGTTGTGCAGATCGAAATAAACTGAGAAAAGAATTCCACCTACAAGCAAAAATGGTCAAAAAATGAGTTTTTTCTAGTAACGATCAAAATGTATGAAACTTAAAACAATGCAAAGTGTACCTATGTGAGCATAGTACAATGGGCCATTTCCTTCCTAGTTTTCCTTCACCCGATTGGTCACTCCTCGGAGTATATTGTTATATTCCTTTTATACTTCCTCTTGAATAGGTCGGTGTTGACGTTTTTCCATATCCTTCTCTCCTCCATTTTTGTAATCATTTCTTCTGCAACCCACTGCTTCTTAACCCTCCTTTTTTCCACTGTTCTTATTGTTTTCTCTGTCACTCCTTCTATGACTGTTTATATAATTTCCCATCTTCTCTCGATTGTTCCCATCCACTTTGCTTCACATACGTTCTTTTCCACTAGCTCTTGGTATTCCCTCCTTTTCAACCCTTTCAATGCTTCAAGGTTTCACCTCTCTATCTTCCTACCTTTACAAAGTCTTTTGAATCTAACTTCACAGCTCATCATGTCATCATCTCCAAGTTATGATCTGAGTCCACATCCACCCCTAGATAGCTTTCAGAGTTTTTTACACTGTTCCTAAATCTCTGCCTTACCATAATGTAATCAATTTGATATCTCCCAGTATCACCCGGCATTTCACATACATATGCCTGGGGTGATGTTTAAACTAAGTGTTTGTCACCACTAATTTATTTCTCCTACAAAATTAAACTTTCTTCTCACCGTGGTGATTTCTTGTTCCTAGCCCATACCTTCCCACTTCAAATTTGTCCATCTCTTCCCCCACCACTGCATTCCAGTCGCCCATCACTATCAGGTTTTTCTTTCCTGGCACTTCTCTAATTATCTCTTCTAGTTGTTCATTTACACCATCCGCCTCTTCCTCCATACAGTTGCTAGTGGGCATGTACACCTGGGCCAAAATGAAATTCATCGGGCAGGCTTTTATTTCTACCGTCAGTATCCTGTCGCTCACCTGTTCAATATTTACTACCCTCATCCCCTACTTTGCATTCAGTATCATAGCTACCCCACGTTGACTCTCATCTCCCCTGCTGTTGATTACCCTTAGACTTAGTATCACTCCAATAGTGTGGCATTTTATATGCATTCCCCCACCACCTTTTTTGCCACAATTCCCCCCTCTGACATATTTTCCCTCAGTGGACCGTTTACATGGTGGACTTAGCTACAGGACTTGCCCGAGACATGTCCCTACCTGTGCGCTAACGAAATTGTCCCAACGAAGCCAACAATGCATAGGACTCCAAAATGAGGAGACTACTTCTTGCCAGCGACTTTGGCCATGACCTTTGTTCGCAACCTTTGCTACAACCTTTCACCATGACCTTTCCCTCACCCGGTCATCTCTTGCCTTAATAACAGTCAGCTCAGGAGAAAACCGAGAACCTCGGGACATCTGACCATGGCAAAGAGGCTTTATCTTCCTATTCCACATCGGAGAGACAAACCAGTTCCTGAAGTTTCAATTAAAGACTTCCACCGCATATATGTACCCATCCCACTATTATACTACCCTCCAAGGCTATCAATCGCCTCTATATCCTATGCCTTACCCACTCCACTATTCAACCTCACCAAAAATCCAAAAGGTGAATCACCAAAGCCTACGAAGCTTACAATGGCACAAATATTGACATGTCAGAGTGGAAGTTAAAGAACGGTTGCCTAAACCATTGATGATTATTGGTTAGTAACTTGGTTGCCTTAATGAAATATGCCTCTGCTTTTATTGGTTGTTCATTGATAATATTTCTTTAACACTGATTTCCTTATTTGTCTCACCTGAGCTTGGAAAGAGTTTGTTTCTAGAAGGGCGTTATTGGGGAGAGATTATGCTTATCCTCTCCCATTGCGTAATTCAATAGTCCCCGCTACCCCTCCATCTTAACATTCACAGCCCCAGGGCACCTATTTCCCCTTTCTCCATGTCCTCTTTCATATCTTCCCAGTTCTCATCATTATCCTTCCCTTCCAAGTTCTCATTTTTACTGCTGCTTTCCTCCTCTTTTCTTCCTTCCTCTCTCTCCTGTTCTTTGCATCCTCGGGTGATGGTGATGTGCGAGGATTTCACGAGATGATGACCACAGAGGCCTTGCCTCTCTTCTCAATACTAATGCCAGCATTTGAAAAACTTCTATGGCATCAGCAATAAATGATCCTTTTTTGATTTCTTTGACTGTGTAAGTATCTGTTCAAATGATAACTGACATTTTGCAGTACCATTTTACTTTGCACGTTAATGAGTATCGCTACTGATGTGCTTCAACAACGCAACCATCTTTCAAAACAAGTCTTTTGTCACAAAATTATAAAAGACTCGATAATATTTTGTCAACATTCACATCAAATCCTTCTATGTTGAATGCACTCACATAGGTATGAGCAGTGACTCTAAGTTTCCGCATTTTTTATTTCCTTTTCTACGCATGACAGTTCAAGCTAATAGAAAACAACCAGTAAGACTCGAAGACTTGTAAGACTCAAAGTCAGGGTGGCCACATAGTTTCAATTTCGAAATTCTCTGACATTTCCACGAAATTCCTGATATTTTTACAATTTTTTTGTTTTAATGATGGCACGATATGTAATAAAATGCATTGCTATATTTGAGATTCAGGTGCTATCAGCTGAACTAGCATTTCGAAAGAAAACAAAAGTCAGTTCTATAAATGGTCATTATTTTTTAATTATGCAAATTTTGATAGTACAAAACGTAATAGTAACATATTACTGCAAAATGAAAGATATTTAAAGGACAATACTAAAATTCTAACCTGGAATAATAATATTGAGTAGCTAAGACTGAGAAGAAAGTACAATGTATAAGGAATACTATTAAGAAAACATGGCAGGCAGGCAGTGTGAGGGGCAAGCCACTTCCCTTCACCGTGTACACAGTATGACCTGAACGGTCAGTGGACAAGCGGTGGAAATACATAATTCCAAAAGCATTGAAAAAATAGAAATAGAGGACCCGCGTTCGAGTAATGACTTCTGTAACTCTATTTCTTGTTCAATAGTGAACATGATATAGGTAAAAAAGAGATGGTAACGGTTTCCGAGGTTATATAAAAAAATTATGCTATGACCTTTTTGCGGAGCAATATATTATATTGAAGCGAAGCCTGTATCGTGGGGGAGAGGATGATATTCCAGCACAAAAAAATATCACGCAATGATAACACTATTTCTTTTCCCACCTCATGTTTATTTCAATTGAAGGAATTTAACTTTTCATTCATGGCGTGGAATTGCATACTTTCAGATGACAAATGTCATTACTCGAGCGTGGCTCCTGGGAAATTTTAAGTGAGTACATCGTTGCTAATTAAAAAGTAATAATCTGTTCATTGTTTACAGCCTTGAGAAAGACCCATTACCAATCAAAGCCCATCCTATTCACGGAAGTATCCTTGTATTTTCAAAATCTAAACATATTAGATCTGTCAGCATGTGTAGCCTCTTTTCGGCCAAATAAGAATCCCGAAATTAGCTTCGAAAGTCTCCCATGGGGATGACCGGCTCAGTGCCTCAACCCACTGGGCTACGACCTCTGAGGAGAGAGGCGTGAACTGTAAAGGATTTATACGGTGGAAGATTCTTTAATAGCATTTTTCTCTCGAACCCGGGCCTATGTGGAAGAAAACCGTGACACTTTTCCCGCATTCTCTCTATAGTTTCAGAAAATAATTGCCTTGTTTAGATCCCGAACATAATTCACACGATGTTTCCTTGTCAGAGGCAGTCTTCCCCCGTGGCAGCAAAGACTTTCGAACTGTTCCGGGGTTTCCCGAAAGGTACCCATCCCCACACATTTCAGGCCTGCCTTTCAGCCAAGATATTTGAAAAGGTAGTCAGGAATTGCCGGGCAGAGCCAAAGGTAGGAAGAAAGAACTGGCAATGAGTGACCCAGCATATATTGGATGGCGGGGGAGATAAAAGAAATATATGGAACATAGGCCGAGCCACTTGTAGAGGCGTGACCTCTTCGAGTTTCCCTGATAAGACATGAAAATCCCTCACATTTCCCTGACACACTGACAGCCAACCTCTTTCACCTGACATTTCATTGACATGTGGCCACCCTGAAAGTGCAACCACAAATGGCAGTGTTTTTTTTTATGGAGTGCCGTGCAGCTGAAGTGCATCATGACTACAAGTCACAATGTCTGGTCGTTGTTATACCTTAAGTGGCAGAGAAAAGTGGTGAAAGAAGCACACACAACCATGCACAATCTAAAACAACAAAATTGTAATGGTGGTGTGAAATGATGAATTATGCATTGAAATAATTACAGATAGATATCTTGGCATCAGTTATAACTTAAGCAACAAAATATTAGTTTTCCACATACTTGTTAACTAAAGTATAATAACAGCCCAATATTACATTTTCACTTTTTTACCAATTTTGCTTTACTTTGCAATTCAAAAATTTATTTTTTGCTTGGGTATAGTTTGTGCTAAATTTTCAGAAAAAAGAGCAAAATAAAAGAAAATCCTGCTGCATCTTGCACATTTCATGGGTCTCAAGTTGGCAATATGTTAGGCCATAATGATTGCATGATCTCAAAAAATCTTGCAGCGAAACTGCAATCACAAATCATGCACGATACAATAAAGAGCAAGGTAAAATACACAGATGGAATTTATTTTTTGATGTATGGAGGTAAAAAGTCATCTTAGGGACTGAAATTGACTTTAATCTATTGAAAAGTTGTAATTACCTATACTATTTGCTCAGGTAAAGGTGAGCTTTCGTCCTGCACGGTCAACATTTTTTTTTGAAAAACCTAGGAAACTTACGATATTGAATGTGATACCTATGAGTAGAGGAAGGTTGCGCATTTGTAAAAATGTGAGAATCATACCCGTGTGACTAGTAGTTTTTAAGATATAGACGTTTGAAAATGACCAATTTTTCGACTTTTTCGTCCGTTTTCGACGCCATATTTGGAGGTTTTCACGAACAACCGGTAGAGGGATAAGACTAATTTCACTTCTATTATATTCCTATACCCCACCCCCCCAACAAGCTTACGGGCCTATGGAGTGATAAAAACGCATTTTCGTGAATTAATACAGCGAAAAACGCAGTTTTCGCGGGAATGGTAAAGTGGAAATGGGCATTTTTTGGGAGTGGAGGAAATTTCAAAATGCTGATTTGTTCTGCATTTCCGTCTTTTGTTAAACCGAAAAACGAATTTCCCTTCCATTCCTTTGCCCTGAACCCACCCCTCCAATAAACTTGGGGGGCGTATTATTTTAAGAATAGAATCCCTCTCGCTCATTGGTGATTATTGGTGGGCATTGGTAGGAGGCTAAAATGTTATTCTGCGTATTGTTTCTGGTATAAAATTCGTCAGATGACAAGGTTATTATAAGTGGGCTTTTGTTAGAGGCTAAGTAAATAGTATTGTTTACGGAGTTCTCTCGGGTAGTGTGGAAGGGGGAAATTAACTGTCAATAATTGGAAGTTGATTGTTGAAAAGTCAACCGGTATTCATTCGCCAACGAGAGTTGAGAAGCTTGTTGGCGTTAATCATTTTCTTGCATGTGTGGTGTACGGTCGCCATGAGTTGGCAATCGTGTACGCACACACCAATGTCTGCGATCCAGACTTTCGTTTCGGCTGAGGCAGGCTTGGAATTCCTCGAAAGGCACGGGTGTTTGTTCGCTGCGGGAACTCGCAATCCTCCAATTAAAATGATACGTGAAATGTTATTAGTGCAGTGGAATGAATGCGAGTGAAAAGGAAGTGTAAATCCTTCATTTGAAGTGAAATGTGCAATGTTTACTGCGGTGGAATGAATGGAATTGCATTGTAGTAAATGGCTGTTGCGGTGCGAGTTTGAGTGGAAGGCGGGAAGAAATAGTGTAGGAGAGGTGTGTATATGCTAGAGAACCAACTGCTCGATCGCTGCGCCACGTACAGTGGATAAGAGGAAACGGCATTTTTTCACAAGATGGCGGAGAGGAAAAAACGCACTTCTCAGGTTTGACAGTTTCCCATTCCTAAAGTAGTTAATGCATTGTTGTGTTGAAAGTATTTTACAAATGCGCAAGGTTTGCTTTATAAGTGATGTGAATTTGGTTCCGATATCTCTATTGTAAGTGGGTGAAATTCGCGAAAAAGCTGGCGGGACAAAAGCTCACCTTTACCTTTGCTCATATACAGGATAGCGAGAGATTTTAATAATGTTTGTACGGGTGCTGATATATTTCCACTTCTAAAGCTCCTTTTAAAATCTTTTTAACATACCGTTTGAGCTGTAAAATTTGAATTACTTTGTTTCAAATCTTTTGAGTACTTTCGGCTTTATCAATAATAATAATTATTATTATTATTAGCGTATTCTCCCAATAATGGAAGACATTAAGCAAACAACTCAATCAAGATTTCTTTGGGTTCTTCTTGTTGCTCCAATAGGCTTTCATTACTTTCCGAGTGGGCTTGTTGTCGTTCTTCCGACCACTTCGGGCTATATTTTTTCTCCTTTGGTTGCTCTGATTTAACTTCCCATTTGTTTACTTTGTGTGTGAAGGTGTCTCTTTCTAAAATGTCTGTTGCACATATGTTCGCGTTTTTGAGGTCCTTTCGAAGTTTTTCTAGCCAGGGTGTTGAATTCTTAATATATAATAATTCTTATCAACAATTATTATATATTTGTCTTAGTAAACTATTATTGATTATAAATTTTATAATATTTTCCTCTCGTGTATTTGTTTATTCTTATGATTCACTTTATGACCTTTTTGTTTTATATTTCATACTATGTTTTCCTATGACAATAATGTATTTCCTATGGTTACATGGGAAAACTATGCAAAATATTTCAATTGTATTTTTTGTAAAAGGGCTTCAACCCGTAAATAAATATTATTATTATTATTTACTATAATAGAGTTAAAAAATTTGCACCTGAGCTATATTTCATTACATATATGGAGCATTTGCCTTGCACTAAGGTTCATTAGAAAGAGGTTGGACTGTGCTTATATTATATGTGATGACGGACTGCATTTTTTGCTGAGGAAACAGAGATTCAAATTGTGTAGGTATGCAATAGAAAGAAAGTATGGGATTCAAGCCATTTAATGGAGTAATAAAATAAAAGACAATGTTCATTTCAATAAAGTTGTGTACTTTTCTACACTTCTGTTTTTTAAAGGTGTAGAAAAGTACAAAACTTTATTGAAATGAATATTAAAAGTTTCTACAAAGTAGAGCCTGAAGCTGTGGATTTTAAAAGACAATGTGTTTCATGGAAGTATAACATCCAGACAAAATAAAAGCAAGGAGCATTATTAGCATTCCCAATGCTAGGAGAGTAAGAAGTACATAGTGCAAATTTTTCCATTGCAAAAGCACCACCTGGCTTTCAAAATGACTTTAGTACCATGCTTTTGACATTTGATGAGCAATGGGGGTACCAGCTGCCCTTCCACATAGGATAATAGGGAGAGGACAACTAGCTTCTTTGTCGTGATTTTAAGCAATGATTTTAAAGGCAGATATCACCTAGTACCCATGTGATTCCCAAGGATTGCAGGCATTGATCTCATATAAAGCTCTTGAAAAATTCATTGTAAGTATTTCACTGTGTCATTGTGAGTCTTCAGGAATGTGACAACTTTAGATTCAGTCAGTCCATTGTACAGACAGCAATCTCCATCAAATCATCTAAGGTGAACAACTTAACTGAGCAAAATTTGACCCAAAATTGAGAACAAGAGAATCCATCAGACAATCACCAAATGCTGAAAACACTTACCTCTCATGCCTTGGCCCACCACTGATGACAACGGCACAATGTCTCCTGTAGAGGTAGGGGATAGAGCAGAAGTACTATTCTGTGATGACAATGGCCGTGCAACATGCAAGATGACTGGATCACTCGCTGCACGCAAAAGGGTAACTGCCTCGGATAAGGGCCTCCCAATCAAAGACTCTCCCCCAACGGCAAGTAGACGGTCTCCAATGCCCAGTGCAGCAGTGCGCTGTGCAGGTCCTCCTGGAGAATTGATATGAATAACTGATACATATATGTGATACTTTGCTTCCAACAGGAATTTCCAGGATGAAATAATACAGGTTTTCTAATATAGAAAAGTACTTTTGCTGTGCCTACCTTCCACAAGGCCAGATATGGTAACATACTCAAGAGGATCTTCAGTGCCAGATAGAGTGATCCCCAATGGACCACCTTCCCTTGGAACTTGAACCATATAGACTTCCATCTCTTTATCTTCTGAAAGGGTATCATAATTAAATTGATTGAAGTTTAATAAATTAATATTACAGATAATTTAACATAATTCACAAAGACTTAAAAAAAACAGATTATGCTCAAACTACATAATGTAAAATAATTTTAAAAATCAATGCCTATCCATACCAAATAATAAACACTGTATTTTTTCTACAGTTTTAATTAGCGGTACAACATGTTTCCCCGATCTAAGGCATCACAAGATACAATTTCTAAGCTTGTTTGTTTATAGACCGTTATTAAGTTGCAGTAGTTACGGGGTTGGTTTGAGTGAGGGAGGTGGCGGTTATACCGTGGCTTAGAAGTGTGGGTGCGGATAGGTGGCTTAAATGGTTGATTTTTCTTAAAGTTAGTTTTTCGGAAAGGACTGGGGATGATACCCGATCTAGTATACAGAATACTAGGAAAAAAACAGAAAACAACAGCCATTAAAAAGATTTACTCCGCTCAGCCTGTAGAACAAAAAGACTTCAAGTGGTGCTCTCTCCCATTCCTGGGAGGTATATAGGATTTCCTATTGCCTGCCTACCTCACTTAAAGCAGCATTTTACCCACCCTTAACCCTTTCCAAGTTCCTAGTTAATGACAGTCAAAGACTTCTCAAGTCAGGCATTTATAAACATAATTGCAATAGTTGTAAAACTTCATATGTTGGTCAGACAGGTAGAAACTTCATGATACACACCAAGGAACATAAGGTGTCAAAAAAATAAGGCTTCCAGCTCTCTCTTTGCTAAATATCTCTTGGTATGCGACCACAAAAGCGATTTTGTTCCTGAAGTTTTACACATCATCTCCAAGGGATTAAAAATGGATGCTCTCAAGCAAATCGAGATAAGAAGGTACAGTAAAACCCCCATACAACGAATTTGTTGGGACCAGAAAAATTTCTTCGATGTAGGGGGTTTTCGATGTAAGGAGGTGGTGTGCGGGTTGCGTCTCCACAGGGGCATCCAAGTGTTCCGCGTGCTTTACGATGCAAGTCGAGTACATATCTCAATCTTGCTTTATTCACCATTAAAACCTTTCCTAGAGTGATGATAAACAATTTTTATTATTTACCATCAAATACCGTGGCTATCACCGTGTTATTTTCAATCTGCGTATTTCTAATTGAAATTATTGTTCTTTTCATTGATTCTGCTCTACGCCTCATCGCTTTCTTTAGTTACGGTCTGAAAGTAAAGGAGCGCCAAAATTAATGCCTAAGGATTAGGTATATTTAAAGTGCTCCATAATTTTTCTAAGTATCTAGTCGATATTATTCTTAGAGTGCAATAATTTAAGTCAATATCAAATGGCAGTTTTATGCAGCAATTTTGCTTGAAACAGCACATATTCCCATTTATACTTCCGAAATGAAACGCACTGTTGGAATCCCATTGAAATACCGGTAAATATCTATGTTCGTGACCAGAATATACTAGATATCGATAAACGACGATGGAATATAGGTGGGGTGAGTTAGTTACCACGAGTAAAAACGTGGCAGTCGGCAATGCATTGAGGTCACAATGGCAATCTCAGATGATAATGCATTGACGATGCCGTTAACGCGTGTAAGAGTCGCACCCCTCTTTTTATGCGTCGAAGTTGAAGAAAAAAATTTGGGGCTTTTTTTTCCTATTGCGAGGTGTTGCGGGACTAACTTCGAATTTTCGGCCATTATCAAAGCCGCTAACGATATTCTCTTATAATTTATGCGGCATTTTCCATAGGCATGTATGGACCTCGGAGGCAAGTTTTCACTTGTAGCCTAGGCCCTACAATGCTTGCATTGTCTATTGTCCTTTGGAATGTGTGGAGTAATTGATATTCATTAAAACAAAACAAATCCGACCTCGCTACCATTCGTGTTTAGTTGGTAAGTGCGGACAGTCGCACCGAGCTCTGATTTATAAATCCGAATCCCCCCACCATTTTCCTAATGCACAAGTCATAGTCGCTGTAAGTCGCCTTTTAAAACGTGGTTAACTTTTACAAATTATATTTTGCTGTGAATGATGACGAGTGGGAATGCAAACACGTTAAATTCAAAATACCCCAGCGTCAGCCGCGTAAAAAACGAACGATAAGGCGTAGATACGACATCAAAACTTGAAAAAAGTCAAACTTTGAAAGAAATCATAACTGTCTATGGAATTTAAAGCAGTTAATATTTCAATATGGTCCAACAAAAATCTTCAATGAATGACAAAATAAAAAAAATCATGATTTAGGTACATACATAAAAACGGCTGACTTACTAGTGAGACGGGCGTCGCAGTACGGTGGCACGCGCGCGCCTGTCCTGTCACAGCTCGTAGATTTTCCCCGAAAAGACCTTCTGTCCCTATTGGTATGAATAGTGCAACCTTATCCTTCCTCCATCTTCTAATGCACGATTCCGGCACATCATGCCTTAGTCCGGCAGCGCGGTTTCCTACATCCTCAGCGTCTTTGATGACTTAAAGCGCTTTAATTTTTTCAACTACCGTGAAAGACCACAACTTTTTCCCCTTGTTCATTTTGGAACAACACTGACCTATATTGACGCATGCACAAATGTTAATAGTCACAGAATTCTCTCAGTTGAGCTTAAGGCAGGTGCATACAATCACTCAAAGTTGTCTGGTGACAGAAAATGAGAGTTAGGGGGGTGGAAAATTCCAGTGCTTGCATTTGTCGCGCGGCCAATCGCTGTCCCCCAATTGCACCCCACACGCTTGCCTTGTCAAACAACAAGTTTTTAAAGTTATTAGGCAACTGCATCCCCCGTAAACAAGCGAGCGAATGATACCCTCCCCTTGATGACTCACGCTAAGCACCAAGGTCACTCAGCTCTCGAGGGACTTGCCTCGGGCACGATACGAGCGGGGCGAGCCGCGGCCACGATACGAGCGGTGGTAGGCAAGCGATAGAGTGGCAACGATGAGTTTTATGTTCCTAATGTTTGACATGGACCACACTCGAACCCAGCCATGATAGACGTGAGTGGCATAGGTGCCGCTCGCCACCAATCCCAGATATTAAATATTTCTTGTGCCGTTCTTCTCATTCTGTGGTAAAATGTCGGCCAAGAACGTTCTGTCTTCTGACAGTATGTACTGCCATTTCAGATTCTGAACTTATCTTAGGACGAATCATTGCTCGTTTCGTGGCCACCCTGCCGCGTTATTTCTCTGCAGCCCACCGCTCATATCGTGACCGAGGATCGAAGGCTGGCAGATAAAAAATTCGTGTCAGAGGCGCACCCTCATTTTCGGCTGCGATTTCTGGGAAAAAAGGTATCCTCAAGCAATCGAGCAAATATTAGGGCGATCTCGAGCAAACTTGCCGGTTAACAGACCACATCCATCAAGGTTAAGACGGCAATAGCAATATTTGGATAGAGAAGAGAGGTTACTCCAGATTTTCCTTTGGGATGGGGACAGAGTAGATAAAATTGGCTCTCATTGGTTGAACACCAACCAATGAAGCTTTGAATACTTCGCCCTCCTAACGAGAGGAGTGTCCGATAAACGGGTCGCAGATCTCGATGAAAATTCGTATGCATATAGAACTCCGAATGCTTTTCACGAATCACTCCACATATGGGCGTATAAATCCAATAGTTAACAAAAAAGGCGTTTAAACATATATAGATGTTATAAAATCCCTATTTATCAGCCTACGGCATCAAGGGTGTGGTCCATTGTTTAGCGTACGGGGCTGCAGTGCAGAGGGACCATGTTCGATTCCCGTCGGCGACAAATTTTTCATGCTTATTTTCTTTGTTTTTCCTTTCTGGAATTCTGTTTAAATCTAATTTTTACTTTTCTATTCAAAGTTTTTTTTTAACGAGTGGAAATATTTTTCTTTTGCGAATAACATAGGACTAATTTTTTTTTCTTTCCCGCAAAATTTCTTTGTTTCCCCATTCTTTCACCACGCAAACTTGATTTGTTCCTTCATTTGCAAGACCTCCTGTTGATATCATAATTATACAATAATGAAAATAATCTGCAAGTGGTCACTCGCCATTTAAAACACGAGCCTTTCTCGACGAGCCTTATTACAATGTATTTATTTGTACGTCTTTAGATCGCGAAATGGTGATTCGATTACAGAAATTAGTAGATAAGCCGATCACATTTTCCCCTCCTTTTTTCAAAGCACAACAATACAAGAAAACGGGGATCTTTGATCGTGGGTCTTATAAATAATGATGTAACAATTATTTAGACTATTTTATAATTATAATATCAACAGGAGGTCTTGCAAATGAAGGAACAAATGAAGTTTGCGTGCTGAAAGAATGGGGAAACAAAGAAATTACGTTGACTTCGCGGGAAAGAAAAAAAATAAGCCCATTGGTATTCGCGAAAAAAATATTTCCACTCATTAAAAAAAACTTTTAATAGAAAAGTAAAGATTAAATTTTAACATATAATTCCATGAAGGAAAAACAAAGAAAATAAGCATGAAAAAATTTATTGCCGACTGCCTCTCCCAAAATAAAATCCGATACCGAAAGGTAATTTGAAACCATGGAGCTCCTCCCATTCAGGGGTCCTGGGAATGTAACCCAATATGGGAAAGTAATCTGATACGATTTAAAAAGGGAAAATTGAGCTCCATCCTCACCACCTGCACCTTCGCAAAAGAGGTGGGGATGAGTGAGAGTGGAGAATAGCCCCCCTGATCTGATCTTTTCAGAGTATTTTTCTGTATTGGGTTACGTCTGACCGGCTGGAACTGACTGGTATTCCCCCTCCCCTCTTGGTGCATTACTCATCCACCCAACTATCACCCAGCTCAGCTAAGGCGGAGCGGAGCTTTGGCTTCCCTTACACGTTTATCGTGTGAACCATCAGAGTTGCTGGTTCCCACCATAATAAACGTGTAAACGAGCCTTCAAGGAGCGAGAGCGTCAAGTTTCCTTCATGCCCTCTGCTCTGTAGGTCTCGGATGTAAACATTTTCGAAGCCCGGAGCGGAAGGGTTAAGACGCGGTACTCTCCGCTGCGGTTCAACTTCCTGCTCATTACGTAAATGTCTATGGAAAAATTACCTGTTAATGAAGAATGCTACGTTTTTTTTCTCAATAATTCGTTCTAGAGGGGCACTTTTCATGTTTTGGGCCCAAGCGCAGACTTCGATGTACGGAGTTTTCGTAGTTAGAGAGGTTCGTTACGGGAGGTTTTTTTGCGTGTATTGTCCATTGGAAGGGTCCGGGACCGGGACAATGACTTCGAAATAGGGAGTTTTCCTTAAAATTTCGCTGTATGGGTGTTCGTTGTATGGGGGTTTTACTGTACTTGGCACTGACCCTAACACGGCCCTTTGTAATGAGCAGTTGTTCCCACAGTCTTCCCCACTCCTTTCAGAGAAACTAACTGTAGTTAATTTTGCCTTTGGGAGCCATCATAAAAAATAGTGAATTTGTTGAAAAAACTCCATTTCCTGAATACGTAGAGAATGAAGATCTAGATTCAATAAAAGCCGATCCATTTATTCTTCAAACACAATCTTGAGTAGCATTGCTTGGTATTTAATTATGCCTCAAACGTTTGCCGTACTTTAGTGATACTTTCAGTATGCCACTGTCTGTCATTCAATTGTGCCACTGAGGTCCTTTCCTTTTGGTTAATACACAATTAAAAAAGAAAACAAATAGATCTGTGCCACCCCTGGGGTTTTCCGCTGGTGGCGCCTTCATTTACCACAGCGGCGGTGACCAAGCCTCCAGGCCACGAGTGCGCCAAACAACTCCCGACAGTGGAGCCCTCATTCACCGCAGTGGGAGAATGACAAAGCTGCCGAGACCGCTTCCTGATGGACACAAACTCTAGCAGTCTCGTGCCTTCTGCCTGCCATGAACGTCGACCCACTTTCTTGCACAACTTGTAAAGTTTTCGTTAATAAAACCTATTCGAGTCGGGACGCGTGTTACTTCATTCTGTCTCTCGCTCCTCCGCCAGTAATGGCCAGGTTTGTGCGAAGAACATAAAGATCTTACAGACGGAACAGCCAGACCCATGATATATCCAAACTGCTGAATATTATGGTGCATTAAGAACAAATTTTTCTACTGGTAGATTTTTACATACTGATCATATCAAAATTTCTTTTGTGGAAATGGCATTAAGCACTGGACCCAAAAATACTGATCAAACAGCATCAGAGTCCATCCAAGATAATAGTGCAGTTGAAATACACTGATATTGCTTGGAAATGCATAAATGAAAAGTAAAACAAAGGCTACCATCATGGATTCTCCGGTCACACGTTTCCCAAGCGGCATTGGACATTGGCAGCATGTCTAACTGCCAAGTTCGCTATTGTCTTGGATAAACTCTAGGCTCTGTTATCAGAGTAATTGGTACACATACAGAGATACTCAATGTAAAAAACAGAACACAGTACCCAGTGAGAAATGGGTGGTGGCATCAACGTGGGTTCCACGTTGATGCCACGTTGATATGTGGAAATACGGTGGTGGTGGATATTGAGTGGCTGAACCAACGTTGACTTTAAGTGGATCTATGGTGATGGTGAATAATATTAAATATTCAGTGTAATTTCTGCTTCCTGGAGTATACCTCTGGTGACAATAGTTTATCTGGTTTATCATCCTGAAACAGCGCTATAGCTATTTTTACATAACTATAGTTATGTAAAAAAACTATAGTTATGTAAAAATGCGTTGGAAATTGCATTTTACAATTATGTTATTCGTGGAACTGGATTAGATTTATGTACAATAAAATAAACGATTACGAAGAGGTATCTCGGTAATAACATATGTTATATATCTATGCATATAACATATATTATTTCAAGATGCAAGCATGCAAGGCCGTTTTACACGGTATATTTGTTTGTACAAACTCTTCCGTGAACTCTTGCATGAGGCAAAAGGTATCGTGTAACACGGCAAATTGTATGAAGGCTTGTGCGAATGCCTGAATGGAAAATAGAACCTGTACTAATTTTGTTGAGACAAACGTACAATATCACGTACATTCGTTTGTACTACATCATTCATCGTGTAAAACGGCCTTTAATATGAATTTTGGTACAATGGTAACGAACTATAATTAATATTATGCTCAACGATAATATTACCTGCTTTTGTATGCTTCTAACAGCCATTTTCAAGCATTTGTGAACATCTGCATTAATATCTTGGTACAAAATATTTGTAAACAGTTCACTCTAGATCAAGCACGAATACATAGAATAATTTAAATTCCCGGCCATGTTAGCCATGAATTCGCAGGAATTAAGTTATTTGCATAACCCATATCATTTCAAGAACCCCCTGGCCGAGTGGGCTAAGGCAATAGGGCCGAGTGTGTGATAAGGTGCTAGGATGGGCGGATAAAAGATATATGTATCAATATGAGTTCGCGCCCGGGCGTAGGCACTTTTTTTTCAGTCGAATCTGAATCCAAATCAGCCGTGAATTTTGCAAGAAATGCATGCGCAATGGTCATAATAATAATTTTTTTTAATTGGAAAAAATTTTATTCCTTAACATATCCATCAAATTTCCATGTGCGTTCCACGTTGATCCCAAGACCAAAATCACATGGTATCCACGTTATATTTCCACCTACTCTCCACCGGAATTTCCACGTGGGTCCCACGTTGATTCCACCAGCTATTTCTCACTGGGTATAGACTAAAAGAATGGATAAAAAGCTCACCAGCAAATGGAAAGAGGGGGAATCCATCCGAGTCTTCCACCACTGAGTCTTTGGATACCATGCAGTCACCATCGTCTTCTTCTCCAAGTGCTCCGCTCATCAGAGGGCTGTCATGTGACCCAATCCAACAAATGGGCTCTGTCCTCTGCACCCTCCCTCCACTCCCATCTCCACCACTCTCCATCAGTCTAGATGATCAGAAATCAAAAGTTAATCTTCTGAGTGAGGAAACTGGAATCACAAAAGCCTTCAGGTGCAAAATGATATGATATGTAGCAATAAATTTCACCGGAATCATACTAATCTCATTACTTATGTTATCTTCATTCTGTAATTTCCACACTGATTTTCTAATAAAGCTTGCAGTCTCTTCAATTATCAACTAACCAACACCTGGTCAGTGAATTTGACTGACTCTGAATAAAAGCTAAGGATTCTGGTGTAACTTTATGGCATTCAAACTCATCACTAAATGAATTTGTAATTGGTATATTACACAATTTTTTCACAGCATTCCAGTTGCCCATCACTATTGGCTTTTCTTACCTGGGACTTCTCTAATTATCTCTCCTAGTTGCTCATGTATCCCATTCACCTCTTTCTCCCTATGGTTACTTGTAGGCATGTACACCTGGACCACTAAGAAATTCATTAATGTTTGAGATGTTGAGAGAACGGCAGTAAGAGCCATTTGTCATGATTACACAGTTTTGAAAGTCTTTTTAACTGTGCTCTCACTTCATCTACATACTACCCCGCAAGCCACCTCAATAGGCGTGTGGCGGGGGGTGTTAGGACACCAGCCGTTTACATATAAAAAGGAAACGCTCTAGTGAAATTACGCCTTGCATTTATTAAAGTCACTTATTGTTCGGGGGAAAAACGAATTCCCATACCTATCCGTTCGGCAAAATATCTCTCTTAATTTATCGTTTCTGTCGGACCTGGAAATATAGTGGGGTTCTAATATGATGTTCTCCGTGTCGCTCTGAAAGATATCTATTATCAATTGCTCAAGTAATCTAAGCCTAGCGCGCAGCCTCCGAGTCTCTAGCAGCTCCCAGCCTAATTCGTTTAACATCTGCGTAACGCTGTCTGTACGCCCGTAGCAGTTTTTGATGAATCGCACAGCTTTCCTTTGTATTTTATTAAGTTCCCGAATTAAGTCTTTCTGCACCGGATCCCATATGCTTGCTGCATATTCAAGGTGTGGCCGGACGAGTGTGAAATAGCACCTCTCTTTTACTTTTTCATCTGAGAATCTTCCCACAATACGCTTGACGAATCCTAGCTTCTTCAGAGCTCTGCCACAAATATTTCTTATATGCGTTCCCCACGATAGGTTTGAGGTAATCGTAACTCCCAGATACTTAACTTCATCTGTCGCCTTTATCTTAACGCCATCCACAGCATATACACGGGGATAGTTGTACGACCTCCGCAAGAAATGTACCGCCATGCATTTGCTCAGATTAAGTTCGAGTCCCCACTCTTGGCTCCTTACTGCATACCATGATAGAAGTGACCACAACACAGCTTCACCAGCATTCACAAGCTTTAGCAATTCAGAGAGATAGTCGACTTTGTCCATCCAAGAACCGAGAGATTGGAGAACTCATTTCTGATACTGGAACTTTAATGAATGTATAATCCCCTGGTCAAGTGAATGTCATTTAACCTTTGTGTTTGGTGGGACGTACATGAAATTCACATTTGAAAGCAAATACTTGTTTGCAAGGGGGATCTTTGAGTAGAATATTCTCCTTCCACTTCTCACAGACCATTGTATCATTAAATTCTTATTACCAACTTTTTAAAATTACCAATGTCACCCATGCTCTTCTACTTACATGTCGCAACACACCTAACTAGTTGAAATCTACTCTTTTAAATCAACAAAGCTTCAGGAACTTCCTTTTATCAAGAGAGCATCTTTTTCTCCATTTGCATTGCAGCAAAGCATCACATATTGTCACCCGTATCTTTGGCATCCTTTTTTATCAATTAATTTCTAATAATTCACTGCAAAGGTGGGAAATTTCATCAAACATGTGTGCACACATCATTTCTGAGGATGAGTGATTTATTAGGAATTGACTGATAAAAAAGGTCACTCTAGTCAACATTAAATAAGTCACAAGGGGCATCGCCCTCCAAAAGAGATGACAATCTCGTCCTCCAGCAATCAACGGGCATAGGGTCGACATAGCCAGCTTCTCCACACCCTGCACAGAATGCAACATTGTGGCATTTTTCAAACCATTCTAGCCACCCATTGCTGGACATTACCGTATTTGACCCGACAATAAGATCAAAATATTTCTAAAATTAGGACTTAAAAAATCACCCCCGGGTCTTATTTGTGAAGGTACAGCCTTTCACAGGCTAATGATCGCTTTTCTTGAGTGCACCCTCCTAAAATGGGGGTGCGTCTTACAAGCCGTCAAATACGGTAAGTTATCCACCAACAATTCCTTTGCTTACAGAAGATGTCTCTCTTGTGTCATTAGCCCATTCACAGGTAATCTGTTCATGTGCCCACATGTATACCACTCGCAGTTCACTTTCTTAGCACTTGGTTTCGTCCCGGGAAATCGACCTTACTTTCCTCCCAGTCTTTAAAAATGTCACACTTGCTTTTCAGGATGTTATCAATTTTGGTTCTTCCACAATTAAAAATATCTGCCTATTTCCTCGCTGAATTTCCTTTTTCACTCTCCAATATTAGTTTCCTTCATTCATCCAGACTCGGATGACTTTGCTTCTGCCTTCACCCATTCTACTTGTTTCGTGGAAACATTGCATTAGCATCTTGAATGAATGCTCGACAGAAAACAAGATGGACACTAACTTGGAGAAGAAATAATACAGGGTGATTACAAAAGAATGCGTCGGTTTCAAAAATATGTATTTTTCAAATGCTACGAGCTACAGAGCTGCACGACCTCTTAAAACGACCAGTATATTCTCTTGTTTGGCTGAAAAAAATAACATTACAAATGTTCAATATGTCCTCGTTGAGTAACCCGAACAATATCAAGTCGATATTCAAATTCCTCCCACACTCTGTGAAGCATGTCAGCAGTTATGTCTTCACAGCCAAAGTTATGCGTGCTATCAATTCCTCGCTGTTAGTAGGCAATGATGGCACAAAGACACTTACTTGACCCTTGACATATCCCCACAAAAAAAATCACATCGTGTGTGTTATGTATGAGGTTATGTGTTTGAATGTGGTGGTGACCGCAAGGGATGCCGGGAGTGTCACGGAGACCAAAGATGATGCCAAGATGGCTGTGACTAGTGACAAGGCTGGCTGTATCATAATCTAAGTGAATACTAATCCTGTTCTTGAAATGCAATGGCTTATTATTTGAACCCCAAAACGGTCATAAAAGTGTGAGATCAGGTGACCTCGGAGGCCACAAATGAAGGGCGAGGTCTTGCCTTGCAGATCGACCAATCCATTTTTGTGGGTACGTCTCATTAAGATGAGCACGAACTGAGAGGTGCCAATGGGAGGGAGCCCCGTCTTGCTGAAACATAAAATCATTGGAATCTGCTTCCAGTAGATGAAAAAGCCAATCTTAATCAATGCCTCCTAACAGCGAGGAATTGAAAGCACGCATAACTTTGGCTGTGAAGAGAGTAACTGCTGACATGCTTCACAGAGTGTGGGAGGAATTTGAATATTGACTTGATATTGTTTGGGTTACTCAAGGAGGACATATTGAACACTTGTAATGTTATTTTTTTCAACAAAACTAGAGGATGTATCGGTTATTTTAATAGGTCACACAGCTCTGTAGCTCGTAACATTTGAAAAATACAAATCTTTGAAACCAAAGCATTCTTTTGTAATCACCCTGTATTATGCTCCCTAACTGCCATTGTCTGATGTCTGGAGTATAGAAATGAAGACATTTACACGGCCGATTTTGTAAGAGTTAAAGATATTATTGATAAATTTATTGAAAGTTTGTCTTTCTTTTTTTCAATGTTTGTCGTTCTTAACTGTGATATTCCACAAGGGAAACTTCATTCCTCTTGACCGGGATTTGAACCCAGATCCCTCAATTTTGCACCAAGTGATTTAGCCAGCTAGCTATACCAAGGCATCCTCTCCCCCTGTGGACTTTTGACAGCTTTGTAGGAACAAGTTGTTCTGGACTGCCAGACATATGATGTCACAAAGCAGTCCAAAGCGTGCACGTAATGCCACAATCTAGAAGGATAAAGCCACACATGGAAAACAATGAGGAGTTTACTCTTTTGATGAATTTTTAGGATACTGTGGCTAGTCCAGGTATCCTCAAGATTTGTCGCTCTTGGCTTCAATATTCATTCATGCACCATTAATGGTTCACTTTCCCCATGACAAAACAAGGAGAGTAAGCAAATTTTTCACTTCGACTTAATAGCGACTCATGGATTTGAGTCAATATTTTCATCCCGAAAATAAGACTTTGACTTATACTCGAAGATATGTGGTAATTCCTCTACCATTCCTAATGCCCCTCTGGTCATCCTCCTCCTGCGCACCTTACCTCCTCCAAATTTCTCCTCACCCAAATCCCACTGGCCATCAGTCTCATGTGAATATCAAGATAATAGTTTGATGAATCATTGACTGAAGCCAGTAAAAATATTTATCCTTCGTCTATTTTTTGACTGTTATAGATTCAAATCTGTGATAAATGAAAAACATCACCAGAAATATATTTATGTATTACTATAAAAATGGACATAAATAATCTTCTTGATGTGCAATGATACAAAAGTTAATCCTTTGAAATCTGTAAAAATACGACCACCAATAGGAATTTTTTCTTCCCGGTAAGTACTTCATAAAAATATTACATATTGCCCACTTCAAATCTTCAAATTTAGCTCCTCTTTAGCAAGTATTTTTTCTTTGCTACAATGTCTGTGCATCTTTACTGCTGTTCCTATTTTCTTAAATGCTGAACAAGGTAGAAGCCACCACTTTGACACTGTGGGCTATTTCACTCATTTTTTTATTTCTTGTATGTTTACTGCTGTATCAATTGCACATTTTCCATTACAGAAATAGCCCTATGAGGCCTTTTTAAGGTTGGATTATCGATGCCAAACGGCAATAAGTGATTTTAAATCCTACTGTACATGAAAACTTTGCACAATTGTATACAGCTGTATTGCAAATTACATTTTACTCACTGTGGCTTAGAACTTACAATGCTAGCAGTATGGATATGTTCTGCTCTGCTCAAGGGGCTGAGAGCAGGCTGGTAAATTTTAAGGACTATGGCAAAAATGTTGGTAACCTGGAAAATACACCTTATGTGATATCGCTGGACATATGCCCGAAATCATTCAATCTGATAGTGCATATTTCTCCAACTTTTACTTGAATCTGATAAATGTGAAGAAATTAGTCCATTAAATCCTCATTTTAGTGCATATTCTTTGCTTTTTTATGAAAAAATATAGCAGTACGGTGATTATCTTGGAAAACATGGGATCTTTTTTGTTAATTTTTGGAAAGCACATTTAGTTCGAACCCGGATAATTCAAAGTCCAATGTTTTTGGTCCCTTGAATTTTGAATTAACGAGGTTTTACTGAATAAGCTTAGGCATTATTAACCAAATTCTGTTGAGCATAACTTTAACAATTAGCTTTGGAGATCAACATCTACGAGGAATCATTAGGATGAAGGTATACTGTATCTATGCGATGACAGGTTTCCATTAAATTATGTATGCACCCCTACTTTTACCACTAAAATTTAAAAAAGTTTTTGATTATAATACCATCACCTAATACCTAAGCATAATGGTCGCACCCCATGTTTTCATCTCGTATTTTTTTGTTTGCTGGGCCTATATTCATATAAATACTTTAAAAAAAAAATAACATAACAGGATTTCAAAATTGAGCTTGGTTTTTATTAAATTATTACAAAAATGAAAACAATATTACATACGACCTGGATTTTCAGGTTTTTATTTAGGAAACATAAGCCAACTATTTCACCCTCAAAGATCAAGACAAAGCGTATGTTCACTACCTGAGATCATGAATTAGCTATCTACAACATGTAATTAACAAGATTAAAAGAAAAACTTTATCTAGATCTTATGAAATTATAACTAGGGCCTAGCCGCATACTTAAAACAATCACAACCTGGATTTTCAGGTTTTAATTTAAGAAACATAAGATAAGTGTTTCATCCTCAAAGATCAAGCCAAAACGTAAGTTCACTACCTGAGATCATGAATTTGCTATCCTAGACATGTAACTAACAAGATAAAAACTATCTAGATCTTATTAAATAATACTAGGGCCTAGCTGCCTACTGAAAACAAAAACAAAACCCAGATCTTCAGGTTTATATTTAAGATGTATAGGATAACTGTTTCACCCTCAAAGAATATTAAAAAAAAGTGTATTCACTACCTGAGATCGTTCCACGAATTGTAATTGAGGGGGTCAATATAAATATTACTTTGCGAAGTCGCGTTATTTAGAGGTGAGTGGGAGATGCATTTCTGGTTTCGAGACGAGACAGGAAAAAAAATTTTCTTGATGATTTCAGGATGGGAATCGGGAAAGAACCAAACCTTCTTGCTTCCTCCACCTCCCCAGCATTAGCATAACACAAAAATAAATAAAACTGTATATCAATAGATTCAAAAAAGTGTAGGCTATAACTTTATTGGAAGGATTTTTACATAATATGACACATAAAAAACCTATAGCGCAAAAATAAAACGTTTCAAAGTAAAAAACCTACTTTTTCTTAACCCATTAACGCCCATACTTTTTTAAATAAACTTTTTATTGAAAATTTGTTAATAATTTGTTTAGAAGGGTATTTAGAAGCAATATGGATGATTTTTAGAAAAATATCTCTTAAGTGTTGCAAATGGTGGACTGTCCTAAAAATAGGACGCTGGGACTATAAGGTAACATTTCACAAATTAGAAAAATTATATATAAGAACGAATTTGAATGAAAAATATTGTTATTACGTTTGTTTTTACATTTGTATGCAATAACAACTACAAAAACATATTGAAAATGAAAAAAAAAGAAACATGAATTTATCATTTCTTGGTGTGATAAGTAGTGAAACAGTTCTTGCACAAAGTTACTTCACATTTTTTACAAAAGTTGAGAGGTTTTGCATTGCAGTTTTCTCCCTGGCCTCTCCTTTGTTTGTCTCGTCTTGATACAAAGTGATCTTTTCCATCGTATCTAATGTCTGGGATAGATGTTGAAGAGGATGTGTTGGCTGCTCTCCCTTGCTTTGAAGTGTTTCTTTTCAAATAAGCAATGGCGACATTTCTTCTGAATTCAAGGAGGTCCATGGTAGAATGAGAAACCCTATTGTACACAATCCAGGCATTTACAATTGCCATGTCAAGCATTCTTGTGAATAAACACCAATACCACTTTTTACCACGAATGGACACATCGTACTTTCCCACTAACCAATCATGGTGGTCAACTCCACCCATGTACTTGTTGTATGATTTGATGGCATTCGGTTGTGGAACAGACCCCTTCTGCCTTGACGTCCTGCTCCAACGTGATGCATGACTCAGAGGATAAACAGTGTCAAAATTTGTCCCAATAGCGACACAGTTGTTGTCGTTCCACTTCATGAACAGAACTTCTCCTTCTGAATCAAACGCAGAATCAAAAGTGCCCCTGGGCTCCTTAGACAATTCCTTGGAATCTCTCAAAGGGCATTTGCACAGGCGGTTCTGCCTCAGTGTACCAGAAGCTCTAAAACCAACATCTCTCAAATGAATAAACAAATCTCTGCTGGTAAAGAGATTGTCGAAAAACACCCAGTGACTTGCCGGCTCTTGGACAGGGTCCAACATATTTAGAACAATGCGGGACCCTAATGCCAAATCATGTCTCTCATTCTGAGCTACTTCCTTACCACAGTATAAATTGAAGTGGAAACAATAGCCACTTGATCCACACAGTGCCCAAAATTTGTATCCAAAACGGATCGGTTTCCCTCTGATAAACTGCTTCAATCCGTTGTGACCATAATATTTGACTATCATTTCATCGACTGCAAGGTGTTTGTCAAATATGCCCCATCTTCTGAAATTCTTATTCAGAGCGACTATTAGAGGGCGCACTTTGAACCCTCTATCGTCTTTATTCTCTTGAACCTTGCTGTTGTCATTGAAGTGCAGCATGCTTTTTAGTTTGAGGTACTTGTTTCTTGGCATTGCATTTCTTACAATATTGATTCCTAAATCACTATCTTCACTCCAATAGTGCCTTTCACTGGGCACTTTGTGATACCCGGACAGCAAAAGTATTCCAAAAAATGTTTTGAGTTCATCGATTGAGAAAATGAAATTTGTTTCATTTTTTACTTCTGTGGCATACTTTACATACTCAGAAGTTATCATGCTCATTATCGCGTCATCAAAGAGCATCTCAAATATTTCAAGAGGAGAATTTTCTCCCAGCGCACCTTGCATAGTCTCTGCCAGAGATTCTGATGACGTACCTTCTTCTGGCAATTTTGTGTAGGTCGGGACGACTTTTCTCCAAATTGCTTCGCATTTTGTCAGCGAACGTTTCTTCCCCACACCTCGTGATCTTTTCGCTTGTGGATACTCCTCGTCATCTTCCACAGAAGTTGTGATCTGGATTTCATTCCGCGGTACTATCTGCAGCAATAGTTTACCAGGAACGTCTGCAACCTCAACTTGGTTCACTTGGTCTTCTTCAAAAATGTCTTCATCACTGACAACCTCATTCTCCGGCGGCAAGACAACTATACTCACATCTGCTGAGTTGTCAATATCCTCTTCAAAAAGTATTTGTTCAATTTCACTAATAGTAACACCTTTCCGAAACATGACTCCGAATAACAGCAAAAATACGAAGCAGAAAAGTCGAACTTCTACTCGCACAAGGCAGTACTACGATTGAATCCCTAAGAGACTAAATGTCTGTTTTATTCGAAACGCCATCTGCCTTTTCTTCCACGAAAACACAAAGTCATATTCGCCCACCCCCTCTACGTCTACGTAATACTCATACTGGTAACTGGTTTTAGCGATTTATGCTAATGCATAATTATTCGTAGTTACACTAACTTTAGGGTATAGTGTCATGCATGTTGGTGATTACTCACCCCGTGCCACACACCCCTGAGGTGGCTTGCAGGGTATTTTGTAGATGTTTGTAGATGTAACACCTGCCTACCACCCCCTCCCTCCTCCACTTCTCTGCCTGGGTATATATATCTGTATGTTGACCAAACTTAGTATGATTTGACCAAACCTTGTATGTTTAGACCAACTTTGTACCTGATGATGCCGCAAGTCGGTGAAACGCGTTGTAACAGCAAATAAAATCGGTGGAATAGTACAAAACTTTCTATTCAATATGGACACAAAGTCATGCCTTTAGGCATGGCAAGATAAGTAGCGATGATAAAGTTCTGAGAAACGAGGCATGAGTCATCACACAACGGAAAACACGGTGGTCTACTAACGGGGCCAGTGACGAAGGAAACTGATGCCTTTATGTCCCAGCGTCCTATAAATAGGATGGCACATTTCTCAGAGGTGCCACGAAAATACTAAAGAAAAGACGACGCTCCCACCTTCGAATATACACCCTGTATATAATAAATATAATCTGATCAATATTTCACATTTGAAATATATGTTCATTGCACAAAATACAAAAATAAGGCAGAGTAACGGACATGAAAAAATTCTTCAAAATCAAATCGGCCTAGATATCTTAAAAAGTTGCGTAAAATAAAAATATAAATAAAACACTCATAAATAGAGATTCTTCTTTCATAAATAATAACTTCAAAAGAATTATATGCCATTAGACAAATGCAAAAAAATAAAAAGTAAGTGTCCTATTTATAGGACGCTGGGCGCTAATGGGTTAATATTTTCTTAAATGTATCAAGAACTATTAATAATAATAATAATAATAATAATAATAATAATAGATGGAAGATGGGACTTTCTAGTCCCAATCTCGCCCAATAAAGACGTTTTATTATTATTATTATTATTATTAAGAACTATTGGGTTTAAGGTAAATATATTAGGTATTAATATTGTAGAACATTAATAGTAAACAAAACAGAAAAAAGTTGAACTTGATCTGATCATTAGTAACAGAGATAATGGGTGTTCCGTAAATATTGGTATTGGGGAGGGAAGCTCCAGGGGGATTTTTGGGGAGTTTTGTACTAATGTTCCTCTGGCAGTAGTCTCTATCAGTGGGATAAAATTATTTCCCAAGCTCGATGTTTTGGGGTCTTCATTGACTTCTCTAATAGGTGTAGATAAAGATGCAGTTACATCGGATACATCAGATATGTGACCATGGATAACATATTGATGTATCCCAAGTAATTGGGAAATTGCGCATCATATTTCCATTCAACCGTATTCATTTCAAATTTATGCATATATGTTTTTGTTCCTTTCTTAAAAACTTGTATACGCATTTGGCTACGAAAATTTACCATTTAAAATATATTTTGTCATAGAAGGCACTCGGTAAACGTTTCTTGATATACTTATGCAAGAATTTTTAACAAAACCTATCTGCTTTTTTTGAGATACTTGTTGTTAAACTTTTAAATAATTGATATTTTTATCTTTTTATTTCCTTTCTTTTTAAACATATTTTTTTAATATTTTTATTTTAAAATCGGTATTGTTCACATACGAGGAATGCTTATTTTTAACCAAATTGCCCGCTGCTACTGCAGAGGTTACTCTGATGATTTTTTCACGTGAATCTAAGGAGTGCACAATCATTCCACATACCTAGTGATGGAGAGAAATAAGTTAAAAAATACCAGTAAAAATTAAAGAACAATTCATCTTGCTGTTATTGATAAAATTAATTATTTTTATGTTTAAAAATCAATGTTTTTCATGGCGTCGTTTCTCCGTTAATTCTGGACCCATTCCATCCACTTTTATGCATTACATACGTTAATGTTATATTTATATTGTTGTTACAATTCTCTGCCCCATTGTTGTTACTAGGGAAGTTATAACCGTTTTAGCACAACAAGTTATGCAACATTTATGACAGCTTGGCACAGGTATGTATTATGGGATACGAGAGTTCGTTTCATGATACGACAAATGCTTTGATCATGAGAGAAAATTACGCTCTCTTCGAAATTCCAAAAGGGATATTATAGATTCACTTTTGTATCATTTGTACTTATCGTAAATGTGCTAAACGAGACATGATTGCTTTAAATTTCAAGGCCGGAAGTCGGAAAAGCAAAAAAAAAACATTTCCTGAAACAGTATTTTCGGGAAAGACCTTTCCCGTCTCGAACTTCGGGAAGGCCAAAAACTTTGGGAATTCCCGAAGTTTCGGGATCCCGCTCATCCCTAATTATAACGCAAGGCCCCATAAAATTATGTACAACACGACGGAGATCTCAAGCCATCTCGAGACAACCTCGAGACTCGTTTTTCGTGCATATTGAGAACAAGGTCGAGCGAGATTCGAGCTGTGTTTTTATCTCGCTTGAATCTCGAAAAGTTGAGACGCACAGCCCTTGCGTTAGGTATTGTATGTATTTTCTTGGGAGGCAGAATAGGTGGAAAAAAAACTATTTTTACAATAAATGATCACTAGATATCAATGGCACGAGCTAAAATGAGCATCAGGATAACATTCCCCTGCAAGTTATGCAAACATCCAGTACATATTTGACTTTCCATGGAATGCTTTCCCTGTTTTGCATGTTTTCCAGGTTACCACTTTCAGAATCCCAGGTCCCTTTAAGAACGTGTTAATGAGAGTCCGCTGTACTTCTGATTTGAGTTGAGTTATATTTTGGTGAAATATATATTTCCTATTTACTATGCTTAAATGTGTTTTAACCGTTAAAGTTTTAAATAAGCTTAGTTCTCCCTTGTAGTTAACCAAAAATCCTTGATCTCCACCATCAAATCCATTCAGCAAGTTTTTTTTTTCCTTCTTGAATGTGATAACATATAAAATTAGCTTGATCATAGATCCCGGTCAAGGCGAATGATTTTTCTCCTGTGGAATATCGCACTTATGTGCATTTGCGGGTGACTCCGTAAAGGTTACTACCGTGGCTAGTCCCGGTTTTCTCAAAATTGATCATAGACGCTTTTTTTTAGTTTTATGGACAATGGACGAATTAGTTATAGCAATGGACGAATTTCTTCACATTTATCAGATTCAAGTTAAATTTGGAGTAATATGCACTATCAGACGCAATCACACAGAAAATAGAAACAAATTGAATTATTTCGGGCCTATGTCCAGTAAATATCACATAAGGTGTATTTTCCAGGTTACCAACATTTTTGCCATAGACCTTAAAATTTACTGGCATGCTCTCAGCCCCTTTCCTCCAAGACATTTCTACGATGAAGAACTGCTGCATCATCATCCTTGCCCGCCGGAATTCCATTATCAGTTACGACCGCGAACCAAAAGTATTACATTTCACTCATCGCTTCCCCATGCCCTTCTCTTCTCATTGTCAGGTGGCTTCCAATAGGGGAGGGGCTTGGAAGAGGAGAGAGAAGGGTAGGGGTGAAGTATCACATCAAGGTCGGCGATGACCCCAGAATCCCTTATCCCTCCGAAAGAAGCTCTAGGGAATGCAAAGAAATCGCTGAAGCAATGTTGGATATACACCACATAGAAGTAATCCCTATATAAATTTCAGGCTTGACTTCGTGGTAGTTATAGATATCCATTTAGAATTTTTAAAACTTGGTACTTTTCCACACACAGTGTGGAAAAGTACCAAGTTTTTTATTCAAAATGGATAGTCCCTTCAGCCTTCCTTACCTCATGATTCACATTCGAGTTTGGGGAGATGGGACGAGAGTAGATGGGAAAAGCGTAAACAAATCTGAGAACCATGACTCATCAGCGATTCAGGGCAAACAAAAGAATCTTGGGAAATATGCGAAGCGAGATGGGAGGAGCGGCTACCAAATGATGAAAGTGCTAATGCAGGGAAAATGGGTAAAGGATATCACACCATCCGGAAAATACTACTCCACTATCCCTGGCGATCCAACAGTTATCACTCGAGGAGGGGAGGCTCGGAAGGAAGAGTGGGGAAAGCATTGCAAATACAGGCAATGTAGTCAGGGTGCAAAAGCCCCGAAAAAAACCCAAGGACAGAGCGGCTGAGACATGTATCGAGGGATATTTGATTGTGGGGTAAACAGCCACTGGTGCGCAGCGCACCATGAGCATAAGCAAAAGTTCAAAATAACTTGGCAACACTTAAAAGTAGCTTATGCTCAAGAAAGCGATGCCAAAATCACAATGACTTTGAAATAAACACTACTATCGGCACAAAAAAGGCAGAACGCTGAACTTGATTTGAGGTGCGTGCGGCCAGGAGTTTCACCATTACCAACTGCACAAAATGGTAGTGTACATTGCCACGGGGCGATATTCTTCTTTGTGGTTTATTTTAAGGAAGAGGAAGAATATCAACATTTCCTTAGATAAAAAGTTTTGCAATATTCTTTCCATAAAGCATACGTAAATTCAATATAAATATACTTTTCTACATCTTGGAAATTGTAAGGTAGCTTTCGGCCATTTTAATAATCGAAGAATGGGTAAAATTTAATTTTAAAATAATATTTTTAATGCAGAGATGTCGCTCTCTTCATAAAAAAATGATGAAGTGCACAAATCAAATATTTTGGCTGTGACGAGATGAAGATGACCATTTTGCCGTTCCCCTACTTTTTCGCATGTTTTTCTTCACCCTTTCGACCGTAGAAGCTAAATGTTTGCATTAAAATACTTTTTGATTAATTCATTTTGTAGTCAAATTAACAACAAGTAAAACGATATATTACACAACTCTATGGAGCTCTGGCGGAATTTCATACCAATGCTTAAACTTCAGCGTTCTACCTTTTTTACACCAATAGTAACTAACCATCGAAGTGGGCTACCCCCATGAATCGTTTCGAAATAAACGATACATTGGGGAGCCACGGGACGAAATTCGACTTCGAGTTACATATTAAGCATATTTCGAATTATCCGTACCAAAAAGTAAGCAATTTCCTATTCCGTTTGCTGGGGACTGCTCACACCTTCGAAATAATCGATATTTCGAATTAAGAGGGTTCAAACTAACGAGGGTTTACTGTACTATAGAGTTTACATTGGGATATGCAATTGGAAAACAGATTTTGACATACATGTAGGTTTCTCGGGTTTCACACTGGGTAAGATTATTAAAATTGATCAACGTTTCGATGGTTGAATATCATACGTTGACTATATTGACGAAATAAAATAAATAGAGACAACGGCTTTAATTTAAGTAGGACTTGGCCCGGTAATAAACGAAATTCAAAAACTTCTAAATAAAACGAAACGAAACAAAAATTAAACGAAAATAAACTAACGGGGGTTTACTGTATTTGTGTAAGTACAAAATTAGTACATAGATTAAAGTCTTTACTGCAATTTCAGTGCGCTTGAATCTCGCTCGACTTAAAAAATCCCTGCTCGCACAGCCCTACCTAACGCTGATGCGATCCCTGGAGACATCCTTGGGCACTTCCAACCATCAAAATTCTTTCCCCTCCCCGGGTGGTTGACGGTCACTGGCTGTGAGCCGTAGGTGAAACCTTGTAAACTGTTGTGCGTGTGACAACCCCACGTGAATTTTTGTGAAGCGTGAGTGAGCAATAGGAGAGTGTGTCACTGGCGTGTGTGTGGGGACTTTGTGGTGCTGTTGTGGGTGGCCTGCGCTGGAAGAACTCTTGTCCCCCTGACAAGCCTGGTAGTGGGAGTAAGTCACTGGCCACTGGCACCAGTGAGGACTTCGCGGGCCTGAGTGCACGCATGATTGGGCCCCCCCCCCCCCCCCCCTTGACGGGTAAGTGAGCCAGTACGTGTGTGTTTTAGTTTACACAAAGTTTTTACCCCTTTGACGTCCTTACTCACCTTTCAACACCCTATCCATCCTTTCCCCCCCTTCCCTCCCCCCCTTCCTTTGCCCAATAAAGAGTACGGCCCTGGGGGAATATATGTTCTTTCAGATTCCGTTATATTTACTGTAATAAAAACAATGCAGCATGATAAATAAAAACTACATGTAGATATTTGTATTCAAAATTTTTAAAAAGAGTTCAAAATGCACTCTGCACACTTATGTTTTACCTACTGGCCTTTAATAAGAAAAATTGCTGTAAATAGATGATTTTCTCAAAAACTTGGTAGATAAAACTTTTGCCAGCTGAGTTGTTGAATGGCGCAGGAAAACCTCACCAAGAGCAGAGGACTTCATGAATGTAATAAAACTTTTGTTTTAAAAAAATATGAAAAAAGACAATCTCATACAACTTTTATGTATTTTATGCCTAAATTATGCAAAATAAATAGAATTATGCAATAAAAATATTCCAACCCCGACAAAGATACCATCCTGCAGTGCTGCTTGCATTGAAAGGGTTCAGTGGTAAAGTGAATTTACTTTCAAAACCATTTTTGCTTTTAGCAATAAACCCTAGTCATATTGATGTTTTATTGACTTACATCGCATTCAATGGCTCCAGTGTTCACTACTCTTCCAAAATCCAACTCAAGTACAACTCGTAGGTACATAAATTTGAATCAGGCGGTACTCCCCAAGCATCAATACTTCAGCGCCATCCACTCTTGAGGTGGGAACTGTAGTTCTGCGCAGTAACAAAATTATGACATCTGGAGGTGCCTTGATGACTTTACATTATAACAAAACATTAAATTTCATGCTACAAGGTTTTTAGGCATGCTATCATAGGGATTTCATCAGTTTCCTCCTTCAATTGACTTAACATCAAATTCTCCATGATAACAAAGTTCTGCTGCAGTCATTAAAAGGCATAAAAATGTGAAATAATGAATTATTTGAAGTCCACAAAGTCAAATCAACTGCTTCAGGGGTTGACAGCATTTAGAAATTTCAGGGGTTCTAGTGCTATAAAAAATGTCAGAAAACACTAAATACCCCTCATTGCCAGAGTCCAGAAGTGCACCACCAAGTGACTGGAAGCTTCCCTGTTGCCATTGAGGGCCAATATTTTCACCTTGTTCTAAGGCTCTACCATCACTTTTCTGCAGAAATTCTTCAAGTTGCAAAATTTCTTTTCCTGGAATATAAGAATATTGGGTTTTCAATTCCAAGAATCTTCACGAAAATGGCAATGATCGAGCAGAGTATCCAAGAGATGCATATATATGAGATCTCTTCAAAAATATATAATGCTTAGATAAATACAGCGGGCTCTCGTTAGCACGTTCTTAAAGGGACCTGGGATTCTGAACGTGGTAACCTGGAAAACGTGCAAAACAGGGAAGGCATTCCATGGAAATTCAAATGCGTATTGGTTGGTTACATAACTTATACGGGAATGTTATCCTGCCGCTCATTTTAGCTCTTGCCATAGATAACTGGTAATCATTTATTGTAAACAAGTTTCTTTTCCAACTATTCCAACTTCCGAGAAAATACATGCAATACCTAACATTGATGAGTACTCTATTATTAATTATGACAACAATGACCAAACAACATGTTTAGTTTACAGATGCTGCTTTCACAAAGTTCAGCGGCAAAGTTAGCGAAGACACCTAGTGAGAATTTTCTTGTCGCACTTCCAAAGAAATAATTAAGTCGGAGGACAGATGAATCCATGGTGTGAATTGCCCACTTCAAACTTAATAGCTCTTTATGTTTATATTGCTTGTAGTAAATTACAATGATTGCACCGAAAATGCTATATTTGTGTTTACCATGATGAACATTTAAATTTCATGAAAAAATATTATAGCATTACAAGGATTGTCAAAATTCCTTTGAAAAATGAACAAATTGAGCTCTATGTGACGTGGACCTGAGGAAATGAATGTCCTAATGAGAAAAATGAGCTACAGTAGAAACTCGAAAATACGAACTTCGAAATTACGAAATTTTGATTTTACGAAGCAACATCTTCGGTCCCGACCAAAAGGGTATCTAAGTGTATGTAACAGTACGCGATATTACGAAATAACGAAGTTTTAAAATTACGAACCTCGGATCTTGGTCCCGACGTGAAAAAGTTACTCGTTTATACGAATAGTGATGGATCACAGTAACGTTTCGGCGCTCCTATTCAGAGTTAAACATCTAAATAATGATCGTCGCCGAATACATTACGCACTGAATGTATTACCTGGACGATATCTCATTTTTCAATGCTTCAATAGTAAAGGTGTGGTTTCGCTGGGGCGTCTGGCGTCCGTCCAGCAGTCGGAAGTAACTGACGTACTCATCCAATGTACAGTAAGCCCTCGACTAACAAACGAGATGCGTTCCGAGAATTTGTTCGTAAGTTGAAAAACGTTAGCCAAGCATCGAAAATTGAAGTTACTATATTTCCTGGCCCATAAGACGCACTTTGTTTGCTCCAAAATTTGCTCTTAAATTGTTCGTTCGTCCTCTAAGACACAAGCTGATTCGCCGGGAAAAGACTATGTAGGGATGGTCAGATCGGATCTAAAGATCCGCGGGTATTACGTTTCTCCGGATACTGAAATCGGATCCTAATTCATTTAAAAAAATCGGATCTGGATAAGATAAAAAAATTCACACTGGGGAGTGGATACCATTAAAATCGCCCTAAATAACGGTCATCCTGTGTTGCGGCCGATGTAGGAACTAGTTGGAACCATGGAAGTTGGCTGCTGATGCTCTCGAAAGGATGTCTATAGGATGTCCTCGAAAGGATATCCCAACTAGTGGAAACCAACTGAGAAGTTAGGGCGGGTTTGCGATGAGTGAAATGTGATACGTTTGGTTCGCAGTCATAGCTGATAAGGGACTCCCAACGGGCAATGCCCCTCCCCCCACCCAACTTTTGCAGGCCACCTGTGAAGTTAGGGCGTGGGAAAGCGATGAGTGAAACGTGATACTTATGATGAAATGTGATGCTGACTCGAGAAAAAATATCACTTTACTCTGACCCCCTAACTATGAGCGCCGAGGCGAGGGTAGGGGGAGAGAGAGAGAGAGGTGGGGGGGAAAGGAAGAGGCAGGCCAAGGACGCATAGCCGTTTGCTGAACTGCCGGAAGCGTCAATGCTCGGCATGAATGCCTCTGGAAAAAAGTGCTGGACACCTTTGCTTTACACGACTACAGTAATTGTATTAAACTTGAGTACCAACTTGAGGAGTATCCGCATTGAAAGATGAACGATGCAGCTAGAATTTATATCAAAGCTCATTTTCGTATCACTTCTCATAGCCGAGTACGCACAAGTATGTATCAAGCCCTGTGAAATAAGTTCTAGCAACATCCTTCCTGCGCAAAACAGTGAAAACAGAATCTTTATCTATTAGCATGGCGATGTAAAAGTCAACGGTCTAAAAATGGATTCCCTGGCGTGGTATCCACTTCCAAAAGTGAATGATGCTTCCTATAAAAGTAAGTAAAAACAGATTAGAGTTCCGATTCTCTCTTCGCATGCGCCGATGCACTACGTTATTTATCCCATTGATGTGGCAATGCGTTTCAAAGCTCACTCGGGTGCTACGCAACATAATTTCAGGTTGTGGAAAAATCATGAAGGAGTGCGAAGTCAACCTCACAGCTACCACCGGGGTAAGGGTACAATTTGAATCGACCGAAATAACGGCTCCCTCGTTCGAGCATCGGCCGTATCAATCTGGTGTTGGCTGCCGAGGCCCCTGAAAGGAGGTCCAACCCCTCCCCCACTAGTGAAAGCCACCTGGGTAAAAGCTAAACTGGGCGAGGGTAGATAATAACAGATAAGGTGAAGGAGTGATCCTCTCCGGTTACCCCCTTCTCTTCTGAATGAGTCCCTCGCAGATGAATGTCGTCGCGCCCAGAAATAAGGAACAAAGAACTTTTTTCTTGAGGGATCTTCTGGGAAAAACCAGTTTAGACGCGCCAATTGTTCAGATCCGACTGAGGTATCACCCTAAAATCTGACAGCTTTAATGTTTTTCGGCTGAGTGATTGAGAGGAATAGCTGGATGGAAGGACTATTCATCAGGCAATTTCCAAATATCCTGTAAAGGATATTTTACCATTCATCACGATAACCCGAATCGAGCCTCGTATTGCCGGTAATAATCATTTGTCATCACAAAACGAATGAGTGAACGGAATAATGCATCGATTTGATGCGAAGGTAGCTTGACACACGGAAGTCGATTTCCATTGAAACGCGGCTTTCGTCTTACTTCCGAACCATCCGTAAAAATTTATGACGCAAGTAAACAAACATTGCAAATTGATATATCCAGATAATATTGTTAAAATTCGTCACGGCAAAGAGGGGTAGTACCAGTCCGCGAGTTGCTGCACGCCGCACCGCCAGCTGCGACGGCAAAATAACTTATCCGGTGGCGCCAAATTTGAAATTACCAAAAATAGGAATAATAAAACTCCGACAAATAAGTTGTGTTCAACTGACAATGAGTGCACCCTGTGGGCATGAATACACATTTAAATGTACTTTCATGAATTATAACTTCGTAAATCATGCAAGTACATCGCGAGAGTACATCTTAATCTAAGGAAACAAAAAAAGAGCTTAATCGCGATGTTTTTGAAAGATACTCGTTCATACGAAATTTGATATTACGAAGTGCCGATTTTTCCGGTCCCATCAACTTCGTAATTTCGAGTTTTTACTGTATTAAGAAACGTCCTAACAAGATTCCGCTGTGCATGCTCCTCAATAGAAATTATTTAGAGCATAGAAGAACATATTTGAGTTCAGTAGCAGAATTATCTTGGTCTCTTTCTGAAAACATTTTAACTAGCCTATATAAAATCATCACAGTTCAAAAAATCTAAACACATATACTAATTTAAAGATGCTATCAAATAAAAACTTAGTCACAAATGTGTCAGTACACACGTGAAAATAGTTTATTGAGGATTGGCCTAGACTGAGATTTGAACCACAAATATGCTATTCCAAGGTGAAAACTATTTGGCCTGTTAAAAAACTGATAGTAAGTTATATGCATTCCTTTTAATGCAATGCATTTTTTCCACCAATTATCTTTTGAGTGGATTCCATCCCTGTCAAATGCAATTCCTGCATCCCTGTCAAATGCAGGAGGGCCTGCAAAATACTCATCTATGGCTGCTATCACCTCTTCATTTGACTCAAAACCTCTTCCAGCCACGAATTTCTTTAGATATTGGAATATGTGGAGGCTAGAGTAAACCAAAACTGGTAAGGAGGGTGACGTTCCAAAAGTTTCTGTTGCAAATTGTGATTTACAGTAAAATATTTGTTGAAAAAGAATGCTACGAATTTCTTTTGTGCAAAATTAAATTTGGTGTTAATTTGTTTAAATCGAGAAAATATTGTATTCTCATAAAAAATACACATGGAAAAATTACCAAGAAAATCGACTCGGTGGAAGTGGGCGAAAATTGGATAAAAAGACCCAAGCAAACAGAGGTGCCAATAGTTAAATTAAATAAAACCATTTAGAATGAGTTTAATTTCCACATAGTCCTCAACAATATCTAACAACACTGAGGTGACAATAGTGCGCAAGAAAAGATTTTGCCAGTCAAGTTTTAAAGATACCTTGGTAAGTATGAGAGTAATAAGTATATTACGTAGCAATAAAACAAACGCTGCGATGAAATATCGATTCCTCCAACTAAACATACTATGTACAAGAATAGAGATTAGAGAAAATCGAGCGCGATGATATCCTGCACGATTATGCAATACGCATTACATATATGTTAATATAGTTGCAGATGATTCAAGGATTAAGAAATTAACATTACAGTAAACCTCCGTTAGTTCGAACCCTCTTAATTCAAAATATCGATTAATTCGAAGTTGTGAGCAGTCCCCGGCAAACGAAATAGGATATTGCGTACTTGATATTTCGAAATACGCATAATATGTCAAATGTCAAATTTCGTCCCGTGACACCACAACGTATCGTTTATTTTGAAACGATTCACCGGAGCATCACACTTCGATGGTTAGTTAGTGCTTGTTTCAGTCATTGCGTTTTTGGAATCGGTTTCTTGAGCATAAGTTACTTCTAAGTGTTGCCAAGCTATTTTGAACATTTGCTTATGGTTATGGTGCACCCCACGCCAGCTGCTGTTTACCCCCAATCAAATATCTCTTGAGTACATACACATCTCGGTGGTCTCAGCCGCTCCATCCCTAGCTTCTTTTCGGGGCTTTCGCATCATGACTAATGCCTTCCCCTCTCTTCTTTCCGAGCCTCCCTTCCTCGAGTGATGACCGTAGGATCACCAGGCATGGTAGAGTAGTATTTTCCGGATGGTGTGATATCCTTACCCATTTTACTAACGTGATCACAAATTCATCGCTAAGTCTTACAGAATAGACATTTCACGAAGAATGAAACATATTCTGAGGCATGTACAAAAACAACTTCAGTCCAACTACCTGTATTCATTTTAACTTTTTCAGGAAGTAACAAATTCCATTCCATTTTAATCATTAAAAATTTCTGCACTTCATGCGTACCTTGGTCTCTCAATGAAAACATTTCTTCACTGCATGAAGTAATGCTTTCAAAGGTAAAATCATATTTTCTTAAGACATCTGAGACCTAATTAAAGAAATTTGGCAATTTCCCACATTATATATTGTGGAAAATTGGCAATTTTCTTTAATTATGATATTCCACCATATAGTGCCTGAAACCACTCTTTTTATCGAGACCTAATACTCCCACAAAAAGGGAAATAAGGGCACTCAATGGACCAGAGCTTCTGTTGCTCATTCCTTTTAATTTTACTAACGCATGCTGGAGGTTATTAAGACTTGGGAGTGACTAGCAACGAATTACCTGTACATACACAATTTGAAGACAAACAAATACTCCATCATCCTCAGCAGGAGTGTACAAAATAATACCTGAAATTTAATTTTACGTGCATATGATTAATTGATAGACACCAAATGAGAGCTCCAGTGCCTCATTTAGGCAAGGCATTAAAAGCACTAGGCCGACACAGACACAGAAATTGCTTAAAATGGTACTGCTCACTTATTGAAAACAAACAGATTTTGACTCGGGAAAGCATATTTCCAGGTTAGTTCTCATTTTCCCTGACTTTACCACGTTTTCCAGAGCCATTTTCAATTTCCCTGACTTTTCCACATTCTCCAGGTTTTCCAGGTCTGTAGCAACCCTGTTACTGCTACCTGAGGAGTCTTTCTCACCTCTCTGGGCACCATTGTCACCCTGCAGGTGCACAAGCGAGACCCTGGGCCGCCTTCCTCCCCAGCCTTGGCCATTCCCACTTGTTATCCCACACTGGGATTCCACATTCCACACGAGGCTACTGCTACTACTTCCAGTACTCCCAATATCACTCCGAGACTGCTGAGTCTCTCCTTCCTCTGTCTTGGCATCTCTGACACTTGGACATCGGCTAGCTGCAAAGTGTATGCCTGAAATCAAATAACAATATGTAAATGGTAGCATGAAAGAGATGGAAGAGTTTTTGTTCACAATATTATAATAATAATAATAATAATAACTTTATTGGCCCTGTAGGTCTACATAAGGACATAAGGCAAGTCAAGTAAAATATAAGTGATTACAGGTAAGAAAAGAAAAACACATACAGGTAAGATATAAGTACATACAGAAATTACATGGGCGTTATATATAATAGTGAATACAAAATGATATCGCATTTTTCCTGTGTTAATATTATCACGTAAACAATACATTTATGTACAATATATCATGACATATTACATTAATATAAAATAGAGTTCAGTAGCAACTTTGACAATCAATTCAGGTATTCTGATACTGAATAGTGTGGATTATTTGTTAGGTATGTTTTTACTTTGTTACTGAAAATACCTTCTTTTTCTATTTCTTTGAGGTGGTTGGGTAACTTGTTGTAAATTTGTGTGATGGTGTGGTAGGGACTGTTGTTTGTGAGGGCTAATTCTTTGCTTATACAGTGGATATCTTTGTGCTGCCGTGTGTAGTGCATGTGTTCTTGGTTATTCAGATGGAATAGATGTTGATTTCTTCTGACAAATACTACAGCTTCGAGGATTAGGATGCAGGGTAGGGTGAGGACTCTGTATTTCAAAAAATATGGTTTGCAGGAGGTTTGCTGTGAGATTCCTGCTATTAGCCTGATAGCTCTTTTCTGTAGCTTGAATATTCGTGTGCTGTGGCAGGATATGCCCCAAAAGATGATACCATATCTGATTCTGGAGTAGATGTGGGCATAGTATACTGATAGTAATGTTTTGGTAGATACTTCCTGGCGGAGGTTTCGTAATGTGTACAAGTGGAAGTGAAGTTTGTCAGATAGATAATTGATATGATTTGCCCAGTTTAAAGTTTCAGAGAGTGTGATTCCCAAGAACTTGGTCTCACGGCTGACGTTGATGTGGTTGTTGTTTATAAGAAGAGAAGGGCAATGGACTTTCTTTTGGTATGGGTGGAAAAGAATGAAGGTTTAAGATAATTTCTGGAAATGAAAGGCCTTAATCAAAATGTAATTGAAAAGCTGGGCTGTGCATTACGATATTGTTTATGTAATCAGCATCATGAGCTTATAATACCGGTCTAGTAACTCAGCATTGACTCTTTCATTACTGGTTGCAGTGTGTTTATTAATGAACTAAAAAATGTTAATGTCAATGTAAAAAAAATTGCCATTAAATGCACAAGTGTAAAAAACGAAAGTTTGCCAGAATGTACTTCTGAGTCCCATTTAAAGAGTCCCACTGGGCGGGTGGGCACACATCTTTAGGCTGACGTTGGTATTGATGCAGTTCAATGAACAGTGTAGTCAGAGATTTTCTGTAAGTAATTTGAGGAAATTTTATCATGACACTCACAGACTGTAATGCTGCAGTGTTTCCCTGTATGCTGCAATAATACGGTGACAAAGAATTAGTCAAAAATGTCAAATATGAGAATTTCTCTTTGTTGTATGATTTGGTACAATACATCTATGAATTAATACCATATTTATGGGCATATAACACACTCTTATCAAACATTTAGGCCTGAAATTTGCCCAGCACGTTATATGCATTTATGTATCATATTTTTTATTTGAACATAATTGAGTAAAAAGGGTCATATTCATGTTTAATTCAGTTGAAAACATCTTTTTTTTGGTATATTATTTGGAAAATGTCTCCTCTACTGAAAAGAACATTTTACGATACTTTTCACAATCAGCTAATCAACACTCAAATGTGTGCTAATCTTCACATGTGAAACATCACATTTTTCCCAATTATGTACAATAGGTAGTTTTAATGATTAAATACCTAATAATTACTGTCAGTTGTGGAAACAACAGGTACAGAGAAGCAAACATTTGAATATCTACTATGTAATTACGTATTAACACTCGACCAGATGCATGGCACAAATATTTTCAGTTTTAAACAACTAACCCTAATAGAATCAAGACGAAAGCGTTCAGTATATGCCCAGCTAGAACAAATCCGTCTATTGACTTAAAACTTCCGTCAAAATGACATCATTTTAGAAGCAAAGTGTTGAGCTACTGACATAAATATGATGTAAACATCATATCAATAACTCAGCAAAAATAGTGTAAAGGTCGTAAAGTAAAGAGCAACATGTTGCCGTGTCGACAAAAATAGGATGCCACCTATAGGCAACCTAAGAAATGACCGAATATTCAACCAAAAAAAATATGCCGTGAGGGAGCTGCGAACCCAAGATCGGAGTTATTTGTTTTGCGGGAGGTAGAGATTTTATTGTATTTCCCAGTGTGTGTAAATGCCAGTCTTGCATTAAGGCCATCATGTTGAAGCTTGCCTCGTTAAAATAATCTGAATTCCACCTTTTATTTAGTGATTGATTGATTGCTCTATTTGGGCCCATTGTGCCATCCCACATTTAACCTGTCCGCCACTTGCAGACAGGGGACAAGAGCACTGCGGTAGAGGTATGGAGCCCAACTGGACCCAACATTGCTTAACTTCGTTGATCTGACGGGAACCGGTGTTTCAACGTGGCGAGGCCCTTGGCCACCTTATTTGGTGAATTCTTTGAAATGAAAATTGAGATCAAGCTCGCGCATGAGCCGCTCTTCATCAAGCCCAAATTCTTAAGGCCAAAATACGGGCCTATTCCCATTCATCTCTTCTACATAATTAATAGACACTTCTGCATAATGAATAGCTTTTCCTACGGCAGTGATCAGAGTATCACCTTGTAGCAGTGAGGAGGCGAAGGGAAAGTTTGAATGCTCATGTGATGAATGATTACAGCATATGATGGTGCCATGAAATGATGAATTAACACCAAAGTGTACTTTTGAATACATTCCAATATCCTAAGGCTTTCAGCAAGGATAAAAATAGCCAAGTCGAAGGAGAAGATATAAGCAAATTTAAATACAGTAAAACCCCGCTTACGTCCCCGGAATTTACGTTTTCCCGTAATTTACAACATTTTCTCCCGGTCCCAAAAATGTTTGCATCATTATAATGTATTTTCATCCCGCTATTTACACTTTCAAAACCCGCCATTTACGACATTTGAAGGCAAGAAAGATGGCGGCTGGCGTACTTCAAGTGGCGACCCTTCGAGCGTGATTAATGTTAAATATGGATAAAATACATGCTTAAACATGATGAATGAATGCTGATTTATTTGGTTTCCTTGAAAAAAACAATGGTAAAGGTATCATAGGGTCCAGTCTGGGAGAAATTTTTGTGTGAGAATCGTAGAAAAGTAAGGGGTATTCGATGAATGAGAAGGGAAAGTGAAAGGACTGCGCAGTTATAAAATGTAAGAAAAAAAGGCGTGAGATTCGTAGTTTTTGAGAAAATAAAGTTTGAAGATGACGAAAATCGTGTAATTTTCGTGATATTTCGACGCCATATTCTGAGATGTTGGGAAGTCCCGCTAGAGGGATAGAGAGTAATTTCACGTCTACAATATGGCCTTTACCCCCCCCCCCCCCCAAACAAGGTTGCGGGCCTATGGAGTGAAACAGGGGTGCTAGGGTGGGACGGTATGCGGGGTGGAAATGGCGATTTTCGAATGGTAAAAAGGCATTTATATCTGAAAAAAAGAGGAAAAATGCAATTTTCAGGAAACGGGAAAACGGAGGAATAGATTTTTCAGTGGTGGAAAATGGGGAAAGTGAGAAAAAGAGGTAAAGGAAGTGAAGATAAATGGGTATTCACGAATAATATCCCCCGCGAGGGTAGATGATAGGAGGGGGGTGTATTTGTAGTGTCTTCAAAGTTGTAGCGTATTTTTCTAAAGAAAAATATCCCCCGCGAGGGTAGATGATTGGAGGGGGGTGTATTTGTAGTGTCTTCAAAGTTATAGCGTACTTTTCTAAAGAAAAATATCCCCCAATAAGGTCGATGATTGGAGGGGGGTGTATTTGTAGTCTCTTAAAAGTTGTAGCGTATTTTTCTAGAGAAAAATATCCCCCGAGAGGGTAGATGATTGGAGGGGGTTGTAGTTGTAGTCTCTTCAAAGTTGTAACTTGTAACGCGTCGTAAAGCACGGCTAGTTCAAGGCGGGAATACTCATGGGTGGTGGGTATATAAAATGAAGAAACTGCTCGACCGCTGCGCCGTCTGGAGGAAATAGGAGGAAAAGGGCAGTTTTTCCAATATGGCGTCGATGAAGAGATTCACATCACAGGTTTAAGTGAATACTTTACGAAATAAAAAGGTTTTATGAAGAAAATGAAAGGTTAGTACCAATGCACAAATGTAGCGTAGCAATATAAGTGAAATAGGTGGTATAAAATGACCGGGAAGCAGATGAAATTAATTTTCTCCCAGACTGGACGCTATGATACAAATACCAAAACAATTATTCGTTTGATGGTAGCACATTACATCGATAGCATTGCTGAAAAGTATATATGCCGGATATTGTAATGCTTGCGATCGGGATTCTCGAATTGGTACTAAGGAGTCATACCAGGGAATAGAATTCTCTTCCCTGGCCGTACTAGCTGTTTAAACAGTACATTTAAATTGTAGTGGATGCCATAAATATATTTAATTAGATATTATTTGGCCAACTATCGCTGTCATTGTGGCGAAAGGTAAAACTTATGTTCACTCTTGTTCTCATACTTCGCAGCGATCTTTTTCTTATTTCTCGTAACTCCCGCACTAATGCCATTCATCTTGTGTTTCTTAGGTTTTTAGTTACTTCACCTTTAGTTTTATTTAATGTGCAATTACTTACGGCAATCGTGAGGGAACGTATTTTAAAATGGCAAACAAGCATGCGAGATAATCGTTATCATTGGAAGAAAATATCAACATTTTACAAAGAGAATTGACTCTAATACGGGCACTCGTGTGTCCCTGACCGAAGAACTTGATATACCAGGTTCAACGTGGAACACAACTGTAAAAACCCGTAAATGTATAGAGAAAAGTGCTAAGGACTGCGGCCCTATTGGTAAAAGGCGTAATTACATTAAATACTCCCAAGTACGATGAACTTGAAGAAATATTGAAGACATTGTTTCAATATTCCCCCGAAATAAGGCCGCATAACCGCTGCTAGAGGCGCTAGGCACACTGATGTCTTCAAAGAATCAAATGGATGTTTACACCGTTTCAAAAGTCAATATAAATATTGTCTATAAAATCATTTTTGGTGAATCTAAAAGTGTACACTACATTGATCCTGAAACAGTTTCTCACTGGAAGTGCACAACTTTGCATAATTATGTTGATGGCTATGCCTATTTTTTATGTGGACGAGACAGGTCTTTTTTTTTAAATAATGCCACACAAGACCCTATAGACTTCAAAGGGGACTCTTGTCATGGGGCCAAGCTCAGCAAAGGTCGCCTTACTGTTTTATCAGGAGCTAATCCAGATGGCAGTGAGAGACTGAAGCCCTTTGTTTTTGAAAAGTCTAAAAATCCACGTTGCTTTAAAAATATTAAGAAAGACCTTGGCTACAACCTATGCAGCCAACACAAAGGCATGGATGACATAGACAATTGTTGAAGAAAAAATTTATGCCCTTGATGCAAAGATAAATATATGTAGGTAGACACCACCTCAAATCAAGTTAAAATATGAGAATACATTTATTTTTTGTTAACTTTTGTTTATTCATTTATTTATGTCTATTTGGTGACCCATCAAATATGAAACATCACCTGTTAATTTAAATAAAATTATTTAACATTAGGCTATGATTTTGCTTCTATTTCCTACAAATTACGATTTCCCTCGATTTACATTTTCCCGCGATTTACACTTTTTTCCTTCATCCCCGTCAAAAGTGTAAAAGAGAGGTTTTACTGTATTAAAAAAAGTCACCAATATTTGACATTACATAGATGGTTCAAGCAATGCAAAAATTATTCACTCACTCTTCAACCCGAAGGTTGGTTTTGATATGTGAGAGTAGTGCACACCCCATACTATGTACAGTAAAACCCCCATACAACGAACACCCATACAGCGAAATTTTAAGGAAAACTCCCTATTTCGAAGTCATTGGCCCGGTTCCAATGGACAATGCACGCTAAAAAAACCTCTCGTAACGAACCTCTCTAACTACGAAAACTCGCTTGACGAAAGTCTGCGCTTGGGCCCAAAACATGAAAAGTGCCCCTCAAGAACGAATTATTGAGAAAAAAAACGTAGCATTCTCCATTTACAGGTAATTTTTCCGTAGACATTTACATAATAAGCAGGAAGTAGAACCGCAGCGGGGAGTACCGCGTCTTAACCCTTCCGCTCCGGGCTTCGAAAATGTTCCCATCCGAGACCTACAGAGCAGAGGGCATGAAGGAAACTTGACGCTCTGGCTCGGTGAAGGCTCGTTTACACGTTTCCTATGCTGGGAACTGTCAACTCTGACGGTTCCCACAATAAGAAACGTGCAAGGGAAGCCAAAGCTCAGCTCCGCATTACCTGAGCCGGGTGATAGTTGGGTGGATGAGTAATGCACCATGAGGGGAGGGGGGAATATCAGTGCCAGCCCGCCAGCCGTAACCCAATACAGAAAGGTAATCTGAGATTTCTGAGGGCCTTTCTCTAACTCCAAGCATCTGAGCTTTCTGGCGGAAAGATGCTTCAATGAGCTACTTGCTCCAATCGGTATTTTCTATCATGGAAGCTACCGGAGAAAGTGCAAGCAGAAGCTACCGGTAGCTTATTAGGCTCCCACCCGTATTCTGTAAATGTCACGAAGCTACTTCCGTTGCCCCAATAAGCTCCCACGGTAACCTCACGAAGCGCGGCCTCCGAATACCCTGCTTAAATATTGGTCATTTTATAACGCTTATCTATCTATAATTATCCAACGCACGGGTAAGTTTCTTACATTTACTAAATGCGGATTCCTTGCACTTTCACTGGGTTACTTTGTCATTTTCGCCATTTGCAGGATTTTTTACAAAAAGATATTAACTGGAGTGACGGAAAGCCATATTTACCTTCGGTAAGTAACGTGATTCCAGCCCATAATGGGATACTTATTGGGCCGTGGTAGCATGAATCACCTTCGCATTTCTTTTGAAAGCTTCATCTTCGTGTATTATTTAAATGATTTGAAGCAACTAGTAATTGACGAAAGCAAATAGCACGAATAATATTGAATCATATCATCGACATGAACCCTAATTCCCGAATATATTTACGAACAATCTTATTTCAATTGATCAAAACAGCCAAGATGGACGTCATGTTTACGTATTCACGAGATTAAGTGAGCAAAAATAAAACATTTTAGAATTTTGCTCGCATGATTTTTAATGCGTGGAATTTTTTGCTAAACACGATGCACGAACATCTTCACCGTCTAAAACGGCCTTTTCAGGTTTCACCAGTTTTATCCACGGAAAAAATTGAGACGAGCTTTCCCATTGGTTCTAAGAATGACGTCACCAGAAATAAAGTTTCCGCGGATTTGGTTTTAAAATGTTCACATACCTGCCTTTCGCCAAACCTCTCTCCACTTCCTATTACATTCTTGAGAAAGCTCCCGCGAGTTAGAGAATACGGTTCGTAGCCAATTATGGTAGCTTATTCGAAGCTACTGCATCGGTAGCTTCGAGATAGAGAATAGCCCCTGATCTGATCTTGACAGAGTATCTTTCTGTATTGGGTTACGGCTGGCTGGCACTGACTGGTATTCCCCCCTCCCTTTTTGGTGCATTACTCATCCACCCCTCTCACTCATCCACCCCACCTCATTTGCGAAGGTGCAGGTGGTGAGGATGGAGCTCAATTTTCCCTTTTTAAATCGTATCAGATTACTTTTCCGTATTGGGTATCATCCCCGGGGCCCCCGTGAATGGGAGGAGCTCCATGTTTTCCTCTAAAATGGTTTCAAATTACCTTTCGGTATCGTATTTTATTTTGGGATAGGCAGGTGGACGGTTATCATAAAACCGTCCACCTGCCTGTGGACCGTGTTCATTCCCGTCGGTGATAAATTTTTTCATGTTTATTTTCTTTGCTTTTCCTTCGTGGAATTCTATGTTAACATCTAATTTTTACTATTCTATTCAAAATTTATTTTTAACGAGTGGAAATATTTTTTTTCCCGAATGTCATAGGGCTTATTTTTTTTTCTTTCCCGCGAAGTCAACGTAATTTCTTTGTTTCCCCATTCTTTCACCACGCAAACTTCATTTGCAAGACCACCTGTTGATATCATAATTATACAATAGTCAAAATAATTGTTACATCATTATTTATAAGACCCACGATCAAAGATCCCCGTTTTCTTGTTTTGTCGTGAATTGAAAAAAGGAGGGGAAAATGTGATCGGCTTATCTACTAATTTCTGTAATCGAATCACCATTTCATGATCTAAAGACATACAAATAAATACATTGTAATAAGGCTCGTCGAGAAAGGCTTGTGTTATAAATGGCGAGAGTGACCTCTTGAAGAAAATTTTCATTATTGTATTATTATGATATCAACCAAGGGTCTTGCAAATGAAGGAACAAATCAAGTTTGCGTGGTGAAATAATGGGGATACAAAAATATTTCACGGGAAAGAAAAAAAATAAGCCCTATGGTATTCGCGAAAAAAAATATTTCCACTCGCTAAAAAAAAACTTTGAATATAAAAGTAAAAATTAGATTTTAACATAGAATTCCACGAAGGAAAAACAAAGAAAATAAGCATGAAAAATTTGTCGCCGACGGGAATCGAACACTCCCTCCGCACCGCATACCCGCACGCTGATCAATGGACCACACCGCCCTTGTTGCCGGAGGCTGATAAATAGTTTTTATATCATCTATAAATGTTTAAATGCCTTTTTTGTTTAAACTATTGGATTTATACGCCCATATGTGGGGTGATTTGTGAAAGGCATTCTGAGTTCTACATGCATACGAATTTTCATCTACATCTGCGACCCGTTTATCGGACACTCCACGTGTTAGGAGGGCGAAGTATTCAAAACTTCATTGGTTGGTGTTCAACCAATGAGAGCGAATTTTTATCTACTCTGTCCCCTTCCCAAAGGAAAATCTGGAGTAACCTCTCTACTCTATCCAAATATTGCTATTGCCGTCTTAACCTTGATGGATGTGGTCTGTTAACCGGCAAGTGGTGCGTTTCCTCGAGATCGCCCTAATATTTGCACGGTTGCTTGAGGAACCTTTTTCCCCAGAAATCGCAGCCGAAAATGAGGGTGCACCTCTTACACGAATTTTTATATCTGCCAGCCTTCGAGCCTTGGTCACGATATGAGCGGCGGGCGGCAGAGCAGTATCGTGGCAGGGCGGTAGTGTCCACGAAACGAGCAGTGATTCGACCTAAGATAAGTTTATTATATTCGACCTAAGATAAGTTTGTATGTTCATTTACGTATCACTCTCCCAGTTTCCGGTTGGACTGTGCACTGTTCTCCTGACTGCTTTTGGCCTGCGCCTAGCGCCATGGGGAGCGTGCGAGGTCCTGATTTGTTCTGGGACGAGTGCTGCATGCCTGGTGTGGAATCACCCTGTGCCACACACCCTAGTGGTGGCTTGCACGGTACATCGTAGATGTAGATGAAGTTCAGAATCAGAAATGGCAGTACATATTGTCAGAAGACAACGTTCTCGGCCGAAATTTTGCCACAGAATGAGTAGAACGGCACAAGAAAAATTTAATATCTGGGATTGGCGGCGAGCGGCACCTATGCTGCTCACGTCTATCATGGCTGGGTTCGAGTGTGTTCCATGTCAAACATTAGGAACATAAAAATCAGCGTTGCCACTCTTTCACTCGCCTACCACCGCGCCTCTCGTATCGTGGCCGAGGCAAGTCCCTGGAGAGCTGAGTGACCTTGGTGCTTAGCGTGAGTCATCAAGGGAAGGGTATCATTCGCTTGCTTGTTTACGGGGGACGCAGTTGCCTAATAACTTTAAAAACTTGTTGTATGACAAGGCAAGGGTGTGGGGTGCAATTGGGGGACAGCGATTGGCCGTGCGACAAGTGCAAGCACTGGAATTTTCCACCCCCCTAACTTTCTCATTTTCTGTCACCGGACAACTTTGAGTGACTCAACTGCACCTGCCTTAAGCTCAACTGAGAGAATATTAGCATTTGTGCATGCGTCAACATAGGTCAGTGTTGTTCTAAAATGAACAAGGGCAAAAAGTTGTGGTCTTTCACGGTAGTTGAAAAAATTAAAGTGCTTTAAGTCATCAAAGACGCTGAGGAAGTAGGAAACCGCGCTGCCGGACTAAGGCATGATGTGCCGGAATCGTGCAATTAGAAGATGAAGGAAGGATAAGGTTACACTATTCCATACCAATAGGGACAGAAGGTCTTTTCGGGGAAAATCTACGAGCTGTGACAGGACATGCGCGCGCGTGCCGCCGTACTGCGACGCTCGTCTCAATAGTAAGTCAGCCGTTTTTATGTAAATCATGAATTTTTTTTTTGTCATTCATTGAAGATTTTTGTTGGACCATATTGAAATAATAAATGCTTTAAATTCCATAGACAGTTATGCTTTCTTTCAAAGTTTGATTTTTTTAAAGTTTTGATGTCCTATCTACGCCTTATCGTTCGTTTTTTACGTGGCTGACGCTTGGGTATTTTGGATTTAACGTGTTTGCATTCCCACTCGTCATCGTTTACAGCAAAATATAATTTGTAAAAGTTAACCACGTTTTAAAAGGCGACTTACAGCGACTATGACTTATGCATTAGGAAAACGGTGGGGGGATTCGGATTTATAAATCAGAGCTCGGTGCGACTGTCTGCACTTACAAACTAAACACGAATTGTAGCGAGGTCGAATTTGTTTTGTTTTAATGAATATCAATTACTCCAATCAATCCAAAGGACAATAAACAATGCAAGCATTGTAGGGCTAAGGCTACAAGTGAATACTTGCCTCCGAGGTCCATACATGCCTATGAAAAATGCCGCGTAAATTATAAAAGAATATCGCAAGCGGCTTTGATAATGGCCGAAAATTCGAAGTTAGGCCCGCAACACCTCGCAATAGGAGAAAAAAAGCCCCAAATTTTTTTCTTCAACTTCGATGCATAAAAAGAGGGGTGCGCCTCTTACACGCGTTAACGGCATCGTCAATTCATTATCATCTGAGATTGCCATTGTGACCTCAATGCATTGCCGACTGCCACGTTTTTACTCGTGGTAACTAACTCGCCCCACCTAAATTCCATCGTCGTTTATCGATAACTAGTATATTCTGGTCACGAACATAGATATTTACCGGTATTTCAATGGGATTCCAACAGTGCGTTTTATTTTGGAAGTCTAAATGGCAATATGTGCTCTTTCAAGCAAAATTGCTGCATAAAACTGCCAATTGATATTAACTTAAATTATTGCACTCTAAGAATAATATCGACTAGATACTCAGAAAAATTATGGAGCACTTTAAAATACGTAATCCTTAGGCATTAATTTTGGCGCTCCTTTACTTTCAGACCGTAACTTAAGTAAGCGATGAGGCGTAGAGCAGAATCGACGAAAAAAACAATAATTTCAATTAGAAATACGCAGATTGAAAATAACGCGGTGATAGCCACGGTATTTGATGGTAAAAAATAAAAATTGTTTATCATCACTCTTGGTGAATGGTGAATTGGTTTTAATGGTGAATAAAGCAATATTGAGATATTTACTCGACTTGCATCGTAAAGCACGCGGAACACTTGGATGCCCCTGTGGAGACGAAACCCGCACACCACATCCATACATCGAAAACCCCCTACATCGAAGTCATGATTTCGGTCCCAACAAATTCGTTGTATGGGGGTTTTACTGTAATTGTAAGCCATAGTATGTGAAATTCACACATTCAGGGTAGGGGGGGCCAATTCCTTTCCCGGGGTAAAATTATTAGCACAATAAAATTGAGGCATTACACAAGGCAGTAAATAAATTTCACATGGAAATCAAATAGTGTCACTCACTATCCTTCCTGCTCCTGCAGCTACCACCAAAGTCACTGCTGCACAGATTGCCAGCATGTGGATCCATTTGTGAGAGGGGAAGGACCTCCATGTGCAGCACCCAAGATGAATGCGGTGGAGGATACCCTTGGCTGATTCCCCTGCTCTCCTCCCCTCGCTGGCACACCTCACCTATCGACAGCAGGACGTCTCCTGGGTGGAGGGCACCACACCTAACAAAGTTGAAGAGCATCTCAAATTTCCACAAAAAGCACTCCCACTGAACAACTTGACCACACTGGCAGTTCAAGCATTCTAGTTTAACACGTTCACTGTGGCTCCCATTTTTTGTATTTTGGTGATGAGCGGAGTATTTTTATTCGTTATCTTGTGTGTTATTCTTGGGCCCTTTGCAGGAACACTATTTTTAAGGTTCTACAAATTTTGGTTTGATTTTAAATTATGTTTTAATTATTGACCCATAAGGCGCAGCCCATTTTTGGAGCACATTTGCAAGAAGAAACGGCCTCCTGAGGGCCTGGAAATATGGTAACACGTCTCCTAAGATTTGCTGATCAAACTTAACACCAATACATTTATTAACATTGAAAAATTCAAGGCCCCCCTCATATGATTTACACAATTAAATGAGTGATGGATGCAACTTTGGAGATGTAGGAAGTATGGCAGAAAGGATTATAGAGAGCAATTTGAGTTTAACCCTTTGAGTGCCAGCCGAAATTCCATAAAGGTACCTTAAAAGTGCCAAGGGATTTACATGAAAATTGCACACTTTCAATAAAATGTCATTTAAACGAATAATTTTTATGATAAATCAGTAAAATTTGGACAGTGTATAGATAACATATCCCTACATTATAGAGAGCAATTTGAGTTTAAGTAGCACCTCTCGGCAATGCTGGCGGGACGAACAGCCTCCACAAGGGCAGCTGGTCGAGATTGCAGCTCCTCTCCACCCCCCTCCTCTGGCAGCATTGCAAGGGAGAGCCCCAGCTCCTCCCCGGGGTGCTCCATCTGCAACTCTACTAGGAAGGGCCCCCGCGTTTCACTCAGACCCTGGCGTAACACCACATCATATTCAATGACCAACAGCGTACAGCACTCTTCCAAGCAGCAAGGCTAAATTGCACACATAAAGGGAAAGGAGAAGATTAGCAAACAATACTCCAAATTAGTATGATCCTACCTGCTCTTATATCAAATTCATACCCCCCATCGCAACAGCTGTGCCCTTAGAAAAGGCTGATTTTTGCTATTCTAATAGTAATACTACAGTATGTTACCCCACTGAGCAGAGGGGAAGGACACTGAAAGGAGGTGGTAAGTTCAAATAAGGGATAAGTCTCAGGGCACATCCGCTTAAACCCAAGCTGTTTTAATTTCATATGCTCTACCCTCCTAAACTAGGTATGTACTAAACAGAGTGAGCTCCACACTCAACTCTCAAACTACTTTTTGGTCAACAACTTATATTTAATGCAGAATCTATCAAAACTTTATCAAGATTTTTAATTTAAACTTTTTCCTAAATAATTCCGATTTATATTTACAAAAAATTAAATGAAATTGTAAGTATGTACACTGGAATTTAAGAAGTAATCTAAAAAATTTCAAACAGAGGAAGACAACTGGCATGCAGTGGTTGGGGAAGACCAAAAAGGTAAGACAGCATGAAGGGAAAGTGTATACATATATGTATCTTCAAGAACAAGCTGATTCAAGTATAAGTCAAAGTCTCCTTTATAAGTCGAAAATATCTACTAAAGTACATGAATCAAGTATAAGTCAAGGTGAAAGAAATAGCCTAATATCCATGGCTTGGGATTGAAAAGGCAGACCATAAAAGATGCATGGATGAATATTTAAGCAAAGCAACCAACATTGAAAAAACGATAGACTAACTCCAAACAAATGTAATGTAAATATCTTGAGCTGCTACTAAATCAGCAGTGCACAGCATCCTTTGACGCAATTGTCAGCATTATTGCCTAATGCGCTGATGAGGCAGTTAGGTCATTGTCATCATCTTGATTAAGGGTACCATCATCTTCTACACCATCCTCAGCATTTCAAGCACAACTGTGGTGGGGTTGGAGGAAAACTGGTGTATCGATGACAAGAGAGGTGATGTACAGTTCTGTTTAAAAAAAATCATACCAGTTCGGAGCAGAGTCCCAAGTTGACGGCGATGTGACAACACCACCAAACCATGCCCCTCTGAGTGTGGGAGCAATAATTAACACTCCAAGCGGAACAAGTACCCTTCCTCCCTGTAGCTGGGCAAGGGGAAAACCCACAGAAGGAAAATTTTCACCAACGAAAGGGATTATTTCCTAAGGGGAGGGGCAGGGTTTCTTTTCTTATGTGTGTGGGAGAAGAAAAGGGAGATCAGCAAAGTTCAAACGTGCCCAGATCCCTCCCTTGCAACAGCTACGAGCAGCCATGGAAAACAAAAGTCTACCTTAGGTCTCTATCCCAAGAGCTCCTTTCCTATCTTATGATTATTTTATACACGTATTCATAATTTTATCAAAGTTTTGATATATTTTCATTGTATGGAATTCCTTGCCATATCCCAATCCATATTATATTAGAAATACTGCGATATGTTCAAAGCCATTTAGGTCATTTTGGGCTGAGACACAATTTTTTTAATTTTCTAATCACATACCTGGTTACTGTTTCCAAAAATAAGCTATGATAGTATAATCCACGATGCGGAAGCTACATACAGGTAGGTTTCACTGTACTTCTAATTAACACAGCCAAATTCAATCCAGTAAAATTAACCTCAAAGCTTGTGAATTTCTAGGTTTATAGATCTTCGTAACTTGTATTGCCTTAGATGTGACTTTGTTCAATTTATTTTTTTTTTAAGTCGAAAGGTTTTGGCATGTAAAATCTAATCGCCCATGTTTTAGCACTTGGTACTCTGTTGCTTTCAATTCTAAATTGAAATTTTGAAGAAAGAAAGCTTGGAATTTTCTTTACAGTTAGCTGTAAGCGACTTGTTTCTAATAAAGAAATTGCAGGAGTTATTGTAAAAATTGAGAAACTCTGCACAAAAGGCTCAAACATTGGAGATTAGATTAAAGGGTGCCAAACCATAACATTTTCCAAATAAAAATAACTAACAGTGCATTTAAGGCAACAAAAAATGTAAATGCACATCAATGAATGAAGAAAAATAAGCTTTGAGAGGCATTTAACTGCACTGAATTCGGTTTCCTTGTTTTGAAGATAAAGCAATTCAAACTCCAGTATTTCGATACTTACTTCATAGATAAAAGAAAAACGGACTGTATTTTATAGGTACTCCTCTCGAATTTGTACCACTATTATTGTCAGTTTAAAGTACTTGCCACAATAAAATAATACGAAAAAAACCAGGTGTGCATTCTAGATTTAATTGCATTGCATTTGAGTTGAAATGCTCATGAACCTATTAAAGGGCATTATTAACACTTGCTAATGAATTGGACACAAAGGTCAACACACAACTTCAAATTATTTTCATGACTTACAATTTAGAGCATGGAGACATAGAAAGTGATCATAATTGCATCAATCATTTCCTCAGCATAACTTACTCACCGTTTATTTATTCACCCTGTGTTTCAAAGTAAGGCCCTGATTGTGACGTAACCTAGAATTTCTCCTATAACCACGCAACCCGCAAACAACCTTCACACTACAACCCTCTGTACAACAAACTGGCCATTTTTCCAGTCCCAACGACATCGTTATATGGAGGTTTTACTTTATCTTACAAAATATTTTGACCTGTCAACCTTCCCTTGACATATTCCCCCAGTTTCACAATCCACTCAGTTTGACCAATCCCTCCAATTATCTGAGTCTCAGCTGTTGGTGAAAAGAATGTAGGAGGATTACTGGAGAGCAGAATGATCCTGTGCATGGATTTTTCCCTGACTAGCGTAGACTTAAGTCTGCATGCCCATACCAGGCGGAGGAAAGAACGTGTTAAAATCATTGTAGTCTGTTCTCCAGGTTGTAAGAAATACCATTCATCAACGTTGGATGGTGCGACTAGTATTCCACTTGTTTGTTGAATAGGTATAATTGACAGATTGAAGGCGTTAATAAGACGTTATGTTTAGAGTTAAGCAACTAGCATGGGCAGCTAGAGTAAGAACTTAGTAGGTATATCAAAGAATAAATCCCAGGAGACAGTGAAGTCATTACACATGAAATTTTAAAATAATCAAATAATGTGGTAGGTCCTGTATATAAACTAAACTCTTAACATAACAAGTATGAGAGTGGAGAATAAGAGATTATCATAAAATACTTTCAACTATGCACAAATAAATGAAAAACATGTGCAAACAAAGTGTAGATATCCAGTATTTTTAATCGAGAACTTCTTAATAACTGCTATGGCCATCCAACGCTGCTGAATGGTACTTCTTCGACCGTGGGAAAGAGGCTACCACGATCTCCCATCACACATGCTACCGCCTGGCCCGTACTTAGCCTTTCACCTGTTTTTCCTCTCAGCCACCCTCTCCCCCATCCATTCTTCTACCTTTAGATAACACCCCAAACAAATACCATGCAGGAAAACTAGTAAATGCTATCAAAGTCTTAACATAGTTCAAGTATGTACAAAATCAACTTATACTTGTAAAAGGAAGAAAATTAAGAAACTTGCATTAGGGTGCATGAGTTTCACACTTCTCATTTTCAAATTCTTACCATTCCAAAAATTTAAGTGGTTGGCAGAAGAAGGCAAAGGAGGTGAGAAGAGCGGAGAGTAAAATTAGGCTCCTGGAGTAGGAGTTACGAGAATGTGTGCTAAAACCTTTTTTCAACAATAAACAACAAGTTACTTGAAAATTAATTTTAACCGTGAATAATATGCCATGGTGACACCGGAGAGTGGATCATGTAAAATTATTTTTCCTGGCTCAAGACTGAGAGTCTGTAATTCTTTCATGAAATAATTTCATAATATCATTAGAAGTAGTAATGTGGTCAGGATTCGAGGATTTGATTGAATCCATCCAAAAAAGATTTGAACCCTGGTGGTGTTGGTGGTAAGCAGGGTCCTGCTTCATGCCTTCAATACAATTAAGCCTGGTCCTTCCAAAGCATTAATAAAAGAGTTATTTAGTTCTGAACATGGGTTTAATAGGAAAAGGGGAAAATTAAAGAGCTCTAAGAGACAGGAATAGATGCGTTTATGTGACCAAATATTAAAATAGAACTGAGTTTGTTGTCTCCTTACCAAGTCATTACATTCTAAATCCGGCCATTAGATAAATAATATTTGGAGTCACCTTTTTAAACTCTGTCATGCAATTTTGTGCTAAATTCAGATATGTATTCGAGTTGCCCAAAATTCACAATACACAAAACCAGTCGGGCCACGAGTACTCTTGTTAGAACATTTGCGAGGAATCACTCAATAGTGAAATTGGTATCACTTTTAACAGAAAAATAGCATTGATAGTTTCAAATTATGCTTCTTGTGGCAATTTTATATTTCCTGTGAAGCAGCAAAGGCTGAAATTTGAACAAAAAATAATCACGGAAAGGTTTCAAAATGCCTTCTACGAAAACACCATTGGACTGCTCTATCATCAGTATTTTTAAAGAGAGTCTTCAGTACTCCCAGCAATTTGATTAATAATAAAAGAAACAGATTATATCCTGACAAAGAATTCTCCATTTCAATTTTTAAAATTAACATGTTAAATGTGTTCGCTTATCTTCATTTGGCATTCTTAATTTAAATGCCATTGTGATATATAAATGGCTTTACAATTACATTTCTCCTTCAGAATTAAATCATTAGGTTTGAAAAAGATAGATAAACTAGAGTTACTCATGGGTTCATAAATTTACAAGAATAACACTCATAATTTGGTGAAAGCAGGATTTGAATTCGAGATTTGATAAATTTTGGATTCGACCCATGATTAATTAAAAGTAAATCAATTTTTAATTGAAACAGATAATACAGTAACAAAGAGAAGTTAACGTAGAATCCTTAAAAAGTAAAATAAGAAGAAAAATGTAAAAAAACTTTATAAAGTAATGGCAGTTCCCACCATGCTACATGGATCAGAATGCTGGACATCAAGACAAAAGGACCTAGAGTAAACGGAAACATCAGAAATGTAATTGCTTCGATTAGTAAAAGGCTCTACCAAAGCAGACTGAGGAATAAGGACACAAGATTAGAGCTAAGCATAAATCCATCACTCAAAAAATACAAGAATAAAAAGCAAAATGGAAAAAACTTGTAATGCGGATACCAAGAGAGAGAATTCCAAAGAAGGTTATTGAATTAAAGCCATCAAGAAAGAGAAGAATCGGAGGACCAAGGACCAGCTATGGTAAAAGTGAAGCCCAAATATAAGCATATACAGTAAAAACTCGATAATATGAAGTCAGCAGGAACAAAAAATCGGCACTTCGTATCATCGAGTTTCGTAACATCGAACCTTTTGAAGATATTGCGAAAAAATAGTTATTACCGTTATAGTACAAATAGTAAACGACCCCAGGGGAGGCTAGTTGTGGTCCTCGCTAATACCCAATTTATTTTACATGTAAATCATTTGGTTTTAAATATTTCTTTAGTAATCCCTCGCAAATTCGAGCTTATCGTTATATGCCCTACATGTTATATGGGGCTTCTACTGTACTTGTATTAAACTTACATACTTGAGAAGTATCTGCATTGAAAGATAAAGAATACAGCTAGAAATTACATCAAAGCTCATTTTGGTATTACTTCTCATTACAGATGAACAGTTCCACGAAATGATAGATTTTAGGCAAGTTTACTAATTTTTTTCTCTGATGTGGTTGATATCAAGTAAATATGCTATGAAATAAGATCTAGCGACAGCACCAGTGATGTTTCAGAAATCTCTCTACGTGCCATGAGAACGGAGATAAATTTGTTCCGCAAAAATGAAGACAACATTCAAGCAAATGAAGTTACAACTCTGAAATTTGACAAAAACACTATCAAAGGTTTGAGCAATATCTTGTTTAAGTTTGATATGCATCAAATTAATTATACTTAAGTAATAATCCCCGAAACATGGAAATTGATTTTTCTGGGTCACAAAATGGGCTCTTTTTTCCTAATCTCCCAAGAAACAAACTTCTCATAATGTTTTTTTTTATTGCTTTTAATTACTTCACTTGGATTGAAACAAGCTAAATTCTTAGGTCAGTTTCATAAAAATCATCTCAGCTGTTTTATAGATAATAAGTCTCAAATTCAGAGTCGCATTTTTTCTGTGCCGACAGAAGTAGTAGGACAGGCTACAAATGGAATAACGTGTCTACAAACAGTGTCAAGGGTTTCTTCGGAAACAGCTCTACTTTTCTCTTGGGGATTGAAAAAATTTTCTAAGGTGGGGCAGACCTTGAGTAGTGGCACGTAATGGCTCTGAAGATGATGAAGGAGACGTACGTTGAAACGTCGTATGAGATGGAGAATTTAACCCGGTTAAAGACCTGAGGACGTCACCCATTGACAAAAGATACTTCCGGCACACATAATGCCTATTCGACAAATTTCTTGGTGATGAATTAATTTACTTTTTGAACACACAACGTTATTTTCGGCGAATTGCGACACGCTAATGAAATATTTCATTTATAATTGTCGGTATGGTCATTTCTAAGGTAGCCATTGCGCAAGAACAAATTACGATTGAGACATTAAATTAGGCGCGGACTATAACGAGTGAGCCTTATAGTGAGTACTTTTTTGAATTTTGTCAGGACTCGTAATAACGGATTTCTACTCTATATGAAAGTATTAACACATTGGAGACTGGACGAGTCTTGAGCCATGTGGACTGCCAAATTTTAGGGTTTTTAAAAATATTATATTTCAGTCTTAAAAAATGACAATGTAATGAAATAAACAATGAGTTTTAGATAACAATATCATCTTTAACAGAAAGAAAACATGTCAATTATATCTCTTTTTTATAAAAAATGGCCTATTTCTAAATGATCATGAAATATTGAAGAAAAAAAAATTTGCCATGCAGCACATACCACACTTTACAATCAATTTTCAGCATAGTTATCCATAGTGTGATATTTCTTAAAGCAGTCTGGTGCACATAAAGCTACATTGCAGTCTGGGCAATACCAACTTGTTTCTTTCCTGGTTGGCTTACCATTTCTTTTTTTTCCAGCCTCGGAACAAACTACACAGACACGCGTTGGGTGTGCCTTGTTTTCTGTAGGTGGAATTTTACTAACAAAATGCCTCCCTATAAGTCTGTTAGTGCATGTTGGTTGATCACCATGGTCATCAATCTTCCCTTTTTTAGCAAATTCTTCTCCCAAACTTGATATGAAATTTGTCAATGTACAATTACGCTTTGTCGCAGGGTTTCTTGTCTCTTTATATAATATAAAGGCATTTGTGATTGCCATGCTGACGAGATGAAAAAATAGTTTTTTCCACCACTTCATCTGTTTCCTCTTAAATGGATAGTAGGCAATAAATTGATCTGATCTGTCAACACCCGTTTTGTGAATGTTGTAATCAATTACAACATCAGGTTTCCTCTTCCTTTTTGGTCCTTCCCGGGATCGTACAGTCACATCAGTCGTACTAGCTTTGTGGCAAGTTGATAGCATCAACACGTCTCTTCTGTCTTTCCACTTTAGGCATAAGAGGTGGTTTCTTCTCATAAAAATAACACTGCCTTTATTTATTTTCTTCTGCACAACACTCACTTGTGGAAGTTCTTTTCGATTTTTCATACGTGTTCCAACAGCTTTTGTTTTCTTCTCCCATAAATGATCAAATATTATCGGAGAACTGTAAAAGCGATCCATGTACACAGTAAAACCTTTGTCGTAATAATCTGAGAGCAGCCTATCCAGAATACCTTGCACACTTGAGTCTACCACACCTTTTCCTGAATAAACTTCCATCCTCAAAACATATCCACAAGATGCGTCACACAAGACGTACAGTTTCATTCCATACTTTTCTGGTTTGTTTTTCATATAAACTTTGAAGTGTATTCGTCCTCGAAAGCCACACATTCCTTCATCAATCGTTAGGTTACTAGTAGGAGCAAATGAAGCAGGAAATACTTGACTAAGGTGATCAAAGAATGGACGGATTTTGAATATGGGGTCATGATTTGGCTGATGTCGAGGAACATAATTATTATTATCATTCAAGTGCAAATTAGACAGAATTGCCTTAAATCTATCACGACTCATTAAGGAAGAAGGGAAAGTGGTAGATAATATCAATTTTTTGGACCAGTAATCACTTAGTTTCGGTTTCTTTACGAGACACATGTGCATTATAATAGCAAAGAATAAATACATTTCATGAACTTTCACTGATTGCCATTTACTCCATATACTATTTGGTTTCAGTTTGTTAGTTCGTTTCAACTTCGTGATGACAGAAGCAGCATACCTGTTAGTTTCTTACTTAATGTGCTTGATTATGGACGGTGGCATCATAATTGTGAAGCAGTCGAAAGGAGTAGAGGTGTCATTCAGAGCAGCTATAACACCTGATGTTTCTTCAAATACGGGAAGCGTTGGCATTGAATCGATTGAAGTCCATCCAAGTTCTGCATCAGTAGGCTTCTGTCTTCTTTTCGGCGTAGTTTTTCGTTTCTTAGGAGCTGGAGTCTTGCTAGATGTTGATGCAGAAGTCATATCCTCCAATTGCAACTCTCCTGGTTCAGGTTGGTCTTCAACACCATCCTCACTGTCTGAAATTATCACGAATTCAATAACCGTGATATAGAGAATTTATAACTCACAACTTACTTTGACTATTATATTTTACATTAGATTGCTATTGCTCTGGGTAAAAAAATTGTAAAAAGCGTAACATACCACTGTTGTTGTCATCCGAGACTTCATAATCGGGATCCGCATCTGAATCCAAATCATCCACTTCAGATCCAGAGTCTTCACACACCTCTTCCAGTACATCTACAACATCACTTTCACGTAAAAAACGTGACATTCTTGTTGGAAAGAAGTAATATAGGGGCCAGTAAAATATTACAATCTCAAAACTCGTGATAAGTCAAAGCAGTCAAAGATTGAAAACAGTAGAACGTGGATATAGTCGACCAGACGACGTGAGCAACAACCGCTGATGTGCATTCGGCAAGTCACTCTCAAGATAGGTCCAAAAAGTAATAAAAAAATCCTTGAGATGGCAGCACCGTTTAGGGAATGCTTTGAAAGATATACAGCAGTAAGTTCTTTCGGCCGATACCCGAGTGCAGCTCGGGGAGCTCTTGCTGCGTATAATACAGAGCAACCGAGTCTGGCTCGGGCGCAGTCCACGTAAGAATAGACGGTCACCCGACCCTGACTCGGGCACCGTCTCGAAAGTGTTAAAATATTTGAGTGATTTCCCCAATCAGTAAACCAGCCTTGACTTCATCATTAAAGCAGATCACTCTAAGAGTACATGGGAATGAGAAAATATGATACAAAAAACACTGATTGCAGCTGAATAAATAATTTAAATGATACACAGTTAGAAAACACAACAGTGTTACAAACAGTGTTCTCTCCGCTGCATTCCGGGTCCTCCCTCTCCCAGCAGATGCAGTGGTTATGATGCAAGAGGAGAGCTTGTGCCTCGGCGAGAGTGACATGCTCTGTCGAGTGACCATCAACTGCAAGGAGACGATCACCTGGGCGAATGGAGCCCTCTCTGCATGGGCCACGGAAATGAGAAAGAGAGTAACCTTAGGGATGATCACTTAGCTGGATTTATCACAGATATTACTGGAATGGAAGTAATTTATATGGCATGGCAAATACTCTTCAGACGAAGCACTAATAGGTAGTTTAGCCTTAATAATGCCACATCATTTTATGATGGCCTTTGTGCAATGGATAGCATCAGAAGCATAGGGGTAGAATTTTGAATTTATATACAAGGAATTTTCAAACAAACTATCAATTGTATATTGACCAGCTATAAATTGCCAGTACCATCACAAACGTCAAACACATAAAAGACAGGACATTTTTTTCCTGTCTTTAACTACTGACCCCAGTGGCCCGGTATTTTTTTCCGGCAGGTAATTTTTAAAATAGTGACTCTTTAAAATGACAAAATGAAATAAAAAATTGTAAATTAGCAAAAGAAATGTAAAAGAAATTGAGTTTAATACATTGATTACTAACGTAAACACTTTAATAGAAAGTAGTTACAATAGATCACAGCAGGTGGTATCTAAGGATGGCGTGTAGAAAATGAGTCATCTTGTGATCCATCCACAATGTGATAATACAAAGACATGTAGTAAAACAAGTAGTTTCAAGAAAATACCAAGAAGCCCCTTCCATCAGCTGTTCCTGCCATCAGCGGATTAAGGCATCTAGCAATGCAGAACAAGCCAACACTTGGTCCATTTTTCTCTGTGAACCTAATTTCTCGTACCTGTAAAATGTAGCCATTGATTCTAGAGTGGAAGTTTTGCCAATGTTTGGCTGGCCCTTGAATTGTCAATTTTTAATTTGGCTTTGGATAGTGAAATACATATATGTGTGTACTTTTTGTTCATGATTGAGAACAGTGGCGTATATACAGGGGTCATGATACCCCCACAAATTTTATCAAATATTTTTAATTTTTATTGGTTTAATAGTTTATGTATCCTTTTAAAGGAGTAACAGGAGTGTATACGCAAATGCATGATGGCTACAAGTCCCAAGCGTGAGAGAAGTTTGAGTATGGAATACCCCCCGGGAGAACGCCCCTCTCTCCCGGGGGGTATTCCATACTCCCCGGACCCAGGTCATGACCCCCCACACCCCCCAAATTTGATGCTGAATCCGCCCCTGTTTGAGAATACTTTTCATGCTGAATACTCATTTCTCACCTGAGCTGCTATTGTGATGAGAAAATCATTTCCCTTCCTCCACAACCCTAGTTCGACTAACAATTAGTATAGCAGCACCAAGTGGATCGACTTTCTCCAAAAAACGTTTTCCATTCATTCAATGTGATCAATGGTTATATATAACTTCCCATTCCCAATTAATAAGGCAAAAAAATGTCAAGAGCCTATACCTGTGCACAGGACCATTGGGACGAACGTGGGATACTATCAGAGGGCGTGAAAAAGTAGGGTTGTCAGCACAGACCCCACCACACAAAGTGAGTCCCATGCTGCCATCAACATCCCTCTTCACTGCCACCTGAATCAACCTCTTGCTAATCTGAAGGCCAGGATCTGAAATAAAAGAGAGCACAAAAAGTACTCTTGATCATTTAAGCATATTAATTTCAGCAATTAAACAGAAAATGAATATGTAGTGGGCATTCACACAACCTTTACATAATTAACTTACATTCACATAATAAAAGTAAGCAGGAACAATGATTTAATCAGCTAATTACAGCTGAGAAATAATTTCCATCAGAATAAATATTATTGGAGGGATTCGTTAAATTACTGAACTTCATTCCAAACTTTTATTACGATAACAAAAACAATATTAGGTACTGAGATATTCACAAGTGGACCACGAACATCCTTTTGGCATAGAGGTAAATTATCTTAGCAGAGGGGTTATATAATAAGACACCTGTGGGTCCTCTTAACACCAAGTACACACACAGTGCACGTAAAGTAGAAGTCCGTTATTACTAGTCTTGACAAAATTCAAAAAAGTACTCGCTGTAAAGCACACTCATTATATTCGTCGCCTAATTTAATGTCTCCATCATCATTAGTTCTTGCGCAACAGCTACCTAAGAAATAACCATACCGGCAATTATAAATGAAATATTTCATTAACACGTTGTAATGCGTGGAAAATAACGTTGTGAGTTCAAAAAGTAAATTAATTCATCACCAAGAGTTTTGTGGATTAGTCAACAATGCATTCCGTTCACTGCAAGTATCTTTTGTCAATGGGTGACGTCCTCATGGGTCTTTAGCCGGATTAAATTCTCCATCTCCTATGGCGTTTCGACGAACATCTCGTTCATCATCTTCAGAGCCATTATGTGCCACAACTCAATGTCTGTCCCTCCTTGGAGAATGTATTCGATCCTCAAGAGAAAAGTAGAGCTGGTTCCGAAGAAACCCTTGACTCTGTTTGCAGACACGTTATTCCATTTGTAGCCTGCCCTATTCTTACTGTCGGCGCAGAAAGAAGATGACTGAGTTTGAGACTTATTATCTATAAAACGGCTGGGCTGATTTTTATGACACCGACATCACATCATCAAGGTGGCATGTTAATACATAAAGACATTCTGTTTACACCTTTTGGCACAGGAAGGATGTCGCTAGAACTTAATTCATTGCGTGTTTACTTGATATCAACCACATCGGAGAAAAAAATTAGTAAACTTGGCTAAAATCGATCATTTCGAGGAAATTTTACTCAGCTATGAGAAGTGATACGAAAATGAGCTTTGATATATATTCTAACTACATCCTTTATCTTTCAATGTGGATACTTCTCAAGTACGTAAGTTTAATACAAGTACTGTAGTATAGAGCAAAGATGATGTCCAGTGCTTTTTTCCACAGGACTTCGCGCCGAGTGCTGGGGCTTTCGGTAGCCCAGTGAAGGGCTATGCATCCTTGGCCTGCCTCTCCCTCTCCCCTCCACCACCCCAGGTCTCTCTCTCCCCCCACCCTCACCTTGGCACTCATAGTTAGAGGGTCGGAGTGAAGCGATATTTTTTTCTCGAGTCAGCATCACATTTCGTCAAATGTATCACATTTCACTCATCCCTTTCTATTTGACTCATCGCTTTCCCACGCCCCAACTTCGCAGGTGACTTCCACTAGTTGGGGGGGGAGAGGGGAGGGGGCGTTGCCCGCTGGGAGTCCCCTATCAGTTATGCCTGCAAACTAAAAATATCACATTTCACTCATCGCTTTCCCACACCCTAACTTCCCAGGTGGCTTCCACTAATATGGTGGGAGGGGGGCGTCTTCTCGGGAGCCTCAGCAGCCAACTTCCATGGTTCCAACTAGTTCCAACATTGGCCGCAACACAGGATGACCGTTATTTAGGACGATTTGAATGGTATCCACTCCCCTCAAGACGTGAACCATGTTGCACTTCTTCATTGGTGGTTTGCTGCGATGGTAGCGCCAAGGCCAAACTGGGTCTCCAATTCAGCCGACTTCTTCGTCTTTGCCCCCTCCCCCACCCCTTCCCACACCTGACACTTTTTTCGGGTTTGCTTCAGGAGGGCTTCGGCAGGACAGTGGTAAAGCATTCCGTGATTTGCAATTTGCAATGTTCATTATTTACTTGCGTCATAATTTTTACGGATATTTCGGAAGTACGGTGAAAGCAGAAAGCCAACACTGGATTGATACGGCCGATGCTTTAACGAAACGAGGGGAGCAGTTATTTCAGTCGTTTCAAATTACTACAGTGGTAGCCGTGAGGTAGATTTTGCACTTCCTCATGATTTCATCCACAATCTGAAATTATGTTGTGTAGTGCCCGAGAGAGCTTTGAAATGCATCGTCGCATCAATAGGACAATTAACGTACCTAGAGCATCGGCGCATGCGAAGAAAGAATCAGAACTCTGATCTCAAATAGGTACATTTTCTTTTCAAGGTGATACATTGCCGTAAAGTAATTTCTATTTTAATAACTTAATCGCTCATAGCAGTAGGCGCCTGTAAATTATGCAACCTTGATGACTTAAACGAAAAATTGTATTCTTAATGGCAATACGAGAGAAATGACCACTCGCTATAACCGTCCAACTTCTTGGAAAAAATTCCTCGCCACCAACCATTGGAAAAAATCACTCGCTACGGCCAGATTCTTGCTACGTACCACACTCATAATGACGGACTGCTGCTGTGATTGTCACTAAAATACTAAGAGACCAAAATAAATTAAATCTCCCTCACCCAATCGCAAGGTTGATCAAACAATCACATGTTTGAAAAGGTTTCTACCTGCTCAATGATGGCATGATGAGCGGCCTAATTTCCACCTTGCTTTGAAGACTACTTCTACACTAGCAATGATCAACAGGACTCCTGGAGATATGTTGCAGGTGGACCAGGGGCCAAGGTGCAGGGGGGATAAATTGGGCATCATTCCCCACCCTTTGGTCAGATGTTTTCTTCTCCTGCATGTCATGGGTGACCAAGAATAACTGATTATTGGTTATTTTTATTAGGAATAAAACTCATTGGTACCACATGCATGCGCACTTGAAGTAATGGAATTCCAATAACATCCATATAGCATTTGCAGTATTTTTAGGTTGAACGTGGCTACACCTATGTCTCACCAGTTTTAAAAATTTTGTCCTTCATGCCCTCGTAAAATAGGCAACATTGATACAAAAAATATAAATCGATCTCTACCATGAGAATTTCATATCTCTGCCACTGAAACAAACTATGCTCACCAAATTGCATCCTGCTACTTTTCAGTTTCTTCAAAAAGATGTAAGACAGCAGCAAACAGTGAAGTACTTTCTGTATATAATATAACCTTTAATCCTAGTTGTTTAGTTTATATTAGAAAGCATTCAGACAGTAGGCAGAATAAGACTTTATTTGTCCTCAAATTGGAGAGACGGAAAGAAACGAGATGATCCACAGGTTGGAGCAGGATGAGTCTAGAGGTGCAGAAGCAGGTGGCGCACATCACTTCTTATCTCTCTTGTTGTTTCATTTTCTGAGCAGGCTGGATCACATATACCAGCTGGTGCAATGGGTGAGAGTGCCCCAGACCAAGTGGTAGACAATAGTGTTGTTGAGTCAAACACCCAATCACCAGCTTCAGAGGCTTGTTTATATTCTTTGATATCCTTTCCTAGGAATGTTTTTGTTGTTTAATTTGTATTTACGGTGGTTGTACAAATGCACCTTGTTGTCATTTTTCTAGGTGTTCTCTGATTTCAGTTTAGATAATGATGGGTGCTGTTCGAGAGTCAAAATTGGTGCATGGAAGACCTTGAGCATCCTGGTTTGATGTGGTTGATAGCAGATCATGAAAGTGCTAATGTAAAAGACAGGTTAAAATTAAAATAACTAAATATTAGCTGCATCAGTACTCATGATTAAGACAGTTTAGTACTTTTCTACAGTATTTTTTTAATTGTATAATGCGTTTCACCACTTTATGGCATCGTCAGGTCAGGTACACAATATATAATATACAGAAGTTTGTTATTGTTGTTGCAGTCACGGAGGAGGAAAGGGGGGGGGGAACAAATATTGGGGCAAGGTTGAGGGGAAAAAAATAAAATAAAAGACAGTGAATAAGGGCTGGTGAGGTGGGAAAGATTAAGGAGGGGGGGAGGGATGCAGAAAAATAAATAATAGAAAAGTACAAAGCTGTCTTTATCAGCAGTACTGATATTAGTAACTTCTACGAAGTGAAGCCTGCAACAGTCAAGTATATTAGCTGCATATTTATATCACAGGCAGTAGAATATGAAGTAGGTTCCTAGTACTTCCAGTAGGAGGCACTACTGGCCAATCCACGTCAAGTAGTTCCGTATATTGCCTTTCGCGGTGCTACAATCGTTCTTTTGGATGCCCCGGCCCTCATTGGTTTTCCAGAGCCAATCAAAGAAGGGGATTTAGGGATAGATTATCCCTGATCTATCCTCTATCCCTCTGTAGACAAATATCTCTCATACATCCCTGATTTCTTCACCTTTTATTCTCGATCCATCCATGTTTTTAGAAATATGTACTGCCTTGTGCAGGCATGGCACATGGTGGCTATATCTTGAATTAAGCACTTGAAATAAGCGCTTAGTGTTGTATAGCCAACCGCTGCATATTTACCATGGTATGACATATGGTAGCTGGTGGCACTAGCGTAGCAATTCACAGCAAACTTGGTCATGCAGAAAGAGCAAAGGGGATCTAATTTCACAGAGCTCACCGAAGGCCAAGGTTTAAGCAAGGCTGAATGGAGCGATGAACTGCCATCTATTGAATCCCACATAAAATGTCAGATAATTCACTCTTGGCAAAAAATGACTTTAGTGAAGAGGATATGTGTATTTTCCAATGCACCGTGGGCAAGTGCAGCTTACCTAGATTACCCCCAATGCACCCCACTGGTGCGGGGTGCCTGAGAAGTGTTTGTGGTAAAAGCAGAAGGGATCCTGTGGAAGTCTATCTGTGCAAAATAAAGCAGTTTTAGAGTGTTTTAAAACTCACCTGCAACCACATTCCCATGACAATCACATCCCCCATTTAGTTCCTCTTCTTCCTGTGCATCATCCTCCACTGATGAGGACTTCTTGTGAGGGCAAAGCACTCCTAATTATGGAAACAGGGGGTTAAAACTGTATCAGTATAGCTTACACATCAATATATTCCAAAAAGACCTGTTAAATATTAATAATGGAAGATTTTTGTTTCAATTTACAAGAGAAAATTAGTAAAAATGAGCTAAGTAACTATACCCAAATGTTGGGTGAGTTCGAACGCTTGCGATCACTGCTGGCTCTTAAACTCATGTTTTTTCAGTCAAGGGGAAATTGAGTCATCATTGAGGTGTTTCTTATCAATTAATTATTACTCTAGAAACATTGCTATCAAACAAATCTAATACTTGATGACATCACTTAAGTAAACCAACCCAAGTGGAAAGGTGACGTCGTGAAGATGTCTTTAAGACACCAGAATGGTCGTAATTTGGTCGAAGGCGAAATTTGGTCATGGAAAACCAAAAAAAGACCACCACAACTTATGTCCATAAATCTTGGTGACAAGTATTATAGCGTGCCAGTATGTGTTCTTTGATGCATGAATGCTTTTTTTGCTATTAATTTTTAACTTAGTAAGATTCACAGCTATATTTACGGGTGGTATTTAACTTCATTTTTAGAGGTCTTGAAGACGTCCTCGTATACGTCTTCAAGACCTCCCCAAGCAGCATTGAACGTATTTCCGGTGTTCAGCCAATATTAGCCGTCGATCGCAATGGCAGCCGATGTCGATACTTCTGCAAAAATGATGCTAAAAATGCATTTTATGAACTTCGGAGTCGTTTAACTCATAGTTGTGGGAAAAATTTTGTTGCTCTTTGTGGACTTTTTTTGGACTTAGAAATATTAGCTCTAATCCATATCAATTTTTAAGTGGCTTTGAGTGCCAAATGTCGATACATCTCTGAAAATATCATTTAAATTGTGATTCATGAGCTTTGGAAGCAATTGCACTTGTATCTGAAGAACATATTTTTATTTTATTTATTCATATGATTTGGACTTGGATATCATCTAGTTTGCTCCTATCAAAAAATATTTTAGCCTTTATGCCTTCAAAAGCTCTTAAAAACATCTTAAAATATTTGCACTGTGCCAAACAAGTTTTTTATGTGATTCAGCATCATGTTTTAATTTTGTGTGCCAGTGCCCCAGCAGCCCGCAGGCTGTGGGTCTGCAAATTGTGCCTGAGGGTTGCGCCCCTGGCAGCCACCCGCCTGGCCTGCCCCTAGCTACAACGCTGAAGCTAACGTGCGGGACTTGGAAAAATCTTGTTTATTCACAGTAATATTGCAATTATATTCAAACTATGTGGCAATATAGGTTAACAGTTATTTGGCATTAATTAATGCCAAATAACTGTTTTTGAGATGTTATGGTATTTCCTCCAACTATCACGGAATTATCATTTAATAATTATAGTTCTCGAAGTCACATTTATCCACGGAATTGACTACATATATACAACTTTCTCAACGCCAATACTTCAAAAATGGGAGTGAGAATAGGTGCATAGAGTCATAGGGTTGGTGATAATGCGGTATAGTTACTAAAACGTTAGGTAGATACGACGTAGTATAATACAACATACTATAGCATGCCATCACACAATAGCACATTCAAAGTGATTAATTGCTCTCAAAATATTTTAATAATCTTCAAGGCGTTATTTAGATGTCTTTTAGACCAATGAAATGACATCTTGGATTGGCCATAGCCAAGTACATGTTATCGGTTTTTTCGACCATGGTCTTGAAACTGTTTCTAGACCATCATCGAGACGTCATTTAGACGTCTCTGGCACGTATGAGTTCTGCCTGGGAAAGTTATGCCTTAAGGTTTACACAAATTATACCTTACATCATTCAAACAGTTTACTTTTCTACTTTTCATGCCAAAAGGTTTTGCAACTACACCGATTTAGTCAGCGAGTTATCTACTTTAGGTCTAGCTGGTTTTTCTGAATTTATACCAACCTCACACTTCAAAGATTTCCTTGGACTAATTGAGTACCAGTTGCACTTATTTGTTCAGTATCCGAATATCATTTTCCATTCTGTTAGATATGCTACAACCAGATTTTTTCTGTTTTTATGTGCTCCTTCTCATGTGTAGAATTTCTAGAGAATGTTTCTCCACTATGGGGTTGCAATATCATGGAGTTTCCAGTTTTATCCAATACTCTCATCGAAATAGGCAGCCCCACCAAGTTCAGAGCACTTTCCATGTTTTTTGGTTTAATTTTTTGAAGCCGTTCGATAGGTTAGGGTGAGTTGAAAAACAAAAATTTAGGAATTTGGATGCGGGCACCTGGGGATAGTTGTGAAATAGGCTCAAACTAATGCTGTAAAATTTTTAGGACAATCGAATAACATTTAGGGGCCTCCGTGACATCCTGATTTAAGAAAAATCAACTATTTTGTATAAAGACATGAAAATTGTACATTCTTGATGCTTTAGGAAGAAACAACAGTTAAGTGAGAATAATTAAGATTTATTGGCAAAAGATTTCATGAAAAAAACAAAAAAATAACATGGCATTACAGCAACCAAAATCCGAAGGTGAGAAAAAAAATAAATATAAGTGAAAAATGTTATGATTGCTGATCGATGAAAAAGTAGAATTACCTCTTAATTGTTTAGTGTTGGGGTCTTGAAGTTCCTCTTGGTCTGAAATTTGAACAACTTTTTGGGATGCAATGCTGGACAAGATGACTCTCATTTGACAACATTTTCAGGGTGTGCATAAAATGCATTGTAATGTATCACTGGTTTAGCAATGTTCTCGTACCTGCTTTGGCTGTGACCATTCACACGATACCAAAAGTGCTTGGCTCCATTTATGCATTTAGGGTTCTTTTTAAACTTCAAACCAAACTGGAACATAGGTACACTCCTAAAATGTAATTTACAATGGTAACCATACTCTCAGAAGGTGCCTTAGTAGACACATACAGGTGCAAAGTACGAGCTTCTGTTGTCAACCATTGAGATGTATTTACTCTTCCCTGGGTTGCATTGGTGACATGAGTAGGACATGCACCGTTCCCAATAACTTTGTTTATCCTCAAGAGATACTTCTGGTCATTGCTCAGATCATTTAAATCGATATCTGAGGCAGAGAATGAAAGTTTCTTGAACTTAGCAAGGGGTAATGTGTGGGCTATATCTAGAAGCTTCACATGCCGACAGGCCTAATGTGTTTAGATTTTGAAAATACAAGGATACTTCCGTGAATAGGATGGGCGTCAAATAGTGAATATGAAATAGGTAAAAAAGAGATGGTAACTGTTTCCGAGGTTATGTAAAAAGATTTTGCTATGACCTTTTTGTGGAGCAACAGCGAAGCCTGTATCATGGGGGAGAGGAAGGTATTCCAGCACAAAAAAATATCACATAATGATAACACTACTTCTTTTCCCACCTCGTCTTTATTTCAATTGAAGGACTTTTGTGTCCATGAACGTCCATGAATGAAAAGTTGAACTTTTCATTCATGGCGTGGAATTGCATACTTTGGGATGATGCGGCTCCTGGGAAATTTTGAGTACATCATTGCTAATTAAAAAGTAATAATCCGTTCATTGTTTACAGCCTTGAGAAAGACCAACGACAAATCAAAGCCCATCCTATTCACGGAAGTATCCTTGTATTTTCAAAATCTAAACATACCAGCTCTGTCAGAATGTGAAGCCTCTTTTTGGCTGAACAAGAATCCCGAAATTAGCTTCGAAAGTCTCCCAAGGAGGTTGATTGAAAATCCATCAAATAGGCTGAAAATTAAAAAAATTTGTTGCTACTGCCGAAAATTTATGGGAGTGAGCAATTTATAATCATTCCATCAAATATTCGAAAGTAAAAAAAATGTGACAACCTGGGATCGAACACCAGCCACCATATGAGGATAACTGGCTCAGCGCCTCAGCCCACTGGGCTACGACCTCTGTTGAGAGAAGTGTGAACTGTCAAGGATTTATACGGAAGAAGATTCTTTAATAGAGTTTTTCTCTCAAAAACGGGTCTATGTGGAAGAAAGCCGTGACACTTTTCCTGCATTCTCTCTACAGTTTCAGAAAATAATTGCCTCGTTTGAAATCCGAACATAAGTCACCCGATGTCTCCTTGTAAGTAGACTGAATGAATTCAATGTGAAAGTGAACATGGCCAAATGTGATTTTCTGAATCTTTGGATTATCTTGGTCATACTATAAATGCACAGGGAGTTGGTCCACTGGCATATGAAATGAGTGCCATTGTGAAGGCCAGAGATGTCACTCAACTAAGGTCTCTTGCGGGAATGCTGAATTTTTACCATAGCTTTTTTTACCAAACCTCTCTAGTCTCATAAAGCCTTTGTACAATTTGAACAAGAAAAATGCTACTTGGGAATGTACTGATGAATGCAACCAAGCTTTTAAAGTAAGTAAAAAAACTGCTTCAGAGACATTCCTTGCTGATACATAATAACCCTAAGTTTCCAATACTGATTTCAGGAGATGCTTTGTCTTGTGGCGTCGGGGCAGTTCTTAGCCACATGATTGATGGTTTGGAGAAACCTGTTCTGTTTGTATTAAATACCCATACTGCTGCACAGAAAAACTATTCACAGTTGGACAGGGAGACTTTCGCCTTGATCTTCGCCATTAAAAAAGTACCCGCATGACCAAAAGTTCACATTAATCAATGACCATCAAATCCACCACTATATATTTGCACCTGACGAGGAAATTCCACCTATGGCTAAAGGACGACTTCTAAGATGGTCCATTGTACTGGTAGCTCATTAATATAAAATGAAGTATCGCAAGTCTGCCTTGATGTGTCCTACTGATGCATTATCTAGGCAACCGACTGCCTTGGAAAACAGTGTACAAAGTGTTTCCCATTAACTGCTTTGGAAAACAATGTACAAAGTGTTTCCCATTAATTTTCTGTTAACTTACAGTGACATAGCAGCATTAACTGGCAAGGATATAGTGCTTCGGTAGGCCATGGATTTCACTCAGCAAGTTCGGGCTACCTTGTTTTTTTGTTTGTTTGAATTATGTTGATGTTTGCTCCGTTTTTCCGACAGAGGTATAAAATTTCATTGGAAAATGGTTGCCTTCAAATAGGCATCAGGGTGATCATTCCAGAAGTCCCTCAATTTTAAGATTGTTACGCGATTCTCATCATGGCATAGTGAGAATAATGGTGTTGGCTTGCTCTGGATGTTTGTGGCCAAACATGAATAGGGACATTGAAGATGTGATACATAACTGTGAACAGTGTGAAAATATTTGAAATTTCAGCCCAGGCTGTTCAGCAAATGTAGCTTGGAAAAAGGCTGATATTTGGTGCAGGGTGCATGTAGATTTCTTTGCAATAGGGCAGCAACGTTTTATTGTTGTTGATAGCTGTAGTAAGTGGATTGGAGGCCATATGGTACCAATGCCCAAAAGGTGTGTGAAAATTTAAATATTTTGTTTAGCATCTTCAACTTCCCTTTGCAGATAATATCTGACAATGACCCTCCATTTGACTTGCATGTATTTTGTTGAATTTTGCATATCAAAAGGCATTAGGGTACTAAAAGCACCTGCCTCACACCCTGCTCTGGTGGAACAACGCAATCGCCACTCTCTGCAAGGATTGCGTTCGGGTGAGGATATTGTCCCTGTGTGGTAGAAACAAGACAAACCATGTAGCACTGTAAACAAAGAACAAGGAGGCATGCCAGAAACTTTAAAAAGCCAGCAAAAGCAGCAAGCGGCAATGCCGGGATGAGCTCCTTCGTGAAGTCTAGTGTGACCCATGGGGCAGACTGTACAAAGTGGTCTTGAAGAGGCTAAAAAGCCAAACAATGCCATCACCTTCGTGTCCTGAGCTCCTGAAGAAAATCATAGCTGTACTGTTCCGGAATTCAACTTCCCCACCGAGCAGTATGAGATAGAGATAATCCCACCAGTGACAGAAGAGCAATTGGAAGCCTGTAAGAGACTCAGAAATGCCAAGACCCCAGGTCTGGATGGAGTGTCAAACATCGCACTAAAACAGGCCATGAACGCAGCACCAAGATTATTCCTGGACTGTACAGCACGTCTCCAGGAGGAAAATTTTCCAGCCAGATCGAAACAGCAAAGACTGGTGCTCCTCCCCAAAGGGAAGAAGTCTCCAGACAAACCCTCATCTTATCGTCCACTCTGTATGACAGATTCAGCCAGCAAGATCCTGGAACGTATCATCCATGGTAGGATCAAAACTGTAGTAACTAGCTGACAACTAATATGGATTCCACAGACATTGCTCCATCCTCGATGCCATCAACCAGCTGGTTTCCATCGCCAGGTAAGTGATATCTGGCAGGTGGTGGAAGGGAGGTACGATGAAGTACTGCCTCATAGCAACATTAGGCATTAAAAATGCCTTCAATTCAGCCAAGTGGGACAGCATCATGGAGGCTCTCACTCAGATAAATATATTTGGATATCTGCGAAGAATATTGGGAAGCTACTTCACTGATAGGATCCTAAAGTACGACTCAGATGATGTTCCTAAGGAGTACAAAGTATATTTTACGATTTTTCGAAACTTCGAACGAGATGTGTGACCGAAATATGTGGTCCGATTTCAAAAGGTTTTCGGTCTTTGTGATCAAGGTGATGAGTAGCAACTTTTCCGCGCTATTGCAATTCGATTTGGACACTTTCGTGTTTTTCAGCCCACAGTAATCATCACCTCCTTCAAGAGATGAGAATTTCTGCCCACAAGTCTTTTTTTAATAATTATTTCCGTATGTCCGTGGAAACGTTTGACGTTTTGCCTTGGGAGCTTGTCCTACCAGTATATAGTAGCTATTATTAATAATTTTAAAAATTACTAACACATTTTTCATTGAAGTAACGGTGATAAGAACATTAAATACATTTTAAAACGATGAAAACCTAAAAGAAAAAGATAAAATTCCTCGACAGGGAATCGATCAAGAAACCTTGCTACTAGCAACCGAACACCTTTACCACTGGGCTATCACCATTGCTGACATTCAATGAAATTCCCCGTGATTACATGCCGTGACATGTTTTCTTTTAGGTTTTTAAATGCTTTCAAGACTTTTTGCAATGACCAATTAATATAATTACCTAATAATAAATAAATCAATATCTAAATAAATAGCAAGAAAACAAAGAAATGACATCAAGCCCAGGAACGGAGAATTAATTTGCTGACGAGAACAGAAAAACTGGAAGAGATTCAAGAATTTACCTATTTAGGAAGGAATATCACAAAAGATGGTAAATGTAAAAGGGAAATTATAAACACGATTCAACAAGCCAAGATCGCCTTTAACTCAAAGAAAAACATCCTTACCAAAAGAAACATTGATCTAAAAAAAGAATTGATTCATGAAAGCATTTGAATCCTGGTGCTACCGTAGGATGCTGAAAGTCAGCTGGGTAGATAGAATAACTAATGAAGAAGTGTTTAAAAGGGCAAAAGAGAGAAGGACATTATGGATAAGTGTTCAAAAAAGACGAGACAAATTAATAGGGCACATTTTATGTCATAATCATAAAATTAGAAAATTAATAGAAGGAATGATTGAAGTAAGAAACCATCGAGGAAGTCCAAGACTGTTCTGCAAGGAGCAAATCATGAGTGATATGGGTTGCACCTTCTATGAAGAGATATAATGGAAAGCAGAACGAAGACATGAGTGGTGAGCTGCTGCAGACCAACCTCAGGGTTGACAACTTAAGAAGAAGAAGAACTATAATACATATAGTTAAGGTGCACTTTAGGAAAAGCAAAGGCTTTATCTCTTAAATTTCTATTTCTGCAGTCTCTGAAATTATACACGTAGGTGTAGGTCTCCCTAATTTTCGCAATGATGAATTCATCCACAGAGACGTCACTGCAGCAGGCAGCCATGTTGATGAGTTTCACATGTCGAAAGTTGAGGAAATTTCAACTCGGGCGACGCGTCTCTACGCAAATTCACACGAAGGATTCCGGGCTTCTGATTGGGTGAAGATCCCGTTTTCACGTCTCTTCGCCTGAAACACGTCCATGAAAACATACCTTAAGTACATACCGTATTTCTCCGAATATAAGCAGCACTTTTTTTCCTGATTTTGAAGCCTCAAAATCGAGGTGCAGCTTAAATTCGAGAACCTTCTTAAAAATTTGTAAAAATGACCGATTTGAGAAAACTAGCCATTCAGATTCACGCGAACGCCAGCTAAACTCGACTAAGCCACGGGGAAAGTAAGAAATAATGCTGAAAAAGGTCAAATTGGTGCACAATTTATTTATATATTAAAGAATAATATACGTAACATTGTGTCACAGTTGCACAGGTAATGTAAAAACAAATATAAAATTCTATTACCTAATACTGTATGTATTACGGGATGCACTAACAAGGGTGTGGCTTAAATTCGCATATTAACTTTTTTCCCTGTTTGAGACTCCAAAAACAAAGTGGGGCTTATTTTCAGAGAAATACGGTACTTGGGTCACGTGATAGAAAAGGAAGGGTTTCATAAGGATACGGATAACATTCATGCTATGGTTGCATCTCCAATACTGAATGATGTGTTGCAATTGAAAGTATTTATTGTGATGGTTTGATCATATGGGTGGGCATGGACCTTCTGGAGCCCTGCTGGCACTCAGACCTCTGTAGGTCCATTGTGTCGTCCCACATTTAACCTGCCAGCCTGCCACTCGCAGACAGCGGACAAGAGCACCATGGTAGAGGTATCAAAAAGGGTCACCCATTCAACCCATCTGGGCCCAACGTTGCTTAACTTCAGTGATCTGACGGGAACCAGTGTTTCAACATGGCTAGGTCCTAGCCCTATTGGGATGGTTTACTAGTATGCTCTAATCCAGGGTTATGAGTCACTTCTGATTTAAGTTTGGTCCACTTTGATCTGAGTGTCAATGTTAGTCTGTGACGAATCCAATGCAGTCTAGGTCATCTTGTTTCACAATATGCAGATAAAAGTAAAAGTCTGATATGCTTTGCTTTGTCAACTTTACATTCAATGGAAACAAGATACATACTTGGTCGTCCCTCGGGAAGCTTAAGGTGAATGAACTCGATCAATATTAGATGGGCTGTAGGTTTATGCTCTCCTTAGATCATAAAACTTTCCTAGAACTCTTTGGTAAACAATGGGAATACCACAGATGGCAGCAGGTAGACTATAAAGATGGGTGCAGTTCCTTAGTGTATTTGAATATACCCTCCATTATATTAATATGAATTCTAAAGGCAAAGGGTTATCCCGATTGCCTTCAAATGTCACTGGTCTAAAAAATAATGACTATGCTTATTTTAACATTAAAGTTGAAGATAAACTGCCCATATTGACAATAGAGATGAGAAGTTCAGTAAGAAGGGATAAAATTTTGGGCAAGGTGGTTTAATAATGTAGAAACAGTTGGCTTGCCAGTGTAAATGAATAGTTAAATCCATTTTATTTGGCCTTAAAATCAGATTACTATAGATAATGGTCTTTTAAGATAGGGTTACAAAATTATATGCAATTCCAACCAAGTTCCATGCACAGCTTTAGGAGAGATTAACGTGGTGCATTGAGGAAAGATAAAAATGAAAATGCTTGCACAACAGTATTTTTGGTGTCCTGAGCTGGATGATGAAGGCATTGATCAGGGCTATGTTCAAATCTGTCATCCTTAATTATGTAATTCCTGGTCCCTTGAAAAACCATTATTAAATAAGTTTGATCAGGCTAAACTGTGTTCGACTGCATTCACATGGATTTTCTGGGACCCTTTAACAGTAAAATGTACGTATGTACTAGATGATTACTGACAGCTTATTTGAGTGGCCAGAAGTTTATGAAATTACATACACAGATTTACCCTTAACTATCTACAAGCTAAGGGATTGTTTATCAAACTTTGGGCTACCTAATGTCATCTTGGACAATGGTGGTCCATTTATATTTATTATCACTTGCAATGAAAAACTTTCGTGAAAGCAACAGAGCAAAAAGAGGGCAGAAAGAATTCTTCATAGCACATCAAATCCCTATTGTCCATATACAGATCTGAGACCTGCAGAGAATGGTACAAAGATGCACAAGGAGGCTTTAAAAAGATTACAAAGTGTTGCGAGACATATTGGGTTAAGTGTGTCTTCCCTGGTAAGCAAGTACAGTAAAACCCCCATACAACGAACACCCATACAGCGAAATTATAAGGAAAACTCCCTATTTCGAAGTCATTGCCCCGGTCCCGGACCCTTCCAATGGACAATGCACGCAAAAAAAACCTCCCGTAACGAACCTCTCTAACTACGAAAACTCCGTACAACGAAGTCTGCGCTTGGGCCCAAAACATGAAAAGTGCCCCTCTAGAACGAATTATTGAGAAAAAAACGTAGTATTCTCCATTTACAGGTAATTTTTCCATAGACATTTACGTAATAAGCAGGAAGTAGAACCGCAGCGGAGAGTACCGTGTCTTAACTCTTCTGCTCCGGGCTTCGAAAATGTTCCCATCCGAGACCTACAGAGCAGAGGGCATGAAGGAAACTTGACGCTCTGGCTCAGTGAAGGCTCGTTTACACGTTTCTTATGGTGGGAACCGTCAACTCTGACGATTCCCACAATAAGAAACGTGCAAGGGAAGCCATAGCTCCGCTCCGCGTTAGCTGAGCCGGGTTATAGTTGGGTGGATGAGTAATGCACCAAGAGGGGAGGGGGGAATATCAGTGCCAGCCTGCCAGCAGTAATCCAATACAGAAAGGTAATCTGAGATTTCTGACGGCCTATTCTCTAACTCGAAGCATCAGAGCTTTCTGGCGGAAAGATGCTTCAATAAGCTACTTGCTCCCATCGGTATTCTCTATCATGGAAGCTACCGGAGAAAGTGCAAGCAGAAGCTACCGGTAGCTTATTAGGCTCCCACCCGTATTCTGTAAATGTCACGAAGCTACTTCCGTTGCCCCAATAAGCTCTCACGGTAGCCTCACGAAGCGCGGCCTCCGAATACCCTGCTTAAATATAGGTCATTTTATAACGCTTATCCATCTATAATTATCCAACGCACGGGTATGTTTCTTACATTTACTAAATGCGGATTCCTTGCACTTTCACTGGGTTACTTTTTCATTTTCGCCATTTGAGGGATTTTTCACAAAAAAGATATTAACTGGAGTGACGGTAAGCCATGTTTACCTTCGGTAAGTAACGTGATTCCAGCCCATAATGGGATACTTATTGGGCCGTGGTAGAGTGTATCACCTTCGCATTTCTTTTGAAAGCTTCATCTTCGTATATTATTTAAATGATTTGAAGCAACTAGTAATTGACGAAAGCAAATAGCACGAATAATATTGAATCATATCATCGACATGAACCCTAATTCCCGAATATATTTACGAACAATCTTATTTCAATTGATCAAAACAGCCTAGATGGACGTCGTGCGTTTGTATTCACGAGATTATGAGAGCAAAAATAAAATATTTTAGAATTTTTTTAGCATGATTTTTAATGCGTGGAATTTTTCGCTAAACACGATGCACGAACATCTTCACCGTCTAAAACGGCCTTTTCAGGTTTCACCAGTTTTATCCACGGAAAACATTGAGACGAGCTTTCCCATTTGTTCTAATAATGACGTCACCAAAAATGAAGTTTCCGTGGATTTGGTTTTAAAATGTTCTCATACCCGCCTTTCGCCAAAGCTCTCTCTACTTCCAACCCCTATGAAAAAATTGTATAAAACCCGTATAAAAATTCTATATAACTTATACAGGTGGTATACAATTTGTATACATTGTATACAAATTGTATAAACTGTATAAAGTCACATGCTGTATGCAGCATATACAATTGTATACAGTGTACACAATTGTATACAATTTGTATACAGTGTATACAATTTGTATACAATGCAATAGTGGTTGCACATATTCAAAATTATGTTTTTTAAACAACTCAATTGGTGATAATAATAGGTTCAAGCTTAGTAAATAGCACGGAAATATGCTGCTGTCAGGTAATGTACTTTTTGTTTGAATATAACATGTTAAATGCCATGAGTTTTAGTGTGACAGCTATTGAATATCATTTAAATAGAGAATCTACCTTGATGGTATGGGGAAGCTCTTATAGTAACCCAGTATTTAAAAAAGGTTCCAGCAAAGATCTAAAGAATTAACATGGAATAGCAGTAATACCTGTGGCGTAGCCAGGAGGGGGCATAGGGGACACGTGTCCCCGCTCAAACCAATTAATTTTAACAGAAAAATATTAACCTATATAACAAATTTATTCTACTCCACCAATACTAGGAAGCAAAACTAATATTGACTATTATTTATTGACTAATAGTTTATGTCTTACGTATAAAGTGATGACATCTATTACTGCCTCACACATTAACACATCTGTATGGGAATGCAACGGCTTTTTCCATATATTTTCTCCCTCATCTTCTTCAGAAGAGTCATCATCTTCAGAAAATAATGAGGTGGTAGCGAATGATGTAAAAATTTGCAGACTGTATTATGTCACATAATTATTTATGTCGCATAATGTAACACAGCACAAAATCTCTGTATAGGATGTATACAGTCTTGTATACAGCCTGCATAAAACTTGTATAAAGTTTCTTTACAGATTTACACAGTAATATTGCAAAAATATTCATACTATGTCGCAACATAGGATAACAGTTATCTGGCATTAATTAATGGCAAATAACTTTTATCAATATTTTATGGTATTTCCTCAAACTATCATGGAATTATCATTTAATAATTTTAGTTCTCGAAGTCACATTTACCCACGGAAGTGTCTATATATATATATATATACGTCTTTTAAAACACCGATACTTCAGTAATGGGTGCGAGAATAGGTGCATTGAGTCTTAGGTTTGGTAATCATGCGATATAAGTACCATATAGTTAGGTAGACATGAGGTAGTATTATATCATGATATTGCGCAATAGCACATTCCCCAATGTAAAATTGTATAAAATCCATATAAAATTGTATACATTTTTTGTATACATTCCGTATAAAATTTTATACAGGAAATATACAAATTGTATACAAGTCTTATACAGCCTGTATACAAGTCGTATACAGCCTGTATAAAAGTTGTATACACTCTGTATATAATTTGTATACATCCTGTATAAAATGTATACTTATATACACTCATTTTTGTATATAACTTGTATACAACCGGTATAAAGACTGTATACAACCTGTATAAAATTTTATACGGAATGTATACAAAATTTTTATACAATTTTATACAGGTTTTATACAATTTTTTCATAGGGGTATTACGTTCTTGAGAAATCTCCCGCGAGTTAGAGAATACGGTTGGTAGCCAATTATGGTAGCTTATTCGAAGCTACTGCATCGGTAGCTTCGAGATAGAGAATAGCCCCCTCATCTGATCTTTTCAGAGTATCTTTCTGTATTGGGTTACGGCTGGCCAACTGGCACTGACTGGTATTCCCCCCTCTCCTCTTGGTGCATTACTCATCCACCCCACTCACCCATCCACCCCACCTCATTTGCAAAGGTGCAGGTGGTGAGGATGGAGCTCAATTTTCCCTTTTTAAATCGTATCAGATTACTTTTCCGTATTGGGTATCATCCCCGGGACCCCGTGAATGGGAGGAGCTCCATGTTTTCCTCTAAAATGGTTTCAAATTACCTTTCAGTATCATATTTTATTTTGGGATAGGCAGGTGGACGGTTATCGTAAAACCGTCCACCTGCCTGTAAGGACCGTGTTCATTCCCGTCGGCGATAAATTTTTTCATGTTTATTTTCTTTCATGGAATTCTATTTTAACATATAATTTTTACCTTTCTATTCAAAGTTTTTTTTTAACGAGTGGAAAAATTTTATTTCGTGAATACCATAGGGCTTATTTTTATTCTTTCCCGCGAAGTCAACGTAATTTCTTTGTCTATAATACGTAATTGTCGTAAGACAATAGTCTTAATAATTGTTACATCATTATTTATAAGACCCACGATCAAATATAACCGTTTTCCTGTTTTGTCGTGCATTGAAAAAAGGAGGGGAAAATGTGATCGGCTTATCTACTAATTTCTGTAATCGAATCACCATTTCACGATCTAATGACATACCTACAAATAAATACATTGTAATAAGGCTCGTCGAGAAAGGCACGTGTTATAAATGGCGAGAGTGACCACTTGCAGAAAATTTTCATTATTGTATAATTATGATATCAACAGGAGGTCTTGCAAATGAAGGAACAAATCAAGTTTGCGTGGTGAAAGAATGGGGAAACAAAGAAATTACGTTGACTTCGCGGGAAGGAAAAAAATAAGCCCTATGGTATTCGCGAAAAAAAATATTTCCACTCGTTAAAAAACACTTTGAATAGAAAAGTAAAAATTAGATTTTAACATAGAATTCTACGAAGGAAAAACAAAGAAAATAAGCATGAAAAATTTGTCGCCGACGGGAATCGAACACGGTCCCTCCGCACTGCAGCCCCGTACGCTGATCAATGGACCACACCACCCTTGATGCCGGAGGCTGATAAATAGGGTTTGTATAACATCTATAAATGTTTAAACGCCTTTTTTGTTTAAACTATTGGATTTATACGCCCATATGTGGGGTGATTCGTGAAAAGCATTCGGAGTTCTATATACATAAGAATTTTCATCAAGATCTGCGACCCGTTTATCGGACACTCCCCTTGTTAGGAGGGCGAAGTCTTCAAAACTTCATTGGTTGTTGTTCAACCAATGAGAGCCAATTTTTATCTACTCTGTCCCCTTCCCAAAGGAAAATCTGGAGTAACCTCTCTACTCTATCCAAATATTGCTATTGCCTTCTTAACCTTGATGGATGTGGTCTGTTAAACGGCAAGTGGTGCGTTTCCTCGAGATCGCCCTAATAATTGCTCGATTGCTTGAGGAACCTTTTTTACCAGAAATCGCAGCCGAGAATGAGGGCGCGCCTCTGACACGATTTTTTTATCTGCCAGCCTTCGAGCCTCGGTCACGATATGAGCGTCGGGCGGCAGAGCAGTATCGCGGCAGGGCAGTAGTGCCCACGAAAAGAGCAGTGATTCGACCTAAGATAAGTTCAGAATCAGAAATGGCATTACATACTGTCAGGAGACAGAACAATCTCGGCCGACATTTTGCCACCGAATGAGTAGAACGGCACAAGAAAAAATTAATATCTGGGATTGGCGGCGAGCGGCACCTATGCCGCTCATGTCTATCATGGCTGGGTTCGAGTGTGTTCCATGTCAAACATTAGTAACATAAAACTCAGCGTTGCCACTCTATCGCTCGCCTACCTCCGTATCGTGGCCGAGGCAAGTCCCTGGAGAGCTGAGTGACCTTGGTGCTTAGCGCGAGTCATCAAGGGGAGGGTATCATTCGCTCGCTTGTTTACGGGGGACGCAGTTGCCTAATAACTTTAAAAACTTGTTGTATGACAAGGCAAGGGTGTGGGATGCAATTGGGGGACAGCGATTGGCCGCGCGACACGTGCAAGCACTGGAATTTTCTACCCCCCTAACTTTCTCATTTTCTGTCACCGGACAACTTTGAGTGACTCAACTGTATGCACCTGCCTTAAGCTCAACTGAGAGAATTTTGTGAATATTAACATTTGTGCATGAGTCAACATAGGTCAGTGTTGTTCCAAAATGAACAAGGGAAAAAAGTTGTGGTCTTTCACAGTAGTTGAAAAAATTAGTGCTTTATGTCATCAAAGACGCTGAGGATGTAGGAAACGGCGCTGCCGGACTAAGGCATGATGTGCCGGAATCGTGCATTAGAAGATTGAGGAAGGATAAGGTTGCTCTATTCCATACCAATAGGGACAGAAGGTCTTTTCGGGGAAAAACTACGAGCTGTAACAGGACATGCGCGTGCATGCCGCCGTACTGCGATGCCCGTCTCACTAGTAAGTCAGCCGTTTTTATGTAAATCATGAAATTTTGGAATTTTGTCATTCATTGAAGATTTTTGTTGGACCATATTGAAATAATAAATGCTTTAAATTCCATTGACAGTTATCATTTCTTTCAAAATTTGATATTTTTCAAGTTTTGATGTCGTATCTACGCCTTATCGTTCGTTTGTTGCGCGGCTGACGCTTGGGTATTTTGAATTTAACGTGTTTGCATTCCCACTCGTCATCGTTTACAACAAAATATAATTTGTAAAAGTTAACCACATTTTAAAAGGCGACTTACAGCGACTATGACTTGTGCATTAGGAAAACGGTGGGGGGATTCGGTATTATAAATCAGAGCTCGGTGCGACTGTCCGCACTTACCAACTAAACACGAATTGTAGCGAGGTCGAATTTGTTTTGTTTTAATGAATATCAATTACTCCACTCATTCCAAAGGACAATAAACAATGCAAGCATTGTATGGCTAAGGCTACAAGTGAATACTTGCCTCCGAGGTCCATACATGCCTATGAAAAATGCCGTGTAAATTATAAGAGAATATCGCAAACGGCTTTGATAATGGCCGAAAATTCGAAGTTAGGCCCGCAACACCTCGCAATAGGAGAAAAAAAGCCTCAAAATTTTTTCTTCAACTTCGACGCATAAAAAGAGGGGTGCGCCTCTTGCACGCGTTAACGGCATCGTCAATGCATTATCATCTGAGATTGCCATTGTGACCTCAGTGCATTGCCGACTGCCACGTTTTTACTTGTGGTAACTAACTCGCCCCACCTAACTTCCATCGTCGTTTATCGATATCTAGTATATTCTGGTCACGAACATAGATATTTACCGGTATTTCAATGGGATTCCAACAGTGCGTTTTATTTCGGAAGTCTAAATGGAAATATGTGCTCTTTCAAGCAAAATTGCTGCATAAAACTGCCAATTGATATCGACTTAAATTATTGCACTCTAAGAATAATATCTTCTAGATACTCAGAAAAATTATGGAGCACTTTAAAATACGTAATCCTTAGGCATTAATTTTGGCGCTCCTTTAATTTCAGACCGTAACTGAAGTAAGCGATGAGGCGTAGAGTAGAATCGACGAGAAAAACAATAATTTCAATTATAAATACGCAGATTGAAAATAACGCGGTGATAGCCACGGTGTTTGATGGTAAATAATAAAAATTGTTTATCATCACTCTAGGAAAGGTTTTAACGGTGAATAGAGCAAGATTGAGATATTTACTCAACTTGCATCGTAAAGCACGCGGAACACTTGGATGCCCCTGAGGAGACGCAACCCGCACACCACCACAATACATCGAAAACTCCCTACATCGAAGTCATTTTTCCGGTCCCAACAAATTCGTTGTGTGGGGGTTTATCTGTATTTGTTTTCATATTGCATAAAAACCCATTGAGCTGTAGGTGTTAAAACTGATATTTGGATGTGAACCGAAGACAAGGTTATCTTTCTCATCAAGGCTCTTTGGGATGAATACAGAGAAAAACAAATTGATTATCTCCATGGCTGCAGAGATATAATTTTGAATACAGGGGAAATATTGTATGTTAAGAATTACCGTACATAATTTAAATGAGACAACCTGGACAAGGGAATAATTGTTCAAGTGCTGAGCTTTAGGACATATTTGTGTTAATTTGCAAATGAATATAAGGTTGCTTGGAAGAGGCACACAAACCAGATTATTAAAGGTGAGGAGTGTTACTGAGGTATTGGTGTTGATGAATGTGGCAGCGAATCTGAAGCTAAAATTGGTGACTGAAACTGAAGTGAATTCTGAGATCGTAAGAATTACTGACGTTGGGAGATGAGATGATTTGGGTGAATCTTCTTTCCTTCCCAAGGCTGCAGGCATAAGTTCCATAAGTTGCAAATGAAATTATAAAATTTATATTTTTGACAGCGAGAAATATTTGAGTAGTTTGCAGAGCCGAAAACACAAATTTCAGACAAAAGTAAATCTTATAGAAAAATCTCTTGTGGATATTAAAAACTGCACTTACTCAGCCATCAGTCAATGAAAGTTTCAACCCAATGTCTTGAGTCCAAATAGTTAAATAAAAAAAAAAAATAATCTTTCACCGAATCTTATGCTTTACGGGTCAAAAAGTCAACAAAATGAAAAAAACAACCCTTAAAATAGTTTTTCAGGGTTTTTACAATTTTCCAGTCAGTTTTAGCTCAATAACAGTACTTAAGTAAGTATTCCTGCAAAGTTTCAACTTCCTATGTCAGCTGGAAGTCCTTTAAACAAGCATGAACAACAGACAGACAGACTTTAGTGAATAATAAGTAATACACATAGATACATCAGGGATTACTTTTTCATATTATTGTTTTCATGCCGTATTCGATATATTGCATAATTCTGACATACATTTGTTCATTTTAATATAATGCTATTTTCAAGCAAGTGTTGGAAAGGTGAAATTTATCAATTCATTCATTTGAAAATGACATAATTTATTCGTCAGGAATCAGGGGCGGCTCCAGACCAGGGTTTCAGGGGGATGTGAGGGGGGGGCAACCAGTAGCTCTGGGGGTACGGAATACTTCCAAATTGTTTTCTTTAATCATGAAATAGTGTTATGTTGCTTTACTGCAGCTATTGTAATGAAAAAGATATACTCTTATTTAGTTTAAGACATATGCCTACCATTGTACCACCACAGCAAAAAAAATATTTAGGCTTTTAGTTTTAGGTCTATAAAGAAAATGAGTGTGGAAATATGGATGGCATTTAAAGTTGAGGCCAAGCCTAACATAAGACCAACAGTTTTGGAATCCCATGAATTATCATAAGTTTCTGCGAATGAATATAAATTTAGCTTTTGATTCCTGCATTCCTAAATTGTCTTAATCAAACATGTCAGTCAGTCTAGTTTCAGCTAACTTATATAGAAAAATCTTTATAAAACAACGAATAAAAGATAAAATTTAATAACGACTGGGTTCCATCGAATAGTCAACATCATCAGGACCTGAGAATGTTGACTATTCAATGAAACTTGGTCGATATTAAATTTTACATCTTTTATACCAATGTTGTTTCACCAAGTTATTTCTAAATAAGTTAAAATGAAATACCATAAAGTTAGGCCTGAGACAGTTATATTAGTAGTTCAAGCTATTTTTGAAAATATAATTTCCAATTCCACATCTAGAGCTACCGTTCCATTAATTTATTTTAAAAACTTCTAAATCAGGAGGTGAAAAATATTTTGCACTGCTAAGTAAAGTTTAAAGATAGATGATACCAAATTTGGTTTATGAGAAAAACAGAACACAGACATTGCTTGTGGGCTTTTTTTTCTTTATTTTGTTTTAAGGCCGTTGTGTTCGTCCTGACATTAATGCTCCCCCTTCAAACGTTGATGCAGCAAGTTTATTTTTCCTTTGAATTCCCATAAAACATAAAAAAATATGTTGGGCCTGTGTATTAGTTTTTCGGATATTATTCACATGTTTAAAAGACCAATTATTGGACAATAGAACAAATGTCAGTAATATAGCATGCCTAATATATTGTTGAGAACGCATTTAGTAGCCATATCTGTCGTCTTGTTGACAACAATTGCTATGAAAGAGTTATGATAAACTTCCTTTTTTTAACTTATCAGTCATAAGCCATGAAATGGTAGAAATGAGATCTTTTTAATATTACTCCGTACGTTCTAATCCTTTGTCAGTCCGAATATTTTTCTCCTGAGAAAACAATTGGAAAGTCTAGCATAACAATTTTTAAGACAGTGAAACCCTCACAGCTATAGCACGGAGTCGTATGGTTTTCATGAAAACGTGGTGCGCAGATTTTAAGTCCTATTTTTATTTGCCGCAATCTATAAATGTATTTTTTTGCTTACCCTTCATGAAAGCACTTCATTTTTCTTGATACAAAAGCTAGTTAACTAAAATTACATCCAACAAATTGGCTCACACCATCTACTGTCACCTTCTGCTTGTGTAGAAGCGTTTTGAATGCCACGTTATTCATGATTCTATTTCATTGGCTAGACGCACACTTTGGCTGGCAGACCCAGCCGAAGTGTCCTTGAAGGGCCCTTTAGGTGCAAATTGGAATGCAGCTACTACTTTCTAAAGATAAGCTGTTTCAGGGGAATTGTAGTTCTACATCGAAACGAGTCATCCAAATTTAATTATACAAATTTATACCATCATGCACCATTTCACCAGTAACTATGATTGGTCCCTGTGAACACGTAACACTGCCAAAGCGCATCAGCAGCGCTGCAGCTGCCGTGGACACGGTGCTGCAGCACTTCTGACACCCTCCTACTTCCCCTTTTTGGATGCCAGATGCGCTGCAAATGCATGTTAGTAGTGCTGTAGATGTGTGTCAGAATCGCTGCAGATGAATGCCAGCAATGCTGCAAATGTGCGTCAGAATCGCTGTAGGTGAATGTCAGAAGTGCTGCAAATGATTGCCAAGGGGCATGAGAATTATTTTTCCGCCCCTGAAAAATGTCTCCCATGTGGCGTGATATTGGCAAGTGTCTTACTCGAAGGAAGGCCGTTTTGGCGATGTCGAGTGCTCGTTAATTGACTTGGTCAATTTTTTTACGTATAGCCAGTGACTTAGTTAGCATTCAACATCGCCGAAGCTGTTTCGACAAGAAAGAGAAGGTTGTTAGACTCACCTAAGTCTAAAAAGGCCGCAGGAGATACAATTGGTTTTTGCCGACGGTGACGAAAGCAACTCATCCGCTTCCCAGAAACATCCATAGTACATATGACCGCCCAACAGGCATTACTTTGCAGCATTTCACATTTATACCTACCCACTTTGTAATGTCATTCTCAAGCAAATTTCTTCAAGCTTTTAGTAGAATAGGATGAAAGGCCAAGTCACAACATAAATTGAATTACAAACAGTGGACACAGGTGAAACTTGGAAGTGTTCCTGAATATTCAGCTACTCTCGAGTCTCCCGGCAATTACATTCATGGTAGAAGTTCTCCGAACAAGACTACGCGGTGTGAGTTCTCCAAGCACGACTAACCACGTATATCCCTTTCGTTAGGTTTGAATCGTTAGAATAGTACTCCGAAAGCTCTTCCTCCCAACCTCTAGTGTTTGCGTGGTATTGGGTCTTTCCCTCTTTCTCAGCATCTGGAAGCGATGTAACGGAGAGCTTTTCCTCTTACCCCTCCGCCAGGAGGAAGTGGCCCGAACCCTCAAAGGTCTATTAGCCCTTGAGCGAGTCCTTTGGTTGCGTGCGCCTCGGCAACGGTGCACGAACAGGACCAGAAGGGGGGGGCACTCCTCGGACAGTGAAAGTGTCAAAAATGCAAGTGGTCATGAGAGAGGAGGGTGAGGTGACTTGAAAAGAGAACAACCAAACCTTTGTTCGTGGAAGCAAGGAGAAGGCAGATAAGGGACACACTTCGCAGCAAGAGGCCCGCAAATCGGAAATGATGTACATATCTTACTGCATTACTTTTCCACTTGTGACGGCTGTGACATGTCAATATAAGTTACGGAAAGCATAAATAGTGTGCTTCATCCGCATGATAATATGTGCTGTTAGTTGCATTCATGCTTTTTTGTTAATGAGTGTTATCTATGAATTACTGCTAAAGGACGAAATGTAATGCAAATGCCAAGCAGATTGAAAAGAGATTATACTTTATCATACAAATTATAAATAGCGCATCCCTCTTCCCGCACTCACATCAGTCAGCAAATCCACTCTCTGCTCCTGCGAACGTCACTTACGAGTGTAATTACATAGTCACGCACCCCCGTACATAATTCACGTCCCGTACCATGAATTTCACCTACTGATCCGTGATAGCGCTATGGCAGCACCTCCAACAACTGCTTCAAATGCGCTGCAAGCATGACCTGCAAATGTGCTACGTATGTGTTTTCCAGCAATAGCATTTGGGAGAGTGCTGCTGAGACTCTGCAGGAGCGCGTCAAGCAACATGTGCTGCCGGTGAAAATCTGACATCCTTCTGCAGCTCTTCATGTTTACAGGGGTGCTTCAAAATACTGATTAGATTTTCTCACCGGCAGTTACTTACCGCACCAGTACTAAATTGGTGAACTTTCTCTCACCAGCAACGAGAATTTATTTTGCCAGTAAGGGGCTGTCCATAAATGACGCCTACACGATTGCGGTGGGGAGGGGGGGCTATATGCTTCATGTGACATCCGCACTACCATTGTATATTATTATTTGTACTCAGACTGTGGAGGAGGGGTAAAAGTTTTTCATTTTTGTGACATCATTAAAGGGGGGGTTTACACCATGTTTGTGACCAACTGTGCAAGGGGGCGGGTCTAGTTTGGTCCAAAATTGTGTGACATCATTTATGGACAGCCCCTAAGTAACTGATGAATTTTCTATCACCATGAGTGTTTCAATAAACTGACCAGCTGCTCTTCAGTTAATGATCAGTTTCTGGGTACGATTTTCTTAAGGGTGTGTTCGCCCATATGCTAAGTTGACGCGTGTACACAATGCTTGGGCAGTGATGAAAATGAAATTGAATGACATCACAACATTTTCTTTCTTAAATGTGAGTGTGATCAAACAACGAGAATGAATAAATTATCTTGTATCTTCGAGAAAAGTAACATGTAAATTAACTTAACCATTACATAACATGCTAGAGTTAATGTATTATTACAGGAGGTTAAATATGCTACACAAAATATATGCAAAAAATACAATTTACTCCTAATACTACACATTCTTAGGCGTCATCTCAAGGTATCACTATATAGGTACATAATCTTTGCTATACAATGAGATTCCGCTTCAATATGGAAACAATTATCTCAATCTCAAGGAATCCAACTGGTTACATCTGTTTTAATTCAATTTATTACTTGAGTTTTCTACTACCATAACTAAATGACTTCGTGAACTTGATTTTACATGAATGAATTCTTGTTCTTCGGTCACGCGTATTTGAAGTAACATATATGCCACGATATAACTGACAAACCCCAATGCTTATTATTTGATGGCGATGAACCAGAATATAATTTACTTCAGAACTACGTATTTCGGTGGAAGAATTGATACTGTACACCACTTAAATAAAAAGAATTCCTAGAATGATCCTCGCAAAAAATAATTTGAAGAAATGTATATACTATGCAATTGTCACAGCTAAACCTCTACTCCATACAGGCAGCTTGAGTTAGCTTTGGCAAATTATATCAACTGGAATGAATGAGGCAAATTGAAATGATGCTGTATTATCTGATAATAACATTTATTTATAATTTAAATAGATGGTTACGAAAAATTAGGCACACTACTTAAGTGACACAGGCAATCTGGGCATTAATTGTTTCGACTGGTTAATTGCGGATGTTAGTTCGTTCCAAGGCAAAGTAGTTAAAAGATCAGACAGTGAAAAAAGGTTGATCGAATGAACCTACGAGAGATATTACGGGCGTGGCATAGTTGATCTCCTTTTGCCATTGGAGATGAATGAAGACCGAGAGCAGCAAACATAACACTTCACGCACTTCAGGCGAAAAAAAAAACAGTTCGTAGGCTGGTTATAGCTGCGTGGATTCAGTCACTCATATTTGCCCAAGACGCCATTAGTAATAAGAATACTAATGCCGTGGCAAATAAATCACAATTCCTTCTCTGAGTAGATTGGAGTAGATGATTTTCTCTGGTTCTAAATTCGTTCTCCCCCTACCACCATCTCAGTTCCAGAGCCAACCCTGGAGAATAAAAATTATTACGAGCTGTCATCCCGGTCATATTGTCAGCATTGTCAAGCTTTTGCGCATGCGTACAATTGACGCGGACCATTTTAATCCCATTGATTTGTCCACAAATGTAGAAGGCATATATTCCTATATATAAGAAGTAACCTGAGGTGTCACTTAGTGACGTTCATGATTAGCAATTAAAACTTGTACTTTTTCCACTCACTCACAGAGTTGAAACCATGGATATTAGAAAGTTGATAGGATGGTTGAATTCTAGCAGCCATGGTTCCTTGATTGAAACCTCGGAGGCTACGGAGAAATCCTATTATTCATGGTTGGCAAATAAAACTAATACGACTGTACATATGAACAGTACAGGTTTTAATTGTGTTAATATTTCCGTGTCCTTTATAATTAATTGATTCTTGACATCTTTATTTATCACGTCTGTATCCCAGACAGCAATTTAACCATGCAGCAGCACTTTGGACGCCATTTGGACGCTCAACTAATCATGATCTTAGTACCTCCACTTATCCCTGCTTATTGCTATATATCTCCTTTCTAAGCGTCCCCCGTTACTGATTGTTACTCGTTTATTTATTTGCGTCATCCTGAAAAACTCCGATGTAAATATTGATTTATTTAGGCGTCCTTGGTTATCTATTGTTATATGGCACTTTATTATGATTTTTATGCTATTTATTTGAATTGCGATTTAATTCCGGATTTTGTTTATGGTAGTTTGGTTACAACAACCTTGTTTTTTCAACGCTGCCGCAGGATTACCTCAGCACTGGCAAGGTTTTCGAAGCCATGTAATGTTTCCGTAAGCTTACGTGCCGAGTGGGTATATTTTGTCCGCTGGATTGCCTTCCAAATCCATTCTCTAAAAACTCTGGTGAGTGAGGGTTGAGAATGCAATCTAGAGGACTTGCGAAAAAATACCGGCATTCGGTAGTACCGACACTTTTTTTACAGGTAGTACCGATCAGTATCAAGGTTAGCTAACCTCCTTGATCAGTATTTAAAATCGGTACTACCGACGATATCGGTACTTACGGTTCAAGGTCGATAGATGTCTCGATTCGTTGCCTCTTCGATATCGATAGAGCAACATCGAACGACCCTGCTGCTTACGGTTTAGACAGCGCTGCAATCTTGCGTCTACTAACAGAACTAAAACGGAAAATCTACCATTCACATCACTTTCAAATGTTCTCGTAATTTATGTCTGTCTTTTTTCCATGAATATTACATTCTATGATATTTGATGATATGATTAATATAGACTCCTTGCTTTTTTCATATTTACATAACCGTGAAGTTGAGATATGTTTATCATTATTTATGTAATATGTAAGTATAAAATAAATAGGCATACATTTTTGACGCATGCCGAACACCAGACAATCGATGACGAAGAACCGTATAAATAAAAATATTTATTCCTGTAGCTGAACGTTAGTCCGACCGCTAGGATTGACCACGTTAAAGTGGGGATTTTACCTGACCAAAACATTAAAACAATACCGATCGTTCATGTGATTTAAAATCATTCCAACAAAACACGGCGAGCGCAAACACAGCGTAAAAGACGTATTATGCCTGAATTGTGCCATTATGTTCATTAAAAATGCCGATGGATGGAATTTTCTGCATAACGTTTTGGACTGATATTCTAATTCGCCGAAATACCGGAAAATTAGGGTGAAGCGTATGATAATTTGTAATTAATTAAAATATTCAATCAATAACATATACACCGGTATTTTCTCGTCGGTACTACCAGTCGAGTATTATTGTTGCTTTTTAATACTCATAAAAAATGCCGGTAACGTTTTGAGTACCGCCATGGGACCCGCGGGGGCCGCCCATGCTGATTCGCGCGCAGTTCAAAATCGTGAGTAAAGTTGATGTGCGCGTAGTAACAACAAAAGAAAGGCAATAACTGTATCCGCGATTGTTGTCAAGTTTGTCGATTTTCAGCAAACATGCATATTGTAAAGTTTATAATTACTCTGTGATAAAAGGCATAACATATTTAATAGATACTTGCTTTGAACGAATTTAACAAATTTACACATAACATTCGTCCGTTACAGCTATTGCCAAAGAATGCTATCTTATACCGGTAGGTTACAAAAAATTTCGCCAGCGCACATCGTTCCATTCATCGTGTGCGCTTAAGTGTGTTCCAATGTTCTTAAGTGTGTTGCCCCCGTTGTCACCAAATTAAAGACACGTACATTTAAAGAAAACTGGCAAGAATAGTCTCTAACGATTGCATCGTAAAACAAGCAAAAAAGAAAAAAAAATTGTCATTGGCCGACACTATAACCATTTCCAGCACCCTTATCGGGAAATGAAAATCATTAAAAAAACAAAATTTCTTGCGGACCACTCCACCCTTAAAGTTAACGAATTGGTCCACATGCCAGATCGAGGTTTGGTAGAAATTCTGCTATATTATCTGCTGACCTAAGATGTGTAAAACTAACTTCAGCATCTCTCACTGTTTTATTCAAAGCATATGCATAGGCCAATATGGTCGACCATAGGTACCTTTTGGTACCTAGGTCGACCATATTGGTCTGCCTCGGGTAGGTATACATGCGCGGGGGCATGGGACCAAAACGGTTTGAGTTGGAAGTGGGCTGAAGCTGGTACGAGTGCCAGCCAACAGGCGGAACTTCCAGTCCCACTCACTCAAATCGGGTTGCATCCTCTCGCGGGGCAACAGATTGTCACTCACAATTGTCAGGCACATGAATATTACATTAATATAGACTCCTTGGTCAGGCATACCAGCCTGTCTCCGTTGCCAGCCATTCCGCTAGAAGGACAGTTTCCAGGGGTTCATTACGGAACTATGGGCATTAAATAAGGACTGCGTTAAATACCGACTGTCCTGGCCTGAATATATCCACCCTCGAGATTATGGAACTAAAGGTAGAAGTGTTGAACAGGGTCGTTATCCCCATAAAGACAGTGCAATGACAAATTCTTCGTTCAAGTTCATACAACTCTTTCGGAATATGTATCGACCATTGAAATGCTTGACGTTCCTGTGTGGAACAGTGGACAAAATGCATGGGACGTCATGACGGGACGACTGTGGTGAGCTCTTTGAAGATTTCCACTGAGTCTTTGATCGGGACATTGGTGAACAGTGAGATGACATCAGAACTGACTAAGAGGTCGTTTTTGCTGATGGTAGTACTCTTTAAGATATCTATGAAATGGGTGGAGTTCTTAACAAAGGACTGAGACTTTCCCACATTCTGTTGAAGCCATTGAGACAGGAATTTCGATAAATGGTAAGTAGTAAGCTGATTTGACTCATTATTGGTCGCAGAGGAACTCCTTCCTTGTGAATCTTCGGCAGGCCCTTTAATCTTGGTGGTTGATGTCATCTCCCTGTTCACCAATGTCCCGATCAAAGACTCAGTGGAAATTGTCAAAGAGCTCACCACAGTTGGATTACCCGAAGATTTCCCATCATTAGTAGAGTACTGCCTACGAAATTCATATTTTCTCTGGAATGGTAATTACTATGAACAGAGGGAAGGTGCGGCCATGGGCTCACCATTTTTGCCAGTGATTGCGAACCTGTAAATGGAGCGGTTTGAGAAAAAGGCCCTTGATACCTGTGACAAAATGCCATCTCTTCGGCTTCGTTATGTGGCAACACGTTCGTCATCTGGCCCCACGGCAAGGAAGAACTCAGGGAATTCCTTATTCATCTGAACTCTCAGCACAAGGCGGTACAGTTTACCATGGAGATGGAGAAGGACACTCAGCTACCATTCCTGGATATCTTAGTTAAGAAAAGGAGCGATGGCAGCCTTGGACACTCCGTGCACCGAAAGACGATGCACACGGACCGATATCTTGACAATGCCTTGGGGTTCCAATGCCAATGGGGTTCCTTGAGACCCCGTCTGACCAGGAGTGCCTTAAATTATTGTACATGCTGCCCAGTTCATAAGGGTCCACTAAGTTAACTCGACGAGACAGACATGAAGTTTTGCTGGTGCTGGGCATCGTCTCAGACTGGCACTTGCTTCCTGGTTTGGCAAAGGTTCTTCTCTACAACCGAGCTAGAGTTGGCTATTGCTGCAACTACGGATGGAAAACAGCGGCCCGTCTCCAGGGCCCAAACGAGTCATTCCGGCTGCCAGCCTTAATGCCTCCAGCGCCAGCCACGCCCATCATCCGAGAGATTGTGCGAGATCGTCCGCATCCCTCTTTCAGCAGGGGACCCGCTTACACGCAGCCCACCAGACAGTGGGGTCAGAAGCACGGTGGCCTCAACCCCGCCAACTCCCGCAGACGGTAACGCCACAGAGATATACGATTGGTAAGGGAGTTGGGAGGGGAAGGAGAGGTGGCGACGATACCTCCTGAGCAGTTGTTGTGGATGGGCAGCAGTGTCATGGCCCACATGCACACAAGGTAATCTCCTCGAATCTCACCTGGGCGCCGACTTATATAGGTGAACCCCCATTTAGTTGGCTTACTGACCGATAGGACCCCATTTTATTTTGGGTCACCCACCCACCCGACCTTGCAGGGGGGGAAAGGCCTTCAGACAACTTGTTTGAAAGTGGACGGCTCATCAAGTAGGTTAAAAATGATTTTATGGCTGGCGGGACTAAAGCGCAAATTAACCTTGATTTCGATATCTCACGTGACATTTAACGGCTTTCGGGTTTCATTGGAGATTAGCAGACTTAATAAAATTATTACGGTCGATGCCTTAAGACTTACGTCCATTGTGGAATGGTCTATATGGAAGTCAAATATACCTACACTGAAAAGAGATGCCTATTAAATTGACGTTATATATTGGTAAATAATGTCTATAATTTTATATACCAAATACATGTCTACCATAGATATCTATATATGTACAATATATTTTTGACTAATTGCAAAATAAGCTGATTTCCGTAGCCAATCTTTCAACAATGCATTAAGATATTTAACTAGAAAGGAAATGGACAGGGAACTTTGGCATTAGAAGATATTATAGTGACTTCACATTATTTTGCCTATGTATGTATACTTGACTTATATTAATGAATACACCAAAAACCTTTAGCTATTCCTATTCAGAAATGAGTGTCAGCTAAGAAGCATATACTGCCTCAAATAATATATTTAATTAAGTGATCAGGGTCATTAAACACTGTACATAACAGGGGTATAAGATAAATAAGGTAGTCTTAGCAGAAGAGATAACACACTGTTGTATTGCACGTAACTTTCATGATAGCCTTTCGGATGCACATTTCGGCTGGACTGGGTAACTGAAGACAGCTTGAAAGCTAGGGTTAGTTTTCATTTCACTTTCGTTGATCTTAATAAGTAATCTAGGCTAGTTATGTGTTGCTTAATAATCTCCTACGGGCAAGTTATTGGAATTATCTCAGTGGCACTCTATCAGAAGAATAGCCTATATCTCAGAATACTAAGGTTTTTATAATCCTATTATGAAAAGGATCAATGGATAAGAATATTGAGTAGGGCATTTTATTTTTGGACCGAGTGTTACAAAAATATGGTCATTTGGAATAATGCCATTACGAGGAGTAACTTTGGAATATTGTTAAAATTGAATTATTTTGGGGCTGAACAAGACTTTCAGCTACAGGCACCAGGAGTTATCTTCTGGCATAATGTTTACCAGTATGTATTCCAATTTGGATGAGTTTCCATCCAAACTACAAATGCTGCAACCCCACTTACATCTAAATCATTCATAAAAAACGCATAAGGCCATCGATTTGTGCACCTTTTACATATGTAGGTACACAGGTACTAATTGGTCTAACGAATCCACTCCACCTTTAGTGCAGTTGTAGTGAATGATAATTTCCATTTTATTACAAGCCTCCTCTATGATTCTATCAGTATGATACATGGTAGATAGAAGGGCCACTGACTTCATCTTTGGTACGTATTGTGACGGACACTTGTCAGCACTTCCAGGGTGGTTTGGTTCGATATGATATCAGGGCCGTGGGCGACATCAAACAAACGAGTTTTGTCTGGACGACTCAGGATGGGTAGAATGGGGGTGGGCTGAATGAGGGAATAATCCTTGCCGCATTAAAGAAATTGGGAATTCCGGTCACAAAAAAAACCAATTCTATTGAACAAAACTGAGGCAGATTAGATAAACAAAAGAAGCACGTACTTCAGAATTTATTGTCTGCATCGGGCGGATGGAATTGCGAAACACAACTCTCCTTTGAAATATTTTGGGGTTAGTGGGATCTTAACTCTAAAACATAGACATATAATATTACACTCGAAAACAAAAATACCCTTAACCACTTCCCTGACAAGCCCGCATATATTCGGGCACCGAGGTTGTGCAAAATCTGACAAGCCCGCATATATTCGGGCAAGTCCGCGATGTCCGTATATTTTTCTTTACGCCCGCATATAGTCGGCCGATGCTAGTAGTTTGCGTTCCTGCCGCCTCCCATGCTGTTGAAGGTCCAGAGCCACCGATGCGGCAAGCGGCGCTCTTTTCAAATAGTGATTTCTAATGTTAAAACAATGGTCATTTTTGGTAATATTTCTAGCAATTCGAGGGTTATAATTTTTTACGCACTGAAAAGTTATCCCCATTCGAAATTTCAATCACCTACATTGTCATTCGTAACTATCCGTCTATTTACTTCATGCATGGAGTTTCTTTTGCGAACTTATTACGAAATTTACAACTTCAATTTTTGTTATTTATTGATAATTATTGCAAATTTATGATGTAAAACTTCCGTTTTCGCATGTCAAAAAACTTTCTAAATAAGTAAATAATTTTTAAATTAGTTATTTTCATTTATTTCGTCATTTTCTTCATGAGCATTCAATTACATTTTTCTTCAACATTTTAGCGGTCATTATAAAAATTGCAATTTCAATTTTGCGCTAATTTTCACTGCTACGATGAGTTCCACAGTAATTGGAATACAATATTTCTCTAGCAACAGAACATGAATCTTTCCTTGCCTTATTTTTTACTATTGATATATATTTGTTACCATATATGTTTGTTACTATATATATTTGTTACAATATATATTTGTTACAATATATATTTGTTACTATATATGTTATATAATTCTATATTATTCGTCCGCAAATTTTTCTTCCGGTAATTTTTATATATGTAGGAAATGTCTATTTTACCGTTCTCTTTAGATAAAATGGCGTGAGCGTAAATGTTTATAGATATGTTGCGAATGTTATTTCATCAGCCCCTTTCATTTTTCTACTTTGAATACTGGCGGAAGTGGTGAAACATATTTATGGAAACAGCTTTACGATGAAGACGTCTGAAGGTCGTACGTTCTCAATAGAAATCAACACAAGTGCCCTGTGTATGTGCTACCCTAACCCACATGAGTACGAGAAAATAGGAAAGATAGAGATAAATCCCAAACATGTGTAATGCCTTCTATTGTCATGCTTGACACTTTCCTGAGGTCAGAAAACACCCGCTCGAGAGCCGATGGCCCGCTAAGCAACCTGGCGCCCGGTATCATGTAATGCTAATATGCCATCCTTTTCTCCCCAGGCTACTTTCCCACCAGCCGACCCTTTACTAATGGGCTTTTCTCGATATAAATTTACTGTTAGTTGGAAAATTCATGCTGTTGCGGTACGCACACGTGTTTATTTTCCATGAAATGGTAGGAACGGAAAAGAAAAATTTTATGATGAGCATGGGATGGGCTTTTCACACTTAGGGGCGAGATCCTTTGCATATCGTGATTGTTTCCACGAGTACTTTGTCGGAAGGACGATGGTGACAGTCTTTCGTTGAGTTTCAGAGAATGCGCATCCTTCATTTTCAGAGCGCATGCACTTTTTCGCTGAAATTCCACTGATACTAACTTCCATTTTTAGTTCTAACATTTTCGTTCTAATACGAGCGGTGTAGTAGGAGTGAACTCTACGGAAAATTATTTGTTTTCGCACGGTAACATTTAGTAATCAGAAATGGATTCCGGATCAGTGTTGACCAGCAGTGATTCGGAGGTTATGGACATTGAAGTTCCTGGCTCCTAGTCGACTCTCTCCGGAGAAACAAGCTCCGAATCAGAAGGTGCAGCGGAACATTCGTGGGAAGCGGAGTGGGAGGAAATGCTTACAACGAATCCTCCTCCGGCACCACCTAGGTTTCTTTTTGAAGGTAATTCTTTGATGAACTTCGACCTGGTTCCCGAATGAGATTCCCTAAAAAACTTTTTTCAACGATGAAAATGTTGACTTTATAACTTGGGAAACTAATCAGTGCGCCAGTAACACTTTGCGTGAAAAAGCGGGGCCGAGCAGTGGTAGCGTAAATCAGTGGCGAGCTGTGACAAGCTCAGAAATTCGTGTTTTTTGCCCTTGTAATGCTACAGAGCAGAGTGCGAAAGCCAGATACAGAGTTTTATTGGTCAACGAGACCAATAGTTTCCTCTCTTTTTTTTTGGACACACAATGTCTTACCGATGATTCGTAAAAATAAGGCAATATTTACATTTTGCCTATAATAACGATTTTGAACCCCAAACACACCCCAACGCCAAACTAAATAAAATATGGCCGATTTGCCAGAGGCTGGCGGAAAAGTTCAAGGCACTCCATACACCAGAGACGGATGTTACCATCGAAAAGAGCCTATGGCAGTTCATGCCTAAGCCGCCACGGCAGTTCATGCCTATGAAGAGAGCTTCATTTGGCAAGTATTTTTTCTTTGTGAATCGAGAACTGGATACGTGTGGTCAACGGCAATTTACACGGGAAAGGGGACTGTGTTGGATAAAGACTTTGCCCATTTATCCATGACCTCAAAAGTGATGATGACTCTAATGAAGCCATTATTTGGCCTATGATATTTCCTGACGATGGATAACTTTTATACGTCTCCAGATCTAGCCGACTTGCTCGCTTCACACTCCACTGACTCGTATGGAACACGAAGGAAAGGGATTCCAGCACACTTCAAAGATAATCAAGTAGAAGAAATGAATTTTCTTGTTTTTGTCATAGAATGAATTCTGTTATTACATTTTCAGAGCGAAAGTCGTCGTCATGCGGGTTGCCTAACTTCCATGAATGTTTGTGCGTTGTTTCTTGATGTACTATGGACTAAAATTAATAGTTAACATCAACGTTGTCGGCAAAGATATGCTTTTGCAATATAAACTAAATGTATTCATCATTAGATGACTAACTAAGGTTTACGGGAAGGAAAGTTATACTGATGTGCAGGTTGCCTAATTCTCTTAAGTTAAGGGGCAACACTCAGAAATTATTGAATAAATCATTAGTTATTTGGAATAAAAACTAAAAGGAAAACAATTTCGGATTTGCCTCCATTTAATGCTTCTGAATCTGAAATAAAAAAATATGACTTTTTTTGACCGGTTTTGTAAAAAAAATCCGTCAGGGAAGTGGTTAACGCAGTTAGAAACAGAATTCCTTACACGGTACCCTAGTAGCAGAGGACATTGCCACAACGTTGCATCAATGTGCACAATGTTACATGATAACGTGCACGTTGCCACAACGTTGCATCAACGTCCAAACACGTTATCAATCGACGCTGAATCAACGTTGACGTCAGCTATGATTTAAATTATACTTTACCTATAATTATACCACAGGAGTTGGCAAACTACAGCACTTTGCAATAGTGCACGTGAATATTGTCTTCACGTTTAAATGTATATGTATTTCATTTTTGAATAATTTATTCTACTAGTTAGTAGTCTGCTTGTGAACGTGAATGTGAACAAACATGTGGGAATGGGAAAAAACCTTGTTTATTCTCAGTAATATTGCATTTACATTCATACTATGTGGCAATATAGGTTTCAATTAATTAATGCCTGATAACTGTTATCGTAATTGGATGGTATTACCTCTAAATATAATCACATAATAGCAATATAAAAATTAGTTCTTGAAGTCACATTAATCCACGGGAGTGGCGATATATATATGACTTTCAAGACGCGAGATATTTGATATCAGGGGTAAGGATGTTCGCTTAGAGCCGTAGGACTTACCGTAACTAGATAGTTACAAAGTCATCAGATAGATACAAGGTAGGTTAATACAATGAACTTACACATCTCATCGCGTGATAGGAACATGCATAGTATTTAATACCTGAATTCCCTTTTTTTATTTTGAGAGGGGAGGGAAGAGTCAGTGGAGAGGGCAAGGGAGTTTCAAAGGAGAAAGTTTTACCTGAGTAACTAGGAAAGAACCGACTGTTGACAGATTATCAACATTAATGTTAATTATGGGATAATTTCATTGATGGATAAAGCTAGGGAAATTTTTTAACGTTGCCTTAAAAATTTTGCACCGATAATATTGCAGCGATGTTGCACTGATAATGTTGCAGCAACGTGGTTTTTCGGGAAATTGGGATGTTGAGGCAACGTGCATGCAATGTTGTGACAACCAACATCAACATTGCGTGCACTTGTACCTTTTCCCATTGTAACGTTGTCACAATGTTGTGACAACTTCCTCTGCTACTAGGGTAGAACACTCGTTCACACTTTGGAAGCACTTTGCTTGGAAATTCTGTGAAATTAAACAATTTGACATTTAGGGTGAGATTGACAACCCTTGACACCCAAATGCAGGACATGAATGAAACTCTTGAATACAAAAATTTAAGTTGTCCATTGAATTAACAATTCTTAACTGTCTCCTTTGCAACGAAGGTGTGGGGTTGAGAGACCGCACTGGGGATAAGTGAAATCACTAGAAGGGGGGGGGAGCACGTGGCCTGGGGGTCGATGCTTGGGAAGTCTGGGATTTTTTGGTTTTACTTTTCTTTTTGCGGGGCCAGGAAAAACTGGTCTTCTGCCAGGTAGGGTCCGCGACTCTACCGTGACTCGGGAGTCCGTGCAGATGTCACGTAATGAAGTCTGGAATCAGCAGGGGTGGCGTTGTCTCCTCTTGCGTGGAAATTCTCGTTGAAAAAAGACCAGAATTGGGTCTCCAATGATCTCAAATGCCTATGTCCACAGCACGAGATCGCAGGAAGCAGCCGCCGCGTTGTGTCAGTCTTCCACTGCCAAAATGCATCCCGATCGGGGAGGGCCAGAGATGTTGCTGCCTCAAACGTCTAGCGGCAAGAGACTCTAGCTCCACAGGCACCGCTCACACAATCCGGCGGTTTTTTCACCTGCCGCGCCACTAAGCCAACGAATAGATGGGTGAAAAGCACCCCCCACTTCATGCCTGCGCGGAAAACAAATCTTCCGCTGAGCGAGCACACTTTCATCTTCCGGGATTTTTTTATCTCTCACCACCACAAAACACTGTTACACATAAAAAATACATTCATTTAAACAATTTCAAATAATTTATAAATCAAAACTAATTTAGGGGTGTACACACGAAAGCTTGGTCTCTGCAATTCACGAAAATAGGAAAATGACATCTTTCGAGCGATGACATGTGCTGCCGTCACAGTATGGCACTAACGTACTATTCCTGGTCAAACCAAATACTGAGGAACCAACTGCACGATTCATACTAGCTTAAAAATTAATTAGAATAAATAGTTTATTTTTTCTAACTGTTCCAACCAGCGTGAGTCCATTACTTATTAGATTCTGGGCAAGCTCCATAGCCATTAAACATGTTACATTCTTATTTGTCTGCTGATATGGCTCAGTAAGCAGCTGCACAACTCTTCGACCCAACCATGGCAATGCTCTTTCCCCTCCCTCTTTTCCAAAATAAGGCAGAGAGTTGAGAGGATAAAACGTTCCTGAATCACAAGCCCACCACACTTTCATTCCATACTTATCTGATTTTGAAGACGTACTTTTTGAAAGTGCATTTACCTTGGTAAGGAATGAGCTGCTCATTTACAGTTTTACATATTATGTCCTAGGAGGTAATATTTTCTAAAATTGGAATTGAATTTCCCCGGACTTCCCGAATTTGATCAAATTTGTCTTTCTGATGACGTATGGCTCGTGTAGTTTTACCGTGAAAGCGAATAAATGCTAGTAAACATTTGAATCGCTTTAGTCCCATGGTGGCTCTAAATATTGGGGGACCATACAATGTACTCCAGAGAACACCAAAATTTGAGTGATTTGATTGAAGATGACCAGCATTAAGCAGTAAACAAAAAAATGCTCTAATTTCAGTAGAATAGCAGTGCTTCCAACAACTCGTTACTTTTTTGTTTGCATTCACCCTTTCAGCTTCCTGATTCGTGAACTGAACTATGTCAGTCACTACTGAATCGTCAACAAAGAGTGAAAATGCATCTATCGGGTTTTCTAAATGTTTCCGAGGTGGTTAGATTACTCTATTTGTTGGACCCTTTATGACCTACCTGAAATGGTTTAGGATTCCAAGTGGTGCCATCCTTACCAAGGAATGAAATATGGTATACAAATTCAATTTCAGTTTCGATGTCAGAATTATGCTCTGAATTATTATCACTCACTTCAGATGCATCACTTTCATTATCATCCCCACTGGCGCTCTCCTTGTCATCTGGCTGGTAATCTAAATCATCGTTGTTCAACAAATTTTGTACGTCATCTTGAGACACAATCTTTTGTCGAGACATAGTCTAAGAAACAAAAAAGTATAATTCAGTACATACCCATGCAACAAAATAATGCATTATTTTATTAGGGCTATCAACAAACTGAAATTATGAAAATTTCTGATGTCTTCAGTATTTTGGTTTATAAAAGAAACTTTTCAACATCTGTCGTGTCACTGTGACTGCCGTGTAGACATAAATACTCATTTGGGAGGTGCTGTCGCACAGGGGTGAAACAACAGGGGGGGGGAACGTGCTTGGGGGGCATTGCCCCCCCAAGCACGATTGTCCAGAGGTAGCGAGCTTATACAGATTTTTCAAGGAGTTTGCTCCCCCCCCCACGATTCGGGGAGGTTGTTGCACCCCTGTTATCGCATACATATCGATGTCATCGCATAGACTCAGCTATTGATTTCTTTGTATTTTTCGAAATCGAATACAAAGAAATCAATCATGTGCACTAATCTGGTAATCCTATTGAGCTGGAGAGCTCCGAGATTGTAAGTTCCGTAAGTGTGCTTGCCACTTGTATAGTGGTTACAATTATACTTTCTGATGATAGCAAACTTCATAATTATTGGCGAAAAGCATAGTATATGAAGGTCCGAGCGAACGAGGTCCAACGGACCCAGCTTACCCGGTTATGGTTGGAAAAGTTTTATTTTATTATAAAAAATCAACTATCATCTATATGCCAAATCTTTGAGTTTTTCAGGTAACATATTTAAGCGTTAACAAAGTCATTGAAATTCAAAGACGTAGAACGATTAGTTCTCATTTTATGAGTTTTAATATATGACAATTGGTCCATTGGACCTACCTTGTCCGGACAAGGGTTAATAATTTAACTTCAATAGTGTATTATTGCACTTATCTTAAACTGGTATCCCTCTTTTCGGCACTGACCATTGCCGCTTGTTTAAATTTCCAGTTTGTTTTGATCAGGCTCTTTTGAAATAAATGAAAGCCGATTCCCATAATAGCAATGTTATAATGTATTATAAGGCTGCTTATGTCTTAATCACCACTAAGCGCCATAATAATGCAATAACGTAGTATCAAGTAAGCTTCAGAGAAAACAATGTACCATGTTCGAGACTACTGCACCATGAGGCGGTTGGAATCTGACAACGGCGAATAATTTCACCCCTTTCTCCCTGAATAACAGATCACTAACCCTGACCACCCATGTCTAATTGAAAACATACATTGATTTAGTATCGTTGCCTTGTAAAATCCAATCAGATTGTAATCATTGTTGCATGAAAGCAGTGGTGAACCATGCAATAATTCTACGCAACTGGACGATAATCTATTGTTCTCGCATGCAACATTTATCACAACGCTTTGTGAAGTGACCCTCAAGAGGCTTGATTCTTGAAATTTCGGGATAGTTAACGCTCGTGAAAATAGCAAGCTCTTGTATCTTTTCCTCTGAGTATCGTATGCTACACAGACACTTGAAAATCTCCAATCATTAATTGTAAAATGCTGATATGATGTGACAACTCGAAGATGTTGAATCAACTAAACTATGAGATAAAATTAATTTCTTCGCATGCAATAATTATGTGCAACACATGCGACACACCCCCAGACATCCTAACGGATATTGCATGATAGCATGGTATTAATTACCTCTCTCCCGCTGCTGAGACGATAATTCGATAAAACAAGGGACTTTCCGAGAACTCTGGGTTGTCAATTGATCGAGGTTGTACTGAATATTGCAATATTTGGCATTTCTTTAATAACTTGACCTGAGGGCACGACCTTGAAGAGATTTTAGTAGGGGTCAATAGTCTTCCATACTCTCCACGATTGGTTAATTAGTGGTAAATGGTATCCTAAGTGTTATATGCATTTTGCATGTTAAATCATGGGGATCCTATTAATCTTATGAAAGTTATCATTTTTTCTCCATTCTGGTGAATTTCAACATAAAATAAATGACGAAGGAGCTGCGATGAGGAATCCTATTGCATTACTTTTGCTAGAATGAGGGTCAAACAATTTTATTTTTACATATTCAACCTTTGAAGTACATTATTATCTTGTATAGACATAAAAATCTTTTTTCCATTAATATACATACCAAAATATATATGAATTAAAATTAAGAATTTATACATGAAGCACAAAAATACATACGTAAGACAGATCAGGACACATTATATTCACCAAAGTCATCCTCGGTAAAATCAATGCTATCTAAATTTTCAACTTCTGAACTCTGAGTACCTGTATCGAAAGAAAACAAGAGTAGTCAAAAAGTTTTCTATTCATTGTAACCATTTTCCATCACACAGGCATGCTTATTAAGAATAAGTCAGAAAATGTCTAGAATAATGTCACTTGCAATAGAGAAAATCATGCAGAATGACAGTCAAAGCATGTAAAAATATGGTATACTTAGCCTCGGGGGCCCAAGGAGCAGTATTTACAGTGAGTAACTTAGAAGACTGATGATTGCTAGAAGTAAGCTATTCAGCATTCTGACTTTCAGGACGGCAACTTTGCTGATTAGGTTTTACCAGATTCATTTACAAAAAATGACTACATAAGAGCAATATTATGGATACCTGATGAGTGGGCACAAAGCATTAAAGGAATATACTTATTTGGCAATATAAACTCGTCAGCAATTCTAGCGTTAATCATGTAAGCTGGATACCTCAGTGATCAGGGCATCCAATGTGAAAATGGTACGTCAGATTTGATTCCCTGGTAACGAAACGAAAACAAAACTCGTAAAATGGGACGTGGAGTGTGTCTACATATTTGTGGAAGTTGTTGTACAATTACCCTTTGTAAACTTTCAAAATTATGTTGCCTCAGGGAAGGATAGATGAAGAAAATACTGAAATTCCACATTCAAATTTTGGTGAAAAAGAGACAAAGTAGTCCAATGTAATTCTGTGGTCGTTCCACCTTTCTCAAGGAAGAGTAAGGAAGGAAGAATGGGAGGCTAAGGATATGAGGTAGGAGAGGGATGGGGGGAGAAGGAAGAAGAGATGAAATAGGGATGGGAGCAGTTAATGTGTCCTGTTTGGACATGATGGCCTGAAGGCTTAAAAAGGCCCAAATGCCAGCCTGCTCGAGGTCCTTGAGTTGGAAGTGGGAGGGAAAAAGGGAAAGGGAGGTAAATTACTTCAATTTGACTAAAACTCCCACCTAATTTGGAAGAGAAACTTAGAGGAATTCTAAAGTTTTGTGATAAGAAAATGACAAGAAAATGGATATCTTCCTGACCAAAGCGGTAATGCTGACTAGACACCAGTGTACTTTGATATACCCTATACGTACGCAATGACAAAGAAAGGGGATAAGGAAGTGAAGATACTTTCGGCTGGTGCTGAAAACAAAGACTAACAGTGATGCTGTGCTGTACTGCCGATAGCGTAAAAAATCCCATCATACATAGCGCTAAAACGTCAGAATGTACTCAAGGGGTAGAATTTTCCTTCAGGACTGATTGTAAGAGCAAATAAGAAAGGTTGGATAAAGTTAGTACATAGAATGGCTAAAATTGGTATGTATCAGACAACCTTCTCAAATTCAAGTCTCTACTGTAACCTACTCCCCGGTCACATTTTTCTTTCTTATTACAACAAAATTAAAAAAACTTCGCTATTACACAAAACATGAAAATCTTACCTCCTTGCTGAAGGGATTTATGGTTGTTATAACACAAACACAAATAAAAACACTCCGTTCAACCATTGAAATAGCATAACACCTTTTATTAATGGGAAATTAAAACCTTTGTATAGGCAACAACAATATTCAGAGCTTTGTAAGTAGGCCCAATTTACAATATTAATCTTTCTGCTCCAATTTCATCACATTAAGTTACTTTTCAGAAAAAACAATTTAAGTAATGGAGGTTATTATACATATTTCTTTCTTTCCTTTACTGTCCTTAAAGGCTACACTTATCATTCGTTGGGAATTCTACTCAAACAGCTACGGGTAGGGGCTTGCGTTCTCTCTCCTTCCTTATCGTCAGATTTATGGGCCGTTTTGGTTTATTTTTTGGGTCTCCTGCTCAATTCCTTCCTGGCCTTTCTATAAAGTTTCTGGTTCCTCTTTCTTCACCTTGATACTGCCTAGTCTCCACTTTCTGCCACCTTTATCCCCAGACTTTTGTACTTCTTCCCTTCGCGTGCCTTTCCGATTTTACCTCTTCCACTTATCTCTGCTTATTGTTATCTGTTCTCCTTCTAAGCATCCCCTATTACTGATTGTTACTTATTTATGTATTTTTGTCGTCCTGAACTCCTCCGATGCAAATATTGATTTATTTAGGCGTCCTTGATTATCTATTGTTATATTGTACTTTATTATGATTTTCCTACTATTTATTTGAATTGTGATTCATTTCCAGACTTGGGCATGATAGTTTGGTTACACTACTTGTTTTGGATTCCTATCAAGGGCTCATTATTCCAGCTGTAAAGGATGCAATGAAAGAGGCAGATAGTGATTTTACAGTTATTCAAGGAGGTATGACATTCCAGCTGCAGCCTTTGGACATATGCATTAGTAAGCCTTTTCAAGGTCAACTGAAAAGTTTTAATACCGATTGGCTGGCATCTGAAGAATGGAAGCTGACACCATCTGGATGCATAAAAAGGGCTAGTGTATGTCAGTTATTGCATTGGATTCTAGCTGCATGGATGGAAGTGAGGACGATGAACTTTGGCAGATCAGTGATAAAGAATCAAGTGAAAATGATAAAGGTGACAGGGAATGTTAATAAAATGATTTTTTGTGAATGTGAATTATTTTGAGCATGTTAACTAAGTCATCTAGAGACAGCATTTCCATTAAAAATTCTTATTTTAAATTTTATCTTTTTGATCTTTCTATAGTTTTACAATATAGAAAGGAATTATGAATACAACTTAGGTTATATGTTTGCATTTGCTACGATATTTGCTCTTTTTTCACAAATATGAACTAATGTTGATAAACTGAATTCTTGAGTATTTTATTATTTATTACTACCATTAATTATTAAACTTTCTTCCCTTGTGGATTTCCAAAAAAGAGGGGTCATCTTAAAATCAGGTTCTTCTTATGTTAGATTCGTGCAAATACGGTAAATGCACTGTGGACAGACAAGAAAAACTGACTTTTGATTGAAACAGTGAAAGCTTTAATCATTGTAAATATGTACTCATTTTAAGGATTTGTTAACTCCCAATACCTAAAGAAAAGAAACTTCTTCATCAGGTTCACATTTGTGATAAATACTCTACAGTAACGTGTGAACATGAACTTTAATCAGGCATATTTTGAAGTTCTGTTTATATAATTGTTGTGTAAGTACAATTGTGATTTATAATACAGATATATGATGCTGAATTTAAATCTATTTTTCTCATTTCTAATGTGTCCCACTTCATTACAAAATGCCCCTGTTTTTTCAAGCGAAAAATACAAATGTCCTATTTTTGCAAAACTACATTATGGGAACCCTAAACTAGGTATAGTACCTTCATTTACAAATGAGAAAAACCAGACGTACTGCCCCAAAGGCTCCTGGAGGAGCCATACGAAACTTGCTAGCATGACCAAGACTTTCATTCATTTTTGAATATTCTAAGGCACAAATAGGAAAAGATAATTGTCCAACAAAGAGTATTTTTTATAATTATCATGCATTATTATTACCGAAAACAGGATACTGACACACTAAATTACAGATTAAAAAATACACACCAGCATCTGGTTGTGAAGAAGGCACACTGACTCTGGTAGTTTGAGATTTCCTTCCGGCTCCTTTTAATTCTTTCCCAGTCCGAATTTGCCTGCTCTCTTCAAAATATTGAACAGGGTGGTTGATTATTGATCCAGACTCTACTTTGTGTGTCATTTCAAAATACTTTGAACATGCATGACAATATTGCTTGGCTTCAGCATATTGAATAATACTCTGCACATCTAGAAAAATAATAGGAAAAAAGGAATAAATTAAGAAATCTACGGCTGATGGGAATTGATTTATGCAGTCACCTTCCTAATCTAATCACTGCAAAATCTTTCATGGCACTTCTTAAAAAAAACCAACTATTTATTGATTGCTAAGATTGATATTCTTGTGTCTAATATAAGTTGAATTGAAATATAAGCTATTATCTTCGACATGTCTGCAAAGATCTTTTCAAGGCCAGGCCTTGTAGGTACTTAACTAATTAAAAAAAATATTTTAGTCATTTTTTGTGCATATTGACACCTGTTACACATATGATCTTCATAGAATTATCACAGGGGGAGTGTGGTGGCCTAGTGGGTAGAGCACTTGGCTCCTGATCGAAGGGTACCGGGTTCAAATCCGGGTGAAGCCTTTGGACGCCCCCGAACAAAAAATCCTCTGAGTGCTAGGTAGCCCAGGGAAAGGAACTGGCCCTAGAGCCCAAGCAGACTTAGTTTCTGCATTCACCACCTACTCTCGGAGCCAAAAGCAGTTAGCCTAAGGAATTCTCTTCTTTGAAATTTTCCATCTCAGGACTCTTTACTATACAACTTCATCATTTTGGGTGAATGAGCATCATGCTTATTCAATGATTTAGGAAATTTCACCCATGTAAAAATTGAAAAAAAATTGTTGATTGTCATACATAAGAAGGTTATAAAAAAACTAGTAAAAATAACAAAAATTTAATAAAATCACCAAGAAATTAGATAATGATTTGGTAATTTATGAATGTTCTGAGCCCCTTAGGAGGATATCACTTACACTCTGGGGTGTGAGAGTCCAGAGACGTAAGCATAGTCTTTATTTTATTGGTTGCTTCAAACTTGAAGGGACAGCTGCCCTCTGCCAAGGTCTCCGTGATTAATTTAGTGCAACTGTATGGTGAATACTGCTTACAAGATCCAACTTTTCCATAAGAGTGGTTGATGGTATAAGAATATTCCTTTTCGAACTGAAATAAGGAAAATCAACACATTCTCAATTACATAATAGCAAAGTTTACGAAACATTTTCAGCATTATTAATTCATGGGAAGAAATGCACTAGAAAAACAGCCAAATGAAAATAAATTCTAATCATATTCAGGCTTTACCTTATGTGCTATAAAATGTATTGTTCACCAAAAATAATTTCACATTTTAAGATGTTCAGTGCGGGTGACATCTTAAGATGTCATACGTTGTATAATGTTTCATTAATTTTTTTCGCGCCCAGTATTGAGCCAGAATGCCTTTTTTTGACGCACTATAGTCAATTGCATACCGTTCTTTCTATTGGACACAGCCATTCCTGAATTTAAAGATTTTTTCTTATATCCACTATAATATTTTTTAGGCTATTTTTGCTCAGTTTTTCAATGTTGTGCATTATGCCTTGGGGCATTGTATGTAATATTTGTATTACTTCATTGTTGTTATTATTATGTGAATTTTGTGTTATGATATTGCGATAGGCAGGTGATAATGAACATTGGCAGTCATAGGTGTTTTACCTGGTCAATGTTAGTTTCAAAGTGAGTTTTTTTCTTGCTCCGAATAGCTACATTATCCTCGCTCCTCCGTTGCCTTGTGGCACAAAATTAACGATCCGCTGCATATGAGAAGTTACCTACACATGAGAATCTGAGCTTCCTCCCCCGCAGAAGGTCTTACACTGTTTCATATACCTTGCTTACCTTGACCCTACCCTTCAGTCCTATAAGGTATTTATTTCACAACTTGTCCGGAAAATGATGTTCCAGAGCTTACCCCCAGAGGTTGTAACATTGCTTCATTACTACCCTCTAGTCCGACAGTGTATTCATTTCCCTGCATTTTCTTCCACAGACAAAATAAAGCACTGTAAGTGAATTTCTCATTGATTTACGACCATGGCTGATTTCCTTCTCATGGATGGCCCGTGGTGGTTAGGGATCATTAAGATAAGGTGTAATTAACATAGGAGTGGGCAGTCGCCTGTGGGAAGCTATGGACTCAAGTGGTTCCAGCTTATCTGAATTATTAAGATATCTGGGCTGGGTTTATTAAATATATGAGTGACACTGCCTTTGATGAGCTGCAAATACGGGGTGATATGGTCATTGGATTGGGAGGAAGAGCAGAGACTCGGGATTCTGGGGCAAGTCAGTGTACATCTACATCTACATATTACCCCACAAGCCGCCTCAATAGGCGTGTGGCGGGGAGTGTTAGGACACCAGCGTTTACATATAAAATGGACACGCTCTAATGAGATTACCCCTAGCATTTATTATAGTCCCTTATTGTTCGGGGGAAAAACGAATTCCCATACCTATCCGTTCGGCAAAATATCTCTTAATTTATCATTTCTGTCGGACCTGGAAATATAGTGGGGTTCTAATAGGATGTTCTCCGTGTCGCTCTGAAAGATATCTATTCTCAATTGTTCAAGTAATCTAAGCCTAGCACGCAGCCTCCGAGTCTCTAGCGGCTCCCAGCCTAATTCGTTTAACATCTGTGTAACGCTGTCTGTACGCCCGTAGCTGTTTTTGACGAATCGCGCAGTTTTCCTTTGTATTTTATTAAGTTCCCGGACTAAGTCTTTCTGCACCGGATCCCATATGCTCGCTGCATATTCAAGGTGTGGCCGGACGAGTGCGAAATAGCACCTCTCTTTTACTTTTTCATCCGAAAATCTTCCCACAATACGCTTGACGAATCCTAGCTTCTTCAGAGCTCTGCCACAAATATTTCTTATATGTGCTCCCCACGATAGGTCCGAAGTTATCGTAACTCCTAGATACTTCACTTCATCTGTCGCCTTTATGTTAACACCATCCACAGCATATACATGGGAATAGTTGGACGAGTTCCGCAAGAAATGTACCTCCCTGCATTTGCTCAGATTAAGTTCGAGTCCCCACTCTTGGCTCCACACATGAACGTTGTTTAAATCCGATGATAGAGTTTCAAAGTCAGAGTGATCACTAATTTCACGATAGATGACAGCGTCGTCGGCAAATACACGTATTTTACTGATAATTCGAGAGCAAAGATCATTTATGTATATAATTAACAAAAGGGGCCCGATCACGCTTCCTTGCGGGACACCTGATGTCACTTTAACTACATCAGAGCTAATTCCGTCAAGAACCACCTTTTGCTTACGATCACTCAGAAAGTCGCGTATCCAGTTTACTACTGTTTCGTTTAGGCCGCATGACTGTAATTTGTATAAAAGTTTGTTATGAGGTACCGTGTCGAAAGCTTTCTTAAAATCTACAAATAATGCATCAACTTGTCTTTTCGATTCACCAGATTTGAGAACGTCATGAAGAAAGAGCGCGAGTTGTGTTTCACATGATCTACCTTTCCGGAAGCCGTGCTGAGAGCCATGGAGGACGTCACGACTGTCCAGGAACGTCTCATCTCCAATGTGTACTGTAGGAAAACGGAGTGGCTGATCCGTTATCATCACCTGGACCTCTTTAAGAAGGTCCGCAAGTGCAGTCCTTATGATTTACAATTTATAGCTTACTGTGATGCCACACCTTGGCAATGGGCAACTGTCTGCCCACAGTTGGGGCTGGAAGTCGCTGCCCCCTTCGAGCATCAACTTCCTATTTATTATGCGGAGGCCGAGGCGGCCCTCCGTGGGCTAAAGTATCTGTACTCGAATTCTCCTGACTTTTGTACCTTCATTATGCACGTTGACAACACTGCCATCCTGCATTGTATGCGGAAAGGAAGTGGCCTTCTGTTCCAAAGTGACATGTATTGCCATATGTTTATTGAGTTAATAAAGAATCCGACGCGGTCAGCGTCCTGGAGATTCGTGCCTACGGCCGCCAGTCTCGCCGACCATCCTTCCAGGACCGTTCTTGTGTAATTATATGCCTAGGCCGGCCATCTTGGTCGGCTGACAGTATATATACGCGCGGGCACGGGACTGAGGCGGTTGAGTTGGGAGATAAACGAACATAGGCACGAGTGCCCAGTCTCTCAAACCTATACAGCAACAATGTACGGGTGAGATGCAGTGAGCTATTGCGCGTAGGGCAATCCTTTAACAGCACACACTTCACTCAATTGTTAGTCGCTAATGGTGCTCTGTTCTAACATACCACATTGCGATTCTTCACTTCAGCTCAGAGTTCAGCTGACATACGTGCGGCTGTAACATTTTGTTTTTTTGAATTGTATACGTTCAAAATGCACAGAAAGAAATATACTTCCCATACAGAAGATACCACCAGCACCGTATGTACTTCTGGTAAGTACTCACCACACATTCATTCATATTCAAGTTCTAAGGATAAATATCTAAATATTGCATTTATATTTGTATAATTAGGAACTGGGAATAGGAGAAAGAGGAAGGTGGAAGAAGATGAAAATGATAGCAGGAAAACTGAAATGGAAGCAGGACCATCTGTCTCCGGTGAGTTTCAATAAAGTTGTAGTTTGGAAAACTTATTTTATTTTAAACTTGTTATTATTTCTAATTTTTCCCAATAATAAGATAATTTTTTCTGTCAATAACTAGGATGTTCAAAGAATGATTCTTCCTCATAGAATGACCGAGGACGACCTGAGAAGGCTGCATTTTGAGATGGGTTCTTCGGGAGAAGATGACGAGTCATGGGAGGATAGCGCTGAAGATTTCCATACTGAAGATAGTGACAGCGAAGAAGAGAGCGAGGATGAGGACCTTAGATATTCTGAACATGACGGGACCAATATTTCTACAACTTTAACCACCATTAAAACCATGGCACCCAACCCCTCAGGTACTGTTAGGCTTTCTGAAATGTGGAGTAATGAGCAACCTGCTATCACACGCATGCCATTCACTGGGTGTCCCGGGTTGAGGGAATTCCCAGCCGGGGATCACCCACACCATCATTTTGACCTCATAGCCAATGTGGCATTTTACGACCTCTCACCTCTCTCACCTTTGTCAGTGTTAGAGACAAACAGGCAGGCCGAGACCATTCTATCGGCGAATGTTCACCACATGCCAGAATAGCCAACTGGAAACATATGCCGAAAGAAGAATTTGAAAGGTTTCTTGGTTTATTGTTCCATATGGGAACAATCAGGCTGAATAGAATTCAGGATTATTGGAAAAAGGATGATTTATTCAATTTAACTTGCTTTTAACAGTACATGCCTCGGGATAAATTTATTGGAATTTTGCAAACGCTTCATTTAGCAAAAACACCCTGCACAAAATGAGCCTCGGCCAGAGAATAAATTGTTCAAAATAAGGCCATTGATTAACCATTTTCAAGATAGAATGCATGCCATTTATTCCCCTGCAATAGAATTATCATTGGTTGAATCAATGGTTTTATGGATAGATCTAGTTTTCCGTCAATAAATGAAAGGAAAATGCCATAAGTTTGGCATAAAAATTTATATGTTTACGGAACCATCCGGAATAGTAATGCAAACGCTGATTTACTCTGGGTTGGCAGATAAGGAAGTAGGAGGGCAGGGGCACATAAGAAATTTAGCGCATAAATTCCTTGAGGGCCGAGAGGGTTTTGGCCATTCTATTTATTTAGACAAACTTCAATATAGTAGCTATTCTTTAAAACAGGGCAATTCCACGCAAACTCAACCAAATGGCAATACACTCGTGGCTCAATCATATTCGATTCTCATGAATTTTGGCACGAAGGAAAAATATATTTAATAAGGAAAGGCAATTTGCAAAATATTAGCTCTAAATATTTATTAATGTCACAGTTATGACACTTAGAGTTACACAAGTTAGCGCAAAATGGAACATCGCAGCTCTGAACTGTCACTCCAATACATGTCAGTCTAACCGTCAGATTTGAAATATAATGACATTTTCGTCATGAAAAGACAACACTCTGCGTTTTCTTTTAACTTTGGCTACATAAAACATTTATTCTGAACTTTTAGATGACTTCAATTTTGCCTACTTTTTTAAATGCAAACTTTAACCAGTGATGTATTAACACACTTGGGGGGCCCAGTATGCAGTGAAAGCAGCAACCACGTTAATAAACAAGTGGCAAGAGAAGAAAAGGCAAAACTATTTTCAGGGCCCCTCCGGAGCCCCCAAAGCCTTGGGGCCTACTTTTGGGCACTGGTCCTAACATTGACATTTATAATTATTAAGAGCTAATATTTAACAAAGTCTTTTTTATTATATTCTTCCTTTGTGCCTGAATTAGTTAGAATCGAAGATGGTTGGTTGAGTTTACGTGGAATCACCCAATAACTATCCCATTTTCCCATACAGCGATTATTAGCAGTTGTTGATTATATTTTCTTCTTCTAAAATATAAACAAAAAATTACAGTGCATCTCATATGCAGGGCATCCTATAGGCCCGGAAATACAGTACATACATGTTTTCGTAGTGTTCATCAGTTTTTAATGGGGCATATCGGCAATGGACACTACTAAACTGAATACTATTGATCACAGAGTCAAGAGGCAGTGTATTTGTAGACAGGCGCCTAATTGCTTTTTTTGGATGGTTGTTTGCACATGTAACGAAGATAACCTCCAACACAAATAATATAATGCATGATTAACATAGAAATTCGAAATGAGAAATACAAAGAATTAGGAGGTAGGTAGGTTTACTCTTCAAACTCAATGTGTAACTGTGATTAGCGATCACATTTTCTTTGCATACAAATTTAGAACTAGCACAAGACTATCATACATGTAAAGAAAATACATAATGTATTATCCACATAAGGTTTTTGAAATGAAAAAGGAGTTGATATGAAGTTGAATGGTGATTGTGAAGCATCTAATTATTGGAAACTGATTACGGAGGATTGGTATATCTTTGAGAGGGAAGGGATTCCATACCAATATGAAGTGTAATGTGTTAGTAACTCACCTTCTTGGCATCATGCTGCATGAATTCATCTCGAAAGAACTCCATGGCATGCTCGTAGGAGAGACCAAGGCCTTTCAGGTAGAGAACGTATCGCAGGCGGCCAGTGTGGTGGAGGTGGTGGGTTGCCCTCAGCTGCTGGTGGAGTTGCTGCATGCATGGGGGGAAGGACTCCAGGGACAACTAGCACAAAAAGGCACAAAAAAGAGCACATACAAACAGAATCCTAGCACACTTCTAACTCTTAAGAAATTCACCAGACATTTCCTAGTAAAAAGTTCACCACAAGCAGTGGAGAAGGAGACTAGGTTAAGATGTGATGCATTTTTTGAAAATCTAAAGTAAAAAGTTCCACCCACCATTCATTCATTTTTATGATAAAACTCATATGTGAAATTCCGTTTTTTGGGTGCGATGTCATGAAACTGAAACTAAAACAAGGTATAAAATCCCCACTTGAAAAATTGAATTTTGACTCCAAAATTGCCCCTCCTTACAGAAACGTGCATTTTCACAGTCCTGTGGACCAAAATTTCACTTCATTGGATCAATCTTGAGCCATTTATGAGATTTTGGTCGCAGCGAGCTCATTATGAAGCACCGGCATCTTGCGTATTCATGCAATGAATTTGAATGTTTTGACAATTTACAACATCTTATTTAAGATTAAATATTGGTTAAAAAACATTTTTAATCATTTTATTCCAGCATAATTTGTATATATATACTCTTATTGTGCACCAATGAATGCACTGGCGGCGTTGATGTAGTCAAACCGAACCCTCATCCGGTAATATACCAGCAATCTTTACGATGGAATTCACATAACGAACGGTCATATGGAACGGATTACCATGGTATCGTGGGGTCTACTGAAGTTGAGCTGGTGACAGTCCGATACCTTCAATTGGTTAATTTCAATAGTCCAATAAGCCTACCAGCACACTACTGCTTCTTTCATTAGACTTCCATAGAATATTTTTACATATCACAACTGAATTCTCAGCCAGGCCTATTTTGAAAGCAGCTCTGCTAAAGGGCACATTGTCAGCTATCGACTCATCATGACCACCAAAACATAAAATACTTTCTTGACCTTTTCTGTATCATCTTTGGTGGAATTTCTAACTCAATCCACTTTGAATAGTAGTCAATTATGCTGAGATATCTGTTTCCCCTAAATTCCATCATGTAGTATTCACCTAGTATTGACCAAGGTCTTCCAGGTGTAGGGTGCGGCAACATTGGTTCCGGAGAATTTTTATTCTAATTTTCACAAACCTCACAATTACCGATTGGGTCCTCAATATCCTGTTACATACATATACAGTGTGTCCTCGTTTAACGTTGTTAACTCGTTCCTGAAAAAGTAGACATTAAGCGAAACAACGTTAAACGATGCAGTATTTTCCATAAGAAACAATGTAAAAAATTAAAATCGGTTCCAAACTCACCAATGGTAAAGGTATCATAGGGTCCAGTCTGGGAAAAATTCTTGTGTGAGAATAGTAGAAAAGTAAGGGGCATTCGATGAATGGGAAAGGAAAGTGAAAGGAATGCACATTTATTACATGTAAGAAAAAAAGGCGTGAGATTCTTAGTTTTGGAGAAAATAAAGGTTGAAAATGACCAAATTCGCGTATTTTTTGTGATATTTAGACGCCATATTGCGAGATTTTTGGAAGTCCCGGTAGAGGGATACGGACTAATTTCACGTCTGAAATATGGCCTTACCCAGCCCCCCCTCCCAACAACGTTGCGTGTCTGTGGAGTGAAACAGGGGTGCTAAGGTGGGACAGTACGCGGCGTCGAGAAGGCCATTTCTGAACGGAAAAATAGGTTATTTGGCGGATAGTTACGATTTATTTTCATGAATACCCTTTTAAACCAACCCACCCCAATGGTGATTGGTTTGCGTAAAATGGCGAGAGGCGAGTTGGTGATGAAAGTTCCGTATGGAGGCAGTGGAATGAAGTACCTCCAAAGATTACAGGGTAGCTCCGAGAGGTTACCCGTCCCTCCTGAGTGTGATAAAGCCGTCGAAAAGCGGAAAATAATTTTAAATTGAAGGGGGGAAAAGTCATGGGCGGTGGGTATAGAAACTGAAGACACTGCTCAACCGCTGCGCAATCTGGGGGAACTATGAGGAAAAGGTCAGTATTTCCAATATGGCGTCCAGAATTAGATTCACATCACAGGTTTAAGTGAATATTTTACGAAAGAAAAAGGATTTATGAAGCAAACGAAAGGTTAGTATAAAGTCGCATATGTAGAGTAGCAATATAAGCGAAATAGGTGGTATAAGGTGATCGGGAAGCAGGTGAAATTAATTTTCTCCCAGACTGGACGCTATGATACTAATACCACGGCGTATTTTAATTACGCGGGCAGTCGAACAGATGATTTCACTAGTCAGAGATCTTCATATCGTAGATGAAACAACCTGAAAAGGCATTTTTAAAACAATAAGCACCAGATTTCCCTCCTATATTTCTAATATTTAGTGCTGTTAGCACCGGCTTCCCTCTGAGTAAATAGAAATTTTAGTCCTTCACTGCGGGAGCGTGCGCAAGCAAATGCAGTGAAGGGCAAAAATTTCGCTCGCTGCGATCGTGAAGACGTAGGAAATCAATTAAAATAGTGAGTGATCTAGGGAAACTCGGTGCTGTGTACAAACTTTTTGTTATTTCGTCAATGTTTTTGGAACAGTATCACCCTCGACGATTTACTGCATCATGGAGGGTTTAGAAAATGTCCTCTTACACACTAATTCAACACGAAAAATACGTTTTCGATTCACCTCAAACAGCAGTAAATCAACTTTTTCTTCCACCAATTCTACCTTATGGCGGCATGGGATTTTCAGGTATTTTTTCCCGTAGATATCTGCCCCTGGATCTACCATTCGGACATGGTATTATTAATACCATGCGATTCAAGATGGTACACTAACGTTGGTTTGAGTTTTAAATCACCCGATGCATTGCCCCCCAATAACAGCGTAGTAAATAATAAGCAAACACAGTTATGAAACAAAATAACGAAATAATTATTCGCTCAGGTGAACTTTTGACACACGCTATGAGGAGTTAACGTCAAACTTTTCCGCCGAATGGAAATTACGTATCAAACGTGCCAAATTCCTATTCGTTATTCATTTTTTTTTGTTGCGCAAAATTTGAACAACGTTATCGCGAAGCACTGACGACGTTGAACGATTAAGGGTTTTAATTGTTGGACAACGTTATCGCGAAACAACATTAAACGGGACAACGTTAAACGAGGACACACTGTATGTCCAATACATATAATGCTTCCTGGGCCCTGACCTAACATTTTACCATCCCTAAGTGTCACCCTCATGCATGAGATTTAGCATCCATACCATCAAACTTTGGGGTACTAAGAACTTAAGTCCATTGAAAATGAAGACCAACCAAGTTACTTTAGTTCTTCCAAAACTTTTTTACTGACTGACTCAACTAGTTTTTAGTTTCTTACTACTTCTCTTTTGGCAAAGGCCTCAGCCCCTCTAGAATAGGATTAATTCTAGAGCCCTCCTTGAATAAATCTTTTCGCTGGTGATATAGGTAAGTTTCTGGCAAGGGTATGAAGAGCAAACTCAAGCTCCGGCTCGTGTTGAGTAGGGGTATCAAGGAATGCTCGACATAATGCACCTGCCACCAGCATTTCTTTTCCTGAGCAATATTGCTTCAAATTCAAATTAAGTATTGAATTCAAATTGTACTGAAAAAGTTTCAACCTTATCCTTTAAAGTGTAGGACTCTACATAAATCTTTATGCATAATTGCATGCAATGGCTAAAGATCCGAGTGATAACAGTAATTACCCTCATAAATAAATTCTTGAAATTTTATTCTGGAAAAGTGAACAGCTAGGAATTCTTTTTCTATTGGTACCCACTTTGGTTCTGATTTGGACAAACTCCTAGAGGCAAAACTAATGGGGTGACCTTCCTGAATAAGACAACACCCCATGCCATCTTTTGAGCTATCGGTCTCAATCAAGTCCCTGAGGACAATGGCAGACTACGCCGTTGAAACGTCGGTGCAACACATGAACATCACTCGGATGGAAACCTGATAAATCTACATTACAGTCTTAGTAAGCAGTTTTTTCAAAGTTGTCACAGTTGATTCTTTCTCCTGGCCCCATTCCTAAGGAACTTTTTCTTTTGTCAGTTACCTCAGGAGAAATGAAATTATCGATAGATTTGGCACACTTTCTAAAATATTTCACCATCCCAAGACACTGATTTGTTCAGTTTTATTAACAGGAGTCTGCATTTCAAGAACTACATTTAAATGTTTGGGATTGGCTATCACTCCTTTCACTGATATTATGTTCCCCACCTGGAACTGGAATTTGTCACAAATAAATTTAACACTTAAATGCCAAATAAAACACCTCAATAAATTGTGGAAATTCTGGGCCAGGTGGTCGGCTGATGGAGAAAAGCCATCAAGACTTGGACCTACTCCCCTATCCAAGGTGGTCATCTCCGCAGCTCTGGAATCTGGTCAGTGCCCCTGTTTCCCTTTCCCAATAAACCTTTGCCCTCTTGCTCTTAATGGGGATTACTACTCCGACCAGTCTTGGTGAACATTATCCCCCCCCCGGCATGGTGACTGAACAGTCCTTGCCACTGGAATCAGTGCCCCTCCATATGCACTAATTCTAGGCTTTGTTTGATTTTCATTTAATTTAAAACCCATTCTTGTTACAATATTTAAGGGTAAAACACTAGCGTCAAGTTAAATTTTGCACACTTCCCTGCAATCATCAGGTCTGTCAATCACAAATGACTGCCACGAACATAGCCTCTGATTTGATATTCCTGAAGTGTTTTCCCAGGATCATTCAGCACAATTATGGATTCCACCCTGAGAGCTTCAACAGCCCCCTCTATTGTGTCCACCTCAACGTCATTAACACACCACACTTGTCAATACGGCGGCTCTTGTCTCGCAGCTGGTACGCCTCTGGCATACTTTTACAAAATGATTATGCTTCAGACATCAAGCACGTTTTTCCCCAGGCAGGACACACTTGGTTATCTCAGTTGTGATAACCGCACATGGAGCGTGGCTCACATATTTCCAGGCAAGGAGGATATGTGGGTGGCACTGTTTGGTAAAACTGTTTCCCCACCTTGAGCTGAAAAGCTGACCTCCCAGATCTAGGTTATACAGAAGTACTACTATGACTATCCCGCGGCCTCGCAACATGAAACACATCAAACAGAGCGTGTCCCGCATCCTTCTCTTGAATACATTTTAGCTGCACCCGCTTAGATTCCATCGAATGCAAGATGTTTTTGCCCCCATCCATTGAAAGATCGTCATCCCTCCGCAAAAGCTTTCCCTGCATAGCGGCATTATTGCCCCAAACACCAGCATGTCGTGGACCATTTTGTTTTCTTGAGTTTCATACAGTTTTGCCATATTCTTCACTTACGTCAAAAAGTTCCCCATTGGCTCATCTGGCTAGTGCTTTGCAGACCTGGAATCAATAACACATTTTTCCTCAGGCAGCAATACTCTTCAAACTTTTCAATAACTTTGTTGAAGGCCATTTTATCTCCCGGTGCGGCAAACGAAAAAGTATTGTATATGTCCAGTCCAGCATCACCAACAAGGCTAAGGAGAATTGTTACACAAGAGTTTTTCCTTGTCCTTAACACCATTCGCTTGAATGAAGAGTTCAAGTTTCTGCCTAGACTAAGTCCAGTTAGTTGAAAGATTGCCTTCACAAACAGAAGTTCACCTGGCAGCTTCCCCAAAATCAACTCTATCACTGCGGTCTAACTTCCCGATATTAGTTAGGGCAAGCATAGATCAGCAGCTAACCTGGCACCATGTTACGCCCACAGTTGAACACCATGAGGTTTACAACTCATCCCAAGACATCCACTCTGCAAGCGTAACTTTTATAATGCAATATTGCCAAGCTAGCAGTCAGCAGTGCTGCCAACAGAACATACATAACAATGATGACAATATAATGATGCCTGATTTCAAAATAATTTTACTCTAAACCATTCACTAAGTACATATATCTTAGTAATTAAGCTTTCTTACCTGGTCCAATTCTTGAGGGAGAATGGAATTCTCCTTGGCTGGACTATTTGAATAATCCCGACCTGTGTAGGCAACATGTAGACCTGACATGAGAGCACCAAGTCGAGGATCACTGTCCAATGAAGCACGAATCCGAACCAATGCCTGCACGAGTTAGGAAGAAACAGAAAACCTTCATTGTAAATATAAATATTCAATCTAATAAAAGTGTTTAAGACACGCAAGAACTTAAAAACTTAAGTCAATGTATCTATCAAATTCTACAGCAGAAATCTCAAGCTCTTAAGCTACTGTCCCTAGAATATAGAAAATTATTTTATTCCTATTAAACTCTACTAAGTCCTCTTTTAAAGTATTAATTTAATTATAACAAATAGTATTGAAGAGGATCTTTATTCAAAATTCATATTTATGTATCCAACTATATACACTATTCCCATTCTTATTAGGAGAATGGTTTCATATGAGCATTCAAAAGAATACAACAAATAAAATAACCAGAATGCATTAAGAACCAAAGACACGATTCCACACAGCTAAGGAGCAGAAGTCTCAATGTTGAGATACTTACAGAGCACTAAAAAAAGAATAAAAATCCCTCATAAATGCCTGGAAAAAAACCTTCAATACCCCTCAACAAACCATCGCAAAAAACTAAAATGGCTTAGGACAGTAGGCAAACTCATTAGTCAACAGAGCCAAATATCAACATTAAAACAATTGAAATTTCTTTTAAGAGCTAATTTTTTTAACTTAAACTATATAGGTAGGTAAATAGTTATTAACTTAATTAGGATACTCCTGAGCTGGCCTTTGCTAATAACGTCCTCAATCTGATTGAGGTACGTACACTGAGGTGGACCCTTCCAACTCTCCCATCCACACTCATCTTATATACTTGTATCGTCAACCTCATTTCGTCCATCCTCTCTGATTGTCCAAACCATCTCAACATACCTTTCTCAATCTTCGACACTACATCTTCTTTCACTCCACAACGCTCCCTAAAATTAACTTTATAAACTTTACTTAAAGTTTTAAGTCTAAGTTAAACTACAGGTGCGTTGAATAAAAGTTGATATCATACTTAATATCGATATTATTTTATATAAAATTATGTTCTAAGGTATCCATAAATTAAATCATGACAATGACTGACAAACACTAATGTGAACAATGGCCTTGCATCTCCTTGCATAAATATGTAGACTCGAATAAGGAAAGAACAGCAAACGCTAGTTTTTTCAGCTGATTATATGAGTGAGGAATACTATTCCATGTGTTAAAAATCAACATATCTTCCTTCTCCAGGTCTTCCAAAGAAGACTACTTGTGCTGTGAACTAAATTCACATTTGTTTTCTCCAATATTTCTATGCCAGCACAAAGAGATCCAAATTCCAAACTCCACAACTCTTTGGTTTTTTTTCCAGCAAATGCATTTCAAAGTTGCTAATGTCAATATTAAAGGGAGAAAATTTAATTCTATTATAGTAGCATTAAGAGGTTTTTTAACAAAGGATAACGCTGCATTGCTGCTTCTGAATTCCTGAAGCCTGTTGAGAAAAGCTTCTCTCATATTTAAAAGTGTTGTTTTGACATAGCAAATGTCAATATCGGAATTATCTTTTTGGTGATATTTCAACAGGCTTGGAAAGTGAATCAGTTTCTCTTTCAAAATCTTGAGGAAAAATAGAAAATTTGATTTCGAATAAAATAACTTCTTCTAACATTGAAAAAATCGTGTTTCCTTTCCCCTGTAGTTTACCATTAAGTTGATTTACATGAGACGTAACGACTATCATGAAATAAAATTTTTTGGATCCACTGATCGTTCGTTAGTTCTGGATAGTGAACTCCCTTCTCAAGGAGAAATGCTTTAATTTCTGTTAATAAGGAAGCGAAAATTTTCAAAATGTTTCCTCTCGATAACCGACGAACCTTGTTACCCAGTAAAAAGTCTGCATACTCTCAATTTCAACAAAAAATTCTTTAAACTGGCGATGATTAAGAGCTTTATCTATAACGGAGTTGATAATCTTAATCACCAATCCCATAACTTGGCAAATTTCTTCTGGAAATGCTTAAGCACAAAGCGCTTCTTGATGAATGATGCAATGTATCAATAAGCAATGCAATGTTGCAATAAGTATCTCGTGATTAATTTTTTTTTTCAAATAGCAACAAACACGTTTCTTATGCCGGTCATACTTTTCGTCCCACCTGTTGAAATTGAGACAATTTTACTATATGTTTTTCAATGAACTTAACTACAGCATTTGCTACATCCTCTCCTCATGTTTGACTTTTGAGTGGCAATAACCCTAAAATTTCTTCTTTAGGACCTGTAGATGAAATAAATCGTACAAAAAGTGAAACTTGCCCTGCATCATTTATGTCACAAGACTCGTCAACTGCTATTGATAAAGCTGAAACCATTTTAAGATCCACTGGTTGGTTACACTTGAAGACATTTTGACTGTTCTATCTGTCACTGTTTTAGCAGACAATGGTGACTCTTTAATTTATTTTAGAATATCTGGTTGGTTCTTATAATCCCAAAATAGCTCTAGCAGGGGTGCGGATTTCAACTACAATTCTAGTCTTTACCATGGGGACACGCACTCGGAAATAATACGTTGTAGAACATGATGCAAAGATATGCCTTGACATTTTATCTTTCTGGAAATATTTTCTCAATAAGTTGCTTCAGAGCCTAAAGATAAAGACACATAAATACCAACTAAGTATGTAAATATAGAAATAAGAAAACCAGTCATCACGAAGTTTCAATCGCACTGAACGTGAGCACCCGCGTATGGTATTTTGTGGAAGAGCCACACTCAAGGGGCCAAAGAGCCGCATGTGGCTCGTGAGCCGACCACTGGCTTAGGATATCGCTAAGAAGGAGCTAGGCAAATAAAAGAAAGGCCACATTCAATAAATAAACAACAGTAATGCCTCACAAACTACAGATATTAAATCTGGCCGCAACAATATGGAAAATTCATCGACTTTGCAAATAATATTGATGTAGCAATGACTAGTTAATACCAGCATCCTCCACACTAGTACAGTACCTACATTAACACATTTCTTGTCAGAGAACATTAATGCACGTCAAGTGAGTAGCCCTCTTGTTGTCCGAGTCAGCTACCGTGCCAATCTTAATATTGCAAATGTAATATTTATGCATTATCTTTCTGATTTACGGAGAAATTGCCACAAGGAAATTTGGCTCCCTGGTCCTCAGCTCCATCCTGGTCGATTTTTTTTCGTGGTAATTTCTACGTATTTCAACATTGTCATACATGTGGCAGGTATTAATATATCCATTCGTGGCCTAGCATGGCATAAATGCTGATATAGGATACAACCGCCTGGGTTGTGACTTCTTTAGAGTCCTCTGCTCCCATTGCGTTGCCATCTTTGATAGATTACAGCAGAAGCCCTATTTAGCGAGAGCTCTTGGGATCTGAAAAATCACTTGCTAAATGGAACTCTCGTTAATACCGAAAATGATTAATAATCACTCCACAGCCAATTCCTACAACTGTAAGGCTAATTTAGCCATTATTGTGGTAACTTTTGGTGAGTGGCGAAAACATTCTATTGAGATAGCTATTAAAAATCATATTTTCGAACACTTCAATTACAGTAAAATCCGGTTATAACGCGGGTCTCGGGGGACGTAATTATAGCCACGTTAAAGACAACCCGCGCTATTCTGAGAAGGTTTATGAGATAAATAAAATCCAGCATGTAAGCATCCAGTATTAAATAAAGTATAATTATGAAGTATGCTGGAATTAAATGATTAAAAATGTTATTTAACCAATGTTTAAACTTTAATAAAGTGCTTTAAATTGTCAACACATCGAATATCACCGCCGATGCACCGCACCTCTGTCCTCGCCATCAAACTGCGAGCCAATCTCAGCGACTTAATATTTAACTGCATTTTCAAGCAATGGGAAGAAAACATGGAATAGACATAATTCAACTCCTATTATACCTCTTCTTACTACTTGGCGCCGGCAATTAGGAATCTTTCTTTTTGTCTCACGCCATCATCTCTACATCGCATTTACCTTAACGATACCTGTAAAAACGTGTCCGTAGAAAGTGACGTTGCGAGCTTACTTAAGTTATGTACACAAGTAATAGGCCAAGTATGAGTGAGAAGTAGCATAGTCATACATCGACGATAAATGGATCAGCCGGTAACCTTTCCACTAATAATAATTTACGTGCGCATTGCTCTCCTGCGTCGCTCGCCTGTCTCCGATTCCGAAGATCTTCCTCCTCCTTGTCCCAAGCCAGCAGCATTGATATCGTTCTCTCAGTCAAGGTCATCCCTTGGAGATTGAATAGCCGAATAACAAAAGAGATAGCAGTGGAGAACCTTCACTCTAAGCCCTTTTCTCAGAACAGCTGACCTGACTCTTCCAGGCTGGGAGAGTTATTGGGGGTTGGTTGTTTACTTTAGGGATCCACAACCATCTTAGAGATATCCATACATCGAGAAAGAGAATGCAAAACACGCAAGAAGAACACTGAAGACATATACATAGTGATAACTCAAGCGCCCTCATCGTGTTTCTTCACTATCTCCTGCTTGATTTTATTTATTATTTTCTGCTTGAGCTGCACATTAGGGGACATGGTGGCTACAGAAACTTCCCACGCTTCCCACGATAGACCACCGACTTCTGGCAAGTTTTGTTATCGAATGGTTAATGCCGTTGGAAAAGAACACAGTGTGGACTACGCCCTTCGTCGACAATATCACTTCGCATGGAAGACTGATATTCACATAACAGTTGAGAGCATCAGCAACCTAGATGGCAGCACGATGCAGATGTTCTTGGTATCACGGTGTGAAGTCATAAGGGGCGTGAATTTCGATGCAAATTTAGAGAGGCCTTTACACTTTGTCACTATCATTCACCGAGAAATGTAACGAAATAATTTAGCTTGTTTCATTGATGTGATTTATTATCTTGCGCCAGCTGCATCCATTAAGGAATCATATCACTTTGTTGGTGGGTAATATGCTCTTGCAATAAGTCACTTTTCGGTGGACGTTTGCATATTTTTAAAAGTTGGTAAACAAAACATTGTCTCTAAATTGGCTAATGAAAGCCTTAATTTGAATTATCATAGATGTAATCCTGACTACTTGTCTAGTGGATTTTAATCAAGTGGATTTTAATCTAGTGGATTTTAGAATCTCGCAGATTTGAGGGATGTTTATAGGAAACTTTGGGACATGAGGGTAGGAGGAGGGAAGTAGATGTGTTGTTTTTACGGGGCGAGACATTCTAAAATCCACTAGACCCTCCCTCCAACCCACCGCCCCACCTCCAATACTTTCCTCAACCTGCAAACGCCCTAGGTGCAAATGCTGCTCTCTCCTCCGCCCTTCCGCCTCCCCCTCCCTCAAAAGATCTTCCTCTACGGCCGATTGTATCTCCAGCAACATCATCTACCGCCTTTCCTGCAATTTCTGCCCTGCCTTCTACGTGGGAAAATGTACCACCCCTCTCAATATTCGCAGGAACAATCACCACCACGCCACCAAAACTCCACCTTTTCTTGATCCCATCCCCAAACATACCACCTCCCAAACATTTGACGATTGTTTCTCCCTAGAAATCATAGAAGCCCTTCCTTCTAGAAAGCTATATTATATACAGGGTGTTGCATGGGGAAATGTACATATTTCAGGAGGAGGTAGGGAAGACGATCTTAAGCATTTTTGCCCTATGAACATGGGGTCACAACTCTTTAGTTTCCAAGCTATGGCAACGCAAGCATTTTGTGAGAATCATCTTGCAATTACCATGAAAACGCTAAAAAGCAGTGGATTACACCTATGATTTTGAAGTAAATTTGTCTATGTTATTTTTTAAGATCTTTATATTTCTTTTCCTGCCAGTAGGTATGCTAATTGCTTCCAATTGTCAAGTTGGTAACCAAAATTATAAAAAAATTATTCTTTAAATAATTACTTTTTGGGATAACTTTTTTACCACGGGAGATACGATAAATGTAATACATACGTTCAAGTTAGTTAAATGTATTTACAGTGGAAGCCCGGTATAGTGAGTACGGCTTATTGCGAGAATCCCGTTTTAGCGAGTGATTGTCTTTGTACCGCCAAAAGGCCTATGTTTTACATGTAAAATAAAGTGGATATAGCGAGGCCAAAAAGTTCCTTCCACGGTATACGCTCGGTATTACGACAGATATCTCTTGAGGGCGATGCACCACCTAGCAAAAATTAACTATTTTGTTTTGTATTATCTGTTAATTAAACTAAATATTCAAGATGGGAGCCATATCTGCAACACCAAAAGCCAGTTATGTCCAAACATTAGTGATTTACGGCCTTGAATACGCTGTGCGCGCTCCCATTTTACGTTCTTCTTTTGTTAGGCCCAGTCATCAGTGAGAGGGGAGTGGGCGGACAACAAGCAAGTTAAGAGTAGAAGAGGGAACATTCAGCAGAATGAGAGCGATCTGTCTGAGCGATTAAGAAACTCAAACCATTCCGTCAACTCGATGCGCCCAATCACACGGCAGCAGAGAGTTGTGATGCAGGTAAGGGGCGGAGTTTACTCGGTCAGAGGGGCGGTGTTTTCTCGGTCGGAGGGGCGGAGTTTACTCGGTCGGAGGGGCGGAGTTTACTCGGTCGGAGGGGCGGAGTTTACTCGGTCGGAGGGGCAGAGTTTACTCGGTCGGAGGGGCGGAGTTTACTCGGTCGGAGGGGCGGAGTTTACTCGGTCGGAGGGGCGGAGTTTACTCGGTCGGAGGGGCGGAGTTTACTCGGTCGGAGGGGCGGAGTTTACTCGGTCGGAGGAGCGGAGTTTACTCGGTCGGAGGGGCGGAGTTTACTTGGTCGGAGGGGCGTAGTTTTCTCGGTCGGAGGGGTGGAGTTGTCTCATGTGGTTTGAGCGGCAGCATCATGTCCGCGAAACGTAAATCTTTGAACCTTAAAACCAAAATTAAAATTATAGACGAGTGCGAAAGTAACAGGTCTTCAAAGACTGATATCGGGAGGCGGTTTGGTGAGTCGTCATCTACGTTGTTCACAATATTAAAGAACAAAGATAAAATTCGTGCAGCAGTGACCAAACTACGACGACCTAGCAGCCAAAAACATTTGCGGCATGGGGAACATCCTCAAATGGAATCTGCACTATTCAAGTGGTTTTTTCAGCAAAGGTCTCAAGGACTGCCCATAAACGGTCCGATGTTAAAGGTGAAAGCTGACTACACTTGCACGAAACATGATGTGCTAGCCAATCGACTGAGGTATTTTCTTTTCCAGTGTAAATAAATACTCGATGACACTAATTTGCGGTAGATAATTGAATTTGAATCATAGAAACTGCTAGGAATATGTGACTATGCGAGAAATATCTTCGACCACCGGTACATGCCGTATTTCAGTGAACCTTCAGGCCAATTTTCCCAACTGATGGACGTACTGGTTAACATTCGAAAACTTAACAAAGTTGATATTATCGTCATGAAATATTCGCAAAATTATCCAAAAACTAAACCTAATATTTTAAGTCCGATTAGTTACCGTAGAGTGGGGCGAGTTCGAACGAATACGACCGCTGGGGTTTACATTGTAATAACTTCTCAATTTCTTATTGTGCTACAATTTAATCTCGCGCCAGGCCTGAAAAATGATACAATGTATTGCATTCGCTATAAATACGATGTGTTCGTGCCTTTTTGCCGGAGTTCTGGTGGTCTGTTTGCGACGCGGCAGTTGTATGAAGGATTTTATCACCGGAAAGAAACTACTGTGCTATTGGGTAAGTAAATGTGAATAGATTAGGAGTTCATTCCATCAACAGATCTATTTATTATTATTAATTTCAGAAAATATCATTGATGTGTGGCGATTATGTCAGTCAATATAAAGCATAATGTAATTTTGTGTAGTTCCGCCGGGCGAGATCGACATGGCGCGAAATTACGTGAGTCACCGGAGGCCGGCGCTCGCGCAAGCACGACGCAGATCGTCTGGAAAAAGCTGTTGAGGCAGTCAAGAGTGGAAGGATGACTCTTCGGGCTGCATGTAAGGAGTTTGCTGTGCCATTGACCACTTTCTTCGACAAATTGAAAAACAAACACCCAAGAAAATCTGGGGGGCAATCTGTGCTGTCCGTGAAAGAAGAAGACCAACTGGCGAAAGGGATTCTTAGATGTGCCGAATGGGGGATACCCTTGCAAGCAGTTGACCTCCAGTTGGTTGTTCAGGAGTTTTTAAATAGAACTGGCCGATGGGAAAAGAGGTTCAAAGACAATTGTCCAGGCACTGAATGGGTGCGTGGTTTTATGTCGAGACGAACGGAGCTTACTGTGCGTTTTGGCGAGAACATTAAAAGAGCTCGGGCGGCATTGACAAGGAAGGTGCTCAAGGACTATTTTAATAACTTGGAAATTGTTTTGAATGGCATTCCTCCTGATAATATTATTAACTATGATGAGACTAACTTTTGCGACGATCCCGGTAAGTCTAGGGTTATTGTAAAGAGGGGGGTCAAACACCCGTTAGTCGTAAAGGACACAAGTAAAACAAGTGTCTCTGTGATGATTGCTGCATCGGCAAGTGGCGAGTTGCTTCCACCGTACACGGTGTATAAAGCAGTGCATTTGTACCCTACTTGGGTGGAAGGTGGCATTGAAGGTTCAAGATACAATAGGAATGTAAGTGGATGGTTTGATATGACAGCATTTGAAGACTGGTTCATGACGATTTGTGTGCCTTATTTTAAAAAAAAGCAAGGGCCAAAACTTATGATTGGAGATAACCTTTCAAGTCACCTCTCCATTGAAGTGATTGAAATTTGCGACAAAATGGGCATTAGCTTTGTAATGTTGCCTCCTAATGCGACTCATTTATGCCAACCTCTTGACGTTGCTTTTTTCAGACCACTCAAGATCGCTTGGCGGAAAAAACTAAATGAATGGAAGCGAAACCATTTAGGAGTTCTTCCCAAAAGTGAGTTCCCTAGGTTGTTATAATCTACGTTCGAGTCGTTAGGAGCGTCTTTGTCGCACAACATTCGCACTGGATTTAAAGCTGCTGGAATTTTTCCTTTTGACGAAAACAAAGTGATCAGTAAAGTCACTAATTTAAACTCTGAGGAAAATACTGATGAAGCCGCAAAAGACTACGCATGGTCGGATGCATTTTTGAAGTTTCTGCAGACATCCCAGGTCGAAGCACCTGCGGGGAAAAAATCTCGGGGGAAAAAAATTGTTGTCAAGCCAGGGAAGAGTGTGAGTCCTTGTTGTACAAATAATTCATTTGTCAAGGAATTTGACGGTGTTGCGACGGAAGAAAGTTCTCAAAACGATGACGAGGCCAACGTTCTTCTGTCATCTGATAGAAGTGGCAACGAAAGTAATTTTGAACTTCCCGGGCATTCCTTGTCTGTAAATTCTTATTTGTTGATAAAGTTTCATACCGTTAAGCATGATAGACTTTTCATTGGAAAATTAATGAAAGTTTGCTAAGAAGAAAAAGAAAAAACGCCATTGTTCGTTACCCTTTTGGTTTGAGAGCGTGAGTGGAAAATGGTAAAACACCCTGCTTCGAAAGCAGCATATAAATGGCAAATATATTTATTGTAAAAATAATATGACTGAAATAATTAATCATCTAATCTTAATCAATCAATTACAATGATAATTATCGAGTATGCAATCGCTGAGATGAAAGATTACATATAGTACCATTGCAACAAACTCACTCCAACCTCAGAGGCAAAAGTAAAACTCAAAGAATTTAGACTCTGAGACCTTGGACAACAATTCTATGCCTAACCGTACCCAATCCAACCCCAGAGCACAGTTCATTTTGTTGAGTAACAACGGAGGGGGAACAATGAGGATGGCACCGTAATTTTGACATTGCATCAGTTGCCCCATATTCTATGGAAAATCTTACTTTTGAAAATAAGGCTTACTGTTGAAAATTCCAAAAACTTATTAATCTTTTTATTTTTGCAACAATGCTGCAAACACCAATGAAAACGCATGGAGAAATAACTATTGAAAATTGCGATTTACAATTAGTCAAATAATTTACAGCAGTTCAAAGTAAATTTTCAAAAACCCTACCACCGACTTCAATGCACCTTTCAGCTCTCTTAACAACAGCATGTGTAGCTCGTTAGAGTTCATCTTTACGTTCTTATATGCGAGAAAAAAATGCCCCGAATGCTAGCAACCAAACCTTTTCGTGTGTTTTTTGTGTTTATGTGTAATGGCAAACAGAGGCAGCAGCCACGATATATAATTTGGAAATTGAACTAAAACAGAGTAGCAACCAATGGAAGTGAATGGAACACGAATTATCAAAAACAATTAACGTTGCTGGGTAAGTTTTTATAAAGCAATGAAAAATACAAAAAATGCCAAGATTAAAAGGAAAACAGCGAAAGTCCTGGGAGACAAAAAGTTATGTACCAAAAAAATTAAATCCAAAGTTTATCTGAGAAAAAAATGTGAATAAGTGCAAGGTGAATAAGAAATGATAAGAAATTATCATGCGTTCTACAAAAAAAATTATGGCTACATTCAAGTATTTCGAAATATTTAAATTCATAAGTTATAATGAATACTATACATATAAGCGTTATGTGTTTGTTACAAGATATATTATATTATTAAGGTACGAGTCATAATATATTATTTTGTTACAAGACATGCATCGTAATACATTATTGTCTGACATATTATGGTTGCTGATGTAAATAGATCCAATCTTTTAAATATTTATGTTATATTTATGTAACAATTAATAATTGAAAAAAAAAATTATTTTTGGGTCTAGTTTACTCAATATACTATTTATTTAAGTTAAAATATCACTTTGTTTTGTAAAAGTTTATACACTTTTTTGAAATTTTTGCAAATTTCTCTATATATATTTCAGCTATTTCCAAAACTCAGTTACACACATGTTAATCGACCTTAGACGGAAATATAATAGCTAGGAAAAAGTTTCAGAGATGTGCCTTTAAAATAAAAAAATTAAAAAAAATTATTTTAAGAGCTCAAGTTAGGCGGATTTCCCCTTATATAATTATATGAAGGTACATGAGACTACATTCTGTATTTCCTACATTGTGTAATTTTAATAGATCGGATTCATACAGTTATTTGATTGTTTTAATTGAGATTAGAATATCTTTTCTTTTTACCGCTACAACCAGAAATTACAGATTTTTTAACTCACTGTTTAAAATAAAGCTTTCCATGGAATTTACTCACCACTTTTCTGGGTCCATAAAAATAAAACATTTAATTACATAATAAGGTACTGCTGTCTTACTAAGCGATCTTTCCTTTCGGATATACACACTAAAAAACACGTTAGATTCATAGAAAAACTGCCCCGAAGGTGAATTTTTCATCATTCATGGAATGCAATTCCAATTGCAATGAATTCCTTCACTGCAGAGCCACATAACCTGACAAAATTACAGATTTTAATCCCCATGAACAGTGAAGTTCCACTAGATCTCCATTTTGTCAATTAGTCAATTCCAGTGAGTTGTCCAGGGGAAAGTAGCATTATCAGGCATATAAACAGGTCTGAAGATTATTATTTCCAAAGCATTCTCACAGCTTGAACTGTTGGTCAAGGCGATACTACACTGTGAAAAATCTCCAGGAAAGAATACGTTTAGGAAAGAAGTAAGAAGAATCTGTAGGGAAATTGAAGATGCAACCACAACTCACCTTAAGACCCCTCGTAAGAATGCCACGATACATATGAAGCACTACATAAAGAAGTTCACCGGATGGAACATACGCTATTCCACCTTGTAAGTATACTCGACGGTTGCGAATAAGATCAGGGACTGTTTCAAATGGAAACTTGAAGTACTCAGACACTTCCACAGCAGCAGATGACATGTGCGGAGTACAGTTCACTAGATGACTAAATATTTGTTCCTTTTCACTTTGGGAGACCTGCAAGTAAAATAAATGGCATTCAGAAAAAAATTATGATGGACTGGTATGTACTGTGCACAACACTTTCCAGGTAATAAAAGCAAAAACTTTATCCAAAATAATAGCACACACGTCATAGAAAAAAGTAGGGTTTGGTCAAATCCAAAATGTATAAAAATCAAAATATCTTTTTTTTTATCGAATTTAATTTGACTGAATTTAGACCTTGAATCCTGTTTTCACCAAATCATGAATCCCAATTCCTTTTCCTCACCAATACATATTTGCATGAAACAAATCCTAATCCATCTTTAATTTCCTTGTAAATTTATAAACCAAAAAGTACCTCTTGGTTTTCCCTCAAACACAAGTCGAATACTTTACCTTTAAAGAAGACAAAATTGAGCAGCAATTTGTTTTCAAAGGCATTTATTAATTCTTAAATAAAGAATGCTGAAGAAAGCTAAGTGAACACAAGTGACTTGCTAAATATTTTCTTTAGTAATGCTTAGAAAGGACCAGGCTTCATTTTACTGATGGCATGAAGCAGGACCCTGCTTAAAATGCATGACCTTATATTTGCGGTGCAAAACCATGGCATGACAAAGCAACAAAAACGGTAAGGTTAAAACTTAGCAACTTCTGCGGAGTGAATAAAGCAATGTTTGAGAAGTTGTTCCGGGTTAGATGTGTATTTTACTACAGCAAAAAACTTTGTTTTAAAGAAAAAATGTTTAGCCTTTCAGTCAAACACAATAAAAAAATCAAGAATTAGCAGCACACATGTCAGTTTCGAAAATGAACTTGATATTTTCAAGACAAACTTTGTGAAAATACATGGCTGAAACAATGATAACTTTGGATCTGAGATTTCCACGGCGTTTCTCTATATTGGTAACGGCTTTCGGGCGTTCCTCCTCGTTGTCTTGTCTAAAGGCGACGACAGTTTCTCCAGCCATCCTGCTGGCGTCTTCAGGTCAGAAGTGTCGATGTGTTGAAACTGGCCATCTTATATAGGAGCTTGGGAGGTCGTAGGTTGGCTCTGATTGGTCGGGTTAGTCCTATGGTCGCAGGTGGGCTGGGATTTGTCCTTGATTCTGAAGACCCTTTTCCAAGCGTTAGCTAATGTGTATCTGTCTTCTCTGTTGTAATTTTCTGGCTGCTTCGTTATTTCTATTGCCTCTCGGATTATCCTGGGGTAGTAGCGGCATTCATTGCAGATGACCTTAGGCTTCTCGAAGTCCACCGTGTGGCCAGGTTCCGACCACACGTGCTCCGAGACGACAGAAAGGCGGAACTGCTTCTTCTCCATGGCGAGTTCATGTTCTCGTGTTTTGGTTTTAATTGACCACCCGGTCTGTCCTATGTATGATTTTTCACAGGACCATTGGAGTTGGTATACTCCCTCATGTAGTAAACGAGGGATCTTGTCCTTCGGCTTAGGCAGATGGTCGCCTGTTTTCACACAGCAAGTGAACCTCGTCTTCACATTGTGTTTGGCCAGGATTCCTGGCGATTCTCTCTGTGGTTTACGACTGAGGGATCAGCAATGGGCTCCCCTCTCTCACCGGTCGTGGCGAACATCTTCATGGAGGAGTTCGAACGGAAAGCCCTCAGCAGTGCCGTGAAGAAACCCTCTGGCTGAGATACGTGGACGACACATTCGTCATTTGGCCACACAGCCGACCGGATTTAGACAAGTTCCTTGAACAACTGAATAGACAAAATCCCAGCATCAAATTCACCATGGAGATAGAAGAGAATGGTCGAATCTGTATAGAAAGAATCTGTATCTGTATAATCTCTTTTCATAGGCATGAACTGCCGCCACCCCAATCTTCCCTTGTACAAGAGCAGGCTCTCGTCGATGGTAACGTCCCTCTCTGGTGTATGGAGTGCCTTGAACTTTTCCTCCAGCTTCTGGCAAATCGGCGATATTTAGTTTGGCATTGTGTTGGTGTGTTTGGGGATCAAAATCGTTATTATAGGTAAAAGGTAAATATTGGCTTTTTTTCACGAATCATTGGTAAGACATTGTCTCCAAAAAAGGGAGAGGAGAGTATAGGTCGCGTCGACCAATAAAACTCAGTATCTGGCTTCCGCATTATGCTTTGTAGCATTACAAGGGCAAAAAACATGAATTTCTAAGCTTGTCACAGCTCACCACTGATTTACGCTAGCACTTCTCGGCCCCGCTTTTTCACGCTAAGTTTTACTGGTGCAGCGATTGATTTCCCAAGTTATAAAGTCAACAATCTCATCGTTGAAAAAAATATTTTAGGGAACCACAGTCGAGAACCAGGTCGCAGTTTATCGAAGAATTACCTTCAAAAAGAAACCTAGGTGGTGCCAGAGGAGGATTCATTGAAAGCATTTCCTCCCACTCCGCTTCCCGCGAAAGTTCCACTGGACCTTCCGATTCGGAGCTTGTTCCTCTGGAGAGAGTCGACTAGGAGCCGGAAACTTCAACACTGATTCCTACCCGGAATCCATTGCTGATTGCCAAATATTATAGAGTGAAAACAAAGAATTTGCCGTGGAATTCACTCCTACTACACCGCTAGTATTAGAACGAAAATGTTTGAACTAAAAATAGAATGTTTGTAAGGGTGGAATTTCATCGAAAAAGTGCATACGCTCTGAAAATCAAGGATGTGTATGCTCTGAAACTCTACGACAGACTCACCATTGTCCTTCCGACAAAGTACTCGTGGAAACAATCACGAAAAGCAAAGGACCTCGCCCCTAAGCGTGAAAAGCTCATCCCATGCTCATCATAAAAGTTTTCTTATCTATTCCTTCCATTTCTTGGAAAATAATTACACATGTGCCTACAACAACAGCATGGATTGTCCAACTTACGGTAAATTGGTATCGGGAAAATCCCATTAGTAAAGTGTTAAATGGTGGGAAAGTATCCCAGGGAGCAAAGGGTGGCAGATTAGCACGACATGAAACCGGGCACCAGGTTGCTTAGCGGGCCATCGGCTCTCAAGCGGGTGTTTTCTGACCTCGGAAAGCATCAAACATGACAATAGAAGGCATTACACATGTTTGGGACTTATCTCTATCTCTCCTTTTTTCTCGTAATCATGTGGGTTAGGGAAGCACGTATACAGGACACTTGTGTTGGTTTCAATTGAGAACGTACGACCTTTAGACAACTTCATCGTATAGCTGTTTCGGTAATGTTTCACTACTTCCGTCAGTATTCGAAGTAGAAAAATGAAAGGGGCAGACGAAACATATCTAAAAATTAGCAACCTATCTAAAAATTTACGCTTACGCCATTTTATCTAAAGAGAACGGTTCAATAGGAATTTCCAACATATATAAAAATTACCAGAAGAAAAATTTGCGAACGAATAATATAGAATTAAATAATATAAATATAGTAACAAATATATTTTGTAACAAATAAGGCAAGGAAATATTCATATTCTGTTGACAGAGAAATATTTTATTCCAATTACTGTGGAACTCATAGTAGCAGTGAAAATTAGCATAAAATTGAAATTTTTATAATGACCGCTAAAATGTTGAAGAAAAATGTAATTGAATGCTCATGAAGAGTGAATGAGGAAATTTAAATTTAAGAATTAATTACTGATATAGAATGTTTTGGTCATGCAAAAGCAGAAGATTTACATCATAAATTTTCAAAAATTATCAATAAATCTGCATTTTTCAGTGTCTTCATGCAAACTGCAGTTTCAGGCGTGACAGGAACACTAATTCACAGTTGAAAAATTCATAAAAACATTGAAAAATAAAAAAAAATTATTTGGGCTCAGACTACGCTCGACAGTTCAACAATTTAAACTTTTAAACAAAAACAGGCGTTTAATCATATAGGTCGGTAGGTTGGGTTATAATACACCTAAAACTTACTTTTCAATGCTGAGCAATAGTCATGCTTAGTAATTCAAACTTTCAAACGAAAACCGGTAATCATCATAGAGGCCTAATGGTTTGCTTATACAGTAAGTCCTCGACTTACGTGGTTAATTCGTCCCAAAAATTTCCACGTAAGTAGAAATCTGCCTAAGTCAAAACAAAACAACTTACCTAAACTATTTTGAACCATTAGCGGTGCTGCTTTTACTACGATTGGCGGCAATCGGCAACGATTAGAGAAAACGCCATCTTTTGATAGGCCGTTAAGTTAACATAATACGACAATTCCGAGAGCATAATCCAAAATTTCCGCTAGTTACACAAATTCAATCTTTATTTCACTGGATATTTAAATCTAAAAAAGTACAATGATGCAAAACTTGAATAAATTGAAAATTTGTTAAAACTGTCATGCTCATGTGAATGCCTGTTCATAATTGGAAAAAGTTCTTAATAAATACGTATATGCTCTTTTATTCAACCTTTAACATGTACAATTGTTCTGTTGACTCATTCATCCCAAGAGCACGTGCAATTTCAACAAACTTTTCACCTTTGTCATGTCTCTTAATTAATTGTCTCCAGTTTCATTTTCAAACTCAAAGCCTGCATTTTCTTTTTGCCACTCGTGGAAATCTCACCACTCTTACATTTCTCAGCCATTATGAGGGTTCACATCCAAAACAAACTCGTAAGATGATTTTAATGATTTTATGAGAAAACTTTCTCAAACTTGATAAATAACGATCCCAAAGATCAAATCACAACAGAAACACAAGTTCTGTCTGCTGCACGAACATGTTCTTTTTTTGGTGTGAAGGACAACAGGCATCATCTAAGGAGTTGATTATGAACAACGTGTCGACTTACATGGGAAGGTAAAACTACGCCAAAAAAAAAGTATTTGATGCCTTGTAAGGCCGGTGACAGGCTTAAGTTTTCTTTGCATTTCTGTCGCCGTGACAGCTAGAAAAGGTCAAGCACACAGATTCTAATGGAGCTGGCCAGGCTTGCGACTAGCAACAGATTTGAAAGTGCTGCATGTCAGGTATTTAGCGCGACACGACAAATAGCCGATGTACCCTCCTCATACCGAGGACTGGCGGACGTGTCGCTGCTTATCGCGCCGTGGTAGTAGATTGGGCGCCCGTGATTTGGCATCAACTCTTGTGTGCTTGACAATGAGTCGCAGGTTGTCACCCGGTGTATCTGTCACGGCAACGGAAACGTGGAGAAAATGCATGCATGTCACCAACCTAACTGAAAATCCACGTAACTCCGGATCCGTGTAACTCGGATCAGCGTAAGTCTAGGAATTACTGTAATAGGCCTACAACTAATCTTTCCTTTGTCCTACACGGGGTGTTTTGTAATGACTCTGTAATATTGTAGGATTTCATTTAGCAGTTCAAATTAAGAAAAAAATTCAATTTGATTTGTGTCCAAAAACGCACCATTAACCAGATATCTGTCTGTAATAATAATAATAATAATAAATTTTATTGTCCTTAGGCAAAAATTAGCAATAGACACATGTAAGAGTTTTTCACTGAAACCGCACTAAATAAAAAACTATCTAAGATAAACACTTGAAATTTGGTATAACTGATGGTAATGTTAAAAACTAGCCAGCGATATTAAATTATTTTCTTTCAAACTTTTTAATCCTTAATATCTTTGCACACAGAAGTCATATTAAAAAAGTGCAAGTATAAAAAAGTTGCGCTTTACAAATAAAATGGTATCAATCAAATTTGCATACCTACTACAACAATGAAATGGTGAACACATTTTCAAACCAACGTCAAATAGTTTGATGCACACATACAACAATAAACATGTCATAAACCACAAGCTAATATTTTAACTTTATTTTTACTCTGCATTTAAGTGATCCCTAACGATATGTCCATTATGTGCGGGGGCTCCATGTAGCGGGAACCACATGGACTGCCACAATGCAAGAGGCAGCTCATCCATGGTGTTTTCTACAACAGTTTGTAAGAAGATTAAAAAACTTACTGAATTCAATGGATCATTGTCTAGAAACTCTAGATAAAGGCGCCCATGTATTCCATTTTATTGATTGTGTGAAAGTAAATATATCAGATTTTTTTTGCAAACAATGATGGTTTATTGTTGCATGTGTGCATCAAACTCTCTTTGATGTTGGTTTGAAAATTTGTTCACCATATAATTCTTGTAGTAGGTATGCAAATTTCATTGATACGATTTGTTTAAACGCATTGAGAAACTAAGCGAAAACTCACTAGTTGACCATTTTCCCTGACTTCTAAATTCCCTGACTTTTCCCCGATTTCTAAGTTTGCCCTGACTGCTGGGCACCCTGATCACTTTACCTTGAGTGGCTTTCTACTAAGGAGATCTACATCCATTTTTCCAATAATCGAAAGGTATACACTCGTTAGCATAAAAATTATCAACATAAAGCTTATATTCATAGCTGAGGTATTAGTTAAATTAGTAATAAGCCCAACAGCATGTGAAATTTATGCAAGGAATTATGGAACTCTGCATAGCTAGCATTTTTCTAAGATCTATCACCAAGAAAACATTTCTAGAGCATAGAATTTCATACATTCATCAGCAAATAAGCAGAATGTTGACCCAAACCTCATCAATTTTAAGTTGCTTATAATAACACTAACTCAGTGATAATGGCTCCAGCATGTTAAATATAATAGGAAAATGTGTCTGAAAAAGTCATTGTTAGTAGGAATCTGTCAAACTGCCATGTTTGGATATTTATAAAAGAAAAAGTTTACAAGAGAGAATCATTGAGAAAGCTTATCTAAAAACTAGCATTATGTCTATGGCTTCTAAACTTTTTACCACCTTTGCTCACTTGTTTTAGTAATTGCAGTGGAATATAGTTGATTTTTACAATTTGACTAGCGGACAGATTTTCCTCTGTGCCTTGGTGTATACAAATACTCATACCTAAGAAAGTATTTTCATTAAGGCTAAAATAGTTTGAATTTTAAGGGTTAAAAGTAGATACAAGTAAAAATATAAAAATATGAGATGGTACAGAGTAGGGACAATGAATAACATGCAGATGAATAGCATGATTCACATTAGTAGCTCACCACAGAAAATGAAAGCTTATTCTGCTCAACAAAATTCTGAACACCTTCTGAGCCTAGATGACAGAAGCGCAGTCGAAACAACTCAAGTTCTCTAGCAATGAACCACATTTGATGCTGCTCAGAGTTGGAATAAGTAAGGCGGAGGATATAATGGGAGGTGTGGTCATCTCGACGAACATCTTCATCCACTGATGAACCCATGGTCCCTGAAGACGAAAACTGAAACATAAATTAAAAATATTAAAGAATTATACAGTACAGGGTGCCCACCAGTTCTCTTTTCCCTGCGTTTTCCTTGTGTTTTCCCTGTCTTCGAATGACTTTCCCTGTCTTTTTTAAAGCCCATTTCTCACAATGTTAATAGTAAAGTGGGATATTTTTAGGTATGAAAGCAACATTTAGGTTATCATTTTAGGAAGGAAAGGCATTTTTGGAAGAATAATAAAAGCAAAAAAGAAATTTAAAAAATTTTAATCATGGTTAAAACATCTTATAATTAAAAACTGAAGTGCTGGTAACCATTAAGAAACTCGTAATTACTGTCTTTGGTTTCTAAATCAATCAAATCAAAGCTGTTTGATATTAGCCCTATGATTTCCTACTCGCACGAGGTAGGTAGGTAACCATTTTAAGAATCTCACTTCTTCTCAAGTTTCTTAATCTTTGATTCTAACTCACGCTGTTTAACTTCGAGCTCTTTCTTTTACTTCTCAAAGTCTTCCAATTTTTCCTTCTTCCTTTTATTCTCCTCTCACTCATACCTGCTTAGCTTTTCTAATTCACTCTCCTTTTTTCTCCTCATTTCCAGTGCTTCCTTACATTTTGAGCTAGCGCCGCAAGCGAAGCGGACCATTTCTTGGTCAACAACAATAGCATGCTTACCCCCTGCATCTTGTATGCCATCCCATGCACTTCTGAGGGTTATCAGGGTCTCTTCGTGCAAGTTCTCTACAAGCATTTCCTTATTAATGGAAAAGCCAGCTTCAACAAAGGCATTTCCGTGGGAAAACAAAAGAAGGATTTTCATAGCTTCCCACAAATCTTTGAATTCTTCCTTGACCTTAAGATATCCAACAAAGAAGTGGTTAAGCCTCAATTTGCTACGACTGAACTTAGCGAGCTGAGTTTTACTAGCTTGAGAGACAAACGACTTGTATTGGACACTGGCGCGATCTGATTGTAAGCGGGGATAGATGGCGATTCGCGATAAGTATCCTCATGCAAGTGTCGAAATCAGTTTTACACTGCTCTGGTCTCATGGTAATTTTGCTGGTGTCCAGGGATGTAGCTGCTTTGAAGATCTTATTCTTCAATGGGCTTCTCTCAATGATTTTTTGAACAATCTTCACCAAGAAGTTCTTGGCCTCTGAACAGTATTTCTCTGCATCAATGTCTTTGACGAGCTTCACTTAGCGCATGGTGCGCTGCAACTCCAATGTTTACATGTTGCAGTTTCACACAATTATCGGCAGTATCTACATTAATGCAGGTGATCTTGTATGTAGACTTCACACCTTCAAGTACAGATGGTTTGATGAACCTCCCCATCAGTTCCCAAATGACGTCTTCTACAGCAACATGCAGAAAAGGAAACATTGGCTTAGAGGTCTGAAATTCTCTCAGGAATGGCTCAAATGAGATGGCAATAGTCATAAAAAAATGTAATTTAGGAAGAAGGAGGGGATCTTCAAGGATCTCAACTGATTTCTTAACAGAGTGTCTGGCAACACCACTGTCTTTTCCTTGAAATATTTCTTAAGATGAGGGAGTATCTTGAGCGCCATTTACATGTTGCGACATTTTCGAGCCAGTGACAGATGCAAAATTTTAAAGGAAAAGTGTCACATTTTGTTGAAAAAAAAGTCAGTTCTCCGGGCAGGAGACTCCTTGAATACATTGTGTATTGCCTTCAAAAATTTGTCTATGTCCCAACCAGTTTTCTTGAAAGTCAGCTGGAATGATCTATGAAGAATGTGAAGGCCGCATGATCCCGCGTCATTATATATCCAGGTCTTCATCAAACTTTTTCATTTCTTCCTTCAAAAGCCTGATGAAAGTCCAATTGACGTTGGGGCCATCCATAGATATCTGCAACAGCTTCTTTATCTCAATTCCCTCTCCAAGGCTCTGTTTGAACCCCTGCAACTGGTTCGCTGCAGTTCTATGTCCAAGAAACGATGAGTTCCAGTACCTTGTGGACACCTCATTATTCCAAAACCTTACTGCAATATCAATTTGTTGCAGCTTGGAAATTCTATTCATTGATTCATCAAAGCATACAACTAAATGCTAAGAGAACAGCATGTCATCTGCAAGCTTGTGGTGAAAATATGGAGCGACGCCAAAGGACTCCAGATACGCCGTCTTTGTATAGCTGAGTTGCATACTTTGGGCGATGCGGCTGTCCTTAAACATTTTGGCAAATACATTGCATACCCCTTCTTGATCTCTAAAGCTTTCTTTAGTACTAATCACATGTATAACCCATAGAAGCTCGGCCGCCTTAACATCACTGTCAGGTAAGAAACCAAGGCCTGAGGTGGATGCACCTTAAGAGGTGGACACGGAGGTCAAGGACGCCGCCGTGCTGGAAGGGAGCGAAAATTCAGTTGCAGGAGGAGCTGAATCATTCGTAGCCATCGACGATTGGATGTCAGCGCAACGAACATCTAACGCAGCACTGGTTACCAACGTGCCCTAAGAAACGCATTTCAGTTAATTAAGTTTTTCAATGCAATACAATAGAATAAAACATTGTAACACTGAAAACAGACTGTACCGCATAAAATCCAGCTACGTGAAAAATAAGTCGATGACGCTTTCAGTTTAGATTATTCACCATCAAATAACTAATTATAGCTTTCGATTAGCCCATTCCTACCACCATCCCCTTGAGGTCTGAGATACTGCGCTTGCTGCTGTACTATCGTCTGCAAAAGGAAAGTTGCACCCGTATCGAGTTTCCCTAAATGTATGCTGAAGGGCTATTATTTAACTCGAGGTTGGAATTGCTGCCAGCCTAGTTCTCCACGGTCCTTCTCGTGTCGCGCGATTATGTAACTGGGGGGTCAGAAAGATTTCTCGGATGAGAAAACGAGATCTCGCATGAAAACTATAAGTATGAAAAGTTTCGGAACAGTCCGCTAAATATTCCCCAAGCCAATGAGAACATAGACAGCTATCACGTGATGAAGCAGGCAGCTGTCGACTTTAAACTGAAGTTATATGGTTGTTAGAATATAATATGAAGTATATTATTGTGCAGAATTTATGACATAAAAAATAAATGAATTTCAAAATGTATTGGCTTGTAACAAATGCAATTTCATGACTGCGAATTGATGTTGTAACTTGCCCCAAAGAAACTTGTCCCAGATAGATTATTCGGGCGGTCATTCAATTTATCGTGCGCTAATTTAAAAAAAACAACATAATATATTAATTACTTTGCACAAAATTTCAAAACGAAGCTGAGATATCAAAAAATATAAACAATTTTAAGCTCCATTTTTAATTATAGCAATTGAAAATATGGCTTACGGTAAGTTTATGCTCTAAGTTTGTTAAAAAGCACCGAAGTGGATTTACTACCAAAATAAAGCACCCAATGCATTAACATTGCATGTTGGTTTATCTGATAATCCTATTTTTCTTAATGTAATTACATGCATAAATCCCGTGTCTGAGAAATATTAAGAGAGCAACAATGATTTGTAGTTGCCTCAATACTGGCTGGTGTGCGAATCATAATGAGTGAGACTCATTAATCTTTTTCTACCACAATATACAGTGAGTGAAACAATTAATTATCTTTATCTGTCAATTCAAGAGTTAATATTTCATATTGACACCCGCTCACTACACCCCCTCAATGTAACAGATAATCGAGTTTTCCCTGCATGTGCCATTATACGCTAGAAGAACTTCGACATCCATTCAGTAGTTCTCAATAAAAAAATATTTATAACAAAGAAATGGAAGAGAAATCCAAGATTCTGTAAGTAGAATTTATTATATAATGTCAATGAAGATATATTTTAAAGTTACCCTTCCTACATCTAAAATGCCCCATTGCTACTCGCGTGAACTTGGCAAAAATAACATTTTTAATCCTCGTCCTAAACCTTTCTCATTGATTATTCAAACATTGTGTATAAATTATTATTCAAACAGGGTCCAACCCTCCACCCGGCATGCGAGCTTCCGCTCATGGCCGGGGAATGGAAATATGCGGGGAATAGGAAGCGAAAAAGGAAAGGGAAAGAAGGGTCGTGGAAGGGGAAGCTTCCGGCCCCATAGTCATGTATAGGCTAATGGGTAGAAAACAGAACGCGAAACAACCTTTTCTCTCTGGCGTTTGCCGAGGTGAATTCTACAAGTAAGAAAACACCGGATCAGCGATAGGTCATCCAGCCCTATCCGTCAGTTCCTTCCACATACAGCTAGCTCGCTGCTTTCGTCTCCCCACCAGCAGGGCTATTATGCAGCTCACCTCATCTGTTCTATCTGTTCCGTCTTGACCACGGCCACGTGGATTTGGAATGCACAGCCAATCAGCTTCCTTCATGCGCCGGAATCCACATGGCCGTGGTGGAGACGGAACGCACAGAACAGATGAGGTGAGCTGCGCAATAGCCTTATAGGCACACACACAATCACTCACACACCCACGGTCGCCTCGCAGGAGGCAACAATGCGAGAGTAGATAAGCTCTTTATTCTGCAGGAATTGAGAGCATAATTTTGTTCTCTTTGAACTGAGAGCTCGCAGATTACCTTAGTTCTGAAAATTTAAAATTTATGTTGCGGGTGGAGCTCAGAAACAACTCTTAGCGCAATGATTGCCAATTTTCCCTGTGATTTTCCTGTTTTCCCTGTGATTTCCTCCAAAAAAAAATTCCCTGTGTTTTCCCTATTTTTCCAGAAAGTGTGTACCCTGCAGTAGATTTTGCAATTAGGCATGTAAATACAGCTGTGGTTACCTGCATGATCGTAAGTAATTAATATGAGGAAAAGTCATTTTCTTTTCAAATGCGGTTGTATATACTTATGCCAGTAAGCAGTTATGTAAGTGACTGAGACCGTTCTGTTTGCCTGAAGTCCTTAGTGCCATTCCCTGCCATAGACCTTGCTGTAAAACCTGCCCCTCAACAAGCAATCTCTCTGCTTTCAATGGTCCCAATTATCGAACCCAGTTTCAAATCTGATCATAAAACATACTGTGATGGATAATGAACATGATTGGATGAGAAAAGAAACAAATTGAAACAAAATCTGATGAACATTAAATGAACAGACATAAATTAATGAGAACACAATATAATACCAAATGAAATCTCAAAATGACAAGAAATACCAGTCAAATTGTAGTAGAACCTTCTCTGGGGTTCCCATATCGTTGCACTCTGTTCCGATTTATTTCACCAGGGTTGTAAAAGGGAATCACACGGTGAACTTCTAGTGAGCTCCTTGACTACGAAGTGATGTATAACCTTGACTAAGAAACCCAAATCATGTAGCTATATCAGCTTTAAAAATTATAAAGAAACATTAGAAGAGTTCGACTACTCTGTTCATCAATTTCAGGAACTACACTCAGAAATAGGATTTTTGGATTAATTAAAGGTAAATGTGTATTGTAGGGCCTAGTCAGGTGAAATTTTTTTAGAGAAATGTAGAGAAGTGAGGGAAATAGTAGAGAAAAGTGAAATAAATGTGCATTTAGGGAATGTAAGAAATAAAGTGGTGGGATACTTAGTTTTCGAAAAAATAAATTTTGAAAATGACCAAATTTGTGAATTTTTGGTGATATTTTGATGCCATATTGTGAGGTTTTCCGAAGTCCCGGTAGAGTGATAATGACTAATTTCACATCTAAAATATGGCCTTACCCCACCCCCCTAACAAGGTTGCGGGCCTACGGAATGAAACCTGGTGCTATGGTGGGATGGTACGCGGCCTCAAAATGGCCATTTTCAAACAGGAAAAATGAATATATCGGTGGTGAGAAAAATTAAAATGCAGTTATGAGAAAACATGAAGATGTAAAAATACATTTTTCAGTGGTACAAAATGGAGAAAGTGAGATAATGAGCATAAGGAGGTTAATGGAAATGGCCATTTATGAAGAAAATCCCCTAAGTGGGTTGGTGATTGGAGGATGGTGTTAGTGTGGGCAATATTGTAGCCAATTTTTAGAGAAAAAATCCCCAGAGTAGATAGGTGATTGGAGGGTTTCATATTAATCAATACCATTTGTAGTGTCGTCAATGTTGTAGCATATTTTTTCAATTAAAAAATCCCCCAAGTGGGTTGTAGTCTCGCCAATGCTGCAGCATATTTTTTTAAAGAAGGAAATACCCCAAGTTGGTTGGTGTAGTTGTAGTGTCGTCAATGATATAGCGTATTTTTTAAAGAAAAAAAATTCCACGAGGAGTTTGATGATTGGTGGGGGGTGTAGTTATAGTGTGGTCAATGCAGAAGTGTATTTTTTTAAAGAAAAAATCTCCCGAGTGGAAAGGTGATTGGAGGGACTGTAGCTGTGGCATCATCAATGTTGTAGCATATTTTTTTTTAAAGAAAAAGATCCCCTAAGTGGGTTGGTGATTGGAGGGGGGTGTAGTTGTAGTGTATTTTTTAAAGAAAAATATCCCCCGAGTGGGTTGGTGATAGGTGGGTGGTGTTGTTATAGTGTGGTCAATGTTGTAGCATATTTATTAATGGAATAAAATCTTCCGAGTGGGTGTCGTCATTAAGCGGAGATTAAGTTGAAGGCAGGAAAAGTCATGGAGCAGACTAGATAATTCGATACAAATACCTAATTTAATACTACATTTGGAAAGAAAACGGGGGCCTTTTTGAAGTCTATTACAGCAGGAACAGGTCTATAGTATCCCTAATGTAAATACCACCACACCATTTTAAGTATCGAAACGTCAACAATTAAGTACATAATTTACAACGCAAACCCACACTTGAATGTGTGACACGGAAAGATTCTGCAACAGGAATGCAGGATTGGTTCAATTGCTTCAAGCTCACACTGAATTAAGCGTGAGCTTGTTAACAAACCCTGATAATGACATTAGAAATCATAGCTGCTAATATAAGGAATTTAACACTTACCAAAGCGGCATACTTTTTAAGACCTTGTTTCCTGAGCTCATTCAGTATAGCAGCAATCCATTCTTTCGAATACTTCGGCCGACCTCGTAGAGTCACCTCTTCAATTATTCTCAAAACTATGGATGCACAGTACAGAATTAAGGACACACTCATTTGCGGTAAATTACAACACATAAGAACCTACACTTACTTTTTAGTCGTTCAAAAGCTAGCCTCCGAAGATCGACAAGTGTAATGTCAAAATCAGGAGGGAAAACATAGAACTGTAAATCATGAGGATAATTTGAATTGACCGAGCTACTAACTTTCACCTTGGTGCTACGCTTAATATCCATTCCGATAAAATAACAAATAGCCCTTGAATACTGACAGAAAAAGACTATGTATCACCAGAATCAATGCGTATCCAAAACGCTATCAAATCCATCAAACCTCTAACAGAGTTTTCTACGAAATTTACGTCAGTTTTACCGCGCTAATAAATTGCGCTTGTAGATGCTCACCGACGTTCAAAAAAAAGAAGCTCGCCAACAGCAAATTCCCCCAATGAGTATTACCAACACTCAAAATATATCTCTGTCACTGTGCTCTGTTTTATTCAGTTTTGGTTTTGATGAAAAAAATAACCTCGTTACTACATTGGATAATTTGGCATACTTATAAGAGGATAAAAGTATTTTTTCCATTAAATACTTTCGTGCGAACACCTCTTTCTATCTTTCCACAATAAAATCTATAAGATGAAAAATATTTACCGTTGGCTATTTTGGTCATCCTTAGGCAAATGTTTTTGAATACGGCTGTTTGGGATAACTTAATGCGTCATTTCACGGATGTGGACATCTGTACCCACGTCTGTACCGATCACGTATATAAACAAAAAGTTTATATATTTTGTGGTACCGATAATATCTACCGTACCGAAGAAGATATCAGTAAATATCACTAGATATTTACATACTTTGCTGATAAGTAGTTGTATAGCTCCAATGTGATACATTTAACGCACACTTAGTTAATTTTAGGAAGAGATTCATGTTGAAGTAAGTTGTAAATCATAATTGATCAATAGCGGTAAAAAATGGAAAATAGTGAAAGCGGTGACGATCTAGGCAATTCCTTCTTGACTGGTGATGGATCGTATATTGTTCATGGCGATGCTGACGGTATGAACGCTTTATATGTGCATTATTTTTAATTGCTTGAACTCTACGGTAATGCTGTAATTTGGTGTGGCTTGTCATGCAGATGATGGTGATGCCGCCTTAACCGCCGAGAATACGGACGATTCCAATCATGACGGAGGAGATAAGCTCTCACATCCATTGCGGGAACAGGACAGATTTTTACCCATTGCCAATGTGGCAAAAATTATGAAGAAGGCTATACCGGAGTCTGGCAAGGTATTGTTAGTCACCTTATATTTTCCCCCTTTTTTATTTACTTACTGTGCTAAACACATGTATTGCACATATTCGGGAAACTACCCATATAAGTAAATAAAAAAATTAAGATGGCTAAGTTGAATACAAAGAAATACATAAGTCATGTTTTACGTAAGAATAAATGTTTCGAATAGGATCATGTGTTATTTATGAATTTAGGAAATAAATTTCATGAGCTCAGTTAAGAAATGATGCATGCGTTGAGTGCGTATATATGTTCTTTCGGTAAAGGTGAGCTTTCGTCCCTTTCTTTTCAGATAGCCAAAGATGCACGAGAGTGTGTGCAGGAGTGTGTCTCCGAGTTCATTAGTTTTATCACCAGTGAAGCTAGTGACCGTTGCCACATGGAGAAACGGAAAACAATCAATGGGGAGGATATCCTTTTTGCGATGACCAATCTTGGGTTTGACAACTACGTGGAGCCTCTGAAATTGTATTTGCAGAAATATAGAGAGGTATGCTTTAACTTCTCATAGTGGATGTCAGATTTGGAATTTCAAAGATTCCAACTGAATGCTTTTTCATATACGAATGAGTGTAGTTCATCGGCATTCTGTTTCAATATTAACCCTTTGAGTGCCAGCCCAAATTATATAAAGGTATCTTCAAAGTTACTAGGGATTTTCATGAAAATTACAGACTCATTAAAATGTAATTTAAAAGAATAATTATAATGATAAATGATTGAAATTTGTAAAGAAATAGGATATTTTTGAGCATTATTCCATTGACAACGTCATTCAACCAGGTCCCCTGTATCTTTTAATACCAACAATAAGTTCCATCACTTGTAGATTACGTGCCGCCAGTGATCGGAAATAATACCGATTTATACATATTTGGAAGAAATATTTTTTGATTTTATCAAAGAAAAAAGTTTTGGTAAAGGTGAGCTTTCGTCTCGCACTTTCAAATTTTGTTTTTGAAAAACGTAGGAAACTGACGAAATTGAATTTAAATAATACGTCCATTTCTTTATAATACAAGGCACACCCGTGTCAGTTTTACATATCTTAAATGCGCAAACCTTCTTCTCTCATCTGCTGCTACTTTCATTACTTTACGGTACCTTTTTTTTCTCACAAAATGTTTTTAGGCTGGTGGGACGAAAGTGCTCATTTACCTAATAATGATTATCAAAAGAGCAAAATCGATGATCCCTCCAAGATTGGAACCCAAACTTTTGAAAAATGAATGTCATAAAACAGACAAACTGTAATCAGTATCAGACACAATACTTATACTAGCTGAAATATCTAATCTTAATGGTTGGAAGGGTTTTTGAAAATATATATTAATATTTAAATACAATCATGCAATGTGATAATTTTATAACAATTACTGAATTTTCACTGAAATTATTATCACCACTGATTTTTTCACATTTTTGTGTTGTGGAAGCATTTTATGTTTACTTAACAAAATTAAACTATAAACCTAATCAAAATGGGATTTTATCAAAAGAAAAATATAACAAAATCATGAATGCAAATTCATACATAGAAATCTTGTCCCATACAAACACAACGAGAGAAAGAGAAAAACTTTTGCTGCTGATAGCATACATTTTTTTGATTTTACTTATACATATGATTGATTTATATATATGATTACATTTTTTTGATCTGGTTCCACTCAAAAGTAGTTTAGAATGTAAATTTCATAAAATATGCATACTAATGCATTCAGATTGCAAGCCATTTTCACTCTTTACACTTTAGTGTGATACAGAATCACAGATCATCAAAAACTAATTCCTCAATGATGATGACGCTTATTGAGTACGTACTGCAATAACATGCTGTGGAATTTGGTCCCAACTAAACATTCATCTATATTGGTGAGGGATGTAGTAATGCCTAAATATTTCATTGGCATGGTCCACAATGCGCTGGAATTTAGAGCATGGGTCATGCTGGATCGTCACTATGGGGAACTTAAGAATTTTCAACAAAATGTTAGCAAAATTTGAAATCAGTTATGAGAGAACATGTTTCTGAACAATGGTGTCTCAAAGCATTTACTGTTGGACCATTTTCTCGAAATGGTGGGCATAGTATCTATGCCCATATTGAAAGTGCAAGCAAGAAATGCTTTTATCTCTGCCACAGTTGCCAACTTCCAAAGTCTTGCTCTTGAATTCAGGGAGAGGATCTTATGTGAGTGGAGATACTGCTCTGCTTATCTATTTATTTCAGTGACCATCATCTTCAGGAGAGTATTGTTGAAAAAAAGTCGAAAGTACACTATTGGCACAGAATCATAAGGTGGAGCGTGCTTCGAACCTTGAACTTCAGCATACTTCTGACATGGTGCGGTCTTCCCCAGCTGCTTCTCTTTCACTCCAATAAACTTCACTCTTGTTGGTTTCCAATGACGAAGTTTCAGCATCAGTAGTGTCTTCCTCCTCAACTGATTCACTACAGTCGGATGAACTTATGTGGAAATCACTATCCCTTGATATTTCACTGATCAAATCGTCCATAGTTTTCTTTCTTTTCCGCGCTTCACTCACCATAGAGAAAAAAAACTTCCGTCGTAAATTTAAAAAAACTTGTTCATATCACACACAAACTGGAGGTAGGAAACAAGACACCTAGTTGGCATGAATCTCTTGCTCTCTCCGAAATGCAACTGTTTTGTACGGGATCCTCCACTTTTTCTGTCACCAAAAGCACTTTCATTGTAATTGTCGACCCAAAGGCATGACTCAGACCAGATGGCCGTGCTCAGACCCTCCAAGTCATAAACAAATCTCCCAAATGCAACTGTTTTCTTCTGAACCCTCCACTTTTCCTGTTACTGAAATCACTACCAATGTGATTGTCGACCAAAAGGTATAACGAAGACCCTCTAAGTCATGAACAAAGTAGCCACTGGCCTAATCTCTCTGGGTTAGGCCGGTGGCATATTTTGCACCGAAAAAGATTCAGAGTGGCACGATCCCATGCATTCGAAGGCGGATAATGCGCACCTGGGAAGAAAGCATTTGTCTCAAAAACGCCACATATCCAGGACTGATAACCTATTTATTTACCCAGTTTCCCGTAAAAGAATGTTGTGGAGAGCCTTGTAGTCTTCGGCATAGTACGAAGAGAAATAGATATTGGCACGTAACATGAGTCAATTACATGAGCATTTTCCGATGAAAAGAATCCAAAGAAAAATACTGAACAAATGAGAGGGTGGTAAAAGTGCCATTTAAATTGAGACCACAGTATTTAAAAGAGATTTAAATCACCTCTTGTGTTACAAAAGTGAATTTCAGTAGTATTAGAGAGGTATTGTTTCTTAGAACATTATGAAGTTAAAATGTGAAAAATTTACATTGAGGGATTGTGTTCACGACGAATAAAAATCCCTAAACTTAGTATCACTAGAGGCAACGCTGGAACTTTTGAAAGGGTTTTCGGGAGTCACCTATAGTGACTATGGCACTTTCAGGGTTTAGACAACTTTCATCTTGTTTTTTTACATATCACATTTTCTCAATATCAACTTGAAGAGAAAGGGCAGCCATATTAATTTTGGATTGATCATCCATAAGTCTGAATATTGGAAAAAATCATTGCGTATAATATCAGGATCATTGCTCAGTATATTATGTCCTCTGGGTTTCATTAATCAAAACTACCACTTCTATACCAAAGGGTTGGAGAATGGGCTTATGAACAAATTTTTTGAAAGTACATTAAAAAATTCTTTACATCATTTTATACGTGGTAACTAGCTTTTTCTTTGAATGGAACAGTATTTGTGGCGAAAAAATAATGAAAAAAGTAGATGATTTCGAACGGGAGCGAAAACAAGGGGAATCATGGGAAATGACATCACTAGTCATACCGGAGAGCGGATGCATTGGTGTGGTTGCGTGTGGTCGCTCTTTGTTATTATTCATCGGCCTTGCACCGTAGAAAACGTTTTAGCTACTCGAGCTATGGCTTCTGCAACTCAAAACAAATGGTGTTTTGTACCGATGTGTAAAAGTACATTGAAAAACTCGCCTGATCTGTTATTCATCACGGTCCCGAAGGATAAGAAAGAACGAGAATCTTGGTTCAAATGAGCACGAAGAGATATGAATCTGTCTCCTTCTTCACCTGAGGCAATATATGCAAACACATTTGCCTAGCTCATAATATTAGAAGTCACATATCCTATTAAATAAGACTCATATATGTGGAGAACCATTACACTGTGGAAAAAGTTGGGATCCTTGTTAACACTAGTGTGAAGTCTTATGGAGTTATAAATGATTGTAGGTTTTCCTCGTGGATACTATAGAGGAAAACTTCTCAGGCCCCTCACCCAGAGGCAAAACAACTCATCTTGGGTCCCGTTACATGGGCCTTATTTTGTACAACAAATTTCCAGCCTTCCTTAAAAATATTATGGGCGTTATAGCATTTACATGTAAGTTGAAATGTTTATTTTTACTACTGGCAGATCATATGTTCTACAGCATCAATAACTATCTCTCTCATTGTTAATGTATTTTATCCCTAATGTGTCCCATACAAAATGCATATTCTTTGCTTTTAAATTTGCTTTTTATGCACTTGCTCTATGTCGATTTGGCCAACTGAGTTACTAGACAATAATTAATTATTAACCTGGAAGCAAGCTGGATTATATGCTGGATTCCAGCCTAGATTACACCAAAATACCGTAAATTTTGTAAGAAAAATGCAAATTTTGAAGTAGCAACTTTCACGCTAAATTTAACGTAAATAATGAACTAGTACACCCAAAAATTTAGAAAAAAAAATTATACTCGAGTGGGAGTTGATCCTATGACATACATTATTCTCCGGGTGACAGCCCAAATCTCTACCCCTAGTCTAACTTCACAGATAAACTAATTGGGAGAATGAGGCTATTTCTTTCATTTAGAGTTAATGCATACAGTGGCTGACAAATAGTAATTTTGTGAAAGTAGAAAAAGAGTGCTTGCTATTTCTGGCCATATGTACAAACAAAATTCATAAGCCAGCAGAAGTACCACTTGGTGCTTTTAGCTGGAATTACGCATCAAATTCCACCTCAAATGTGGGTTATCACCCGAGATGTCAAGGCAATCTCATTGTCAGCCTAAGATCCATATTTAACTTTTATACTACGTCTAAACAATCAATTCATAAAAGAAGACGAATGTAAATTGGAATGAAGGCAAGGTTTATTCATGTTGGCCCTGTTGAGGCTGCAGTAAGACCTGAGAATGAATATTATTAGGTATTAATTTTCGACTTAGCATGTCCTGGTTTTTTATTGGCATGTAATTCTGCCGTGTTGTCCTATGTCTATTAGCAGTATTAGTCACCAAACATGGCATTTAAACAAATCTAACAAACCAATTAAGAATAAATATAATATTTATATTGCTATTAACAAACGCAGACACTACCCAGAGGACGCTGGGCAGTCAAGGCAGTTCAGCTCCTTAACTCTTTCTTCTCTTTCGTTCATCATGAGAGTAACATTGTAGGATTTACTTCTTATTTTGTGCTCAGGGCAAATTCGTGCATTTACTATGCACTTTGTTCCCACCCGCTTCACTTTAACGTACCCTATAGCAGAATCACCATAGTTTTCTCGAGCTGATCTAATGAGTGAAGTTCGAACAGCAAACAAATACGATAACCAACAAGTTAATAAAATTATTAACTGATATTAAAACTTTTTAAATTAAAAAGTTAAAATACATTCAGCTTTAATGAGGAAATATGCATTAAAATCTCAGGAGAACGAACTTACTTCATCATTTTTGTTCCTCTAATCTCGTTAGCGTTAAACCGATCATCTCGTCTTATAAACTCGTGAAGAGTGAACATATCTAACGCTGGTAGATTGTCAGAATCAGCTTTAAAGAAATCTTCCTGCTCCATGATCTATAAATATTTCTTGCAAAGACGCAGGAAAAAACAGCATTAACGCATATCTGCTGTCAATTCTTGCAGTGGTATGCGCAACGGCTTGCTGGGATATGACTAGTGACGTCATCCGTCCTGCGACCAATGAAAAAACGTTTCGCGGCGCAAAAGATTTCATACCTAATTTCATATTTTAAAATTAAGATAGTAATTAAATGCTTCATTTTATTTGTGATGTATTATGTTTTTTATACTCTGCTCCTCATAACCTAATGCATAAAACCAATGATTCTACGAAATAAATTTTAGTTCAGAACCCCATTAGAATATTCATGGGACTCTCATTAGACATTCCTTCATGGCAACTGTCAATCAAACTTCAGTTTGTTTTGTTTTGCCAGAAAACATCACCGTAAATACTAAAGTTGCTAAATTAATGTTCATTAAAACCATGGAGATTGAGAAAACTAGAAACACCATAATGCTTGCAGCCACAGCCAAAGGGTGTGGCTGCAACCAAGCAAACCGACCTCTTGTGTAATTTTCAAGGCATCAAACAATATCAAAGTAAAAGTTCTCATCAGGGGTTTTAATTATAATTTACTAGCGGAAGATACCCATTGAAATTCAAGGAGAGTGAAAAACATTGAACATATTTTATAAGAAAACCACAATGCCTGAAGAATACTATCAGCGTGGTCATTTGAGGAGTTCGTAATCCTATCTTGTATGTTGTGTTCGTTGTAGTAAACACGCTGACCGTTTTCCAGGTGCACGGGGAGATGAGTGACTGTTGGTCCTCTTTCTTGCACAGGAAACGCAAAAATGGGCCACTCCTTAGTACATACTTAAATAGCACCCAGGTTGATAGATGGTCACCTCGTTCCTCCGGTTCTCTTGAGCCATCTTCTGACAAGGAGACATCGCGTGACTTATGTTTGGGATCCAAACGAGGCAATTATTTTCTGAAACTATAGAGAGAATGCGGCAAAAGTGTCACGGCTTTCTTCCACATAGGCCCGGGTACAAGAGAAAAACGCTATTAGAGTATCTTCCTCCATATAAATCCTTTACAGTTCACACCTCTCTCAACAGAGGTCGTAGCCCAGTGGGTTGAGGTGCTGATCCTGTTATCCTCATATGGTGGCTGGGGTTCGATCCCAGGTTGCGGGATTTTTGAATATTTTACAGAATTATTGTACATTGCCCACTCTCATACATTTACGGCAGTAGCAACAATTTTTTAAAATTTTCAACCTATTTGCTGGATTTTCAATCAACCTCCTTGGGAGACTTTCAAAGCTAATTTCAGGATTCTTCTTCAGCCGAAAAGAGGCTTCACATGCTGACAGACCTAGTATGTTTAGATTTTGAAAATACTAGGATACTTCTGTGAATAGGATGGGCTTTGATTGGTTGTGGGTCTTTCTCAAGGCCGTAAATGATGAACGGATTATTACTTTTTAATTAGCAACGATGTACTCACTTCAAATTTCCCAGGAGCTGTGTTCGAGTATTGACTTCTGTAACTCTATTTCTTGTTCAATAGTGAAGATGATAAAGATAAAAAAGAGATGGGAACTGTTTCCGAGGTTATGTAAAAAAATTTTGCTATGACCTTTTTGCGGAGCGACATATTATATTGAAGCGAAGCTGGTATCGTGGGGGAGAGGAAGATATTCCAGCACAAATAAATATCACGTAATGATAACACTATTTCTTTTCACACCTCATGTTTATTTCAATTGAAGGAATTTAACTTTTCATTCATGGCGTAGAATTGCATACTTTCAGATGACAAATGTGGATGTTGGATGTGAGCACATTCACCATCAAAACTAGCATCGTGTAAACATACAAAAGTGGGCAAATGCATGGCTGTAAAATAGCCCATGGTTTAGTTTGGAGCATTTGTTCAAGCATCACATTGCATGAGAGTACATGCATCGTGTAATTACACTCATCGTGTGAGGAATAGCAGATCGCCAACATTTGCTTCACATTTTTTTCAACTTCAGAGACACGTCAAGATAGCTGATGCACACTTGCAGAAACGGCTGCCCGGAGTCCGATTGCTTCACCCAAAACTATAAACCCAGGCAGATATCTCTTCTGCAGCAATTAATGATCACCCCACGGTAGTTCTGAGTCCCTTATTTTTGTGCTATCTCAGCCCACTCTCAAGGTAAACAAGGCCAACAACAAACAAAGATTGTGCATTACAGTACATAAAAGTATTTTTCCCCTATGGTATGTGAAAGTTAATGGTTTGAGGCGTAACTTTATGGAACTCCTTAATGATTGAAAAGAAAAAACTTTGTTCAGTTCCACATAAAATAATTTTAATGATGACCTACTAAAAAACCTAGTAGGTTTCGTCGCTGAGCGACATGATGATGTCACCTGATGATGTTGCTCAGCGACGAAACCTAGGTCGTCATTAAAGTTACTTTATGTGGAACTGAACAAAGTTTTTTCTTTTCGAGTATGAGAATGTAATTTATTTCATTTTTCCGCCACATGTAGTGGATTATATATAGAAGGTCACATTGTTAGTATTTAATAAAAATAATTTTACTTTTGGTCTTGGATAAATAATCCTTCGTCATTATTTTTTTCCCTAACTATTTCTTCTCTAGGACTCAGTGTTGTATTCCCAACAAAACATGATGTGAGTAAGCCTACTTGGTCTTAAAACCAATATAAAACTTACCACCTATAAAACTACGTATGTATTTAATTCCTTTATTTTACCAGTTATTTATTAGTACCAGGAGACCGAGCTTCGCTTCGGTTCGCCCGGCTCGAGCTTTGCTCGACATGAGCTTCGTTCAGCTTAAAATTTTAGGAAGATATTCAATGCATGTGTTAATTGTGTTATAATATCAGGGTGTCCGGCGACCTGGAAAACCTTGAAAACCGGGAAAACTCAGGGAAATATTTTGTTCTGGAAAACTCAGGGAATTTTTGTATTTTTCTGAAAAACCCCGGAAAATTCACGGCAGCCGATTTCCATTAAGGTAGAAAGGTTTAACCTGCGCCTTTGCTTGCATTATACTCGGCTCAGCGTAGCCTTCCGCTCCCTGTTCATTTAATACTCTTTTCATAGCTGTGCGCCCGCTCTCAGCTTGTGCTTTGTCATCCCACCCCACTCTCTCTATGCGCAGTCTAAGGGGCCGATTGCATAACAAGGCAAATTCCACACGGAATAATTCCCATGTAAAATGGCCGCTACGAATGGAATCGGAATTGATGGCGAAATCTGTCACCGGAAACAGAATATCACGCAGAAATCAAGATTCTGTTCGAAGAGCCGTACGAATGGAATTCTTGGTGTGGCCAAATTTACGAGAAATCTAAACGTCTGAGCATGCGCAGTGGCATTTCCCGCATTATACGAAAACCATTCGGCCGGCAACCTAAATGGATAATTGGGTATTGTTATATATGTAATTGATAATCCTTTCCAAAAAATCTCCACCCTCCTCGTTTTAATGTTTGCAGAATAGTTTTTGAAGGAGCGGAAATACATTTTGCGGTCACTGCGTATGGAAATCACGACCCTCGGGTTCGTAGTCGACAGGGCCACTGTACAGGGTCAATCCAACCTAATTAAAATTCGTGAATTGTCCAACAAATACAATTTTGTTTTACATAATTGAATGCTTTTGGGCGTTAAATCCGTACCTATCACAAAACCATTAATTCACAGTTTCCGAAATGTTCATGTAAAGTACAGCGAAACCTTTTGGTAGGAGAGGAAAGGTACCAAGGCCTCGAGATAAAAAGAATAAGAAAGAGGTACATACTGCAAAAGGTTCAAGAGCTGCAAACCAAAGTAACGTAATTTCTTGCAAAGCCGAGAAATTTGTTGCTGAAATTGAATCGGAAATGCTTTCATTGAAAAATGTCACACCAGTTTCTTTTATTTACAAATTATTTATCAAACTAGTCTGAATCTACTTTATAGTGTGTTCAAATTGCACCTGACTCAGAATTTTGTTGTCAGTTAACCGTTTTTGTTTATTTGTTGGTTGAAATAAAACCTGTAATACTCCACATTCCTTGTACACTATAACGTTTTTAAATCAAAGTAGGGACCGAAATTTCTTGTTTTTTCATGTTGGCAAAATTATGCCAATTTTATTAGAAATTCACTAAAAATATGTTAGAAACAAAGTGCAGCAAGACCCTGGAAAATGCAAAACATTTGCCTGGAAAACCTGGAAAACTCAGGGAAAAAAGAAATTGAGATTCACCGGACACCCTGAATATGTTTATCAATGACAAATTAAAAAAAAATAAATATTAACAAAATATTTTATTTTATAAGGTAACTAAATAATTTTGAGATATTATGTAAAGTCATAAATAGTACATAAACAAGCAACAAAAATACTGATAGCAAATAGTATAGATATTAAAAACATAAATATATGGAACAAAAAGTACATTTAATCATCATTGCAAAGTAGAATTAAAATTCAGCTATTTCAAGATATTTCTTCATCTCATTCATCATTATTTCTATTTGATGGCAAGTTTTGATTATTCTAATTTGTATGATTATAATGCAGAACCTCCTTCCACACAACGTTCATGTGTAACGAGAATTTTCTTTTGGTAGTTGTACTTTCAAACTGCAAGTCACACGCATGCACATCCAACTCTTGAGAAAGCTTCATATTACATTCAATGCATAAAAACAAACGTCTGTAAATCAAGACCAGCATAATCAAATGTTGACCCTGTGATTTTTGTATTGTTATCGCAAATGTCGGCCTTACTGGAAACTGATGTCTTTGCATCCAAGTTGGCTTTTACTCGAGTCTAGTGTTATTCTTGGAATGTGTATTTCTTTTCCAGTACATTAGCCAGTAACAATTTTTGATTTAATTTAATTACTGCATAATTCGGTAACTATAAGTCTTGTATCATTGCATAACCCTTCTGAGACATCTAAATTTCTTAAAAGCATAATTATGGTGTTTTTTTTAAGTTCTTGAGGTGGTAAATCTGCAGTGTCAATACTGGAGTAAATTGAATTTCAACATGGGGTTGATTAATTACTGAATCACAACTTCTGTAAATTTTGCTTTCACCTGGAAGTTGTTCTATGATTTCAGAAATTATTTTTGTAACGTCTTCATTCAAAGGGGCCAATATTGCTCTTATCTTTCCTATCTTCATAACTATTACTAATAAGGCAATTTCCATAGACTTCAGAAATTAAGTCACCATTAGAAAGTATAACTTCAGGAATATTAATTTCATCTAAACTATTTTGTGGCAATTCTCCATTTCCAACTTGTAGTAAATAGTTAGCGAAATCTGTTTCCTCTAGATCAACACGCCTATTTTCCTTTAGAGAAATTTTTTTAAAATATTACCATAATGGACTATTCTTAACCCTTTCGCGACGGGGACGGGGAAAATTTCCTTGCTTTGCCAGTACGGAGCTTCACTACGCTAGGATCTTCACAGGTACCTATTTCCCTAACTTGGGTCAGGGGCCAGAGGGGTGTTGAACCTTTTTCTCGGCCACCAGGCTAAGATAGTCTCCGCCCTTTTCCGCTTAGGGTGCCCAGTACGGCATGTGGTCGCGGTCGACTATTTTTTATGCGATGGTTTTGCTAAAAACATTGTTGCTACAGCCTCGATATTTATTTAATCAGAAATGAATTATTCTTGTTTTACAATGACTTTACAGCGTTTAAACAAAATTCTATTGTTAATATTAAGCTCTCTAGCAACAAAAATCGTATCAATGGTAAAATAAATAATTTCGTCATTGTATTTTGCACTCGGGAATGGTTTTGATGAGTATTCAAAGATAAAAATTAATATAAATTTAAAATGTCCTTATTCAGCGCGAATCGAAGAATCAGTACTTAGAAATTTTCACCGTGTTATTTCATGAGATCTACGGTCTATGGAACTCTTGTTTTTGGAAATTTATGCACAGATTACATTCATCATGTACGAATATGTTGATTATGTAAAAATTTCCCAGCATTCTATTTTATTATTCTTATTCATACTTTTCTTATTCTTAAAATCACCCGATTTGAGGAGTATGAAATTCTCCAAAGCAAATGTTGTAACTTCAACATTTGTGTGCCTCGGGATTCAAAACACTGCCAGGAATCACTGTAATCTTTAGGTGGAAACCAATGACCAACGAAAACCAAACTGAAATAGACAGCTGTCATGATCAAATAAGAATGAATAATTACAGGGAAAAATAAACATTTGAACACACTAGAAATATGGTTGTCAACTTGTATAAAAGAATAACATCCAGTTATTTACCTTAAAAAAATAATAACTCCCACTTTCTTAAAACTATAGAAAAAATCACTCCCAAACCAACTAAATAACAAACAAAAAATTAGTTTTGAGATTCCTTTACACACAAACTATGTTAAAAATAACAGTAGAACTCCGTTTAAAATTTGTAGTTGTAGAGCTAAACATAAGGAATGCACTTATAATGCGAACCGAGAAAGGGTACCTATGGCATCCCAAGAAGAAGTCCTTTATAACACACCTTTTAGGCTTGCTTAGTGGCACACCGTTCTATCACGTCGTTCGTAGCGAAAGGGGTAAATAGATAAATCAATAAGTTCGCTTCTGTTGGCTCTAGGTTGAACAGGTAGACGCTGACGAAAATCTCCACCAAGAACCACGATCTTTCCACCAAATGGCAAATTCGGATTACCTAAAGCTCAAAGTTGTCGATCCATATTATGAAGTCCGTATTTAGGAAGCATTGGTGCTTCATCCATTACAAAAATGCCTATGTGAGCAAGTTCCTTAGCTTTAGTATATTTAGGTTTGATGTTGCTAACAGACTCTGATGTCAAGGGAACCTTAAGTCTAAACTTCTTGCGTGCAGTACGACCCTCAGGTAGAAGAATTGCTGAAATTGCAGTAAAAGCCATACTCTTGGCTTTTTAATGTCACCAACTAATTATGTAGAACAAAGTTTTGTATACAAAAGATTTTCCTGTTCCACCAGGTCCACCCACATTCTTAAAATTGGTCATTTTCTAACTCAATTTCCACAAAAGCTACTTGTCTCAAAGGTATATTTCTTACAATTTACAAATGTGCATTCTTTACTCTATCCCTAGGTATCATTGTCAGTTTCACCAATTACGGGGATTTTTCACAAAAAGAAATTTAGCTGGCGAGACGAAAACTCACCTTTACCTTATGTATGTTTATAATTATACTTAAAAGCACAAATAATTCTATATTAATTTATACTTCTTTATTATTTTATAATTTTAAAAACAAATGAAAAAATAAATAGTAAATATGTAATGAAATTGATATTCTCATGCGTAACTTTGTAAAAATCTATATTGACAGAGTCGATACAAACTTTGTAAACTTCACTATGAATTTTATTTAATACTTTTAATGTGATTTAATAAAATCCATTGTGAAATTTATAAAGTTTGTATTGATTCTGTTAATAAATATGTAAATCGAAAAATTTAATAAGCAAAAAGCTTTAAAAAGTTGTTGAATACTTACATTTGTCAACTATTCTGAATGCGATTGATAAAACTGGTTTTCGTTTAATAAATTTGTGTTGACACTTTCAACAGCAAATTGTTAATAGATGTATCTACAAAAATTATAAAACTAATCGTCCAACTTAAGAGAAAATCACATTAAGACTGGATGTAATTTCAATGCTTTCAAAGTGTACTACTTAGATTATGACTGGATATATTATTTGTCAACATCTGTTACTGTAAACAAACTCCTGGTTGCCACGAAATTGGAACAACGATATTATTCATATAATGTTTTTTCTCAACCTCTTTATATTTTGTACTGCTTTGTAGTGTTTTAAAATTTTTTATTTGACCTAAACTCCTGATATTTACATCATAACGATATTATTATTTCCACACGCAATGCTTACATTTGAAATGAACTATATCCAACAATGGTGGTAGCTTAATCTAGCCGAAAATATCCTTTATATTATCAATTTAATATCTCGGAAAGTTGACGTTTTATGAAATTTTAATCTTGCCCAATGGGTTTATTGTGTCCAAAAACCGGTACATAAAAATTTTCAGAAACTTCTTTGGAGTAGTTTTCAAGAACACATTCAAGGAAACAAACAATTTTTGCTCGTTTAAGATATTAGATTTAATTAATTTATTTATATTATGTTATGGGTTCAGCTAGAAAAATCCTCATTCTACATAAGTCTTGGAAAAAATCGCTTAGGCTCATATAAAAACCGCAATATTATAACCTGGAAATTTTTATAAATTTAGCCCTGAAAACCTGGAATTATGCTTGAATTTAATATTTTGACTTTTGTGGACACCCTGCTCTACTCCCTCCCCGTCTTTTCAACAACCAAATGGGTGTATAAGAGACTCGTGACTCCGAGTATATGTTGTCTTGATAATGAGGCTCCTGTGTTGAAGTCCCAACATATTAATATCATGCGGAAATACTGTTTTCTTGCTTTTTGAACTTAAATTGCGTCAAAGAAGAACCTGAAACTTTCGAATATATCATTACTAATGGTTTGAAAGGGTAAAAGGTTTTTGTAATTTTTGCCATAATAGTACAAATTAAACTACCACCTAGCTTTTTGCTTTTAAATGTTTGCATCTTCAGGTATTTGAATATCATTGGAGCAAGGAAGTGGCAATGTTAAGGCTGTAAGAATAGCTTTGGGAATATTCTCTGGTGTCAAAGTCATTTCCATCAATGAAGGAGATTATGATTGGGCTTGCTCAGCCCCATGCCTCCTTTGTTCATCAGCTTTGTTTCTTTTCAACTGATTTTTTATTTATTTTTCTCAAACGAATCTTCCTTTACTGTGCTGTGTTGTAACTTTCCGTTACCAGCTTTTTTTGCAATATAAAGCATTTGGTATAAACTAAGCCTTTTGTATCTTTTAAGGCCACCAAAGGAGACCGCAACATGAACCTTGGGGAGATATATGAGGATATGTCACAGGATACATTCTGTAAGTTGGGATATTTCTTAAAATTTGTTTTCTTATTTGCTTTTGTCTCCTGTGATAATGTTTGAACCCAGTAGAAATTTTTCTCTTTTTCAGGGTATCCTGCATGTATTATCTGTTTTACTTTTCAGTTTTTTTTATTCCTGTATGTGGTGTACGCACGCAAATAAGACACCACTTTAATAAAGGTACTCACTGGCTGCCGGTCGGGATACGAGTGGCCTGGGACTCGGGTAGCAGTCGGGAGAGGGAAGGTTTGGAAAAGGTGGCGTGCCAGTTCCGTTTATTCAAAAGAGCATCGAAAACACTGACAAATAAACGCAAATAAGACACCACTTTAATAAAGGTACTCACTGGCTGCCGGTCGGGATACGAGTGGCCTGGGACTCGGGTAGCAGTCGGGAGAGGGAAGGTTTGGAAAAGGTGGCGTGCCAGTTCCGTTTATTCAAAAGAGCATCGAAAACACTGACAAATACATCACAACTCCTCCCTCTCAATTCCTTACATATAAGTACAACAAGTAAACATGTACCATACCATACAACAAACTCAAATTACCATTACAAATTAAGGCGATCAACAGGCCTCCTTAAGCGCTGAGGGTATCTCTTACCATCAGCTGTTCCAGAGATAGGAGCATTACACTGGGCATTGGGTGGAGATATATCTGGACATTGAAGGGATGGAGGTGAGTGGCTCAAACTTGATGTAATAGGAGTGGTAGGGGTAGGTCTCTCAGTTGGTCTAGGGACGTCATTATCACTGAGACGGACTGAGTGAGGAGATTGGTAGTATTGTTTAGGAAAACTTTCTGCTACCAGCTCGCTATTAACGTTACACTCACCTGGTACATTTACTGAATTGTCTATGACAGAGTCAGAATTTAGCCCTACGAGCTGATCAATGTGTCTGTTACAAACAAAACCAGATTTTAACATTACTGAATACACAACACTACTAAGTCGTCTTAATACAATACCTTCCACCCACTTATCTTTGAAGCGATAATCCCTAATTAGGACAGGTTGATTTTCGAATAATACCCTAGATTTCCTCCCACCAAAATACTCTTTTTGTTTATCTTGTTTAATTTCCACCCTTTTGACAATATTAGGCTTTAATAGATCTAACCTGGATCTTAAGGGTCTGCCAAACATTAGCTTGGCAGGAGTTTCATTGGTTGTACTATGAACAGAGTTCCTGTAACTGAACAGTATATTACTTAAAGCAATATTTACATCAATATTTTCAAGAAAAGCACAACTTAGCTTATGCTTAGCATACTTAACGGAGCTCTCCGCCTGACCATTGGATTGAGGATGGTAGGGGGGTGAAAATGAGTGCTTAACTCCATTTGATACCATAAAATTTCTAAATTCTAAAGATGTGAAAGGAGGACCGTTATCGGAATGTAAGGAAACAGGTAGTCCAAACCTTGAGAATAGCTCCCTGAGCTTTTCTATAGCTAATTTTGCTGAGGTAGAGCTAACTTCAAATACCTCAAGCCACTTAGTGTGAGCATCGATCACCACTAAATACATTTTTCCTTTAAAAGGGCCTAAATAATCCACATGTAATCTCTCCCAAGGTGAGGTTGGATAATGCCATACATGAAGTTCACTCTTGGAAGGACTGGAGCGTTCCCTTAGGCAGGACGAGCAACTGTTAGTTAGGTCTTCTATTCTTCTATCAATATTAGGAAACCAAACATAATTTCTAGCCACAGATTTCATCTTCACAATACCTAAGTGACCCGAATGCAATTCATTCAGAACATAGTCACGTAATTTACTTGGAATAACAATTTTGTATCCCCACATAATGATACCTTGCTCAACAGTTAGTTCATCCTTCCTTAAGAAATAAGGCTGTAACGCTCTATTTTCCTCTGATAGAAAGTTAGGCCATCCATACATTATATAATTGTACACTTTCTTTAAAACAGGATCATTCTGAGTTTCGTTTTTAACATTTTCAAAATTTAATGGAACGGAACTCTCAACTATACAATGCAAATAAGTTCCTATCCATTTAGGTTCTTCATTTACAGTGAGCATGTTGGGTAATGGCAAACGTGAAAGAGCGTCGGCATTACCATGTTTTTCAGATTTAACATATTGGACATCAAAATTATATCCTGACAAAAATAAAGCATATCTTTGTAGTCGACTCGCGGCAAAAACAGGTAATCCCCTTTTTGGACCAAAAATACTTAATAAAGGCTTGTGATCCGTACATAAGGTAAATTTCCGTCCATACAAATATTGGTTGAACTTTTTGACGCCAAAAACCACAGCTAGTGCTTCCTTATCTATCTGAGAGTACTGACGCTCAGCAGAAGATAGAGTGCGCGAATGATAAGCCACCGGCTTCTCAACACCTTCATGAGTAACTATGCTTAAAACAGCACCTAGTCCTGTTGAGCTGGCATCAACTGCCACTTTTACAGGCAATGCTGGATCGTAGTGTGCCAACACTGGTGCATGCGTCAAAATTTTCTTAACTTCATTGAATGCAATATGACACTCTTTACAAAAATTGAAAGGGACATCCTTACGCAAAAGTTTATACATAGGATTTAAAATAGTTGACATGTTTTTTATAAACTTTGAATAATAATTTACAAGACCAATAAAAGCTCGAACTTCATTGACCGACTTAGGTATGGGTGCATTCACAATTGCAGCCACTTTATCCTGTGATGTGTGTAACCCTTCCTTATCAATACTGAATCCTAAATATTCAATCTTACTGGCAAAGAATTTACATTTTTCTTTTTTTACAGTTAGACCATATTCTCTAAGACGTTTACATACAGCCTCTAATCGCTCATAGTGAGTTTTAGTATCTGGTGCACTAATTAAAATATCATCTTTTAAAAACACAACGGTACCTTCTAACCCTGACAAGGTTTGTTCAATGGCCTTTTCAAATACTCCCGGAGCACAAGAAATACCATAGGGGACTCTACGGTAAGAAAAGAGACCTTTGTGCGTACTAATAGTACAAAGCTTTTGTGACTCAGAATCTAAGGTCAACTGCATAAATGCATTGCTTAAATCAATTTTGCTAAAATGCCTCCCTTTATGCAAGCTTACAAACAAATCCTCAATGCGAGGTATGGGGTATTTATCAACTTCTAAATAATGGTTTAATGTGACCTTAAAATCTCCACATATCCTGATGTCACCGTTAGCCTTAAAGACGGGCACAATAGGCGTACCCCAATCAGAGCTACGTACAGGAGTTAACACACTTTCGTCCACTAGACGTTGCAATTCGGTCTCAACCTTGGCCTTTAAAGAAAAAGGTATTGGTCTTGGCTTGAAATATTTCGGCTTAGCATTCTCTTTTAGAATCAATTTTACTGGTTCGCCTCTATACTGGCCTAATTTATCGGTAAAAACTTCAGGAAATTGTTTCATTAAATTATTAATCATTAGGTCAAAATTATCAACAGTTGTTCTTGAATCGCTAATGCCATGTAGGTCCAATTTACTTTTGAAAGAAATGTCTATGCCCAATATTTTAAGCCAATCACGTCCTATTAACGGATGTGATCCCCCTTGAATAACATACATTTCAAGTATTTCATTTACATTCTGATAGCTGACCTTAACTTTAACTTTACCAATTGGAACAATCGGTTGATTGGTGTATGAACATAGTTTCAATTCACTAGGGAGTAGAGCACAAGAACTTAGATTATTTTTATAAAAACTTTCACTAATAACAGTCACACTCGCTCCCGTGTCTACTTCGAACGTAGTCATTTTACCTTGAACAACAATATCTACCCTTATTGGGTCAACTTTGACTCTTTCCACAGGCTTCTCATACATAGAAAATAAATGTTGAACATCCTCGATATTAACATCGTCAGCCTTGTTTTCCTCGTAAGGAGGATTAGGTGTATCGGAACATCTTTCCACACCTACAAAGTTATGTTTTGGCTTAAACCAAGACCTAAAATTACCGACACTTGTCACTCGACAAACCTTGGCAATGTGATTTTTCTTCCCACACTTATGGCAAATAACACCATATAATTTACACTGCTTCTTAACATGCCCGATTTGGCCACAACAAAAACACTGTACACTGCCTTCACTAGACACAGAGTTTGACCTGGTCGCTGTAGAGTTGCTGGTGCTCTGAACTGCTCTTCGTGATGCCATGTGCTGTATTCGGCTGCCGTTGTCACCTCCTTTGACAGCCAAAGCTGCTGCGTTCTTCTCCGCTGCCTCCATCGAGCCGGCAATTTTGGCTGCCTGCTCGAAACTCAAGCTGGACTCTGCAAGTAGTCGCTGTTTCGTCGACTCGTTTCTAATGCCGCTTACAAGGCGATCCCTTAAAAAGTCGTTTAAGGAAGACCCGAACTGGCAATGAATTGAAAGCTTTTTGAGGCTTGCGATATAATTAGCTACCGTCTCACCCTCATGCTGATCTCTCTTGCTGAATTTATAACGCTCAGCTATGAATGACGGTGCCGGGTAAAGATGATCTTCGACCATCTTTATTAACTCATTATACGTCTTTGAAGATGGTTTAACCGGCGTGCACAAATCCCGAAGCAAATTATACGTTTTTACTCCCACAACGGTTAAGAGAGTACTCACTTTCTTGCTTGAATTTACGTCATTGCAATCGACGAATAATTCAAATCTTTCAACGTAGGACGACCACGTTTCCACAGAATTGTCGAACTCGCCAATCGAGCCTATTACCCCTGCCATTTTAAGCGAACACAATTACGAAAGTTATTAATCTAGCCGTTATCTATCAGTTACATAACGTTACCTAACTTTATCCTCGTCGCCATTTGTGGTGTACGCACGCAAATAAGACACCACTTTAATAAAGGTACTCACTGGCTGCCGGTCGGGATACGAGTGGCCTGGGACTCGGGTAGCAGTCGGGAGAGGGAAGGTTTGGAAAAGGTGGCGTGCCAGTTCCGTTTATTCAAAAGAGCATCGAAAACACTGACAAATACATCACACTGTATTTGTTGCTGAAAATATATCATTGCTGGTGAATAATTTGACTTTTTAAACTAATTATCAGACTACTGTCTGTAGCACTGAAGATTATTTTAAGTTGATATTGGTAGTAGGTCATGCATTCCTTAACCCTTTCAACGCTGAGCCTATATTTGTGAACCCTTCACCCTGGCTGCACGTGTTTTTTTATGTTTTTGGCACGTTTATTGGCTACAAATATGACCCCTTATATTTTTTCGATCAAAAAATAAAAATTTTATTTTTTATAAAATTTTTAATTTTTTACTGGAATTCCAGTCCTCAGTCAGCCACAAGGATCTTATGTGTGATGTGCAGGGTTGCATCGTTTCCCCTTCAAATTAAATTTTTTAAGATACTTTAAATCTATTTTTTTACCAGTCAAAGATAATTCAAATAAACTTTTGAACGCTTATTGTTCGCATCCTACATAATGATCTTAGTGTAGCTAAGCTTATCATTTAATTACATATCGATATAATTGTTTTATTGAATGTTTATTTTCGTTTTTTGTAATTATTTTCAACTTTCTTTTGGGCCGATGGCATGAATGGTGTATTTTTCTCTTAGATACATACATATATCCGGCCAAGGAATTGCTAGAGTATATAAGAGGCATAAATATTTCCGTATTGACGATTTTTGTGATGAAATGTGCAAAAATGCCAATTTTCCTCGTTTAGCATAATTATGGAAGAAAAAAAAATTACGAAAGACTTCAGTTCCATAAAGCTGAATATAAAGTATAAGTTAATTAATAAATGTGTTTGGACACGTATAATGGAAATACAAGTATTTATTTTACAATTAAATAAATTACAAAACAGTAAAATACATATCAATTGAAATACAATACTAAAAATGGAAAAAATACATTACATCAATTGAAATACAATACATAAAATGAAGATGAAAAACAATTCATAAAACGATTTACAATAAAAACATACAATTTTATTCCATAAAAAGGCACTCTTACGTTCTAATATTTTCATGAAAATTTTCAAAACAGCGGTGGAGGCAGAGGGGGGATGGTCCTCGCAGGTAGGGCAAAAACAACTTGTCTCCCTCCGCAAACCCTGTTTCGTGCACCCCCGACACCTTTGCACTGTCCTCTTTCTTTTTCCTTTGTCGTCAACAGGATTCGTCTGCGGAAAATGCTTAGATAAGCCTATGCCTCTGGAGGGTGGTGAAGGCTCAGTTTCGAACAAGAAATACATTAACAAGAGCATGTTTTCAACTGCACGACAGATGTTGGTTCTGAAAAATTGCTGCGAATATAATCAGTTTCCCGTAACCACATGCTGTGAGAGGGCTCGGTAATGACGGAAAGGGTCGAGACGAGTACCTAGGAAAGTGTTCCCTTGAGAGGGGGCGACACATCGGAGAGGATTGCCGCTTTGAAAGTCCTCTGTTCAGGACCGCAAAAAATATCACAAGGCTCAGACTACTGAAGATATTTCCATGTAAATTTTGCTGGCATGAAACGGTTGGGATTTCACAATTGGGGAAATTATCGGATGTCATTGACCATAGGCTGTTGATCTACGAAGGGAAAAATTCCACAGCGGGGCGGACTTCCGTGCACACCACTTTCTGTTTCTTACAATGAACCCCTTTCCAATGGAAAGTTCCCACTTCCACCCAAAACAGCTAAGTGTTGTTTTGCCCACCGCCTACATTCCTTTTATTTTTCACATTTGAGGAAACCCCTCTCCAATACCCTACGACTTGTTGGTGTTTCTGACCGTCCCTTTATCCTTATTCCCTCCCCTAATCCTAGTCCTTTTCACCCAGCAATAAAACCTGCCCACCTCTGGGACCCCCCAACCTGGGCATTTACTGCCTCTGTGCCCGCCAACTCCAGCATTTACGGTTACATGTACGTGGGACAACCCAGGCGAGCAACTGTGAATAAAACAAAAAACAAATATTTTTTCCACTAAAATATGTGAAATATATGAGAATGACTGACACGCTTGTCTTCCAGTATTATCATATGTTCAATTCTTTGTGCTAAATGGATTCCATTTTATAGAACCATTGGTAGTATATTTCGGGCAGACTCAAACACTATATATATACAATTCATAAACGATAACAACAATTAAACTACATAAACTTTGTCAAAATATCGCTTCTATCTTTACATGATATATATATTATATTCGCAAATGATTTACTTAGCATTCTCATTTACAGACCATGTTAATGGAATTCACGTTAAAAATTGGTTATTCGTTGCTAATACAAATGCCAGTTGAGAACCTTGAGATGAATAAAAAGAACGCAAGAGCAGTTTTTATTCACTGGAACTCTTCCACAATCACTATTGCATTCTCATAAATGGATTTTTATTGCAAACGGTGTAAGAGTAAGATAAGCTAACAGAATTTTCTTCCTTACAATTAAAAAATGGGTATCTGCACTATTTTTTCGCATTTGTCACGATATACAAAACAGTGGTTTAAAAACAAAATAACAATAGCCAACCAAAAAACAGAAAAAACCCTCACTAAACAGATGAAATACCTTTGAAATTAACCAGCAAATAAATAGACGGAATTGTATTTGGAAGGAATTGAAGATGGTACAGTGATGATGTATTGAAAAACTGGAAACGTTAAAAAAAATTTACTCTACGAAATGTTTTCAAAATTAAAAAAAATACAAATTGTAATTAAAATAAAAATATAGTTTGAATAAATTATTGATATTCATGTGTAATTAAGAAAAATATGCTTATTTCCAAATGAAATATTAATAAGTATGCACAGAAAAGCATTTGCAGCATTAATAAAATTTATGGTTTTTATTCCAAGATCATAAACAAAATTGTCACTGAACACATTAAAAACATTTAAAGTACTCACCAGCATAGGATAGAAACAGGAATTAATGTGAAAGAGATGGTGTAATTGAAAGTAAAACTGAAAAAAAGGACAAGATAATCAATTTTACCAAATATAACGAAAATGAAAAAATATAAACAATTTATTTTCCTAAAGCTTATGTATTAAAAAAAGGAGATAATATTATTCCGTTTTTACCATGTGCCAAATTGATAAAAAAACGCAGTGAAGAAAACAGGAATTATCAGATAAGACACAAAAACAAATTGCAAAATGGTGATTATCTTAACTATCAATAAAAAAAATATATTTCTGTATATATATATATATAAAATGCCAAATTTAAAAAAATTAATATTGGTTAAGACTATTATTATTTATGAATAACTAAAATATATATTAATTATCCATTGACATATTAAAAACACTGCCAAAAAAATAAACATACACCGAAAAGAGTGAAAAACGGCAAGATTTACTCACCTCGAAAAAAAAATTCGAAAGTAGCAAAAACACCCAGGCGAAGAAAACTGACCTTCCCCAAGCGAAGAGTAGACCCTTACTGATGACAGCAAGGTGGCGGAAGCTCCCCCGAGTGACTGAGGCGCAGTGGTATCGTTATATATTGAAAGGAGCGCTGAACTGGAATTCCAGTCGTGCCGCCATTGGCAAGGGTGCCTAATACTGGAATTCCAGTCCTGCAGCGCTGAATGGGTTAAAAACAGAAGTGAAATTCAGGGTAGTTAATTTCCTCCTTAGATAGAACCTCACAAAGTAAGTAGAAAATATGATTATATAGTGGTTTTCTTTGAGGTGTGATGTCCATTATATGAGTGATATTGAGTCTTCTCAGAAGGAAAACTAGTGTCACGTACTACAGCTGTATAAAATACAAAGGAGTGGATTGTATTCCTCATTGGTTTGCCTATTACTTAATATGAAATGTATGGCATAACTGGAAGGTTTGTTTCTTGGTCATCCCCTTCTGAAATAGCTTTTGGGTTCTGCTACATCCTTTTTTGTTGATCTTAATCTTTTCTACCATTGCAGGCAGCAATTTATAACTTGAAATAAAATTCCAAAGGAAATTTATATTAATTTTAACTTTTCCTCAGGCATCTTCATCTCAAGGAGTCGGTTCTCATCCTCCTCCGCCCCCCTCCCCCTTCTTCCAGTGTCCTCAGATTGGTATTGTTATCAGCACTGCCCCCTTGTGCATCAATCCTAGGATTCAATTCTTGAGAGATGGTGTTGCATGCTTGAGAATTTTCTCGAGATATCTCTTCCAAACCAAACAAGGGTCTTCCATAGGGTGCCAAGTGTAATGCTGTCATCTCTGTTACAATTGTGTGGCCATTTTTTTTCTTCAATTTTTACACCTTTGCGTCAAAAGCGTGGGTAATTAAGTATTTTTTTTGCTTCTACCTGTATCCTTTCTGTGTAAATCGTTTGGCCTCCCCTTGATTCAACTGTTGCACACCACACTTATTCTGTGCTAATCGTTTGTACATATGTATCATATTAGTTATAATTAGTTGGTCTGTAAAATGAACAATCGTGTACAGTGAAACTTCCCTGATTTCGGGAGTTCCTCCATTATAGCGTGTTGTGCGAATTCGCATTGGAGGAAGCAATAGTCTTGTGAAATACAGGCATTTTTTCAATAATTATGATGTGTATAAGCATATTTCTTCAAGAAAAGTTCAATTTACAATTACTGCAGTATTTTTTGATGCATAGTAAATGTTCAATTATCCAGCAGATTGAAAAGTTAATGGAATCCATATAATTTTATGTTATACCAACACTTGAATTGACATGTCTTCGTCAGAACCCAGTAATGAGAATAGAAACACATTTTTTGTTACTAAATGACAAATACTAGTAAGCCTGTGTTTTAGCATAGAGTAAGGTATGAGAGGGCTAACGCCCATGTTGAGAAGCGTCATACATTTTGACGTAGTTTTGGAACTGTCACCCAGGTGTCACTACGGTCATCAGTTCCATAGCCACGCAGCCAATTCGAATCCCTTTTGCACTGCGTCCCATGCGTGTCTCGCTCCTCGTTCATCCTGCAACAAATCCGATAGGACTTAAAATGATAACGGGGAAAGAACTGCTGACACGTTGGACTGGAGGATAGAAGCAGAGAAGCTCCGAGAGCTCAGACAGATTCGACAAAGCTTTGTGCGGCTGAGTCATATGTGTAAGATAATTTTCTGGCTTAAGCGTTCCTTCAAAGGCTTATCCACTATAGCTCCAGAGCTTATGGCTCCAGATCATCTGCTGGCTTCTTTGTCTTGGATGCTGTTTAATGGTTTGCCATTAGTATTTGAAGAAAATAATGACTGAAAATGCCATCGATGTTAAATCGTTCCCACTAGTGAAACAGAACTACAGAAGGTTTTCGGTACTTTGAGGATATGAATTTGCTGCCCAACCACTTTGCCGACGTTCCTGAAATGACTTTTGATTGTAAAGGCACAGAAGAAATTACGGGAAGATAATATAAAATTTGCACAGTTGGAAACAGGGTTTGATTCCAAACTTTTCGGAATTTAATGTCTACGACATTGGAAACGACTTTGAAAAACAATTTTCCACCATTTTCAACTTATAACTTTCTAAGATTATACATGTGCATGTTTGTCATTTAAAACATTAGAATTGTACACTATTGTATAATAATTTATTATAGATAATTGTATAATTTATTCCATTAGAGTTCATTTAAACGTTTTCCCCCCTACTCTGAAGTACTTGAAACATGTTTTACTCGGGTATGGACGTAAATATTTTTTTTTATTATGGCATAAATCAAGCAGAATGAATCAATATCTGTTTATCCCCCTGTAATCCGACGCAAGCGCGTTTGGCAGGGGGTGTAGGGAACCAAAAGTTATACCGAAAGGGGAAAATAAACTTTAGGGATCTGGATAGGAAATGGGGTGATTGGATAGGGTTTTTTTTGTAAATGGGTTTTCTAATATAGTCGTGAATGGTTTGTGGAAAAAATAAGTTTTTAATATCTGTGTTCGACAGTCTATCTCTCTAATTTTGTCGCTTTTGTCTGAACTGCAGAGGTAGTGTTGGGATAACATTATGCCTGCTGTGGTATTCGGGAACTCAGTCGATTCGAATGTATCTAATGATCTTAATTTGGCGTGTAATCTTTGAGTCTCCAGGGATTGCCACCCAAGTCCTTCTAAAGCCGCGTGAAACTTTTCGATCTTTCGTAGGGATTAATGACGAAGGTCGCTGCTTGCCTATGTATCTTGTTAAATTCACGAATGAAGTGTTTATTTTCTGGATCCCAAATACTAGTGGAGTACTCAAGGTGCGGTTTTACCAATGCAAAAATGCCTTTTTCCTTTACTTTTAAACAACGTTCTATACGCATTATATGAACTCATTTTTTTGCCAACTTCTGATTCACTCACTGTGTTTCGACCCAAAGCTTGGTTTTGATAGGTGAGGGTAGAGCTCACCTCGTACTAAGCCATTGGGGTGAGAAATTCTAACATTCAGGGTAGGGGGGCCAGTTCCTTTCCCTGGGCCACCTGCAATTTCCCACGAAATTCTGACAGTCAGAAAATCTCACCACGAGGCTTTTAGGTAGGAGTGGGCTTCACTGGGGATCGAACCCGGGACCCTCCGGGCCACAGCCCAGCTACTCCGATTAATTCTCCTTTTTATACAAAAATGTTCAACAGCAATTTTCGGTGGTAGGCTAAAACTATTAGTGGCGTCTAATAATCTGTCTCATTTCCCATTTACGGTAGGTGCATACTGATTTTCTTTTGTATCGTTATAAGGTTTTTTTTTAATGGTACCCTTTGAGCTTGGAAGCAACCACCCACTTGTTCGAATACATTGATTGTCATCATTTAGCTGAGATTAATGCTGAATTACTAGTTTATAACTTATACGTTCCTTGGTATCGAAGCTTCCGTGGTGATTTGATGGATTGCTTTTATTCGGGTTTCTCCCACTTTGATTCATTTTATGGACAACCGTTTCACTCGCATTCCAGCTAGATACTGAATGAGCTGCAGAAGATTCTTTCTCCGTTGTATATACCTAATGCTTTAGCTAGTTAGGTGTGTGCTGATTGGCCGATTGCAGGTACTGAATGAGCTGCAGAAGATTCTTTCTCCGTTATATATACCTAATGCTTTAGCTATTTAAGTGTGTGCTGATTGGCCGGATGGACCTTTAAATTTGATTGTTGTAAAAGACGTTGGAACGTTGAGGAGAGAGGATAGCCATCTTCCCTGCTGAATTTCTGTACGTTTTTTGCTGTTTCAATAGCATCTCTTATCAGCCGAGGGAAATATTTATTTCCTCTGGCGATGATCTTACAAGTGTGAAAGTTTGTCGTGGACGGGTTCTGACCATGCGTGCTCTGCAACCTCGGAAAGGCAAAAATTTTCTGCAAAGTATTCGCCATTCTGCAGCAGCCAACCCAATCTTCTTCATGATCTGAAAGATAGCCTCAGCCGAAAAACTGATGACTGGTGTTTAGAAATAGTTTTCTTTTATGTACTTTTCCATGCGAGCGTAAAGCTATTTCTTCCTTGTTGTTTCCTTTGTAGCTATTTTAAGTGAAATTGGAGAAAAACTTGAATACATGGAAATCCGGGGCCTCCACCATCCATAGTGCCCTGCGAGCCGTCATACAAGAAGTCGTCCTCAAAAGAGAACATCGATCCGTAGGTGGTATAAGAAATGGAATTTGGTTATGTCCAGATCCAACAGTAGGACTTGGGAATTCAACTGAAGGAGTATTTATTGACATATTCCCAGAGTACTCATGACTCATCCATTGCGTTGAAGTCCTTTCGGGAGCACTTGCATTTTCCTCTCCTTCAGGCACCACTGTTACCGATTAGTAACACAGTAGAAGAGATCCTATTGTCAGCCGACCACATGACTAATGAGTGAGCTTCTTCATCGATAAGTATGTTGCGTATGATGCCACCTGGCACCCCTGTAAATGGAAATTAGAAACAAGGTGACAATAATCATTGACACAATTAATTATTCTATCGATCGTGTGAGATCACTGAGGGAGTGTGGAGGGCATTTGAAAATTGAATATTCAAACAGAATTCCTAATCTATAAAGAATATATCCTATGCTGAAAACAGGTAAAAGTCACATACCTGACAAGAAGCTGGTCTGCTCATCCGTCGCGGGAAGATTCTTCAATGATTCCAAAATCAAGTAGACAGTGATTTATTCTCTTCGGATTCAGGTTGCCCAAGAAGTTTTGTTGCACGATGACTCCAAGCAGGACCTCAGCAGACACAATAAAACTCATCACAGTGATGAGCGGGAGAAGCTGAAGTCATACCCTGGTGGGTGTATTAGCTAGCGCTTGAGTTCCATCTCAGACGAAGACGATTTGAAGAGTGAAGGCAAAGTGACAAAATGATCATAGACAGGTAGCGGTATTCCACCCCTTACTATTTGTGCTATTCCATCAGATTTTCATATTGGAAATACCAACAAGTGAGAAAAATACGGCAGGCATCACTTCCAGTTCCATGGTCCTTTGTTGTTCCTTCACCCAGCTACACCATAGGTCATGCGTTCAGAGTTTCCAAGAAGGAAAATCCAGCCCTTTTGGCTATACAATTTTATTTTTACCATTTCCTGAAATGCTCTCAAAGACGTTTCCCCAAATTATAGACTAAATATTTCCCAATTAGGAAATACTTGGTGTTAAAATTTTTTAAAGCTGATTGCGCCTCTTACAATTAAAATATTTCGTACCGCTGCCCTACTCATACAGTTAAATGATAAATTATCATCAAACTACTTCTATCTAGTTGCTGTGTGCTCAAGAAACGTAATCAAAAGGCTTGAATTTATGTTCAGTCAGAAATTTTATATTTTTACCGCCTTACTAATCATGATTTTCCATTATTGATCCTTTCAAATTTGTGGTAAAGGGTGTACTGGAATGATACAAACTATACATGCAGGCTGAAATTTTCTGCTGCATAACTGCAGATTCAATTCTGAATTAAAACAGGAAGTGAACCATTTAACAGCAGTGCTATAGAATTAGAAAAATCAAATATCAAACGACGGAATATAACAAGTGGAGATTCAACATTCCCCAACACAAAGATGGATGGACAGTGAAACATTCGGAAAACTGCCACTCCCCAGCCACTCACTCTGCCAGCCATTCACTGGCCAAGGCCCACTCACGGAGTAGGAATCAGGGCTCTGCGGAACAAGCTTCGATACCGTGGATTCATAACTCATCCACTCCCGGCAAAACTCAGCCACCTCGGCCTTACCCAGAGAGTTGTGAGAGCATTTTGCTGACATATCAGGTTACGCGGGAGTCTTGACCTTGAAGGGAAGCGGGAGGCTTTCAGTTTGAGAAACGCAACACCATCTAGCAGAGAAAAAGCAAAATACATGGCCGTCCAAAAAAGTTATTCGCAAATCCCTATTAGCGTTGGCACTCTGTATTACTCTGTGGTTCTAGTGACTTTTTGTCATCTTTGTAGAACTAAAAAGGACAAAAAGTCAATGAGAAGTACTTAATTTTTAATGGCAAGGAATCCAATGACACTAGGACAAGTTTTATCTTCCACCTCCCTGTTTTCGATTCATATACAACGCAATGCTGTGCTATTGATGCAGTGAAGCTTGCATCTCAGAGTTCATGGAAGATTAACAGCTTATCCTGCAAGAGAAACACCTTCATTCACTCTTTCAGGGGTCTTCAGTAGCACTTCCAATTGGTCACTTTGGACTCAATTCGAGATATGAAGATGAACACAAGATGCAGTGTAACTCTTGCGATAAAATGGGATAGCTTACAATATGCTACAATCCTTATGTGGATTAAGACATTCCACAACTTTATCCATCTAGAAGTGTAGGGGGTGAAATTGGTGGAAGAGTGGGAGTTCCACTGATTGTGATTACTTGACATTCTCAAATGATAAGTCGCAATTTCTTCCTGGTTATATCTCGTCAATAACTGATTGACCTTTCACAATATCTGTTGTGAATTTCGTCTCTGCAGAATGAGAATAATACGCAAAAATGCTTTTGTCATTCATGATGGGCTGCTAAGTTCCTGTGTACACTGTATCATGTGTGATGGTCCTGGCCCTTACCCACGAGTTGTGGCCTATTAAAAGCTGGGACAAACATCTACATTTGAATATTTGGATTTAAAAAAATAATAATAGGTCTTGCGAAAAAAAACGGGGTTGGTGGGCTGGGTGATTGGGTATGATCACATGAGAGGGTAAAAGGGAAGGTCAGGGGGGGTTCGGAATTGCCGGGCTCCTGGATAGCACTCACCCAAAACTAGAATGCACTGGTCCCGGCCTTCTTCTTTCATTGACTGATATGCTGTATCTGTGACTGCATAAATATGAGGAGGAACTCCAAAAAAATGCACTTTCTGGCACTTCTGTAGATTTGCTTCGCCGTAGATCGGCAAACCCTTGTACGGGTTGACATATATCAATACCGGACCAATGTACGTCACCCCTCCGGGCCCTGGAGCACCAAGAACATCTCCTCTTCGGCCCACCGCCCACCACTTCTAGCGAACACACCTCATAGAGAGCAAAAAAACGAAGAAGCTCCTCGCGACACCCAAGTTGCCCTTATATGCTGCTCGGCACGGTTGTCACGTGATGGGGGGGAAGAAGATGGGCGTAACGCACCACTGGGGCGATTATCCCGGGGGCACAGTCGAATGGTCCCCTCCAAACTACTCATAGCCGATGCACTTAACTGCGCGGCAATGTGCTACAATCAAGAGCCAGGAAGTGGGGTGGGGGTGGTGAGTGGGTAAAATAGGATGTGGTCGGGATGTAAGTCAGTGACGGACATGGGCCGTCACACATGAAACATGATGTGTAGCACAAACTGGCACCCTACTAGTAGAATTGTGGAGTGATCCATGCTATGACTCAAAGATGATCCATTGTCCACATATTGCGATGCAAAGTACATGGTGTACGGAAATCACGTGGTGCATCACTGTGTGGCACAATGCAATGCGGAAAATGTTTCCAATTTGGACCCAGCTTTAGAGGTACATACTAACAGGTTCATTCCGTTGGAACTAATCCTGGGTACAACTGATTAGATCCCAGAAATAACTTCACTGTAGTCATGGTGAGCTCAAATCAAGAGTTAAGATTGTTGAGTGTTTGTTAATAGGTTTTGATTATTCCTAGGAAATCATTGTGAAAATGACTACTGAATGTAATAGAGTATATGTGAATCACTTACTGTATTTGGCTAAGTTTGGTACATGTTGGGAAACAGCTTACGTTTAAATACCGTGGGAAGCCATGTTTGGAAAGGTTTCACTGTATGCTTATTTTATTCCATTCTTTAATGTTGGGCAAGACACTTTATTCCATCATCGTTGAATATGTGTGTGGTGCTATTTAAATGCGATTTAACTTCTACTCCACTGCTGGCCCTGTCAGATATGTCGTTAATTGGTTCTCTGAAGCACAGCGTATGTCAAATTTTGACGTAAGTTGATCCAGCACCACTAGAAACCGCTAAGGTATACACTATTTCACATTTTTTTAATATATAATAATGAGAAGTAGTGTATGCATGGCAGATTTAGTTTTTTAAAACTTATAAAATTAGTAAATAGTTAACTAATCTGTTTGTAAAGGTAAAATGATAGTAACTAGGAAGATGACAAAATGTAATTGTGATCTTATGCAATATAAGAAATTGCAAACGCAATTCCATTCGCTCTATAGTGCACTGCTTGCTTCACTACTCAACAGTGCACTTGTTTCGTTACATTCGTTTCAGACCCTATGCTCTTAGGCAATGTCCTTCAAAACTGATCGGGAATTGACTTGATGAGCACTAGGCAATAGAATAACTTTGCATCAAAATAATTGCATCAGGGATGTTTTCTGGGGTTTTTTTCAGCGAAGGGATCAAACATGGCTAATGTACTGTTTTAAATAACTGTGTGGCAAAAGCACATGTTTTTCCATAAGTATTTTAAATGAATTTGATAACAGCACGCAACAAATTAGGCCATGACTATTATGAACATAAAGAATGTCACCTACTGGCCGTATACCAAACATTTCTTGTGCACGCATCACAGAAACGGTCAGAGAGACCGACGTCAAATGTTAATTAACTTTTTTCACTTCATGGTTTGAGGGCTAAGCACATTTTTTTGCTTGTACTTGAATTGATTTATACCCTTAAGATATATGTACAGTTGTTAATTTTTCTAGCTAAGCATAAGGTAATGTTTGTTGGCCTTGTATTCCTCTGTAGTTTGATTATTTGGATATGATTTATGTCCTTTTGCACATTCTTTGTCAGGATCATTTTAGTGGCCTTTGTACAAAAATATTTTTATTATATCATCAAGTTTGATCTTTTCTCTTGTTGCAGCTGCCCATGCTTTGGCTGGGAACATTCTTGCTGAGGAACAGAATGGACAAGGGGAGAGTGTGATCTATGCTTATCCAGAGCAAATTCAACAGTTCCAGTTGGGATGAGGACATTAATGATAGCAATTCTATATTTGGCATCCTGAGTCTTAAGTGTGTCGTAAAAGTGGAACTAATTATTTTTAGGTTAATGCATATCTTTCTCACAATTGTGGCCATTGAGATTGGAATCCAGTGAATCGTTGTAAAATACTAATTTGATTTTTCTCCAAATCAGCGCAATGAATTATGTGATAACTGATTGAAGTGTATAAGGGTATACAGGTTATCAGAAAAAGTGAAGAGCTTAAAAAAAATGGATTACCTCTACTGGAATGAAAGCCTTATATCAAGTGACTTGATTTGTTTGGCTTATGTAAGGGAAAATGAATTGTGTGAACATTTTTTTAAGAATCTCCTTGCAGCTTATGTATTTCATTACTACTATTTATTAAAATGTAATGATACCTATTCAATTGTTTTACTTACCTTATGGTTTTAAGTCTTCATTCCTACTGATCTGCTGGAAACTCATCAGCTTGTAATAATGACTATTTTATTTTCACCTAATGGACAATACAAAATTTCATAGGGCACTAGTGTTCTCTCAGCGAGATTCAACTCTTTGATGTATGCTCAAAGTATAATACCCAATAACTGGAGCTTACTATATTTAGCTGTACAAAGTATCAAATAGATTGAAATTATTTAGAAATATGTATTTCAACTAGAATTTAAGGGACTTAAATAGAAACAATCACGTTTGGAATTAATCTATCAGGGAATACATAAAGTAATTCAAGTCAAAAATCATTCCACATACATAATATAGAAATGATCAGTATTTTTTATTATTAACTCATTTTCCATATACATAATATACAACTGGAATGCATTTAGTGGGTGTACCAGGGAAATTATTTTTTATAATTTTGTAGCTAATATGTATTTATATTTTAATGCTGTAATACTATTGGAGGCGATACTCCAGAGTCGTTACACATAGGTCGCAGGGTGCCCACTCACCCAGAAAAAAACCTGGGAATTTCATCGAGTTTCCGGGGAAACTTGTTGATTGCATAATATTTAAAAAAAATCAAAGCCATCATACAGTTATTTTATAATTTCTCAGTTAGCATCCAAGTGCAGAAAGGTATTTGTAATTATGAAAATTAATCCGAAAATATTTTTAATCCATAATCCATCCATAGATTATTATTCACAAAAAAATTCCCGAGAAACTCTAATTCAACAGATTCACCAGGAAAGCACCAGATCTTCCACTGTACCATCTAGTCTTCATTCAGGTGATTGTATGGTTACAGGTGGAGAATAATGTTACTCTTGACAACAACAATTTCAGATTCACTAATTGCTAACAATCATGCCAAGATGTTGAAACAGTGATCAGGATATCAATGAAAACTGACATTATTCACAGCTAGTCAGTTAATTGAAATCTCCAAGGTTTGATAAAATATACTATGAAAATATGTTTTCAATATTTTCGGAGATCTTTGTTCCTGTGGTTCTCATACTTGAGCTGGTAATGATCCGTTATTTATTATTAATCTCGATGTTTAGGTGCATGTATCAAGCTCATTCCATTATGAAAAGTCATTTATGTAATTTATCATATGTTCACCAGATTCCAAAACTGGATAGTCTTTCTGTTCAACACTTTCAGTGCGGATGGCATACATATACAGTAGAAACTCGAAATTACGAAGTCGACGGGACCGGAAAAATCGGCACTTCGTGATATCAAATTTCGTATGAACGAGTATCTTTCAACAACATCGCGATGGAGCTCTTTTTTTGTTTCCTTAAATTAAGATGTACTCTCGCGACGTACTTGCATGATTTACGAAGTTATAATTCATGAAAGTATATTTAATTGTGCCTTCATGCCCACATAGTGTGCACAGTTTAACACAACTAATTTTTCGAAGTTAGATTTGTCCGATTTTCGGGATTTCCACCGCAAAGTTCCAGCTTTTCGCGGCGGAAATCCTGAAAATCGGAAAAATCAACCTCCATCCAAGCCCCACGGGAATTCACATCACGACAGCTAATTTGTCGTTCTTTTTTCCAATGAATGATTATGCAATGAAGCGTCCTCACACAATTTTCGTGCAGTTTGGACCTAGACTATGAAGCTTCTTAGCGGATTTTTTATATCATTTCCTGGAGAACTCGTAACTTTAGCGTGAGCGATGTATAATCATAAAAAATATAGATTTATGCATACACTTAGGAAGTGAGTGACTTTTGCATCATTTACACCATTTGCACTGGATATTGAAGACAGTGAAAATAAGATTCTCTCGTGGATGCTATGCGATGGATGCATGTTATGTATTTTGTACAAATACTGATATGCCCGTTAATCTCGCGAAAAAACAATCGTTATTCTCACTTTGATTCATCTTATTTGTGCGTGGTTATTTCCTATATGATGGAGCCTATGGAAGAGTCAAGCTAAATAGGTACCTCCTTTCAAAATTAGATTGTACATACAAGCCATGCACTTCAACAGTGAAGGCGATATAACTCCTTTTACACTTCATCGGCTACTAACAATGCTATGACTGCAAATCAATAATTTTCTTTTTTCACTTTACTATGCGAAAGCTTCATTTGTGGCTCTATTCAGATTAGGTCGCATACTCTTCATTCATTAAATCTCGGGATTCATTTAAAGATTTAATATTGAACTAAAATTTTTGGATATTTTTGGGTATTGTTTTCCCTCTGCTTTCGATCAAGCAGGGAGATTTTCGTCTGAGCATTGCACCTCCAGGTCAGGCCGGAATCAGCCGTCTGTTCCTCCTTTCCCCGTCATTGCGGAGGTTACTCCATTCATCCTCTCACAAAAAACAACTACGCGACCAATAGTCTCGGAGTATCGTGTGTCACTTGTGAGGTTAATCTACCTGGGAGCCAAGGCCAAGGGATGCGCGCGAGGAATAAACATCGAATGAATCATCGGTTTACGCCGAATAGTCACATATTATCTTCCTCCTCCCTTATCTCAACCGGCTGCGTCAGCGGAGAGGGAGGGCATGACTTTGGAGAGTGGGGGGCTTTTACTTAAAGGGCCCAAGAGTTGGCATGGGGGGCCTGCAGAGTCAGCGTGGGACATCGCATCTTGACCTAGTGTTGAGGGGGTGGGACGGAGGGGGCACTCGAAGGGGCCTGATCGTGCCTACCCTTAGAGTGGGGAGGGGGGACATGGAGGGTCACTTGAGGGGGGAATATGACCAGTATGGGAGAGAAGGGAAGCGTTTGATAGGTTCATCTGAAGTGAGAAAGAAGTTGATAGAGGAGAAAAGTAAGCCGAGGTTTTGGAACTACGGAGATGGAAAGCTGGGTGAATTTTCCTGGTAGGGATTGCCGGGTGGGGGTAAAAGAATATGCGAATGTGCGGGCATTTCCATTTTGAATTTTCTAAATTGCTGATCCATTCGGGCAGATTCTTTATCAATCTGCAGGAACGCAGCTGAGCTCTCTTTTAGGATATTTTTCAATCACTGGGTTGGAGCGAAAGGGAAGAAAGGTACACCATTTTCCGGTATAAATATATATGGGTGCTTGGGTATTTTTCCCCTTTGATTATGCATGCGCCAAGCGCTAGTCATACTTAAGAATTAATGTGCGTCAAAGTAATTGGTCGTATGAACCAAGCGAACTCGTATTTTCTCTGGTTTTCTTGGCTGTTGGCAACGGAAAAAAGAAGGGCAATAGCTTGCTCGATGTCTACATCAAAACGCTCAATTAGGATGGTAAATTAAACCAGATTCTTTCGATGATAGCTATTGCCTGCCGGAATAATTATGCCGTGGAGCAAGGTTAATTGTAATCAGTCTGAAATAGTGAGAAAAAAAGCTTCCTTGGGTTATATTCACGACTGAATCTATCGCTTGAACAACCTAGCCCCATCTCCGATACATGTCATAGTTTTTGAGTACACGCGCGCAGCAAACGATTTCCGTACTAGGAATATTCATCATGGATTTATGTTTGGGAAAACCGGTAACAAAAATGCTAGGGATCATGAGAGGAAAATGCTGGTTGTAGCAACTATTCTCTCGCGGGCGAGTATATCCGTACATGACTAATTAAAGTTTTTTTACACGTTGGCAACTCTGTGGACTCGTGGTAACAAAGCCGAACGCATATTTTGTCCGATTGGTTTCATAATTTATGTGCTACATTTCAAAGTCGTCCAAGGTCTGGTTTCACTGGGGCGTCCAGCAGCCGCGTCCAGCCGCTACGTCTAGACGTCGCAGCCGTGCGGTTTCATTCAGGCGTCTACGTCCCGATTCCGCGGCTGGGCGATGCGGGAGAATGTGGATTTAGTTTAATTACGAATTTATTATCGGTTTGTGTTTCCGGAGAGCGAGTTGATGATGAGCTGAAATGGATAGTGACGATTAAGTTTTGTTGCTTTTATAGGAAGACGAAGAATTGGACAACCAAATTGTTGCTAATAGTTTTACAGAAAGAGCTGGAAAGAACGCTTTATATAAAACGCGGAAAGAGGAGAGCAGAAAAATCACCGAAAATTGGGAATGCGTGACTAGGCGTCCACGTCTCGACTGCTCTCGAAGCGGTTGAGATACAGACATTGGGCATCAGCAGTCGAACGCGACGGCCAAGACGCCTCACCGAAATCGAGCCCATTTGATTTTTATTGGATGAGTACGGCAGTGACTTCCGACTACTGGACGCGGCCACGCGACGCTTCAGCGAAACCACGCCTTAACTGTTGTAGCATTGAAAAATTAGTTAATGGTCAGGTAACTCACATTCAGGGCATAATGTATTCGCCAACGATGATTAGTTAGGTGTTTAACTCTGACAAGAAGTGCCGTATTACACTGACAAGAAGTGTCGATCACTATTCGTATAAACGAGTAACTTTTTCACGTCGGGACCAAGACCAAGGTTCGTAATTCCAAAACTTCATTATTTCGTAATATCACGCACTGTTGCATACACTTAGATACCCTTTTGGTCGGGACCGAAGATTTTGCTTCGTAAAATCAAAATTTCGTAATTTCAAGTTTTGTATTTCCGAGTTTCTACTGTATCTATACCTATATGTCGTGAGAGCTATTCCAATGACGCGGGTGACATACATGTATGTCATGGATCTCTCGTTATATGGTTGGCTGGTAGAGAGGTCCGTGCATGTGTACCGTTACGTTTTCAACCTCCCACAGTTCGGCAATGACCTCGCATCTGTGAGGAAGCATCCGTTTCGGGTTCCGTGTCTCTTGTGTTTTTTGCCGTTTTTTGTTTATCTTAGTGCTGATTTGTAAGTCGGTATTTTTATTTTTCCTTAGTTTTCTTCATTGTTTGATTCAGAGGAGCTGGAATCACGTTTAATGTCACTTTTTGCTGAGTGACTTTATTTTTCAAAATAAATTTTTAAAAATATGTATTTATTTTCGAGGAATATGTTTTTATCATTATTTTCTGGGTTCCACTTTTCTTGGTTACACATTCTGCTCTACGGTTATTCTTTTGAGAAAATGGCTTTTACATTATCTCTACGCTTACTCTCGAATTAGTCAATTATTTTCTTTTGTTGCTAATTTTTATGTATATTTTTTGGATCCTAAGTTTACAAAAAAATTTTATATTTAATGCTTTTTGTTGACATTTGAAATCGCGTTTTTTTTAAATATTCCTGTTGGATCTTTTATTTGAAATTGCATTTACAAGCAGTTTATCATCTAAATACCACTTCACATTGTCTATCAATTCAGCTTGTTTTTTTATTCATTGAATTGTATTTTAAGGGGTGATGCTATGCAACACTTCAAAACATTCAAAATGCACCATCAAGCTTTTTTATTTGATAGGTGATTTTCTATATTTGTGGCTAGAACTCTACTTGCAATAATAGTAATGGAGAGGAAACCTCTGAGAGCCTTTATTTGTGGCTATAACTTTACTTGCGACTATAGAAATGGAGAGGAAATATCTGAGAGCCAAGAAACGTGTCGCATGTAGTGACGAGAGAAGCGCTTCTCAAAGCCATGGTAAGTGCTGCCGTATTATGGAGTTCTGTTACTATGTTCAATTGATGTCACTTGCGGTCACTTGCTTTTATTGAAATGTTTTGTCCGTCACCCAGGGCCCAGATAACAAAATGGAAGCAGTTGAGCAGGGAAGAGTTTCAAACTTTGCTAGGTCATCTCCTCCACATGGGAACAATCCATGCGAATATTATTGAATCTGATTATTGGAAGAGGTCTGCGCTCTTACACATTCCAATATTTTGTGATGTGATGAGCCTCTATCGGTTTCTAGGGATTTTTCAGACGCTCCATTTCTCAGAAAATCCTGAGGTGCAAGACCCAGTCCCAAGTGATAGGCTTTATAAATGTGGCCTCTGCTTGACTGCTTTCAAGAGGTAATGGAAGATATTGTTCCCGCCGGTAGAGAACTATGCATTGATGAGTCAATGATTCTCTGGAGGGGCTGGCCGATATTCGGACAATACGTCCAGGGGAAACGCCACAAGCATGGCATAAATATGTATATACATGCTTTGTGAGCCCTACGGCCTTGTTTTGAGACTACTTGTCCATACTGGGGCCAAAGATATGGATGTTGGGGACAGGGGGCACGCAGAAAATGTTGTCTACAAGTTAATTTAAGATTTTAAGGGTTTGGGTCACAGTTTATACTTGAACAATTTCTATAACAGTGTTAGACTGGCTCAAGACCTTCTTGGGGACAAGATGTTCTGAACGGCGACTCTGTGAGCCAGAAGGAAAATCAACCCTAGGGAAGTCACCTCGTCAAAAATAAAGATGAAACTGGTGGTAGCCCGGTATACAGATGAAGGGATTTGTGTTTTTAATTGGAATGACAAGAGGGGCACTACAATGATCTCCTCTGAATTTGGGAGTAACTTGTGGAAGTTTCCAGCACACGAGGGCCAAAGGAAAAGCCTGAGGCAGTAGTCAAGTATAATATTTTCATGAGGGGGATTGATCATTGTGACCAACTCTTGTCCTACTACCCTATTGAACACAAATCCCTGAGGTACAAGAAATTGGCCTTATTTATTTTTCAGATGATGGTTGTTTTATTCAATAGATTTAGTGGAATGAAATAAAGTAGTACAAATTTCGGCTAGAATTCAGTTGCTAATTCAAACTGGCACAAGTTCTGGTGGAGAAGTTTACTTCCACCCACCAACATCTCGCCAGAATCCTCATGTCCTTTCTGTCAGGCAGAGAGCAAATTTCACCCTGGCTGACTGAGGAATGGAGTCTCGAACCTAGGAAGGGAGTCTTATCTGATCCAATGAACTACCACCGTCTAACCTGCCTACACAATGAATACAAAGGGTTCACCTTGATCTCGAGCGACCTTATCCTCCACCACATCCAGCCTGTGTGGGAGGAGGTGTACGAGCAGAGGGGCTCAAAGCGGAGAATCGTGGGATGCAAGGACACCCTGCTCATTGAAAGGTGCATATGCCAGGATGCCATCTGGCATAAGCGAAACCTATCAATGGCCTGGGTAGACTACAAGAAGGTATTTGACACCACTAATAATACTTCGCATGAGCTCATCATCACCATGCTCAATTTGATGAAAGTCTACCAATAGGTTGTATCCTGCATCCAATACCTGTTATTACTCTGGAAAACATGCTTCATCCTGCCTTCAGGCAAGTGGTCAGTTTCGACAGAAGTGGTATCATACCACCATTTTCCAAGGCGATAGCTTGAGCCCATTATTGTTCTGTATTTCCCTCCTATCTCTTTCCTTAAGGCTGCAACGAGTTAGAGATGTGTGGTGTTCAAGGTGACATGAAGCATAAGGTCACCCATTAATTTTATATGGATGACCTGAAGCTCTGCGCATAAAAAACATACATGCATGGTAATCAAAGAATGTGTAGTTTTTTTTAAACAGATTGCGATAGCTATCTTTTTTTGCTTTACAAATGATTCTGACAGTCCATTTTTGTTATTTGAAAAGGCTTTAGGGGAGAGCCCCCAGGCTAAGATGCCATACTTTAGTCTGCCATACATATATGGACATAATAAATGGTTAAAGCAGTTTGTGCATTGGTTTCCTGTATCGTCCATCTGATGAAATAGCTGCCAGAGGCTGATTGAATCTGAGCTATCTGGAATATTAATTATCATACGTTCAGTGATTCTTGGTGAATTGTAAGTATGCACCCTTATTCAACCAATTGATATGTTGAAATCCCCCAACAATATTTGCCATCTCCCATTACCAGACTGGCTCTGCTATCCAGTTATTTTATCCATGGCTGTTTAACTCCAGTTATTTCATACTATTTACTGCTAATCTCTACCAATAATGCAGCCATTATCTGAGGAAATACATAATTGGGTATCATTGGTTTTTTGGTGAGTTTCCCAGGGATGATATATCAGGGGGCTATTTTCATGAATGGCATTCCTTTTACCTTCAGGCGTTACCAAAGAGAGAACAAATATCATGTTGTTGTAAGGGAGTTGCCTGTCGAAGCAAGATTCATTAATAGTGAACATGACATGAAATTAAAACATTTTATGCCTGCAGATTAAACTAACAGGCAAGATATTGTACCTCCAACTAGAGTCCTACAAAAGTCCTGTTGGAGGATATATATTATTCTACACCCCATTAAATATGAAATACATTAGTTAAGCACAGGAAGCACTATTAGCCAAAGGCAGATTTCAATACAATTTCTTGTACTAACTGCATTCATATTTGTGTAATCTGTCCGGATTATTAATGCCCATATGATATAACTTTCATCTAAAAACTTTTTTGTTGTGGCTTTATAAAGGGCATTATGCACTTGCCTAATTTACTCTACATACATTTCATCGACATCTTAGCTATGGGGCTGTCCATAAATGATATCACACAATTTTGGACCAAACTAGACCCCCTCCCCCATCACAGTTAGTCACAAATAGTGACTAACTGTGACTCCCCCCCCTTTAATGATGATGTCACAAAAATGATAAAACTTCTACTTCCCCCGACAGTCTGAGTAAAAATAAGACAATGTATAGTGGAAGTGTGGGTGTCACATGAAGTATAGCCCCCCGACTCCCCCCTGTCACACATTGCCACAAGGTGGTGACCCCCCCCCCCCCCCCCCCAATTGTGTGGACGTCATTTATGGACAGCCCCTATTACGTAAATGCAAATAATTTTCTTTAAAAAAATTCTTTTAACTTCTTCATATAATTATCATCATAATAATTGTTCATCCAACTTCACCATTACCATACCTATTCAGTTTTAAGCATAATAATTTATTTTATGGGGGGATACATACAATGTCATCAATTTATATTATTGTTTATTGCTTTTGTACTATACATAAACTATGTAAACCAAAAGGAATAAATTGAGGTACTAACTGTAAAAACCATACACATTTATTTACATGAATTCATGCAGAATTACACATACAATTGAGGTACAAACATAACTACTAAATCAATCTTAATCAAACATTTCTTTCTTTTTTAGACAAAACAAAATCAAACCTCATCCAAGCTCCGAAATTATAACAAAAACTATGAAGTTTACAAAACTGTCATACATTAGTCAAGTCATTTTCCATTCTGACAAAGATTGTTTTTCTCTTTGAATGAATTTGCGTTCAATCAATTCTGATCCTGGACTTAAGGGGAATGGCTACATTCCTAAACAGAAGAACAAGTATGTATTATGATGAGTACTTGGTGAACAAATGGTCATTTAGTGGTGGATATACAGGGCTGTTCGTCCTCCTTGGGCCCTTTTGTAGCACACTGTAAGGCATAAGGGATGGAGTGCGCAGTTCAATTCCAAGGGCCCTAGGTGTGTGAGCACGGATTTGGCAATTCATTCCTCTCCCAGCAGTTATGGCCACCCAGCCTGAAATAAAAATCAATAAATCAAGAATGAAATATTATGCTTTGTACACAAAAAAACTATGTGAAAATAAATATACTAAAAGAGACTAAAGCCACAGACAAGACCGTAAGGCATAAAATTTATCATCCATGAAGCATAAAGAGTTGCATAAAAACGTAAGTTTGATGTAAAATATATATCCGCCCGTAACCCACAATATAGAAACCGACCTCCTTAAATGCTGCTATCCCAACTCTCTCCTTGCTCGACACATCTTACCTTCCCTCATGCCCTACCCCCTCCACCCCCTAAAACAACCACTGAATCACCCTAGACCCTATGCACTACCTTCACCTAAGCAACTTTTGTTGATGAAAGACATGTATCCTCAATAATCTCACAGCCTGCCTTTGGCCCCGAGCCTCCATAAATTGTACAGTACCACAAATATCTAGAGGAATCACACAGTTCAAACATTTTTATGCCGAACCTAGCAGCTTTCAAGAGAATGTTTCGATGAAAGTCTGCCTTTCCACAAGAGTAAAGGTTCATCAGCACTGAGCTCTCCACCTGGTATATACACTTCCTGGTATAATTTTATATAATTTAGGATCTTGGATTACGATGTCCTTATTGGTAATATCTACGGTACTTAGAAATTTATTTAGCAAGGAAAATCTTCATTCATTGCATTAGGAAAAAATAGCAACATAAGTAATGTTTCCCCACTAAAATACATTATAAGCAACAAAGCAGGCTTAAGACAAAATTTCAACCCGGGCGAGAGAGTATTCCGGCACCTTTTCCCCACTTACATAAAACCTATTCATCAGTCAAACGTAGTAAATGCCCGTGTTGCCTGATTATAAGCATTGGTTTCTGAATGATCCACATCAACATGAGCAAAGCTGAGAATACTTAATTTTGTTTGGAGTTGTGGGAACCCATTTTTGGAAGTGCAATTTTTCAGTAAAGAAGGAGAAAGTATTTTCCTCATGGGTAAGGAATGATGATTTGTTTTATTCACTATCTATGTTATTAGAACATCATCAAAAATATTCCAGGGGATTGTCTGCAGATACAACTGGCACTAGTTTTTCCCCAATAATATCACATGCTAAAAGGGTGAGGGGAATTAGCACTGTCGACCTCATCCCAAGTATTCTCACGGATATTCACCACGAACTGAGACTCTTCTACTTCTTCTACAGATCGAGAATGTTTACATTTGAATCTGGACTAATAACATTCTTTTTCTTCTAAAACATCAAGCACTTCGTATTTGGACAACTCACGAGAGCAAGAAGCCATGGCGAACTAAAGAGAGGGTCTCCGTTGAAATGGTATCAGGATGATGAAATAAAATAAAAAAATACTAATGCAATCGTAGAAGAAACCAGAAGCCTCAGCGTGTGGCATCCGAGATGCTTTGCTTACTAAGGCATGAATGACCACCCTTGAGTGAGCAAAGCAATGACGAGATAGGGAAAAAAATGAAAATGATGACAATAAGCTGCAGATAGCATTGAATGGCATATTGAAAGCAGACGGCACCAGCATCTTATGAATGCCCTCTCCAAGAGCTTGTAACTCAAGAGCCTAAACTCCACCTGGTGCCACACAATGTGCAGGGAGTAAGCATATCCATGGCCGTGACCGAGAAGGGAAAAAAATAAGAAAACAATACTAACACATAAGCAAAGGCAATAATGAAATGCAGAACAAAAGCAGGCATCACTCGTCTACACACACACACACGCTTCTTAACTGCACATAAAACAAAGTGTGAGCTCTAAAAATTCTGAATGAAAAGTTGGATGCAGAGTGGTTAATGGCAGCAGTTGTCTCACTGCCTACCTCTGCTCACTACTTTGAAGTAAGTGTGTACAAGCAAGCCATCAATTCTATTCTTCTTACTTATGAGAGAAAGGATATGATGATCCCACTAATGTATAAATGGAGTCGATTAATTGATGCCCACGGATTCCACAGATGTCGCTTATTGCCATGTATTGTTGTTTCCTGCATTGATTTAAGATTTTTGGATATTATTGCATTATTATAGTCATTGAACGATGGAATCTTTTCTGTTACAGTGAATCTGAATTTTGCTAAACTTGCTCATTATGATTTTACTTCTAGCATCAAACAAATACATATCTAGAGCATAGGCATATAGAAAGGATAGGCCACTTATTTTGTATAAATGTTGTATTTGAAATGATCCAGTACTGGAGGCGTTAGCCAGATTCCGGAAAACAGTATAATTTTTCATTTTGGCCCTCTTGTGTTATCATGTGTCTCATTCAAAATTGAAGAATTCAATTGTTGTCAGAGGCTTCTTCGGGGACAAATGACATTTTCCCCTAACTAAATTTTATCTTATGCAAGCTACATTCACATCAAATTCACCTCATGAATGAAAGTTTGCAATTTTGATATTTTCTCTTCATTATAAGAGTTTTTAATAATGATACATACACAATAGCAGATCTGTCACTGTATGGGGGGTCTTTATGCTGAGCAATAGAATAGTAATTTTTAATGGTGGAGTAGTATTAACAAGTCAAAATTGTCTCTGTCCAGGTGGAATTAAATTTCTGTTATGTGCATGAATGAGAAAGCATATGTTTATATAAAAGTATCATGCGCTATATTATCCAAATCTGTAAAAATCTTAAATTCTCCAGTTATAAACCATTTGAAGTATGAAATTATTGTGAATGAATTCTTCGCGGGATTCCCACCAGGTGAGATGTTCAGCCATTGAAACACCGGCTCTGGCTGAACATCTCACCTGGTGGGAATCCCGTGAAGAATTCATTCACATCGTGCGCCAGGAAAGCACCAAGTCTTACATATGAAATTATTGGCCGGTGAATTTGAGACCGATTCCGGTATCTTTCTTGCCTGTATTTCTATTTGAATCAACGTCTTTCATTATTAGTATTGCCTTCTCTTGAGTGGTAGCACTACAATGTGCTAGGTGCTGATTTTTCAGTGTGTGCAGAATGTTGTGCAACACCCCTTGGGGGCAAGTTCAGGATCTTTTATGTAAATTCATGGATTGGAAAATCAGATGATCAAAAATGGTCATTACCTAGCGGAAGTGGTACGTTGTATGGAATAATCATATGATTCTTTGGGATGTACTGCGGTAAGCGATTCGTGCATTTCACAGGATTAAAAGATCACACTGAGAAACTTCGGCAACTAGCTGCCAATCGATAATAGAAGTGGAATAGTCATTAGAATCTTTGGGATTCATTTAAGTGAGAGAGTGGCGCATTTCGCAAGATCAAGTGATCTCACTGAGAAATTTTGGCTAATTGCTGCCATTCGAGTGTAGATAAAAATGAGTGCTAACAACTTTGAAGGAAATAAGACTTCAAAAATCAAAATACATGCGCAAACCTTATAAAACTTAAGCCATTTGGGACCATTGGTAAAGACCTTTTAGTTAGGAAAACTTAATGAGCAGGAATTTCTTCTCTGGGAAAAATAAGCATGCACCTTGTTAGTTTTATTTTGGACTTGAAAAATAAAAATTCTTAGAGGGGAAAAGTTCTGATGTGGGAACTTCTTAACTAGATTCTACTGTATGTAGAATTAGATTCATTGTGGGCTGCCAACTATTAGAAATATTTAACAACTCCCAAGTTAATGGTATTCAAAAGAGCAGCATCGAGTTCTTACCAGCAGATGAGAGGAGCACATCAGCACAGCTCTCTTTCCAGCCAAGTCCAGTGACCTCGTAGGTCTTGCAAGCGAGGGGAGGCCAGTGCTTCAAACGGCCCTGCTCACCACGAGGAATGCAAAGAAGGCGAGTGCCCAGGAGAGTGGCATACATTTCCTCAGCATCTGCAACAGCGCACACAAGCACGGGAAGTTTTCTCGAGGCAAAAACTGTCATACTGGAACAAAGGGAATTTTAATAAACTTTCTGCTACAGTTTTTCAGACTAATGAAGAGCAAACCAATATGATGGCCCTACAATGCACAGACTATGAGAGACATATGTAGTCAGTTAATGACCATCAGAAGTTCATGCATTGGCAAACTGATTTTGCAATTTCATGCACCAACAACATATTTAAAAAAACTGGATATGATAATTAAGTTTAACATTAAGACTGTGTACTCAGAATAACCTTCGAAATGTTTAAAATTTCTGCAGTTAGGAATAACCACAAATAAAAAGAAATTCTCGAGTTTTCTACATGCTGAAGCAGCATATCTCTAACTTCCCTGTGTGAAACAATGAAACTTCCCTGAACGCAGCTTCCCCCAGCGCAGACTCTAACTTATGCACTAAACAAATCAGCACTAAGCATTGCCGAATAGGGTACAAAGCTTCACTGTTATGCTGTTTCCTTAAGTGGCCATTTTTACCACTTTTTCCAGTTAGGATCAAAACCTAATGAAAATCACACTCTGATCTTAGCCAATGATTTTTCTTCACCACGGAGATTCTTCACACAAGAACTAACCCTCAACTACAAGTACGATAATTACTTATTTTGTAAGCTCCCTCTTTAATCCCGATGTAATTTACTCAATGAAAAGCACAATCTTTCCCAGGGCACCACAGTCCTCCTTCCCCTACGACTATCCTGAGAGAGGAAATAAATAAGAAGTGAGCACAATTTTCCTCAGCTTCTTGCCCTTAGACTGGATGGAATACGCAGAGGGGAATCACGTCACCATAATGAGTCATGGTGCAACGTGTGTGGCTAGTATTTTTCTTGGTTGTTATGAAGTGTACGCTTTCCACCTTTTTCATTTCCCGACACGAGTCCACAAAGATCAGCTGAAAGTGGTGCTGATGATCCAAGGAGGAAAGTAGGAATGAGCTGCATTTTCAGGATAACCTTGCAATAGTCAATTATGTAACTTCGAGAGTCACATTAATTTCAGCCACATCGTTAGCATGACAGTACCATGTCAACAAGCCGACGGTTAGGACTATAAAGAACACTGAAGAAAAACCTCGTCCAGTACTACACCTGGTGCATCTGTAAGTGCCTCCTCTGTTGTAGGCTAAATGCACAAGAGGAGATAATGTTAAAACGTTTGAAAAATTCGATAGAAAATCAGGAGCAAAAATGTTCTCCTTTGGATGGACCTCTTATAAGGAGTAAAGTTCTTAAAATTTATAGAAATTTAAAAGGCCTGATATCGTTCCCTACTTCTGAGGCTTTTTTGCTTGCTTGAATCTCGCTTAGCCACAGAGCCGTGTTGACATGCCGTTCGATCTCTTGCGTGGAAAGATTGACACTGTTTATAATTGGCATTCTTATGCCTCCATTGAAAATGAAAAATCTACGTGTGAGCAACGTTAACTTCGTAGCGAAGGGTGGAATACGAAATGTTACCATTCATAGTAGCTTGGATTTAATTGTTATTCCTTCTCCTAGACGAAATTTTAATGAGAACAGTGAATCTTCCTCATCAAAACCGAAACCATTGCATCTCAAAGACTGGGCTTATAGCCAGTGATTTTGCTGACTATTTAATCGCTAGGGAGAACCACAGACTTCAAGTCTAGAGTACTTAGGGCTGAATGATGACACCCTGAAAAGTTCTCATGGACAAAAAAATGAATGAGATGGCTGTAGCTATGAAATGTTGAGTGACAATGAAGTAGATAAAAATGATGAGGTCATCCCGGAACTCAAAAAAGAAGATATCTTCCAGGCATTAAATACCCTGCATCATTTCTCAATACTTCATGAAGTTGATGATTTTAAAGAGAATTTGAGAAAAATTGAAAAAGTAATGCACTCAAAAATGGAGCAATTACTTAAAGGAGCAAAAATCATCACATAATAAGACGTAATTCTGTAAATGAAATTGTACTTTCAGAGGGGTTTTTCTTCATTTTCATTTTGCCCAGGCAGTTTATTAGTTTGCTGTGCAATGTTATTTAATTTACATTGAGTCAACTTTTCTAATTAATATCTTGAATAACTTTTTTAAAATGTCTTATTTTTAAAGTTTATTTCTCAGTACAATAAACACTCTACCACAGGCATGATATTCTAATTATGAACACACTTGATTTAGCCACATGTTTAAATACTTTACCAATACTTTAGCCTGAGCAGCCAAAAAGGAATGATTATGTACTGAAATTCGAATTTCAGCACATAGATCTATTGTACATTTTGGTTTAAAATATAATTATCTCTCTAACACAATTTAAAGTTTTATTTTCTACAGCGGAATATAAAATATAAAAATCTCTTTGTAGTGAAAATAGTTTCAACGTCATTGTGTTCTCGTATGTTGTGAAATCTCAGCAGATTTTTCTTGATAAATATCTTGATTTTACATCATTTGATTTTACATAACACCCCATTTTTGGGTCCCAATGTGTTACGTAAAATCAAAGCTCTACTGTATGTAGTTGTTTGCCAGTTGTAGTGAAAATCCTATCCCTTAAAAATAAATCAAATATAGGGGAAGCAATTGCAGCAAAAAGGAAGGGTGTATAGAAAGACTACTTGTTCAGTTAACGTAGGTATATCATAATTTTTTAAATGCTGAACATGTATTCCCCTGCTCTTTTACTACAACCTTGATGCAGTGGAAGGGCTTGTGCATTCTAATGAGCTGGACCGGTAGGAGATTTTACTATTGCTCTTGGTGGGGTCACCCATGCTAGAGAGGTTGAAGGACAGGACCCAGACAAAGGGTACGTCACTTGATGGTGTCACATTATAAATACCATTGGGAAGTAGTAATTTTTCATCTCCTCTATGATTTAATCCCCTCTTCCCACTGGAAAACTACCTTCCTGCATTTTTTTCTACACAGATTTAGCAAAATTTATCATTTTGTACGTAGGTTTAATACAAAGGATGTATTCTTGAAAAATAATACTTTAATTAACTATATTGATGAACAATTTTTTTTGAATTGTCACTTTGCTTGTGCCCTTGGTGAGGGCCAGTCTTGCCACCCCCTTCGTATGGCCCTGATCTCATGACTCTCACATTACTTAAACATGAAAGAGGACTCATGAAAACAAAATACAGGACATGGCATTGGGGCTATTAGGAAGCATGGACTAAATATTGGGCCCTTGTTGCTTCCACATTCTTCATTCGTTTGCCTCACAGCAGAGAACAAATCCACCATATCTCAATCTAGAATTTGAAGTGGAAGCGTTGAGTAAAAGAGCCTCAGTTGAATCAGCCATCTTAAAAGACATCAGACGATTTCTACCAGAGGAGGATCTCTTTAAGTAGAATCTGTCAAAAACATCATATAGGATAATCTAAGGAAAGTATGAGACAATGCTGTCAACCTGATATCGAAATCAAGAAATAAAATAGAATTTGAAAAAGCAAAAAAGATTTTTACCTGTCCTGCATGATTTGGGAGTCAATAGAGATTGTCAATTGTCCAAAGAGATGATGGTTTACAACTTTCCCTCTCCTGGAAATGCCTCCTGGCCTGTCAACATGACACAGTGGACTCCACCAAGATAACAGTGATAAAGATAAAGTAGGCAGTGGGATGTAAAAACAAAAACATCCCCTACAGCAGGCACAACCAGTGAGAAAAAAGTGATAGATACCCAACAGCCGCAACACTCACACGTATATGACGGCGATGCAAATAGCAACACTCACTTGGCTCCAGAAGACGCTCGCTGCAACACAAGAGAAACATTGAGCCAAACATGCTCCCAACATTGAAAGTGACATTGGCAGTCTTGTCTTATCATCGCCAACTTCACACCTTCTACTTGGGCTTTGAAGAACAGCTGTTTCTACTTTTTATTGGGGAACTATTATACAGAAAAATAAAAGGCGGTTGTCTCTAACACTCTCAGAATGACTCAGCAATGAGAGTGGACAACGAAAACTCTCAAGGCCAACAGGTGTGTGCTTGGTGGGTTTGTTCAATTGCTGAGGACAGAGAGAAACATCATCATCATCAGCTCTCACTAAGGGAAAGGGTTCAGGTCTTCACTTCTCAGAATTACCGTGTATGCACGAATCTATGACGAACCCGATTCTAAGACGACCCCTCTTTTTTCAAAATCTACAATGGGAAAAAAGGGATGGACAGATCCAGGATTTTTTTCTGATCCGGAACTGGACCGGATCTTTGATTTCAGATCTCGAATCCTTTGGTTATTTTTGGATCCTAGTGTATTTTTAATAGCATGCTATAAAACAATGTTATTAACTTAAGTTGCACAACTGAACACATCTTTCAGAACTTTTATGAGCCGTGTCCGAGGCTGATGAAATAGATGATGGTGAAGACATTGTGCTAGGGGGATCTTAAATAGAGGAATCCAAAGAGATCAAAGTCATCAGGATCATCAGTCAGTGTGCATGATATTAAATGTGAAAGTAGACTTCCGTCTTCGAAAAAATGTTGAACCGGAGTGGAATTCAACATTTTCTGACATACCGTGGAGTTTGCCTCACTTTTCGTTGCTTTCTCGTGGAAGATGTACGGACTAAGGTTTCATCCACAGATGCTTAGAGGCAGGATACCTTGCTAAAATGTGTTTGCAGACCGTCACCATTTATACTGCTGTGATGGATTACTGGCAGATAAAAACTACAGTTTTCATGATTAGACATAGTTACGATAGGGCTATTTCGGAAGTTATTTCAAACATACGTGATTTTCACCACATTGAAGAGATAAATACATATATTAAGCCTATATCAATAATTTTTGCTGGCGCAATACTAGGCCATGATATGAACTATATGAGCCCAAAATGTCTATAACCTGAAATGATCCTTTGATTTTGAATCCTGACCTTTTTCATAAGAATATTTTCAATACAATTGTACCAATCGTGTCAAGCGTGAGCCATGTCGCATTTCTTCATTGGCGCTTTGCTGCGATGGTAGTGCCAAGGACAACCTGGGCCTCTGATTTGGCCAACTTCTTCATCTTAACCGAGTAGCTCACTCTCCCCCCACCCCTGCCGACACCAGATACTTTTTTGCGTCGCATGAAAGGCAGTGCTTAATCATTCCTTGATTAGCATAGGCTGAGTTTCTTCCCCCTCTCGGCTCGTATTTTGGCTCGGGTAAATTCTCGACACCAGCTGCGATCATCCTATCCTGCTGACTCTAAAAGCATTAACTTCTCATTCCCCTGCATGCCCTTTCACATCTTCACCTACGTCCCTCACACACTCAAGATGAAAAAACATCACGGCTAATTTTGGGACAAGATGAAATTCATGAACATGGGACACATTCTGCGAGAACGATATGGGAGTCAACCGAGAAGATCACTCCTTCCCCTTGCACAAACAATGGATGTTGCCATAATCAATTTGCAATGTTCATTATTCACTTGCATCATAAATTTTTATGGAGAGTTTGGAAGTAAGGCAAAAGTTGAAAGATCCCCTGCAAGTAGTGATATATTTGGAGATATTGCTACTCTCGAGATATAAATGGAAATCAACTTCCATGAGTCAAGCTGCCTTTGCATCAAATTGAGTCATTGATCCATTCACTCATTTATTCTGTGATGACAAATGATTATTACAGGCAACATGCGATGAGAGAATTGGAACTCTGATCTCTTTTTACTTTTTGTTATAGGATGCATCATTCAACATAGCATGAATTTTAATATTTCGGATCCAGATCTTATTTTTTTGAATGAATTAGGATCCGATATCAGTATCCGGTGAAACGTAATATCTGCAGATTTTTGGATCCGATTTAATCATCCCTAGAAAAAAGTCATGGATTTTGCTTCCGATTGTAAGATGAACTTTACACTTTTCTTCGGAAGTCCCGAAGGGAAAAAAACATCCGTCTTAGATTCGTGCAAATACGGTACTTTTCCTACTTGAAGTTGATAATTTTCATAATGTCTCACTTATTAGCCAAGTGAGCTACAGATATGGGGGTATCACTGAATTTGTTTTCACCACCAGAATTAATATCATAATATGTCTTGAAACGGGCAGCTAAAGCAGTAGAACAATATTATCCTGCCTTAAAAGGTTATAATTAACGCCCATTATGCATTCACTTGGATCAACCACTCCTAAAGAGGATTTAGTTTGGAGCATTAATTAGTGATATTACCACATCATGTGAAATTAACATTCCAGCAAGATGGTGAAAAACATCGAATTACTGCAAAGTTTTTCCACCTGATCCTCTGAATGATGGATTCCTAAAAAAATACTATTTTTATCATTGAAGAGAATTTGCTACGATCTAGAGGCCAGCCAAAATTTGGAGCCAGCCAGTATGGTATGCATCACATTAAGGTAGCCAACCCCAGCAAAAACAAAAGTTGGTATCTGCATAAAAATGTCGAAGTACCAAAAAAGTGCTGGATTTTTTAAGTTCTACTATACTCTAATAAATGCACATACACCAAATCTTAAGCCCAACAATGATACTTATAATATAAATAAAATAAATGGCAGCCTTTTGAAAATTTTGCAGCCAGGAGCAATAATTAAAGAGGAAAACAATTTTGCTAATTTAACCAAGCGATAATCAACAAACAGGCATCTATGATTATTCATAGCAAACCTCAACTAAAACTGCCATGTTATTATCATTGAATGAAATTTAAAAACTGATTTTTTAGAAGGAATCCTTACCAAATGGGTTTGTCCCCTTCATTATGGTCTATTCGAGCTAAACCACCAATGAATATGCTGAGACCCACTTTCACATAAAATGTTCGAGGGATAATCATCCTTGACCCAGGAAGGGCATACTTCATCTCATCAGGGGTAAGAAGATCCAAAGTCTTTAAAAAAATGGAATACGATAATTAGTAATATGTAGTAAGAAAATTCAAACTGGAGAATCAATAATCTAATAGGTACCTCTCTTATCTTCACTAACAGAATCAAATTATACAATAAACAAAACTTCATTTATATTTCAGTAACATCTTACAGCCTCAAGAGTTGTCAAAAAAGTGTCTATATGACTCAAAATGCCTATAAAGAAGATGAAGAGATGTTTGCACCATTGCGCGTTCGTTTACTTTGTGCGTTTGAATCTCCCTCCTCGACCTTCCCCTTACCTTGCTCATCGCACCGTCTGGAGGGATGGGGAGAGGGGGTGTGCACCTGCACCTACGAGGTGGGAGGGGCAGTTGCAGCTGAGTTCTTTCTTCGAGGAGAGGAGAGCGAACGTCTCCCGAGTCTTATTGGTTTTAGGACGGAGTCCTAATCGGGGATGGTTTGCCGACAGCCAGTGAGTTTTCTTCCCATTCCCTGCTCTTCCCTCATTCCTTTTCTTTATTTATTTAAATTAATTCTCGTGGGTCACGCGTCACAGCTTTTCCCAGCCACGCGTGCCTACAACTTTTTGGTGCCGAAACCCGGGATGTTTCTCCGGGAGTTTTTCGAGGGAGTTCATTCCGTTTTGTGAGTAGCTTTTTCCTTTGTTCTTACAATGCCAGTTGAAGGGGCAAAAGGTAAATTGCCGAGTACACAGGAGCAATTTGACTTGCATCTAAAGTTATTGCGTTTTAAATGTGATCAATTTAAATCTACAATTAGTGCCGCATTTTTGCTTTCTGAGGAGCTCAATGCTTCCGATTTGGAGATTTTCTACCATTCCATTGCCGCAAATATTTCTTGCACGATGTTCTCAATTGGAAGTTGTAAATTCAGAATTTTGTGACGCTCAGACCGATATGTTTGAGTATTGCCATGAATGCAATGAAAGCGATGCATGTCTGGTGGATAGGAGCATTGGTGAGGAAGTGGAAGAAAAGTATTATTTTATTCTTTCCATTTTTCGTAAAGTATCGAATCCTTCCACCGTCAATGAGTCTGCTCATTTGGTTAATGAAACCGTTCAGGGTAAAAGGTCTCGTCTTCCTACCATTGAATTACCTCATTTTTCTGGGGCATTTTCTGATTGGGTAGGGTACGCGATTAATTTCAGTCTGTGGTGCATGATAGAACGGATATTTCCTCAGTTGAGAAACTCACCTATTTAAAGGCGGCTCTTCAAGGTAAAGCCTCAGCGCTTCTGCCCCATTTGGCGAAGCTCATTATGATTCGCCTTGGAGGCAGTCAAGTGAGCATTATGACAATCCTAGAATCCCCGGATTTGATTATCTTGATAAAATCCTGGAATTTACCATTTCATCTACGGGATCATTGTCTTCCATGCAATTATTTGTGAACATGTTTTCCGAAATTCACGCTGCCTTGGGTAAGTTAAAAATTCCTAATTTGGGGGAATTTATTTTGTTTCGATTAGCAGCACGTGTCATTGATCCAGAAACTCAGGCTCTTTTCGAGGAGACCTTGAATAATGAGTCATTTTCCTCTGTTTGTCAACTTTTGAGCTTTGTGAAAAAAAGGATCAAGGTTTTACAAACCTCATTTGGTCCTAATCTGAAAGATTCAATTTCTTGCTGCAAATCCATGCTCACTGCAAAGGTCGTCATGGCGATTTCCGTTGACAATACCCACCCGGTTAAGGAGAAAGGTGAACGAGTCTGTACTTGTCGTTTTTGTGGGTTTCCTCATTCTCTAGTGAAGTGCCCGCAATATATTGAAATGAGCGTTACGGATCGTGCATGTTTCGTAAGCTCGAAAAGGCTTTGAAGCCAGGTCATTGGGCTCCTAGGTGTCAGCAGAAGGGCATGTGTTGCAATATTTGCAAAAGATATCATAACACCACCTTGCATTCTGAACTGAGCTCTGGGCAGTCTCCAATTCAGGCATCAGCATCGCTAAGTTGGGCGTTTGAGTCTCCAGTGTGTTCGCAATCGCAAATTTCTATGACTGCCCTTTCGTTTTGTGTGCATTGTGACCCGGCACACTTGATTGTCCTGGGAACTGCGTTAGTTCATGTGCGGGATGGTAATGGGTCAACTGTGCCCCTTCGTATAATGATCGATTCTGGTAGTCAAGTGTCTGCTATTTCTGTGGCAGCTGCTTGGCGGTTGCAGCTCTTTATCATGGTTCTCTTGTTGGGTTGTCTCAAACCTCTCTAAGGTGGCCGGAGGATTGTAACACTTTGTCGCTCTCACCGATTCATGATTCATTGTTGGTGTTAAATACCAAGGCGGTAGTCCTTCCTCACTTGACCTCCAAACTATCACCAGCTTCCCGCTTCCACCCTATATTCGAGAAAGTATTTCTCACCTTCGTTTGGCAGATCTGGGATTTGATAAGCCAGATTTGGTGGATATTATCTTGGGAATGGACTTATTCCCCAAGATTTTCCTTGGGGGGAAGAATACTTTCGATAATTGTGATCTAAGTCTAATTGATTCCCTTTTTGGATGGATTTTAATGAGAAACATTTTGGATAGTTCTTAGAAAATTCCTACACGTAAAACTTCTTTATGCGTGGTGGAGGAAATTCCACTAGTCAAGCAACTAAAATCATTTTGGGAATTAGAGGAAGCCACAATTAGACGTCACCCTTGTCCAGAGGATGAGCAATGCGAGAAATACTTTTTAGACACCGTTTTGCGAGATGAAACCAGAGGGTATATATAGTTTCAAAGAGGATTTTGCAGCCTTGGCTGGATCTTACAATCAAGTGGCCAATCGTTGGTGCAAACTAGAGCAATGTTTGATTCGCAAACCTCTTTTGAAAGAACAGTATGACCAATTCCTCAAGGAGTATTTCAACCTTGGGCATATGTCCCTTTAAACGTGTCCTGGTGCATTTTTCATTCCCCATCATGCCGTGACAAAAATTACTCTGTCAGGATCTAAATTGAGAGTGGTTATCGACGCGTCCTCTAAGGGAGTGTCCTTGAATGATTTGCTGATGACTGGTCCTAAACTTCAGAAGGACATTTTCGAGATATATTATTAGGATTTTGCATCCACGCAATTGCTTTCACTGCGGACATTGTCAAAATGTATAGGCAGATTTTGCTTTCGGAACACCACCGCAAGTTTCAGCATATTTTATGGCGAGAAAATCCAACAGAGAAATTAAAATCTTTTGAGCTGAATACGGTAACTTATGGTGTTGTTTCTTCCCCATTTCTTGCAATCCGTGTCCTTCATCAAATAGTCAGAGAAGAGGGAAAAGATAATCCCCTCGCTTCCGCGGTGATTTCACGCGACACTTACGTCGATGACATCGTAACGGGTGCCTCTTCCCTCGACAAAGCGCTTGCATTAACGGCTCAACTAATTGAATTATTATCACGAGGGGGCTTTCCTTTACAGAAGTGGGAGAGTAAATCTTCTCAATTTTTGGCTCAATCTCCCCTACATGAACGAGAGTCTACATTTGACTTTGATGGGCCTGACCATTCATTTGTGAAGGTTTTAGGTTTTTATTGGGATACTTATCACGATGTATTTTCCTATCGTGTTACGCTGGATCATTCAGTTAACACAAAGTGGGCTGTTCTATCTAATATCGCACGAATTTTCGACCCATTGGGGAGCTTGTCTCCTATAGTTCTAAAGATTAAGGGTTTTATTCAATCACTCTGGGTCCTTAAATTAGGTTGGGATGATCCCTTGCCATTATCAGCAGCCGATCTTTGTCATGAATTTTCCTCTCAGTGTCATTTGATTTCCCAAATACGTATTCCGCGCTATATCGGCCCCTGTTAAGTCTACTGAGCATCAGCTCCTGGGATTTTCTGATGCTTCTGAAGCTGGTTATGGGGCTGTGGTATACCTGCGCGTAATTTCTCCATCGGGAGAAATCAAAATTTATTTTCTGGCAGCTAAATCGAGGATCGCTCCATTAAAGACAGTCACAATCCCTAAACTTGAATTGTCAGCCTCGCTATTGCTTTCACGACTTCTCTCTAATATTAGTAATACGTTTCGGGATAGAATTTGTATTCACAAAATTTTTGCAAGGACAGATTCTCAGATAGTTTCATCCTGGTTAGCGACGCTACCTCATTTATTAAAAACTTATGTGGCTAACCGTGTATCTGACATTACTGAAGTAATTCCTTCTAATTTGTGGAGACACGTAGCCTCCGATGAGAATCCCACCGATTGCATTTCCAGAGGACTACTACCCAAGCAACTTCTCAATTTCCAGTTGTATTGGTCCGGACCTCCTTTCATTCATTTAAGTGAAGCAATGCCCAGCCCTGATTTTGTACCTGTTGCCACAGATGAGCTACCAGAGTGGAAAGTGGCTTTACTTGTCATGGGGTTGACACAGGTGGATGAATCCTCTGTTGCATGGTTGAAAAAATTTTCCTCTTTTATAGATTCTTAAATGATTTCAAGGGTGAGTGGTTCCAACCTCAAACACCCTTGTCCTCTCAAGAGTGGACACATGCCTTGAAAAAGTTGGTTCACACCACGCAAATGGTTTATTTTGCATCTGTGTTCGATTCGATCAAAACATGCTCCCTACATCCTCAAGAAAAGAAACTCAATAGAACTAAAAAAAAATAGCAAACTTGTTTCTTTTGATGTCAGGAATCTCTTTACTTCAGTTCCGGCTAGAGAAGCTGTCTCGATTACCCTTAAACTGCTCGAGAAGTCTTTAGTCAATAAAGACATAATAAGCGAAACAGGAAAATTATTAGATGTATGTATGGATCAAAATTATTTCCAATTTAACGAGAATTTTTACATGCAGAACCATGGACTATCTATGGGTTCTCCCCTCTCCCCATTATTAGCAGAGATTTTCATGAACTCAATAGAACTCAACCTCTTCAATTAAAAAAACCCATTAGCCAAAAATATCTGCTATTACTTCAGATATGTAGATGACGTCTTATGTTTATGGACAGGTAGTAAAAGACAGCTGCCGTCATTTCTCGAGTTACTTAACTCCCTTCACCCCTCCATTCACTATACCATGGAATTTGGAGGCGACTCCATTAACTTCCTGGACTTGACCATATCCATACGAGAGGAAAAACATCACTTCTCGATCTATAGGAAAAGTACGTTTACTGACGTGATCATTCCCGCTGATTCCCAGCATCATTTACCCCAAAAACTTGCAGCCCTTAATTCTATGGTCCACAGACTGGTATCTATCCCCATGAGTGAAGCTAATTATAAAGAAGAATCAAACATAATAATGACTATAGCAACAAACAACGGATACAGTGAACATTTAATACAGAAACTTCTCCGCAAAAAAGTTAATGGCAATACAACCAAGTCTTTGACAAGCCTTCAGGTTATTCAGGGGGAAAAACAAAAAAAGTGGAGTAAGTTACCGTTCCACGGACATATTTCATACTCACTATTGAAACACATCCCGAAAGACAAATATAATGTGAGTTTCTATTCCCCACTCACCATTGGGAAAGTGCTTTTCAACTCTAAAGATCGTGTTAACAACTTGGACAAAAGTGGTGTGTACTTGCTCAAATGCAGTGATTGTTACGGGACATATGTGGGGCAGACTGGAAGAACATTCAAAACAAGAATCAGCGAACATAAACGATGTTTAAAATATAATGATTGTAAATCCTTCTTTGTCAAACACCTGATAGAAACGGGCCATAACAGTGATTTTAACCTAGAAGTGTTACATGTACATGACAAAAGTTGGAAACTAGATACTCTCGAAAAATTTGAAATTATGAGACATAAAATGCTATCAAATGTTCAAATTCTAAATGACGTAACGGTTTTCAAATGTTCCCATCTGCTTACAAAGTGTTTAACTTTGTTCAAATGTAACCTAAAAGACCACAAAACCCGGACTCCACATTCACCACCACCTGTCAACTATCCCAAACCCCCTCCCTCCCCTCCTGCAAATGGCCCAATCCAATCCCAATACCAAAACCCGACTCCCACGCCCCCACCCGCGTAAGTCTTAGCACTCACCCCACCTCCTCTCCCGGAGTATATAAAGAACCCCAAATGTGCCAGATGTATGTATACCTTGACAATGACGCTAAGACGTTGAAATCGATTGGGAATAAAATATACATCATATCGTGGAATAGTACAAAGTCTTTCGTTTAACATGTTCAGTGCAACTAAATTCCACAAAGTATCGCCTGCCTCCATTGACATTAAATTTCAGTAGGCTTACCTCTAAATATAACTGTATCAGGCTGGACCTGGTGGAGGTTGTTGATATTCATAATGAATAAAAAACACTTAGTAATCTTCCACAGATTTATTTCTATGGCACGACGCGTTTCACCACTCTGTAGCATAATCAATTATCATTATGAATAGGCTTACCTCATTAAACATGGTAAATATATATGTAAGTTTCTTGAAATCATGAGCCAGTATGTCAGATCATTTCCTTCTTTCTTTGAGAAAAGTTTGATAAAAATTGTACCATATCAACAATAGAAAGTGAAATTAGGAGGCCCCCGAGTTTCGTTTTTCACAGGGCCCCTCAATCCTTAAGGGCAGTCCTGCGTGCACACAACCAAATTACTATTTTCTCCTTCGGCTAAGTTTTCCTTTTCAAAATTACCAGCTGTGGTAGTTTATTTCCATCTGCAGTGCAGGCAAGAACAACAGTGTAACAATTTTTTTCATACCCTGAAGTTTAGATAGTTATTGCCTTAGTGCCCTTAGATTACGCAGTTTTATTTGAAGGAACATCGAAAGTGAGGGGTACTTCATCCATGTTGCCAATTTGACCCATTTCAAAATTTATTTAAAGATTAGTTCAAATTGTCAAAAGAAGCAGAGGAAATAGACTCCTATTAATTCATATCGGTCATCTAGTTGACCATCAGCTGGGAGAGGTTTCTAATCTTCTGAAAACGTGCATGTTGCCCAAGGCTATAAGTCCCAAGTGATGTTCGCTGCAGCCCGCTCAACAGCTGAGTCCCTCCCCCTGTGCTGAATCACTCCTGGGATTTTTTTCCCTACCGTGCTTAATTCTTTCCAGCTCAACTCGAAAGCCCTGTCTAAATAGAAGTTTGCAGCAAACGTTGGGAACTTATTTTGTTTATGTTATTTCTTGACATGGTTTCTCTAACAAAAATGAATTTGCTAAAATGATGTCCAACATGCAGGAAATGGTTGTTGTGATTTGGTTCTCCTTGCACGGGAGCACATGCCTACACTACAAAATACCTTTTGTCAGCAGAAACTGCATTTGCCATCGGCGCACGTCCCGCCTGGCCACCACCTTGCGTTCAGAAAAGAGTTACCACCTACTGGCCCATAACCGGGGGGCCCCTTAGCAAAAATGGGTGAATGGCACAGAATTTCTGAAGGCACTATCTTGGCTCACAGTGCATTACGGCACAAGATTTTGTACAAGCTCTTCAATCATACCACCATATAGTCGAATTTGAACAAAATCGGCAAGGAACACTTTGTGAGTGTTCATTGTGAGCTGGCAAAAGATTTAACTTCTGAGATGGCAAATATGACAAAACTCTTCATTCCTCAAAGATATTTTCCCTACACACATCCAGTGCTAATCAACACAACACCATCATGCTTACACGCTCAAAATTTGGAATTCCAGGAGTATCATGACACCACCTCATTTCCTCATCCTTCCGTCTTCTAGTGGACATGCCAAGATGCATCAACTTCTCTTGGCTTAGGGGGATTAATGTGCGCCTCACTGCGCTGGTGCCCATTTCACAGTTTATGTCCTCGAGATCACCCACAGCAAAGGTATCTGCCAAATTAGACAGGCCACATTAATGAATGTCAATTTTTAAAATGGCCTTAATCAATATTCATTCATAATGAAACTTAAATGTATTAGCATATTGGAGGAAACAGGATAACTATGGTATGAATAATTTCTCAATAATAAATAAATACACCAAAAGTAAACTGTACATCACCAATAAATAAATGCTAATGCAATGGTTCCTTTGTTTTACTCAGTGCGTAAGAAGTTGTTTTAGCTTGCATCACTTCCATTGCATGAGGTTGGATACACATAAGAATCCCAGTATTTTATCACTGAAGTTTAAAAGTAACCGACATCATCATGGTTCAGTATTACAGTGGTCCCCCATTGGACCGTTTGTTAAGTAAATTAAATTGTACAGTGAACCAATGCACTATCACTTGTCACGTTGAAAGATCTAAGGCTTTCCCGCCGTGTAGCAATATTGGTGGTACTTCGGGTTTCCGACCAGGTCGAACTCTCCATTTCTGCCGACGTTTCGATGGACGAGTCGTTCATCATCCTCAGGGCAAGTGTGAATCCTCATGCCCTGAGGATGATGAACAACTCATTCATCGAAACATCGGCAGAAATGGAGAGTTCGACCCGGTCGTAAACCTGAAGAACCACCAATATCACATGTCACGTGTTTTCCAGGCACAAAAGCATGTAAAAATATTAAATTACATAAATAATGTACTGATTTAGGTATGAAATCCTAGGATAGATGATATTAACTTACAAACACTAATTGACATATCTGCATCAACTCAGTATTTTTTTCATTTTTCCCTTGCCACACTTGCCAGCCACTCTGTGCATACATCTCTTAATGTTCCCTTGGTCCATTGACCCAAAACTCTAACGGTTCTAAAGTAGACATTATACCGCTATTATGTATCATGGGCGAGATTTTTCTTGCCCTCTACATATCTGCACCTCTGCAAGTACCTCTGTGCCATCGTGTATCAGGGGGGTTGACCACAATTAAAGGCAAAGCATGCAATGCCATTACTTATATGGCATCAACACAGAGGTGCCACCTTTGAAATGCAATGAGGGAATTTAATGACTTTTAAGGTCTTTTAGCAAGACTCATCAACCCAGAGAACTCATTTTGGACTTCCCATTCTCTCCATGCCAGGATCCACTTATTCAAATGCTGCATGTATGTGGCATGCAGGCTACAAGTTCAGACATGGCAAAGTCAGGAAGCTATAATGAAAGAGCAAGTAGAGGAAAGAAAAAAGATGATACAGAGTGGCTTCTGGTTACAGCTGGGCCTGACTGTAGGTTTTCCCAAACAAGAGCATGGGAGCAGCAATGATGGTAATACGGCTCGCCAATTTCTTGAAAACGTAGTCGTTTCTGCCAACACCACTGGCCTGAGTGCAAGGCTCCTCAATCGATTCCACAATTTTCTACAAGAAATTTCCTGTGGACAACAAATAGATGCGGATATGTCCGATGAGTATGCATTGAAGACAACAACATGGCCATTTTTGCAGCTATATCTATGGTGCTATATGCCAACAGCTATGCACAAAATATGTAATCATCCTCACTGTGTAGTAAATGTAAATATGTAGTTCTATTGCAAGGCAAAGAAGTCATCGCAACCTCCTTGCATCCATGGAAGAACAGGAGTTATGCCAAAAATATTTAAAGCATTTTCACAAAGATTTTTCAAGGAAATGCTCAAGGATGAAAACAATGGAAGACATTTTTAGTAGGTTTTTGGTTTCGTTGGATCCAGTCATTTCGAGCAAAGGCAGCAGCATAAAAAAGTGTCGGCCCTTGAGCAGTCTTGCAATTGATAGTCTCTCCACCAATCCAGAGCACTAAAGCATATGTAGTGGGATATCTGATCTGATCTTCATGAAATATTCATTAAGTGTACATAGATGAAACAATCAATGTGATTCTAAACTTTCAGCTATTTGTAATGAACCAAAAAAAAGTTCATATCATTTTGTAAAACAACTTTTTCTTAGTATTGGATTGTCCCAAAAACATGATCTTGGGTTATCAGTTCTTTGCGGCTTTAAACAATCATTATCCATGTTAAGTAATTGATTTAAAAATATTTTAATGATTATCATTACCTATTACCTAGTTTTAGTTGTTTAGTTCTTAGTTGTGAACTGGCCATATTCACCAGCCAGGAGGTGAAAGTCGGCACAGCATTGTCACTTAGACTTAGTTTGGTGGCCCCAGATGACTCTCACTACTTACTCAACTGTCTCTCATCTGCAAAAAGCTTACAACTATGGGGTGCTGCTTCATATAAAATTTCTCATTATGTTCTAGGAAACAGGTAATACATATTTAATAAAACACACCAAGTAATAATACTGGGAAGGTATGTCCACTGCATGGTAATCTGACTGAATTAAAGTCATGGAAAAATTGACTAATATGTAGCACTCTCAAATATTCTTGAAAGGTCTGATAAGGTATCTCTCATGGGTCCTCTGTTTTTATTATTCCCTCATATCCAATGGTACAAGTAAGCCCACGTCCACCCTATAATGCAAGCACAAAATAGTGTCATTGTAAGAGCCCAAGAGTGTCCCCCAAAAAATGGAAAATTTTGCAAAATTGAATGAAAATGAGAGCCTAAATGAACCAAGTGAAGATCAAGCAACACTTCATAGAAATGCACACAAAGATTCTCTAGTTAATTTTTAATAAATATGGCATGCTCTAAACATCACATGCTGTTGCATATTTTATGTTTATATTGGTGTAATATGGCGGATAGAGTAAACTTGATGTATTATTTGAAATATGCATGGCAATGAAATTAAAAAAATGTTATCTTGCCATATAAAAATAAGAAAATCAAAGCAAGTGTCAAAAATCGTAGCCATGACAGAGAACTGGAACTGGCAACGAGAAGCAAAGCTAAAATCCAAACGGGAACAGAAGAAATTGGAACCAACCCATCACTAATAAACGCATATAAACATCAGCAGTTCCCATTGTGCAGGCTTTGAAGTCTGGCTCAGGTTTAGGGAAGGAGGGAGTGTTTCCCACAGTCAGTATGCTTATGCTATTTACTACGTGGCATTGCAGATAAGATAAGTATAGAGGTACACGAAGAGGCAGTTTGCTATATAATTCAACACGCTTTCACCCTAACAATTGCCAAGAGCATCAGTTTAGATTGACTATTCCTACAATGACACAGTCGATAATTTACTTGTTAAATGCTAGTAAAAACATAATAAGGAAACAATATTATTAAAGTATCAAGTTTGCCTTTGCAACATATGATTTCTAGATCAAACATAGACACAACATAACACTTGATTTAAAGATCATAGTGTCTTATCAATCTTGATTATTTACAAAAAAATTACCAGGAGAAGCAAGATATCCTTTTTGTTTTTTGGAGGAAGAAACTTCTGATTTCAGAAGTTTTTTCTCAATGTGCTCCAGCTGAAGACGTTTCATCCTTTGAAATATAAGCATCCCAGCAGGGCGAGACATCGGAAACTGCAAATGGAAAAAAGAAGGTGAAAAGGTGCAATGGCACTTTTCATCTCTACATGGGGATACCCAAAGAAAATAAGACTGAATCTGGTGCACGATCTTGATATGTATAACTGCAAATTCTGCAGCTAGGTGAATCATTTTAACAGTTTTGTGGAAATTTGTTCAGTGGGATGTTTTCTCTTTTGCTCATACAGAATTCTGCATCAGTTTTTCCAGGAGCTTGTTAATTAACATGTACCTTTATCCTACTTGTGAGGAGGAAATCGAATCAGTCATCAACAAAATCAATGCGAAACACTCAGCCGGGAGGAATGAGGTTCCCTGCTCCCTTCTGAAGGGTAATTGCATAAAATATCTTCTTACTCCTATCACTCATTTGGTCAACTCTTTCCTCTGGCATTTTCCCCAATAAATTAAAAATGGCAGTACAGTAAAACCCCCATACAACGAATTTGTTGGGACCAGAAAAATTACTTCGATGTAGGGGGTTTTCGATGTATGGAGGTGGTGTGCGGGTTGCATCTCCAAAGGGGCATCCAAGTGTTCCGCGTGCTTTGCGATGCAAGTCGAGTAAATATCTCAATCTTGCTTTATTCACCGTTAAAACCTTTCCTAGAGTGATGATAAACAATTTTTATTATTTACCATCAAATACCGTGGCTATCACCGTGTTATTTTCAACCTGCGTATTTCTAATTGAAATTATTGTTTTTTTCGTCGATTCTGCTCTACGCCTCATCGCTTTCTTTAGTTACGGTCTGAAAGTAAAGGAGCGCCAAAATTAATGCCTAAGGATTAGGTATATTTAAAGTGCTCCATAATTTTTCTGAGTATCTAGTCTATATTATTCTTAGAGTGCAATAATTTAAGTCAATATCAATTGGCAGTTTTATGCAGCAATTTTGCTTGAAAGAGCACATATTCCCATTTATACTCCCGAAATGAAATGCACTGTTGGAATCCCATTGAAATACCGGTAAATATCTATGTTCGTGACCAGAATATACTAGATATCGATAAACGACGATGGAATATAGGTGGGGCGAGTTAGTTACCACGAGTAAAAACGTGGCAGTCGGCAATGCATTGAGGTCACAATGGCAATCTCAGATGATAATGCATTGACGATGCCGTTAACGCGTGTAAGAGTCGCACCCCTCTTTTTATGCGTCGAAGTTGAAGAAAAAAATTTGGGGCTTTTTTTTCCTATTGCGAGGTGTTGTGGGACTAACTTCGAATTTTCGGCCATTATCAAAGCCGCTAGCGATATTCTCTTATAATTTACGCGGCATTTTCCATAGGCATGTATGGACCTCGGAGGCAAGTTTTTACTTGTAGCCTAGGCCCTACAATGCTTGCATTGTTTATTGTCCTTTGGAATGTGTGGAGTAATTGATATTCATTAAAACAAAACAAATCCGACCTCGCTACAATTCGTGTTTAGTTGGTAAGTGCGGACAGTCGCACCGAGCTCTAATTTATAAATCCGAATCCCCCCACCATTTTCCTAATGCACAAGTCATAGTCGCTGTAAGTCGCCTTTTAAAACGTGGTTAACTTTTACAAATTATATTTTGCTGTAAACGATGACGAGTGGGAATGCAAACACGTTAAATTCAAAATACCCCAGCGTCAGCCACGTAAAAAACGAACGATAAGGCGTAGATACGACATCAAAACTTGAAAAAAGTCAAACTTTGAAAGAAATCATAACTGTCTATGGAATTTAAAACAGTTAATATTTCAATATGGTCCAACAAAAATCTTCAATGAATGACAAAATAAAAAAAATCATGATTTAGGTACATACATAAAAACGGCTGACTTACTAGTGAGACGGGCGTCGCAGTACGGTGGCACGCACGCGCATGTCCTGTCACAGCTCGTAGATTTTCCCCGAAAAGACCTTCTGTCTCTATTGGTATGAATAGTGCAACCTTATCCTTCCTCCATCTTCTAATGCACGATTCCGGCACATCATGCCTTAGTCCGGCAGCGCGGTTTCCTACATCCTCAGCGTCTTTGATGACTTAAAGCGCTTTAATTATTTCAACTACCGTGAAAGACCACAACTTTTTGCCCTTGTTCGTTTTGGAACAACACTGACCTATATTGACGCATGCACAAATGTTAATAGTCATATAATTCTCTCAGTTGAGCTTAATGCAGGTGCATACAGTCACTCAAAGTTGTCTGGTGACAGAAAATGAGAAAGTTAGGGGGGTGGAAAATTCCAGTGCTTGCACTTGTCGCACGGCCAATCGCTGTCCCCCAATTGCACCCCACACGCTTGCCTTGTCAAACAACAAGTTTTTAAAGTTATTAGGCAACTGCATCCCCCGTAAACAAGCAAGCCAATGATACCCTCCCCTTGATGACTCACGCTAAGCACCAAGGTCACTATGCTCTCGAGGGACTTGCCTCGGCCACGATACGCGCGGTGCGAGCCGCGGCCACGATACGAGCGGTGGTAGGCAAGCGATAGAGTGGCAACGATGAGTTTTATGTTCCTAATGTTTGACATGGACCACAGTCGAACCCAGCCATGATAGACGTGAGTGGCATAGGTGCCGCTCGCCACCAATCCCAGATATTAAATATTTCTTGTGCCGTTCTTCTCATTCTGTGGTAAAATGTCGGCCGAGAACGTTCTGTCTTCTGACAGTATGTACTGCCATTTCAGATTCTGAACTTATCTTAGGACGAATCACTGCTCGTTTCGTGGCCACTACCACCCTGCCGCGTTATTTCTCTGCAGCCCACCGCTCATATCGTGACCGAGGATCGAAGGCTGGCACATAAAAAATTCGTGTCAGAGGCGCACCCTCATTTTCGGCTGCGATTTCTGGGAAAAAAGATATCCTCAAGCAATCGAGCAAATATTAGGGCGATCTCGAGCAAACGCACCACTTGCCGGTTAACAGACCACATCCATCAAGGTTAAGACGGCAATAGCAATATTTGGAAGAGAGGTTACTCCAGATTTTCCTTTGGGATGGGGACAGAGTAGATAAAATTGGCTCTCATTGGTTGAACACCAACCAATGAAGTTTTGAATACTTCGCCCTCCTAACGAGGGGAGTGTCCGATAAACGGGTCGCAGATCTCGATGAAAATTCGTATGCATATAGAACTCCGAATGCTTTTCACGAATCACTCCACATATGGGCGTATAAATCCAATAGTTAACAAAAAAGGCGTTTAAACATATATAGATGTTATAAAATCCCTATTTATCAGCCTGCGGCATCAAGGGTGTGGTCCATTGATTAGCGTACGGGGCTGCGGTGCAGAGGGACCATGTTCGATTCCCGTCGGCGACAAATTTTTCATGCTTACTTTCTTTGTTTTTCCTTTCTGGAATTCTGTTAAAATCTAATTTTTACTTTTCTATTAAAAGTTTTTTTTAACGAGTGGAAATATTTTTCTTTTGCGAATAACATAGGACTTATTTTTTTTCCCCGCAAAATTTCTTTGTTTCCCCATTCTTTCACCACGCAAACTTGATTTGTTCCTTCATTTGCAAGACCTCCTGTTGATATCATAATTATACAATAATGAAAATAATCTGCAAGTGGTCACTCGCCATTTAAAACACGAGCCTTTCTCGACGAGCCTTATTACAATGTATTTATTTGTACGTCTTTAGATCGCGAAATGGTGATTCGATTACAGAAATTAGTAGATAAGCCGATCACATTTTCCCCTCCTTTTTTCAAAGCACAACAATACAAGAAAACGGGGATCTTTGATCGTGGGTCTTATAAATAATGATGTAACAATTATTTAGACTATTTTATAATTATAATATCAACAGGAGGTCTTGCAAATGAAGGAACAAATGAAGTTTGCGTGCTGAAAGAATGGGGAAACAAAGAAATTACGTTGACTTCGCGGGAAAGAAAAAAAATAAGCCCATTGGTATTCGCGAAAAAAATATTTCCACTCATTAAAAAAAACTTTGAATAGAAAAGTAAAGATTAAATTTTAACATATAATTCCACGAAGGAAAAACAAAGAAAATAAGCATGAAAAAATTTATCGCCGACGGGAATGAACATGGTTCTTACAGGCAGGTGGACTGTCTTAGGATAACCGTCCACCTGCCTCTCCCAAAATAAAATCGGATACCGAAAGGTAATTTGAAACCATGGAGCTCCTCCCATTCAGGGGTCCCGGGAATGTAACCCAATATGGGAAAGTAATCTGATACGATTTAAAAAGGGAAAATTGAGCTCCATCCTCACCACCTGCACCTTCGCAAAAGAGGTGGGGCGGATGAGTGAGAGTGGAGAATAGCCCCCCTGATCTGATCTTTTCAGAGTATTTTTCTGTATTGGGTTACGTCTTGCTGGCTGGAACTGACTGGTATTCCCCCTCCCCTCTTGGTGCATTACTCATCCACCCAACTATCACCCGGCTCAGCTAACGCGGAGCGGAGCTTTGGCTTCCCTTACACGTTTTTTATTGTGGAAACCATCAGAGTTGCTGGTTCCCACCATAATAAACGTGTAAACGAGCCTTCACCGAGCGAGAGCGTCAAGTTTCCTTCATGCCCTCTGCTCTGTAGGTCTCGGATGTAAACATTTTCGAAGCCCGGAGCGGAAGGGTTAAGACGCGGTACTCTCCGCTGCGGTTCAACTTCCTGCTCATTACGTAAATGTTTATGGAAAAATTACCTGTAAATGAAGAATGCTACATTTTTTTTCTCAATAATTCGTTCTAGAGGGGCACTTTTCATGTTTTGGGCCCAAGCGCAGACTTCGATGTATGGAGTTTTCGTAGTTAGAGAGGTTCGTTACGGGAGGTTTTTTTGCGTGTATTGTCCATTGGAAGGGTCCGGGACCGGGCCAATGACTTCGAAATAGGGAGTTTTCCTTAAAATTTCGCTGTATGGGTGTTCGTTGTATGGGGGTTTTACTGTAGTTACCCCTTTTCATTCATAAAGCCTGCTTCCATTAAACAATTTTAAATGTTTTCTATGAACAAGATACTTAAGAATGAGATTCTACTGCATAAATTCCAGGTTCAATTCCATTTGCCCTTTAACTATTAATGCTTTTGACAACACAGTTTAAATTTTTCTATTCAACCAAACGAATGATGTTTAAAACTGGTGTTAATATTTCTACGCAAGAGAACAAACAATATTTGAACAAGGCTCTGCAGCTAAGCAAGACGTAAGGAAATAAAAAAGGTTCTAGTTATCATTAATGACCACTTCTTGGGCTGCTGTGCCCTTTCTCGGCCAGGAGGTAATCTTGACCCTTCTTTGCGGTGCGAGCCCCGCTCAAAGCATGTGTCCGTAGTCAACTGCAAAGAGTTAATGTAGATAAACCAAAAATAAAAGTTTCTACGTACCCTGGAAATTGAGACTTATATACATTCACAGATTTTAAACAGAGCACTACCGTTATATTTAACGTAATTAGTGCAAAGGAAACTCTGAACTAATTAGGGAATTTTTATGCTAGAGAACTTAATTTTTAAAATTAATGTACTGTAATAAATTATTTAATGTAATTTCAAAAATCAATGGTAGAATTTTGTTTAAAAGCTGTAAAGGCACTGTCAAAACTAAAGGATTTCACTTCTGATTCAACATATCTTGAGAGGGCAGAAACTATTTTTTTATTCAAATCATTGCATTAACAAGTGGTTGATAGTCACCACATGCCGTAATTGGCTACCCCATTGGCATGCAGAAAGGGGCGAAGATGCCCAGTGGCCGAGGAAGGGTCCGGCACCCCGCTGGGTCCGGTCCCAAGATGAGGAAAACATACCTGAGCTATTCCTAGCCACTCGAAAGCTCCGTACAGGGAGGGCAAAGAAAATTTAGAGGCATACGAGAGAGGAGAAGCTTTTTGAAACCACCAAAAAACACCAAATTGCAAAAGGGTTAATTTTTTACTCCTGTAAGGACTTTCCATTGCCATCAGGTAGAATTGAGTACCAAAGAACCCAGTCAAACTTATCTAACAATCTATGATAGAGACTGAGAGGACTACAGTGGTGTATCAAACTACTTGTAACATTTATTTTCCCGCTGGGAGTTTGCCTTCACTGGCTGACCCTATGCGGGCTCTGGAGTGCATTTCATTAACCAGACGTGTTGCACCAGTAACCTGGGAGACGGCCACGCTCGCCTCGCTTCTACTGTCCTCACCCCTCCTCCTTTTCTCCCCTTCCCCCCCTCCCCCTCAATTCTCTCCTACTCCACTCTCACTTCCCTCTCATAGTAGTTTGGCTTGCTGGCGATTTTTTCCATTGGAACTAACTGGAGGGAACACTGAGAGCGAGTCTTGGCGATCAGCTGGCAGGGAGACGGTGGGTTTGCATGAGGAAGACTTGAGCGTTCTTTGAGAATAGCAAGGCTTTGAGGAATGATCTCCTCTGACCAGTAATCGAGTGGTCCGCTCGTAACTAATATTTCACCCGAAGGATATAAGTCTAATTGTGAGACTCTTCGGTAAGTTATTTTGGCTACTAATTTACGTGTTACGTGTATATATTTCTCTTTACGTAAATCTCTCCGGCCAATCACTGAGGGAATGGACTCCTGTTTCTGTTCTCTCTACAGGGTTTTAGACATGGTCCAGTCTTAGTCCAAGACTGGGTTTTCTCATTGAGACTTCTCTCTGCAATGTGGCTTTGGGAAGCAACTAGGTTTCCCAGTGCGGATTATTAATTGTAGTCATCCCAATTCCTGCAACGGTCAGGCGACGCAGCTTGGAGAAATGACACCCATTTAATCCACGCCACATCCTTGTCTCAATGTTTAAGTATATCTCTGATCTAGGCAAAGTACCTTTGCCCATGAGGTCTGCCGGTTAATTCGGCTGGTCATTACATCAAATATCCTAAGGACTTAGTTGTGTCATAATCGAAACTTTTGGCAGCTGTGTTTGTGATTGTTGAATGGGATGGAATCTGACTGCTACCCTCATTTCCTGTTGAATGTCAAGAGAGAGATTTTCTATGTCCTATTGTCTTGTCTCTCTATGTAACCTTTTCTGGTAATTGGCATCGTGAGTGTATTTATGTCATGCTGTGTTTGTAAAGAGGAAATTGCGATATCCCTCCTTTGAAAATCAATTGCAAAATATCCCTATTAGGCCTTCTTTACCGCTTCACAGAAATTAAAGATCCCATAGCACTCCATTCCTACTTCTCAACAATTGTCCTTCCCATAGTATCATATTACTCTCCAATATGGTCCATATCAGCCCCGACTAATCTAAAATCCCTTGATTGCATCCTCACTTCTTTGCCAAAATAGTCAAACACAGAGTCCCACATTTCCGCAATATGTCCTCAAATGCTATTCTGTCTTCTCTTTCCATTTCTAATCTCCAAAACCACAGACTTAAAACTGATTTAAAACCCCTCCACAACACCCTTAACTCGACCACTGACTGCCCTGAACTGCTTTCTCTCTTATACCTTAGGATACCAACTCGATCCACCCGCACGCATTCACTACTCCACCTGCCTATTCCTAGGATATCACTCACCCAGCGCTCACCTTTATTTCGCCTCTCATCCCTTCTAAATTCACTCCCTCTCACTGTCGATCCTTTTTATTTATCATGTAACCATTTCACCACCCAAGCTATATCCCACCTGTCAACAAATTAAATATTTTTCCCTTTCCATGTTGGACTCTGCTCTGTTGATTTTTATGTTGTTATTGTATTTTTGTCCTCTTTCATGTTTATTCTTAAATTTTTCACTTTAAATTGGTGCTACTGTTGTTTGTGAACAATGTTTTAAATACATAAATACCCATCGTTGTGTATAGGTGCACTAAGGAAGGATTTTTGAAAAAAAAAAACAATTTTTGGGGTTGTTTTTACCCCATTAATGTTAACTTTTACTCCCATAAGGAAACCATTGAATTCGGTGTATGTGTTTCTTTATTTGCTTTTTTAAATTACTTTCAAGATGTTGGATGGAAATTTAAAAATGCAGTATTTAATTATTTCATTCGATTTTCTAATACACTTCGTTTTTGTCTAATTATGTATTGAATTTTTAGCTCTAAATTCGTCAATTTTTCTTCATTTTAACAATATAAATTTCCTTGGCAACCAGGCGTAAATATATCCATTTAATAGCGATTTCATGAATGGCCATTCATGCCTGCAGCATTTATAGGCCAGGTTCAGTGACTAGTTGATAGTGTTTACCTCAACCTATTTGTGTTTATGGCTTTGACGTAGTATCAGCATTTAGCACGTCACTTTGATTCTTATAGTCACATACAACGGCTTTCATGTTTTCTCTCTCGCGCTGAATTTTAACAGGCACCCTCATCTAACCCTTATTAGCATTATTTATGGTCGCAGTGTGTAATCACATTACCACGTAGTATACTTGGTATTTTTCTGGTCCTGGAATTGATATAGAATATGTATACCATCAAACATATCCTGAGAATTTGAACTGAAAATCATGATACTTGGAACATTTATTTTTCCAAGAAAAATGAACGAAAAGGGATCGAACTGGAGATCATGAATTACATGAAAAGTTTGGTTTTACAGCACTAGCTGAAATGACCTTTTATAAAACAACAAGAACACCTCTGTCCAATTGCTGTACACTTTTTTGGTGGATGATGTAAACCACACCTTCCACAAATAAAGTTGGAATGTTCCACTTGTGCTGCATGACCTGTCCCCTTATTTGTGTCCTTCCGTAGTCCTTTTTGGGCCGTCCTCTCATCCCATTGTCGTCCTCGAGCTCTCCAGAGTTCATCGACCGTAAGATCAATGACAAGTATTCTGCTTTCTGAGTCCAAAGCTTTAATTTCAACCTAAGACCGTTCCGCACTTTGACAGATGGTAATGGCTCTTTCTAGTGTCAAGTCTAATTCCTCCAAAAGTCTAGCTTTAACCCTTTTATCCAGAATACCACCGACAATTTTATCTTTAATCAGGCTGTATTTTAAAGCACCAAATTACATGAATCACTCTTCAATCTTAAATCAGTGACCCAATGATCAACCGATTCCCCAGGCATTTGATTGCACGTAAAAAAATCGTGTCTCTCAATGGTTAAATTTTTGAAGGGTGAGCAATATTGCTCGAACTTGCGCATAACCACTGACAGCATCATTTTATCCACTTCTGTAGCAAATGCAAACATGTTATACTTTGCAAGAGCCTCCTCACCGGCCACATGTAGAAATGACGATGTTTTGACTGCATCGTCTTCCTTGTGATTTTTTGTTGCCGTTAAGTAGATATTAAACGCTTGTTTAAAAGATGTCCAGTTTTTTGACACATTTCCATCAAATCACAACACCCTCGGTAGTTCCAGTTTATCCATTTTTTACTGATTTCGGATATAATTTCAAGGTGCTTTAAATATGCACTTCTGACACCATGTTGTATTCAAGATTGACTCCTTTGTTGAACTCCCATAGATGGCAGCTTAATACAATTAACAAGTGACAACCAAAACAAGTTATCCATGCATAAAGACATTTTATAATACTTAAAATTGTACTACATTTCGTTTTACATGAGCATGCATACTTTGTACAGAATTTACAAGATTATTATTACATACGAGGCATGTCCAAGAATTAAAGACCGTTTGAATTTTGCCGCCACCCGGGGGAACTATTCCGCCAGAGGGCAGCACTAGCTTGAAGCGTGGATTCCCCTTCCACAACACGCCATCTCGCAGCTCTGTATTCCAACCAGTGTGGCCTTGGCAGGCAATAGCGATGGACATCCCAGTGCCGCATCCCACCAACTGTGAAGTTAGCTCAGTTATCCGATTCCTGAACACGGAGAAAGTCCGCCCTATCGAAATTCATCGACGTGTGACAGCCATATACGGGAATGTAATGAATGAGCGCAATGTTAGGAAGTGGTGTGCAGAGTTTTCAAGCGGCAGAACCAACGTCCACGACGAAGAAGGGAGGGGGAGAAGATCATCCATCGACCAAGCGTTGTTGACGAAAATTGAGGGAAAACTTCGAGAAAATCGAAGTTTGACGGTCCGGGATATTGCAGAGATGATCCCAGAAGTCGGCAAATCAACTATTCAAACAATTGCTGCTGGGTGCCAAAAATGTTGACTGAAGTGCACAAAGAAAATTGCATGGAGAGTGCCCAAAAGTTTTTGGATCACTTCAATAGGGAGGGGGATGATTTTTTGGACTTGATCGTGACAGGTGACGAGACCTGGGCGTACCACTGTACACCGGAGTCGAAACAGCAATCCATGACATGGCGTCACCCCGGATCACCTCGCGTCCGAAAATTTCATCAAGCAATCTCTGCGAAAAAAGTCATGTCAACCGTGTTTTGGGATCGTCAAGGAGTCCTCGTCGAATTTTTGCCAAATGGAACCACAATCAACGCAGATCGGTATTGTGAGACTTTAAAAAAAACTTCGAAGAGCGATACAAAACAAGCGCCGAGGCAGGTTGAGCAAGGGAGTGTGTTTGTTGCACGACAATGCTCGGCCCCACACCGCAGCCGACACCACAGTGCTTCTGGCTTCTTTCAAATGGGAAGTTCTTAGCCATCCGGCTTACAGCCCTGACCTGGCGCCAAACGATTTTCATCTTTTTCTTCACCTTAAGCAACATTTAGCTGGAAAACACTTAGAGAATGAGGAGGAAGTCCAGGAAGAGGTGAAGTGGTCACAGGCGGGGGAGCTGGTTGCGGTCACAGGCGGGGGACTTTTACGACGAGGGCATCAAGAAGCTCGTTCCCCGGCTCATCAAGTGCATCGAAGTTGAAGGAGACTATGTAGAAAAATAGTTTATACATGTACAAACAATTCCATGTAGTTATTTTATAAAAATACAATTTTCCTGATTTTTAAAACGAAAATGGTCTTTAATTTTTGGTCATGCCTCGTATAAGCAAATTTCAATGAGAATTCACACAGAAGTTCCAACATGCAGTTAATGGCTGATAGATAGTACCTGAATATAGCACACGTCATGCATTGATTCTTATTCATAAAGGTAAATGATATCTCCCACTTAAAGTCAATGGGCATGATCATCTTCCCCTTATGAATATTATTAAACACTATTTGTGGACCAAGATTGGGTAATAATATTACCATATATGTGGTTATTGTACCATTTGTTTTCCTATTCTTCTAAAATATCTATAAAAAATGCGATTTAAAATATTCTCTGAATTAAATCTCAATTTTCATGTCATGCATAGATTTTTTTAGCCGAGAAAATGTAAAATTCTCAACATTATCCCGGTTCTTTTATGCATTATCGGTAAAATTAATTCACATCTTCATGCGCAAAGCTGGGTCCCGCTTCTAGTTACATCACATAAAGCATTACCTTGAGAACACCTGCAGTAGTCCCAGGCCATGGTGAAGTAGTAGCACACTGAATACCAGCAGCTTTCATGGCCTTGCAGAGGTCAGAATTCAAGAGTGCATTGAATAACGATGATTTGCCTACGTTTGTGTGACCAACCAAATATACATCCCCTACAAAGATTTTCCCACAGAGAAGAAAGAAGAAAATTACATACGACAGCTGAAAAATTATTTTCATCTGAATCACACATTTCTTAAAATTAATCTTTTTAAATTTAGGGTGGGATAAAAATAAGGTTATAAACAGAAATGCTTCAGTTTAAAAGTGGACACTTAAAATACTTCCACAAATGATTAAACCAACAGATAGGATATGCTATCTAGCACAGTATTAATAAAACAGTTTCCAGAATGAATCATGATTCTTGAAAAGGCTGAGATAAGAGAATGATAAATTCAGCCATAGAATAAAATCAGTCTGGATTCTCTCAGCCCCAGGAATCAGAGCAAAGAATTTAAAGCTCAAAGGAATTTTTGACTTATTTGTTATTTTAAATGTTAAGAACACAAGAGCACCATAATCTTACCATAGTTTTTCCAAATACTAAATAGCTTGGTTATCAAACTTTCAATTCCTATTCCAGAAGCGGAGCTTATGAGGAAAACATCCTTAACATTCAGATGTCCATTGGATTTGAAAATTTCTCTAATGTGATCCCTTACTCGATTTAAATAACGATGGCTGTCTGGTGGAAGCAAGTCAACCTTGTTTCCAACAAGAATGACTGGATGTCCTTTTCCTAGGAGCAAATTAAAATTCATTATATTCATTGTCATATCTGAAATGTGGCTCATGTGGACCCACACAAAATTAACATTACCTGAGGAATGAGAAAGAAAGTAATAGAAATAAATCAAGTTACAAACTTTAGAGCAGCACCTGCTCCAACACCACAAACTCGTGAGGGAAGCATTTGAACCTCTATGGTTTGAAAGATGTTAGAATAAAGGATGCACTGTTTTAAGAAAAAATCTGTAAGCCGTAATCAATAAATTGGTACAGGCTGATTGATCAGTATTAATTAGGGATAGAAGGATTAACTTTGCAATTCCCCATTGTATTCCCCCCATTCCCCATTTACAATGTGGAATTGCAAAGTTAATCCTTCTATCCCTGATATTAAGGAATTCCACCAAGTGAGGTCTGAAACCATCGTTTACAGTATTAATTAATCGAGTGGAAATTAATTATTAGTTTGCCTGCCTTATGGACCAGTTAATTTATTACTTAGGCAATCTCACGAGTTCTCAATTAGATGTTAGTAATAGATTCGGCGAGGGCTACAAGTATATAGAGAGAGAAACACATTGAAAGTTTGGCGATGGGAAGCGATATGTTTTGGGATGGGATCGTGGAAGGATGGACATTTGGTGGAGTGACAATGACGATTCATACGTATGGAAAGAATGTGCCTTCACCAACATAGAATGAGGAACAGATATTGCATAAGAGATGCAGGTTTGCGGTACACTTAAAAGACACTGCGTGACATGGGTTTAAGAGCAGGGAAGTGGGAGTATTGTTTTTTATTACTGGGTATAAATCACCGAGGATATTTTTCATTTTATGGGTGCCAGGGAATAATGCGATACAATTTTGAGTCTGTGAGGGTGGTGGGTTTTGATCTGAGGGGCATAATTGGCAGTGGGGGGCAGGATGTTTTGGAAAGAAGCTTTTCAGGTTACTCATGTTTTCTGAGGGAGTGATAGAGGTGATATGTACTATGGGGGAAAAAAGTTACCCAACAAACGGAGCGTCGCCACTATCGCTCTCGGGGGAAAATCGCTTTCCTTTCTGATGGCATATTGTTCTTAGGTCTTGGCCTCGAGGAGGGAAATTCAAACACAGTAAGGTGATGGACTAATCGTCTGAATCGGTGATGGATTCCTGGCTGCTCACATGACCTGAGTGAGTTACGCACTGGCTCCAAGAACGGAGGCTCATTCGATAACCTTGAATGCATTTGAAACGTTCCTTTGAATTCTCTCGTACGGCTCAACTAAAACCAGGTAGTGATAAACAGTTTTCCTTAAGCAAAACTCCGTAGGTAAGACCACAGGCAGCTTATCGCTAAAAGACTAATGGCAGTTGATCGGTAAGTTATGTGGAATGTGGATTTGAATTCTTGTGCTTTTGAAGACACTATTTCTCTGTGATAACTTCCAGGGATATTCAAAACATTCCATTAAATCCAGGAGAGAGGGGATAAATCAATGAGACAGTTGAGGTAGTCTCAACTTCGCTCAAATATTGAGGGCAATGGATTTGAATAGAAAGATAGTATGATGCTGACTAAAATGCTAGAGGGAGGGGATGAGATGATGACAACACGACAAAGAAGGGACGACCAAGATGCACGTCTCAAGATGATGATGGCAGCATTCGTTATCATCCTGCTGACAACTCTGTTACTGTTGGTGGGCTGGCCATGATAAAGAGGACATTATATTTAAAAGCACCTGTATGATGAGAAGTCGCCTCCATGAAGCCGGTATGAGAAGTTCCAGTTCAGCAAGAAAGCCAGAAATTAGCGAAACTAATTAAACGGCGAGGTTAGAATTCGGTCATTCGTAACGGGATCATATTAGAATATCATAACTTTCATCAATGATTAAACATTATAAGTGTTGATTATGGACATATTTAGCAATTGAAAAAATTAATTGTAGGTAAATATAACTTTATTAGTAGATAGTACTTTTTAGAATATTTCCCTATTTAGAAAAAAGTTATATTCCTCCTGTTTGTCACGTATCACCCAAAAAAAACTAGGAAAAATAGATCTGGGCATATAAGTCTGCGTGTTTGGAGAGCTATTTCTGCAGTCGGGCCGGGACTGCTGTTGAGAACACCACCTCGAGTGACGTCTAAGGATTACCTACGCCCGAATCTTTCGTATTTTCATCACTTCCTTACATAAACGACGTAGCAAAGAAATAATATATGTTCAGGTCACCTGTCCCATCCATAGTGCGCGTAACTCAGGAGATTTTTTGATGAGCATTCACACAGTACAGCGTAACCCTTCCCTCTAAACTCACAGTACCAGGATCCAATACAAAATATTTGCGACTTAATGGTCAAGGAATGGCATAATGCCAAAGGAAAGAACCAAGAGACACTGAAAGGTCACGTCTGGGAGGTATGGGAATCTTTGGGTTGGTGCCCTACAGTATTTCAATATTAAATAGGGTCAATGAGACAAAGACTTCGAGGTGTCATTGATTGTGATGGGGGTGAAATTAAATACTGTTTAATAGTAAATCATGAGTTAAACCGTTCGTCAGGACTTCTACTATGTATCTCCATTTTCAGTGGCCGGAAAATTTGTTTCCTTTGCATTTCTTTATGAAGTTGACAGATAATTTGACCAACAGTGCATCTCCCAAGAATTTATTTATTCTCTTTGCGTTTATTTAAAATGAGTTACTTGAAAATACTGTAAAAATATTAATTTACGAATACTATGGTATTAAAAAAAAGTAGCTCTTCCATCTTGAATAAATGCCCTCAATATTTTTAAAAATATCCTGGAATATAATATAACTCTAGTTACATAATTGAAAGCGGTTTTGTACTCAACCTAGAAGCTTAAATAGTTCAACATTTAAAAAGGCTATCAATCTTAAGGAAAATGTTATATCTATCTTACTTACTGTTTTTTTTTTCTTTTTTATTTGCGTATTTATTAATTTATTAGTGCATATTTGTGCATAAAAAGCTTATTTATTTGCCTATTCATTGAATATCTACCGCCATGCTTGAAATGTGCATTGAACATACGTTTGTATTCACGATTAAAAGAGGAAACTCTTATTCACTGCGGTGTTCTTTAAATATCGCAGGTTATAAGGATAGCAGACAGCGGGTGAATCCCAGGACCTTGCTATAGTGCGAAAATTGGAGCGAAGCCAAGAAGAAAAGAAGAGGAAAGAGAAAGAATGCAGAGGAAGCTACGGCGATGACGAGAGCGTTCAATGATACGTTTGCAATGCATACATGGCTGTCTAATGCGCCTCAATTTGGAAGCCAGCGCGAATAACACTCGGGGAAGGCAAGTGGCCAGTAATCCACCATTGGCTTTGACGATGAGTCCATCACCTTACTGCATTCGAATTTCCCTCATCGTTGCCTAGGAATACTATGCCATAAGAGAGAAAGCCGATTTTTCTCCAGAGGGATTGTGGCGACGCTCCGTTTGTTGGGAAACTTTTTTCCCCCATAGTACATTGCTGTAGGGAGTGGGTGTTGTTATAGACTCTGAGGCCAAGGATAGAGAGGGAATATGGAATGGATTCATGGGAGGGGGACAAGGAGGGGGGGGGGGAGGAGTGGCGGTGGAGGAGGGGGTAAGAGGCAATGCGTGAAATTAATGAAGTACATACATACATTGAGATCAGATGGGGAAATGGCTTTGTAGTACCAGATGATGGACAGTTCGGAGTTACTAAGTTGTGTGTTTAAAGAGTTGGTGGGGAGGGCCTGGAGGATGGTGAGGTAGAAGCATGAGTTGAAGAGGAGTTAGTGATGAAGTCGTGTTTAGCAACTGGGAAGTGGGGAGGGGAGGCTCTGTGGCCATTTATGCAAATTGACAGAGGATTGAATGTTTCGCCAACATAAAGAAGGGCACACTTTACACTGCAGTAAATACATTACATAGAAGGAGGTGCAACTGCCATGGTAAGAGATAGGAAATGTGGTTGGGTTATTGGGACTATAGCAAGCAGAAAGATTACATATTATGGGATAGGTTTTATAGTGAGGTCTATGGCAGGGAAAGGTACCGGGGACTTCAGGAGGATCAAAGTGGAAGGGGACAGGCAGGGACATAGAATAATGTTGAGGTTGGCTAGTCTTCCATAGGTAATGGTAGGACATTTGAGAATTATGTCAGTCAGAGGTGAGTGGGCTGTTGTGCAAAATGGGAAAAAGTGACTTGAGGGTGCGGTTAACGTGGTGAAGCTCCAGAATGAAACTGGTGCAAAGGTTCAAGGGTAATTCGGTGGTGGGTCTAGGGCATTATGTGTAGAGCTTGGTGGAGAGTAGGATGCAACCATCAAGGAGAGAGGAGGGATAGCCTCTAGCCATAAAATATAGGGCCATTGAACTAAAAGATCACGAACATCACAATGAAAATTTGAAAATTACAGAAGACATCTTTGTTAAGAATAATTTCCAAAAGAGGATATTAAATCAATTTTATATAGCAGCAATAATCGACCTGCACATAATATGACAGCTGAAAAAATCACCCTCTTTTGTACCAGCAATTATCACACATTTCAGCCAGGGCCGTCCTAAGGGATTGGGGGCCCTGTGCAAAGAAAGTTGGGCCCCCCGAATATTGCATTCCCTTTTTAATATTGTAGCATCTTTGAAGCATATTTCTTGGAAAGAAGGAAATTAACTTACAAAATAGCTAATGATTTCAATAAATTTACATACAGTAAAACCGTGATTTTACGCAGTTGGAGGAACCAAAATAAGGGCACTGTGTAAAATCAAGCTTTATGAAGAGGTGACAGCAATGCAAGGTGTCTAGTTATTTAGGATGTCTCTTACATTTTATTTTTAATTCACAACAACTGTCTCTAAAGCATTCAGATTTTCAACGTAGCCCTCTGCAGCCTATGGGTGTGCATAGCAAAAATTGTACAAATTTCTGAAAGCTTCTCTCATATCACTATGAGTAGGATGAACAGGCACTGCTTCACTGCCATCTATCACGTCTGGCTATCTGGCATCTGCTATCTATAGCTGCCAGGTTGATACATTCTGCACTCAGTTTCTCCATTTGTAGCCAACTCTTAATCTATCTGACTGTAGGTGAGTGGTGAAATAACTTGCATTATTGGGCAAACCTGATTGAGTTGCCCAAGTTCATTAGCAAACAGATCCTGCAGTTTCGGGGGCCTGGATGAGGTCTCTTCAGCCACATAAACCTCTGTCTCGCTATAGCCTGCTGATTTCCAGCAATTTTTTATGATTTCCTCTGAAACATTGTTCCATGCTCGATCTATGCTTCTGACAGCATGGAGGAGAGTCCAAGGAGCATCTTCTGAGAGACTTTTGCCATGATAGAAAACAAAAGGAATTGAAAACTCATGCAGGGGTGGGATACCTCGCTAAAAATGTGATTCCAGACCGTCATCATTTAATGTGCCCCGATGAATTGCTGGCAGATAAAAACTACTGTTTTCACGATTTGATATAGTAAAGATATGGCTATGTTTGAAGTTATTTCAAACATACTGATTTTAACCATATTGAAGATATAAATGCATGTATTAAGCCTAAATCAACCATTTTTGCCAGTGAGATGGCTTGGCCATGAGATGGACTGTATGAGCCAAAAAAGTCAATGACCTGAAATGATCCTTTTCTTTGAATACTGACCTTTCTCATAAGAATATTTTCTCATTACAATTAAAAATATTTTAATATTTTCGATGCAATTGAAGCAATTGTGTAAAGTGTGAACCATGTCGCGCTTATTCATTGGAGCTTTGCAGCTATGCCAGTGCCAAAGTCAACCTGGACCACCGATTCAGCCAACTTCATCTTCACCGCGTAGCTCACTCTCCCCCCACCCCTGCTGACACCGGATACTTTTTTTGGGTTCACTTTGAGAGGACGGTGGTAAATCATTCCATGATGAGGATAGGCTGGCAGTTTCTTCCCCCTCTCTCGGCTCGTACTATGGCTTAGACCCAATCAGCAAGAAAGAGAATGAAGTAACCCGAGAAGATCTCTCATCTGTGTTTATCTATCCTCGCCCATTTTCTCTTCCACCCAGGTGGCTTCCACTCTTGGGCGGAGGGGATGGGCCTCCTTTTAGGACTACTCCGTAAGCAACACTGGGTTGATTCGGCTGATGCTCTAACGAAACGAGGGGAGCCGTTAATTCAGTCGATTTAAATTATAATCTTACCCTTGTGGTAGGGGTGAGGTAGATTTTGAACTTCCTCGTGATTTTTCGACAACCTGAAATTATGTTGCGTAGCGCCAAAGAGAGCTGTGAAACGCATCATCGCATCAATAGAACTATCAACGTAGTGCATCGGCACATGTGAAGAGAGAATCGGAACTCTTGACCTCTTTTTACTTCCATATTTAGGACACATTTACTAAAGTGTGAATTTTAATACTTTGGATCAAGATCCAATTTTTTGGAATTTGGTCGATCCGACCATACTTAATTGAAATGCCGAAAATGCTACGTAAAATCAAGATTTTTTTCTCTTAGGGACTGAAGTTATACTGCATAAAATAAAAAAACTGCGTAAAACCAAGAAACTATGTAAAATCAAGTATTTACCATTGTTTATCCCTATTTTCCCGGCCGGACTTGCATATCGCTGTATGTAGGTACATACTAAGTAGGTAATTTCAGGTAATAGGCAGGTTTCCCTGCACCGTCTGAAAAAGGCAAACCTGGGCGGGGCCCTCGTAGACGTGGGGCCCAGTGCAGTGGCACCTGTCGCACTACCCTAGGGACGGCACTGATTCCAGCAACCCAAGCAATAGCAGCTCAAACCACCACTATAAACACAACCACAATCAACCACCAACAAATATAGAAGCATTAACTACATTCAAGGATTATCTGATTTTTTAATTCAATTGGCGGAATTGGTGCCGTCAGCAGGCTCATTGACAGCACTAATTTCCCTCTAAACATTCATTTTTCGGGCACATAGTGGTATTGTAATATTTCTAACAAGGTTTTCTACATTAAGCAAATGATACCTTAATGGTGGATACTGCTTTGCGCAATAACAAAGTAAATTTGTGAGAGAGGAATTGTTGTCGTCAACAGGTTCGATCATAGTATTTACTTTTCCTTCATTACTCAATTATTGGGCATATAATGCTATGAGAAACTTTTTCTATGTTTTTATAAATAACGTAATGGTTTTCAAGAGCGTAACTAATGTCACACACGGAATAACAGAAAATATACAAGGGAGGTGACAAGGTGCAAGTACTCCGTATTGTTTACAGTAATTGATTTTCCTAAAAAAATAACTTATTTGGTACAAAGCAATAACAAATACATTTTTGCTGTTTTTATTAAATACGTAATGATTTTTATGACCTTAGTTCACTTCATTGGTATTCTAATAACGAATTTTTCATCGAGGTGTTCAGCATACAGAATCTGGCAGCCATATTTATGTAGGGTGTAGCCATGCCCGGGGTACCCTACAGGCTATCTTACACGAGTAGGGGCCGTCCTTTTCAAAATTGGCCACTCTGATGACGTATATAGGGTAGTTTACACCCGCTGATTACGACTGTAGGGCAGGATGACATATACAAGGTTGGCAAGCCCTGCAGGGACGACTGAGAATACGGCCCTAAACCTATAGATTTTGAAACCAACCTTCAAAAGAGGTTATTCCAAGAGATGGTCCATATAAAACTCCCACGGCCCAAAAAAAAAGACCAGATATTCAGAAATAAATTATATTCAAAGTAAAGTACAGTCAACTCTCGATTATCCGGCTTCCGATTTTCCAGTTTGCGGATTATCCGTGCTATTTTCTCATCCCTACACTTATAAGTTTGAAAAATATTCCAATGGTAAAATTAAGTAAATTCTTTGAAAGTTCGATGTATCTAAATAGAATTGCAAGTTTGTAAATGACTCTTTTTAGGTTTACTTTTTAATTTTTCATTTAATTTACCGCTAAGCAGCACGCGGATGATAGAGTACTGGCACTCTCCACAGGCCAAGAAAAAATTCCTCAAGAGGAGTAGGGCCGTGAGGGAGAATTGGGAAAGCTGGAGTTCTGAGCTGTCTGGCAAGAACAAGGTTCTAACCATGAACATGTTCGCAGTTCCTACACTGCTGTAAACCTTTGGATGCAAGAAGTGGAATGTTAATGAATTGCAGAACCTTGATAGGGGATTGAGGAAGATGATGACCATCTTTCGAAGTCTTCATCTGAAATCGTCACCAGATTGAATCTTCCTCACAATGCAGTTGTAGAGGATAATGAGTCTGGAGTGTCTCCATAACAGAGTTGTCCTGGGTACAGCATGCCGAGTGTTAAAAAGCAGGGACCCCCTGCTCAATCTCGTGAGAGAGCATGAGAGTGTGGGAGTAGGGGCGTTTATCTTCCAAGTGGCAAAGAGGACAGTGGACAATACTGGTCTCGACTTCTACCAGTCATCCGACAGAAGTGACGATGACACGACCATCCTGTCTTTGAAGTCAGACGTCCTGAAGCTTGAAATAAAAAAAGCCGAGCAGAAGGCCTTACTCAAGGTGCATACCGATAAGCCTATGCATGGGTGTTTTTATGGAAACACTTAGAAGCATGGGCTATCGGAGGAGCTGACATTTGCCTTCCTACACTCCAGCGGTCCCGGTATTATTTAACACTAAATACTAGGGAAAGGCCTTCATTTGCCAACCATTAGAGTACACATCTCATTGTGTTGTGCAATATTTTCTAAAGCTCTTGGGCATGGACTGATTTTCATTCTTTTTAGTAAATTTTCACATAAATGACAACAGCACAGTGAAGAAGAAATGGGACCCAGAGTCTGATCCATAACACAGGGTTCAAATTGATTCAAAATAGTTTCAAGAGTGCAAGTCAACCAGATGAGGAAGTAACAATTAATGAAGGCATGTACGCTGGTAAGAGTAGACTCAGCTTCAAACAGCATATGCCCCAGATGCCTAACCATTACAGAATATAGTTGCACTTTGTATGAGCCTGGGTTCATGTGGAACTTTAAATCTTCTCAGCAGCCAGGAAAATGTGGTAACAAATATTGTTGAAAGACTTGGACAATTCAGCTGGTAAAGAGCACACTGATGGGTACTATACGAGCTCCACACTTGCCATGACATTGAAAGGTCTAAATACTGGATTTTTGTGGAAAGTTCAAACAACGAGATGCATACCTCAAGATATGTAAATCATTACATACAAGGAACAAAGAAGAAACAAACAAACAAAACTGACAGCTATACTGAATTGTAACAAAAGGGTAGGGTACTGACCTTTCCGACCAACACAAGTCTTATGGGGTATTTTACCACCGTAGAATAAAATAGTGGCAAATATAGGCCAATTACATAATCTAGATGACCGTATTCAATGCCTGTACCATGCACAACCAAGTGACATGGAAAAGAATCCCCATGACATCATTTAAGGACCTCTGCAGCGACTTAGCAGTTGCAAATCATTAAAAATCATATGGACTCCAGATACAAGTGTCATAATTTCTTATAATCTTTGGCAATAAGTAAATAATGATCTCATGTGAATATTTCTCGGAACACTTTGTTACCTTCTCCTGTATCCCACATGGTTTTAGCTTGTAACATGAGTGATACGACTGAAGAAGGTTATCAAACGCTTACCAATAGACCGAAAATGTCACAATTAAAACTATGTCAGTTTTTTTTCAAGAACAATGAGTAGCGGCTCACTGCATGATATTATATTGCTGAATAATTATGAGAGCGAACGAACACTTACCCACGACATCACTGATTGATGAGCAAATATTAGGAGAAAAGTCCGTAACATCAAAGACAGCCAAGATTAATGATCGTCTGTTTCTCAATTTACCCAATTCTTTTAGATAGTTAGAAGGGTTAAAATTCACTTGCAATGAAACCTTTAAACTTCTGGTGAAGTAACATCTCTGACAGAGGAGGAACGACTCTTGCCTTCGATTGAGCGAGGAAAGAAATTCTTGGGGAATGAATCCTGGGTTGTATTGGTCTTCACATTGTATACTTGCTCCACAGCCTCCGCATGCAAAGTTCCTCTTCAAATGATTTTTTGTGACTAACTCATCAACCTTCTGAGATTCTAATGAACAACTCGTAGGTAAAGGGATTGGGACTGATAATTCCACATTGTCAATACCGTACCCTTCTGTCCGCACTATTTGAGCCCCTTCACTGCACGAAACCAGCACTCCTGCATTTCCCTCGCCGGTAGGTATACTAATCGGGGAAACACTAAAACTGCCATCTGTGGCTGCTGTGCCGCAGAATTCTTCCACATACTTCATTGAGAGAGGAAATACATGATCCTTCATTATTTTACGCCTTTCCCTGCGAGTTTCTTCTGCTTCCTTTTTCATCAATCTTCTAACTTCTTTCCAACTGAGAATGTCATACTTGTGAATAACAGAACTATAAATTATTTTACTTTTCACGCTAGTTATCACAGCATTACCACCCACAATCCCCGAGTCTTCCAGTTCTGCTGACAACTGGTTGCAGGTTGAATCAGTAACATCACTACTCAGCTGGGAGCAGCATCTACGACATACCTGGCTCACAATAAAATGCGTAAACCTTGAACGACATTTTAAAATGATCATTATGTCACATCCAATATCAATGCTTACAGAAAAATTTCTAGTACTGAGAACACAAGGGTTCTTCCTCTTAGTATATTTTATTCTTTTAAATGTGTACACCGGACAATAAATACACCAGCCCACCAGACAGGGAATCACGCAAGAACCGCGATTGAGTTCGCCGGTTTGCCTGAGCTGTAAAGCTAGTCCATGAAATTTGCATACCTTCGAAAATGGAAGGGGCACAAAAATGTTTTCGATCGTTTCTGCAGAGAGAAGCGTCGCGTTAACTGCTATTATTTTCACTATATCCCAATATTATCGACAATCAATCCATGGCAATAACCTCCGCTTGAGATATTCGTTGCTGCTTCATTGTTAATTTCATCTAGTTCACGAAAATACCTTCATTCAGGGCTAGTTTTCGAAATGAATACCAGCTCCATGCATGGCAGAGAGCCGAATCGTAACCATGGTTACGGTTACCATTATGGTACCGGATGGTTACCATTTAAGATGCCATCTCCACGATCTCGTACAGTGGATCTCTAATAAAACTATAAAACTCTTCTTACTGTGACTGACGTGATTATTCATCTGCCAGGCGGAACATTTATATGGTTACCATTTAAGATGCCATCTCCACGATCTCGTACAGTGGATCTCTAATAAAACTATAAAACTCTTCTTACTGTGACTGACGTGATTATTCATCTGCCAGGCGGAACATATATATGCACATGTGCTATTGGCCCTCTTGTGCGCTCTAGTGACCCTCAGAGGAATTCCGGACGTTCCGGACCTTCCGGACCAAGCAGATCTCTAGCTGTTTCAATTTATTCCCAGTTACAGGTCACAGATTTCAGGATCCACTCAAGTTCCAGACCCGATATTTTTACCTCATGGTTATGCGGGCGTTGAATAGGTTACTTGTGCACAATTCAGAAAATGAGGTGATTCCTCTAGCTTTATAGGCATGGACCAACAAGGTTTCCATAGTCTCCATTTTCAAGAGAAATGGTGTTCGGGAGGCGATAGCTAAGTAAGTGAAATACTTATATATTATATACAGCTGTGCGTGTATCTAACTGCCACGGTTGGCCTTTCTTGATTATTTTAATCATTATGTTGAATGGTTCCTGTCTTCTTCTTCGGAATGTATACATATGTGTATAATATATTTTTAAATGTTAAATTTGCTTTAATTCGAGAAGCATCATTTCGCTGGACGTGTAGAAGAATAATGCGAATAGAATTTAATTGAATAGAATCGATATGTTAAACGCACAAACCACTGGGAATATCTGAATTGTTTCGTCGGATTGAACATAGTCGGACTGATTTGGTCTTTTGATGAGTGAGTCCTTCCGACCTATACTCATTTTAGGATAATTTCTTCATCCTTAGCATCAGTCGTGTAACTGCAATGAAGAGGTAGTAAAGTAACAGTAAAGTAACTGCAATACCTGCAAAACATCTCTTCATCGTCAGTATCTACCCAACTTTTGATCAGTGAATGCGATTGGGATCATTGGGATTGAGGGTATGGTTTCCATGGGACCTTGTTTTCTCGGTTTCCATGGTAGGATGGCCATTTTTTTGGAGCGTGCTGTACCATACTGTGGCTGTACGCGGGACCTTGGCTGTACGTTATTTTTGTTATTGTGTCACGGCAATGAACTTATAAATGATCAATGAACGTATTATAATGTATGTGTCATAATCTCTTTTTTTCATTTTAATGATATCCAAATACGAATTCCGTTGAAATAGAGCATTTGAAACCTCATGTTGACCTTCCAGGGCAAGACAGTAACTGATGATAGTGCGATTCAAATAAGTATAAATGGTTTCAATAACTATTAGACTGCACCAGAAAGGCTCCCTTGTTGACCTTTGGTGTTATGCAGTATTAATTGTCTCAAGCGGAAAGCGGTTTGTGTGTAGACAAGGCTTTTTCTTGAGAGAAGGTTGGAGACTGATTTTTTAAGAACAGTTGAGTGTAACTAATCATCATATTGTTAATCATTAAGTATAGCTGGTATAGACTTGGCAACGCTATTAAGACGTATAATTAACTCAGTAATTTCTTCGAAAATATGTCTAGGTATAATTACGGGATTTGAACTGAGACAAGCCAAGAAATGGATGAACCAGTGATAGTGGCTGCGGAGAATGAAGCAGTTGATACATGCTTGTCGCTCACAAGACCTGCTGCAAAATTAGTGGCGGTGGAAAGACTTCTGTAAGTTATTCTTCTCTTGGATTTGTTTTGAGTCAAAATATTATACAAGCTTTCCTGGCGGACGTGGTGGGTCATTTTCAGTGATGGGAAAAGTAAACTATACATAGTAAAGTATACTATAATATACCTACAGGTGCTGTAGCTACTGAAGAAATGTAATTGGGCTCAATTACAAATACACTGGGAAATTTTAAACTAATTACAATTACTTTTCATTTTGCTCCTGTGAATAATTAAATCTTCAATGTGTAGCACAGTTTTGTTTAATATCATCTTTAATGCTAATCAGGGCCTTAAATAGTCAAACTTTGTGTTTTATTGGGTACGGTTTTACGATCGAGGAATAACACGTCTATATGGTTCAGATAGACTATTCAAGTGCATTTAACCAAGCCAACAATTACGTCTCCAATGTTACTATGTGTACACAAACAAAATTAGATTCTGTGTATTTGGGCAATATTTTAACCCCCCCCCCTATTCACAAAGAATCGAATCTACTATCAAGGAATACTATGCCCATATTTTTAATGCAGTATTTATGTTTGATGTCCTCTTCAGTTGTCGGTTCCATTTCCTTAGGCAGCTTACAACTTGGGTCAAACGACATTAAAACCGGATTGCATTTTGTCCTTGCCAAACTTTTGTAAAAATCTTCTTAACCTCTTTCCTGACAAGGACGAGTTAACTCGTCCTAACCAGGTGTGTCAAATCGCGTCAGGGACGAGTTGACTCATCCAAGGCCACTCTTTCGCCTTCCTAGCTTCCGAAGACGAATAATCTCGTCCTCTTCGTAGAAATTCTATCTCTAGGCAGCAGATGGCGTTTACGGACACACTGGCTCATTTATAGCCAGTTTTTGAGACTTATTTTGTTGCATTAGCGTATGGAATTGAGTCATAATTTTCGTCATTTTTACCTTGGTATTTGGACGTAACACGTGAGATTTAGCGCATTATCTGCTCTTGTTTTACATAAATTTATCTGGTATCGAATTCATACATTTAGACGTAATATCAATGCATGTATACCACATTCAAATGTTATTACATTTACAAAAATATTGCATTTGTTTTTTATTTTTGGGGTTCATAACGCTAAATATAATTTATTCCGACATTCATGGTGACTTCCGGATACAAAAATAACAGTTGTGCAATATACACTCGTAACGGTGATACTCTGTATTAGGAAAAATAAAAATAATCCCTTACAATCGCTTCTAAACAATACATTACGTACCTACCTACCCGTAACCTGCACCAAGGACGTGTGGCATGGGGTGTTATGCAACCAGCCATATAAAAAGCGAATACAGGATAAAGGAATATTCGGATAATGCTATGACTAGTGAAGCGTATTTTCGCCTGATTAGTCTAGATATGTTCATGCTTTAGTAATACATTGTGTGGGAGTAGAAAGAATTGTTGAGCTTATGCATACTTATTACAGCAAATTTCTCAAATACTTAGCCTTCCTTTCCTGTCCTTCGCATGCGGTGTTGTAGTAAAATAAAATCTGCCGTGTTGACGTGAAACTCGTGATTTCTCAGACTCGTAAGTAACCTTTCAGTCTCTAGTGGCTTCCACTTGTACCAAAAACGGCTTTTAGAGGTTGAGATTTAGACTATGATAGTCATCTTATATCCAACCCCCGTTAATGTCATTTTTCAGGAAAAATCGGAAGAAATCACTCGACTACAGCATTACTGGTAGTTCAAAAAATGTTCAGGAAAGTGGTAGTGGCTTGCTCTCCCGTTCATTACATTACATTCAGGTTTCCTCTCGCGCTCATGTACTACGCTGCAGCCCTCTTTTTTCCAAGGTCACCTGAGAGAAAAGGGACAATAGATAAGGGGCGCCACCAAGAACCGGTTGGGGGATTCGACTTTCAGGGTACAGGGCACAAGGTAAAAATTCATTGCTCAGTAACCATTTAACTTATCACCATGAAATTTTTACCTCTTGCACATCAAAGTACATCAATTCCATAGAAATATTTTCTACCACCCTGGCACTTCTATGTTGGCCACCATAATGTCATTAGTCATTAGTTAAACAAGTTTTTGAACTCAAAAACATGACTTCATACTTTCACAATTATCACTTTAAGGCAGAGTAGTAAACTCATCCAATTTTTTTTTAATTGGACCTAAATATGTGCTCTAATAGACTGTGGAATAAAAATGGTGGTGTTTTGACTGCCACTGTGAGTATTTCAGGTTTCACTTTTTTTTTCTATACGGAGAGAGGGGTTTTGGACAAATACTGTACACTTACTAAGGATAACTGTATGGAAATGCCTGTGATCATGTGGAAATATTTGAAATAATGGTCAGTAAATGATAGGCCTAACATCTAATTTTATTGAATATGCCTCTGGTTCATGCAAATATTAAAAAAAAATGATGCTGGGCTTGTGGTAGCCGAGGGGAAAAATGTTTCAGCGACTGTGATATGCCGCACTTTATCTAGCATTTTATATTTTTTACAAATGTTAATTGAAAAAGTTTTAGAACTAATAATCATTTCTCACAAAATGCAATATGTGATAATTTATTTAAATTATACACATAAATTGTATAACCTACCTTTAAACTGCAGTGAAATGTGTCCGACTGTACTGGCATTGCACAAAGTCTGCCTCATTTTCACTAAAGTAATACATCCTTCCAGAAGCCGTGGTGATGGGAGGGCTGACAGAAGAAATGACACTACTTACAGGTACATAACAGATATCTTCTTTCTCCTGTGGAGGCCAGTGAAATGATCTTGCTGGGCCATTGGGGTGCATGAATTTGACTTTCACATCACCTTCATCCTCATGCTTAGACATCACTAATCCAAAAAACCAATGATCATATGCACATGCAATGTACGAATTAGTTAAGATTTGTGACAATATAACTGCAGTTGGAGTTTTGTCATTGGTGAAGCCCAAGATGCAAGTGCTTTTTATGTACTAGAAATAGATATGCGCACGGGAAAATTATTCGAAGGGAAAGTAGATATTTCTGCCCAGATTGCGATGTAACTCTGTGGTTGTAACGCTGTCTCTCACCATGTTTTAGGACTTACCACACAAAAAAATCTGCAAATAATTAAAATTTGTACGAATCGATTTGGATATATGTTAGGGTTGTAGAATTTTCAATAAAAATATAGATATATTGGCTTAAATACTTGTTCTAGCTGAGGTAGAAGTGAATCTCTCTCACTTTAGATAATTGATAGCAATGAGGGTTTAAATTGAAATTATTAATAAATAAAAGCTCAATGCTAAAAATAAACTTGTTTTCCCATCATTATAACATATAAATAATTAAAAAATACAATAAAAAAATATGATCCTTTTTGGAACTATTTCCTCAAAAAAATGTGTCAGGGAAGGGGGTTAATGAACATGCTTTGGTCCAACCAAACTTTTCCTGACTTGCGATCTCTGGAAATCTTCATACCAAGAAGCTGTTTTTGCCTCTCCTAGCTCCTTCATTTTAAAGGTTTACGAGAGTCTTTTCTTCAGCAATGACTTCTCCTTGTTGTCGCTCTACAAGATCAATAAATCGTCCACATATACAACGATGACCACGAGTCCTGACTTTGTCTCCTTGAAATAGACACATGCATCTGCTTCCGATCTGCTGAATCCTATCTTCACCAATGTATCATGAAGCTTAAGGTTCCAAGCTCGACCGCTTTGCTTCAAACTGTACATTGACTTCCGAAGTCGCCAGACTTCATCTTCATCCTTGGGATTTCGGAATTCCTTTGGGGGTTTCACATAAATTTCTTCTTCAATATTCCCATGCAGGTAAGCAGCTGTCACATCCATCTGGTCCATGTCAAGGTCACACCTCGCCACTAATGCATATAGAAACCATATAGATGTGTATCGCACTACTGGGGAATAAGTCTCGCTGTAGTCAACACCTTTGATTTGTTTGCACCCTCTCACTACAAGTCTTGCTTTGTAGTGTTGTATCTTTCCAGTTGAATCTCGTTTGACCTTGAACACCCATTTTGTATCCAGTGCCTTCTTTCCATAGGGTAATTCTGCCAGGGTCCAGGTTTCGTTGGAGACAAGGGAATTGAATTCCTCTCTTATGGCCTCTTCCCATTTGTCTCGATTAGATGAACTTAGAGCATTTTCAACAGTTTCTGCATCTGCAAAATCATTGTCTATGGTCAAGTATGTGACATAGTTGTCCATTTTGACTGGCTTTGGTGATCTTGTTGATCGACGGAGATTCACCATGTCTGGGTTTCTTACATTTTGGTTGGCGTTAGCATTTTCTGTAAAATTTTCTTGACAACTGGTTGGTTTCAAATCATGTTGTTCTCTGTCTGTCTGTTTCGAATCATCAACCCTTTGATCTGGACTTTCTGATTTGATTTCATCTGGACTCCTCTTGTTCTGACTCAGAAACTTCTCTCTCCCCTGCATCATAATCTTCAGAGGGTATACAAACTGCAAGGTTGTCCTTACTTCTGGGCTGAGAGTTTTCTAGTAAAATTACATCATCACTGCTAGTAATTTTTCCAGTTTATGTATTTATGAGGCGGTAACCTTTTGAATTCTCACAGTAGCCAACAAATAAAAGCTTCTCGCTTTTCAGGTCTAGCTTCTGGTGTAGTTCTTTTGGCACATGAGCGTATGCTGCATATCCAAAAATCCTCAAATGTACCAAACTTGGTGTTGATCCCGTCCATAGCTCCTCTGGCATTTTTCCTTCAATGCTGGAGTTGGGTGACCTATTTCCCAAGTACACAGCAGTAGACACTGCTTCAGCCCAATACTTTTTAGGAAGACCTGCATCAAAAAGAATATTCCTTGCTCGCTCTATGATGGTCTGATTTTCCCTTTCAGCCGCACCATTTTGCTGAGGCTTGTACCTGATGGTAAGTTGATGCCTTATCCCGGACTGCTTTAAATATTTATGCATTCCATTGCTTAAATATTCACGACCATTATCTCTCCTGAGTGTTTTAATCTTCCGTCCAGTTTGGTTCTCGATGAGAGTTTTGAATTCCACGAAAGTCTTCATCACCCAGTTCTTCTCTTTAAGGAAAAACACAAAAGTTTTCCTCTGAAGTCATGCATGAATGTAAGAAAATACTTGGAACCGCTGATGGATATGTTCTCCATTGGGCCGCATACATCTGAATGTATCAGACCCAGGATTCGCTGTCTTTTGCACCTTTGGGACGGTTGCCTGTGTTGCTTGACCTGAATACAAGATTCACATGGTGAGTTTTCAATGTTCGAAAATCTTACCTCTGTTCTTGGATTTTTACTCAGGTCAACTACATTTTTTTAGTTTAAATGGCCAAGTCGTCTATGCCATAATTCGGCACTTGAGTCTCTCCCTGCTAAGTATGCCTGTAGATTCCTCCTTCTTCTAGTAGTGTTGCGATATGGTCTCATTTGCTATCGCTGATGTAACTACCCTGCGGTGTGAATGCAACCGAGAGTCCATTTCTCACAATCTAGCTAGATTAGATTGTAGGTGGAGTTCCTCCAAGGAGGACCTGAGGCACTTAGATCTAATGGTCCATTGTGCCAGCCACCATGTCTGTAATCTCCTGTAGAGTCCAGTCACCCTGCTAAAGGCTAGCATGTCCTCTATGGGGATACCTCTGACTTCATTTAGTTCCAAAAATGGTGATCCCAGATGCCTGACTCTGGTCCTCATCAAAGCAGGACCCTTGCAGAGTACGTGCGATGTTGTTTCGTCCTCATCCTAGCACCATCTACATTTAGCCGAGTCTGTAATTCTCAGGAGATGGAGATGACTCATGACTTGATAGTGTCCGGTGAGCAGTCCCACTATTGTCTGAAGTTGTCTTCTGTTAAATAAAAAAAGCTTTCTTGCCAGCCCTTGTCTGGGTCCTCCAAATGTATAGAAGTGCAGTAGGTGCAACACAAGCCACTGAAACTTGAAGTCGCGAATGAATTGACTGCGATTGGTGGGCGGAAACGAGAAAAAAATGACAACAACCTTAGCCAGTTTGATTAAATTCAAGTAACAGCATTTATATAACCTCAATTATTACAATAGAAAACAAGCCCGTAGGCTAAATACCGTTAACTTGGCCTATACAAGATGAACACAAGTCACAACTGGAACCAAGCAGATACGTCCTTCTCTGGCTGTGGTCAGGTTCAAAGAGGGCTAGTCTATTCACGGTACACTTTGTCAGCGCAGGAGGGGAATCAACTGACCAGTGGAGGAGTGGGGAGAGTAGGGGAGGTGCTATCACACTTTGGATTGGTGGGAATGTTCACAGGTCGACTTGAAAGTGGAAAAAGATGTCAGCACCAGCACGGACCGAATAAAAGCAGGGTTCTTACAGGAATCGCGATGACCAGAGCGTTCGTGCTGACCAGAGCAGGTCGCGGCACTTGTCTCATCGCTCTCTGGCACTTTGCGAGACGTGACAGTCTCCTGCGGTTTCTGAGTCTCTGAGGATTTTCCAGTCTCGAGGCTTCGAGGAGGAAAAATTGGCACATCCACTGGGGGAAATTTTTTGAAAAAGGAAATTGGAGAAGGGGGGGGGGATTGCACCGCACTGACTCAATCATAGAAAGTTCCCGGCATGCTTCCCTTGATGAATGAGTAACTTGTTTGAGGTTTAAATAACCACACATAGGAACATTATATGCACTGACCCACAAATGAATACCAGTCTTTGGTCCTTGTATCTATGCCCAGAGAAAAATTATTTGTGTGGTCACCAAAGGGGTGACAGACCAAATCAAGCTAAGAACTAAAGGTGGAATGACAACAAATTTACAAGCTATAATATTAAACTTAACGATTATACATAAAAACAAAGTAGAAATAGGCGAGAGTGGACCTTTGATATTTTTTTGTCCATTTTTTAATTTTTGTTAATATATTTTTTTTATTAGGTATTTTTTATAAATCAGTAATATTTTTTTTAAGTAAATGTACTTTTATTAATGAATTCATATTATTATTTATTTTATTTTTATAAAAATAAAATAAATAATAATAATAATATGAATAAATTAATAAAAGTATAAAAAAATAAAATAAAAACTTTATAAAAATAAATAATAATAATAATATGAATAAATTAATAAAAGTATAAAAAAATAAAATAAAAAGTTTATAAAAATAAAATAAATAATAATAATATGACGAAACTGGTGGTCCGGGTACGAAAACCGGACCACCAGCCTCCACGTGGCGTACCTGGTAACGGCTCTTGCCGGCCAATGGTGGACATCTGCGTGTGGGGCTAACCATCCCACACACAGTAAATCTGGTTCCAAAAAGGAAAACAGAGAAAGCCACCCACAACCGGCCCCCTCTCGGATGGGGGCCCTAGTGGTGTTGGGAGTGGCAATATAAATAACACCATAACGAGAGCCTGGATGCAGTGGACAGAAGCCCTAAGGGGCAACCTCCTCGCATGCCATGCTGCCAGCGAGCCCGAACGCAGGGGGTATATGGCAAGGATGCACTCTTTGTGGTGTGAGATGCATCCAGAACACGACCACCTATCGCAGCAGAATCTGCGCGATTATGCCAACCACCTGCGAAAAAAGGAAACTCTCCACCAACCGCCAGTTCAGAGGAACACACCACTGGCCAGACCACCCTCCCCGACACAGGCAGCCTCTCCACCGCCTGAGGCGAGAACGGCACTCATGCCACAGTCTCTGCCAAATCGGGAGGAAGCTGGTCAGGCCGTCGCTGAACTATGAACGCGGTTATTAAGCACAATATGTTATGATGATGGACAACCTAGGCAGAGAGATATCCACTGAAAAATCTCTCTGCGGAGTAATCACCTTTCCCGGTTGAATGGTCTCATGGACGAAATCCTGACAGAGATGTTGGACCTATGGACGGTCAATTGCGTGGTCTACGCTGCTGCCAAAATCATGGCTCACTCCCAAAAGAACGCCTCTTGGGAGGAAAAAGCAGAAAAAAGGCTGGACCAGTTGGAGGCCAAGATCACGCAGGCGAGACGACAGGCGTCGAGAATTCAGTGTGTGATGGAATACATCGCATCTGGGCGAGCTTTCACTACTAAAGTTCGGCGCATAGCGCGCAGCCTCAGATATAACCATCACACACTGAATAAAAGCGTGCTGCTCACTATTAAGCAGCACGCGGTCGAAAGAGTACGCGTGCTCACCACGGCCCGGAAAAAACTCCTCAAGAGGAGCAAGGCCGTGAGGGAGAACCTTTTTCCTTCACCCGTTCGGTCTCTTTCGGCCACCTCTGCCTGTTGTTGAATCTCCGCCACTCGTCCATGAGGTTGGACGTTTCTGGAAGGAAATCTATGAAAAGTCGAAGCCATTCAACGGAGACACTCCGGCCCTAGGCCTCTTTAAAGAGTTCTGTGAACGCCACCTGCAAGATGCGGATGGACCTCTTTCAGTCACAGAAAGCGATGTGAAGAAGGCCTTCTCTGGCAAGAACTTCTCGGCTCCAGGAATGGATGCCGTGAATAACTTCTGGTGGAAGAAATTTACTTCCACCCACCAACACCTCGCCAGAATCTTCACGTCCTTTCTAAATGGTGGAAAACCAATTCCAACTTGGCTGACTGAGGGACGCACGGTTCTAATACCTAAGAAGGGAGACTTGTCCAATCCAAAGAACAGAATCCCTATAACCTGCCTCAACACTGTATATAAGGCGTTCACCTCGATCTTGAGCGACGTTATCCTACACCAAGTCCAGCCGGTTTGGGAGGAGGTGTACAAGCAGAGGGGCTCAAAGCGGGGATTTGCGGGATGCAAGGACAACCTGCTCTATGATAGGTGCATATGCCAGGATGCCATCCGGCATAAGCGAAACCTATCAATGGCCTGGATGGACTACAAGAAGGCTTTTGACACCACTTCGCATGAGCTTTTGATCACCATGCTGAAGTTGATGAAAGTCCACCCTGAGGTTGTGTCCTGCATCCAACGCCTGTTACCACTGTGGAAAACGCGCTTCGTTCAGACCTCAGGCAAGCGGTCATTTTCCACAGAGTTGGTAACATACCACCGTGGCGTTTTTCAAGGCGACAGCTTGAGCCCCTTACTGTTCTGTATTTCCCTCCTACCCCTGTCCCTTAGGCTGCGACGAGGTAAAGGATACATGTGTGGTGTTCCAGGTGACAGGAAGCATAAGGTCACCCATTTGTTTTATATGGATGACCTGAAGCTGTAGGCTTCTAATGCGAAAGACCTTCGCACTGCCCTGGACACCGTACTGGAATACAGTGAGGCTATAGGAATGGAGTTCGGATTGGACAAGTGTGCATCAATCCACTTGGCGAGAGGAAGATTTTCGGAGATCAAAGAAGACGTGCAACTTGTTGACGGGAGCGTCATTCGTCACCTCGAGGACGATGACAGCTATGAATATCTCGGCGTCCCCCAGCGCTGAATGCAGGAGGTTGCAGCAGTGAAGGAAAGGCTCACCGCCAAATACAGACAGACTCTCAGGAACATCTGGAGTTCTGAGCTGTCAGGCAAGAACAAGGTTCTTGCCACGAACATGTTCGTGGTTCCTACACTGCTATATACCTTCGGATGCATGAAGTGGAACGTCAACGAGTTGCAGAACCTCGATAGGGGAACGAGGAAGATGATGACCATCTATAGAAGTCTTCATCCGAAATCTTCCGTCGCCAGATTGTATCTCCCTCGCAATGTAGGTGGTAGAGGACTATTGAGTCTGGAGTGTCTCCACAACAGAGTTGTCCTGAGTACAGCTTGCCAAGTTTTGAAAAGCAGGGACCCCCTGCTCAATCTCGTGAGAGATCACAAGAGTGCGGGAGCAGGGGCGTTTCTCTTCCAGGCAGCAAAGAGGGCAGCGGACGAAACCGGTCTCGACTTCGACCCGTCATCTGACGGAAGCGACAATGACACGACCATCTTGTCATTGAAGGCAGATGTCCTCAAGCTCGAAATAAAAAAAGCCGAGCAGAAGGCCTTGCTCAAGGTGCATACCGATAAGCCCATGCATGGAGGTTTCTATCGAAACATCGAAAAGCATGGGCTATCGAAGGAGCTAACGTTTGCTTTCCTACGCTCCGCCGGTCTGAAGTCTGAGACCGAGGGTTTTGTCCTCGCGTGCCAGGATGGTGTCATAAACACACTCTTGTACCACCGCATTATATTCAAGGCGGAGGTTGCGGACACGAGATGTAGGCCGTGCCGAGCCCAGCCGGAGACTTTGAGTCACCTTCTCTCTGGCTGTAGTTATTACGCCAAGTCAGCGTATTTAGCTCGGCACAACACGGCCCTACGGGTGTTATACTTTCATCTTCGACACCATTATGGCATCGACGAAACACCTGTGCTGCCCTATGCCCCTGGAGATATTGAGTCCGTCGTGGAGAACGATAAATGCACAATCTGGTGGAATTACTCCTTTTCCACCACCAGGCAGTTGGAGGCGACCAAGCCTGATATCGTTCTCCTCGACCACCTCACACGCTCCATGTTCGTGATTGAGTTTTCGGCTCCGGCTGAAACTAACATGGATGCGAAAGAGGTGGAAAAACGGACGAAGTATCAAGACCTGCTTTTCGAACTTCGAAAGATGTACACCGGACACTCTGAGAAACTGGTGGTCCTCATCATAGGTGTGCTCGGTGGAGTTAAGGGCTCGCTGATAAATAACATCAAGTGCATTCCGTCCTGCGTGGCACAGGCGGAATCACTAGTTGCACGCATGCAGAAGGCCGTCATCCTGGGGTCACTCCGTCTACTGCGGACGCATGACCCGACAGCAGCGTAGCCACTCGATGGGCGTCGGACGTGGCTGCGATTACTGCACAACCCCTCTCTCTCCGGCTCTCCGAGTCTCCGGCCATTATGACGGCAATGAAACCTGATGCTTGGCGGGGACTCGGAGGGTCATGTTACAACTGTAACAATTAATAATAATAATATGAATAAATTAATAAAAGTACATTTACTTAAAAAAATAAAGAATAAAAAAATATTACTGATTAATAAAAAATACCTAATAAAAAAAATATATTAACAAAAATTGCATATGGACAAAAAAATATCCAAGGTCCACTCTCGCCTATTTCTACTATGTTTATATGTATAATCGTTAAGTTTAATATTATTGTGTCTTATCGGCCTTAAGAGTAATATTGTCTTTCTGCAGTTAGTAAATCCTTTTTATATCAAAGGTCCATTGTTTATGTTTGTATAAAAATATACATACATGATTCTCCTCCATTCTGTTATCACTAATTTTAATATTGATTCATTTTTCCTCATAAGTTGTGAACTGTCAAATCCATTACTATGGTATAGCAGTATTTTTAAATTTCAGGATCAACCACTGTGATGAAGCTCAAATTCTGGCACTTTGGAAAATGAGTGATGATAAATTACAAGGCCTTAGGGATGCACGAGGCTGTTGTTTGAAAATTTTAAGAATTCATGCATCAAGTGTTGTTTTACCTCGCCTTGTGGAGACTTGGATCAAGGGATTTCTCAAGGTAAGGAAGGATATTACTCTGGACCTGTGTTAACATTGGTATTGTGCATATTGTAATTCCTGTTATGCTTATGCTTCTGCTATCCTCTGGTGTACCGTTAGATTCTTTTATTTCTTCCTGCTTTTTTTCTCAAATAATATCAATCAATTAGGGAATTCTATATCCAGAAAAATGCACAAAAAAATTATCCACCTTGATGCACATATTGCAAGGATTGAGAGGGAAAAATGCCTCCTGTATAAACTATTCAAAAAGTTGACCTTTATATATGAAATTTCTGTGACAAAATCTGTAACAAACAGTCTATGTATTGAAATAATGAAAGTAAATACCAATTATATATTTTCAAGTTCATACCTACTGTAACTTTTAAGATCATTTAAATCTTCTAAATTTTACTCTATAACTCAACTACAATCAGTTAAGGGAATGCAATTTGTTATGTTTATCGTTGAAATAATTCCCGAGGTGAAAAACTTGCCCTATCCTTATCACCGATCCCCTTCCTGCTAATGTCCTCTCCCACTCAACCCACTGTCCACTCCTCTCTTTCATGCACTTCCCACAATATTGTTTACACCCTCTTTTGCAACTTATGCGATTCTTACTACGTCGGCCTCACCGCTAACACTCTCAGGTGTTAGGATGAATGGCCATTGGGCAAATTGCAATCCCTACTCCCAAAATGCCTCCTCCACTGAAAGGGTAATTCCAAAGGGAAGAGACCGGTGAGGGAGGGTATATTTTAAAGGCTATTGAGGTTTGTTCAAAACTGGGGCTATGTGTGCACCCAGGGTGAAGATTATTGCTAGCTCCTTTGTCTTTTGTCCCTCTAAAGAGGTGGCGTCAGAAGGGAGGAGAGTACAAAATGGAGAGTGTGAAACTGACATTAAATTTGGCACATATTGTGTTATCGTGCATGAGTGGGGACGGGGAAGGAGAAGGGTCATTGCATATACACCTGTGGTTATTAATCCTGATGTTGAGAGGTGTTGTGCATTCCCGTACATAAAATACGGGACAAAGGTTGCATTGGATGACGCAGACTATATATGGCATGTTGCATGAGCCGGTGGCTTTAATGATGAGCAGGGTCTCTGCATAGGGACTTGGGAAGGAAAAAACTGGGTGTAAGATCTTGCAAGTTTCACGTCACGGCTTTTGTCATGGCTTGGTGATAGGGCGCGAGTGTCCTGAATGCTCCCCTCCAGGGAATTGGGATTGGGGCGGAGGAGTTTGGCTAAATTGGGTGGACATCTGAAAAATACTGTAGGATATTTTGGCATGAAAGAGGTTGTCAATTTGTTGGATTCTAATATTGGGAATAAATCTTTGAGAATGGCCTTGATTTTTGGACGTGGGGAAAATATGTGGTGTGGAGGTTGTCTTATAGTCTTTAGTTTGTCGGGTGAAATTGGCTGAAGTGGGCAAAATGCATTTGTTTAATTGAGGTTCTGGATATTTATGGTTAAGTAAAGAGTTTTACTTCGGAATTGCAGATTTGGTGACCATGAATGGACATCTAATAAGGGATTGAGTGGTTTATGTCATTAGGGTAACAGCTATTGTAATTAAGATATAGTTTTGTTGGAAGGCTTGATATCGACCGAAGTCTCGAAGGCATTGTTGTCCTTGATGAAAATGTCATTATCAAGAAATGTGATTTGCATGGAGGAGATAGTAGAAGTGAAGCGGATAGAGGAGAAATTATTCAGCATATATTTGTGTTTTTTTATTTCTATTATTGTTAGTAAAATCTTCTCGGGTTTTCTTCCGGGTAAGGCTTTTAAAAGCCAACATTTCGACGAGTGACTCCCTCATCGTCATCAGGGCTGAGACTGATTGCCGAGTTGGTCCATGCCGGAAATAATATTTGTAAAATCTTCTTGGGTTTGCAACCGGGTAATCTTTTAACTATTATTATTGTTGTTACTGCTGTAACAGGCCCCTCTTGAGTCCCCGGCAAGCATCAGGTTTCATTGCCGTGAGTAAGGATATCAAGCATAGAATGCCGAGGTGTTCAGAAAAACTTGGTACTACAGTAGATCCTTGTTATAACGTAAACATTCTTCTTTGTCATCATATATCAAACACCCTATTTTGCTCTCCAAAGAAAGTCATCTGTCACGTTTGATCGTGCGACATTATCATTTGGTATCACTCCATGGTGGTCCTCGCGCTGTGGAGGCATTAGTTTCCAGACAATTTTGGATATTGTCTGCAAGATCTGTCATTCGGTCGGAAATTCTGACATTCGTTGTATGCTCGCGATATCGGGGCATGACACTACAACCGATTATGTCAGATCTGCCTACGTTTAGGGTTGTGCCGCAGAGACCCTTCTCCTGCGTAGGTGTGGATTATGGAGGACCATTTTCGTACAAGTTAAGTACTAGATGGAATTCAGCCATTGGAAAGGCGTATTCATGTTTATTTATTTGTTTTGGAACCAAAATGGTACATTTAGAGAAACAGTAAAACCCCTAAATTACACTTTTCAAGGGACCCTAAAAAAAGGTTCAAATTGCAGGAAAGTGCAAATTGCAGGAAAAGTAGAATTTTCACTTCTACAGCCATGTTCCTTCACTGGAGTAAGGGTAAAAATAAGAAATAGACTGATAAACTGAAAAAGAGCAGTGTCATAATATATTCTTTGAACTAGCTCTTCTCATTAATTTATATATGATGAAAAAAATGGCATTGAACACCTTAGATGAATAGAAATGTGAAAATTATTTTTCTCCTTCATTATTGATACATAAAATAAGGGATATCGCACAAAATCAAGATCAAATGAATGAATAAAAGTTCCAGAAACAGCTTCTTAAAAATTCACTTCACTGGTAACTGTGGACCCTACCCATAAATAATAATAATAATACATATATTAACATCAGAAAATAATGTTTCTCCTTCATTATTGAGACATGAAAAAAAGTATGACTACATATTGCACAAAATAAAGATCAAACAAATAAACAAAGTTCTAGACATAGCTTCTTAAAAATTCACTCCACAGGAAACTGTGTACCCTGCACATAAAAAAATAATATATTAACTTCAAATACTGAAAGAAAATCTTGTACCTATACACAAGAAAGAATGAAGGTGGCAGGATGATTTACATTATATTTGATATTAGCAACCGTTGAAACTACATATCTAATGATTAGCATGATTATTTAACAAAAAAATCTGGTATTTTCAACTGCTTGGACTTCCGCTGCCTATTAATACTATGCACTTTATTTTCTATTTTCTGAAGTTGCTCAAGCATTTGCTCACAGCAATCACTGCCAACTAAGTAATTTCTCAGAGTTTGAACAGCAATCTGGAATACAAAGCCGCAAAAAGAAATTACAGGCATTTAATCACAAAAGCAAAGAGCACATACAATGATCAGATGATTTTGGAGGCAAAGTGCAAATCGAAAGTTGTTTGGAACATAATAAATAGTCACCGCTCCAATTTTCGTAATTCTCATATTCCAAAACTGGTTGATTCATGCGGTAAACCAGTAACCGATTATACTCTTGTGACCAATGCTCTAAATGATCATTTTTTGAAAGACAATGCTTCTCAGCATTTGGTATCAGGGGATGGTATTTCGATATCAGGGGATGTATTCTGTCATTCATTCTTTCTTCACCCTTATACTAAACTTGAGCTGATGCAGTTACTCATGAATTTAGGCACCAAAAGTACAGCCGGCCCTGATGGGATACCTAGATATCTGTTGAAACTTTCCTGTAATTGGGTCCTTCATCCTCTACTATACCTGGTTAATTTATCATTTAGTCAAGGTGTTTTTCCGCCAGCTCTTAAATCCTCTAGAGTAATACCTCTGTACAAGAATAAGGGTGATAGAGATAGTTTTAGCTCATACAGACCTATTGCCATTCAAAATCAGCTAGGCATAGTTTTTGAAAAAGCTTTTTACAGCAGACTCTTGTCCTACCTCCATAAATTTCAACTCATTTCAAAGCAACAACATGGCTTTACTAAAGGAAAGTCAATTATGACTGCTTGTCTTCATGCAATTAATAAAATTCTCCTTTCGGTGGATGCAAAGGATGAATCAATTGGTATGTTTTTTGACTTTGCCAATGCATTCACTTCATTTAACCATCAAGTTTTATGTCATAAACTGGACAGTTTTGGTATTAGGGGCAACCCGAAGAATTGGATATGCTCCTACATTGGACAGAGGCCACAATATGTGAGTATTATCAAAGATGGTGTCACATTTAAATCTAACTGTAAGACTATCGACATGGGTGTTCCACAGGGTTCAGTATTGGGGCCTATACTGTTTTTACTTTTTATAAATGATCTGCCAGAATTGTTTACTGTAATGCCTAATGTGAAACCTGTAATTTATGCTGATGATACCAATTTCATTATGCATGCTCCAAAATGTGATGAATTATTACATTTAGGGGACCAAGTGATAAAAAACCTATATGAGTGGAGTGTATAAATTGTTTATGTTTAAATGTGGACAAATCACAGTTCATCCGTTTCTCAAATATTAATGCACCGAAGAGAGAGCTTATATTTGACTTAAACGGCGAGGTGCTGAAAAAAGTTGATACTTTCAGATTTCTTGGTCTCCAGTTAGACAAACATCTTTCTTGGGAGCCTCAGGTGAATAATCTAATGAGTAAGCTAAGTTCTCTTTGTTTCCTGATAAAGTCTATCAGAGCTACAGTGTCGTTTAAGGTGCTACTAGCATTTTATTATGGTGAGTTTGATTCTAGAGTGGTGCAGACAATTGTGTTCTGGGGATCATCAGGCCATGCTCCAAAGATTTTTGTGATCCAAAAGAGAATTGTTCGTTTAATTGGTAAAGAACACTATAGGGCTCACTGTCGCCCAATATTCAAGAGACTTGGTATACTTCCTCTTCCATGTATGTGTATACTAGCCTTAGTTACCTGTGTAAAGTGCAATTATTTTTCTTTTGTTAAAAATTCTAATATTCATGATTATGGAAATTACCATTACCAGAGGTTATGGTAATTTCCATACACCACATGTTAGAACCATAGGGGTTTCCTTGGGTCCTGAATATATGGGTATAAAATTGTACAATAGATTGCCCTCTGTGTTGAAGGAAATCCAATCTAATATTGTTTTTAGAAGAAAAGTAAAGGATTTACTACTTGAAAACCTCTTTTATTCTGTAAATGAGTACTTAGGAGTGGAATGAGTGATTCATTTTATTTATATTTTATTATTTTATAAATATATATTTTTATATTATGTAATCTATTGGATATGTCTTGTGTGCAATTTTTTGACTTGCCTTATATCGATGCACAATGCTGTAATTGGTCTTTGGGCAAATAAAAATAAATAAATAAATCACTGTGTCTTGGTATGAGGGTAGAGGAACCTCTTCATCTTCTGCCTCCAGTGCCCATGATATGTAGTGTAAGGCTTCCAGTACATACATTAAGTTTGATCGCCTTTATATTCCTTCCACAATCATGCAGAGATATCATTTTCTGTACAATCATTTTGCAATACTGCACCTTAAATGAATGAATTATTCCTAAATCCAGTGATAGGAGCTCACTGGTACAATTTGCAGGAAAAAATTTTAACTGTATATTTCTCAAGTGGACATTTGGTGGATGGGATGGACACTGATCTACAAACAGCAGAATTTTCCTGTTCTGAAACACAATTTTAGCATCCAGAGCATGAAGCTGGTTCTCAAATATATCTGAAGTCATCCATGCTCTGCAATTAGCAGGATACCTAGTGGGCAACGTTTTGGCATGTTTGAAGCACCTAGGACTTTTAGATTTACCAATCACAAGTGGCTGAAGCTTCTCACTTCCATCTGCATTTGTGATTAGTAACACTGTAAGTCTTTGTTTGCTAAGCACCCCTCCATGACATTGCTCCCCTTTGAAACTTAATGTTTTTGCTGGCAGCACATTAAAAAACAACCCTGTCTCATCTGCATTGAAGATATCTTTTGGGCTATAGCCTTCAAGGAGTTCACTCAGTTTTGACAGCTTCCACTGAGTTGCAGTCTCAATGTCAACACTTCTGCTTTCGCCACACACAGCCTTGTATACGAGGTTGTGCCTATTTTTGAATCCATCCAACCAACCATTGGATGCTGTGAAATTTTCAATTCTCAATCTTGTGGCGATGTGCAGAGCTTTTTCTCGTACGATGACACCATTTATAGGGATATTTGAAGACCTATCACTCAAAAAACACTATTTAAGTAACCCTTCCATTTCTTCATACTTGGAGTTCTTAACATATTTTCTCTTTTTAGACAAATTACCGCACTGGTTGGCTTGTTTCAGAATCCCATCGTGATTTCTCACAATAGTATTTAGTGTAGAGATAGGCAATCGTAGCAGTTTCGCTAGATCGACGCGAGTTCCACCATGAGAATCGACTTGTTCTAAAATGTCCATTTTCTCCTTGATTGAAAATGTCCTTTTTCCTCCTCGCTTTTCCATTGCCAAGCAGGATAAAATTACGCCCCAGTTTAGTTGAGGATGACTTAACAACACATGAGAATCTGATCAGCCGTGATGTTCGACTAGTCCAAACAATTGTTCAACTAAAAAAATTTGCAACAAAAAATAAAATTTATGATTCAGTCTAATTAAGGTACGATAAAGCAAGTTTCGATAAGTTTAATTCATTAGTAGCCTATCATAGTTGTAACTCGGGAATCGAGGCAGTGCAAATGATCTCAGTTGTCCACTAGTACGAGTTCTTTCATTTTTCATCATGTCTGGATAAGAATCCATTTTCATTCTCCAAAGTTTCTACTTATGTAAAAAATGAATACTCCTCCGCAGGTTTAATTACATTGTATAAATTACATAGTTAGCTCTAGCCTTACAATGTATTCATTTCATAGCTTGAATCATTTCCTGGCTGATTACGAGTTGACGTAGTTCCAATTTCTGCTACGAGTGGTGCTGTAAACTATCCCTGCCAAATTAAATTTCTTTCTTCAAACAGGTCCTATTACCGCTCTCTTTCGTATTTTTCCCGCAAATATGTGCAAGACAAAGTCAAAAAGTGTTTAACAAAGATTATATGCATGAGTAATGGACTTTGAAAGTTAAATTTTATTTTGATTGAGCTCGTTGTGGTGCAAATTGCAGGAAAACTGAAAAAGGTACAGTCTAAATTCGAGGTTCTGCATACATTGGAAACATAGGAAATTGAATGGGACTTCGTAAAAGTAGTGTAAATTGCGGGAAAACGTAATTTCCGATAATGCAAATACGGGGTTTCACTGTAGTTACCTCGTTGTCCACTCCTGCTTTCATTGCGGCGTTCCAACGCTTCGTAGCGCAGCGAGGAATTCCTCGTATCATCTATTCCAATTGTGTAACTAATTTCGTCGGGGCGGATCGATTTTAAACAGAACTATATCAGTTGATAAGATCCTCCTCCAATAAAGAAGCACTGACATCAGTCTATCCGGAGTCTGGAATAAAATGGAAATTCAACCCACCATCCACTCTGCATTTCGGCAGACTATGGGAGGCAGGAATCAAATCCGTAAAATATCATTTACTCGGATTTCTCCATGGCCAAATTTTTAATTTGGAAGAGTTTTCTACACTCTTTTGTAAAATTGAAGCCGTATTAAATTCATGATCTCTGACACCAAAGTCATCCGATCCTGAAGAGATCGATTGTTTGACCCCTGGTCATTTCCTTGTCGGTCGTCCTCTGATAGGTTTGCCAGAGAGCATTTCGGGAGATGCATCATCGCATCGTCTGCCTACTTGATGGAAACTCATTGAGCAAGTGTATCAACATTTTTGGAGACGGTGGTCTCAAGAATATTTGCACACTTTGCAACAACGGACTAAATGGATGCGAGAAATCGGAAACATCAAAATTGGTGATTTAGTTCTGCTGCGAGATTCCAATATTCCCTCTTCCCTTTGGAAAATGGGAAGAATTATCAAAGTCTATCCCGACTCAGCAGGTGTTGTTAGGGTTGCGGAGTCTACCACCCACCCTAAGAATCCCAGGGGGTTCTAAATATGGACGAAGTGGTGCCAAACTGGGATGAATGTGCTGCCCCCCCTTTCGTATTAATTCCATTACATTTTGAAAATGATGATTTACTAATTGAATCAGAGCCTGTGACCATTCTGATACCGATATAATAAAATCATTAGGAGATGATTTCCCCTTAACTGAAGCGATGAATCTCAGAACATACACGAATGATCGAACCAATTTAATGTAAAACGAGAATCTATTCATCCAGGTCGAAAAATTCTCTTGCCTGACAAGACTCACTATAGAATTGATTGGTTTCAATTCTGGTAATGAAGATAATTTTAGGTCCAAGCCACTTTCTACGGGCCATTGATCTTCCGACCACTGTAGAAAAGAGGACTCTTTCCAGAATAATGTGGAGTCTTGGAATTGCCGAGGTGAAATACCCCGCAAAGCACTATCTGCTGGATTTTGTGCGGAGTTGATATGATGCCATATAGAGCATGGAAAATAATCATTGATAATTGAAACTCTGTTGACAACAAAAATTTTTAACTTATATAAAGGTGTCTTCAGCCAAGCTAATACAATGCTGGAATCTGTCCAGGCAACAGTACGCGAAATGTGAATTCGATCTTTTAGAATATTGAGGATACGATAAATAATTTAGCGAGTAAAAGCACAGCTAAAAGCTCTAACTTTGGGATGGTGATTGGTTTAATAGGAGCCACTCTCGTCTTAGCTGCTAAGAAACTGGCTTTTATTCCACTACTAGTAGTTAAGACGCGTACATACACTACTGCAGCATAATGTCGCATCTTTCCGACGACGACCTTTCCGGACGCATCGCAAAAACCAACGAGCTGATTTTCTTGCACGCTTGGGGAAAATGCATACCTAGGAATGCGGATTTTAGTAAGCAATGGCATCTGAGACACGAATTCTGTCCATCTCAATCTAGCGGATTCAGGAAGTGGATCATCCCAACCAATTTTCCAAGTCCAAAGAGACTGCAAATAGCATTTTGCCCAAAAAACGACTGGAGCGGCACTACCAATTGGGTCGAATATTTTCGCAATACTTGACAAAATCATCTCTTAGTATTGGCAGAAGGATCAAACTCAACACAATAAGAAAATATATCAGATTTAGGGGCCCAAGACATTCCTAATACCTTCAGTGATGCAAATTCTGATGCTTCAAATTGTATAGTAGCTTCACACTCCTCTTTCGGAAAATTAATTAATAATTCATCAGAGTTGCTTGCCCATTTGCCCAATGGGAATCCTCCTAAAGAAAGTAATTCGATGAGCTGTTGCTGCAAGTCCAAAGCATCCGAAATTGAATTGGCTCCCGTAACAATATCGTCAACATACGTGTCCCGAAGAAGATATTGAGTGGCCAAAGGAAATTTTTCTCCTTCGTCACTCGCTAATTGATGAATGGGTGCGGATGGCGAGATAAGGAGCAGAGACAACTACATACGTCACGGTATTTAATTCAAACTCTTGAAGGGCTTGAGAGGATTCTTCTCGCCATAAAATGTGCTGAAAGCCATGGTGTTCAGGAGATATTAATATTTGGCGATACATTTGGGAAATGTCCCTAATGAATGCAATTGTGTTTGGAATGCCACTAACAAATCAGAAATATCATTTGGATCTTGGGACTGGTGAGCAATGCATCGTTAAGTGAATTGCCATTTGAAGAGCGAGAGGAAGCATTGAAAACAACCCTTAATTTCTGACCTTGAGGGGTGGATTTATGAACTCCATGATGAGGAAGATAATAAAATCCCAATAATGAAGCAATTGACATGTCGCCAAGACTCTCGTACTCTTTCAAAAATTTACAATAACTGGCCTTAAACCTTGGTCGTTGTGACAATTTAAGTTCCATGCTCGTACACCTCTTTGCAGCCTGGGAATAAGATTCTCCCAGAGACGGTGGCTCACTTTTGAATGGCAAGGAAACTATATATCTTCCCGAGGCATTCCTTCAATGTGTTTTCATAAACAACTCGCATCTGACCTCCTCAGGATTTTGAGCGACTTGAACCATGGATTCCTCTAATTCCCAAAACCTTTTCAGTTGATTAACCAGAGGAATTTCCTCTAAAACACATAAAGAGGTTTCATAAGAAGGAGCCTTTTGAGAACTATTCAAAATATTTCCCATCAAGATCATCCAAAAATGGAATCGATTAGAATTAATTCACAATTTTCTAAAGTTTTCCGTCCTCCAAGGAAAACCTTGGGGAATAAATCCTTTCCCAAAATAAAATCTACTAAATTCGGTTTGTTAAATTCCGGATCCGCTAAATGAAGATGAGAAATGCTGCTTCGAATAAAAGGCGGAAGTGGAATTGGAGGAAGCTCCGAAGTTAACTGGGGTAGGATTACAGCCTTGGTATTTAATACCGGCAAAGAAGTGTGAGTCGGCGAAAGCGATAAAGCAGTGCAACCTTGCGGCCGCCTCAGAGGGGTTTGAGACAACTCAAAAAGAGATCCATGATTAGGCAATACGGGTAGACTCAACTGCCTAACCGCTGCCGAGGAAAAAGCAGACACTTGACTTCCAGGGTCAACCATTATTCGAAGAGGAACGGTTAGCCCATGATTATTATGGACATGAACTACTGCCATTCCAAGAACGGTCAAGTGCATCGGTTGGCAGCTAACACAAGATGCAAGAGCAGAGGAGAGGATCTGCGTCTGCGAAGGCGGGAGAGACTCGGCCGTTTGACTCGGTGAGGATGACAACGAAATGAAAGGACGATTAATTTGCTGCAAATTTTTTTCTGAGTGCAACGTTGTATTGTGATATCTGTTGCAAATAGTACAGCACATATCCCTCTGCTGACACCTTGGAGCCCAATGACCTGGCTTCAAACAATTAAGACAAAGTTTTCTCGATCGTACAAAATACGCTCAATTAGCAATGAGCGTAGAGAGCAGCGTTGAATAACTCGTTGGCCTTTCTCCTTCACGGAGTGTGTATTGCCAACAGAGGTCGGCATTAGAACTCTTGCCGTTGGTGGAGACTTGCGCGAAACGGAGGCTTTCGGATTAGGGCCATACGACGTTTGTAAAACCTTGATCCTTTTCTTAACGAAACTCAAAAGTTGAGTAACAGAGGGGAAAGGCTCATCACTCAATGTCTCTTCAAAGAGGGCAAGAGTTTCTGCGTCAACCACATGAGCAGCTAATCTAAATAATATAAATTCCCCTAAATCAGGAATATTTAAAGTTCTCAGAGCAGCATGAATTTCAGAAAAAGTATTAACAAATTGTTGCCTTACCGACAATGACCCCGAAAAAGAAACTGGAAATTCCAGAACTTTGTCTAGATAATCGAATCCCAGAATTCGAGGATTGTCATAATGCCTGCACATCTCCTGCCATGCTGAACAATAATGGGCCTCACCAAATGGGACTGAAGCGATAAGCGCTGAGGCCTTTCCTTGAAGAGCTCCCTTCAAGTAGGAGAATTTCTCCACCGATGCAATGTCGGTTCTATCGTGCACCACAGACTTGAATAAATCAAGGAATCCAACCCAATCCGAGAATGCCCCTGAAAATCGAGGCAATTCGATAGTGGGAAGGTGCGACCTTTTATTCTCCATGGATGCATTATCCGCAGGCATATGCTCATTTGTGGTGGAAGGATTCACTGCTCAACAGGAAATGGAAAGATTAAAATAAAACTTTTCTTCCACCTCTTCGCCCCCACGCATATCCTACGCACAGACATCGCCTTGATTACAATTATGGCAATATTCAAAAATCTTATCCTGAGCCTCGAGGAATCCTGAATAAATGGTTTCCAATTGGGAGCAGCGCATTAAAAATATCTCCAGCTTATGATGACTTAACATGTCCGATATGGAGCCGTCGAGCTCCTCAGCAAGAGAAAAAGCTGCACACACAGTGCAACGAAACTGATCGCGTTTGTAACGCAATAACTTCGGCTGCGAATCAAACTGCTCCCGAGTTAACACTCCATTCTTTTTCGCCCCTTCACCTTCAGACATGGCTGACTGAAATTATTAAATGAAACTCCCGAAAAGAAAATGAAACTCCCGAAAAGAAAATAAACTTTCTCGTAATAATTTTCCTGGGTTTTGGCACCAGAAAATGTATGCACATGTTAATGTTAGACACAACGTTTCTCACGTTAGACCGTGACGTGCGACAAACGCAACAAAAAAATAAGGTTCAATAAAATAAAAGGGATAGAGAGAGAGAGTTGTATAAATGGGAAACGGGAAGAGGAATAATGAGGATAGGTGCTTACCAGAGGATGAAGCTCCTTCCGAAATGTAGGAGACGAAAACCTCTCGAATTTCCCTCCCTTGAAGGTCGAAGCACTGGTTGTTTCCTCAACGAACACTGTCCACCGAATGTCCATACGCCGGGTTTTTCTCCCCCTCTTCCTCACGAACTTACCTCACTAGCGCCACAAGGGAAGGTAAGGGAAGTTGGGAAGGGAATTCAAACAGAAACAAAACACCTAATGCGCTTATGGGCGAACAATCTCTAATTTGCTGACTTAGAAAAGAACAGCTTTTATGTTGTTGCAACAATATTGGACCCTCATTTTAAAGACAAAATGTTTTAAAGCAAGAAAGATTCTCAAGAGGCTATGAAACTCAAGGTGTAAGAACTTCAACTCTATTTTCAGAAAGAGCATTTAGTACTGCTAGAAATTTGGCAGACAAAAATCCCAGATAGCACAGAATTCACTGTATCCACTTTGCACATAGATACCATCTCATGGCGAGCGGGATACCATATCGCATTGCCGCTAGTCGTCACTAGATACCATCCATTGACGGGATGCGTACTCATTGGATGCGAACGCGTGTAATGTCCGCTACGATTAGGTGCCCAATGAGATACGAGATTCCTACGCCAGCGGCGCAAGAATACGGCACCGGTGATATCGAATATATCGATAGTATTACTCGATCGATAATGATCGACCTTGGTTAATTTCGATATCTTATATTTACTATTCTTAATTAATAATGAAACTAATACACTGAACAATGTGATAGTAACATTGTGAAATGTATTAGTTCCAAGAGCTTGCTGAAGGAAAGCTGAAGACAAACCCAGCATGTGCAATTACATTTTATTACAGCACAAACGTAGAAACTAAGAAAAACATACCTATGATTATGGGCAGCAAAGAATTTCAGATAGTTGGACTCCTCAAAACACATAACAGCGATTATCCAAATTCCCTGAAGAACCTATTGCTGCGTGAAACGTGATGAACGTAAAAGATAACTTCAGCCTGTAGAGAGGCTCCAGGTTGAATATGAAATGACATATTTAAGCATTCACCTGACATGCAAACAGTAAACAAACTTTTGACATGATCTAGATAGTGAAATATAATCCATTCTTATAACTATTACCAACCCTTTCAAGGAACGTTCTCCAAAAAATCAAAATCTGCCTGCAACGAGTAATTTTCAGAGTATACACTTTGTATTGGAGATAATGATGATAAATACCTTAAGTATCAGCTGTGAAGCCACAATTGTGGCTTCACAGCTGATACTTAAGGTATACTTAAGGTACACTTAAGGTACAGTTTAAACATGCCAGGGAAAAACAAGAAATATCAGGGTAACATAGGGAGAACAGTTATAATAAGTATACAAACGTATTTATTTTCATTTCAAGTTGAAATTAAATAACAGTCTTAGATACATAGGTATATAAAAATGCGTCAATGGTTAAGCATGAATACATTTAAATTGAAAGTAACATTGATTGGATAACGGTTATTTATATCACTAATGAAACAACTGGCTAAAATACATTCCATTACGATGATAGACTGCCACACATTCAGTAAAATGCCTATATAGGTATTATCTCGTCTCGGTGCAACATATCACGTAGCAAAAGTTTATGAAATATGTGCATGCAGACATTGCAAGCCAGCATATCCACCTGCAATTGAACAATAAATAGCTCATTAAACACTTATTATTTATTATCAAAGGATTTCTAATTGAAATCCATTACAGTTGTTAGAGGGAAAGGAGTTCAACTAAAATCATTCTCGCTAGGTACCGTATAACTTTGTCTATTTTGAAGTATCCAAGCTTGACTATCAACCATATATATTTAGCAGTCTCTCTATCAATCAGCTAGCCTGTTGTAACTACTTCATATTCTATATTATTAGGATATCCACTTAATTTTCAGGTATTATAATTTATTCTGACAAATCCACATCGTATGTAACAAAAATAAACGTCTTATAGCTTTGCACATTTTTCTGAAATACACGAAAGTACACTTCCTACATTCACCATATCTTCCTTCCACATAAAGAACGTTTTGTAATCATATAAAAAATGCTAACAAACACTACATTGGAAATTTCACAGGCAATGTATCTTTGATGAGTAAGAGTTCTAAGAAAAGTCGTTAAGGAATAGTGTCAGCAAATATCTAGTCTAGCAATTTTACAAAGAATTCTAAGAATATTACGTTAAATTAACTCCATCCAACGAAAAACATTGATTTATTATAAGGATATAGAAATGCTTTAACGCGAGAACTACACATCGATGGCGATCGCCATTGGTAGAATAACTTCAAGAGACGAGGACAGAACTAAAATAATATTATGGATAATTGACGGAATTAATTGGAATTACAATAACATTGGCCAAACTAAGAACGATTTGAAATAATTCACTGGTTCATTCTATTAAATTTTAACAATATCACATTTTTATCATGGGACAAAGATATGAAATGATTAATTTTACTTCAGTTTTAAAATGTTATCCACATCCACGAATTAAGAAGCAACAGATTACTGTCTCCAGCATTAAAATGCTTGTATCAAGGCTCCACAATAGATCTGCGTTACATATTCAACATAATTGAAACCACTCACCTTTCTTTTACAATGAGATTCCTTTCTTTACTGTGATTCTTCTTTTAAGACTCCGGCAATCTTGAAAACCAACCGACAAGTGGCCATAGCTCCATGTTTTCACAAAGCACTATCACAGTCTTCTAGCCAAATTATGACTTCGAAATGATGAAATCCGTATCTCTAATCCATTGGTAATTAATCTGGCTATCTAACTAAGTGGAAATCCTCCAAGAAAACTTTGCGTATGCTTAATGGACGACGAGTTTCGACACAAACAACTACACATAAATTGTACATGAAAACTAACGCCACCGGAGAAAAAATAAACCCATTTTTCGCTTAAATTACCCGAAATACGTTTGTAGGCTATACTTAACCAACAGTTTTAAATTAGAGGTAAGTAAATACTACAGATTTCCGACTTAATATATGGGGAAAGAACTCTCACATCAATCACGATGTCAACAAAGCAAACCAATCTGTGACCGCTCAAAAGTGAGCCTCCGCGCCTGCTAAAACAAAAAATAGTCCCGCGTACGAGCCATGGCAAAACAAGATACTAGTATTCAATACCGTTCAATACGAGTTGGATACGTTGTATACAATGTCTTAATTTAGTGTGTAGTACAAAAATAGATGCACTTGCACATTGATTGTTGTTATACTAAAGACGTGCATGCTTCTTCTTCCAATATACGCCAATTCGTCAGTTAAACAATGCAAAATTATCATCACAATCATAACACAAACATCAAATGTGAGATTTCTTGTATATTAATTGTCGACCATCGTCGCTAGATACAAAAATCGCCCGCACGGGCCCGTGCTATCTGGGAAGGAACAGATTAGATCCCGAAAGAGAAAGAATGTTGCATTTCTTGAGGAATAATTTATAACTTATGATTACATTGCACTTCATTGAAGAACTAATACAAATTAAGTAAAACTGAAACGGCTACTCAAATTTGTTTTTATTTTTTAACTAATGAATAACTGTTGAATATGAGGGAGCAGAAGTGTGAAACAACTTTTTGGTTCTAAAAAGTACTGCAAAATATAAAATGGATTTGAATTTGTTTTATAAATGCAATTGGCATTGAAAAGTAACTGGGATTCATAGTTATCTGAAATAAGGATTCGGATTCGAGATTCGATATGTGGGATTCGATAAAAAAAGAGATTCGGATTCGGTATTCGATAAATTTTGGATTCGACCCATCACTAATACATATATAAATAAGTAAGTAAGTAAGTAAGTAGTTTATTGGTTCCGGAGACATAAAAAACATATGTATAGGACAAGTCAAGGAGAAGAGAAAAATAAAATAAAAATAAATCCTCATCTCCAAAGGAAACAAAATTCATAAATACAAATCCTCACCTACAAAGGAAAACACAATATATAAATACAATCACTTATTCAAGAACTCATCGACTGAGTAAAAATCATTGTTCAATAGAAGTTCTTTCAATTTCTTTTTAAAAACAGGAATACTACGAGTCTGTTTGATCTCACTAGGGAGACTGTTGTACAACATGCAACCTGCATAAGACGGTTGCCTTGTGAAGGACACTAAATTGTGAGACACCACTTTAAAATCACCATTTCTTCTGGTATTATATGAATGAACATCATTCATATAATACCAGGGCAATCCAAGAGCCAGATGATGCTCTTTAACATACATAATTGTATAGAAAATATATATACATGGGAATGTTAACATGTTAAGTTCTTTAAAATATAATCTGCAGCTAGTGCGTTTATTTAAACCGACCAGAATTCTTATGGCCCACTTCTGTAGTTTAAACAGTCTTGTTGTTCGATGGGAATGACCCCATGCACAGACACCATATTTTAGTTGACTGAAAACACAAGCATAATACACAGAGAGAGCAACACTTAAGCTTGTGATCGGAGTTATTCTACGTAGTAGGTAACAGCTCCTTGCTACTCGTGAACATAAAAAATCAATGTGATTCCCAGTTCAGAGTATTGTCGAAATACACACCTAAAAACTTTGTAACAGAAGACATAGCAATAGATTTACCGTCTAATTTCAACAAGGGGGAAGAAAACAATTTGCTTTGATGCATGTGAAAAAGCATGAAAGAGGATTTTTTTCTGTTCAACACAACCCTGTTATCAGTGCACCAGGATAACATATTATTGACCTCTTGCTGGGCAACTACATTCACATTATCGGCACAAGAAATGAGGTTATTAGTATCATCTGCATACATAATTATTTCACCCTGTCTGACACGGGTAGGAAGGTCATTAATATATAATAAGAAAAGTAGAGGGCCCAATACTGAGCCCTGTGGTACACCTTTGGAAATGTGTGTTTTTTCTGAGGAAACGTTAGAAGAGTTTATGTAAACAAATTGGGTTCGACCAAAAAGAAAGGATTTCAGCCTATCATTGGCTATACCAGATATTCCATAATAATGCAGCTTCTTCAGCAGAATTACATGGTCAACACTGTCAAAAGCTTTTTTTAAATCATAAAAAATTCCTATGGTCTCAATATGTGCATCCAAACCCTGAAGAATCAGATCAATAAATTTATAAATGGCTGTTTCAGTACTTTTTCCCTTTAAGAAACCATGTTGAGAAGAGGAGAAAAGTTAATGTTGTACAATAAATGAAGAAAGACTATTTAACATTGCATATTCAAAGACCTTTGAAAAAACAGAGACCAGGGATATAGGTCTGTAGTTATCTTTATCCATCTTATCACCCCCCTTGTGCAGAGGGAGAACTTTTGCAGTTTTTAATTGGGGAGGGAAAACACCAGATGAAAAGGAGACGTTAACTAGGTAAACTAGGTAAATATTAAATGGTTAAAAATAAATAAGTAAACAGATCTACAAATAAAGGATAAATATATGGAAGAAAAATTATTGGCTTCTCCTGTTGGCCTCTCCTGGTTCCCAGTGGGAGAGAGGAGTGGGGAGTGGAGGACAGGATAAGGATGGGGTGGTTTCAAGGGTGTTACTCTCACCTATAAGGAATTGAGTTTCCCAAAGATCAACCCAGAGCACTTAACATGCATGTTGGTATACATGAATTTCATTTGTGATGTGTTTAGATCACTGGTGTATGATTGAATTTGCTCTAAATCTAAGCAAAAATTTTGTCATGGGCGATATAACTTATTAAAAACTGTTTTTGTTTCATAAAAGCAGAATTCATGCATTACCCCTTCTGCCATGTTGAAGAATGCTTAGAAGAAATGTTTATGATAAAAAAATATTGTGCGTTTATTTGCCTAGGACTGATTTGACGTTCCTGAGTAAATTTTATGTAATATGATTACTCACTATCTTAGTGAAAGTGTCCAACATATTTATTTTCAGTTGATCAAACCCAAGCTGCTGCATACATTCCCAGAAGTGACATATAATACTCTCTTGGGAGTGCTGAAAGACTATGATTGCATTCAGCACAAACTACATGTTCACTGTACGATCAAAGTACGTGCCTCTGAAACAAACGTTCTAGTTCCTGTATGGTCTGGTTGGAAGTAAGTGAATGCATCTTTCTCATACTGTTTAATAAATTTAACTACAGCTGACTGTCTATAACTGAGACCACCACACAACCTGTGGCACATGGTGTTAGTGGGTTCATGAGATGGTATCACTAACACATTATTTTAAATTACTACCTGGACCATGTTTTTGGTTGTGAAACTAAAATTGGAACTAAAATTTAATGTCTTTTAATTGATTTTCCTATTTATTATTTCCTACACAACTTTGTGTTTTCCACATTTCTATTTTTCTTGATATGACTGGTTTCCCCTGTTATGCCATCATCAGGTACATTAGAGTGAATGAAGGTCCGCTGTGCTGTTTTTAATAAGTGGAAGGAATTTCGGAGGGATGGAAGGAATTTCGGAGGGATGGAAGGAATTTAGGGGGGGGGTGAGAAGAGTTCAAAGTGTGCATTGAACTAATGGGGGTGTTTACCATTTTTTTTATTGCCGAATCCGATAGTCTTTAAGATAAAAAGACCCGTAATTTTCCATTTTTCGATCCGTCACCTAGTTCTCGAGTTACAAGCGGCAAAAAACTGATGTTCTTAACCCTTTCGCTGGAATGGGCGTGGTGGGACTTCTTACGTCATCCCTTCGTCCACAGCTCCTTCGCCCAATCAAAATGCTCCCCTCCCCAAGTCCACCTCCATTCCACTCCCCAAAACAGCCAACGAGGGGAGGTGGATAACGTAGAAGTCTCAGCGCAGCTCATTCGATGGGCGTTACCTTTTGCATATTTTAATTTTCAATTTATGAGTGAATGGCTACGGTTAGAAGATTGATTTTTTCATTAAAATTCATTTTTTGTTTCCATCTAATGATTTCGTGAATAAAATAGCAATTTTCGTTCCAGGTAAATGCCATTGTCTCAATGACTTAGGTGATTGGGGTTGGGGATGGTATGGGGTAATACTTTGCCTGGACAGTCTCTCCCCCCTCTCCCTAATCCCATTCCCCCCACCCAACTGTTATGTTAGGTTTTAAATGTACATGCCACATATTATATCAGTGATGCTACCTTTTACGCTGGCATTCCTGTCACCCCCTAGTTGTGATATGCTGTACTATCAGTTACTGAGGGGAATAATAAACATTTAAGTTTTGACTGCAACTTAACCTGGTGGCAGGGGTGGGATTAGTGAAAGAAATATGTAATTAAAAGTCTTGTTGCAGCAAAAGCAAATTAACTAAGAGTTCAGTGCTGAAATCATGGGAAAAGAGAAGAATGAAAACATGAAGGCAGCAGAATTGCCAGGAGTACCTTGGAAGGTCATACAGAATTTTATGCTGCAAGTCATTCTTGAGCATCCAAAACAGTTCTCCTTTTCGTCTGTCTGTCTGTCCGTCTGAAAAATACTTGTGTTGGTCACAATGTTGGGAAAGGTATCATTGGGCCTCAGGTCTCATTCATCAGAGCCAGGTGAAAAAATGAAAAGGGAGGCTTGAGAAGTGATAAAGTGGTAGGTGCCTTGTGGTAGGTGCGGGAGGACTCCGCAGTGTGCTTTTTCTTCATGCCCAGAATAAGGGTCGGCCTACAATATGTGTAACAAGAAAGGACATTGGGCATCTGTTTGCTCAATGGGCAGGAATGTCTCAACCATCAGCCAACAGGAGGGAGGTGCCCTGGTGGCAGCAAGGGACTCCTACTTCATGGGCCAGGTCAACGCCTGTCTTGAACCGTGGAGAGTGGATATGGAGGTCGACAGAATGAAGATGCTGTTCAAGATCGATATGGGTGCAGATGTGTGTGTGTGTGATAGGAACGACCGTAGTTGGAGGTATGTTTCCACCTAAACATTTACACCCAGCAACAATGCACCTTTTTGCACTTTGTTGCTGGATTTAAGTGTTTACTTTTCATGAAAACAGGTGGCTGGAGCCAGTATTCAAAAAGCATCTTCAGGCAGAGATAGCACAAAACAAAAAAAAGTGCCAGTTCAATGTGAATTAATGCTGATCTTTTGGATATCGGCTGAAGGAGGCATCCAACCCGATTCCCAAAAGGTGGCAACCATCTGGGAAATGAAATGTGGAACTAAAGAAGAGGTGTGTTGTTTTTAAGGTATGGTATATTATCACCTAAAGGTTTTGGACCTCCTGGCAAATTTGAGGTAGCTATTGAGAGAGTTGCTCAAGATTGATGGATGGATACCATGGATGCCAGTTCATGATAAGTCTCTTGGAGAAATTAAGAGGAGACTTTAAGAAGTGCTGGCTCGGGCATTTTTTGACATGAGCAAGCTGACCATGGTACCTGCTGACTCGTCATCAATTAAGCCTGGGGCCACACTAGCGCAACTCCAAGAAGACAAAAATGGTATACTGTGTGTTCCATGTCCTGTACCTCAACAGAAACTAAAAAACGTTATGCCCCAATAGAAAAAGAGGTGTTGGCCTGTGAAAGGTTCTCTGAATTTATTGTCTGTACGGAAATAATTCTTAAAACAGACCATAAACCCTTGTTGGCCTTATTAGGTGTTAAACCTATCAGTGATTTTACAGTGCAATTGCAACGATTCTGTATGAGGCTCATGTGATTTTCGTATGTGATGGAGAAAGTTCCACGCAAGGCTTTACATACTCCTGATGCCCGGTCAAGAGCCCTGTTATCATACAAGGCTGAAGACATGGATGTCTTGCTGGAACAGGAGGTAAAGCTGTATGTCTCTGATGTACAAACTCAAGCCACTATGAGAGATAAATTACTAGGAGAAATCATCAAAGAGCAGAACAAAGATGCAATATTACAGTCCATGCGATGATACTTAGAGACCGACCAGAGTAGAAGAGGTAGAACCATCCTTAAGATTATACTTGGAGGAGTGAGGTGCGTTATCGGTGGTGGAAGACCTACTGATGCATGATTTGCAATTCGTCATTTCAGCATCATTGCAGCGCAACATGCTGAATAGGATTCATTGGGGTTGTCAAATGCTGTGAGATGGCTCGGCAATCTGTTTGGTGGACATGAGTGTCAGTGGGAGTCCGAGACATGGTCGACAAATGCCAAACTTGATGTGGTTGTTATAGGTTTTTCGAGGGATGTAAAAACTTGTTGGAGGGTTTAAACAACTCGTTTGGTTGGAAGGGTTTTCAAAAGGAAGCAAATATAAGAAAAGCGATTCCATGAGAGGATATGTGCAGAAAGTGAGTGGACAGAGTTAATATTCCCGTCCATCTTGGGACTGAATTCAGGATGCTGGGCCCTTCTGTCAATAACTTGACGGAGTTAATCCTGACCCTTAGTCTCTGTGCCAATCACCTTCATGGAATTTGTCCACGGTCAGCTCTTTCTTTACACCATGGATTAATTTAACCCTTATGTGCACACCCAACTTTTACCACGTTGTTACCCAGGGTACCCGGGTGCTCACCTATAGTTTTTCTTCATTTCTGAGTCTGCATGTGAACAGAATAATTTCAAATCAATGTACATAACTAAATAAACATCAATAGAAAGTATATAGGCACTTTGAAGTCCCTTAGCCTTCTACAGCTTCCATTAAGAGAGACAGAAATAAGGCCGTGCAAGTCGCGAATGGAGCGTTTTCACCTGTTTGGACCGATTTTTAGACCGGTGACTGGCCATATAGTTTGGCGGCAGCATGGCTTGCCATTTACTATAACATCAGACAAGAGACTGCAAAGCTGTGTGTCTGTTAGAATCGTAGAGAGCTGTAGAGGACAAACATGTGATGCAGATAACGCCATGCCCACGTGCTTAGTGCACATCAGCACTCGGCAGAACGTCAATTTTTTCTTTGTATCATATATTGCACTTTGACTGATCTTTTTCTTCCCTTCATTACATTGTCAATGGAAAACTCATTTTATTGAATTCAAATTGAGTTGTGCCCAAAAGAAGGAGTATTTGAAGCATCTCCTCGGCGGCAACGATGAAATATCAGACCACGGGTCCAATAGCAAAGACGAAGACTGGATTGCGGATGATGCTTCAGCAAGAGCGTCATCATCAGACTTAGAAAGTGTGAATGAGACGTCGGAAGGAGAGGAAGAAAGCGATGCTGAGTCTGATGAGAACAAGATTGAGGAACAAGTGGCAGGTTCGCAGGGTGCGAGAGGTTCATCGGCAGCAAATGAAGCAGGGATAGGAAGTGCATGTGTGTACATAGCGAAAGATAAAACTGTTTGGAGTAACATGTCACCTCAAGTACATCAAACGCCTTCTCACAGTATATTGCAACAAAGAAGTGGCCCACATAGATCTACAGAAACTATCAATCAGAGACACTTTAAAAAATAATTATGGTAGAAATCGTAGATCTTATTGTTCGGCATACCAACAAAAATGCTGAAAAAGTGTACGAATGGTATAGCACAAAGAATCTGGATTTGCAGCGATCTAGGAAGCCTGTGACTACTAAAGAAATATATGTGTTTATTGGTGTTTTGATTTGTTCTGGTGTAAACAATTCAAATGTTGATCACACAAGTGAAATGTGGAAAAGTACTTCATATCCTCTTTATCGTGTGCCAATGGGTATCAGCAGATTCCACAACCGAATGTGATTTATTCGATTCGATGACTTCAAAACACGCCAGACACGTGCAGAAAAAGATAAAGCTGCTCCTATACTTGATATTTGGACTAAGTTCAATTCAAATTTGAGTAAAATGTACAGGCCGACAGCAAATTTGGCAATTGAAGAACAGCTTTATCCTTTCCAAGGCATTATGAAGTTTACGCAGTTCATACCGTCGAAGACACCCAAGTATGGGATAAAACTTTGGTGGGTTTGCGAAACAGAAAAAAACATATCCTCTTCATGGAATCATTTACACTGGAAGTGTTCGTGAAAAAACATATCTCACCTGTTATCGAGTAACAACTACTAGTTCTTGAACCTGTAAAATGATGATTAAATGAGTCTAGTACACAACTAAATTTCAGTCAAAGCAAATTAATATTTTTCAAGGGGGTTACCAATAGATGCATTGACGAAGGATCTCACTTTTTCACAAAGGGAGGCTAACTCTTCATCCTTCACTCCAGGCAGTATGAAGTTTATTCTTTTTTGAGGCTCCTCACGTTTTCTGCAGTGGCAATCCATGCCTTTTTTAAATTCCCTTACCTCATTCCTTAATTCTTTTATGTCATATTTTGCTGATTCAATGCATTTCAGAAATTTATCTCTGAAATTTAAAGAGCATACAGCAACAAATAAACATGTCGGCCTTGGTGGCGGCGGGGGGGTAACGTCCTCGCCTGCCAATCCAAAGGTCGTGGGTTCAATTCCCGCCTGGGGAGGATTTTTTTCCTCCCAGGATATGGTTGTGTGTGTTGTCCTTTGTTACTGTTACAACGCCTGATGTAAAATGGTCCTCGAGGCTGTATTCAGGTTGATGAAAAAAAATAAAATAAAAAATAAAATGTTATCGTTAAAAAGACTCATAAGTTATACAATCAACTTCTAATCTCATTACCATTTCCATGAATGAGAAAAAGTTACAACAGACACTGTATACTGCTTTAATTATATCACCATGATTCTCTAATAAACACATTGATTGAACTGGTTATGTGCTCACCACTTGTAGTTGCATTTTTTACATTCAAAGCTGCAATTTCAATATGAATTCACATCAAAATATGTATACTGTGCAACCACTTGTTCAAGAAACGCACGTAGGACAAATGGTTCAAATAAAAAAATGCCTTTGTGTTGTAATAGTTACACTTCTACTTACCCAGGTGCTGATGAAGCAAGCAAAAGAAAAACTATTGTGGTTGATAAACTCCTGCAGAAGTAATTCCACGCAAGGCAAACACAAAATAACTGCTGATAATGGCCGGTGGTAGTATCGATGAAAATCGATTATCAATAGAAACGAAAATCGTTAGTCGGAAATCATGGGCGTGAGTCCAAAAATCGGCCTTCAGTAATCAGAAAACTAGGTCTTATGACTAGAGAAATATCTCTCGCTGTGTTAGGTGTTCCATCTCTTCAGTAGATCACGAAACACATTGAAAACCACATTTCTAAGAGCATTTTTCCTTCTAAACGAAAACAAAATTCCCAAGTTTTTTTTTTTCAAAAATCAGTCTTATATGACTTGAAAATACCTCCCAATAAATTATATTGCTACCGGAGATCACGAAATGTGTTCAAAACTGCAAATTTTCAATTTCATTGATATATACTGTCTAAATGCATGCCAAAATTGGCTCCATGTTGTTTGACGATATTGGCCCAACGTCGTTTGCCGATATTGGGCCCACATACTATACACCAACATTGGCCCTATATTGGTAATGTTGGCCTTATGTTGGCCCAACTCTCCCAACTTGCAGCCAACGTCGGGCCAATATTTGATGCTACCTGGGATGTTTAAAATCACAGCGGTGGAGACTGTGTGTGAGTATCATGCAACATTCATCAGTATATGCCGATTTTAACATTCTAGATGCACTATTCACTAGTTTTTCCTGTCTTCAAAATTTAAGCTCGATACGTGTTTGACACAGGCCAAATATTTCCTATAATCCAAGTTAGCTTCTCCCAAGGAGGTCTCCTGATTATAGTGAATGCCATAGCCATAACACAAGGACAGCAGCCAATATTCACTTAAAAACATGTTCCTTTAGCTGAAGCTTGAGGGGCTGTATGCAATCCATTACCATTATGTCCAACAAGATACCTAATAATGGGTATAACGTGAATAAATATTTTAAAAACTAAGGTTAGCGAGATAGTACTATGTAAAGCGTGCTATTCAGTGGAAGAATGTTTGAATAATTACTTGTAAATGTGTACTTCACTGTTATATTGTATTTCCATGTCAATTTTAAACTGATGTATTATTCTTTAATTTTTCAGTCTGCAACATGACATGTTTTAATGTACCTTTTGTACTACAATGATCTATATTTCTTTTATTTGTGTTTTTCTCGATGATGTCCATTGTGGTTTTGTACCATTTTAATGTCAAATAAATAAAAATAAAATAAAATATCTCATCAATTATCTATGCTTTATAAATGTGCATCATAACAGAACATTATACTCATCACAAGCCATTGTTTTATTAAAATGATACATGGGGATGATATGTCCTCTTGTGTGTTAATGTGTGTAAGTTCCTTTTCCAATGACGAGGAGAATGGTTGTGGACTGATAATAGTTCTGTGCATATTCGCAAAACCCCCTCTGGGACTATGCAAAACCCTTGGATCCTTCATCAAGTTAAAAAATAACTCCTTATGTTATATCCAAGTCAAAAGTGCATTGCATGTTTAAATCATTCTTATGTTATATCCAAGTCAAAAGTGCATTGCATGTTTAAATCATTCTTATGTTATATCCAAGTCAAAAGTGCATTGCATGTTTAAATCATTCAACTTAAGTGTAAATTGGTATGCCATATTTGCTTTTTTGCTTAAGTATGTGGTCTTTGGTTTAGAATTAGGGATGTTATCCTGAGCTGAGCATTGGCTTGTTTTCCTTCTGTGGGATAACATTTTATTGAAAACCTTGTACACTCTGCTTGTGTTTTCTGTGTATTTGTCCCGGTAAAGCTGCTTTTGATGCTAAAAGTTCTTAGTTGTTTTGATCATTATAAAAGTACTGATAAAATCTCAAAACTGTTATCTCGAAAATGTTGAATTTTGCAGGAGGAGTGGAAAAACAGAAAATTATTTACAATTTTTGAAGACCAGGCAAAAGTTAACAAATAGATTATTTTTATATCACCCTCTTCTTCGAAAAGTGATTGATTCAGCCTGTTCTAAGGTTCCAATATTCATGGCTGACTTCGAAAAATACAGGTGAGATTGTAAATATTAGTTGTCTTACCTTGAACTGTTTTTCAAAACAAAAGCATCTTTGGTATTATTTTAAGATATAGTGGAAAATGGCTAATCCTACTTTGTATTGGGTGGGTAAGTCTGTTGTGGACCATCGACTATTGTTAACTCTCACTTCTTTGTCCTTTATCGACATTAGCAACATGAGGTTTATAACCTCATATTTCTCAATGTTTGGCACCTTTGGTAATTGATGTTGACTGTTTGTTCAGAGACCCTGGTCTCCTCTTTTGCATACAACCTCTTACCCAGATTCACTTAATTTTTGCTGTCGTCAAAACTGTTGACCTTCAATAAGATGAGGGTTATTCTTTTATAGATGTGCTTATAATAAAAGCCTTTGGGGAATCAATTTAAGGTGTGTCAATTGTTGACTTTCTCGCCAGAAGTGGATATTGATTTTGGAGCTGGCTCCTGGTTTCTTATGGAACCATTAATTTGTGATAGCTTATTGGGAAGGTTTTTGTCCAATGAGGAAACTTTGTAAAACATGAATGTGTGATTTATAGAGGTGAGCCAAATGATTCTTTTTATTGACTTTAGTCATTTGGATCACATCACTTCAATGACTCATTCACATGAGTGAGTCTTTAGAATCACTTTGGAGTACTGGGGGGTACATAAATGACGAGGCTTACAGATAACAGTAAAGCTGAATTGTGAATGAGTAATGATAGCTTTAAAGATTTCTAGAATAAACGGGCAAACTACATAATTAGCTTTGGTTAATGTGACCAAGGCCACTCTACCCAGAATCAGATCTTTAAATCACCTTTATGCACGATGACAGAGAAAAAAAAACAGTAATCTCGTTGATATCTCTAAATGTACAGTTATGTCATTCGTTCTTAGGAAATGTACGTCAATCATTGTACAAATAGTGCAGTCAAATGAAAATAATAAAGCCGAGAGTTTAAATGCCAAAATCAGATGTACAAAATTACTTACTTCTTTAATGCTAATTAACTTCTTGTCGTTATTCACTAATCGTAAGTCTTTGCCTTTTAAATTTTTTTCTTTTAATTTATTAATTTATTTTATCTCATATTGAAGTACAGTAAAACCTCTCTTTTACACTTTTGACGGGGATGAAGGAAAAAAGTGTAAATCGCGGGAAAATGTAAATCGAGGGAAATCATAATTTGCAGGAAATAGAAGCAAAATCTTAGCCTAATGTTAAATAATTTTATATAAATTAACAGGAGATGTTTAATATTTGATGGTTCACCAAATAGACATAAATAAATGAATAAAAAAAAGTTAACAAAAAATAAAAGTATTCTCATATTTTAACTTAACTTGATTTGAGGTGGTGTCTACCTACATATATTTATCTTTGCATCAAGGGCATAAATGTTTTCTTCAACAATAGTCTATGTCATCCACGTCTTTGTGTTGTAGCCAAGGTCTTTCTTAATGTTTTTAATGCAATGTGGATTTTTGGAATTTTCAAAAACAAAGGGCTTCAGTCTCACACTGTCATCTGGATTAGCTCCTAATAAAACAGTAAGGCAACCTTTGCTGAGCTTGGAATCATGCCAGGGGTCCCCTTTGAAGTCTATAGGGTCTTGTGTGTGGCATTATAAAAAAAGACCTGTCTCGTCCACATTAAAAATTTATTATTTCGGGGGAAGATTGAAAAAATGTCTTCAATATTTCTTCAAGTTCATCATACTTGGAGTATTTAATGAATTTACGCCTTTTTCCAATACGGCCGCATTCCTTAGCACTTTTCTTTATACATTATTTACGGGTTTTTACAGTTGTGTTCCACGTTGAACCTGGTATATCAAGTTCTTCGGTCAGGGACACGCGAGTGCCCGTATTAGAGTCAATTCTCTTTGCAAAATGTTGATTTTTTTTCTTCAAATGATAACGATTATCTCGCACGCTTGTTTGCCATTTTAAAATACGTTTCCTCACGATTGTCGTAAGTAATTGCTCATTAAATAAAACTAAAGGTGAAGTAACTAAAAACACAAGATGAATGGCATTAGTGCATGAGTTACGCGAAATAAGAAAAAGATCGCTGCGAAGCATGAGAACAAGAGCTAACATACGTTTTAACTTTTCGCCACAATGACAGCGGTAGTTGGCCAAATACATCTAATTAATTATATTTATGGCATCCGCTACAAATTTAAATGTACTGTTTAAACATCTAGTACGGCCAGGGAAGAGAATTCTATTACCTGGTATGAGCCTTAGTACGAGAATCCCGATCGCGAGCATTACAATATTCGGCATAAATACTTAATAAACAGCAATGCTATCGATGTAATGTGCTACCATCAAACGAATAATTGTGTTTTTAAAGGAAACCAAATAAATCAGCATTCATATATCATGTTTAAGCATCTATTTTTATCCATATTTAACATTAATCACGCTCGAAGTCGCCAGTTGAAGTGCGATAGCCGCCATCTTTCTTGCCTTCAAATGTCGTAAATGGCGGGATTTGAAAGCGTAAATAGCGGGATGAAAATACATTATAATGATGTAAATATTTTTGGGACCGGGAGAAAATGTTGTAAATCACGGGAAAACGTAAATTCCGGGGACGTAAAAGCGGGGTTTTACTGTACATTGGTCACAAAATAAAAGAAATAAAAAGACAGTAAAGACATACAGACTATTCACTGTACAAAATATGTAATACACTTCACTCTATATAACAAATACATATTTGCATTAAAACACAAGGAAAAATAAAAACCTTGATCAGAGTAGATAGTTTCATAAATATTTTAAACCTTAGGAGACCCTCTGAGCCACAAAAGGATCATCAGAAGGTACTCTCTAATGTCAATATGGTAAAATAAAATAAAACAAATGTAACGAGACACAAGAATAACACTATATCTTCAATCTTTATTCACTAGCACTTTCTACACCCTTACTCCACCATGTCCCATCTCACACTGCCCTCCCCTCAAGTCCCCTCCCCGCCACCGTCCTTCCCCCGCCACCATCCTTCCCCTCAAGTCCACATTCTCGCCTCTCTCCCACCATGTCCACCGCTTCCCCTCCGTGGCTGCCACTTTCGCATTCCACCTAATGGGTCATGCTGCGCGTCACACGACGTGACACATTGTCGCGTAACACAAATAAAACAATAAAATGCTCACATTGCCATATTCGCACCAAGCAGTATAAATATGTAGCCATACAATCAGTCTCTCAACCTTCCTAGATGTCAGTCCTCCAACAAACACTTCCAAAGTTTTCTTTTAACCTCAGTATACGTGCGTGTCCCTTGGTAATTGATTAAACAAACAATCTAGGTACACTCACCACCATTCTGTTTACACCACATTCATTAAAATACTTGGGGACTTCATAGTGGTTCACATTCCGTTTCCCCATTTTTTGTACATTGTGTTTCAATTTCTTATATTTATTAGAGAAATAATTATCTATAACAAAAATGTATGTCAAAAGCTTTTCAAGGGGTAGTATTTTTAGTGTTTTGTAAGCATTGTTTGTATCATAAGAATCTGGTTTCGATGACACGTTATTATCACTTTTTTGTTGTATGTAATCATTTTGACAATCTGAAAATTTCAACATAGAAAAAAAATGTTTGTATTCACATTATGGATATAAATCCTACACGCAGTAACCAAGCAATAGATTAAACATAAATTGATTGTTTTTAGCCATTGATGGACTACTTCTAGCTCACTTCAGCGGACCGTTCCAATTGCGTCATAAGTGAAAAACCGCAGTCGGTGTTGTGTGCTGAGCGGTGCTGTAGTAGCTGATGCTGTAGTAACTCACTCTAACCCTTTCTTTTTAGAGACAATGTCTCCAAAAAGAAAGGGTTAGAGTGAGGGAAAATATTTTTGATAAAGAAGGGGGAAGAGATAGGTGGAGGATGGGAGGGGGAGGTAGGGGTAATTGAGAGATATGAAGAAGTGAGACGGAGGGAGAGAGATGGAGGCTCAAGGTGCTGCTGAGGGTTGATGATAAGACCTAGTATGTACGGCAATATTTTTTTATATTTCTGATACGAAAACATGAGTGCACCTTGCATACGGAAATTTACTGTAGTTCAAAAACTTAACCCTTTAACGCAGGAATTTTTTTTTCTCTCCGATTTTTTCCTCTTTTCAGGAGTTGATCATTATTGTATTTAAAACATGTATCTCAAATATTATAGAAATATGTGCGGTGGTTTTATGGAAATTACCTGTGTCCATATGATCATGCTAGGCGGATACCGTAGCAATAGCATCCCCATTTGCGTACTTTCAATTCTTCAAATAATCACTAAATTTATCTTGCTCCCCGGGTTAAGGCTTTAAAATATATAAAAAATATTGATTTTTAAAGTTATTTTTATTGATTCTTTTGAGCATAAGGAATATATTGCGTTAACAAATTTTTCAAAAATGTATGTCAAAAACGCATAAACGTATTGTGAATAGTAAAGAATTTTTTTTTTGTGAAAATTTGCAAAACACGGTACACACAGCTCTAATTCATATTTTAAACATTGGGTACGATCAGTACTTTAGCAATGTTAACCTGCACAGCGGTGTCGATTACATGGTTCAATCAACTGGCCTATACCGTAAAGGCAAATTTCGTCACTTGGACTTAGATGTTACTATTCCTTGACTTCAAAAGTCACCCAACACTAAGCAGAGGATTTTTGTATTTTGTCAGATACATTTGGACGCTGCTGCGACGAAACTGTATAAGCGAGAGTGTTTTCCCTGAGATCATATGGAGAACCCACGCATTGTGCAATGCCACGTCCACTAGCCATGGGAATATGCACCGCCACCATTTTTTACATCTTATCCCTATTCTCTAGTAGGTCACATTCTCGTCTATTCTGTCCGTTCCTCCCATGTAACGGTTCTACTCTGAAATCACTAATGGGCGAAATCACTAATCACAAAGTCCTCTTTTCTGCCCGTGAAAATCGTGGCACAAGAGCTACGGGCTGAATGCAATGACAGGTAGTAACCACGCTGACTGTGGAATTTTCTACCCACTTTACCAAAAGGATGTCGTCCTCCTTACAATGGCATTTCTCATAAAAACCCCCTTATTTTTTCTTACGTATATCTTTAGATGACATTACTGGACAACCTTTTGGAATACGGTTTTATCTAATTGTTCCTGTGGCTCCGTAACCCTTTGACCTAAGCCCTTTTAGAAGTTCAAACCCGGTAAATAAATTATCAAAATATAGTTTATAGCCATTGTTCTTTTTTCTTGGGGTATTTCGTCCAGCATTTGCAGAAGAGAAGCAACATATTTCCCTACCATATTCTCATATTCGGATTTTGATGCAGGGTTTCTACCTTTATAAACCTCAAAGTTCACTAAATATCCAGCAGTGGCATTTAGAGACCATACTTTGTAGCCAAATCTAATTGGCTTACCGCGTAGGAACTGCTTACAAGGGTGTCATCCAAAATATTCAACCATGCACTCATCAAAATCCAGGTGCTCCTCAGGGCAGAACAAAGCTAGAAATCGGGTTTTCACTAGATTCATAATTGGCCTTAGCTTCCACTTTTTGTCTTATGCATTAGGCTGGGAATTATTTGTACAGTGTAAAAACCTATATATTTTCTACATAAATTCAGTCTATCTATCCCAGCGCATAGCATTGACAACAAATTAATTACGTTTGTCACCAGATGAATCCCAGTTATCACATTTACTGGGAACATTATGTTAACCCGCGAGAATCAAATTTCCTAGGAAGACCTTCATTCCAGCAGATGTTCTATTCAAATTACGAAAATTCTGCAATGCGGCATAATCTGTTGACTGCGAAATTAGGAAGTCAATTAATTCATCAACTAATGTCAACTAGAAAATATCAGTCGGCGACTTCTCACCAATGTCACAATAATTTGCGTCGGGAAATAATGATTTTTTTACACAAAGATCTTCATCTCTCCAAGTAGTCAATGCTCGTTTCACTTTCTTCCTCTTTGATTTTGAGTTTACCAGTTTTTCACTCGTCTCGAGTCCATCACTTTCACATTCCCCTCGTTGAGTACTCACCAATATTTCAGCACCTACTCTTGAAGAGTCATTCCCATAAAAGCAGACGCGTTGAATGAATAGTTTGTAAACATTTCTATTATATTTGCCGTAGTAAATTGATGTGAAATAGCTCAGCTTTTTAGTAGAAGAACAGAGCATCTACCTCCTGAAGTTGCCCACATAGTAATGAAATTTCAGTTGAATCGTTGTGTGGAAAAAAACCCTGAATCACCCTTATTACATTGTAGCATTCCACACTCCGATTTCATGGCTTTCTAACTGATATTGTTATATAATAGTATTTCATTCCTCATTTTATTACAAGCTACATTGTAAAATAGCATCTGGATATAAATTGTAGGGATGCTTCAGCCGAGAGTTGTGAAAATGTGCCACAAAGTAGATTCAATGCAGACACGCCAAAGAATGATTGGTATCCAATTTTTCACTCACAACCATAAAGTGAAAAGGATAACATGATAGCTATAAAACACCAGCGCTTTATTACAATGTCCCGAATAAGAAATATCTTATTACCTTTATCGAAAAAAGCGTTCGTAACGCTGCCTTCTTTGCGGAACCCTATTGCTACGGTATCCGCCAGCGTGATCATACGATCACGAGTAACATTTCTGGTAAATAATATAATCATTGATGAAAATTTTGTAACAATATTAAGCTGTAGAGTATAATTTAGTATTCTTAGCATATATACTGAAGTCCATGAGAATTTGAAGAAAAATGCTCTTGTACTATGTAGTAAACTAAAGTCATGCATTCACGCGGAGCAGATTAGGGTAGGCCAGCACTTTGAGAAAGCTGTGTATCAAATACATTCAGCTGAATTGATTTAATATTTCGTTTTGAGGACGATAAGTATATCAAGATATTGTTACCAAAACCGCTTTACAAAAAATTGAGAAATGCGGAAAGGAGGGCAATGTAGAGCAAGAAATGTTTGCTGTGATCATTTGAACACGCTAGGCGTTAAAGGGTTAAACAGCAACTTTGGCAATAAAACCCATATTTATGAGAAGTCATGTAAATTTCGTAAATACCTGCACATTTTCCTTTGAGCTGAATATTATCATAGTGATGTCAGCCAGCTACGCATTTCATATATTTACAATGGTGCGATAGATCATGACACAGCCCAAGTTCGCATTCCGGGCACCAAAGTTGTGTTTCTTAGAAATATACTGATGAAAAATGACTCGTCCTTTGAACGACACTATCACCTCGTTCCAAAATAACTTTGTTTCCAAAAAATAATTTGACAAAATCTAGGGGACTATTCTCTATCGTGAGTGGTGCTTGATTTTTATCTAATCTATATGATGGTCTGGTGAGCGCATGCACTCTTTGCTTGAAAGTCCGCAACGGTAAACACCAGGAGGGCTCAACATCCGTGTCACTGTCTCCATCACAACTCCTCTCTGTCAGAATTTCTATACCTTCCTCTTCTTCCAGAAGTTTACTTCCAGAAGCCATATTGATAGAACTACGATATTACTAATAATATTGTCTCAAAAATGCTCATGCCATAGCACACAACACTCTTGAACGATCAGTTTCAGGAGAGACTGTCTCACCGAGTCAGTCCGCGTTGGTATGAAAATGTTAGTCACAACAGATTTGCAGACGGGAAGGACTTCAAAGTGTACGTATGCAGAAAGGCTCTCATGCTACCAAAGGCATCATTCAGCATCCTGTTATCTTGATTTGTGCTCACGTAAAGATTCCCTTTCCTCCTTTCCAGCGAGATAAGCAAACTTGAACAAAGAGGATGAGTCATTCAGTGGACAGATGGTCCAGCGGAACCTATTACCCATATGGCGATAAGGAAAAAACCTCATAAAAGTAAGATGCTCCTATCGTTGAGTGCTTTCTGAGAAGATAAGGATATAATTGGGCTGTATATCCTTCTCTGTCATGGCAAAAGGATGATGTTTCCTGGTCTCACACCAAGTAAACAAACCTAGAGTAAGGAGATGCATCATTTAGGCGAAAGATGGTCGAACAAAATCTCATTATCTTCACATAACCAAAAATAATTCTCATGTTTGGAGGACCTTCTATATTCTGAATGCTTCTCTTATAAAAATATACAGGGTGTTTCAGGAGGAAGTGGCAATACTTCTGGAGGAGGTTGGGGACGTGATTTTAAGCATTTTTTGTCCTATGAACATGGGGTCGCAACTCCTTAGTTACCGAGCTATGGCAACGCAAACATTTTGTCACATGCATTCTGCAGTTACCATGAAAACACCCAAAAGCAGTGGCATCCAGCAATACTTACAAATAAAAACTGGTCTAAATTGTACTTAAAGTTTGTATCTTTCTTTTTATGCCAAAATTTACGCATGTTGCTCACATATTCTGAAGTGGTAACTGAAATTGTCAGTATTTTTCTTCTTCAAAAAATTATTTTTTAGAATAACTTTTTTATTTTGAGATATACGAAAGGGTTAATAGAGTCATAAAAATTGGAAAATTTAATTTAATTTCCATAACTGGTAAAATTATTTTCATAACTTAATTTTTAGCAAAGATATGGCATTTTAAACGGTACCGTTACATGAGCACATTTTTCGACGGCTCTCTTCCATGCATGGAACTGATATTGATTTACCGATAAAGACAATTACCTTCACCAATCTAAGCCTGAGTACTTATTTTTAAACGTTGTGAAAAGAATAACCAACCAATGAAACCCAATTTTAGGTGTTTTTGTGAACCAAATGAAGTAAACAATCAATGACTGAGACTGTCAAATGACTTTCTATCATTTGACAGTCTCAGGGGCCTTGAGAGTGGAAGGAGGTTGCAATGTGCCATATGAACACGCTTGGCAGTCTACGGATATTATTTTTGTGCTGGAGAGACACGCTCGGCTGTAAAAGGTTAAATCTCTATGAGCAGATATCATTACAACATCATCAGCATAAAGTAAAATATCGCAATTTACAATAAATTTAAATTTTCTATTAATATACACAAGAAACAAATTTGGCTCTAAAATAGACCCCTGGGGTACACCATATTCAACACTACTTTGGTTTCCAATACATTTTTTAAATTTCACTTGAATACTCCTCTGCAGTAGATAGCTTCTAAACCATTTCAGTACACACCCTCTAATGCCAATATCCTGAAATATTCGCAGCAATGTAGGAAAATTGACAGAGTCAAAAGCTTTTTATAATCCACATAAGTGACAACTACTTTATTGTTCTTATCAAGGCTGGTATTTATTTTGTCGGCAAAATTTTCAAATGCATCTTTAGCACCTCTACCTTCCACGAATCCATATTGGTAGTCTGAGATTATTTTATATTTTTTTAAGAAATTCGTCAGATACTGTGCCACATATTTCTCCATAATTTTATTGATAGCTGGTAGCAAAGAGAGAGGTGTGTAGTTTGAAAAATCTTTGTAGGAGCCTCCTTTATAAATAGGTCTAACTAATGCAATTTTGAGTCCTTCGGGCACTACTCCTTGAGTTATGCTTCTTTTTACAAGAGTAGTTATAACAGGAAGAAGTATAGGGTTTGCCTTGATATCTCTGATTCTGATTCTATCTTGACCAGGTCCCTTATTTTTAAGCTCTTTTACAATTTTTTAAATACTATCCTTTGTGGGTTCTGGTATAAAAATACTGCATAAGTTATTGAAATTAATGTCATCTAAAATACTTGGGAATAGTTTTAGATGAAAAATTTAGTTTTAGTAATCATATCATCTATATATGTGACAAACTAAGGTGTATTTTGTTTCAAATGTCGAACCTAAAGCACTATTTGCCTCATGAGTTGAAAAGATTAATGTATCAAGGCTTAGCTGAGGCCGTAATACGTTCTATACTCTAAAGCTATTTTGGTGCTTTTCTGTCGCAATCCTGACAAGTTTCTGCATCAATACATAACTGTGGACGAAATCTATTCTATTCAATTCTATGGTTTTCTATGGTTTGACGATTTGGGGTAGCACAAACTCCACCTTGCTGAATAAGGTTATTACTTTACAAAATAAAATGGTTGCGCATTTGATGGTCAAGGAAAACAATGTGAGAGAAGTATATAAGAATCAATGTTTGTTACCATTAAAGGAATTGTATAAATATGTGTTAATTTGTGACCACTTCTTTGACAGAAAATTAATAAAGCAACGTGTGATTAATACTGACATGCAACTGCGTCGAATAAATAGGTTGTCTGTACCTAAGTATTTTAACCTCCATGGCAAGAGGTCTTTGGCACATGTAGTCCCTGGGTTGTTAAACGAATTACCTATGTTAATGCATGATATTAATAGCATATCTGTTATTAAAAAATCACTAAAAGAGTGGCTCATAGGCAAACATTGTTAAGCTCTTAATTGTCCAAAACGCTACGCAGCAAAAAAAAATTTTAACTAAAGGCACCTGCTGACAAGCCGCTTTGGCTTAGCAGGACCTCAACTGCACTATTATTTTTTTCTCGAACTTTTTTTCATTATTGATGATAGACTATTATCCTATACTAAAACTGCTATCCAATACTATTTTTATACATTGATGATCCTTGTTTAAAATTTCATTTTTCATTATTATAAAAAAATCATGGAAATAATACTATTTGGTATATGATGATGTAATTTTGATTACTTCTTTGCTTCATTAATTTACAATTAAGCCAATAGCCACTAAAAATTTACCATCAAAAATTTAGAAGGGCCCAGGGAAAATTATTTTATACTTTTTAGTCTGTTTTAAAAACGTGGTATATTAAACATTTTTTTTATTTAATTAATTCTCATCAATGAATCAAGGCGAAGCGATGTCGTTTTCATGTATTTATATTTCTTGAAAAGCTATGAAACATAGTTATCATTCAGTGTGCATTGACTTGGCAAATTAGCACTTATTTTGTTAATTTTATGCGTGAAAATAGTTAAAGGAAGGCGTGAATGTGAGAACTTACGCAAGTAATGGTAATTATTTTGACTTCTCCTCCAATTGGAATTTCCCGAATTACAATATTTACTTTCCTGGTTAGCATGTTTTCCTCGTTTGCACATTCATTTTTTGTGTCCCCTTCAAAAACGTCCTAACCAGGTTACACTTTATTAATCCTTAGAAAGGACCAGGCTTAACTTTACTGAACAGTCATGATGTAGGACTTTGCTTAAAATGCATGACCCTATATTTGTGGCACAAAACCACGGAATGACGGAGTAGCCAAAATGGTTGGGTGAAAATTTTTCAACTCCAGGGGCGTGAAAAAGCAATGTTTGACAGGGCATTCTAGGATAGGTTTATATTTTTCTGCAGCTCAAAACTTTGTTTTTCAAAGGCAAAAAGAAAAATGTTTGGCCTTGCAGTCAAACATAATAAAATTGACAAGTGTAATGTTCGGCTTTGAAAATGATGCATTGGTAATGAATTTTCACGCAAATTATCAACACTTTCGGAGTTGTAAAACTATGTCGAGATGCTAAAATTCCAAGGCGAGATTTCACCAAGATTTACAAATTACCACTACAAGGCACTTATGCCACCACCAGGGTTAGATTAAGATTAAATGAGTGGCAGGACCCCTAAAGATGGAGTCCTGGGGCACTTAGACCTAACGGTCCATTGTGCCATCCGCACGATTTGACATCACCCATAGAGTCCTATGGCCTTGCTAAAGGCCAGAATATCTCTGATGGGGATGTCCCTGATTTCCTTGGGGTCCATGTGTGCAGCCCCAAGGTGTCTCATGCGAGTCCTGGAGATTACAGGGCACTCGCAGAGAATATGGGATGTGGTTTCATCCTCTTCTTCGCACCATCGACAACTTGGTGAGTTAATCAGTCCCAGGAGATTGAGGTGTCTATTGACACGATAGTGGCCTGTCAACAGTCCAACTATTGTTCTAAGTTGGCTTCTATCCAGGGATAGAAGTTTTCTCGTCATGTTAGGCTTAGGTCCTGCTATGTGGAGCCTAGCTTGTCTTAGTCCCTGTGTGGAGTTCCAGATCTCAGAGTGTGTGCCAGATGTCCATTCTCTGACCTCTGCTCTCCCAATAGCAGGGGTGATTGGTAGAACTGGTTCAGGGCCAGTTGGATTGTGACTAGCACCAGCTTTGACGTGTTCGTCCGCCTTTTCATTTCCGGGTATGCCTTTGTGACCAGGTACCCAGAAAAGCTTGACTCTACAATGCCTAGCTATCTCCGATAGTGCCTCTCGACACTCTTGTAGTAGGCGTGATGTGCACCAAGGTGAGTTAAGCGCCTTGATCGCAGCTTGACTGTCGGTGCATATGTGGATTGGTCCTTTTTTGAGGTCTCGATCCTTGATAATATAGGCACAGGTCAGAATCGCAAAGATTTCAGCCTGGAACACTGTGGCGTACTTCCCTAAGGAGAAGTGATACGATCTTGAAGGGCTACCTCCGTAGATGCCTGCCCCTGCTTTATTGTCTTTTCTGGAGCCATCTGTATACCACACAGAGGCTCCGATGTGGAGATGTTTACCCCCTCTCTCCCACTGTTCCCCAGAGGGGATAACTGTTTTGAAAGGAGGATCCTTACAATAGAACCTTGCCGACATGTGGTCGCTGCCCATCTGAAAGATTGGGCTGGACCTGCCCATCTCGGTCCATATCTGTCTATGGCCAGAGAGATTTCCTTTGCCATTCCATTGGCCTGTTTTAGGCGATAAGCTGTGGCTCTGGCTTGACTCTCCACCACCACATGAAGGGGAGGGAGTTCAAGAAAAGTTTCCAGGGCCAGAGTTGGAGCAGTTCGCATGGCTCCTGTGATGCCTAAGCAGGCCATTCTCTGAATGTGGTAGAGTTCCTTTATAGCACCGGATTGCCGGGCTCTCTTCCACCATACTATTGAGCAGTATGTAAGACTGGGTCTGACTACTGCTGTATAGAGCCAGTGTAACACTTTTGGTTTGAGTCCCCAGGTATTTCCAAAGGCTCAACGGCATGTCCAAAGGGTTGCACATTTTTGTTCTCGAATCTAAGTGTTCTTTCCAGATTAGCTTAGAGTCCAAGATTGTTCCCAGATATTTCACTGATGATGAGAGCATAAGGGTCTTTCCGTGTAAAATGGGAAGGGTAAACCCCTCCCTTTTCCTCTTTTTTGTGAAAAGTATCAGTACAGTCTTGTCCAGATTCACCGTTAGCCCTGTGCTCAGGCACCAGTCCTGAGTCATGTCCAGGGCCTTCTGCATGAGTCCGGAAACGGTGTCCAGATACTTCCCACTAATGAGTATAGCTAGATCGTCAGCATACCCTTGTGTGTAGAGGCCAACATTGTTCAGCTGTGTGATGAGGCTGTTGACCACCAAATTCCAAAGAAGAGGGGATAGAACCCCTCCCTGGGGGCAGCCCCTGGACACTGCCACCCTCATTGAGCACGCCCTGAGGCTGGAAGTGATAGTGCGCTGAGCCAGCATGCACCTGATCCATCTCACAATGTGAGGGTGGACTCCATGACTTTCAACTGCCCAGCAGATCTGATCGAAGGTGGTATTGTTAAATGCCCCCTCTATGTCCAGAAATGCTCCCATACTGTATGTCCCATGGTCAAGAGCGCTCTCGATACGGGAAACCAGACCATGAAGAGCAGAGTCCACGGACTTGCCCTTCTGGTAAGCGTGTTGGTTCAGATGCAAAGGATGCTCCTTAAGAGGCTCATCTCTGATGTATCTGTCGATTATCTTCTCTAGAGTCTTTAAGAAAAAGGACATTTGGCTAATTCCTCTGAAAGAATTAGCTTTAGTGTAGTCTATCTTCCCAGGTTTAGGAATGAACACTACTTTGGTCGGCCGCCATGCTTTTGGAACATATCCATGTGCCAGGCAGGATCGGAATATTCGTAGCAGAGGAAGCAGTAGTTGCTCTCTTCCCTCTTGAAGGAGGGCAGGAAACACCCCATCCACCCCTGCAGATTTGTATGGAGCAAAGCTGGACAAGGCCCAGTTAGTTGCTTCATAAGTAATGATGCTGGAGGCCAGTCTCCAGTCCATCCTGACCGGATGAGTGGGAGGACTCCTAGAGTGCATCTCATGTTCTTCTTTCGAGCCAGAGAAGTGTGTCTCTAACAGAAGTTTTAATGCTTCCTGGTCCGAAGACGTGTAGTCTCCCGAGGGAAGCAAAAGAGTCCCCCACTCCGGCTCCAGGGTCCTTGGAGAGGATTTTATGGAGTCTTGAGGTCTCAGAAACTCCTTCTACATTCTCGCAAAACATCCTCCATGCCTCTCTTTTGGAACATTTAATTGTCGTTTTATACCTGCGCTGGGCCTCCTTGTAGAGGGCCCAGTGTTCTGGCTTTTTAGTGCGTTGAGCTTTATTAAAAAGTCTTCTGGTTAATTTCCGGAGCCTTTCAAGTTCGGCTCCCCACCAAGGAAGACTCTGTTTTCCCTTCCTGATTTTGAGGGGGCAGCTTTTTTCGTAGGCTGAGATGATGACTTCCTGTAGAAACACCATGGATGCCTCAATCTCTTCCTCTCTGTGAAACTTGAATGAAGGGCTCTTTGAGATTGCCCATTCATGTTATTTTCTATAGGACTGCCAGTTAGTTGATTTGGGATTCCTAAATACTACTGTCGGGTTTTCACCCTCCCTGATAGTAAATTGGCTGTACCGGTGGTCAGACAGAGATATCTCGTCAGACACCCTCCATCTATTTATCCTATGCACTAAGTTTTTGGAGCATAGTGTGATGTCTATCACTTCCTACCTAGCTCTGTTCATGAAGGTCGGTTGTGATCCTTTGTTGAGTACAAACAGCTCAGTGGTCATCAGGAATTCCAAAAGGGATCTGCCCCTGGAGTTGACATCCGAACTCCCCCACGCAGTGTGATGGGAGTTGGCATCGCATCCAACCAGCAGTTCCCAATTCCTAAAGTGACATTCTCTGACCAGTCCCTCAAGTTCCAAAGATGGTGGAGGTTCTGGCGAGTCGTATGGGAGGTATGCGGAGCAAACCACCACCTCCCTCCATCTCTCCTGATCTCTAAGAGATAACACAACGGCAGTGAGGTCTCTAGAGCAAAATTGGGGTAGGAGCCTAGCATGTACCCCTTTCACATATATGCAAGACCTAGATGTTTCAGCCGAGGCACAGAAAAAGAGTTTGCCTCCTGTCATACCTAGTCCTCTAATTTTTCCCTTGTGGACCCAGGGTTCCTGAATCAGGGCCACTTTTGACTTACCTTCAGAGAGTTTTTTCTGAAGAACTCCCGAGGTAGCTCTGCAATGCTGCAGATTTATCTGCAAGAAGGGCAGCTCTGCCATCGTCGGTCCTCCCCTCCTGCAGCTGATCTTCTTCTGGTTGGGGCGCAGCTTCGGGCTTACTTGACCCATCAGCTGGGTCCATTTTCAGCTCTGCCTTCCCTAGAAGCTTATAGTAGGCGCTTTGGAGACCGACTGATTTAATGAAATCCGGGCCCGAGATCTTCTCTGCAGAGGGCTCGTCCACACCTAGAACAAAGCGAGTGCCCTTTTCGGCCTCGCTTCGCTCGTATACCCTCCACAGATCTGTTCTTAGGCCCAGATTCACCTTGATGATCCGGCTGAATAGGTCCCCGGTACTCACACGCGTTGGTCCTGGGACCCAGATCCTGAGCTGCCTCCTTTTTATGAAAGAGTCCACGTCCACTACTCGGAAGGAGACTCCCTCAATCACCCCCAGGTAATCAGACATGCCTTTTACCCAGTCAGCTGACTTGGCGTTGGCACACTGTATTTCCATTGCCCCGTTGAGCAGACGTGTCCCCTCCAGGATGGGCACGTCCGGCCCCGGTGCAATGGCATCCCAGGACTCAGTGAGTCTGCTGTCCATCATCTCGTACCAGCCCTGAGACATAGTTGTCTCAGGGTAATCTACGGGGATGATGGCCATTCTTTTGCCTCCCTTAGCCGTCTCCGCATAAGAGCGGCCGGCCTTAGAGGTTTTGGCCTTCTTGAGTTCTAAGGCCTTGGGGGTGTCCCCAGGTGTCCTAGACCTCTTACTAGGTGTATTGCGAACAACCCCCCCTTTGCCTCCGTCAGGGCTCTGTGAGTGACCTCTTTGAGCCACCGACGGGGGTCTTCTGTTACCTCCAGCAGCTAGGGCCTGCTTCCTCTCCCTTTTCTTCCTCTTCTTGGCTGCCCCACTACTGCTGGAGAGAGTGGAGAGACTTGGCATCTTAGATGCCATGCTCCCCACAGTGTTGTTGGAGGCATCTGAATCGTTTTCCTCCCCTTTTTTGGGGAATCCACCACCCGACGCCTCCTTTAGCGTGGAAGTCGAACTTCCAGAAGATGAAGACTCCTCTCCGGATTCAGTGAGGGGTTTGAGGAAACTGGCTTTCCCTGCAATAGGGCCTGCCAGTGTAGGGTGTACGGAGGGCCCCAATCCAGGGCCCTCTGAGGGTGTAGGTATGGAGGCCCCATGGGAGGGGCCTGCCGGGGTTTTCACCGAAGAGGAGTGTGGACCTAAAGCGTCAGGAGGTGAGGGGGCCCTTCTGTGTGGAGTTTGTTTTTGGTTCCATATTTTGATCCCACGAGCAGCTAGGGAAATAAAGGTCCACCCATGCAGAGCCCCGCATACATGGGTAAGGCTAAATAAAACCGGATTTCGCCTGGTCTCCAGAGTTTCACCTGTTAGTGACTTCTAACCCTCTGCCCCGGGGATGCGGTCATCCTTGGCACAGGGACGCACCGTGATGATGGGAGCATTTTTTCGACCGCCAGGTCTAGATCCGTCATGTTCAGCGTGACCCAGGAGCACCTCTAGGAGGGTGTGGCTTTTCACCACTCATGACGATCTTGGTGGGAGAGAGGCTATGTATTCGCTTCATCCCACCCTGGGATACACTCCCTCGCCCCCACCACCAGGGTTAAATCTTTTTTGGAAGGATTCCCCGAATCCTGACCACATCACTAGTATAGACTTATTGATGCAAAAAATCCTTCAAATGTCTATAATACCAGAAATCATGTGACATTAAACCTGTGACATCCTGAAGTTTGTGTGTATTTCCATTTGCATCCATCATACCTAATTAATAATAAGGGCTAAGCGTCTGCATGTAGAATAAAGCAGAGTTTTAGTACCTTAGTCATCAGACATGTGGCAAAAATTATTCCATGACTCCAATACAGTTTTTGTTGTCCTTATGTGGATAATCTCATGTTTTTTGGTCCAATAGTGATATTTTGGATGTGGAACTGTAAAAAGTGTGAAAAATTCATAGTTGTTGTTTTTTACCTACAAGAGTCAATTCCACAATTCAATGTATTATGTGTTCCTTATCTTTCAGGGAATCAAAGAGCCTTCCTTTGGATCATTTTGTGCATTCACTTGGTGAGGACATAGCCATTGCAAAAAGTTTGTTTTTTGTGGGATTCTATAATGATGTGACAGAGATACTGCGACTGCCGAATGCCCTAGGTGGTCTTCGGGGAGAGTTTCGGAAGAGGTTCCTCCGTCTTGTCACAGTGATTGTTGAAGTGCAGGTATGTTTATCAAAATGTTCTATAATTTTCTACAAAGATCTCATCTTATTTTGTTGCTTAATCATGTCTGTTTGGAGTGTCACAATGAAATTCTAACTTTAACTTATTATCACTTGTATGAGACAATAGCATGAGGTGCTTTCACATATGATGAGCTGAAAGAAAGCACTGTTTTTATATGCCCAGTAATGAAATCATAATACAGCAGACTCTCGTTAGGACGTTCCTTAATTGCACATTGTCCTCATTTGGACGTTCATTTCCTCAGGTCCGCGTCACAGTGCATGTACAGTAGAACCTCTATTTTACAAAGTTGAAGGGACCCAAAAATATGAGCTTTGTAAATCAGAGGGTTTGTAAATTGGAGGTTATCTTTCAAGCAATCAAAACCTCAACAATCCTAATCCAGTTTCAGTAGCGCATTTCATAAAGATAAAAGGGATTAAAAGGGAGGTAATATTTCAAAAAAATGAATTGCACATCCAGTTAAATGTTTAATAGAAAAAAAGGAAATTAGTAACCTACACTTCTTATACATGGTAGCATATTTTTTATGCTCTCCTTAACAAAAAGTAACAGAAACTTTAAAAACTGGTAACTATTTTTCTACAAATTTATAATGGTGTGAACAAGGACCCTGTATATAGGGTTCTTGGGTGTGAACTTGACTGCTGCAACTGAATTAATTTATTGTAGCTTCATGTTGGTAGATATCATAATAAGAGGAATAAGTGAATTAATTCATCCCACGGAGTATTTTAAGCATATGCATTAATTAGCTCAGGGGATATGTTTAGTGCTAGTCGAATTTGTGTTGAAAGAGACCATTTTAACATGGGAATGCCACGGATGCATTCTAACTAAGAAATTTCATGGCTGTAAGTCGCAATCGCAAATTCTTACCTAACGGCGTAAAACTTTAATGAAAAATAAAATATCCAAAGTGTATCAAAATTTGAACATAAATAACGTGTTATTACAAAATTAGTATTCTTAAATGATACCTGTACCAAGGGGAATATTTTGACACAATTTCGTCGTGCATTTCACGCCACTGCTCAACATCTTCTGTGTTCACACGCCCTTCTTCTCCGCAGATTTTAAGTGAAGTGATTCAATGTCTTCTCTTGAATTTTTCTAGCCACCCATTTGAGTATTTAAAGTTGTCTCACTTCAGTTTAAGAGCCAAAATCTGAGCATTTTCCTTCAGAATTGGTTATAGGCAAGTTGCACTCACAATCGTCGAAAAAAAAATAATAATAATACATCTGCAAATCAAGCTGTTCAAACTTTGACGATGAAATGTAGTTGATTTTCGACGATGCTGTTATGACTCAAAATGTTTTCGCTTGAATTCATGATTGTTGTTATGTCGATCAAGAAATGCCATACTTCTGAGCAATTTCTTTCTGTTTTTGTCTGCGTGCAATCACGTACTTCCTTGATTATCGACATTATGGTAACCAAACTCACGGACTTCCTCATTTATTTTTGCTCAGTGATGTGTTATCCATTGTTTTACTAAAAGGCACATGGGATATCACAACCACAGCCCACCTCGCGTTGAGAGTGATTCTGACTGAATGCACGTGACTTCTGCTCGCTTGGAAACCCAAATATTTTCACTCGCTCACAGCTTAGTGTAATTTTCTGGCTTCAAAGAATTCTGGAGACAAAGTTGTAGGTGTGAGCCACTCTCGGATGACATAAGAACTGATAACAAGGGAAAGAAGAAACTCAAACCAGCTATTGAGAGCGAAGACATTGTAACAATTGTAATGTCTACTCCGTGTAGACTGTGGTTACAATGTAATCAGGTGACCATCATCAAGAAAGACTTGATAAGCTGGCCAATTCACGTTTCCTGAGAGAGTAATACACCCTGGCGGAAATTTTATTATAGCCTATGCTTATAGGCCATTTAAATTACAGCGAATGAAGAGGAAACTAAGTAATTTCTTTCTTCTTTTTATCTGACGTGAAAATCGATTTAGAAAAGAAGTCTTTGTATCCAGGATCATATATTATTCAAGTTTACCACAAGTATAAGTGAAATAAATATCTACCTTAAAATCGGGCCAAATTTTGTTTACTTGAGATGGCTTTCCCAACTTATTACCCTCTGAGCGCAACCCGTTGTTTCAGTCGTTTGCACAGAGAAAAACATCGCTAGACGTGACCCAAAAATATGTGCAGAGGCAGCGTACAGTAAATTTAAAAATATTGTTAAGGTTTTTCGATACCTTTTCTACAATTTCTTGAATTTGAAATGCTCATTCTTGAAATGTTTGCATAATGCTGAATGTTTACACATTGAGTGATGCATTGACCTCAAAACATTGCGACAAACCATTTCAAATACTTCGTAAAACAGAGGTCAGTCACTCCTAGGGACCGGCTTCTCACTTTGTAAATCATTAAAATGGAGGTTTTGTAAAATGGAGGTCATTTTACATGGTTTTCCTATATACAAAGATCGGGACCGGCGGAATGGTTTGTAAATTGGTGTCATTTTGTAAATTAGAGGTTTGTAAAAAAGAGGTTCTACTGTAAATAACTATGGTTAGCACATTTTTGTTACCTCTTTAGCACGTTTGGAGGATGGCCAAGCCAAATTTGTCTCAGGGAAATAACCACCTCGTAGGTTTATTAGACGATGGATAAATATCAAGAGGTTTACTTCTCACATTAAAAAAGATCGTTATTGCATAAAATACTTTTTAATAGTCATTTTTTTGTTTTAATAAATGTTAAATGGTTGGCACTCGTAGTATCATAATTGATTAGTTTTTAATTTGTATAATTTCTCAATAAACAGTTGTTAAAGTCTTATTTATATCCATCTCATGTTTTCATTTTAATTGTTGATTGAAGCCACAAACTTTAGTTGATTCAGAAAAATGGAAAAAGTGAGTTATGAGCGGTGATTAAACACTTAAATTTAAAAGGGTTAACACCGAGAGAGATTCAAGTCATGTTGAATGAAGTTTATGGTACATCTGCTCCTGTGTTTGCAACTGTTTACAATTTGGTAAATGAGTTGAAACGCCTCCGTACATCCACAAAAGATGAACATTGTTTGGGACGTACAGTGGAAGAGACTGCCCCCGAAATGATTGACAAAATCCACGATATGGTTTTGAGTGAGCGACGAATGAAAGTGCGCGAAATAGTTGAGGCCACAGAAATATCGCAAAACACAGTGTTTTCAATTTTGCACGAAAAAAATTGGCATAAAAAATCTCAGCAAGATGGGTGCCGTGTTTGCTGTCAGTGGAGAATAAATGCAATCATGTGGTCGACTCTAAAGCTATTTTGGTGCTTTTCTGTCGCAATCCTGACAAGTTTCTGCATCAATACATAACTGTGAAAGAAACATGGATATACTCTTACACTCCAGAGACAAAAGAACAGTATAAACAGTGGGTTTAAGTGAAAGGGAATGGATAGCACTCGCAAGTATTTAGTGGAGTAAACTCCTTTGCACTCATTTTCATCCCTCACCCTACTTTGGAATTGCTTTTTTTACCTTTGTTTCCATTTGAAAATCCCCCTTACTAAAGGAGTGGTTTACATAATTAGATTAGTTTTCCATCCCCCTTGAAAAGCCTATCACAACTACCTCTCCTCCTGTTCCGTAGAAGCTTGCTCCCCCTCACTCCCATGGTTTTTTTCCCAATGGGAGCAAAGAGGACCATGTCCTCCTTACGAGGGGGGTTCTATGGAGGGGCATCTTGAAGTGGATTTTTTGAGTTTGGACTATTCCCAGAATATACCTAATCAAGGGATATCTAAGAGAAGATTTCATGAGGAAGACCAAGTAAATGGGCCAAATAAAAAGGCGCGATATTCCACAGAGGAAAAATCATTCGCCTTGACCGGGATTCGAACCCGGATCCCTCGATTTCGCGCCGAGTGCTTTAACCAGTTAAGCTACCAAGGCGTCCTTCTCCCCTGTGGATTATTTGGTGGCTTTATAGCCACCAAAACGAATGATTTTTCCTCTGTGGAATATCGCACTTATGTGCACTTGCGGGTGACTCCGTAAAGGTAACTACCATGGCTAGTCCCGGTATCCTCAAAATTAGTCAAATAAAAAGGGATATTGAAAAGAAGAAATACCAGGATGTAATAGAATTAGCAGTGAATAGGGAAGAATAGAAGAATGCAGCAAAGAATGAAACAATGATGATAACTAGAGGTGAGACGAATGCTAAATTTCTTCGAATCCAAACACTGAATCCTGAAAAGTTCTTTAATCCCTTGAATCCTTCTTAAAAGAATAATAATAGTAACACAAAAGAACTTATATTTAAAATTGGTAATTTTCAGTTATTGCAAAATTTGATGCCTTTGTTTGGTGAGAATTAAAATGATGAAGGCACATTTTAATATTATGTTTTTTTTAAAAAGATACAAATAACTGCCGTAACACTGCTCCCATTAGAGTAGTTCTACGTAAAGTGCAGGAAATGTGATTGCTGTGATAATCTTATGGTGAGGTTCCAAAACGTTAGGAAATTATTTCTTACCAAATGTCACATTTTAAGGGTCACTTTACTCTTATTAACATTATGCATTTGGGAAAGCATCAGCCATATTTTAGCGAGAAATTTTAGACTTGCATTGGATTCTCAATGTCATGAGATTTTTGAGTTACAGAGGAGGTTTAAGTTCTAGGTTGAAAACAGTTCAAGTCAATTGGTACATATTTGTCAGTGAGCCATATATGTACCTCTTTAAGCGATTCCCTCCTCAACACAACCGACTGCCACTTTCATGATTTGGGGATCATCAGGAAGCCGGGACAAATTTTGAGGATACTGGGACTAGCCATGGTATAACCTTTGACAGAGTCACCCACAAGAGCACTTTAATGCGATATATAACTCAGAGGAAAAATCATTCAGCTTGACCCGGAAAAAAAATCCACGGGAGGAGGACGTCTCGTTTGCTTAACTGGCTGAAGCACTCGGTGCAAAATCGAGGGATCTGTGTTCGAATCCTGGTCAATGCTAATGATTTTTCCTCTGTGGAATATAGCACATCTGAGAGCCTACTATATCTTCATACCGGCATCTCAGAGTACTCCTTGGCTTGGGAAAATGTTTTTTAGGAACTACTTTCTACAAATTTTAATGTATGTATTTCCATTTAGTTGATAGTAATAAACTGCTGTGGCCCTAAGGGTGTGACTGCTGTGGTATGGTAAAGCTGTGGTCATAAGGGTGCACACTATGATCCACGTTTCAGGTACCAACCACTGGTTGACCATGCAAACTCCATGTTCCGATGTTATTATACTCCTCACGAACAGCTAAGCATAGATGATAGTCTTGTGGGAACAAATGTGTTGCAGTACCTTCCAAATATTCACCATCACCAGTGGGGTATCAAGTTTTGGATGCTCTGCGATGCTGTGACAAATAATGGCCTTGGTTTCTTCACTTACGAAGGAAGTGCTGGTAAAAAGGAAATGGATGGGATGAAAGGGCATGATTTGGGGTATACTGTGGTGATGAAACTTTTGCAACCAGGGAATTATTTTCACAGAGGATACCACATATTTGCTGACAATTTTTTAATGTTAGTTCAACTTGTGCACCAGCTACATAAAATGGGTACATACATTACAGGAACAGTAAAGAAAAACCTTAAGTTGGTACCTACCTGGAATATTTAGCAGAAATTTTCTGTAGAAAAAATAATATACTGTCACTGAGGGAACGAACTTGCTTGTGCATATATGTCGAGAGAAAAGTTCTCAAAAAGGACCCTTTTATGCTTCTCTCAAGCAAAGCCAGTGCGAGGGAAATAGAAAGGGTGAGACATGGGTATGGGAAAGATTTGGAAAAACCTAAGGTAATCGTTAGTTATAACTAGGGATAGGAATTTTTCAGTGGTTTGAGAGGGAGAAAAGCGGTACTTTGAAATTAGGAATTCGGTACTTTCAACAAGACATTTCGGTGTTTTCACAGTGACCACAAATTTATATAAATGTATGCACATAAAATACCGATTATTTCAAAGTCTAGAAAAGGGTCACTTATACTATAGTTTAACCCAATATGATCTGGGTTATTTTGCGACACTTTCCCTTGTAGCCATGTTTTGACTGAAGACAATCACCTCGGTGGCGGAACCTGGAAAAGTGGCACTAAATTTAAAAATAAAATTTAAAACATTTCATGTATTGACATGTCACTTTAGAGAATTTCCATCCTTGTGAAAGTTTGCTGTAGTTACGTGCTTCAAAGATTTTAAATTTTTCCAATTGAGTCTTTCCCAAGCAACCTTACAATTGTAGAATATGTATATGACCGTACTTTTATCGATACAATAAAATCCATCTTTTTGATACTGGAAAGCCTGGTCACTTGCGCTTAATTTTGCATTCGGCATCTCTAACTCGTCAAAATCACTTGAAAGCACAGAAACCAGGAATAAAACTAGGATACTTAACAGTTGTCACTGGAAAATAAACAGTCATTTGACGGAAATGGCCAAAAACTAGAGATTCATTCAATAAAATCAATCTTGGTGCCACGCAATAAATAAATATGTCAACAATTATATTGATGTCGTAGTTGGCCTTGATTGGTTCTTTAAAGCTAGCTACGCAACCATTGCAATGGAACGACCCCATTGTAATAAGGTCATTCTCTATGATGCGAAATTGCAATTTAATTCACGAATTCAGTAGATGGATTGGAAAATAGATTTTCAGTGGAGACAAAATTCTTCTATATTCAGCCACTTACTCTTAAATCAAAAACAAAAATTCGCGAAACTTGCCGCCCACTCAAAAAGTTCGTGACAACATCAGAGATCCGGTTCAGTTTCTAATTCGCTCACTGGAAAGCGAGGGAAGGGGAATGCTGCTGCCCAGCGTGATTGGATGGAGCAGCGAGTGACTTCAAAACTTTTCATGTTGCTTCTTTTACGTGAAAGGGTTAAGAACCCCGATTTTTTGCCGCCGATAATTTGAAAAGCAGGCAACGGATCAAAAAACGGAAAAATACGTCTCTCTTTATTTTTCAAACTCTATCAGAATTGGCATTTTAAAAACTCTTGGCGAAAAAGCCCATTGAAATGAAACAACTCAAAGCGGCTATTCATTCATGCGCAGTCCGTCTCGTCTTCAAATCCGTAGTAGAGTCTAATGAACAAATCAGAAAAAAAATTGGAAAAATATGTCTCTTTAGTTTCAAAACTATAATTAGCATTTAAAATCTCTTGGTGAACGATCCCATTGAAATGAAACAACTCAAAGCGGCTATTCACGCATCCGCAGTCCGTCTCATCTTCAAATCCGTAGTAGTGTTATGAACAAATCAGACCAAAATAAAAAATCGGAAAAATATTTCTCTTTAGTTTTCAAACTATAATTGGCATTAAAAATCACTTTGTGAACGATCCCATTGAAATGAAACAACCCAAAGCTGCTATTCACGCATGCGCAGTCCGTCTCATCTTCAAATCCGTAGTAGACTGTTATGAACAAATCAGACCCAAAATAAAAAATCGGAAAAATACGTGTCTCTTTGAGTTTTCAAACTATAATTGGCATTAAAAAAACTCTTAGCGAACAAGCCCTTTGAAATGAAACAACTCAAAGCGGCTATTCACGCATGCGCAGTCTATCTCGTCTTCAAATCTGTAGCACAGGGATTCCCAAACTATGTTCCGCGGAAGGCTAATGAGTGTTCCAAGTAACCTATAATGGCTTTATATGCTGATACCTAAACGCAATGGTTTAATATATGTGAAGTCCACAAGGTGTTCCGTTAAAATTTCAGGATTTACGAAGTGTTCCATCGCAGGAAAAGTTTGGGAAACCCTGCTGTAGCAGATTACTTAGAATAAATGCGCATATTGCTTTTCCTTTGTTCGACTCACCTCGGAGCGGAGAGCCACCGATCATAGATGCCGATAGATGGTTATTCCACTAATTGTAAATAGAAAGCACCGCGGCGTGACGAGCTGTGTATTGCCGGTTATCGCCGTAAATCGAAAGCACCCGATGTCATCCTCCCGCGATTGTTATCGTAACACCGGTTATGCTACGAAGAACTGCAAACTTCCGCATACCTCAGGAATATTTGCACGCGAGTTCGTTTAAATCAAATTGAGAACATTTGCTTGCAATTTTAATGTTTTTCTTGTGTTTGAAATGTACTTCCAACCATTTTCTCATAAAAAATGAAAATTCGCGTTTTGGGGCACAATTCGCGACATTTCGCGAGTTCAAAAGTCATTTCCCCAGTCAGTATGGAGTATGTTGTAACTAACTACCACTCCCAGGACATTTTTTTCTAAATTCGCGAAAATTGCGTTCGTGAAATTTTCCTATCCCTAGTTATAACAAATACATGGGAGGGATCGGCACAGCAGATATAATGTTATATACATATTTAGACGAAAAAAAACTGTTAAATATTGGAAGAAAGCATCATTCAAAATAATTGGAAGGATGGTACTAAATAGGTATATCCTCTACAAAGAAAATTCCGCGGGGCCAGGTAAACTGCAATCTAGACTTTAGTACGCGGAAAATAATATAGAGGAGTTAGGAAATAAGTTGTTGAACAGTAAAGGTGAAAATAAAGTCAATGAACGTGGATCAAAAGGAATTAGAAATTTGGGTGGCAAAAGAGAAGCAAGCTGCTGTGTCTTTAGCGTTAAAGACCAAAGAAGAAGATCAAGAACGGTGATGTCAGATGCAACAAGGGATTGTATGGCAAGTGTTTATCAATTCATAAACAAAATGTAAACGTATTCTGTGTGTGACTTAGATAAATATTATACAAATATATATTAAGTGTCATATATTTTCTTTTGGAAAAAATATTTAATATTTTTCTTTCGTGGCCATTTTGAGGTATTTGAAAAAAAAATTTTTTTTTGTTCATTTGATTAAATAAATTTATAAGAAATTATAAAATACCTTTATCTGTGGTATGTTATTCTATAATTTTGTAGTGTTAACAAGTCGATTGCTATTTTTTTAAATTTTGGATTTTACAAAGATATTTGTTTATTCCATGAAAATGTCTAAAGGCTGGGACACATTCAACGGTAATGTGTGACACCAGCCTTTGACGGGAATACGTGTAGAGATGGCTTACGGGAAAGTGCCGGGAACGGACACAGCCAACATGTAACGGGAGTATGTGAACGTGAGAGATGGGCAACTTTCATCTCTTCACATTTCCTGTACACGCAGAACCAATCAGGACCACAGAAGTCAGAAGATACAAATTGAGAAAATGGCGGACATCCAGTCCATATTTATCTTTTATTTGAAACTTGCAATATATTTCGCCAGTTTCTCCAGCCATCATCTATAAACAAACGTTAGTGCCACGTCGCTCGGTGTCTATAAATGCGTGAATACAAGATAAACGGTATTTTTGGTTCACAGTTTACCTTAAAATATCCGGAGCGAGGACGAATCATCTGTAAAACTTGAACACCATAAGGAACAGTCGTTTATTCCATCGCAAGAAGTGAAATATGTACTCATAATGATCGTTATTCACAATTATTGCATGTCAAGACATTCTGTTGTGCTGTGGCTATCTTTAATTGATACGTCATATTAACGTTATATTTTCAGACAAGCGAAGACAAGGTACGTTGACCCACCATTTTGAATGCTGAGTATTAATACCCACGAGGAACTCCATATTAACTATGAGTGATTTGGTGGAGTTAGTAATGTGCTGCAATCTGGAGCACAAGGATTCTAGTTGGAGTCTCTGAGAGGCGGCAGTTTTTTTTTTCTCTTTCATTTTGATGGGGTCTGGAGAGATTTTTCCACAGAATTATTTAACTTCGTTCTAGGATTTCAACACAATTTTTTTAAATTTCACTTGCCTCAGTGCCGTATAACCAGTTTGGATAACTGGTTGGCAGATAGCTTCACTTGAAAGGTGATGGATTGCTTATTTCATAGTCTGTCAATCCTATATAAACTCTAATCTAACACACAACAACAGCAGCTGTTTCTTTTACCTACATTTTCATAATTCTGAAGAGGTGAAAGCAGCGATCAATTACATTCGGAATTAGAATTGCCAAGGTACAAATAGGAAACTACCTTAAAAATTTTTGGAATAAAAAAACTGCGGGAACAATGAAGTTAAGGGTTAGTAAATAACAGACGGACCATGCGGGACTTGGTTTAATCCTTCCAGTAACTTCAGAACTAATATATTTACAATATAAAAAAACAATATTATCAACAAAATACAACTTTTACCCATTTATTCCCTGCTCTAGCAGGAAATGGAGTGCAGCCTTTGGGTGATAATCGTAATTAAAATAGTAAGACATGGAACATAACTAGAGCGTATTCAGGAAATACCACGGCACATTAGCGTAGCAATTGCATCTTCCTTCATCACACAAAAATGACTCCTTTAAAAAGGCTGATCAACGTACGCAGTCTCCCCTTGTACCTTCAAAGCTGAATATTTCATAGCAATTTGTCATTTTAGTAGGGAAACTTATGCTCTGCATTTTACGTCTTAATGTGTAAACTAATGACGTGACATGAGAAGTATATTGTTAAATGGGATCCGGTGCAGAAAGACTTAAACCGGGACTTAATAAAATACAAAGGAAAGCGGCGTGATTCGTCAAAAACTGATACGGGCGTACAGACAGCATTACACAGATGTTAAACGAATTAGGCTGGGAGCCGCTAGAGACTCGGAGGCTGCGCGCTAGGCTTAGATTACTTGAGCAATTAAGAATAGATATCTTTAAGAGCGACACGGAGAACATCATACTAGAACCCCATTATATTTCCAGGTCCGACAGAAGCAATAAATTAAGAGAGATATTTTGCTGAACGGATAGGTATGGGAATTCGTTTTTCCCCCGAACAATAAGGGACTTTAATAAATGCTAGGCGTAATTTCATTAGAGCGTTTCCTTTTTATATGTAAACGGCTGGTGTCCTAACACCCCCCGCCACACGCCTATTGAGGCGGCTTGCGGGGTAGTGTGTAGATGTAGATGAAATAGTACTTAATAAAAATAGTAAACTCATATAAAACTTTCGCACATTCCCTTACACCTCCTCAAAATGATTTATTCTTTATAAAATGAGATCATTTATAAATTGCATGATTAAAAGTAACATACATGTCTCCTGTCTGCAATAAATCTTTCTTTTTCGTTGTTTATTCACGAAGTCTCCGTGGGGGTGTTCTTGTTTCGTTACGCTTTAATTAACAATATTTTTCTGTTAACTTAACTTATAAACAAACCATGTGTTTCAAAGTAAACTGTGCATGTTTTGTCAGAAGCCGTGATGAGCAGGAGTCCAAAATATAACACTTAGTCTTCGTCCATTTCACTGAAAGTAGCTATATTATGTAAACTAATCAACTTAAGTTTTTAAAATTAAAATGCAATCTTCACCTATGTCTACATAGACTCTTGCATGAATTCACAGTTGCGATTACAACAGTTGATTTTCCCGGGAGGTGCGCTGTGACGTCGATTGTGTTCGGTGGGTGAAATTCCCATCCCACGTAATACGGTTCACGGTTCCCATCACGCCGTTATCGTTGATTGTGTCCCAGCCTTTATACTGTAGCTAAAATTTGTATTATATATGTTAGCAATAAGTGTAATTTTTGGTATTTTTTTAGCTATAGTAATAGAAAACCTGAAGGCAAATAATTAATTAATACATATTATTATCATTCTGTGCAACTAAACAAACATTTATGGTTTTCACGGTTTGAATTTCAAATATCGATAAAAAATGCCAAAGTTATTTATTATTTCCATTATTAGTTGAAAAATTTAATGGTATAGAGAAAATTTAATCCTAAACTTATATTCGCCCTTACTTTATCTATATGAGTTTTTATTTACATGTCTCTTAAAAATCATAGCACTGTCTGTTTTTGCTTGGGTTTTTTGAGAAAAAATATCCATGTAGGCTTGGGTGTGAATAGGGTTAGTAAAATTCAAAATTCATATATAATACTCTATGAAGCCTATCTTATTCGCTAGTCAAAAGATGTTACTGCAATATTCCATAGAGGAAAAAGATATAACATTAACATAATATTTATTTCCTAAATAATATGTAAAAACTTAGTGTTCGGGGTCGGTACAGAGGCCATGTATGATGGGCCCATGGGAGGTTTAAAAGGGTTGGTGCACAGCATGTAGGATATGGCGTTGAAGGGTTAACCTTGTACATTTAATAATTTCAGGCAATATGATGTAAATATATTCGGGGGAAAGAAGAATTTTTTGGAGATTTTTAAAATCAAAATGAATATGTTAAATGCTTACATACGTAGATACATATATGTACATATGTATGTATACCCACGCAGCACGCGAGCATTCGGGGAACGTTCGCTGGCCATCCTTTGCATTAACGTTGCATGTACCTTGCAATAGAACGTTCGGGGAACGTTGCGTTTCAAACCTTTGGAGCTCGGTATAATCAGCGCCATCTATCGCATCTACATCTCGTTGAAATTTGCTGAGGGGTATCCCACGCAGCAAGCGAACAATCTGCGAACATTCGCTGGCCGTCCTTTACATTTAAGTTGCATGTACATTGCAACAGAATGTTCGGGGGACGTTGTGATTTGAACCTTTAGCGAAATTCACATCTAAAATCTACATCAAAATTTTGGCAAAAATGGGAAGCTTGCGAACGAATCAGAGAGACTTTAGGCAGTAAACACTTCACTGAGATCATTGCGTAATTAATTTCCATTATAATTTATATTATTTCTTTGTGTTTATTGGTACATTCAGCAATTTTCTTCTTCCAACATGTTTGTAAGTTAGTTATGTCTTGATGAAATGTGAACAAACGAGTGGGAATTGGAAAAAAATCTTGTTTATTCTCAGTAATATTGCATTTATATTGATACTATGAGGCACTATAGGTTTCAATTAATTAATGCCTGATAACTGTTATTGTGATTGGATGGTATTCCCTCAAACTATCATGGAATTTCCAATTAAAAATTAGTTCTCGAAGGTACATTAATCCTCAGAAGTGGCCGCATATATAAGACTTTCTTGAGGTAGGGCTATTTGATCTCGGGTGCGAGAATTTAAATGTTGACACATAGGGTAGCTGATTATGAGAGAGAGATACAATGTCATTAGGTAGGATAATTCACTATACTTAGGCATACCATAGCGTAATAGTGACATTCATAATATTTAAATTGTAAATTTATTTTTTTGAGAGGGCAGGGAAGACTCAGTGGAGAGGGCAAGAGAGTTTCAGGGGAGTGGGCAAGGAAATTTTATTACAGACGTCAGTTTAGTTTCAAGGCAGGAATTAATATCTGAGAAGTTTGGGTGGAGCAATATTGCAACCAAATGGGGACGTGGACGGTGCAAACGGCCATAAAATGTTCCGGTCGGGCGACATGGGAACCATTTGGGAACATTGGGAACGAAATGGGTAAACTCCTATATAACCATAAAGGTTGAAGAGAATAGATAATAATATTAATAATTATGTTTTATGTTTCCAGAGATCAAGTCGTTACAAAGGTTACACTGATATAGGACACGTCAGGTTAAAGAAACTAAATATATACAGTGGATACAGGACACATGTCAAACATTGTTAAAAAATTCATCAATGGAATAAAAAATTTTTGATTTCAGATACCTTAGTAGATTAGTCTTAAATGCAGCTACACTTTTTTGAGCCTTAAGCTCAGCTGGCAGTTTATTGTAGAGTTGAAGGACCATACAATTTGGACCAGCACCTGCATTCTGAGTGCGTACATATAAGACGTGAAGCTGATCAATCTGTCTCGTAGAATAATGGTGAATATCACAGTTCTTAACATACTGAGATAGATTTCTTTTTGTATTTACAAGTACATGAAAAATATATATACATGGCACTGGTATTATTTCCAATTTTTTGAACAGGGGACGGCATGGGGTGTTGTGTTTAGAAAAAGTCATGAGCCGAATGGCTCTTTTCTGAATCCTGAAAATGACCAAGGCCTTAGAGGATGAACCCCAGAAAATGGTGCTATAGGCTATGTGAGAGTAAAATTCTCTATAGTAGAGTCCTCGAAGAACATCGACAGAAACAGTGGGTCTAATGGATCTAATTAAATAGTAGGCTGAGCGTAACTTACAAGCTAGAGTATTTATGTGTTCATCCCAACAGATTTGAAAATTGATATTGAAGCCCAGAAATTTGGTATTTTGTACCTGTGGGATCACCTTCCCATCAACTTCAACTGAAAGTACCTCGCTTGCTTTATTTTTATTTACAAAGTAAATTAGGTGAGACTTTCCTATATTTACATCTAGAGAATTATGATGACACCAGGTAAGTTAAGTATGACTCACCTGTTTAAATATATCTGTCAATCCTCCAAAAGCAGGTGCTGTGAGGACAGTGTTGGTGTCATCAGCATATAACACGGGGGTAGCACCATTTATGTGTAGAAAACTATTTACAAGATCATTAATGTATGAAAGAAACAAGACAGGCCCAAGGACAGAGCCTTGAGGAACACCTCGAATTGGGATCTTACCCGGGGGAACAAAAGTTCCACCATTTACTGAGATAACAACGTGTTGAATTCTGTCTGACAGGTAGGATTCAATCCAAGTATTAGGTATGCCATGAATACCCATCCTGTTAAGTTTCTTGAGAAGCAATTGATGGTCCACATTGTCAAAAGCTTTTGAGAAATCAAAGAACATTGCAGCAACTTCCATTTTGTTATCTAGTGCATTCAAAGTCTGGTTTATTAATTGATAGGTTGCAGAAGATGTAGATTTCTGTTTCCTAAAGCCATGCTGAGATGGTGAAAGGACATTGGTAGACTCCAGGTAAGAAATTAGCCTAACATAGAATGCCTTCTCAAATATTTTGCTGAATTGGTTCAGCGGAGAAATTGGGCGGTAGGAGTTAATGTCATGTCTATCACCCTTGTTTTTATAGAGTGGGATGACTTTGGAAACCTTTAGAGGGAATGGAAACACTCCTAATCTGAAAGATTCATTTATGAGAAAATGAAGAGGCTGTATAATGAAGTCAATAGATTGCTTAATAATGTGACTGGGAATTCCATCAAAACCAGAGATTTGTTTTGTACCTAGATTCTGCACAATATTTTTCAGTTCAGATTTTGTGAGAGGGTAGAGAAAGAAGGATTTAGAGTGGGTAACAGTGATGGCTTCTAAATTAGAAGAGCTGTCAGGCTTAGCAATAGACAAGGGTTGAAAATGATCTGCAAAGTTACAGGCAAGTTGGGAATAGTCTGGTATGATAATTCCTAGTGAGGACACTATACAGTTTGTATTTCAACTTCTCTTAGTTCTGGACTGGACTTCTGAGCACAAAGGCTTGTCTTATTGCAGTATATTATTTTGATTATTTTTCTTTTAGAAATTCATGTAAAACCTGTGCATACCTACTTAGAAATTTTAAATCGTACATGTTGTTTACTTTCGTATAATCAAAATAGAATGTGATATTTGTGTTAATCAGAAGTTGTTTGTTTATTGTTGTTGCTGCTTTTATTAGTTTATAATGAATAAGTTACTAGTTTGTGTACCTTTATTTCAGGCTACTGAACTCATGAGGAGGACAATCGATAATTTCTTGAGTGTCTTAGAAGATGGGGAAATTATGCCCAGAATAGATGTTACCCTAATGGTTGATGACAACAAATTTTTCCTCTACCCTGGAGAAGAGGAAGTTGTGGAATATTATGAATATTTCCTCAATGATGTAAGGTTCTCTTGCCTTTCTGTGGACTTTGCAATTAATAATTAAATGGTTCATTATTGATTCAGTTGTTTTGGTCATTGCTAGCAGTATGCTTTGACTATGGTTTTACTTAAATATTTAAATCAGCTTACTGAAATTGGTCTAAACTTCTCTAATGCTGTAATATTTCATACGGTGGTAAGATATATTAGCATTAAATGAAACTCATTGATGAATATATATTTTAAATACATGGTAGTACAATTAGATTGCAGGTTTCTTATATGATAATTTTTAAAATTTTATAAATAGAAAAAAATAAATTTTTTGAGAAATGAAAAAAGAAACATAACTAGTAAGATCTGAGTCTTTCCCGGCATGTGGTAATAAGTTCTATTCAAAGCCTAATTCTTTGGATTCTTTAACCCGGTGGACATCCCGAATAGAGCTTCTTAGAAACATAACTTAAAGCTAGATCTTTCTGTTTTTCATTTGGCTCTCTGTCCCTGGTTTTATCTAGGTTTGTTATATGTGACACCTAGATAAGAGCTGGCAAATTTCCTGAATGATTATAGATATCTGGGTTATATCTGAAATATTTTTGTTATTCATATGACAGGAAAGGCATATTGTCTACAACACATTCTCTAGGGATCCCATGAGTGGCAAACATACTATGTAATGCATCTCTTGTGGTGGGTGCTGTCTAATCAGCTGTGGGATTAATTCCAACCATGTAGAGTAATAGTCAACTATGACAAAAAAGAGGCTTTTAGCTGTCTTTAATTTAATATTGTAAGTACAAAAATCCTTTGGGGCTCGGGGAGGTGCATCAAGGTAATGAGACAGCTGGAATCTTGAGTTTTCACTGGTTTAATTCACTAATCACTACATAGAGCCATTAATCCTTGTGTGGCGGCATCCCAAGACTGCCGCTCACGTGCTGTCTCCCTGCCCGCATTCCCGGAGCTTGGCGTCCCCCATGTGACCCTGTGGCCATCCTCCCATTGGCCCCTCGGTCCAGTGCCTCCCTTTCCACGTGGAAGCACGCCTCGCCTTGGGAAGTGTCATCTCAGCCATTAGAGAAACGTGATCGTGCTTATGACTGGTGATTATGAGAGCCAAGCAAAGGAAGCGTAGAGGGAAGGGAAACGTAGGCTGTTGGAGAGACTGTCTCACCACTTACAACCATCCTCCCTCCAAAATGAGTTGCCACATATATGGCAATCTCACAACAATACACCAAAGGAATGCACCAATCCAAACACAATGAACGAAGTCCCCCCCCCCTCTTAATTTAGAATAAAATTTATTGTCCATTAATAAAGTCGAGTCCCTCGAGTTTAGGAAGCTGTATCTTCAAGTAGGATTAACGGATTTTTACGAAATAAAAACCATGTGATTGAATAATCATTCCTACTTTTATCGATGCGTGTTGAAGAATTTTCCTTTGCTTATCTGACCTTTCACGATATTTTATTTGAAAAAAGTCAATATTTTCGGCGCTCAAAATCCGATTTCCCAACTTTATGTTATCACTGTTCTCTTAACATCAGACATAGAAACTGGCAATTCTGATATAAGTTAGCTAAACATGTTATTAATGTAATAAAAGTAATAAATTGTTTATAAGTGGAGTCTTATACGAGCTGGTGTAAGAGTTGTAAACCTCCACTTATTTCGAAACCAATGATGCGATTGAAATTTGAGGTATACTGTTGTGATGTGCGGTAACGCCAGCATTGCAAATATGTACATAACAAATAGTAAAAATTACTGGTAATCTCAACAACGATTTTTTAAAACGTCTAATTTCACACTCCAAAACAGCGGTTGTTGATCGGTAGAGGACGACTACGTCGGAGGAGGAGAAGAGGGAAAGGGACAAGCGACATTGCCATTTGATAAGTGTAGCACTACTCTGCCAGCGAGGGCGAAGATGAAAGCATAACAGATGTATGTGTCTGTTTGGAGTTCAGACAACAATTTAATGATAGGATGAATTCTGATGACTCTCTTTCATCAGAATTTGGAAGGCAGTTAAATGATAAAGTATAATTATTTCCCATCATCATTTTTCATGTGGGCTTTGGACCACCGTAGGCTGATTTAAAAATGGTTTTAGTGGTTAATACCACCAGTTCATTATAAATCAATTTACAATAAGTACACATTTACACAACACACACCATTTACAAATTGTGTTTTTACGTTTGCAAACATTTTGACCAGTCCCGAAATATCCTCTCTAATTCTTTCAATCGGAATCGCAATTTGACTGTGATTCATCGTTGCTCAAGTCTGAATCGGAGTCAGAGCCTAAGAAGTCAGAGTAAATGAACTATGACACTCTGGTCATCACTTAATTCATCAAGGAGATGATCTTTTTTCCTATAATCATCTTCTACCTTTTTGACGTGTTGTATGCATTTCCTCCATAAGTTTGACGGCCGATAAAAACAGAGAACTAAAAGCATCTTGCTATCTTTTAACATAATTACGATATTAATAAATGATTATTTTTTAATATAAGAACATTTTAAAATAAATAGATGTTCCCGTATTGTCACGAAAGTGATAACTCAGAACGAAAACGTAAATATATTACACGTGTCCGAACTCACCCCACTCCATGAGATGTGTTCGCATGGCTTCGGATGAATATTTTCCAGAGTTGAAAATAAAATAACGTCACTTTCTTTCATTCACAATGTTCCTGAAGGTTTATAGATTATAAATTGTGATTTTCATGCTTATCGGTAAATATGCCGATGCGTAAATAATGAATATATACAAAAGTGTCCAAACTCGCCCCAACTTACTGTACTTACTTATTCCTGACTCCTATACTTGTATTATCTCCGACATTATCCGCATTCATGAATACTAATCTTCTTCCTCAGGTAAAAAGTCGATTCAAGGAGGAGTTGCCATCATTAGAACAATATGTTTTGGGCCACAGTGTCACTCCTCCCTTCATAGATGTCCAGTTGGAATGCAGCATTTGGGAAATGGCTAAAATAAAGCTAAGAAGGTTATTGGGGATACATTTTGCAGAGCTTCATAAATATGTTAGTGACATGGGTAAGTCATTAAGTTGGCATTGTTTCAATAAGTAGTTTATCACCTTCAATTTGAATTCATGAAACAAAATTTCTACTATTTTTCAGAAGACATATATGGCTTCATCATTCACCCTGAATGGATTCATGAAGAAATATTATTTTCAGCCTTAAACATGAGATATGAGGATTTGTTGGAGAAAAGAATGCTTTATCAAACTTATGATGATATATTTTATGCACTAAGCATTTCACATTTCAATTTCATCATGTGTCAGTATGTATAATTAATCAATCATTAATTTTGATTTGCATGGTCTGCCTAGGAAGACTGTACATTTAAGGAATACTTATCATATTGAGTGCACTTTAGGAATGTTGAGCCAGTATATCAGTAAGGTGATTGCTGGTCAACTAATAGACAATGGTAAAATATTCTACGATAAATATTCTGTAATATAAAGAAGTGGGTGGAGCCATATAATTTGGAATCTAGTTGTTAGTGGGTTCTTTGCAGGAATGCCAGTATAATAGAAGCCCCATATAACACGTAGGGCATATAACGAGAAGGTCAAATTTGCAAGGGATGGCCAAAGAACAATTTATAACCCTATGGTTTACATGTAAAATAAGTCTGTATTAGCGAGGACAGCAACCAGCTTCCACTGGGGTCGTTTACTATTACGAGCGGCAATTGTCTGCTTCAATCTTGGCTAACGTGTGCAAACTTGTGCTCATGTCCTCTGTCATCGGAATGATATGGCTAGCAGTATTTTTTTCAAGACAATTTGACGGTCAAATGTTCATTTTGGACATTCACTGCATGCCCATAATCACACAAAATTCTCATAAGTCCGTGCATTTCATTGTTCTTTTGTCATCCTCCCACTTTTTTTATCAAGTTCAGTCCGACTGATACAACATCATGGCTGGGAAATGAAAGTATAGTAGAACATCTCTTTTACACTTTTGATGGGGACGAAGGAAAAAAGAGTAAATTGCAGGAAAATGTAAATCGAGGGAAATCTTAATTTTTAGGAAATAGAAGCAAAATCATAGCCTTATGTTAAATTATTTTATTTTATTTAACAGGTGATGTTTAATATTTCATCGGCCATCAAATAGAGACAAATAAATGAATAAACAAAAGTTAACAAAAGTAAAAGTATTCTCATATTTTAACTCAACGTGATTTGAGGTGGTGTCTCATACATATATTTATCTTTTCATCAAGGGTTCACATCAAGTGAACATTTCTTCTTCAACAATAGTCTATATCATCCGTGCCTTTGTGTTGCCTGCAAGGGTTGTAGGCAAGGTCTTAATGTTTTTAAAACAACATGGATTTTTGGACTTTCCAAAAACAAAGGGCTTATATATAGGGGGGGCCCTATATTCCCACTGCCTGCTGCTCTGGAAGACTGAAACAATATATCTTCAATATTTCTTCAAGTTCATCATATTTGGAGTATTTAATGTATTTACGCCTTTTACCAATAGGGCCGAAGTACCTAGCACTTCACTATACATTTACGGGTTTTTACAATTTTGTTCCACGTTGAACATGGTATATCAAGTTCTTTGGCCAGGGACACGTGAGTGCCGGTTTTCGAGTCATATCTTTTCAAAATGTTGATTTTTTCTTACAATGATAACAATTATCTCGCACGCTTGTTTGCCATTTAAAAATACGTTTCCTCACAACTGCCATAAGTAATTACACATTGAATATAACAAAAAGTGAATTAATTATAAATGCAAGATGAATAGAATTAGTGCATGAATTACGAGAAATAAGAAAAAGACCGCTACAAAGTATGAGAACAAGAGTTAACATTTTAACCTTTTCGCCACTGTGACAGCAGTAGTTAACCACATAACATCTAATTAAATATATTTTTGGCACCCGCTACCTTTTAAATGTACTGTTTAAAAAGCTAGTATGGCTCCTTAGTACCATTCTACGTTCCATTCGATAACAATTCCGATCGCAAGCATTTCAATATTAGCCATAAATACTTTTCAGCAATACTATCCGGTGTAATGTGCTACCATCAAAAGAATGATCAGGTTTTTTTGGAAAACCAAATTAATCATCATTCATGCATCATGTTTAATCATGCATTTTATCCGTATTTTACATTAATCATGTTCGCAAGGTCGGCAGTTGAAGTGCACCAGCCGCCATCTTTCTCACCTTCAAATGTCGAAAATGGTGGGATTTGAAAGTGTAAATAGCGGGATGAAAATACATTGGAATGATTCAAACATTTTTGGGACCGGAAGAAAATGATTTAAATCATGGGAAAACGTAAATTCCGGGAATGTAATAGCGAGGTTTTACTGTAATTGTATTTGAGAACTAAAATACGAATTATTAATGAATGCAAAAGTGGCAATGGGTCCAAAAGTGAGAGTGGGAGGCGATTTTGCATATCTTCCTTGGCCCTATTCACAAGAATAAGGAAAAATTCGTGCAGCAGTTCTTCAAGAAGACATCCAAGCAGCCAGAAACATTTGCGTCCAGGGGAACATTCACAGTTAGAATCTGCCCTTTTCTCGTGGTTTTGCCAGCAGAAAGCAGCTGGAATTCCGATACCTGGCCTATTGATGAAGGTAAAAGTGGAGTATCTAAGTGAGAGCCTTGGTATTGACAATATTTAATGTTCCGATGTTATGAATTTGGATGCCATTTTAAGTTGTCTACGTATTGTATTGTCTTTTGTAATAGTTTCAAAGAGTATAAATATTGAAAACAGGTCAAGGATGATTCATTTCGATGTCCACGAAAGGTATGTGTTATAAATGATATGTCTATCCCACAGCACAGTGCGTAGTCAGTATTCATCACGGCATTGATTATCAATAAGTTCCCGCTGCTGCCGCTAGATGTAAGTTAGGCGGAAGATACGACGTGTACCTTGATGGAATTCATTTCGGAACTTAAAACTGCCATGTGTGAACTTGCTTATACAGTAGAAACTCAATAATACGAAGTCAGGGGAACTGAAAAATCGGCACTTTGTATCATCGAGTTTTGTAACAACGAACCTTTTGAAGAAATGGCGAAAAAATAGTTATTCCCCCTAACTTTTGGCTTCCTAACTTTTGTGGTCCATGACAACGTTTTAAAACCATATTTGGTCCTTATTAGTCAAAGCATTCTTTAAAAAATGCCTTTATATGCTCTCCCCCTTCCAAGCGGTGGAAAGGGCAAAAGGGGAAGGAGCGCGCACAGCCCTTGAGGACGAGCGACGGTTTTCTATATTGCAGAAACCACTGTTTTCCTGAGGCCAACTACGCAGACCTTTTTTCCAAAGGATACACCTTCCCTTCTCTCAAGTTCAGCATGCGAGGCGGGTATCCAGCAGGAGGATGGGTGACCATGCTAACAGGCACTCATGGGCAATAAACACATGGGCTGAAGTCGCCCGGGTTTTCCAACCGCCTGCATTTCCGATCCCTCCAACCCAAGCAATAGCCAACTCATCACATGTCTGGTCTGCAGCGATATATGGTCGCCCCTCGGGAGTTCATGAGTCCCCTATCTCCCTGCTTACTCAGCCCACTCTCGAAGAAAACTTGGCAAGGTCACCAACCACCCTGATGCCCGAACAAATGATGCTTACCTCCTCTACGCTTGCAGTGGCGTGCTTACCAATGAATTCTTCCATTTTTTAATTATAGTCTAATAACTTGGCTGGGTTTTTCATTATATCGCGCACTATGGAGATGCCAACGCCAGAGCCTGCCGCTATATTAGCTACTGGGTCTTCCTTGGATGCCCTTTTAATAATCTTCAGCTTCTCCGAAATGTCTATAACACAATGTGCTTTCTATTTTTTGAAGAACTGGACATTTTCAATCATTTGTATTACTAAAGAAAACGTGGTAAATATAAAATGCCTGCGGAAGCCCTAGTTGTGCAAACACAGAGCAGTGATTCAGGGGGCTCAGGGTAATTGCTTGACGACGAATAGGGCGTGATTCGGCATATTTTCCATAACGCCATCAGTTCGTGATATACTAAGCTTTCAGTTCTAAAGAAGATTTTTTTGTCAGGCTGAGAAATAATTTAGAGGTCGTGGATAATGATACCGTAGAAAATAGTACCGCTGTTAACGGTTATCCAAATCAATCCTTTAGTATAGAAGGATGACGATTTACCTCCCCCAGGAAATGCCTTTGCTTTAAATTACGACAATTCGCCTATCCAGTTCTTAGCGATGATTCATCGCTCATTGAAGTACGTGAATGAATCATATTTCATTCCCAAGTCTCTTTTCACTTTGATGATTTTTGCTGTAGAGTTCTGTTCCGCCGAGTACGGAATTAATAAAAAAAATACTCGAGTACGGAATAAATGTTTTATTTTTTATTTTCTATGTGTAATCTTCTCGCAGCCATTTCATGTCGTGGGTGTTGGGAGATAAGTTGAACACCATTTCATCGTTCACCATCATTCACCATAAGTAGCGATGATTCATCGCTTATTGAAGTACGTGAATGAATCATTAACCCATTCCCAAGTCTCTTTTCACTTTAATAATTTGTGCTTAGAGTTCTGATCCACCAAAAATTTTGGGTCGTGGGTGTTGAGAGATAACTTGAACACCATTTCATCTAATGACATCCTTATTTACAGACTTCAATAAGCTTAAACCATGGTATCTATAATATTGACTCCATGTCTAAAACATAGAATCTCATGTAATGGCTTCGTAGTTGAAATGTGATTATTGAGTCACTCTATGATTTCGGGAACTTTTTGTCCACACAAAGAAGTGTGAAAGAGAAACTTGGACATTGCCGAGATGTTTCAGATCCAATATTTTATATTTCATTAAATAGTTCTTTCCCTGCTCCGACTTGCTACTAATATTCCGATGATGGCACGACTTTGTGGTAAAACTATGAAAATCTTCTCTCTCTATCGCAAAGTGGTCTTGTATAATTGTCAACATGATGAAGTATGTAACACGAAAATAAAATAAAGTTAACGTTTTGAGGCGTAACTTTGTGGAATTTACTCAAGTTGGCCCAACACTTCACCTGAAACTGTCGCGACGCGACAAAACGTGATTGGTAGCAAATAAAATCAATATGGATAACCAAATCGGCAAGTTTAGGCGTGACTCCGTGGAAATAAATCATGATGCAAAGAGAACATTTTGTACCAAGCTTTTAGGGATGTCACTATTTTTTTAGGACAGTGGCTACAATAGGTATCCCTGTACTATTTCCCATTATTTTATCACATCATTTTCACATCCCTGAGCATTGTAAGAATTTGAATTGGCACCAACCCAAGCACATGGCAGTGACAAGGTCTGTAAAAATGTCATCAATCACCATTGTATTGTTTATGTATGCCTAAAATTTCATAGTTCTATATCTCTAAATAATAAAGTAAATCGTGGTTCTTTGTGTCTATGCACGGGATGTGCTCAAATGCAAAGTTAGCTGGATTGAAAATTTTTCCAGAGTCAAACTGCAGACCGTAGACTTTAAGTACAACCATGTTATCAAATACCATTGTATTGTCTATGAATACTTAAACTTTCATAGCTCTAGATCGCTAAATAAGAAAGTAAATCGTAGTTCTTTGTGTCTATGCATGAGATACGCTCAAGTACGAAGTTTTGAGCCATAGGTGGATTGACAATTTTTTTGGAGTCGAACTGAGGACTGTAGACTTTAAGTCCAACCATGTTATCAATTACCATTGTATTGTCTATGATTACCTAAAATTTCATAGCTCTAGATCGCTGAATAAGAATGTAAATCGTGGTTCTTTGTACCTATGTTCTCCGTTTATTTGCAAGCAAAGTGTGAATTCCCACCGCGATGGAGACTCAAGATGGCAGATTACATTGGACAAATGCTTGACATGACCTGTTCTTTATGGACCTTGGGCAGCGAGTTTAACGTGTGGCGCCGCTTGCGAGTTTTAACCAAAGGGAATTGTTTACATTGTGGAAATGCTACCAACAGTTAGGAGAGTGCCAAAGAGAAGAATGCACTATCAATCACGCATTTCACACGTTTGATGCATCACATTCATCAACGCTGATTTTCTAGGTGTCTGCATCTGCAAAAAGAGTTTTGCTGATGCAGTTTTTCGCCATGGTTCGTAAAAATGAATTCCATTTTTTCCTGGGGACCAGGGCCGAGGTTTGTAGCATCGTAAATTTTGTATTTTCGAAACTTCGTATAATCGAATAGTGCCATGTATTTAGTATAGGCTTTTGGTCGGGACCGACAGTTTTGCTTCGTATAATCCTAAGGCCATGTGGAAAACTTTGTCACCTACCATTCTTGCTGAGTTGGGCAGCATATTAAAGCACTTAATAGCCAAATTTTCATATTTAAATGATTTTTCCAGTCTACAGTGAGGCATGTCTAGTTTGTGATTGACTCTTGTGGCGTGGTTATGTACATCAGCCCTTATTGAGTACATGTGCAGATTTACTTTAACCGCTTCCCTGACGCAACCGAGTATACTCGGGCACCGAAGTCGTGCAAATTCTGACGCGCCCGAGTATACTCGGGCAAGTCCGAAATTTTCGTCCCTTTCTTCTCATGCCCGAATATTCTTGCCAGCTGCTAGTAGTTCGTTTTTCTGCCATCAGAGGAACAGGTTAGGGCCGTAGCTCTCACTAGCCAAGCGGCGCTCTCTTCAAATGTTGATTTCTGATGCTAAAACAATGGTCATTTTTTTGTAATAATTCTAGCAATTCGAGGGTCATAATTTTTTTTCTCACTGAAAAGTTATCCTCTTATGGAATTGCATTCACCGTTATTGTCATCGGTAACCATCGATTTATTAACTCCATGCATGGAGTTTCTTTTGCGATCTTTTTACGAAATTCACAACTTCAATTTTTGTCATTTATCGATAATTTTTGCAAATTTATGATGTAAAACTTCCGTTTTTGCATGACAAAAAACATTCTAAAATGTAAAAAATTTTTAAATTAGTTATTTTCATTTATATTTCCTCATTCACTCTTCGTGAGCATCCAATTAAATTTTTCTTCAACAGTTTAGTGGTAATTATAAAAGTTGCAATTTCAATTTTACGCTAATTTTCCCTGCTACGATGAGTTCCACAGTAATCGGAATAACATATTTCTCTAGCAAAAGAACATGAATCTTTCCTTCCTCTTTTGGAAGATTTCGAGCGGAAACTACCCACTCATTCGAACAGATTCGATTCTGGCGTCAAAACAGAAAATCACCTCGCTGCGACCAAAAGCAGATCACCTGGGTTATTTGACAAGCCATGCAAACTCTCCATCGAATGGGAAAACTTCGCACCCTGCATTGCATATCCCCGCCTCTCAGAGAATAATAAAAAAAAAAAAATATATATATATATATATATATATATATATATATATATATATATATATATATATGATAAAAACACTTGACAGGGGGTGGGGAAAGAAAAGTAAAAAGAGAGAGAGGACTTACTAGACGTTTCGGGCATGTAGGCCCTTCTTCAGTTGTAGAAAATGCTATGTATGTATATATATATATATATATATATATATATATATGTAATGTGTTGCAATATATATTTACTACATATACTATCTAATTCTATATTATTCATCCGCATATTTTTCTTCTGGTAATTTTTATATATGTTGGAAATGTCTATTGAACCGTTCTTTTTAGATAAAATGGCGTAAGCGTAAATGTTTATATGTGTTGCTAATGTTATTTCATCAGGCCCTTTCATTTTTCTACTTCGAATACTGGCGGCAGTGGTGAAACATATTTTTACGAAAACAGCTATACGATGAAGACGTCTAAAGGTCGTACGTTCTCAATAGAAACCAGCACAAGTGCCCTGTGTATGTGCTACCCTAGCCCACATAAGTATGAGAAAAAAGGAGAGATAGAGATAAATCCCAAACATGTGTAATGCCTTCTATTTTCATGTTTGACGCTTTCCTGAGGTCAGAAAACACCCGCTCGAGAGCCGATGGCCCGCTAAGCAACCTGGCGCCTGGTTTCATGTCGTGCTAATCTGCTACCCTTTGCTCCCCGGGCTACTTTATCACCAGCCAACCCTTTACTAATGGGTTTTTCCCAATATCAATTTACCGTTAGTTGTAAAATCCATGCTGTTGTGGTACACACATGTGTGTTTATTTTCCAAGAAATAGTAGGAACGGAAAAGAAAAATTTTATGATGAGCATGGGATGGGCTTTTCACAATAGGGGCGAGGTACTTTGCATATCGTGATTGTTTCCACGAGTACTTTTTCTGAAGGACGATGGTGACATTCTTTCGTTGAGTTAGAGAGCATACGCATACTTGATTTTCAGAGCGCACGCACTTTTTCGCTGAAATTCACCCGATGCAAAAATTCCATTTTTAGTTCGAACATTTTCGTTCTAATACGAGCGGTGTAGTAGGAGTGAATTCTACGGCAAATTCTTTGTTTTCGCTCGGTTACATTTGGCAATCAGAAATGGATTCCGGAGAGGAATCAGTGTTGACCAGCAGTGATTCCGAGGTTATGGACATTGAAGTTCCTGGCTCCTAGTCGACTCTCTCCGGAGAAACAAGCTCCGAATCGGAAGGTGCAGCGGAACATTCGCGGGAAGCGGAGTGGGAGGAAATGCTTTCAACGAATCTTCTTCCGGCACCACCTAGGTTTCTTTTTGAATGTAATTCTTCGATGAACTTCGACCTGGTTCCCGAATGAAGTTCCCTAAAATACTGTTTTCAACGATGAAAATGTTGAATTTATACTTTGGGAAACTAATCACTGTGCCAGTAACACTTTGCGTGAAAAAGCGGGGCCGAGCAGTGCTAGCGTAAATCAGTGGCGAGCTGTGACAAGCTCAGAAAATCGTGTTTTTTGCCCTTGTAATGCTACAGAGCAGAGTGCGGAAGCCAGATACTGAGTTTTATTGGTCAACGAGACCTATACTCTCCTCTCTCTTTTTTGGACAAACAATGTCTTACAGATGATTCGTAAAAAATAAGGCAATATTTACATTTTGCCTATAATAACGATTTTGATCACCAAACACACTCCAACGCCAAACTAAATAAAATATGATCGATTTGCCAGAGGCTGGAGGAAAATTTCAAGGCACTCCATACACCAGAGACGGACGTTACCATCGAAAAGAGCCTACTCTCGAACAAGGGAAGATTGGGGAGGCGGCAGTTCATGCCTATGAAAAGAGCTTCATTTGGCAAGTATTTTTTCTTTGTGAATCGAGAACTGGTGTGGTCAACGACAATTTACACGGGAAAGGGGACTGTGTTGGATAAAGACTTTGCCCATTTACCCATTACCTCAAAAGTGATGATGACTCTAATGAAGCCATTATTTGGCCTATGATATTGCCTGACGATGGATAACTTTTATACATCTCCAGATCTAGCCGACTTGCTCGCTTCACACTCCACTGACTCCTATGGAACACTGAGGAAAGGGATTCCAGCACTCTTCAAAGAGAATCAAGTAAAAGAAATCAAGTTTCTTGTTTTAGTCACAGAATGAATTCTGTTATAACATTTTCAGAGCGAAAGTCGTCGTCATGTGGGTTGCCTAACTCCCATGAATGTTTGTGCGTTGTTTCTTGATGTACTATGGACAAAAATTAATAGTTAACATTAGCGTTGTCGGCAAAGTATATGCATTTGCAATATAAACTAAATTTATTCATCATTAGATGTCTGACTAAGGTTAACGGGAAGGAAAGTTATACTGATATGCAGGTGGCCTAATTATCTTAAGTTAAGGGGCAACATTCAGAAAATATTGAATAAATCATTAGTTATTTGGAATAAAAAATAAAGGAAAACATTTTCGGATTTGCCTCCCTTTAATGCTTCTGAATCTGAAATAAAAAAATATGACTTTTTTGACCGGTTTTGTAAAAAAAAACCCGTCAGGGAAGCGGTTAATGTACAACAGAATATGAAATACATATATAGGCTATATACAGTCATTATGCCTAATCTAACAAAAAGTGGTTTACAATGTTCATTAAATCCTGTGTTAGTGATTACCCTGACCACCTTCTTCTGAAGTAATAATATCAGTTTTACATCTGAAGCAGATGTCTGATACCACATGTAAGGTGTGATTGAAAAAATGCGTAGTATGGATTAAGAAGATTGTCTTTAGTCACACACCATTTCAGTTTTCTGATAAAGAATAGTGCTCTGGCAAGTTTTTTCCTAATGTTATAAATGTGAGAACTCCCAAGTTAATTTGGGATCAAGGTGAAAGCAAAGAAGTTAACAGCTTCATTTTTTAGTGTAACATGTTGAAGGGAATAGGTTAAAAATTGGGTTTGCATTGGATTCATAAAGAATCTATTAGCTGAGAACCAATCATTTGATTGAGCTAGCGTGTCAGAAATGATCTTAGTTGTCTCAGTGGAATTGATACCCTGATGCAAGAAAGTTGTGTCATCAGCATACAGGACACAATCAGTGGATAAATTCACTGGTAGGTCATTGATCATCAGTATGAATAGGAGGGGGGACCAAGTAATGCATTTTACAATGGATGGAATAGAAACTACAAAGAGTTGAAGAAATGGCTTCATAGTAAACCAGATCGTCGGGAACTTATATTATGGATGAAGTCAATCATAAAATCTGCCATAATGGCTATTATAGTACCGTCATGCAACTCACTAATCTTCGCGTTAACTCAGTTAACCACTTTCACTTATTTAATCATTTCTGATTTTATATTTTTTACTTTTTTTGGTGATCATTCTTAGGACTCACGTTTTGGCTGCATATTCTGCTTCTGTCCTCTGTACCTGTTGTCCAAGTTTCAGCTCCATATGTCAGAATTGGAGTCAGAATACTTTAACAAATAACTTTCTTGGCTGCTGAAGGTATGAATGTATCCTTGAGAAGTGGGTATAATGCAGTAGTTGCCTTGGTGTACTGTGTTATTCTGTCGCATATTTCTTTTTTATTGTTGCCTGCCAAATCAGATTCTCTGAGCAGAGAGAATCTATTGCTTGCAGTTGTGTTTTTACGTAAGTTGTTCGACAAATTATGGAACAATTACCTTTGTATAATACATTTTTTTCGTCCAGAGCACCGCTACTCTACTTTTCTTCTGCTCTGGTTGTTTTCCGTTCTTCTTTAAAACTTTAAAATTCTTAATTTTTCCATTCTGGTGTGGTCATCAGTGCATCCATAGATGACCACATCCCTCGCCACTGTCATTGATTGAGGATGATGAAGATGAAACCATTATCTTACCTTATCTACGATAGAGTGGTTCTCCTCTCAACTTTTCATACAAGAGAATTTTTTGCAATTAAAATCCAGTGATTTTTTCTGAAGGAGTAGTGAAAAACGAATGCACGTGTGGAGCATAGTTTTGCAAATAATGTTTAATTAACAAAAAAAATTGTTTTTGCCACTTTTACTACAATTCTTACATGTGCGAGAATAAAGAAAAAATGAAACAACTTATGGACACACAAGGAATTATGTATAGATATCGAAAAACTCACCAACCAGAGTGTACCTTAAGGTACACTACTGTCGCAGGAGCATTAGAGTTTGTTTCAAGCTTGAATCATGCTTGTGCATGGCAAGCTTTCTCCGTGCAGTTTAATTCAAGCTTGAATTTCACTTGCCATGTTAAGCTTGTCATGACAAAACAAAATCATGCTGATGCCAAAGCTTGCGGCAAGCTTCCATGCTATCTGTGATACATCTGATATCTACCCACAGTAATGATATATGTATATTATTTTCTGCTATTGCAATTTGTTCAATTTTCTGATACAGTTCTCTGAAGTTAGCGTAAATACTGTAAAATGCCATTTTTCTTGATATAATAAAAAATATAAGCAATACAAATCACTGGGTTTCATAAAGTGTAACTTTCTCCCAGAAAAAATATTAATGCACCAGATCATTTATATTTGGTATTTTTTAGATATTACAGAAAGTCGCATGCTTTTCCAACGATATCATATCGTTGGACTGGTGAAATTTCATTTTGTTGGCCCATTGGCTAAACTTTCTGATTGGTCCAATTGCAGAATAATTTTAGCATATATCCACATATATCAGTTGCCAACTGTGCAACCATTCCCCAACGGTGGGCCAGCGATTAATGTTACTACGTGAAGGCATAAAGCTTTACGTTACATCAGATCACTTGATGATTGCCTACTTTTGAATGTCTGGGCAGACTTTCTAAATGGTTTGACGAAAATCTTTTGTGGCTCAATATAAAAAAATGCAATGCTATTTTGTTTGCTTATGAGAACAGTAGTTTGTTTTAATTACTGAATTCACAATGTAGGAATTTGCATGAGTTAAAATGGGTTGAAGACCTGGGAATTTTTTATTATAATAAACTGTTTCAACAATCATAGAAAATATAGTGTCAAAATCATTGCTTATGCTGGGATTTATTAAGTGACTTAGCAAAGACCAAAACAATATTTAAATGCTAAAGACTGTATTGCTCGCTGGTTTGTTCCATACTCTGTTATAGCTTTTATGGAATCCTTACTATAAGGTACCACATAAAAAACATGTGAAAAGGGTGCAATTTAATTTTTTTTTTAATTATTTAAGTATCATGCTGGCATAACTTTTTGCTGATGCTTGTCTTACTTTTATCTCAATTTTCAGCTTGCTCCAATTGGATACTGTGCAATATTTAAGGAAAATAGCAGTCACATTCAGAGATTTTTACTCCTCATTAATAATGTGTCTACATGAAAAAGAAACTGAAAGGTATGTTACGTTCTCAGCGTACGTTTTTTTCTATCAAATGTATGAATTATTCCAGTTGAGTCAATTTCCAACTATAAGTCCATTTAATTTTCACAAGAGATTGCTTTGAACATTTATTAGTGTCTATGTATGAGTAGATTACTGGAGCGGCGACTATAGAGTAATTTATAGTGGAGGGAATGAAAGTCAGCGCGGGGTTGCTTTCGTAATGAACAGGAAACTTGGTAGAAAAGTAGTGTATGCAGAACAGGTGAGTGATAGGATAATAGTCGTGGAACTAAAAGCAGAACCAACGAATTTAGTTATAATCCAGGTTTATATGCCTACCTCTAATCATAAAGAGGAGGAGGTAGATGGGGTGTACGATCAGCTAGAGGAAATAGTTGGTAGGATACCAGGAAGTAAGCACCTGGTAGTAATGGGGGATTGGAACGCGGTGGTGGGTGAAGGAAGAGATGGGCGGGAGGTGGGCGATTACGGGCTAGGAAGAAGAAATGACCGGGGCGAGAAAGCTGTGGAGTTTTGCCGCAGAAATAACCTAGTACAGTAGATTCCGGTTAATTGGGACACATCGGGACCGGTGTACTTTGTCCCAATTAAGCGGCTGTCCCGTTTATCCGAAGTATCCCGTAAATATGTTTAAATAAGCGTTGAAATGAAAGTCAGAAAGCTAAATGACAATTGAAACGCAAAATGTTTAATTGCATACTATTTAAACAATAAATTAATAAGATAACATACATTATAAACATTTTTGGAAACCTTGTGTCATTAAAAAATCTCTTGGCATCGATCCACTTTGGATAAATTCCCTTTACGAAATCCTGCAAAAGATGGATTTGTGATTAGATATAGAATTAACGATGGAATATTAGAAAAGAATAGTTGATGATCTAAAGCTTCATTTGCATAGAAACCAGGGAGTATTTATTTAATGTGTAGCTCCTAGTTGAAGGAATTAGTCCAGGGTGTTCTTCTTCATTCTCTTCACTCTCGTCGCGCATACAAGGTCGGCACAGGCATCTGAGGACGATATCGGACTTCCTTCGTTGCCCTCTTGCATGAAGTAGCGTCACAACCCATCAATAAATTTCCTGGCATCTGCAGAAGTCACTCGGCTACACTGAGATACGTCTTCATCTCCATCAGTCTCTTCGTCTTCAACCAAACCTTGTTGTCTCGCTAGTATAGTTTCCACTATATCATCTTTGCTGCTATCATTGTTGTCATAACAGTCCATATTGGAGTCGATCCTTTCAAACTCCTTAAAGTTCTTTACTTGACGCAGCTCGGAAGCAGATTTATTTTTACTTTCACATTCAAGTTCTTCCGATATTTCTGCACTTGAGTGCTTAAAACCTCAATGAATGAAACAATTTCTAATCGTTTTACTGGTGACGTCTCGCCTGCTATCTGCCAAAAACGTTACTGCTTGCAGGACGTTCACCTTTGAGCTCACTTCCTTGGCAGTTGAAGACTATGTCAGAAGATTATCTTCCATTGATGCTAGAATTGATTGATCAATGAATTTTTCGAATCATGTCTATTGGTTGGATAAGAGATGTTGTGTTGGCTGGTAAAAATTCGAGACAGAAATATTCCATGTTTTTAAGTCGTTGGAGCAATTAGGGTGTGCCGTACAATTATCCAGAATAAGAATCACTTTCCTCGATTTCCGCGCTAGTTTCTTATCCGAACTGCTTAGCTAATGACTGAAGAGGCCTGCAATCATCCACGCATTTTTATTGGCGTAATATTCCACCGGTAAGCTGTTCATTCAAAACCTCTTAAAGCAGCGAGGGTTAGTACTTTTTCCAATCACCAAAAGTTTTCTTTTATCACTTCCCGACATGTTTGAGCAGCACCAAACAGTAATCCGTTCCATCGGTTGTTTAGGCCCACTTAGGGTAAAGGTGAGATTTTGGTTCCGATATGTCTGTTGAAAGTGGGTGAAAATCGTGTTAACGCTGGCGAGACGAAAGCTCACCTTTACCCCACTCAGTTCCACATAACTGTAGCAAAGAAAGCCATAAGGTGGCTCGGTAATACAGGCCGGTTTCATCGGCGTTGTACACATCATCTGCACAGAATTGCTGAAGTAGGGTGTGTAGCCTCTTACATCTCCATTCCTCTGCACTTACAAAATCAGCCGTATGTTTTTCTCCGTGAGCATTTTTGCATTTTATTTCGTTTCTACTCTTCCGTCTAGATAGCCAACCATCTATTGACTTGAAATCAGTATGGCCAAGCTTCAAAGCTAATTCCTCCGACTTATTTTTTACATAGGTCCACTGAAACTAACTCCTCGTCCACTAACAATGGAAAACCATTGATTAAAAGCGTCCTCGACATCAGGATCCTTACCTTGGCGTTGGCGTTTTTGGGTAGCACCTTTTTTCCTTTTACTGCTCCAATCTTCTCTAAGTTTATCCTGCTGCTGTATTAATCGGGCTATCGTTGATTTTGGCACTCTTGTTATCTCCGCCAAACAACGAAGACTGGTTTTAGGTAGATGGTCCTTAATTCGGTCCAGTATTGTAATTTTTGCAGCCAGTGAAAAATCCTTACGCTGCGTGTTAACCTGAATAAGGAACTTTTTCGGGAGAAATTTCGGGAAATTAGGAGGAATCACCTCCACCCTTCTATCCTCAAAACATTTTATCTTATGACAGATCGCCTACAGCCTAACCTTCACCTTAATGGTATAATACGCTAATGAAGCCTAGTTGTCTACCTACACAGTATGCACCTCCGTGACCACAAAATCTAAATCCACTTCTAGCTGGACTACCTGAGAACGAAGGTGAGTGTACAAACAGTGGAGCATTAATTGAAAGTGCTTTCATGACTGACTTCGTTTAGCGACGGTAAATGAGACAGTAAATGTTGCAATAGATTCCACATTGGAGATTGGTTCAAATGCATAGGGAAAATGTACCAAATGATTTACAAGAGCTTAAAAAATTGTATTTCTTCAAGGGAGTAGGAGGCAAATACAGCCGATGCATGTCCCGATTAAGCGGCTTCCTGTCCCAATTAACCGGAGAAAACTCAGGGACTTTCTTCAATTGGGTTCTGTTCTTGATGATTTGTCCCGAATAAGCGGCTGTCCCAAATAACCGGTGTCCCGATTAACCGGAATCTACTGTAATTACAAATACATGGTTCAGATATCATCCTCGACGTAGGTACACTTGGAAGAAGCCGGGAGACACAGACAGGTTCCAGATAGATTATATAATGGTACGTCACAGATACAGGAATAGTGCTAAAAACTCGCATACTTATCCAGGAGCTGATGCAGACACAGACCACAACTTATTAGTCATGAAATGTCGGGTAAAACTGAAAAAGATAAGAATGGGAAGGAGGGTACGTAAGTGGAATATGGAGGCATTAACTGGGGCAATGAAGAAGAAGTTTCGGGAGAAGGTGGATGAGATAATGGGTGAGGATCATGGAGTTAGAGCAGTGGAAGATGAATGGGGAAGTTTGAAAAATGGAATTATAGAAGCAGCGAAAGCAACGGTAGGCGTAGTGAGTGCAACTAAAATTAGAAAACCGTGGATCACGAAGGAGATGATCAGGGAGATGGAGGAGAGAAGGAAATGGAAGAGTGTAAACTCAGAGCTAGGTAAGAGAAAATACCGAGAATTTAATAACAGGCTTAGAAGAGAAACAAAGAATGCAAGAGAGGCGTGGTGGAGAGAACAGATTGACTTGTTAGAGAAATACCAAAAAGAGGGAAGAGCAGATGCATTATATAGGAAAGTAAAGGAACTGACGGGTGGTAATAAGGGAAGGGGAATTACAAAGATAACAGACAATACGGGAAAGGTAATCGTAGAACCGAGAGAGATCCAGGAGAGGTGGAAGGAGTATGTTGAAGAGCTGTATGGTAAAGAAATAAGGCCCAATAGGTTAGATATAGAAAGGGAAGACGATATCGACAGAGATGGCATCGGACCAAGTATCCTAGATAGCGAAATTGAAAGAGCTCTACGAGACATGAAAAGGAATAAGGCGGTGGGAATAGATGACATACCTGCAGAGTTTTTAAAGAGCATGGGGAAGAACGGAAGAGGAAAACTTTTTGCGCTAATTCGTAGGATTTATGAGGATGGAGTGTGGCCGGAAGACTTCGCGAAGACTGTACTAATTCCTATACCGAAGAAGAGTAAGGCAAAAACTTGCGAAGACTATAGGACAATAAGCTTAATATCCCACGCGGCCAAAGTAGTTCTGAGGATTCTAAACAGAAGGCTAGAGAAGAAGGCGAATGAATACCTGGGTGACGACCAGTTCGGATTTAGGAGAGGGACGGGAACGCGAGACGCTATAGCGGTGATGAGGACTCTAGTAGAAAGAAACCTAGAGTATGGACAGGATGTTTTTGCATGCTTCGTAGATTTCGAGAAGGCGTTTGATAGGGTGGAATGGACAAAATTAATAGGAGTGTTGAATAAATTAGGGGTCGATTGGAGGGACAGGCGTCTGATTCGAAATTTGTATATGAATCAGACTGCGCAGGTTAGGGTAGCCAATGGAGAATCGGGATGGGCCACGATTGGACGGGGAGTGAGGCAAGGGTGCCCACTATCGCCGTTGCTTTTTAATGTGTATTCAGAAGAAATGGTAAGGGAGGCTTGGGGGGAGGAGGATGTAGGAATAAAGGTAGGAGGGGAGCTGATAAAATCCAGTGAGATTTGCAGATGATCAAGCATTGGTTAGTCAGTCGGCCAAGGGGTTACAGTCAATGGTGAATGCATTAGAGGTGCAGTGCGAAAGTATGGGATGAAGATCAATCACAAGAAAACGAAAGTAATGAGATTTTGTAGAAGTAAGAAGGCGGGGCTGAATATAAGGGTGGGAGGGCAGAAGATAGAGCAGGTCGAGCAGTTTACGTATCTGGGTAGTATTTTGGAGGCGAATGGGTTTAGTGGTAAGGACATCAGATGCAGAATTTCGCTAGCTAAAGAAGCATTTTCGAAGAGAAGGGAATTGATGAGGGGGGGTCTGAGAAGAGACGTAAAGAAGAGGCTGGTGAAAACTTTAATATGGAGCGTGGCGCTATATGGGTCGGAAACTTGGTCATTGCGAAGGGAGGATGTGCGTAGGCTTGAGGCGTTTGAGATGTGGGTTTGGAGAAGGATGGAGAAGGTTAGCTGGATGGCGAGAAAGACGAACGAGGAGGTATTGGATATGGTCGGAGAGGAGAGGAAGCTTGTGGCAGAGGTTCGGAGAAGGCAGAAGAGATGGATGGAGGAGGTTTTGAGAGGAGAGGGCATGTTGAAGAGAGTGATAGAGGGGAGAACACTGGGGAAGCGTGGGAGAGGAAGGAAGAGGATAGGAATTCTGGACGAAATAAGAGGAGGTAGAAGATATGAAGAATTGAAGAGGGATCTAATAACGGGCCATCCTTAGGAGGGAATGCGAGACAATTTCTATTAGGTTAGGATACAAAATGGGGACTGTCCAAGAACCTACCAATCAGCTGGTAGAATACTTGAATGAATGTATGAGTAATGAGTATCCAATGCTATAATGTTGAAACTAAAATTCATAAACACAAGGGTTAATTTTTTGAAGTAGTCAGAAGAAGTTTCTTTTGAAAATGCTATGGTTCTCCCCTCTATAGGATAGTGAAAGCTTATGAGGATGTTAAAGTGCTAGCTGAAACAACCCCCATGAATCCAAAATTTCTTGTTGTTACTGGAAAATACATGCTATCCTTGCAGCCTGGGGATTTGATGCTTGGATTCAAAGAAAGAGTCCTGAGGAATGCTGACATTTTAGAGATGCTTATGGGTTGGACTAATTTTAATGAAGAAGAAATGACATTTTTCACCAAGGGCATCATGTGCTATAAGGAGACGCTAAGTATTAGGAAACAGTACAATAAGGCAAGTTCCCCATAATCTGTATTAGAGAAAGGTACCTATTTGGAATGCATGTTCTTTGCTCCTAATGTATACTGTGTAATTCATTGTGGTACAGGAGGGGTTGGGGGTTTGGTTGGTCATTGCCCACCCACAAATAGGTGCACCTATTTGTGGGTGGGCAGTGACCAACCCCATGGAGTGGCAAAGATTTCATTTTTCACCCCCAAATAAATCAAAGATATCCAGGAAGATATGCATAATAATCAAAGATATGCATACCAACTCTTTATGTTCCAGGAAGGAACATAAAGAGTTGGTAGCTTAGTTTTGCAACTAGTCCACCCCAGTAGCAGAGTTCCTTGAACGAACTCTGCTACATGGAAACTTTGTTGGTTGCATGCATGTGCCTGCAACGTTACTGCAACGACATCAACGTTAGATAGAAGTTATCATTTCCACAAATCAACCTTTTGGCAACATAGTGGGATCATCTGCCTCTACTGAGGCACAGTACAAAACAAATTTCAATTAGCACTTAGGTATATTGGTTATGGTGACCTTTGTTGGCAAAACCTAACCTCATATGTGCTTTGCCGCCACTTTGCGGTGGGTGGTTAGGCTCACTTCTCCCCCTCCCCCCTTCTCACCCCAGCTCAAAATGTGGATCCTGCCCCACTGTTTGTTTTAGAAGTCATGTTAGTCATTCATTCTGCCCTTGGTAATGAATATTTCTAGGGTCAATACATAGAGGCCTTTTTTTCTGGTTTCACTAAGTGGTATTATTTGTATCCCAACAAGTCTTGTCTCATGGTAAATACTGGAGTTCTCCTGTCAGATATAATTATTCCCACTTCTTAAATATTTTTTTGCAATTTGTGAAAAAACATTTTCTTTTATTATTTGGATTTTTTTTAATATCAGGTTTTTTGCAGGTGTCGCTCCGCAAATCATTGAAGCAAAAATTGCAAATGAAACGTGTTAGCATTCTAGTATAAACACCATTGACCAATCTACACCTACATCGTAACCTTTTAGCCATCTCATAAAAATGGTAGGGTTTGACTTTTCAATCAAAATGCACTGCTTTACATTCTGTGAAAGGTTTAGGATATACGCTGTGGTTAACACCTGGATGGAAGACTTCTGGATTCTGCTGTGTTCATTCCATCATTGCTATGAATATATTTTGTGTCTATTACAGGGAAATTATTCAGATTGCATCCAAATGCATTTTGAAAGGATAATGGATTGTTCAATTCAGATCTGATGATGTGCCTTGCAATGTACAGGAAATATCGTCTGTGAAACAATGGATGAACAGTCCTCTGTCCTCATCCTCAACCTTCTGAGTGGAGCAAAAGCCTCCAGCAGAAACATTAAGTATTGGTTTTTGCAAATATAGACAATTTTGCTCCGGCTGAGAAAAACATCGACATCTATGAAGTAGGTACCATGCAAGCCACCTCCAGGGTTATTACACTCCAGGCATGCGTACTTTTCCCAGTTTAAGGTCAAACCTGCATGATCTGCTGCCCATTAGGCCCAGACCAAAAAGCTATCAGGAGAGCAGAATGGCCATACCAGAAACTAGGAGAGTGCTATGTTGGTGAACATTCTGCCATGTAATTACATTAGCAGGGTGTCCACGAACCCTTGAAAAACTGGAATTATTCGGGAATTTTCCAAACCTTGAAATTTCCGTGAATTATGCAGGAATTTCTGGTTAAATCCGGGAATTTTTAGAACTATCAGTTCTAGGCGAAAAAATCCTTATTTTATAATTTAAATCAACCGCAAAGGCCATTAGATATATGTTGTTTGATAACTGTAAATAATGGGTGCTTTCCAATCGCCCTGTGCAGATTAGTTCACATCACAACAGATTGAAACACACGAGCGCACATTGAAGCAGACGATTGGAACGTGTCTGCACTGGAAGTGTTTACAAATGGCAGAGCGACAGGCGGCAAAATTTGGGTTAAAAAGACTATTACTTCCGCGTACGATACCTGTGATATTATACAGGGGTGATAATTATTGGCACAAGACCTATTACCATGGAAATTTCATGAATGAAATTTGAGCTACTTTAATGCAGCAGGAACATACAATTTGTGAAATTATTTCATAAAAAGGACAGCTTATCTCACCTCAGAGTCCGTCCATAATTTATTTTACAAAAAAATTTCACTTTCTTATTTATTACAAGTTCTTACGATAGTTGATAGAAAGGAGGTAATGGAATAACCAGTAGCAGTACGTATTTATTTAAACCGAGAAGAGCAGCGACTCCCACTCTCCATCGTTATTTTATTGGGACGACAACTACCACTGGATCAACTCGTGCATTGGTGCTTGGTGACTGCTTAGTGCTTTTTGCTGTTATTTGAGCCTTCAGAACAGTTTTTTCAGAGCTCTAAATGAATGATTATGAGTTCATACATCTTCGTTCATCTAGTTCCATTTCATAGACGAATCATTTCTTGTCAGCAGAGTCGTATATTTTTCTACAACATTTGAAAAGAAGCCCAATCTGCCCCTTGGTGGGTCTCTCTGCTTCATTTTTTTTCTTTACTGTCGATATGTGAACTAGCACAAATATTTAAGTACCTACACAAATGAAAATTTTCGGCAAATTCTTTTGAAATTTGGCATTTATCAATTATATTTAATGGAATGCATAGGGCGTTCAATTGAATTTCTTAATAGAATATTTCCAATGGGGTATCCATAAAAGTAAATAAATTAAATCCATTTTGAATCAACAGGATATAACATTATGATTTTGTTCACTTGTTCCATTTCGGATTTTGTGGATGAGGAAGATTGCTTCAAGTTGGTTCATGGAAATTAATTACCTCTCCTAGCTATCTTTCTTTGTTTAATTTCCATCTACGAGCCCTTCAAGGCAATCTTGCATGATTTACGTTAATTATCCAATAGCTAGAAATAGAAATATTTTTAAATAGATCTCAGATCTGAGGCTTATTTATGTCAATGATCCGAGTTAAAAATTAATTTTATTTGGAGCGTTCAATCCCCTCATAATTTGCCTTTTTCCATAATATAGAAGGAAGAAGATATTCCATTTCCTTTCAAAAGCGGTTAAAATTACCTTTTAGAATGATAAAAAACCAAATTATTTATTAATTTTCTCAAGTTATTATAATAGTTATCTTTGTCGTTGAGGAATTCCTTTTCCTTCTGCTACACATTTCCCCGTCATATTAAATTTCGTCTGCTAGCGCAGATGAGTACAGACAAACTATGGTGCGGGAGGTGTTTCCATCTGTGTAGCGCAGATGACGTCACATAAGCAATTGGAACACGCTTTGCGCTAATCAGATTAAATCAGATCAGCGCAGATGCCAATTAGAAAGCACCCAATGTAATGGACTTGGCGTAGCTATGAATAAAGAAATCGAAGACCTGAACATAGTTACGCTCATTGTAACATCAGCATCACGTCAAGCGTCCTTTTACCCTCGTTAACTGCGCATCGAACAATAAGACCTGTTTGCTGGCTGTAGTATTCGTCGTGGCATATTTTTTTTCGGCGTGCAGCGGTTCTCCAGCGTCCACGGTGTTGATATCTATGGCGCTAATTGATCCCTGATGATTGACAATTGGACTCCAAGAAATATGAGGTTCAAAACAAAGATTAAAGATTGAGAATGCATCCTATTGCTAAGTAAAATTAGTGAGCTTCACAATTTGAATTAGACTATGACAGCGCAGCGACAGTCATGCCGATGAGCAAACTCGGTGGTGCTGCGTGGACTAGCTGTCGGTGGTGTGGCGGTGCATAGTATAAAATCAGGCTAAGGATACGGATACGATTCATAAACAAATACCTTAAGCAGTGGCAAATATAGTTTATAACTTAGGAGGGGGACAAGACTGTAGCCGGCTGTAGTTTAAGTATCCGCGCATGCACCAAGCTTCTCTCGGTGTGGCCATGCAGCCTTATTTCTGGGGGGGGGACCTGGGCATTATATAATATAAAATAATTTTCAGTAGAGAATGTAATCGCGTGAATTTTGGCTTGCAACGCAAATCCACAGGGTAAATGGGTAACGTGAGATGGGTCGGAAACGGGAGTCGGCCAACTATGCCACAGACGTTGCGACGGCAAAGAAAGCGGGATGGTCAGCGGTCGGATGGTCTGGAAGGATCAACCACCCATCCGACGGGTCCGACTTTTTTCATCAGGCCTACACAAGGTGCGAAAAAACCAAAGTTGATATTTTCAAGTCGTTATAGTGCAGAAATGTTGCGATTGGTAAATACAAGAAAAACAAAAAAAATATTATTCAAATTGAACTTTATCTTCCGATCCCGCATTCTGCCTAATAATTTTTAAAAATTAAAGAATTTCCATTTTTTCAGAATTTTCAAAATATTGTACGTATATATATTTTTTATCGCTATAGTGAAAAATATTTGCAAATTGTACTTCTTAATAATAATAAAAAATATTATTGCATTCAGAGAATATCTTTCGATCGTGCAAGCTCAATAAAAATCAGGGAAAATTCAATTTTGGGTGATTTTGATGAATTAAGAAAATAATCACCTGAGTTCGGTTTGCCGTCTTATATTCGGTCATCCAAGAAACTTTCTGCCAAAATTTTCTTCCAACACACGAGGATGTGATTCGATGCTGCCTTGAAGAGAGGTTTGTGTTATCAAGTAAGCTCAACAACATTAAAGTGAGTTTCTCTTATGTCAGCAATGCAGTGGCACAAAAAGTGAAACATTTATGAGAAGGCGTCAATCCCTACAGTTTCTTATCATAGGATCATTCAGCTAATTAATGCCTACAATGATAAGTGTTGTTTACAAATGAAATGTTACATTCGAGACAAGGAAAAACAAAACTTTATAAAAAAGGTTGACGAATTAAAAAAAACAAGAAACTCAACTGTTTGATATCTCAGCCTGCAATTGTGTAATCCATTTGTATTGCTCCTGTAAAAATACTCCATATCTGTGTGAATGCCCGATTCAAATTAACTGTACGTACTTGAAAATATCAAATTCTGTTTTTTCACAAAATAATTATGTGTGTGAACAAGCCTAAGAAATTCTGGTTTAGTCTTCTAAAAATGCTGTTTTGTTATTTATAGTCAATAAAACAGCATATTTAATAACCTTGTTTTTTCCACATATTTCTTTTTTAATTATTTATATTTATTTAATGTGTATTTTATTGGGTTGTGTTTAGCTAGGAAAATCCGTATTCTTCGTAAAACATGAAAAATATCACTTTGGCTCCTATATAAACCATGATAATATAACCTGGAAATTTTTCAAAATTTAGCCTTGAAAACCTGGAATTATGCTTAAATTTTTTATTTTGACTTTTGCGGACACCCTGATTAGTTAACATACTACTGCTGATTAGTAATACTAATACATACTATTGAATACTACTTTATCTATCGATCTATAGATAATAATTCATGCAGAAAACAAAGTCATGCTGGAAACATAATATGAGGTGTTAGTCATAATGATGAATTATTAAACACAAAAAATAAGTCTACTCTACCATGGGAGATTGGTATTTTAATAGAAAATGATACAGTATAGACTCGTAAATACGAAACTCGAAGTTACGAAATTTTGATTTTACGAAGCAAAATCTTTGATCCTGACCAAAAGGGTATCTTAGTGCATGTAAATGTACGCGATATTACGAAATAATGAAGTTTTGAAATTATAAACCTCGGGTTTTGGTCCCGAGGTGAAAAAGTTACTTGTTTATATGAATAGTGTTGAATCACAGCAACCATTTTAGGCATTCCTTGTCAGACTAAGATATCTAATTAATCGTCGTTGCCGAATACATTATGCACTGAATGTGAAATACTTGAATGATAACTCATTTTCAATGCTACAAAAGTAAAGGTGTGGTTTCACCGGGACGTCCAGCATCCGCGTCTGGCATCCAGCAGTCGGAAGTCACTGCCGTACTCATTCAATGTTGGTATATCAAATGGGCACGGTTTGGCTGAGACGTCTCGGCCATCGCGTTCGACCACTGATTCCCGACGTATGCATCTCGACTGCTTCGAGAGCAGTCGAGACGCGGATGCCTATTCAGGCATTTCCAATTTTCGGTAATTTTTCTATTGTCCTCTCCGTGTTTAATATAAAGTGTCCTTTTAAGCTCTTTTCTGGAAAACTACTTGCAACATTTGGTCATCTTCTTCTTCGTCTTCCAACAAAAGCAACAAAACAAAATCGTCACCATCCATTTCAGCTCAAAATCAACTCACTCTCAGGAAACGGAAACTGATACTAAATTTGTAATTAAACTAAATACATATTCTCCCACATTGCCCGGCCACGGAAACTGGACGTAGATGCCTGAATGAAACCACCCGGCCGCGTCGTCCAGACGCAACGTCCAGACGCAGCGGTTCGACGTGGCCGCTAGATGCCCCAGTGAAACCAGACCTTGGACGACTTTGAATCGTAGGCATTGTAGCACATTAAATATGAAACCAATCAGACAAAAAATGCGTTCGGCTTTGTTACCACGAGTCCACAGATTTGCCGAGTAAAAAAATGTAAATTAGTCGTGTACAGATATACTCACCCGCGAGAGACTAATTGCTACTACCAGCATTTTCCTCTCATGATCCCTGGCATTTTTTGCTACCGGTTTTCCTAAGCATTAATCCATGATGAGTATTGAATATAATCCAAGGAAGCTTTTTTCCTCACTATTTCAGACTGATTACACTCAACCTTGCTCCACGGCATAATTATTCCGGCTGGCAATAGCTATCATCGAAAGAATCAGGTTTAATGTACCGCCCTGATTGAGCATTTTGATGTAGACATCGAGCAAGGTATATTGCCACCCTTGCCCTTCCCTTATTCCGTCGCCAACAGCCAAGAAAAAATCAGAGAAAATACGAGTTTGCTTGGTTCATACGACAAATTACTTTTACACACATTAATTCTAAAGTATGACTACTTCTGGCTACATCTGGCTTATTGGCTGTAACCCCCAATAATTATATATCGATAGATCACGATCTCAAAGCTTGTGAAGATGTAACGCATAAAGGGCCCATTAAAGAAAGCAGAGATGAAGACGAAAATGACTGAGTCCTGATTTCTCCTAATAAGGATGAAGTTTTGCTCCCTCTTGATACATTACATCGATTCCAAATTGTTAATGATGTCAACTCCCAGTTCAGTTGGCATTTAACTAAATTAGAGGCCATGGTGGGAGCGACGATGGAGTGAAGCAAAGTCCAAAAACAAATAACTGATTTTTTATTAAATGAGTGATTCTCTCGACAGAAGAGCTGAAGTATTTTTTATAATATGCATTCATTCATTTGTCCTGTCTTCTTGAATTATTATTCACTGATTCCCTTTTCTGGGAGTGCCCGAATTGATCGGAAATTAAGAAAATTCAAAATGGAAATGCCCACACATTCCCATATTCTTTTTCCCCCACCCGGCAATTCCCACCAGGAAAATTCACCCAGCTTTCCATCTCCGTTGCTCCAAAACCTCGGCTTACTCTCCCCCATCATCTTTCTTTCTCACTTCCGGCGAACCTATCAAAAGCTTCCCTTCTCTCACATACTGGTCATATTTCCACTTCAAGTGACCCTCCGTGTCCCTCTCCCCACTCTACGGGTGGGCCGAGCCATCATCTTCACACTGAAGCCCCCGTGCCGGAGATCAGGCCCCTTCTTAGATCCCCTCCGTCCCACCCCCTCATCACTAGGTGTAAAAGCCCCCTCTCTCCAGAGGCATGTCCTCCCTCTCTGCTGACGCAACCCATTGAGGTAAGGGAAGAGGAAGATAAGATGTGACAGGCAGATGAGATGTGACTATTTGGCATAAAGCCGATGATTCATTCTAAGTTTATTCCTCATGCGCATCCCTTGTCCTTGACTCCCAACTAGATCAACTTCCTAACTGACGCACGATACTTCGACACCATGGGTCTTGTAGCTGTTTTTGTGAGAGGGTGAATGGAGTAACCCCCGCAATAACGGGGAAAGGAGGGGGAGACAGCTGATTTTAGCCTGATGCGTGGCCTGACCTGGAGCTGCTATGCTTGGACGAAAATCTCCTTGCTTGATTGAAAGCAGAGGAAAAACGATAACAAAAAATATCACAAATTTTAGTTCAGAATCAAATCTTTAAATGAAGCCTGAGATTTAATGAATGAAGAGCAGACGACGTAATCTGAATGGAGCCACAAATGAAGCTTTCGCGTAGTTGAGTGGAAAACAAAAATTATTGATTTGTAGTGATAGCATCGTTAGTAGCCGATGAAGTGTAAAAGGAGTTATATCGCCTTCACCGTTGAAATGCGTGGCTTGTATGTGCAATCTACTTCTGAAAGGAGGTACACATTTAGCTGCACTCTTCTATAAACTCTTCTATTAGTTCCATCATATGGGAAATAACCATGTGCAAATAAGATTAATCCAAGGGAGAACAATGATTGTTATTTCGCGAGGTTAACGGGCATATCAGTATTTGTACAAAATACATAACATGCATCCATCGCACAGCATCCGTGAGAGAATCTTATTTTCACTGTCTTCAATATCCGGTGCAAATGATTGTGCAAGTCACACATTTCCTTAGTTTATGCATGCATCAATATTACTGATGATTATACATCGCTCATGCTAAAGTCACAAGTTCTTCAGTTAGGAAATAATATAGAAAAATGCACTATATAGCTTCATAGGCATAGTCTAAACTGCACAAAAATTGTGCAAAGACGCTTCATTGTCTAATCATTCATTGGAATAAAGAATTATAGGGCTTATGTGTCTCATAACTTAATTGAATTCATATGTGTCGTTTCTTCAACTAGCCATTAATCATGCAAAAAATCACAAGGTCAAGCTACAGATTTTTTGTTTTATTTAAGCAAGAACAAAAGAAATTGTTAAAAATTATGTATTTTAATGATTGGAAGAAAAAAGAATAGCAGTCTGGAAAATGGAGTACCTACCCTATGTACACTAATGTAAAAAAGTTCATCTTTCTGGGTTCGAACACAAATAGTTAACAAACAGTTTTCGTGGGACTTTCTATGCTGCAGAAACCCATCAGGGGTTTGAAAAGGGAAGCCATTTAAAATCAAAATTTTTTGAAAGTAAAAACCATGGACTTAGTCTCCTATTCTATTATTCATGGAGAGCTTTTCACTAGGTACTGTCCATGCAGAATTCAGTCCTGGATTTTTTATATGATAAGAATGATAACAAAAATGTATAACTTTATAATAAAATTATATGTACTATAACAAAAATGAATTAGTCAAATGTGAGATCATGCATGCATGAATATTAGGTAAGGTACATGATCAACCAAGTCCTCTCTCTCTTAAATTCATTACAAGCACATGAGAAACAATCTGTAATTCTCAATATGCCAAATTTGTTGTGACATATGGCAGTGGTTTTAAGTAAAAATTTTGAAAATATTGAAGCAAAGCATATGTCTATATTGAATGCTGCTTCACATCCTTTATATTGAGTTTTATTTGGGTATTCTTGTGTAATAGCTGTGAGAATAGTTAATTTGTTCATTACCGTATAAACTCGTGTAAGAGGCGCATCTTTTTTCCCAGAAATCGCAGCCGAAAATGAGGGTGCGCCTCTTACACGAATCTGTCCGTTGCAAAATTCCGTCACCCGAGTTTGAAGACTAATATCTCAGAGATGGCTCAATCGATTTTAAAATGAAGTACACCAAATTAAAGCTTGTTTATTGATGGTGTACAAAACATTTTACCGTTTATATCGATTTCAGTGTGTGCTTAAAAACAGAATTTTAGCGCATTTTCCCGGGTACCGGACGGATGCATCGCATTTACGGCTTCGTAATAACAACACGGATCAAGATATCGAAATTTCCTTTACAAATATTGTAGCAAAGATCTTTCCTAACAGCTATACGAAGATTCATATTATTTAATGCATTAGTATTTTAGTTATAGATGCAAATGCACGGATCCGTTATTTTCCGTTCCGTGCATCCCTGAAAACCGCCGTTTGGACCTTCTTCAAGCTCTCGAGTTCATCATCATGAGTCCACTTATAAAATCTTAAAGGAATTCATTGGTTAATCAATATCAATTAACATTTATTTTGGAAAAAGAGCGCGTTCAACTGCCAGGAGCATGCACGGAAGAGAAAGGGAGAGGTGCGATTGTCCGCGCTTACCAACTAAACAGGAATTGTAGCGAGATCGGATTTGTTTTGTTTTAATGAATATCAATTACTCCACTCATTCCGAAGGGCAATAAACAATGTAAGCATTGTATGCCTATGCTACAAGTGAATACTTTATATTGGTAACGGCTTTCGGGCGTTCCTCCGCGTTGTCTTGTAGAGGAACGCCCGAAAGCCGTTACCAAAATGGAGAAACGCCGCGGAAACCTCAGATCCAAGTGAATACTTACCTCCGGGGTCTATATATGCCTATGAAAAATGCTGCGTAAATTATAAGAGAATATCGCACGTGGAAGGCTTTGAAAATGGCCGATAGTTCGCAGTTAGGCCCGCAAAACCCCGCAATAGAAGAAAAAAAACTAAAAATTTTTTCTTCAACTTCGACGCATAAAAAGAGGGGTGCGCCTCTTACACGCGTTTATACGGTATCTTTTACATTTCTTCAAAGCTTCATAATAAAGCAAATTTATGAATGTGCTCGTTTACTTATAGCAAAATTCATTGCCTAACTGCAAGCTGCACTGTGGATCTAATGCCTAAATAGTAAATGTTATTTCATTCCAGGATTATGATCTCCACAAAGGAAAGTTTGAGGATAATCTCTATAATCAAAGCCATGTCCTCAGTGAAAAACTTGAAAAAATGCTTCCCAAAATAGAAACATTTTCATATATGAATGATCTTGACAAGCTGGATGTGTACAAAGAGGTAGGTAACCAATAGGAGCTTTTTTTCAGGTTTTAATTTAAGTATACCACCTAAGTGAGGAACTGTCTGTATACAGACACCTAAGTCAGGAACTATACACTTCAAACCCGAAAACCCTTCCATGATGCTATATGCTGGGAAAACATCAGACTTTACTTCATCTATGTGATAATTTTCAATGTCAGATAGATCTAGGTAGTGACTTAGGTTTGTTTACATAGGTACTATCAAATTCTATCAGTTGTGAATTAGTTTTTTGATCGTGAGAAATCTGTAATCAGTGTCACCTTGAAATATAAAAATGTGCGCATCATCATTCTATGCTTTTTTTTGTGTGTCAATGTTTTCCCGAAAAATCAATATAGGCATGTACAGTAGGGCGGATTGGAAAAAAATCGATTTGTTGCGGAGAAACTTGGCCCTCAGGAAAAAGTTGTCAAAGTGACTCAAAATAAGGCCAGAAAAATTTGGGACCTCTAGGTCAACCCTAGACCCTCGCACCATGGCCATTTATGGGGAGAGGACTGAAAATGGAAAAAGTCGTGTTTTTATAGCGGTTCCCCATGGATTTTGCTGAGTTGCGACCCTTTTGGGCAATAATCTCGTCCATTTGGATGTATCTGCAGCCGTTAAGCCACAAATTGTCTATTATGATTGTGCCGCTGCGCATAATTATGCAACGTCCAATCAGCATCGCGAGGCATCGCAGTGCAACAGTCAGCAGGCCGCTTGCGCCTCATGCCGGCACGCGCCTCCTTCTGGCTCGCGTCTCCAACCCACTCGCCGCGAACACAGCAAAACTCATCATGCATGCGTCTTTCCATCTTTGGTCTAACTAATATTAGATAATTAAACATTATGTCCAGGGAATTACAATTACGGAGGAATTATTTGAAATCAATATAACACTTCATAATTACCTCAGGTGGCTTTTGGCGGGTACTAGATGCTGACAATTTATACATATTTTGTTGCCTGAGTTTGTTAACCCTGGTAAAACCTTCAATACTCTCGCTTTCCACCCCTTGTCCTCCCTGTCATCCTTTGGTTTTCCCTCTCATCACCTCTTCTTTCTCCCTTCTTTCCCCATACCACCTACAAAAAATGTATATATTGTCAGCGCTTAGCGCCATTTCATTTAGTGGAAAATTGCACCGAGCTATTTCAGTGAGCTTATACAGTGCCTGCAGTTCGCTACTAGGCATTAAGTGAAGTCGTGCTTTTCTCTATGCATTCTCCCTGTTGGTCAGTGCTGTAGTAGTAATATTTTTGTGAGAATATGGAAATAAGTGCACCGCTCTTCCAGTCAAATCCCTTACTTACTTACTCCTTGGCGCTACAGCCCTTGTAGGGCCTTGGCTTCTCTGACAATGTTAGCCCAGACATCACGATATCCTGCATGAGTTATCCATCTTCTTACTATCATCTTTCTTAGATCATCTTCTACATGATCCAACCATCTTTTCCGAGGTCTTCCTCTCAATCTTCTGCCACTAGGATGTCCAATGTATATCTTTTTCACCATCCTATCCTCAGGCATTCTCTCAACATGCCCTAACCACCTTATCCTGTTACTCTTAATTTCTGCCACTATGTTAGGATGATTGTAGAGTTCCTCCAGTTCTCTATTCCTCCGTATTCTCCACTGTCCGTCTTCCTTCACTGCACCAAAAATCTTTCTTAGCACTTTCCTTTACCATCGTTTTAGTAGATCTCCTTCTGCGGTAGTCATGGTCAATGTTTCTGAACCATACATAACCACAGGTCTAATCACTGTTCAATGAACCTTCGTTTTCAAGTTCCGACTGAGTTTCCGTGTCTTGAGCACCTTCAATAAAGCTAGATAAGCCCCATTGCCTGCTGCAATCCTAGCTTTTATTTCTTCTTGCATTTCATTATCTTTTGTCACCAGCACTCCCAAATACTTGAAGTTGTTACATCTCTCATATTTCTTGCCATTTAATTCTATAGATTATCTTTTACAGTCATACTTTTCCTGGAAGAGAACAAGTATTGAGTTTTGGCACAGTTCACTTTTAGCCCAAATTTTCCTGCCTCCATCTCTAATCTCTCCAGTCCTTCCTCAAGATCTTTGAGTCTTCTTTATATCATATCGACATCATCAGCATAGGCTAGGTTTTGCGATATACGGTTGAACAATGTACCACCTGGGTTGCTGACTTCTGCTTTTCTCATCACCCGCTCCAGGACCATATTGAAGAGCATGGCGGATAGCACATCTCCTTGTTGCAAGCCCTGCATAATTTCAAATTCTGTGGTGAGGTTTCCTTCTATTTTGACCTTACATATTGTATTCTTTAGGGTCATTTGTATCAATCTGATTAATTTGGCTGGGAATTCCATTTTCACCATAGTCTGAAAGTTTATTTCTCTTTACACTATCGTACGCTTGCCGAAAATCTACAAATCATTGGTGCACATCCACATTCTATTCATTACACTTTTCTATTATCTGTCTAACTATGAAGATATGGTCAGTTGTTGATCTACCCTGTCTGAAGCCACATTGGTAGTCTCCAAGAATCTGTTCCACCAATGGGTTAAGTCTCCTAGCCAAGATTTTGGCCAAGACTTAATTGACCACACTTAACAGAGCTATGCCATGGTAGTTTTCACAATTGGCCTTATCCTTTTTCTTATGAATTGGGCAAATAATAGCCAGACTCCATTCCTTGGGCATCTACTCTGATTCCCATATATCCACTATCAATTGGTGAATGAGAAGTGTAAGCTGTTCCCCTCCATATTTAATCATCTCTGCTGAAAAATTATCACTTCCTGGTGCTTTATTATTTTTCAGAGGTTTTATCACTTCCTTTCCTTCCCCTATCGATAGAACCGGTACTGGAATTGTGTCTGACTGTGGTTCTTGCCACTGTTGTTCACACTCCTCTTCATCTACTTCTGCTGTCATTTTCTCTGCAGTGACATTCAACAGTTCACTAAAATATTCAGCCCATCGTCCTAGGATTAGTTCTTTTCCACCAATCATATTTCCTTCCTTATCTCTGCAAAATACTGCCCGTGGTTGAAAACCTTTTCTTATATTGTGTATTTTGGTATAGAATATCTGCACTTCCTGGGTGCTGTGCTGCTCCTCCAGCTCCGTAATCCATTTACCTTCCCAAACTCTCTTTTTTCTTCTACATAGCTTGTCTGTCTCCTTTCTCTTCTGTCTGAACAGCTCTACATTTGTTCTTGTTCTTCTGTCAATCATTTTCTTCCTTGCCTCATTTCTCCCCTTAATTGCTTCTCTACATTCTTCATCTTGCCTTTTTTCCTTCTCTTTTACCCCGAGGACTTCATCAGCTGTTTCTTGTAATGCATTCTTTATTATATTCCACTTTCCCTCTACACTTTCTCTCTTGCAGTTTCAAATCCCTCAGTGATTTGAATATTTTAACCCTTTCGAGACGGCAGAATTCTCTTCTATGGATGTCTGCTGAACTGAGTACCAAGAGACTCTTCCTTCCTCTCTGTACGGACCATTTTTATAAGGCATCCGTGGAGTATGTTCTCGCAGGTATACACACACTCAGCTCCTACCTTTTTCGACCCCTCAAAGCGGGGACCTCACCATTATCTCGGACTCTGGGGGCAGTTATGCTCCACCCTTCGCAGATTTACAACCTTTCCAGCGGCATGGATTCACGGTCAACTAATTATCTGTTGGTTTTACTACATGTATATTTGTTGCTTGCTCTCAAATTGTAGACTTTGAAGTGAATTTCTCATTTTTTACTGTGCATTTACAAATTTTAAATGAAACTCTACCATCATTATTAACATTATCAAACATTGGTATGTTATTTATCTTGATATCAAGATATCAGTTAATATTGATGGTAGAATGGTAGATTTGCTTAAAAGTTGTAAACACTCACCATAAAACAAGAAGATCAATTCTGATTTTATATTTTTTGTGAAAGCAACAAATATTAATTTAGCAAAACCACTGAATCAACAACCATATGACTGCGGACCCTTGCCACAAAGAGGGTGCTAATAAGGAGAAGGGTCCAGGCACCTGCTCCCGGATTCCGAGGGAAAGGCCTGATCCCCACTGCGTTGGGTCCCGAAACGTAGAAGCTGTGTACCTGCGAGCACCAGAAAGGGGCGAAAGCATAGCGTCGCAAATATGCGACGTTCGTTCATTCGCATAGAAAAATCTCCATCACATATTTTCGACGTTCATCTTCCTGGTCAGGAAATCTACTGTTGCATATATCCGACGTTCATAGCAAAAGGGTTAACTGTACGATAATTTGGACTTGGAAAGTGCAAAAAAAGGATGTCCTTTTTTTGGTGTCTCGTCGGTATTAAACGAATTGACGTTACCAACTTTTAATGAATTGATAAAATATTTTTTTTTTATGTTCGCGACATATTGAGATCCGAAAACGCAAGCAGGGAGCCTACGGTTGATCAAGTAGCTAGTCTAGGGGCCAAAAAAGTGGTGAGTTCAGGTTATGGACTTGTGAGCTCTAATCATTGTTATCCAAATCCTAATAAATCCTCAGCTGTGAACAGTGGGTGAGGTCTGCTCTACTGCTGATCTGGTGTTCATGATTTTCTTCTGAATAAGTTTAAAGGGTGAGTGTGACCCCTGTGCTAATGCATTTAGGAATACTCAATGTTTTCCCTTATTTCAGGATGTCCACAACATGGCTGCTGTCTTTAAAATGTATGAAGATGAAATTGCTGAGGTTAATGAAGAAGAAGCCTTGCTGGATATTCCAATTTCTGGCTTCCCAGAGTACGATGAACTCCGTGTAAGTAAAATTGATTCATCCTACATTTGTATTACCTATGACCTGAAAATTTGGTGCTGTCCTGAATATTATTTTCAAGCAAGTAAATTGATGTGGCGATCCTTAGCTGCCATGGATGTTAATATTATGGAATGGCAAGTGTTTTATGTCGATTTCATGATGATTTCTTGTTAAAGGGAAGTGATTAATCTGTATTTTAAGACATATTGTTTAAGGGCCTCTGGCACCCTTCATCAAATGCCAATTATCTCCCTTGCGGCCTCAATGGAAATAGGAAAGTACATAAAAGTCTCTTTGGAAGCTGAGCTCACCCCACACTTTTACAATTTTTTTGCACAATAAGTATTGACGTGCGTATTTTAAATTTTCTTACTGGAAATTGGCATCTAGTGTGAGAGAGTAACCATAACCAATTTCACAAACCTCGAGTAAAACCAAACCCCGCTAGACCTTAAAGCCGGTTCCTTGCCTGTTAATGTAATAAATAGAATGTAGGTGACGAATAATTTTTCTCTATGATAGAATTTGTATTTTGTGTTTAACCCTTAAGAGGTCGCGCGGTGTACTGGGACATAAGGGGTCGCGCACGGTCTAAAAGACCGTGTTAACAAAAATTAAATAAATTTTAATAAAAAACTTACATATTTATTGAAAATAAATATATTTAAAAGTTAGCAATTATAATAAATAAATAAGTAATAAATTTGATACATAATTATTTACGTTATATATATTTTTAATGATAAATACATTTTTACTCCACCGTAAATTCACTTTGAATTATATTGTAACCTGTGATAAATAAAGAAATAGATTATTATAGGTAAAATTGCAAAATTTCTATGATTTGAATCACATTGGGATTTATTTATCATTGTCAGAGCTATGTTGTTCCACCACATCGTCATCTTGTCTGTTTTCAACTTCATCGCAACCGACGCAAGCAATTGAGCATATTGCACAGTGTTTGCTGCTTTTTTTATTCTTTTTCCATGAGCAAAACGAACATCTTCCTGGTCCTACATCCCTCTGCGGCGGTATTTTCTCATTGGGAAGACCAAAGAGATTCCTATTTTTTGCTTCTAGGCTGGTAGGTAGATTTTCTGAGGCAGCTCTAATTTGTAAGTAATCTATCCAAAGTTATTTACTTCATGTTTTCTGAAACTTTCTTCTGTTCATCTTACTCCAGTGTTACTTTGAAATATAATGTGTATCCATTTATTGCATATATGTTTACAAGCGCAAAAAATACAGTCAATGGCCAACGACAACTTTTATTTGCTACTGAATACGTTCCATTTAGCTGATCAACGGTATCAAAGCCATTTTTTGTTGCAATATAAAATGTAAGTATTTCCGACGTTGCTGAATTATTAGTATATCTATCATTTATCATCGTCATACATTGAGGACAATAGCATACCTTCCTTCTTTTCCGGAATGTAAGATGGAAGAGTACAAGTTTTTTTCAAATCCAAAAAGGCTGCTATGCGGTTCACGGTGTTTGGTGTTTACAAACAGGTGCGGTATTTCTCTTTTGTTTTTTCTTTAAGTTCCAACAAGTTTCATCTTGTCAATTACAACTTGTTTTGATAGTGGAACCAAGCAAAACCAATTGTCAAAAGTTACATTGCGACGGGATCCTGAAATTGGACGTATCCATCTTTGCACAATTTTCAGCGGGCTGTTGTCTACCGCAAAATCTCCATTAGGTTGCTTGCCAGCATAGATTTCCATATTTAGAGTGGAAAATATGAGGGAATTTGCTAAAGAATAAATCTTAATTCTGTACCTTGCTGGTTTATTTTTCAAGTATTGTCTAAAACCACATCTGCCGCGAAAAGGTTCTAACATCTCATCTATGTTCGCGTATTTCCCAATTGTGTAATGCGCCATGCACCGGTTGACAAAATGAGTGAAAACACTTCGTATTGGAGCTAGTTTGTCACATTTTTCCCTGTCATTTCTATCATTTATATTATCAAACCGCAATGCACGCATCAAAAACTTAAGTATTTTCAAAGACATTGTAATGCAAAACTGCTCTATTTCTGTTTCATCTACTGCCCCGAGGTCCTCAAGATTTTTATGTGATGCCCTCAAAACACCTGCCAAATATACAAGGCCAAATAAGGCTTTAATTTCAATAATATTAGTGTAATTAGCATCTCTCTCGCGAGAATAATAAGGCCAATTCTTAGCAATGGATTTATTGGACAATTTTGTCAATGGCCATGTCAGGGAAAAATAACGCCCACGACTCAATTGAGGATTTGGCATTTCACCCAATCCCTTTTATTTCTGTGGAACCTGTCACTATATTTACTCTACTGTTGCGCACTGATCGACTTGTGGAAAGAGCACTCCACTCACTTGTTCTGTGTTTTACGGTGTAATGCACTGAATCAGATTGTTCCACATTGTCATTGTCACACTCTTCAGCAGATTCTTCACAAAGCGTATCATGGTCTCTTTCCTCTAGGATTTCCTCCTCACCTGTACCACTTGGAATTCTTTCCTCTTCATCTGTCTCACTTTGCAGAAGAAGCCTGATCCTTTACACTTCCTTTTCCTCTAAATGAGTCATAGCGAGTGTTTGGGGCAATGAGAAAATAGTATATACAAAGTTTTTTGTATCTACACACAAACAACGCAAATGTGGCGTCAATAAGTAAGATAATTTGCAATTTACAATATTCGCACCTTCCGTTTCTGCTGGAACGATGAACGTATTTTGACACTAGATTTCCATAAATCACAAGAGTAAAAAAACAAAATATTTTTGTGATTCATAAAAATCCAACTTACACACGCGATTGAATTGCCACCTAGAATTGATATACAAATATTTAAAGTAGTATGACTGTAAATGACGAAAATATGTACAATAATGAGACGCGCTGAATACTTACAGGCTAATACCATCAATTTATTCAAGGAAAATAAGAATATGCGAAAGTAAACGTTTGCCCAATACTTATAAAACGTAAAAACAATAAATACAAAAAGTACACTTCATAAGACTACGAGGTCAACTGCTCTCTACCACGAGTAGAGACTGAATGGACAGGCATTTCACCAGTGTTTCATTATTCGTCAAAGCAAAGACAGCGAGGCGGGTCAGATCTGCGCCACGCGCTCGCAGAAATGCAGACACCACAATGTAAATACATGTAACGCTTGCAATGTGACTTCATAAGAGCTAGTATGTATATATGTAATTATATGTAAGATAATGAATAAGGGTCAAGCAACGAGATGGATAGGCGGGCACGGCATCGGATTCACATTTCAGGCCGTACGTGGGCTATCCCAGTAAAACATGGGTCGAAAGAAAACAGCATAATAAAAAATAGATTGTACAAATAGTCCTTGCACCATATCATCTGAAATTATAGAGTTTATAGATGATGTTCTTTTAAGTTTTGGGGTGAAATACTTCTGAAATATATTTACGAAAATTGTTTCAGGCACCCGGTCTTTTCGACCGTGCGCGACCTCTCCCGTTCACATATCGAAATAAATGGTGCACAATGGGGAAAAAGTAATTTTAAAAAATTAGCTGTCTCACAGGGAGAACTCATACATTGTCTTTTGACACAATATTGACTATTATTAAGGTACTCAAAAGGCCAGGGTTTACAATGAGATAATTATTTTTTAAATTGCAACTTTTAGAGCCACCCGGTCTTTTAGACCGTGGGCGACCTCTTTAAGGGTTAACAAAAAAAAATGTAGCAGTAAAAAATGGTCAAACCTTAGATTATCAAAAGATTCATTCCCTGAAATACTTCCTTTTACAATTTACCAAGTTACACAATGAAGAAAAGTCAGGACAAAGTGGTGATTTGAAGCATTGGGGGGGAGTGGTAGGTGGGAGAAATGTGTAGAAGCACGCGGCAATTGCGTTTTGTCGAAAAGGATGAAATTGGCTGGGCAGAGTGAATATCAGCAGAGTAAGAATCAGGGTGGAATCAGATGATTCCAGCCTTACAATTTTGCTGGTTGCTGGATGAATCTGCTGAATGCTGATGGATTTGGTCGGGTGGATAATGGCTGCGAGAGAAATGGCCTGGATGAGCTCCCTCCAATGACTGGGCTGCTGAATCTGGAAGCTTTAAGGGGATCTCTGCTAGTAGGACATTTCTCAGAGAGCGTTCGTCCATTTCCAATAGCTCCTTGAAGTCCTTACGTACATGCTGTCTACCCAGGTTGCTCTTTGTCAGTGCCCACTCTCTAGTCAGCTATCGCCTGACATTGCCTCTGACCTCCAAAATCAAGTGATCCAGCTCGCTTACTGCTCCCAAACGACGTGCCTGAAAAATTTCCAATGCTGGCCTCCTCGTGGTCAGCTCATCTGGGGGACCGCTACTGGGAGAAGTGAATTGTGGCATTTCTCATGTGCTCTCCACACGCATGCAATACGAAGCACTCACGTTGCTCACATCTTGTGTTATGCTCAATAACCACATAATACACTGGCTTGCAAACAAAAAATGACTGACCCAAAACCAACTGCTAAATAGTTAATAATATCGCACTTATGCTAAATAATTAACAAAGCAACACCTAATTATATTGGGGAGTAAGGAAAGTGAGTGCAGTATGAGTGATTTTTATACTTCTCCAATTATGACCAGGCATTCACATGAGTATGATAATTTAACAAATTTTCTATTTATTCATGTTTTGTGTAATTATACTTATTTTAGACTTAAATTTCCAGTGAAATAAAGATTGGATTTGTGTTGCTCTCGGAATTGTCGTATTATGATAACTGAATGGCCTCTCGAAAGATGGCGTTTTCTGTAACCGTCGCCGATTGCCACCAATCACAGTGAAAGCGGCACTGCTAATGGTTCAAAAATGGATAGCTTAGTTGCTGTGTTTCGACTTATGCGGATTTCATCTCAGACGGAAATTTTTGGGACGAATTAACCACGTAAGTCGATGACATACTGTATTTACGTTGCCCCTGGAGTGATGCAACGTGCAAAGCACCTCCAACAAACGAACTCCCGGTGAACAAACTGGAAAATAATCGGTCCCTTGAATTTCGTTAAGTAGAGGTTTTACTGTACCTACTCATAAAATAGGGTCATACAGTGAATCAGAAAACTATAGACCCATTTCTATCCTCTCTGTGTTTTCCAAAATCTTTGAAAAACTTTTTTATAGCTGAATCATTAACTATTAATGTCATTTTGGCCTTCTACACCATTCTCAACATAGATTCATCATGGGAAAGTCGACCACAACTGCAGCCTTTTAGCTTATAAATAAAATTATTTGGGGACTTTCCAATCAGAAAGACTTACCGTATTTTTCGGTAGATAACGTGCACGTTATCTACCCAAAAAAGTTAAATTTTGATAAAATAAGAACCTGCACGTTATACATTAGAAAGCGATTTTAAGTACCTAAATCAAATTTAATAATAAAACTATGGTGAAATTTTAACTCATCATTTATTAAACATTACATTATTCAAATCCAAGAAATTCTTCGTCTGACTCAAAATTGAAAGAATCTATTGCGTTTAATATTTCTTTGGGCACTTCTTCTGATTCGATTTCAGATAATGTAACATCATCAACATTCTCATTTTCATCATACATTTCGTCTCCTTTTGCCCTAAGGAATCCATTTCTTACACAATTCTCACTCACAGCTGCCCAACTTTCGGCAATCCACGTCACCATATCCTTATTTGATGGTCTCTTCATCTGCCCCGTTTTGTTGTATTCGTGGATGCCGGCCATCAACCAATTTTCCCACTTAGCACGCAAGTTATCTTTAAACGGTTTATTAACTGCAATGTCAAGAGGCTGTAGTTTTTTCGTTAACCCACCTGGGATGATGGCCATTCGAGAATATTTGCTCACAATGCATTTAATTTCTGGTGTTATATGAGCCCTACAATAATCCAGAAGTAACACAGATTTAGGGTTGAAAAATGCCATTTTCCTTTTCCGCCACACATTATTTAACCAAAACTTCATCACCTCGGAATTCATCCAACCTTTTTCATTAGCAGTTACAATGATATCTTTGGAATCACAACCCTTAGGAATGGTCTTTCTTTTAAAAATCACCATTGGTGGTAACTATGAACCACATGCTGTGACACAGAGAACCGCAGTGAAGTTCGACCTTTGATGACCTGTCGTGGCACCTCTTTCGCTCCCTTTAAATTCACAGTCTTAGAAGCAGGCATGTCGAAACTTACGGGAACCTCATCCATATTCCCGAAATGCTGAAAGTCTACACCACACAAGTTTTCATGAAGGTATAAACGAAATTTTGCTATTTTTGCTTCCCAGTCGGAAGGCAATTTTTGTCCAACGCTAGTTGATGAGTGAACACTTAAATTGTTCCTTATCATAAACCCATACACCCAAGATGGGTAGATTGTTAGTCGGGGGGGCCTTCGTCAGGAGCCCGGGCACTTAGACCTTTCTTGGTCCATTGTGCCAACCCCATACCTGTCTGCCACTTGCAGACATGGGACAAGAGCACCACGGTAGAGGTATGGAGGGCTGGCCTCCCCCTGCCCCCCCAGTTCCAGGTATAGAGGGTGTCCTCCCCCTAACTCTCCCGGTCTGGGTATATCTCCCTCCGGCCTCCCGGTGGTCTGGAGGGAGTATCACCTCTCCATCCACGCCTGGCCCAGGTATGGAGGAGGGTCACCCATCCAACCACTGTCCGGGCCCAACGTTGCTTAACTTCGGTGTTCTGACGGGAACCGGTGTTTCAACATGGCTAGGCCCTTGCCCCCCAAGATGGGCAAGCTTTATAATCCGCAGTATTATCTTCCTGAGCACTCCTCTTCGACTCTTGCAAAACACGAACTGTCGATATTCTCATACCTTTCTCTCTCTCATTCACAACCCAATCATACAGTTTTTTTTCAACGGTTGGCCACAAACATTTTCTGAACCGCATAGCCCGTTTCCTCTTATGTAAACATTTTAGAACTGCTTCGGCCTTTCACCATTCCCGCACATTACTCTCGCCAACATCAAACTGTTGAGCAGCTTCACGATTCCCTTTCTCCTTCGCAGCTTCTATAACTTCCAGTTTGAATTGGGCTGTGTGAGATTTCCTCCGGGAAACACTTGCTGCTGCCATGGGTAATTCAATTCTAATTTTAAAAAAGAAACGAAAATCACGAGTTACTTTAGATAGGTACAATAACAAAATAGATGATGCAACATCATTACAAACAAACGTATGACTTACCTTTCAACCAATTCACAATGAGAGAATGATGTAAACCATTCGAGTTATCCTCCAGAATCACAAACAATAATGCGTAGTTCTTGCCAGCAATATGAAAATAGGGAAATTTTCGGAAATTTTACCACTAATAACCCACACTTTCAGAAATCACTCCCAATCCTCACCTCTGGCAGTAATGGTTTGTACTTCTTAACTCTACCACTAGTTCGCGCCACGCACGTTATCTATTCATAAAAAAGAATGCCGAAAAAGTTAAAGTGCACGTAATACAATAGGTGTGTGATATCTACCAAAAAATACGGTAATTGGAATTTTTTTTGATTTGTCGAAAACTTTTGATTCAGTTGATCATGATCTACCTTATTCTAAATTGCATAGTCTTGGAATTAATGGTGTTGCCTTGTCTTGGGTTAAGTCATACCTATCAAACTAAGCAAATGGTTCAAATTAACATTTGAACATAAATCGGGCACTAACACATGTATGTCCAATTTGGTTGAAACCAATTGCAGAGTCCCACAGGGTTCTATATTGGACCCACTTCTGTTCGTCATATTCATTAATGACCTTCCCACCCACTTACCCAATTATGAAGTGATTTTGTATGCCGATGTCACATTTTCACTAAGTGTAGGTGACAATTGTGCAGATGGTTGTAATTCTGCTCATCAAACTTAAATCAAAATGTTTAATTGGTGTAGGTTGAATAATTTGAAAATGAATGAGAACGAAACCAATTTTCTACAGTTTCACAATAAAATTAATTCACCAATATTGACCCCTCTTCTTAGAGTGGATACAAGTAAACATATAAAGAAGTCTAGCTCTGCAAAATTCTTGGGAATATTTTTGACTGAAAACTTTGATTAGTATCCTCACATTAATGATATAATTAAAAAAAATGGCCACTGGGACATTTATGATCAGGAAACTTGTCCCTACTGCTTCTGTGGAAATTTTGAAACTAGCTACTATAAACTAGAAACTATACTATGCTAAAGTTCACGCTCACTTGACCTATGGAGTTGTCTTATGGGGTGACTCGAGTGCAGCCAGGAAGGCATTTTCTATGCAAAAGAGGTCTATAAAGGCCATGATGAGTGTACCCATCAGGACCCCTGGAAGGCCTTTGTTTAGGCAACTGAATATCATGACTTTACCCAGCATATATATTTTCACTCATGTTTATTTGTAAAAAAGAATCCATCAATGTTCATTCCTAACTCGATGGTTCATAGTCACTTGACTCTTGGAAGGGAGAATGTTCACCTGCGAGTACAATCACGTGCTGTATGTAAGAATGGCCCTATTAACTCGACATCACTTTTGTACAATAAGTTACCTACAAACTTGAAATGTATGTCCTCTGTGTCTTCTTGTAAATTAAAACTCAAAGAATTACTGCTTAATAAATGTTATTATAGTACTGATGAGTTTTTCAGACAATATTGTAAATCTATTGTGAAAGGTTATTATGTATAAATGTTTCTGAATATGTTCTATGTCAACAACAACCAACAGAACAATAAAGCTATGTATTATTATTATTATTAATATTTCAAGAGTACCTTTGCTATAACAACTGAAATCCAAACCAGAAAATCAACATTTTATTATTTACATTTTGTTGTGATTCAGTGTTAAATGATGATTATAAATATTTGCTTTCACTTTGCTTCAGAGTTCAATTTACCCGATGACCAAGATGACAACTTATGTTGATTTGTGGAAAACAATGGAGAAGAAGTGGACAGATGGAACCTTTGAGGATTTAGATGCTGTTTCAGTTGAAATGACTTCTTTGAATATTGAGAAGTGAGTTATCTGAGCCAAATGATTATAATATACTGGATGGTATTCCACGTTATTTTTCATTAATCAGTCTTAATTGTAACTTTCATTTATTGTTTTCGATGTGCATTTCTTAACAGAATCTTATTTACCCATTTTTTTGTTAACTACTTTGTCATTAATGACAACCAGCCAGTGTCGACCGTTGAGGTTTGACATTGTTTTTTCTGTCTGGAGAGGGCACCTTTTGCTGAAAACGTTTTACAGTGGGAAATAATACGTGGAAGGGGAAACCTCTGTATGTGAGGGTATTTAACCCTCTCCCTCTTAACTCGGCCGAAACCGGCCGTATGGTGTTCTCTGGCCGCTCGGGGAATTTAAATGCCCACTATCCCCAGTTTTCAACCTATTAATTCGCAAGTGAGACCAACCGTGTTCGTAAGTTTCCTTTTTAAATTTAACTCTCAAATTGTGAAACAGTTTTGGTAATATCATAAAATATTTTGATAGTAAATAGTTTTTATCTACTTTTAGACCTACCTCCAGGTTTCTAGCTCATGCTCGTGAGTAGCCTCCATTTCAGCAAAGACCTATTTGTGGTACTCGAAGAAACACCCAACTTTACACAATGGTAAATCACAGTCATGGCATTTCCAAGAGGTTTCTACACTTCTTCCAGCAGTTGTCTTCCTTTTTTGGGCACTACAGCAAGCACACACTTTTTCTTCCGTCAATTTTCACTAGATGGTGGGGGGTGACCGGAAAACTTACGGTACCAGCGTAATGTCTTTTGCGACCTAATATCTTGCGAGAGGAGTAGTTCCCTATCATCTGTCTGTATAGAGCTAGGCGAAAGTCTTTTTGTGTTGTCCCATGCTTCGAGGTTGACGGAAAATTTGTTTCTTTATAAAGTATGTAACTATTTACAATGGCTGTGTTCATTACAAACGCAAAAATATATTTCCACCATTTCTTGGTCTTCCTTCCGAAATCATAGTAAGACCTGTTCTGATCGGCTCTATCAACTCCACCCATAAATCTATTATATCTTACTATTGATTCTGGGCATGGAATCAGAATTTGTTTGTTACCCATCCCCGTTTTCTTGGGAATCATCAAACTCACTTTTGGATCGCAGTTTGTCGATAGAACACAAATGTCTCGTCTGTCATGCCAGACAGTTGCCGTCACTTCTGCTAATTGTAAAATTTTACTTTCACCTCGTTTAAGTTTAAGGCTCTTGGGATGTTTGAATTCAACTGGCCATTCTTTACGTGTTGGTCGAGTAGTAGCGCAAGAATAAGTTTTACTTTTATAAAGTTCTTTCATAAGAGAAACGCTTGAAAAAAAACTGTCGAAATAAACGTGATGGTTCTTACCAAGGTGATTTTCAAGTAAATTCATCACAACTTGGCTTCCTAACAGCATTTCTTTATTTCTGCTTTCTTTCTTGCCCAAATATACATTCCCTTCTAAAACATAACCGCTCGGACTCGCCAACACCCAAATTTTAAAACCCCATTTTGTTGGCTTTGATTTGACGTACTGTTTTATATGGTGACGTCCTTTAAATGCCACCATCGCTTCGTCAACAGCTAAATCACGACCAGGCTGGTAATTTTCATGGAAAGTATCTAAAACATCTAGTACTGGTCTCACCTTTTGAAGGATATCAAAACCAACATCACGTTCTTTTTTCTCTTTTCTGATATCACTTACATGAAAATATTTTGTTATGTCCGTAAATCTACTGTAAGTCATACATTTTCGAATCAGAGGGCAGTCTATATCCTCACTTCTCCAATAGTCTTCACTTTCAGGCAGATCAAACACCCCCATATATACCATGACACCCAAATACGCTCTGATTTCCTCATAGGTAACGTTAACCCTATGCCTATCATTCTTTCCTGAACGTCGCTGGAGATATTCTGCGTATATATTTACATTTTCTACTATTCTGTGAAAGAACTCCTCACCGCTTAACATGTGCATTAAATAATCTAATTCACTCGACCCAACGGGCAAGTCGTGCTTTGGCCCCATTCCTCCATTAAAAACACAAGGAACGTTATACAGTAATGAATATTCCCATTTGGATGTAAGTGCACTTTCACCTGTCGCATCACTGACACTGGGAGTATAATCCTCTTCTATGTCACTATCACCTGAACTGGCACTTTCAAGCAATTCCTCCGCTTCATCCGAAGAACTCGAACACCCTGTATCACCAAGGAAATCATCTCTGTCCACTTCTCTCGCTATAGCGTCCTCACTCAAAGAAGCCATGGTTAGAACTGGGGGGCATTTGGGAAGATATTTTTTCATTAGGGCTGTGCTTTATCTCATTGCGAAGCATATGGGTTAGTGATGGTGGTCACCCAAGAAGAAAACTCAGTATGTTGATATGAGAGTCACTCCTAAACAAGCCAAGGCAGGCGTGGTGTTTTCATCTTCTTTTTTCGTCCCATAAAGTGTCCCTTACAACCCACTCGTGAAACCGTGTGTCATCTGCTCTCTACGACAAGGCCTCTTCTAAAAGGGCTTTCGTGATGACTCGAGAATATTCCCTCATCACTTCGCTGGTGAGAATACGTTAGCCCAAACACCCAAATGGATTTCGGGCTCTTTCGGGTTTTGTGGCTGAGACAATGGGGCTCTGTTTCAACTGATAGGAGTTAATGAAAAGGCAGATGCTTGCGTAGGCAACGATAAACATTCATAAGATAAAACAGATGCCTATGAAGCTCAAAAGAGTGCCCTTGGCCGGTCAAATCACGAGCAGAGCAACACGGGCGGTTTCGGCTGAGTTAGTAGGGAGAGAGAGAAAAATCGACGGCCGGTTTCGGCCGACTTAAGAGGGAGCGCGTTTTTGGGCATTTAAACTTCAGAAGGGAAAGGGTTAAGATGCACCTTTCTCCCCTTGATCGAAAATCCCCCCCTGGGTCTTAAATGTAAAGGGGAGTCCTCACACAATTAAAAGTTATCCCAGTGCTCTTCCCTGTTTGCAAATTTTACCACAGATTGGACAGTACTGTTCAGTCCCTCATCACAATGTTATTATTTGTGAGTGATATTGTGGTTGTTATTGCTTTGTTAATATTTTGTATTATCCTCCTCCAAGGTTTCATTTCCGTTTTAATGGCTAGAGATTTGAGAGGAGTTTGGCAGTTTTTACAGCCACCTGCAATGCCCATTGCATAGTTGGGAAGGGCGGCCGGTGGACTCACTTTTCTCACTTTTTTTCAAAACACTCACTATTCCTCACTTTATTTGAAAAACGCTCACTTTTTGAGACTCATTTTTTTTGTTTCTGAACGTTAAAACTGTGTGTGATAAATGTGTTAGACTCATCCAAGCGATATTTTAAGCATGCGTAAGTGCTTTCAGACGGCAAGATAGAGGCCTTTGCCGGTGGGGTTTGTTTTCACAGTGCGATACGATGGCATGCCTATTTCTAGGGCATAATATAAGGCATATGCATGCGATTGTGCATCTTATCATCGTTTGGTACACAGGTTTGTTCGATTTATAAACTCGTAGGTTTATGTACAGATTTCGGTTCTGGTCTTCTGTCGATTGCACTTATCTATTATTTTTCCTCCGACTTGCCGACTACGTTCCCCGGCATGTCCTATGCATCATGCATGCATGCTGTTAGTCATTCTGAAGTCATGTATAGTCAAACAAAGTTTACTTTGATTGGTCACTCCATGTCTCGCGTCTCAACTTGCTCTTGCCTCCTGCTACTGCTGTGCGGAAAGCAAACTAGGGGTTCGGCTAGAGGAAAACTGGCCAGAGTCAATACTGTCTTGAACTATTGATGTGTCAATACAATCTCGTAATAGCCATGCTGTCGCAAAGTACTGAAGCGTCCTGTAATTATTTTTCTTCTGTGCCTGTGATGTGGTCTATTATCGTTCTAGTCGAGTAGATAGTATATGAAACATATCGTCAACTTTTACGTCTCCCTCTAGGATGCATGATGGCGCCAAAGTGCTCAACAAATGAGACTTGGCTGAAAAAGGAAGACTTGCTGGGCTACAAAATCGGTGATTGGGCGTCTATCATCCAACGAACCATAGTCTAATGTCGGTTTTGCGAATGCAACATTAGTGTTGAACGGAAGGGGTCGCAAGCACTCGACCAACACATCAAAATGGCAAAGCACAAGAATTGCATCGTAGTCAAGCTAAATCCACGTCAACTGCTTCTCACCAAAGGACCCCCTTTACTTTCAACTACATCCCCAGACTCTGGGGCAAGCTCGTCAGCAGTCATGAATACCGTCTTCCCCACTGTTCCAGTGTCACAGATTGCAACACGGAAGGGTAGCGCTTATAGGGTAGAACTGCTATGGGCTATGAAGTGTATTCAGTCTTTATATTCCGCCTCTTCTTGCGACAGTGTGGTAGATCTGTTCAGATGTATGTTTGGAGAAGATAACGTGTCACAGGACATGTCTTTAGGTAGAACAAAGATTACTTATTTGTGGACGAATGCTATAGGCCCCTATTTTCCTGATTCAATGTTAGATGATTGCCGAGCCACTGCTAGTTTTACGAATTGTTATGATGAATTGGCAAATGAAAAACATATGAAGGAGTTGCAAGTGGCAGTCAGATTCTTTTCAGAGATAACGCAGCAGGTTGTGTTTCATCATCTTGAGATTTTTTTATTTGCAAAGCTACTGCAGAGATTTATCTTTCAGCCGTAGACCGTGCTCTTTTGTCTGAAAAGAAATTTCTGATGCTTTGTAGTGATGGGCCTAATGTGAACAAAACTGTGTTTAGAATAGTCAATGAGCAACTGAAAAAAGAGTGCGGCCAGGGTCTTTTAAACAAAGGCTTTTGTAATCTACATATCCTTCACTCTTCCTTTCAAATCTGTCTCGGTCAATTTGACTTGGAGGTGTTAGACGTTGTTATTTTAGTCCACAATTTTCTAGACTAGCCGAGCCGATTCGAGGTCTATGAGCGATCTCAGGAGGAGAAGAAAGTCCCTAAGCGTGGGGTTTTGAAGCATGTGTTTTTAAGCTGGGTCACGTTGGGGTCGGTAGCCGAGAGACTATTGGAACAGTGGCCAGCACTCACCCACTATTTTAAAAAAGTGTTACCAAATGACAAAATCTCTGAGAAGCTCTTTACAATCTAATTGTTACCAAGCAATAGCTAATGCGCTGAGAAGCATGACCTTCCCCACTCAAATTGTATTTGTAGTGTACAGTGTGAAACCATTTGAGTGGTTTTCAAACATTTTTCAAGTGTAACATGCAATAGTCCATGTTTTGTAAATGTCAAATATTTTCATTCTGTTATTAAGTAGATGATGTAAGATGAGTTAAACAAAAATGAAAAAGACTGTTTGAACATGTGTTATATCAACGATACCAAACATTTTGTTGACACCGATAAAGTTGATATTGGAGAGAATGCTGTCAGTCTTTTGGAAAAGAGCAGATGTAGTGACCGAGATATTCTGGTGTTCTGCGCTAATGCTCGCAAACATTATCAGTCTGCGGCATGTAATCTGTTAGAAAAATCCATTTTGTTGAAGGGATCAGATAACAAACATCTAGAATGCCTGCAGCTACAGAAAATAAAAGAAAGCTGAAGTTTATGCAGCATTATAGTGGTGCACTAAATTGGTGCAGCTGATCTTGGTATTGAAGATGATGCGCTCCGAGATGAATGGAAAGTTTTACATATGGAAAATCTACTGCATTCGATTCTAGTATGAGAATTGACGATTATCGGAGCCAAATATTCGACTTGAAGAACGTCTGTAATTTACCCTAATATCTACTCATGACCAAAGACGTTAAGGCCACACTTCCAATGGCTCATGGAAGTGCAGATATTGAGGGTCATTTTTCATTTTCAAGATGTCAACTTCCATCTGAGCGTTCTGCCATGGAGGAGCGCACTATGAATGCATGACTGAATATAAAAGATGGCTTAAGGTATTATGGAGGCAAACCAGAATGCGTGCTCATCATCAGGGACCTTTTAACAGTGGCTCAGAATGCACATGGCAAATATCATGTTCATATAGAAGCCAAAGGCAAACAGCTAAAAGATGAATTGGTCAGAAAGGATTTAGAAGAAAATGAACATTGCAAGAAAGAGGGAAAAGAAGCAAATCAGAGGGAGGACAGGAAGAACTTAGGAAAGCTACAGGAAGTTCTGAGAGCTAGGTAAGTGGCTGAAGAAAGCGAACGACAAACGGCTGACAAATTAATTGACGAAGCCAACCAAAAATTAAAGGGTGCTCTTAAGAAAAAGGATTTTTAAAGAGCCAGAGTTGCCCAAGGTATATTAGAGGGTGCCATGGCTGTCCGTGCACATGCGCGAGATATGCACATGAAGAAACCCGAACCCTTAAGAAATAATTTTGAGAAGTGCATTTCCTCCCTTTTGGCAAAGCTATTAATGAATCATGGAAAAAGGCAGTGGGATGACATGGAGGCAGTGATGTAGGATTTGGTGATGGGGGGGGGGGCTAATCTGAAGCCTGGGAGGTCTCTCTTGGTACAATTTTATTCGCTATAAGTTTATTTATTGCTAACTTTTTAATAGAAAACATGCTTTATTTTGTTTCCTTTTCCCCCTCTTAAACCCTTGTAATTTTCAGCCAGTATATTGCATGATAAAACTAAACTAATAATATGATTTGAAATTTTGGGGGGGGCAACTCTCCCTTGGTGTTTGATATTTTACTTTTGGAGTGATGCTCTTGTGATACGTATGTTATCCTGAAAATATAAGTGAAAATCATCGGCAACTTCCCTTAAAAAATCGGTGTGTTTTATAATGTGTTACTGTGGCCAAGCATTGGATATTTCATACAAGTTTTGTGGCATATTCCGTGTTTACTTGAACTTTGGATGCTACTTTTAAAATGCCTTGTAATAATGACGTGTGTTGTTGAGTGTTTAAGCTGATTAATGTCAGTATACTGACAGTACACGTGTTTAACGTTTGTGCAACTGACGGCTATTACTGTTTTCAATCTTGTCAATCGTCCATTGATCACTTAAGTAGCCCATTAAATAAATGTGTTCATTAATAAAATTACATATTAGAAAATTATTCAGTTTAATATCCATGTATCACTGTTTCAACAAATGTTATTCCAATGAAGTTTGCCCAGCCTGTGTGATATGCCAATACTATATACCTACACTTTAGGAGTAATTTAAACTAGGATGAAGTGTAACGGATACTCGAAAGTACAATGGTATTCATTATCTGACTGGTACATACATTGCAATAGTGGAAATTAATCAATATCGTGAATATTCGTCTTCAGAAATTTCAGTTAGTGAAACGTCGTGCAACTGTAACGTCAGTTAACAGACGGCTATTACTCTGTTTTCAATCTTGTCAATCATCCATTTATCATGTAAGTAGCCCATTCATTAAATGTGTTCATTTATCAAATTACATGTTAGATAATTATTCAGTTTAATATCCATATATCGCTGTTTAAACAAATTTAATTCCAATGAAGTTTGTTGATGCGGGATGTCTTTCTGTCGGGAAGATTTAATAATTGCCCTTTCGGTGAGTTTTAAAATAGGATGAAGTGTAACGGAAACTCGAGAGTATAATGGTATTAATTATCTGACTGGTACATACTCTGAAATAGCGGAAATTAAGCCATATGGCGAATATTCGTCCTCAGAAATTTTGTAAACAAAGCAGACTAATCCTTCGCTTCTACAGCTGTGAAAAGGTACAGTCGATTTCATTGGCTCTCAAAAGTAGGTCACTGAAATATGTCCAATAGTCAGCTTTGGCTTCAGAAATTTTCATACCCTCACTTTTCTCCTTCCGGTACAGCCGGCTGAAGTTTCTCCACCCAGTTACAGACTACGGTTGGGTGAAATTTTCGGGAGGAATCTCGCTTCTCCTGTCTCCGGCTCCCCAAGTTACAGACTTGGGCCCCTGGACCATACCACCTACATTCCAAGGTAGATAAATTCTAGCGAGAGGAGATTTCTGATGAAGACTTCTAAACATGGTCATCGTCTTCCTTGTTCCCTTTTCGAGGTTCTGCAACTCATTGATGCTCCATTTCATGCGTCTGAAGGTATACATAAGTGTTGCAACTACAAACAGGTTTGCAGTAAGAACCTTGTTCAGTATCTATAATGCCAGGCTGCTCAGAACTCCAGATTTTTCTGGGAGTCTGTTTTTGGTGGCAAGTCTTTCCTTTACTGCTGCAACCTACTGCATTCCTGGAGGTGATGAATGATGCTCTTAGTCAATGGGTTGCATCACTTCCTTGTTCTCCAAGATCTTCATCTTGCCTGGTGGATGGAAGCACCCTTGTCCAATCCGAACTCCGTCCATACATCCTCACTGTAATAATGCACGATATATATCCAGGGTGCCCAAAATTGTTTTTGAGCTGGAAGCTTGCAGCTTCAGGTCTAACCATTCAGTATGAACTTTAACTTGTTTGGTTAGCAGTAAAGTATTATTTTATAGATTAAGAACATAGTCTTAAAAGCACAAAAGATTTCTTTTGAATAGGAGTATTTTTGGAGGGAGAGACTGTGAGAAATAACATGAGAAATTGGTGATTCAACAGCATTCTTCCAGACGTATATACCTATCGCTTGCACATGGATACATGTAATGGCTGGGATGTCATTGCAATGTAAGACTTGAATCATATCTTGTAGCACAAAACAGGCATTTACCACGGTGACCTTTATTTTTTTAATTTTTAACACATCTCTGCTTTCTTTGCTGGCGATGAAATGCCAAGGAAAGTTAAATTGTTAGTCAGGTGGCCTAATTCTCATAAGTTCAGGGGCAACATTCAGAGACGATCGATTAAGTCATTAGCTATTTGGAATAATAAAATTAAGGAAAACATTTTTGGATTTGCCTCCCTTTAATGCTTCTGAATTTAAAAGAAAAAACATGACTTTTTATTAACCATTATTTTAAAAAAACCCCATCAGGGAAGTGGTTAAATATAACTCAGATACAACTATCAATTACCTAGACTGCAATGCCATCAATCCAAATTGAATTTTTACTTTTAGGAGGTGTACACAGTTCAGAATCTCTGTCTTAGAAACTGGAAAAAGCACCATTGAGTTGATAATGGTTTTGGGAATTATGGACCTTTGTTTGGACCTTATTTTGTAATTCCACTTCCAAAATAGCTCTTTCGGAAGAGAACCAACTCAAATGAATGATCCATTTGAGTTACTCCGCTCTAGCAGTACCCACGGAGTGAGTGCTACCACTACCCATGGTGGCATCACGGTTGACTGTAAAAGACAATCATGTTATTCGGAAAAACGTAAAAGTAGAAAATCTATTAAGTTACATAGGTTGCATGGCAGCACTTGGAAAAAATACAAAGAACATTTCAAACACAATAACAGCAAACTGACCTGGTGAATTTTGAGGGATTTCTGCAAATTCGGATACGACAGCGGCACCAAATAGCCTAGTATTTAGCAGGCGATTTGGAAGCTCAATTCCATGACCGAAAGAACTGGGAAATGAACCATTCTCGGCCGAAATGAACGAGTCGATGGTGTTGCCATCTGGCATACACGGTTTACAACTCCACTTTTGGTAATATTTGCCGTATAAGGAGCGATCCATGACGTGAAAGTACAGAATAACCCTAATAAATTTCATTGAATTTTGCAAAAGATAATTAGAGAAATATTAATGATGAAATTTGATATTGTCTTGGTGTTGTTAATATTTTTTCAACTTCGATCTTTTAATGCTTAAGTATCTTTATTTATTTGAGCTCTGCCTGTTTTCCAGTTTACTATATCCCACATTGCTTTGCTGACTGAATGATTGATTATAATATTATAATACAGGGTGATTCAAAAGTCTTGCTATGATTACAGAAAATCAGAACTTTTTTATTTTTCAACATAGATACAGTAGACCCCCGCTTTACAATGATAATCTGTTCCATAGGACCGTTCGTAATGTGAATTCCATTGTAAAGTGAATCAGTATATTACCAGACGACAGATAGGTTTAACTACATCATCACATTGTATCATTAAATATGTAAATGTTGCTATGATAAAAAAACCAGTCAGTTAACAAATAAGGCTTAGAAAACAGGATGAATAACAAATTATGGACACAAAAAAATTGTTGAAATGAGACATTTTTAAGGGCGAACACGAAATCAGAGCGCTTTGAAATTCCGTGCAGCATGCAGATCGTAAAGTGAATCCATCCTAAAGTGAACCCATCATAAAGCGGGGGTCCACTGTACATGAAAGAAAGATGAAAATGTTACTAAGTACATCAAGTTTTATTTGTTATCCCTAAAAATGTTCAATGTGACCTCCATTTGAAGCATAGCTCACATCTGCACGATAGGCATTTGTCAGTCCTTAGGTTCCTCAATGAACAGCTACCTCAACATTTGGTCGGCCATTGTGGTGCTACAGATCTGGCGCTTTACTACTGGCCTCCTCATTCCCCAGACTTAACTGGATGTGATTTCTTTTCATAGGGGTTTGTTAAGGACGCAGTTTATGTCCCTCCCATACCTACCGATGTTCAACAGTTAAAAGAACACATCACAACTGCACTGAACACGGTTACTCGGAACATGTTACACAACATCTGGGATGATTGAATTCTGGATGTTCAATTAAAATTCTAATTTTAAAATGTTATAAGTGAGAAGAGTAAGGGGAAATACGACCAAATCCGCACGTTGCTAGTGGGAATACGTTACAAATGAGAAGCGTGGGATTGTGCACACATTTTTGCATTGTGGTAAAGGGATTTCAATCCATGAATGGTTACAAACGGGAAACCGCTGTATCGGGCCACGCTTTAAACGGGTTTCACTGTAAGTGAACTACTCTGCCGTCCTTGCCATCTGTTGACCTTGAACTATACTATGTAAAAGTTCAGTATGCCAGACCGGTGCCACATTACTCCTGAGGTTTCACATTTTCTTGAAGTCTTAATACTTTAAGTGCACTTCTTTATCTTTCACCAGCAATTTTTCATTTTTTGCACTATGTGCTCCTTAACTGCTGTGTAAAACAAGTTTAGGGTTTGAAAATAATTTTTTCACGTTACCACCTCGTGCCTAACATTTACCATAAAAAAATCTTTATTTCTTGGCCGGTCTGATTTTGACCCAAGATTTGACAAGGCCCAACCCACAGGTCAGGCCTTGACGATGACCCAACCTTAAAATTTTGGGGACCTGTCGACTCCTAGTTAAACCGTTTGTCAGGACATGGTTATGCTATGCATCTCAAGTTTGCTACCTTTGCTTCATTTTTTAAATTAACTCTAACCTCTAACAAAAGCCCACTTATATTAATGTTGTTACCTGAGGGATTTTATACCAGAAACAATACGCAGAATTACATTTTAGCCTTCTACCAATGCCCACCAAAAATCACCAAGGAGCAAAAACTCCTCTCGACTAAAGCACAACACCCAGAATTATTCCTAACAAACGTCTTTCCATTTTCACATTTATAGTAAAATTCAGCATTTTGAAACTTCAACCACTCCCAGAAATGCCCATTTCCACATTATCAATTGTGCTAAAAATGTGTTTTCCGATATTCCAACTCACGAAAATGCGTTTTCACTTTTGAAAATGACCAATTCGTGTTTCACTCCATTGGCCCGCTAGCCTCTTGGTGGGGTGGTGGGTTCAGGGCAAATTATGGAAGGGAAATTCGTTTTCTGTTTTTCCAAATCACGAAAATGCCGTAAAAATCAGCATTTTGAAACTTCCTCCACTCCCAGAAATTCCCATTTCTACTTTACCATTCCGGCGAAAAATGCGTTTTTCACTTTTCCAATTCACGAAAATGCGTTTTTCACTTTTGAAAATGGCCAAATCGGGCCCGCGAACCGTCCCACCCTAGCACCCCTGTTTCACTCCATAGGCCCGTAAGCTTGTTGGGGGGGTGGGGTAAAGGCATATTATAGAAGGGAAATTAGTCATATCCCTCTACCGGTTGTTCGTAAAAACCTCCAAATATGGCGTCGAAAACGGACGAAAAAATCGCAAAATTGGTCATTTTAAAACGTCAATATCTCAAAAAATGCTAGTCACACGGGTATGATTCTTACATTTTTACAAATCCGCATTCTTCCTCTACTCCTAGGTATCACTTTCAATTTTTTCAGTTTCCTATGTTTTTCAAAAAAAAATTTTGAAAGTGCAAGACGAAAGCTCACCTTTACCTAACCCTTATGCTCCCAAGCCATTTTTCAGTATACATGTCCAAAAATACCAGCCCTATTTTCAAGAAATTTTATTTTAAAAACTTCTGTTGTCTTTATTTTACAAAATTTTAACATGAAAAAAGCATACTTCTGTAAAAATGTTGGTTGTTTACATTTACAATTTTATTTCTCCCAATTCCTGTTAAGTTTTGTTTAAAAAAAATAAAAACCAACTTTAATTTTTAATTTCTTTATAAGTAATGTATTTTAAAAGCTAATCTGTAAACTGTTTTCATGAGTAGGGATTATCAGGTATGTTTTTACATAGTATACTTTATTTTGAATAAGTTAGCTAAATTTTGATCTTATTTTTCTATAGGTAATGGCATTAAAAAATTATTGAGTAAACCTAGCCACTAGCACTATTGAGGCCTACTCTCGCTGCGTAACTTATTTCGATTTTTTGTCCCTTCTAGACTTTCAACCACGCCTAGTTTCTCGTGAGGGGTATATGATATTATCAATTTCTAAGAAATCAGTCACACTTTCATTGGATGAATCATCTAATGTATTCAAAATATCTTTTTCCTTTATATTTGATGGTCCAGCCATTGTGTGGTTATATTTTTACGAAAAATATTCACCACTGCAAAAGAATGCAAGTGTTTCACAAAAATTCTTGTATTGATACACTATCAAATGAATTACTTGAGTGAAACAAAATGCAGGAGAAGGTATTCAAACAGAACTCACATGCGCATGTGGTTGTGAACAAAGCTGTTAAAACTCCAAAGGGAAACACGCAGTCAAAGACTGAAGGCCATCTGAAAAGACGTACACTCAAAGAGAGCGAAGTCAGCTAGGATAAAATGATTCCATTACGAAGATAACCAAGTATCATTTGGCGATAGCAAGCTGTGAATACATTGCTTCTACGGCGATTCGTCAGAGCATTTGGCAGCAGTATGCTGAGAGAGAAAAAATCGTTCACTAAGCCAGATGATACCACATGTAAAATATTCATAAAAGGTGCTGAAATAAAATCCACTAAAAATACTTTTAATACCATAAATATTCGACAATTACCACCAAATGATGAACAAATATGTTGTCTTTCATACAGAAGCCATTTAAAGTGCGTAGGCATTTTTGTTACTGAGCAATATCCTCCGAAACGAGCGGCATATATATTGGCCGCTTGGGAGTATAAGGGGTAAGCATCGTAGACTGTAGGGAGAGAAGTGGACAACAGGTGAATCCCAGGACCATAGCAGAGTGTGAGAGCAGGTGTCAAAGCCCAGACGAAAGAGGGAGGAAAGAGAAAGAATGCAGAGGAAACTATGGCGAGAACGAGAAAAATTAATGAAATATTTCAAATGTATACAAGGTTGTGTAATGGGCCTCCGTTTTGAAGCCAGTGTGAATAATGCTCGGGGTAGGCAAGTGACCAGTGATCCTTCACTGACTTCGACAATGAGTCTATATTCCTTACTACAGCGTGTCCTCGTTTAACGTTGTTAACTCGTTCCTGAAAAAGTAGACGTTAAGCGAAAGAACGTTAAACGATGCAATATTTTCCATAAGAAACAATGTAAAAAATTAAAATCGGTTCCAGAACTTAATAATTCTTCATTTCATAACCATAACGATTTCCGCACAGCACAGCGATAAAAGATTGGATATATGGCATTATTGAATGAAGCGTTCGAACTAATTTTCTAAAACATTTTAATTGTTAAACTTTGATATTTTCATTCACGAAAGAAATTTTGGAATTATCCTCTATCCTGGCGGCACGAAAACTACTGGTGATAGGAACTTACTGTTAATGTTTAAAAATACAGGGGACCTGGTTGAAAGGCGTTATCAATGGATTAATGCACAAAAATTGCGAATTTCCTTAAAAAGTTATGTGTTTCTATGGACTACTTCGCGTCATCCTCCGCTGATTTTAATTACGCGGGCAGTCAAACAGATGGTACCACTAGTCAGAAAGCTTCATATCTTAGATGAAACAAACTGAAAAGGCATTTTTAAAACAATAAGCACCAGGTTTCCCTCCTATATTTCTGATATTTAGTGCTGTTAGCACTGGTTTCCCTCTGAGTAAATAGCAATGTTTGTCCTTCTCTGCGGGAGCGTGCGCATGCGAATGCAGTGAAGGGCAAACATTTTACTCACTGCGATCGCGAAGGCGTAGCTAATCAATTAAAATAGTGAGTAAAGTAGGGAAGTTCGGTGCTGTGTACAAAATTTTTGTTATTTCGTAACAATTTTTTAGGAGCAATATCACCCTCGTTGATTTACTGCATCATGGAGTGTTTAGAAAACTTCCCCTTACGCACTAATTCAACACGAAAAACACGTTTTCGATTCACCTCAAACAGCAGTATATCAACTTTTTCTGCCACCATTTCTAACTTATGGCGGTATGGTATTTTTTTCCAGTAGATAGCTGCCCCTGGATCTACCATTCAGACATGGCATTATTAATACCATGCCATTCAAGATGGTACTCTAACATTGGTTTGAGTTTTAAATCACCCGATGCATTGCCCCCCAATATCAGCGTAGTAAATAATAATCAAATATAACAGTTATGAAACAAATAACACAATAATTATTTGCTCAGGTGAACCTTTTACACACGCTTTGGGGAGTTAACTCCAAACATTTCCGCCGAATGGAAATTACGCATCAGATGCGCCAAAGTCCTATTCGTTAATCATTTTTTTTGGTTGTGCAAAATTTGAACTACGTTATCGTGAAGCACTGACGACTTTGAACGAATAAGGGTTTTAATTGTTGGACAACGTTATCGCGAAACAACGTTATAACGAGGACACACTGTATGTTCAAATTTTCCTGAACATGGCCTAGACCTTAGAATAATAAATATGCCATTTGAGAGGAAGCTGATTTTTCTCCAGACCAATAATGGCAGCGCTCCTTTTGTTGGGAAACTATATTCCCCCATAGTACATATGTCATGATGAGTTTTCATACAATGCATTTCAAAGAACTGCGGAACTGGCTAGGCAGTAATTTTAATGGAGTCACCTGCAGATGGTCTCACAATTGTGTGAAATTCATAGTGAAAAAAATCACTCGCCATCCCAGTCCAGGTGAATGATTTTTTCACTGTGCATTACTCACAACTCTTTTTGAAGCAAAATGGCATTGTGGCCGGAATTGATTATGTATTTCTTAGGGATTATTTCAAACGATAGAGTTTACCAAGACTTTTATATTCCATTCACATGCTGAGAATTCTGACCCCATCACTAGTCACTACGGAATGTTCCATTTGTTGATCTTTGTGCCGTGAAAAATCAATAAATGGAGAATTGAGGTGCATTTGGTTTGGTGTGGTGTTGTGTATTTACAGTGCTCCATTAATATCTATGCATGGCAAAATTTAAATGTGTTTTTCCTTAATGGTTTGATTTTCAGAATGATAAGACACTACCAAAAGATGATCAAAGACCTAATTACCCAGCAGATTGATGCAGGTAATCAGCGTAGAATTGCTGGTAGTGTGGATGACCCTGCAACATTGGCTGGTCCATTGAAAATTTGTGAAAAGGTCCTTGGGAGAATAAAAAAATTCTCAGTGAGTATCTACTAGAGTTTTTTCTTTAATTCTTCGAATTACTTTCAAAGGAGCTCTGGTCTATGGTCAGTGACTTGAAATTTCAAATAAAATCCATGCATGGATAGTCAGCAAGGAAATAATTATTCTTTAATTTCTATAACAATGAGTGAAATGGAATAAACAATATTCGTTATCTTTAAATTTCACATTTTATAATCTGCTCTTCAGCACTGTCACTTTCAAATTGAGGTTCGTATAATATTCTAACAAAAATGTCTGGGGCAAGCAAAGCACGGAATGGAATTTTGAAAGTAATAGGCATTTTGATGCCATAAGGTCTTCCATGTGTCAAAAATGAAATGCAACACTTCAATAATTTTTAAATCTAATACATATGAGTAGAAAATAATTATAAAAAGAGAAACGAGGATGGAGACCAAAGATGGGTATTTTCTCTCTGTGCCTGCTAGCTGTTGAGAACAAGGGATTTTGATGCAAATTTTGCAGATCTTCCCCTCTTTCTTCCTTTGGTAATAAGCAAACGGAAGCCCAAGACAACCCAAACTATTAATGAACTATTAACTAATGACTTAAAAACAAATAAGTTCTGTTTTGGACTTAGAGAAGGAAGTAATTCGAGGAAGTCAATCAGACTCTTAGGCTTTCTCCTAGACAAAAAATTATCCTGGGATAGCCATGTCAACAACATATGCACAAAACTCAGTAGAGTTTTATATCTAATCAGAAAAATAAGGCCTGTTGTTTCATCACTGGTAATAATGAGTGTATATTATGCGTACTTTCATAGCCATATAATCTATGGTATAATTCTGTGGGGGCACTCAAGTCACACTAAAAATGTGCTTCAATTACAGAAAAAAGCCATTAGGCTCTCCTTGGCTTAAAAAAATGAGCACTGTAAGCCTTATTTTTATTCAAACTAGAATAATGACAGTTTACTCTATGTATGTTCTTAAAGTGCTTCCTCTTGTAAAAAGCAATCTGCCAACCTTTCCCTTAACCCTTTCACTACGAACGACGTGATAGAATGGCGTAAATTTTTCGACGCAAACGAACGAACGACGTGATAGAACGTCGTGCCGCTAAGCTATTCCTAAGCAAGCCTAAGTGTAGGACTACAGGTATAAAGGATTTCGTCTCGGGACGCCATATGTACCCTTTCTCGGTTTGTGGGAGAGGATTACCTCGACCCTTCCTCGCAGTGCGCGCCCCACTCACAGCAGGGGTCCGCGGTCAGTTGCTTGCTAGTGCAGTGGAATAACAAACTTAAAAGTGTTTGTGTATTTGGCAAATTGAGCATTATAAGTGCATTCCTTATGTTTAGCTCTACAACTACAAATTTTAAACGGAGTTCTACTGTTATTTTTAACGTAGTTTGTGTATAAAGGAATCCAAACCTTTGATACGATTTTGTTGCTAGAGAGCTTAATATTAACGATAGAATTTCGTTTATTATGGTTTTATGTATTGATTACTGTTTTGTGGCCATTAATGTATATATCTCTATTACATGATTTGATGCAGTGATGTATTTACACATGTATATTTTGCATTTTTTTGATTACTTGCTATTTTAATAATGTATTTTTTGTACAATTGACGAGATCTAATCCACAAAAAGTTTTCTGAATGATCAATAAAAATATTACTTTTATTAAATGAATGACAACAGCTCAACAGCAATACCCATTTATTGACCACTCCTTCATGCCCACTCCCAGCCGACAAAGAAACTGCAACCCTATTCAGGTCACTTATTAGAAGAATACGGCTATTCCTTAAGCCAGCATGGTGGGGAGGGCTTTCATCCTTATGGAATGTTTATTGCTTGCCCAGAAATACCTAAGTGGATAGGGTCTACAGGTACTTGCCTCAGTACAAATGTTGTAGACAATAGAGAGATGGCTGAACTCACTAATTGAGTGGATTGAAGGAAGCTTTTAAGACACTTAAAAAGTCAAATAAATGGCATCAAGTTATTTCTATCTAAAGGTATTCAGAGTGAATGTAGTACATTAGTTCAAGTTTAACACTATCCCCAGGAAATAAAATTGAGACATTGTTGTTACATCATTCAAATCACAGCTAAGTTACAAGAAACCCTAAGTGTTCTTTGAAATGTAGGGAAAATGAAACTTCATGATTTTTTCATATTTTGGAAACATGAATGTTACCCTTGGTAAAATACTGAGGTGTATCACATGGATTATGTAACAAATGTGATAAATAATTTGCCAGTATGGAATTTATACAGGAAATTTCAAATACCACCTATGCCTGGTACTTTCCGAGTTTTGTGTTTTTTTATTACTTTGCAGATTTCTTCGGGGGTTGTGGTGGATATTAGATTAGATTGTTGTTGGGGGGGCCTTCGTCAGGAGCCCGGGCACTTAGACCTTTCTTGGTCCATTGTGCCAACCCCTTGCCTGTCTGCCACTTGCAGACAGGGGAGAAGAGCACCTCGGTAGAGATATGGAGGATTGGCATCCTCCTGCCTCGCCCCAGTACCAGGTACAGAGGATGTCCTCCCTCCAACCGGCCCGGTCTGGGTCTCCCTCTGGCCTCCCGGTATAGGTCTGGAGGGAGTATCATCTCTCCATCCATGCCTGGTCGAGGTATGGAGGAGGGTCACCCATCCAACCACCGTCCGGGCCCAACGTTGCCTAACTTCGGTGTTCTGATGGGAACCGGTGTTTCAACGTGGCTAGGCCCTTGCCCTGTGGTGGATATACTCATGATTGGAAGTTTTTGATACACGTCTTCTTGTTTTATACAGTATTTTTAAGGATTATGCTGCACTTCAGTAGACCAAATGGATGTCTAATATGTATGAAAGTTCTCTCATCTCGTATCTTCTGTACTCCATCGTCTGGGGACCTCCAGTGAACTCTTGATTATCCGGTCTAATGATGGGGAGAGGATGCACTGAATATCAGAAAACACGAATAATCCGAACTTTCACTTTTATTTCTTATAATTTTAATAATATGCGTAAAAAATGATGTAATATCATTTTCGCACATAGTCCATTATTTTAGATTGTTTCATGGACTAATTGTGAGTTTTCTTCACCCCACTGCATATCTTTTTAGCAGCGATAATGCCAATGTAGTCGTATTCCCACTGCTCCGTATACTGCAGCAAACCATCTACGAAGTTGAGCACCTGGCTGTGATTTATGCGTTCGCTGCCCCCCTCGTCTTCATCCCCGCTACTTTAACTCTCCCCACTCCCTTCCTCTCCCGATTGTTGGATCGCAGATGAAACAATATTGCTATCAGTCAAATGCTGGAAGCCCGGGACACTTTCATCTCTCTTTAGCCATTCTTCTAAGTTCTCCGCATCAACATTTTCGAATCCTTTCATGGTTTTCACTAAACCCCCCAACTCGGAGTCGTGCACTTCAGTTTCTGAAAATCCCCGAAAATCACCTCTGAAGTTAAACAAACGTTTCCTCCAAGAACGAACTAGTGTAACAGGTTTCACTGAGAACCAGGCCTGTGACACACCGTGAATTGCATCCAATTTTGCCATTTTCTTCCAAAATTTCAATAAATCTTCATTCTTCTTCATTGGCTAGCGTCCTGAGAAGACAAACTCATTAATTCTTTTTCATTGACGCGATGACCCCGTGATCCATTGGCTGAAGTATGGAAGTGACGTTCGGTGGTAAAAACTTCGATTCGCTGCACTGTTTTTTGAGAGGCTTGTTATGTTGCCGATTGATCTGACGAACTCTTGTTGGTTCTACATGATTCTTAGAAGTTATGTTGACCGTCACAGGGCGCTCGCTCATATTTCTGGCCTTTCTTTTGTCTGTTATTTTTTTCCTGCTGACAGCATGTGAGCTTGAGGATTTCCCTCTCCCAGGTGCGTTGGCCTTGGGAGTTTCCCCTTCTCTAAGTAAAGGAGGGTCCATGGTTATCTCTTAGCTTCGCGATAGTGCTTCTGGAGTATCGTATTACCCACAGCTGCTAGATTTATTGCCTGTTTGTACTTCTATACTGTCATTTTTTTTTCGATGCGTCCTTCTACAAGATGATTTTCCTCTACTGTGCTAGTCTTTTGAGTTTGATTTCCTGCGTTTCCTCTCGCTCATTTTTTGACCCATCGCATACTGTTTGGACTTTGTCTTCGAAAATAATTCCACTGTACATTTATTGTTAATCTCTCAGGACTCTCCTAGATTTCTCTTCTGGTATTGACCCCTGCTTTGTTAGGTCATTCATCTCTGGATGTTTTACCGACCTCTGCCTTTGATTGGTAGCAGGGCATTCTTTGGATTATCTGAGCCAACTTCAACAGTGTTTTGCTTGTTTATAGTCCTGCACGTCATCTTGGACTTTTCTCTCAGCATTTTGGGACTGATTATTTTTACATTAACCAGTGCTTTATGTTGGCTGTCTTGCGGTACCCTTGTAACTTAGGCTTTCTTTTGCCCTTGGATTATCATTGGCTAATTCTCCACCGTCCCTTTTGAGACTGTTATTGATTCTACGCCCAGAAATACATGAAGAATGTATGTATTTTTCAAGAAGAGCATTCCAACGGAAGGTTTTTAAGAAATTCTGGAAGAAAATGAGCGCGGAGATGAATTTTTAGACAATTTTTCCAAAAATTACTTCATATCCCTCCTTTCCCCAACCTCCTGATCACGTTGCCATAAAAACTCATTGATTTAAATAAATAATAAAAAAAATTCTTAGCGATAGCTCTGTTTGAAAGAGAGCAAGAGGAGAGGGAAAGCGTGCAAATTTTAGGTACTGAAGAGGAAGAGATGCTTCCAGAGCTCAATCTGCTAAACCATCTACGTCGGGTGGGAGCCTCTGCTGAAGAAAAATAATTTCCAAGTTCACCTTTGGAATCTGAAGATAGCTCAAATGAAGACGATTTACCGCCCTGTGTAGGCTTTCGTAGGTTGATGCATGTGAAGATAGAGGTCTTCCGGGTTTTACTCCACGCTGGTCCATCTTCTTCGGATAAAATGTTTTGCCGGTGTTGCAATCGAAAGCCGGCGTAGACTCGACCGCTTCACGACTGCAATGCCGGTGAAACCATCGTTTGAAGATGATGGACCAACGCAGAGTAAAACACGGAAGACCTGTATCTCCACAATTTACTGCCACATTCTAAGAAGAAATTCCCGGAATTCATATGGCACTCTACGGATGTGAATCCGGGTATTCATGGATGCGATCCCCAAGATTCTAGATGCAAGGCGAGTGCTGGGGAAGATTGTGCGATACTAGATTTTTCCGTTAATTGTTTTTTTCAGTAGATCTCATGAAGTTTATCTTGGAGGAAACCATTAATTATTGTAAATATACCAGCGAGAAAGCTCTGGAGAGTGCGTATTCATGGCTCAAAAGTTGGAAAGAAACTTGCAGTGAACAATGAGGGAAACGTAACATGTCCATTGTAAGTAAGGAAAACAATTACGTTTTATATGGTGGATTTGAGTGGCAAGAAGTGGCCTTATGTAATCTTGCTTGTATTAGATTGCTAAAATCCAAATTTGTTTTTTGATTGAATTTTTTTATATTTACCACAGAAAATATCGACACAAAGTAAAAAATCATGCATGGGTAATCCACAACACAGATAATCCGCGCACGGATAATTGGGCGTTCACTGTAGTTTGAGTAGGACTTTCTTGCATTTTTCCATAAAATAATTTTTCATTATTTTTAAACAGCTTATTTTCAACTTTTTTATCCACAGACTTTTTGTATCTTCTAAGTACATATACTGTTGCCACAGTAAATTTTTGCTTTAAAGTGTCTACATACTCATAGACATTGATTTTCATGTGTTGAATGTGTCTTCATACTGTCGCAAAGAGGCTTAAGTTGCTTAACCCTTTCAGTGCTACGCACGCATATATGCGTTTGGGCGGAGCAGTGCCATCAGCACTACGCTTGCATATATGCATTTTAAAAAGCATGAGTTTAAATACCAACAACGAAAGCATGCGCGCTGCGGTGAGTGCTCTCTGGGATGAAGATTAGAACTGAAAAGTTTAAGGAGTTTTTTAGATCTATTATTTAGTCCATATTAACTAAGTCTCCCTATATCAACCTTTAGTTTTTGTATTTTATGTCCCTACCTTTTTTGCCACGGAGGCACTTTACATTTCTTACCCTTTGTGACAGTATTAATATCCTTGATTTTGTAGCCCATACAAATACTATTATTGTTGTTAGAGTTGTAACAGAACCCTCTGTTCTGTTGCAATGTAACAAAGGGGAATCAGTAAGGGGAATAAGGTTGATGGCGGGACAGTCGTGCAAGATTGTACAGTTTTGCAGCCACGTCCGACTCCCATGGGATGGGTGGCTACGCTGTGTTCAGTTCGTGCATACACAGTCGGCAGATTGACCCCAGGACAATGGCCTTTGGCGTATGAACTGCGGGTGATTCCGTCTGTGCCACCCAGGATGGAAAACACTCTCTGATACTTAGCAGAGAGCCCTTAACTCCACCCAGCTCACCTATGATAAGGACTTCTAGTTTCACAGTGTGTCCCAAGTACATTTGCCAAAGTTCAAAAAGCAGGTCTTGATAGTTAGCCCAGTTTTCCTCCTCTTTTGCATCCATATTCGTTTTAGCCAGAGCCGAAAACTCAATCAGGAACATGGCATGTGTTAGGTGGTCGAGGAGAACTATAACAGGCTTGGTCGCCTCTGATTGCCTGGTGGTGGGGAAGGAGTAATTCCACCAGGTTATAGGTTTATCAATCTCAATGATATACTCAATATTAAGGATGAGTCGGTTCTTAAATTTTTCCGGTTCTCGATACCGGTCCGGTTCTCCACCATCGGTTCCCGGTTCTCGATACTCGGTTCCAACAATGAACTCTTATTTTCTGAATGAATGGCAAATTTAAATGAACAACCACAAGAACTGGATGAAAATAATTTCACTAAAGATGTAAATAAGCAGGAAAGCTCTGTAAAAAAAACTTAAGATCGTCTCCATAATTTTATTTGCCAAGTATAAAAAGTCAAACTAACAATAGTCGAAATTCTCGAAAAATAGTCGATTCATCTATTGTATCTATGCAATAGATGAATCACAATTATTACTGGTTCTGGTATCACCGACCATGCCGATCCAATCTGAATCATCAGCAATTCCTACTTCTGTACCACCATCTACCTGTGACCAATTTGAAGAATGTCCAGGTTCGCTGGTCGACATAGCACCTGGGCCAGTTAGTGGTCCGTGGAATAAATATTTTTGGATTGATGACTTCGCCGATCCAAGGTTTGTAGGCGCAGGTGGTTTGAGATTTGCATATGTTTCTCCCTTATTTGACACGGTATGATTCTTTCCTCTGCTTCTGTGAGTTGTGAGATGTTTTCGAAGGTTCGATGTTGATTTTGAAGGGCCGCGCGAAATACGCTTGGAGCACAGTTTACATACTGCATAGATAGTATCATCAGGATCAATCGTGAAACTCCCCCAAACTTCTGACGACATCATCCGTTGATTTGTTGTAACTTGTGAGTCAGTTCAAAATATATTCTGTATTCTGCGATGTAGCTTAAATTCTTACTTTAATTGACAACTTATTCGCATGCCTCACTGTAACAGTTCTTATAACCTCAACACTAGCACTGCTCAACACGCCGGTACAGCGACGCCACGGATAAACTGAGCGGCCGCGGTGGCGGCTTAGCTCGCGCGGTGGATACGCCGTACGGCCACGGAAATGTTACAATCGTTACAATGTTGGCGAGAGCGACAAACCGACGAACCCTAACCGCGTGTTAGCGAGCAACTCTCAAAAGAAAAAAAATTGGAAGCCATGCGATCGGAAAGTAAAATATGCGTAAAAAAAAATAAATATATTTAAAATTTTCATAAGGTAATTGTCGTCTGATGATTACCAAAAAAACACGCAATGAGTGCAGAAGCAAAGAAACTCTTGCCAACGATAATAAAAAATATTTCGACTGTTACGTGTTTGCATAGCCCTGTTTTGTCAAAGCAACCCATGAGAGAGTTGAAACTTTGTAGGCGTCAGCCGCCGCGGCCAAACTTGACAGGTCGTGTTCGGCCGCCAACCGCTACACAGGCCGCGGCCGTGCCCTTCAGGCCGCTCTGGTGAATGTGGATGCACCGAACGCTACATTCAAGCTACAATCTAGTGCAAGACTCTGGCCGTGACCTTGAAGATGACGAAGTGCATTTCGGGTTTGGGCGCAAAATTCAAATCCTCACCTCTTATCCGTGTCGGTTCCTAAGTACCGACTTTATGCGATCGGTTCCCGATGCCGGTTCTAAGGGCCAAGAACCGGCAGTACCGAGAACCGGGTACCGGAACCGACCCATCTCTACTCAATATCTTCAGGGACATAGGGCAGCACAGGTGTTTCCTCAATGCCATAATGGTGTCTGAGGTGGAAATATAAAACTGCGGAGCCAAGCTATATATGCTGTCCTGGCGTAGTAACTGCAGCCTGAGAGAATGTGACTCAGAGTCTCCGGCTAGGCTCTGCATTCCCTGCGTCTCATGTCCACAACCTCTGCATTGAATATAAGGTGGCAGAATATGAGTTCGTTAATGACGCCATCCTGGAACTCGAGGACGAAACCCTCGGTCTCGGACTTAAGACTGGCTGAGTGTCAGAAGGAAAATGTCAGCTCCTTCGATAGCCCATGCCTCTCAATATGAACTCTTAGGCTTCCGCGGAGTCGTTCAGATGGCAGTGAAGGCGTTTTGGGCTTTCTTCCGCGTGCTTCCATTGTCGTTGACTACAGTTTCGATAGCATTACAGCTATCTTCTTCAGGTCTGAAGGGAAGATGCAGGTGTCGGTGATTGTCTTAAATTGGGCTGTTTTTTCCCCCGCCAATTCAGTTGGGTGCGCTGTCATTGGTTGGTGTTCTCTTCTTGATGAAAACTCTTCCAGGCATCAGAGATCGTGTAACCATCTTCCCTGTTGATGTTCTCCATTGTTTTCATGATTTCAATGGCCTCTCTGTGAAGTCTGTGGAAGTAGCGGTTCTCTTTTGCAATTAATTTTGCCTCTTCAAAATTCATGTTGTGACTAGGTCCACTCCAGGTGTGTTCAGCCAAAGCTGATTTGCGTAGCTGCCTGTTCTTGATGTCCCTTTGGTGTTCTCTCAAATGGCATTTGAGAGCTCTTGACGTCTGTTCGATGTAGGATTTCCCACATTCACGCGTAACTTGGTAGACCCCTTGCTGTATGTCCTCTGGTAAATGCTCCTTGGCCTTGCAGAGGAGGTTTGAGGTCTTTTGGACACAGTTGAATCTGGTCACGACATTGTGTTTTGTCAGCACCCTGGATACTTTTTCACTTGTGCCAGCAACATAGGGTATGACAGCGAAAGCTGCAGGTTTCGGCTTGTCGTTGGAAGCCCTATTCAGGTCCATGGCTTCTTCCGTTTTCCTTGCTGTCCTCCGGATTACTTCAGGACAGTGACAGTTCTTTTGACAAGAATGGTATAGATGGGTCTTCTCTTGGGCAAGAGAAGATTTTTCTGATATTACTTGGGCCCGATGAAATAAAGTTTTCAGAACTTCAGCCTTCTGATGTGCGTGTTGGTGTGAGTCAGTAAGCAGGTATCGGTCTGTGTGCGTGTTCTTCCTGAACACGGTGTGCCCCAGCATCCTGTCTTCATTTTTGGACACCAAGACGTCGAGGAAGGGAAGGCTATTGTTTTTATCCATATCCATGGTAAACCAGCTGGACAGTCTTCGATTGTTCATGTGTCTTAAGAAGTTGTTTAGTTTCTCTTCCCCATGTTGCCAAATTATGAACGTATCATCCACATATCTCATGAAAAATTTCGGTTGTTTCCCAAAGGATACCAGGACTTTTTCTTCGAAGTTCTCCATGTACAGGTTGGCGACTACAGGTGACAGGGGAGAATCCATGGCCGTTCCTTCCAATTTCTGGTAGAATTTTCCATTTCACTGGAAATAAGAGTTCCGGAGTCAGAATCCCACCATCTTAGAGAAGTACTCGGGGTGTTCTTTGTTGGTCATAGCCTTGATGGTGTCGACTGCTTCATCTACGGGTATGTTGGTGAACAGGGATTCCATGTTCAGGCTCATGAGTAAATCACCCTTGCTCACTCTCACTTCTTTGAGAATCTTGATGAAATATGCCTAGTTCTTCACAAAGGTTGAGGAATTTCCGGTGAAAGGAAACAAGGTGTATGCCAGATATCTTGCCAGTTTGTGGGTAGGAGAGTCAATAGCACGTACAATAGGGCGTAGTGGCACTCCATTCTTGTGTATTTTTGGAAGTCCGTAGAAGTGAGGTGGTTTTGGCGCGGGTACTATCAGCCAGCATCTGTCCTGTTCGGGTATTAATGAGTGGTCTATCAGCCATTTCATCTCATGTTGAATTTTGCCAACAATTTTGCCGGGTCGGACTTCAGTATGCCGTACGTCTCTACCTTCAGGAGCTCAGTGATCTTTTCGTTGTACTCTTCCTTGTGCATGATGACTGTCGCGTTCCCCTTGTTCGCCGATGGCATGACATGGTTGTTGTTTTCTTTTAGTTGACATAAGGCTTCTTTTTCCTTTTTGTTGATATTAGGCTTAGGTGGTCTTGCTTGAAGAAGAATGCGGCTTACTTCTTCTTGGATGTCATCAGCCTCCATTTTTTGTAGCTTACGGATAGCGTCTTCCACTCCAGTGGCTATCTCTTCTTTCGGTACTTTTGCCGGTGCAATGGAGAAGTTAAGGCCTTTGGCTAGGAGTGAGATGGTGTCGCCGTCCAGGTTATGATCAGTAAGGTTGACTACGTGACGGTCTTTTTCAGGACCAATGTCAAGCATTGGATGTTGCTTGCTATGAAGATTGTCGTTCTTGTGGATCTGCTTGCTCCTCATTCTAGCGAAGGTTGCGACGATGATTCAAATGTTATTCTCTCCACAGTATTCCAGTTGTCTTGATGCAGGAAAAAACCCAATTCAAGATGAATGAGGTACAGCTCCAGGGAGCAGCGGTCAAGCACTCCTCTTGTGTGTTGTATTTGCTCTCTCTGAAGCGCAGAGCTGGCACGACGAAGAATTCTCTTTGCTTTTTCTGACTGAATGTGATGCTTCACGGTGACTAAAGAAGGGCTTATCAGTATGCTCCTTGAGCAAGGCTTTCTACTCAGCTTTTATATTTCAAGCTTCAGGACGTCTGCCTTCAATGACAACATGGTAATGTCATCATCACTTCTGTCAGATGACAGGTCGAAGTTGAGACCGGTCTCCTCCGCTGCCTTCTTTGCCGCCTGGAAGAGAAACGCCCCTGTTCACGCACTCTCATGCTCTCTCATGAGATTGAGCAGGGGGTCCCTGATTTTTAACATTTGATGTGCTGTACCCAGGAGACTGTGTTGTGGAGACACTCCAGACTCAATAGTCCTCTATCACCTACATAACGAGGGAGATACAATCTGGCAAAGGAAGATTTTGGTTGAAGACTTGGAATGATGGTCATCATCTTCCTCATTCCCCTATCGAGGTTCTGCAACTCGTTGATGTTCCATTTCATAATAAGAACTAAGATATTACAATTTTCCACTGATAAAGTTTTAATCGACATGGGTTTCAATGCACTGCATCATCATCAGGTGATGATGCAGTACATCGAAACCCATGTCGATTAAAACTTTATCTGTGAAAAATTGTAATATCTTAGTTCTTATTATGTTCATATTCCACAACATCTCGCCTGATTCCTCCCTTTTTGTTCCATTTCATGCATCTGAAGGTGTATAACAGTGTAGGAACTGCTAGAAAGAGATTGAATTGAAGGGAAAATAGCAAATGAATTTCCCTCCTTTTATTGAACACTATATCACATCTGCTCCAAATGTTCCACCTCCTGCGCTGGAGCGGTCTAAATGGGAGTGAATTTTATGTTCACTCACTCAGGGGCTCTTTACCTACTTCGAAAGCTTCATTTAAATTTGAAGCGTGAAATAATCTGAGCTGATTTGCTTTGGAGTGCCTGGAGCATGGAATGGAACATGCCCAAAATGTCATGTATGTATGTATTTCATTTTGGAGAATGGCATTTATGTAAGTATTGTTCCACATGGATTATGAGGTGACGCCATGTATTAAAGAAAATTGTTGTGGCCATATCTACCTCTATGCCAAGTGGGATATCCCTGTCAAAATTTGCCATTATTGTCATATATGGTTGTGTAGCAGATGTTCTATCAGCTGTTTGTCTGCGAAGAAATAAATAGTTTTGTTAATTACTGTATATGTATTTAAATTATTAATGCCTTATTTTGCTCTTTGAAAACAATTTAAAATCCAAGCCTTGTTGTAAGCTTTTAAATCCATCATTCTTTATACACACTCTTTTAACTCTTTTCAGGATAAAATTATATACATTAGTACTCTTTGCAATAAATCTCTGAGGAATAGCCACTGGATAGAAATGAAGGCTATCACAGGATTGGATTTACGGCCTAATTCTGGCACAACCTTGAGAAAAATATTGAAGCTCAATATTGGTCCACATATTGAAAGGTCAGGCTTCTTTTTGCTTTGCTTTGTATTTGCTTCTATTTGCTATTTCTTGTAGCTTATTTTGATATGGTATTAGTTAAGTGATATTGGCTAATGTGATCTGTGAATGTGTTAGGTAAAATAACCTGTGAAGGTTTCTTTATGTATTAGAATTCAGTATCTTGATTTTCAGACTTCAGCTGATCAGTCTAGGAGCCACAGAGGAGGCTAAGCTTTTGAAGGCATATCATCAAACACAGGAGGACCTGGCTGCTGCTACTTATCAATTTGCTGAGGACGAGTAGGATATTCTTTTTTACTCCCATAATCATGTCTATTTAGTTTATTTTCCTGTTGGCCTATATAATAGTGCTCTACATAAGGACCCTGTACACTAATTGCTTCTTTTTTTGCTATCCTTAGAGAGCAGGGAATCAAAATGTTAAAAGGGTTGGATGATTTGCAAGTTGAACTGGACAATCACATACTGAAAATGCAAATTATTAGTGGCTCAGCCTTTGCCAAACCATATGCTGGTAAGTTAAGGTCTATAAAAATGTACCTATCACTTTCTATGTTGGGAGAGTGACTTATGTTGCTTGCGGTAAACTTATCTATTTCTTTTATGTGGTGAACAACTCTGTTTGTAATTTGTATCACAATGTAGTACATTGTGTAAGGTAAATGTAGCAGCACCATTCTAGAGAACTCTTTGGTGGACGAAGTAAATTTTTCATGTGCTGTGGTCTTAGTCAACATGGATTATTCTTAAGGGACTTCTTTTACTCTCACTGATATGAGATATAGTATTTTATAATCATTCCAGTTTTATGCCATTTCCATTATTTTTTCTATAAATAATTGTTAAGTATCCAGACTGTAATTTAAAAATGTCATATGGGTGTTATTCATTCTGAGGGGTGTTTTTCATGGGGGAGGGGTGAAATGGGTGTGTTTCATAATAATAATAATAATAATATATTTATTCACCTTCAATGTTACAAGGTATGTCCAGATAAAATAAAATACAGCAAAAAATACGTATACAAGAAAATCAATCAAATTCCCAGCCAAGACTTGCTAATAGACAGATAATGAAGGCTACGTAAAAGTGATGCATAAGAGGAGGCGGAAGGTCTTGTATGGCAGTAATACCACTACTAGCGATGTCTACAAATTTTCTGGCATCCCACGTCGTACTTTTCCGTACGTTGGTCGAGCCCAGTTGGATACAACGCCTGATGACATCGTTAATCATCTATCGTCGCAATTGAAAGGTGTCTTTAAATGCGAAAGTTTGAAGGTTGGTATGCATTATCGCTCTTTTAAAGTTGACGCTCTACTTAGCCTGCGTGAAAAACTCTTAAAAAGCGATATCTGGCCTGAAGACGTTTGTGTAGGGAAGTTTTTTCCGGCTAAAACTTCAAGACCTGTCTCTGTGCATCAAGACAGCAAGGAGAACACCGCTAATGGCGAAGCTCCTACCATTGACAAAAGTTGACTAGGGTCCAATAACCTTAAATTTTCTCTCTTGCATCTCAATATCCAGTGCATGAAAAATAAAGTTAATGAATTTGAAATCCTCATAGATAGGCATATGCTGGAAATATTGTGTGTGTGTGTAAACACTGGCTCATTACTGGTGAGTTAGCTAATTTTGCAATTCCTGGCTATTATGTTGCTGACAGTTACTGCCGCAATACGTACAAAAACGGCGGTGTGGTAATCTTTCTGCGCGAGTATCTCGCACCAAGTCAGCACCCCTTCAAACATCTTGTTGGAGACAAAACTTTTGAGTGTGCTTGTGTGAATTTGATAATTAGTGGTGTTGAATTGTGTATTGTCTCCATATATCGGTCTCCAACTGGCGACTTTTAGCTTTTTCTTAACAAACTTGAGTGTTTGCTTAGTATAATTTGTAACACATACCACAGTCAACACCTGGTGATTACTGGTGATTTTAATTGTGACCTGTTGCTCAGCTGCAGCAAACAATGTGACTTAGTTAACCTCCTGAACTCTTTTAATTTAGCATTTCATGTGCACTACTACTAGAGTCACCAGTCACTCTAAATCACTATTAGATAATGTTGCTTCGAATTTTGAACCATGTGATATAACCTCACTAGTTGTAAAATTGGATATTTCCGACAACTTTGCTGTTCTGGCCACAATATCTTGTAATTTTATACCTTCAACAATACGGTTTCCAGCAAGATCCTACTGTAAAACTAATGTTTCATACTTTTTTAATCTGCTTGAAGGCGAAAACTGGTAATTTGTTTATACCAGTACTGATTTTGAAACTAGATTTACTCATTTCTATGACAAGTTTGTATGTTACTACAATATAGCCTTTCCCACAGTTTACAAGAAGACCTACAGAAAACAAAAACAGAAGGAGTGGATCACAGATGAAATCCGTAGTCCCTCTACCTACCTCAAACAACACGCCTTTCTTGTCCGGTCATCGAGAGATGACTGAGTATTGAGTATTCTTCAAAATGAATATAAATCTCTAAAATCCTATTATCGCAAAACTTTAATTGCAGCAAAGCATTCTTTTAATGACAGAAGGATTATGAATGCCAATAACAAATCTAAAGAAGTCTGGAAGATTATTAACTCATCCAAGGGCAGCACCCCTCCGCTTTCAGTTTCTCAAATTGTTGATCCGTCAGGTGTTCCCTTCTCCAGTTCACATTCTTTAGCCTGTTTCATTAATGATTATTTCACAAATCACTCCCTACACCCAAAACTGTCTGATAATTATGATTACTCTGGTTTTCCTCCTGAAACAAAGTCACTCTTCTTAACGCCTTGCAATGAATCTGAATTAAAACTTTCACAATTCTTCACAACCTTGGTTCTAAAAGCAGCTCTGGCTTTGACGAAATTCCCAATTGGATTCTAAATAAAAGGGGGGACCCAAAAATAACCGGACACAATTTTTTTAAAATATCAGAATTTATTATTTTGAGTTAGAAACGTTAGTCACCTTCGAAGTACTCTTCATTAACGCTAATGCATTGGTTCAAACGTTTTTTCCACTGCGCGAAACACCTTTGGTACTCGTTCTTTCCGATGCCTTGCAGCGCCACCTTCGATTTTCTTTTCACCTCCGGAATGTCTGCAAAACATTTCCTTTTCAGCTCTTTTTTCATTCGGGAGAACAAAAAGAAATCACAAGGTGCTAGATCTGATATTAGGGTGGGTGAGGAAGCGGTGTCATGCGGTTTTTCGCCAAAACATCACCCACAGTAATGGCTGTGTGAACTTGTGCATTGTCATGGTGGAAGAACCAGTCCCAACTCCGCCACAAATCGCGCCGTTTCAATTCGTCTCATTTGCAATTCTTCAGCTAAAATGCGCTGCACTGAACTCCACGAAAGACCAGATGGTTCAGCAAGTTCATCAATAGTACGTCTTCTATCCTAGTACACAAGCGCATGAATTTTTTCCACGTTTTCATCAGTTCTGGACGTGGAAGGCCGGCCCGGGCATTGAATGTCTTCGATCGCCATGTTGCCGCATTTGAATCACAAATACCACTCATAAACTTGAGTTCTTTTCAAGGCGTCTTCTTTATAAGCTGTAGACAACATATCAACCACATCCAACGCACTTTTACCGAGCAGAAAACAAAATTTCAACGCTGCACGCTGTTCTCGAATATCAGGCATTTCCAAAATCGAAGAGGTCGATATACTCGTCGAACGAAAACTGTCACAGGGGCTCGCTACAACCGTGTAAAAGAACGCCGCTTGCAACAATGACTCAGGAGAGGTTACTTAACACCCATCCAGTGGGAGAAGCCCGAACTACAAGAGCGACGCACTCAGCGAATTCTGTCCGGTTATTTTTGGGTCCCCCCTCGTATATGTATTGATGCTTTCAAAGTCCCTCTTCTCCACTTAATTAATGATTCATTACATCTAGGAATTTTTCCAAGTCCCTTAAAAATCTCTAAAGTAATTCTTCTGTACAAGAAAAAAGGAAATCCTCAAGATGTTAATTCTTATCGCCCAATCAGCATTCAAAATCAATTCTCTAAGCTGTTTGAAAAGATATTTTACAAACACTGAATTACATTTCTAGAGGCAATAAAGCTTTTATCCAATAGTCAACACTGCTATCGTTGGCACAGATCTACTACCTCAGCCACAACTGATGTAATTGACGGCATTCTTTCTTCCCTTGATAAAGGGTTAGCAACAATTGGTTTGATGTTCTATTTTAGTAAAGCTTTCGACAATGTCAATCATGATCTGCTCTTATTTAAACTTAATCACCTCAGTGTTAGAGGAATTGCAAACCAGTGGGTAAAATCTTATCTTTAGGAAAGGCATCAGTCTGTTGTAGTGTCCCATCATTTAGTCCAATGCAGATCTGAAATGAAAAAGGTTTCTTGTGGCGTACCCCAAGGATCAATCCTTGGCCCTATTCTTTTTGTTATTTATATTAATGACCTCCCTAACAGGCTAAGTAAAGTACAAGGGGCTACACCAATCCTTTATGCAGACGATACTAACATTATTGTGCCTGCAAGTAACCTTGATTACGCTATTTCCAATGGTAAACTTATCTCCCTTCACTTATCTGAATGGTGTGCGCAAAACCAATTAACCTTGAACATCAGCAAGTCTCAGGTTGTTTAGTTTGGGCACAAGAGGGAAGCTTGCAATAATATTTTAATTGATGTGAATGGCTCAGTTATACCCCAAGTTAGCAATGTAAAATTTCTTGGTACTCACCTTGATGCATGCATGAGCTGGAAGATACATGTTAATCACTTGTTAAGTAAATTAAGTTCCACCTGCTACTTAATTAGATTCATAAGAGATACTGTTTCACCAAACGTCCTCATTACTTTGTACTATGGGGAATTCTATTCCAATGTTCTATTTAGTATCCTTTTCTGGGGCTCTTCCCATCATGCAAAGAATTTTTTTTTAATTCAAAAAAGAGCAGTTCGTCTAATGGCCTCATGGAAAATAGGACGGCATGAGCCCTACAGTGCCTCATGCCGTCCTATTTTCAGGAAGCTAAATATTCTCCTCATTCCTTGCATCTACATTCTATCTGCTGTCATATACACCCATAGTAACCTATCTCTTTTTCTAAAAACCAAGACATTCACCATCACTTCACGAGAAGCTGTAATGACTTACATGTAACATATGCCAGGACCACAAAATGTTTACACGGTTTTCGGAGGATGGGACTTCAATTATATAATCATCTGCCCATTTCCATAAAATCCATGAATGGTGATGCTTTTAAAAAATAACTGAAAGCTCTTCTTAGAGAAAAACTGTATTATGTTGTCAATGAGTTTATGGCAGATCCCTTGTAAGTCAACCATTTTTTATTGATCACTGATGAATTAATATTTATAGTGCTGTGCAATGTTAACTTTTTTTTGGCAGTGTTGCCCATTTTATGTATAGTTCACTACTTTTATTAATTACTGACGTGCCTTATATTGTGTGCAAACTTAGTAACTTGATCCACTAGGCAAATAAATATTATTATTATTATAATCAGCAAAAAAACACTTGACTGTCAGCAGTAAATTCCTTTAGATCATAGTATGTCTTCTTTTGTAAAATTTACTTTGCGGTGTGATCTAAAATTTATGGGTGAATAACCCATTGCAGTCCATTCACCGCAAACGATAAAATCGGATATCACTTCCTTTCCGCGACATGGATTTAAAAACACTAACAGGATATTTGTTACTTACGTATGAGAAGCAGTTGAACGACAATCTCAATAAACACACTCCAGTAGGGCATGTCAATTTGGAGGGCAAAAATAAAAATTCGTGATTTTTGTGAATGAGGGGGCCCAAAAATTTGTCCTTTGATATATATTATCCAATTATAAAAGATTTTTTCTTATTCATAAGCATTTACCTTGGTAAATTTGCGCTTTATTATAATTTATATTGAAATTTCCTAAAAAAGGGGATAATTTCATATAAACTCCAACAAAATTTGCACAAAAGTGGTTTAATGAACTCTAAAAAATTTATGTATATTTTGTCTCTATTATCAAACAGTGAAAACACGTTGAAAAAAATGTAAAAAGTTTCAACCAACAATATTCACAAGAGCACAGGCAGTCGGTAATGTATAATGCTGTAATTAAATCTACTCTAAATACCGATCTGGTATTAATCATAAAATAATCAAAATGAAATAGTTGATTCGTATCAAGCTCCAGGTCAAGGTGCGACCTCCCGTGCAGATTCACCCGCATCAGCCGCCATATTTAGGTACTTGCACCGCCTTTATATAAACCCGACTGTGAAGTAACTGTTTTAAGCAATACCCATTATGTAAAGTGACCCTTTTTTGAAGTAACACTTCTACATTACGTCAAAAGTATATCATAGTGCCTTTCTCACTCCATTGGCAAGTAAAGAAAGGCCTAACAGCTATTCAACCAGATGGGAGTGGGCACGGTGAAGTGCATGCCATAAACAACATTATTTTTCTCCCTTATATGAAATATTGCAATGATGAAACTTTGCAGCCTCTTTACCAAAACAAAGGACAACAAGATTATAAAATTTGAGATGGATCGAAGATGGGGTACATTTTGAAAATTTAATTTTATACTTTCAAATGTTTTTTTAAATTTCAAATAATTTAAAATTTCCAAATTCAACTACTGAATATGATGCACTAATGTTTACCAGCACTTTATAGCTTTCTTAGATCTGAAAAAAATGAATACTTCTGGGACATGTTTTTACAAATGCCGGTTTTTTTCATCTCCCCATATCTCCGCCAAAACTCAACATTTTTCATAAAAATTTTATATACAAATTAAGGGCCTTGTAAGGAAAACACACAAATAATTTCGTGCAAATCTGAGATAGTGAGGGCAATTTTTGCATTTTTGTCTGTGCTTTGGCATGGAATGACCCGCCCGAGTTATTTTTTGTTGGTATTTTTTCTTTATACAGTAGAGCATCGGTTATCCGTCATTCGGTTATCCGTCCAGTGGATTATCTGTGCATCAGCCTGCAACAACACCCTCCCCTACTCTCGTTCCATCCCCTCCCCTCCCTCCCCTACTCTTCCTTTCCGTCATCCTAGGTGGGCTGTTCAATCACGCAGATGACTGTTGTATTACCCTGAACTTCCTGAATCACTGGTCTGCGTTTGTGTGACCTGGGCTTCCACGAACGTTTAATTTTGCCTAGTTTTCTTCAATAATATAACTGGTTGAAAATGTCCAATTTTCCAAAATATAGAAAGCGTGTCGTGTTTGACATTATGGAGAAGCTGAAGATTATTGAAAGGGAGATGGAGTGGCTAATATAGCGGCAGACTCTGCTGTTGGCATTTCTACAGTGTGCAATATAATAAAAAACCAAGTCAAGTTATTGGACTGTGCTTCAAAATGGGATAGCGTGAGTGGACTTCAGAAGCAAAAAACAATGAAGGGTTCAACTATATCCGATGTTGACACGATGTTGTTGTTCGCTGTACCTATGGTTTCAGTATAAGAGAAGTGAAGGAGTGCCTGTTAGTGGACCTATTTTGTGCATACAGGCACAAAAGTTCCATCAACAATTAGGGACCAATGAAACATTTTCGAGCTAATACCAATACCTATTTTTGACCAAAACTTCTGGAGCTAATATTAAAAGAAGGAACGAACATGATTGTCTTTTGGAAGAAACTTAAGTTGAAAGAAGCACTTTACCTGTCGGCACAAATGAAAATGGTGACGAACACTACTATCTATCGGTCATGGAGGAAATTATATGGTGATTGTGATGAACTGGTTGATTGGTTTGTGGGTTTTGAAGATGACCCCAAAAAGTTAAAATTTGCTGAAACTATCTTATCAGTGACCACCGGCATTGATCATTTTTCTGATGTTGTTACAGAAAATATCAATGAATGGCTTGGGAATGACGACGGATTGGAATAGCATGAGCTTCTTGATGAAAATGTAATCATGTAATCTACTTGTAATCGATTACTTTCTAGGAAAGTAATTTCTACTTGTAATTGATTACTTTGTTGTGGGAGTAATTTTAATCTACCCCAATTACATTTTAAAGATAATTTAACCAACACTGGAATTTGATGCATACACATGGATTGACTCATTCGAGTAGGACTCCTTTATCATGTTGACAAATAAGAGTACATGTAGCTTTATTGGAGGCATGAAAAAATCAACGTTTTATTTCACTGAGAAAATTTGGGGTTGAGCTAGAATGTGTTTTAGCATTGAATTAAAATATTGAGGAAAATGATTACAAAGACTTATGACTTTTATGGCTTACCTATAATTATAATTAATCCAAAACTTGCTCTACACTTTAGATTTGTATAAGGAGTGGACAGACAAGTTGCTTTTGATGAATGAAAACCTTGACATATGGAAAAAATTGCAGTCTCTCTAGCTTTATCTGCTGCCTGTGTTTTCCCCTGCTGATGTTCCAGCATCGTTAAGGAAGGAGAAAGCATTATTCAAGGTACCAGCTGTTAAATTTATGAGTGCTCACTTTGTGATTAATTATCTCAAGATCCTCTTCTAAGGGATGACTTAAGTATATTTTGTAAATTTGTTGCTTCTTTTAAATCACTCAATGAAATGTCAACTAAGGCTAATCATTTCCACTCCAAACCTCCTGGATTTTAAAATAAATATTAAAAATTGTAAGCTTAATAGGTACTATCCTGGCTATATGGCAATATGTATGTATTATATCAAGCAGATTCTGGTAGTTATCATTAAACATTAAAAACTAAGTATTTTGAATTACCTATAACTGAATTAATAATTTTCCTTTCAGTTAACTTTTTAATGGTTTTATTTATTGGTCCCAGGACTAGTTTTTTACAAGTTAAGAACATGTCAAAATTACAAAAGTCGGATTACACTTCAGGTACAAGTATAAGACAGATCAAATAGCATGAGGATTAAGGAGTTGAATCACACTTTGTCAATTTTCAATTTGCACGAACAAACAACATAAGAAAAAAACACAAAAATGTTACCATTATTATTTTACAATATGCGCACATGATACAAAACACTGTCTATTTAAATATTCATTCACCGAGTAGAAGGCTCCATCGATTAAGAAACATTTAACCAATTTTTTAAATTGTTGTACTGTTTTAGTTGCCTTTATTTCTATAGGCAAGGAATTATAAAATTGCACACCAGTATACACTGGACTCTTGGCATAATGTGTAGATTGTATCAAAAAACGTATAGCCTTTGGCATTAAAATTCATTTCCATCAAGTTAGAGGAATAGGTATTTCATTAAAAGAAATAATTTTGCATTTCCACCAATCCAAGGCAGGAGAGGATGAAGTGAAGAAGGCTGCAGGAAATCTAACTCAGTGATTGAAAAAAGGGTTCAAATTGGCTTACAGTGTGTATTAAATTTATTGAGTTTGAAGCACGTTTTTTGATTTCGCACGTGCATGATTTGATATCTCAAAATATCTTATATGGTCTGAAAAATGATTGAGGTTTACCATTTAACATACAATTTATCTTGATAATCATCATCAATATTCAGTATCTGTATACAGTAAACCCCCATTAATTTGAACCCTCTTCAATTCGAAATATTGATTAATTTGAAGTTGTGAGCAGTCCCCGGCAAATGGAATAGGAAATAGCATACTTGATGGTACGGATAATTTTAAATACACTTAATATGTAACTCTAAGTCGAATTTTGTCCTGTGACACCCCAGTGTATAGTTTATTTCGAAACGATTCAATGGGGCAGCGCACTTCGATGGTTTCCCAAACAACACATTGACATCCGAGGCGGACGTTATGGATGTCCCACGGATGTCCGATGGACATCCGGCGATATCCCACAGATGTCCGTAGGATATCCATATGTCCCAAAATCCGATATCCGCAGGATATCCATAAAATGTCTGTATCAGATATTAATATTATTTCATGCATATTGTTGAAAAAATATATACCAAAAAGATTCCTTCACATGAAATAAAACCTTTACAAGGTGGAAGGACTTAAACGTACAGATGGCACCTATAGATGAACTGGTGGGAGTAGTAACCATTGACGAATGAATGCATTAACGAGTGACTGCTGATTATAAAAAAAAACAAAATTACATTGCAAAAAAATGAATTTATTTTCCGTCTATTACAAAGTCGAACGATATTTCTACAAAGTTTTCTGCCTTACAGCCAAGGGCTTCCTCACTGACTTTGGTTATTTTTCTGGCCCCTACAATATAGAAGTAAAAGGAAATATTATAAAAAAGCAGTCACAGAGTTATTTGACCCTTATGCAATTCCTTTTAAGGTAGACACAGTAAAAAGAGTTAAATTACTCCACTTGGATTTTCTTACAGTCTCTGAAACAAATTTTTTTCATATATTAATATAATTTTCTTATTAAGTACCTGATGATACAGAAACCACTATAGCCAATAAGGTGACTGAAGCTCTTACATACATACAGTAATGTATTTAAATTACTATAGAACTCTTGCACTGCAATTTTGATAAACATCTAGGTACCTTTGAAATAACCATTCATCTGGGTATTCCTTCACAAACATCCGTATCTGGTCAGGGCCCAAGCGCAACATAAACTTTGATGAGGCAAAATTAATCATGAGATTAAATGCTTACTTCCCTCGTCTGATAAAAGAAGCAGTTTAAATAAATAAAAATCATTATAATTTGAATAGGGAAGGTTGTTATGCTATCAAAAAATTGGAGACGTCTTTTCAACAACGAGGTTTCAACCAACTATAACGTTGCACCTGACTAATGGTTGATGCAAGAATTATTAATTTCAATTGGCCTGAAGACACAGACAGCAACACCGGCAAGAATGTTTTTTTCAAATGAACTAACTACGCTGTTGAAGCCTTCACAAGGGTATCTAGGTCCTTTATTTTACATTTAAAAACTAAGTAGAAAAAATTAAATGTCACATAAAAAAACTATTTCTCGGTGATGTGACAATGAAGGCAAGAGAGGAGTTGTTGATGAAATACTAAATTACCATTTAATGAATTTCCTGCTTCCAACAAATTTTATAAGAGCCCTCGAAAACAATCCTGATTTTTTCCTGTTCCCCCAGTCACTGGCCACCCTGTATTCTTGTAAAAACATTAATGAGGAAAATGCTCATGATGTTTTTACCTTCTGTGTAGTCCACCTATTTTTTTTTTAATTAGTGTTTTCTACCAACTATAATGACATTGATGAACCCTGGAAAATAACTCTCAGGGCACAAAATAGATTTTTTTGGGAAAAAAGGGACTAAGTGTCACTTGTGCATAACCAAAAGATAACATGGATAATTAAGTCCAACATGTAATGCTCATACATCATCAAAATATCCACAAATCAAAGTCACAAAAAATTAGTCAAATGACTATTACATCTATTGTAAGACGAAACATCAAGTTTAAGACTAGAAGCAGTCTTTTTTACTTATAAAATACCACAACATTTTGAATAAGGCTGCTTGAAAATTCCAGCCAAGGGGATTACTTTCAAGAATGCGAAGAATCACCAGAGACTATTTAATGCATGGCTAGGAGTCATTCATTTCCTTCTTGTTTAATTTTAAAATTCTTACCAAATATAATATCCTTCATCTCTAGATCCACAAAAACCCTCTTCTTCTTAATGGATTTAATAGGGAAGATTGTTAACCAGCCAGCTGAAGTCTGACGCCACTTCAACCGTTATTGCTGCTCGCAAAATTCGCACAACAAACTCTTTTGCTGAGCTAACCCCAATAAGACCAAGCTCACGCACCTGTGAAATTGGGAAAATATTTTAAACTCCAGTATCATTACAATACAATATTTGGCCAAATAAAACATACAAATGAGTGACATACCAACTGTTTTCTTTGAGAGGCATCACTCAAATTTTCCTCTACGTCCTCCAATTCCTGTAACATTTTGATGGGAAAGTTAACCAAAATACCAGGATCAGATTCTTTATCCTCTTCATCCCATCTTTTTGAGCATGAACCCTTCTCCATAGCTTCCTCTACCCCTCGCAGACACATATCAAGCCCAATGACTGCCCGTTTGATGAAAAGTAATGTTTTCATGGCATCTTCTTCAAATCCTGAAATGACACCATTTTTATGTACACGAAATAAGAAGTGAACTTTTAGTAGATAGTTTCTTAAACCGCGATGATAATAGAACAATTTTCATGTTCAGCAAATTAATGAAAACTTAATCAACAAAAACTTACCTTGCTTCAGTAAAGCTTGGCGATGCATGTCAATCCAACTAGAATAAATTGTGAAGGGCACTTCAGGATAAAAGCAATGAACGTGCAAGCTCGAGTCACAGAAACGGAAAAATTGACGATGGATTTTAAAGCGTTGTGCCAGGTAATATATCCACTATACTTAGAGAATGTATATTCCCTGGTAGCAATTATTTTGTCACATGTCCTTTGGCTTCATTTGGCTCCTATGCGCAAGCGACCCACTCTTCTTTTGTTCAGTGCAGCGCCTCTTGGTATTTAAAACCCGCATTTTTCAAAACACCCAGTTCTCCGTTCTCGTCAAGGTTTCCAGCATGGATTTTGAATCTCTTACTATTTTTTAGTTGTCCTATAGGTTTTGCCGGGTGTACTGTTTTAAATTGGTCGGTTGATTCATGTCTGATTGCAGCGTTATAAGTTAAGTCTAGAGCCACAATTATTCGAATGAATATTATCCATTCCCGATGGAAACTCATTCATGTTAATTTTTGTGTAATAAATATAAGTCCAGAGGAAAATAAATAGAAAGAAACTGGGTGGAAACTAACCGGAAATCTCTGCAATTCCTTACGAAAGTCACAGGTCAATTTAACTACATCAATTCGTTCAAAGAGCAAATAAGTTTATAATTCGTGAACATCATGCTAAATGCAAAGAGTAAAGAATGTAATTCATGATCATAAAGCTAAATTTATTTTTCACGTCTCAATTTAGGAAAAAAATAGGAAATATTATATCGAACGTTCCATAGATATCTTCGTATGGATATTTTGATGTAATATCCATAGAATGTCCACATAATGTTACAGGTTGGACCTAACGTCTTTTGGATATTGGTAACCATTTATGGATATCCATACAACATTGTCTGCTACTTGGGTAGTTTTCTGCTACCCAAAAACGCTATATGCATTCAATTATGATGGAGTCCATAGGTATAATATATTAATTATAATTGTAGATGGAACAGGATCCAAAATGCATATATATAACTTATGGTTTCCTTTAGGTTAAAATTATAAATTATTCATTCTACTTGGAAAGGAAAAGTGCATAATTATTATTGTAGAGGAAAATTTTAATGATATAATTACCAATGCTACATTATAGGTACTTGCATTCGACAGATAACATGTGTTACAATGAGTAGAAACTTGCAGGAAAAATTTCCAATGTCTATTTCAATAATTTTTGCTGTCAGAATTGGTATTTACATTCAGTTGCAGCTTCCATTAATGGAAGGAGTAACTGCATTGTTATTGTGCAAATTTGAATGCAATAATTTTTATAATAATACATTAATGTTATGTAGTTCTGTAACAGTATATCCATGGACATCCCATTTGGACGTTTTTGGGATCATCTGGCATTGGATATCCGTGGGACATCCGACGGATATCCTGAATGCCAGCGGACCTGGATAGGATATGGCGGACATGAATCGGATATCCGTGGGATATCCGGTGTTGTTAGGGTTGTTAGTGCTTATTTCAAAGTCATTGTGATTATGGTATCGCTTTCTTGAGCATAAGTTACTTTTAAGTGTTGCCAAGCTATTTTGAGCATTTGGTTATGCATATGGTGTACCAGGCGCCAGCAGCTGTTTACCCCCAATCAAATACCCCTCGAGTACATACACATCTCGGCTGCTCCATCCCAAGCTTTATTTCCATGCAGTCGCGCCATGACTAATGCCTTCTATCTTCCTTCCGAGCCTCCCTTCCTCGAGTGATGACTGTAGGTTCGCCAGGCATGGTGGAGTAGTATTTTCCGGATGGTGTGATATCCTTTACCCATTTTCCCTGCGTAAGCACTTTCACCGTTTGGTAGCCGCTCCTCCCATCTCACTTCGCGTGCTTCCCCAGATTCTTTTGATTGCCCCGAATCGCTGACGAGTCATGGTTCTCAGCTTTGTTAATGCTTTTCTCATCTACTCTTGTCTCATCTCCCCAAACTCGAATGTGAATCACAATGTAAGGAAGGTAAAATATAATTGGGACTACTTCTGGGTGGTGTCTGTCCGATACTGCATCAGCAAGGTTTTCTTGGGTTCCCTCGTGCTTCTTTCATAGGGCTAAGGAATTCTGGGTTTGTCGCTGACCTTGACGTGATACTCCACCCCTACCCTTCTCTCCCGTCTCCCAAGCCCCTCCCCTGTTAGAAGCCACCTGAGAAGTTAGTGCGTGGGAAAGCGATGAGTGAAATGTAATACTTTTGGTTCGGAGTCATAACTGATAAGTAGGGACCGGAAATAATAGCATCTATTTTTTTCAAAATTAGCATATATTTTTGAAGTGATTAGCATCTTTTTTCCTGAAATTAGCATCTATTTTTTATAATCAAATAACCTTGAATTTAAGTATCAATTCTTAAGCAATTGTTTGCAGAATATGCTAATATATTATTACTTCAATCAATAAATTCGTTTAAACTTATGCAACCCTTTTTATGTTAAATTAATCTGACACTTTGACAATTTTTTTCTAATATAAAAGAAATGAAGAGTTCAAAAAATTGTCACAAAATTTTTAGCTAATTTATTTTAGAAAAAAATTATTACAGTAGAAACTCGAAATTACGAAGTCGACGGGACCGGAAAAATCGCCACTTCGTAATATCAAATTTCGTATGAACGAGTATCTTTCAAAAACATCGCGATGAAGCTATTTTTTTGTTTCCTTAGATTAAGATGTACTCTCGCGACGTACTTGCATGATTTACGAAGTATTATTCATGAAAGTATATTTAAATGTGTATCCATGCCCACAGGGTGCACTCATTGTCAGTTGAACACAACTTATTTGTCGGAGTTTGATTCTTCCTATTTTCGGGATTTCCACCTTTTCCAGCTTTTCGCGGCGGAAATCCCAAAAATCAGAAGAATAAACCTCCTTCCAAGCCCCGCCGAAATTTACATCACGACAACCAACTTTTCGTTCTTTTTTCCAATGAATGATTAGGCAATGAAGCGTCTTTGCACAATTTTCGTGCAGTTTGGACTAAGCCTGTGAAGCTTCTTAGCCCATTTTTCTATATTATTTCCTAACTGAAGAACTCGTAACTTTAGCGTTAGCGATGCATACCAATAATACATAATGTACATCAATAATATTGATTTATAAATACATTACGGAAGTGAGCGACTTGCGCGATCATTTGCACCGGATATTGAAGACTGAAAATAAGATTCTCTCGCGGATGCTATGCGATGGATGCATGTTATGTATTTTGTACAAATACTGATATGCCCGTTAATCTCGCGAAATAACAATCGTTATTCTCCCTTGGATTCATTTAATTTGTGTTTGGTTATTTCCGATACGATGGAGCTTATAGAGGAGTCCAACTAAATATGTACTTCCTTTCAAAAGTAGATTGTACATACAAGCCACACACTTCAACGGCGGAGGCGATACAACTCCTTTTGCACTTCATCGGCTACTAACGATGTTATCACTACAAATCAATAATTTTCGTTTTCCACTATACTATGCGAAAGCTTCATTTGTGTCTCTATTCAGATTAGGTCGCCTGCTCTTCATTCATTAAATCTCAGGATCCATTTAAAGAATCAATATTGAACTAAAATTTGGGATATTTTTTGTTTTTGTTTTCCCTCTGCTTTCGATCAAGCAAGGAGATTTTTGTCTGAGCATTGCAGCTCCAGGTCAGGCCACGCTCCAGGCCGGAATCAGCTGTCTCCCCCTCCTTTCCCCGTCATTGCGGGGGTTACTCACCCTCCACCATTCTCCCTCTCACAAAAACAGCTACGCGACCCATGGTCTCGGAGTATCGTGCGTCACTTGAGACGTGGATCTACCTAGCAGCCAAAGCCAAGAGATTCACGCGAGGAATAAACATCGAATGAATCATCGGCTTTACGCCGAACTGTCACATCTTATCTTCCTCCTCCCTTACATCGACCGGTTGCATCAGCGGAGAGGGAAGACATGCTTTTGGAGAGTGGGGGGCTTTTACTTAAAGGGTCCAACAGTTGGCATGGGGGGCCGGCAGAGTCAGCGTGGGACATCGCATCCTGACCTAGTGTTGAGGGGATGGGATGGAGGGGCCACTCGAAGGGGCCTGATCTCCTGGGGGGCCGGAACGGGGGCTTCGGTGTGAAGGTGATGGCTCGTGCCAACCTTGAAGAGCCAGGAGGGGGGGACACAGAGACTTGAGGGGAAATATGACCAGTATGGGAGAGAAGGGAAGCGTTTGATAGTTTTGCCGGAAGTGAGAAAGGTGATAGAGAAGAGTAAGCCGCCGTTTTAGAGCAACAGAGATGGAAAGCAGGGTGAATTTTCCTGGTGGGGATTGCCGGGTGGGGGGAAAACAATATGGGAATGTGCGGGCATTTCTATTTCGTATTTCCTTAATTTCCGGTCCATTCGGGCAGTCTTATAAAAGGGAATCAGTGAATAAGAATTGAAGAAGAAATACGACAATCGAATGAATGTGTATTATAAAAAAATACTTCAGCTCTTCTGTCGAGAGAATCACTCAATGAACAAAAAAAAAGTTATTTATTTTTGCGCTTAGCTTCGCTCCATCGTCGCTCCCACCATGGCCTCTCATTTGGAGAAATGCAAACTGAACTGGGAGTTGACATCATTAGCAATTTGGAATCGATTTAATGCATCCCAAGTTAGAAAAATTTCATTCTTATTAGGAGAAATCAGGACTTGGTCATTTTCGTTACAAGCCTCAAGTTCGTTTCTTTGCAAGATCGTGATCTATCGATTTAAATTGCTGGGGGTTACAGCCAATAAACTGCCAACTTGTGATAAGTAATGTTTCAACGCACCTTCCCTAAGATCCTGGCCAATTCGGTGTCCTGTTCTGCACTGGTAGGTAATTCCCACCCCCCATGTCCTCCCGAGTAGGAGCAAGTAGGAGTAGAGGGAGTAGATGCAAGTGCTTCCAATTGGGCTACGATGCTAACGAGGTTTCATGATCCCTCTCCGACAGCGTGACTTTCAGCATCTCATAGGATGGTTCCACTTATCCTCTTCTTATTTATATCTCTAATAAGGATTAAGCTACAAATCCCTTATTTAATTCTCAATCAATCTGCAGGATCGCAGCTGAGCTCTCGTTTAGAATATTTTTTCAATCACTGGGTTGAAGCGAAAGGGGAGAAAGGTACCTACACCATTTTCTGATACAAATATGTATGGGTGCTTGAGCGTTTTTTCCCTTTGATTATGCATGCACCCAGCGCTAGTCATACTTTAGAATTAATGTGCGTAAAAGTAATTGGTCGTATGAATCAAGCGAACTCGTTTTCCTTGGTTTTCTTGGCTGTTGGCGACGAAAGAAGGGAAGGGCAATGCCTTGCTCGAAGTCTACATCAAAACGCTTAATTAGGGCGGGAAATTAAACCTGATTCTTTCGATGATAGCTATTACCAGCCGGAATAATTATACCTTGGAGCAAGGTTGAGTGTAATCAGTCTGAAATAGTGCGAAAAAAAGCTTCTTTGGGTTATATTTACAACTGAATCTACCGCTCGAACAATACAGCACCATCTCCGATACATGTCATAGTTTTTGAGCTCACACGCGAAGCAAACAAATGCTGTACCAGGAATATTCATAATGGATTAATGCTTGGGAAAACCGGTAGCAAAAAATGCCAGGGATCATGAGAGGAAAATGCTGGTTGTAGCAATTAGTCTCTCGCGGGCGAGTATATCCGTACACGATTAATTTATATTTTTTACTCGTTGGCAACTCTGTGGACTCGTGGTAACAAAGCCGAACACATTTTTAGTCCGATTGGTCCCATATTTTATGTGCTACGATGCCTACGATTCAAAGTTGTTCTTAAGGTCTGGTTTCACTGGGGCGTCCAGCAGCCACGTCCAACCTGTCGCGGCCGGGTGGTTTCCTTCAGGCAACTACATCCCGTTCCCGCGGCTGGACGATGTGGGAGAGTGTGGATTTAGTTTAATTACGAATTTGTAATCGCTTTGTGTTTCCTGACAGTGAGTTGATTTAAAGCTGAAGTGGATGGTGAAGATTTAGTTTTGTTGGAAGACGAAGAAAAGGACGATCAATGTTGCAAGTAGTTTTAAAAAAAAGAGCTGGAAAGGACGCGTAATATAAAATGCGAAGAGAGGAGAGTAGAAAAATCACCAAAAATTGGGACTGCCCGACTAGGCGTCCGCGTCTCGACTGCTCTCGAAACAGTCGAGACGCAGACGTCGGGCATCAACCGTCGAACTCGCCGGCCGAGACGTATCAGTGAAACTGAACCCATTTTATATAGATTGGATGAGTACGGCAGTGACTTCCGGCTGCTGGACGCGGACGCTGAACGCGGCCGCGGGATGCCCCAGCGAAACCACACCTTTATTATTGTAGCATTGAGAAATGAAATATCGTTCAGGTAATACATTCAGTGCATAACGTATTCGGCGACGATGATTAATTAGATGTTTAACTCTGACAAGGAGCGCCGGAAAACGTTACTGTGATCCATCACTATTCGTATAAACGAGTAACTTTTTCACGTCGGGACCAAGATCCGAGGTTCGTAATTTTTAAACTTCGTTATTTCGTAATATCGCGTACTGTTACATACACTAAGATATCCTTTTGGTCGGGACCGAAGATTTTGCTTCGTAAAATCAAAATTTCGTAATTTCGAAGTTCGTATTTTCGAGTTTCTACTGTATTTCAAAAAATTGTCTCCTAGTTTTCCACTGTTTTATTTTAGAATTAAATACAATGTCATGCTGAAACTCACCGATCATGTCAAAGATTGTTTTCACGTTCAATTACATAGAAAGGAAGCCAGTCTTAGGAATGGGGAACTTGTGCAAGTTAAAAGAAGGGAGACTTAAATGCCCGTTTATTTAGTTTCTGTGGGCTTGGAATTGAATCGATTGGATTTTTACTGTTTTTTTGTAACTGTATGTATAAGTTAAAATCTTGCTCATAATTGAAAATACTGTCAAGAGTTCTAATCTGCACATTCTAGAAAATCCCACTGTTTCAATTTTCTATGAATTGCCGGTGTTAAGAATTTTACACATTATTTTTCGCTACATATTCTTTTTTCATTTCTTTTTCTCATTTATGAGTTGTATATATGCAGTGCGACTTTGGATATGTTTTCTTTGTAATTTGTCCTTGTAATGCATGTGTTATTATATATGAAAACTATATAAATAATTCATTATGTAAATAATTGGTTTATTTACTGATGTGATATAATAAAATATTACTTAAAGTACCGGCAAATTAATGCTATAATAATGTTAAATTCAAATTATGATATAATTACTATGTTTACATTGGTTTCAGAAGGAAGAACATGTCTAAAAATATAAATTTAGTTTAAAAACGTTTAAAATAAATATGTGTAATAGATTTTTGTTCAGTGTGAATGTTTAGAACTCTAGTGTTACTTAATATTTTATTGGGGCAAGGGCCTAGCCATGTTGAAACACCGGTTCCCATCAGAACACCGAAGTTAAGCAACGTTGGGCCCGGACAGTGGTTGGATGGGTGACCCTCCTCCATACCTGGACCAGGCGTGGATGGAGAGGCGAAACTCCCTCCAGACCACCGGGAGATATACCCAGGTGGTCTGGAGGGAGATATACCCAGACCGGGAAGGTTAGAGGGAGGACACTCTCTATACCTGGAATTGGGGGGGTTGGGGGAGGCCAACCCTCCATACCTCTACCGTGATGCTCTTGTCCCCTGTCTGCAAGTGGCAGACAGGTATGGGGTTGGCACAATGGACCAAGAAAGGTCTAAGTGCCCGGGCTCCTGATGAAGGCCCCCCCGACTAACAATCTAATATTTTATTATTTATAGCAAATTTCACTCTTTATATTTCAATTTTTACGTATTTGTTTCCGCCCCTGGGAGTCTGGCAACATGCTTTCAGAATTTTCCTGTAATCCATTTATTCATGGTAAAAATGGCAGTAAAACCCCATGTAAGGAAATTTTTTGGAGTAAGGACCCTTATTGCCATTGTTTTTTGGAGCCTTGTTATACGCCGTTAATCCTCAACATAGTGAACGGGAGCATAATATTTCCATGAGGGGGAAAATTATTTAATATCCATAAAAACTCAGAACTCAAATTTATTTTCCTCTCTGAGCGTATATATGAAGAAGAGATCCCTATCGAGGGGTATGTGTGCCTGGGCTCGGCATTCCAAGCTGTGGTGGCATGTACCACCGGTGGTACACGATGGCCTTGAAGCCGATCTCCGTGCACCACCACGACCGGTGGGTCATGATGCCTGTGATGAGAGACGGCCATGACCCACCTCACCGTGCACGCCGTCATGAACCTTTTAAAGGTGGGCCTTCGTCTTACTTCCACGAGTAAACAGTGAAGATAGGAAATGTCACCGGCCAGCACTTCTGCTTACTGACAAAGGAGAAATGAAATTCGCAACAACGCTCCTCTGCTTATTGCGCGGTATAATCAATTCACATATGTGTATATTATTACATTTAAGTTGAAAATAGGCTAATTTGTTGCGTTCATGTGGTAATAATCATAATTTTAATGGATAAAAATGGGATATTTCACAAATAAAAACATGAAAAGATATTTTTCTTACCATTTCCTAATAGTTTTTTGTATTCATAACCTCATTTTGCATATTTATTAATTTTGCAGACATTTCGCTTTTATCCCTAATTTTTGCAGAAAATTTGCGTTTATTGCAACTTGCGATTTTTTCTGGTCCCTACTGATAAGTGACTTTCAGCAGGTAAGGATGATGATGCAGCAGTTCTTCATCATAGAAAAGTCTTGGGGGAAATGGGCAGACAGCAGGCTGGTAAATTTAATGGTCTACGGCAAAAATTTTGGTGACATGGAAAATACACCTTATGTGATATTAATGGACACATGCCCAAAATCATTCATTTAGTTTTTATTTTCCAAGTGATTGCTTCTGATAGTGCATACTTCTCCAACTTTAACTTGAATCTGATAAACAAAAAGAATTTCGTCAATCAACTCCTCATTTTAGTGCATATTCTTTGCCTCTTTATCAATAAATATAGCAGTGCGGTGATTATCTTGGAAAATACGCGATCTTTTTCGTTAATTTTTGGAAAGTACGTTTAGTTCGAGCCTGGATAATTCAAAGTCCAATTTGTTTGGTCCCATGAACTTCGAATCAATGAGATTTTACTGTAATGCAATCCTAATAATAATCAAAGTATACTAAAATGCAATCCTGATTTTTTCCTCTGATTTTTGTTTTAGGCAGCTGATTCCTTTGTGAAGAATACCATCAGAGAAATGTTGACTGCTCCTTTTGTCATAAAATTTGCAGGTCAATTTCAGCTACTTAGGGATTCTCAATTGATGTATGAAAGCCTGTGCAGCATCACTGCTAGTATGGATGAATACATCAATGATACATCTCTTTCATTCCCACGGTAATTTCCTTCTTAATCAAATAATGAAGAAATATTTTTAAGATGTATGTTTAGTATTATAAGCATTTGGAACAATGATAGATGAACACTATAAATAATACTCTTTAATGTGTAAGTCATTTTCACCCATCGATGAGGTGCTTTGAGTTGGTTTATTAATACAACGAGGTGTCTTTTACCGGCATTATTGTGACCTCAGTGATGGTGAATCGTGGATTTTTCCAAATCATGAGTGTTGTTCAGTTGCATAAGTTTTTAAAATTCAGAAGTATTTATTAATTTTTCAGTTGAAAAGTGTATTATGAATTTATTTTATTGATCTAATTGTTACTCATAAACTGATCACTAAACTTGTTTATATATTCACAAACAAATATTTAATTTAAGCACTACGAGTGAACATTTCAAGTGAAAAGAGATTTCTTTGGCATATGATGCACATCTTTTATAGCCCTGCTCAGAATCAACTATTCCCTTTTTTCAATTAAAAATTCAAAATATGGGCTCACTATTAAAATCCCAAGTAGCAATATCTTATGAAAAAATTATTTTAAAATTATTGCAAAAATATTTTAAAATCATTTTAAAATTATTTTGAAAACATATTAGCTCTCTCTTTTTATGCTTTTAAAATCTTTTTTTCATCATTTTAAAATGATTTTAACATAAGTTTTAAATAAGTGTAACTCTTTAAGAAGCTACCCAGTAAACACAAAATGCTGCAGATGCGCATCTGATGTGCTGCGCAGTAGCGCTGCAGCTACCGCGAAGGCACTGCTGCAGCGCGTCTAGCACTCCTAAACTTCCCTTTTTTGAATGTCGGATGCGCTGCAAATGGGTGTCAGGAGCACTACACAAGCGTGTCACGATTGCTTCAAACTGCAAAAAAAAGGGTACAACCATTTTTTTTAACTCTCTCCGGACCATATAGGAATAATTTCAATTTAACATTCACGATCGCTCCTGCTCATACTACCTAAATATTGTCTACCTGACGACCTACGTCAAAACCTACTTACAACTGAAGTAAGCGATTCAAGAAAGTTGTATATATACGGCCATTCCCGTGCGTAAATGTGTTCGCGAGAACTAACTTTTAAATGTCAATGCCATGATAGTTTGAGGAAACGTACCATTCAATCAAACTACGGCGTTGCATTGCTATTACTTTCAGCCGCGACATATTTGGCACATCCAAAACATCCGGGCAATAACAATACAGCAATGTGCAATACAGTACACTTGTCCTGAAGTGTCAAAATTCGACATTTAATATTCCAGTGTATGACATCTAACATGGAATTTGATGTCATCGAAAGTGAATACGATCATAATTAATGGAAGTGTTCGAAAATATGATTTTCAATAGCTATCTCAATAGAATGTTTTCGCCACTCACCAAAAAATCCCACAATAATGGCTAAATTACCGTTACAGTTGTAGGAATTGGCTGTGAGGTTATTATTACTTATCTTCGGTATTTACGAGAGTTCCATTTAGCAAGTGATTTTTCAGATCCCGAGAGCTCTCGCTATATAGGGCTTCTACTGCATATGCTAAGGTTAGGTGTAACTTGTGGTGGAGGAATTGGACTCTGATGAGATGCAGTTGTGGAAGTGTGCATCAGGTAACGAGACCAAAGTCTCAGAAGTTACATGCACGGCAAATTTTTCCACTCAACATAGCCGCAGATTCCTCGGGATGAGTGTAATACGTTGGTTGCCATCATAATTTTAAACATTGCAAATGAGATTGGCAAAATGCTGCCCCGTAGGTATAGTGTTCTTTAGGTTCACATTAGTCTCGGAAAATTTTTTTGTGGTTATGTAGTTTACTACATAGTTCATTCTAAATATGTATATATTCAAACCACAAGCTTACTACTGCAGAGTAATTAAAAATCTTACAATATCCTTGTTTTATGCCTTTACTAAAAATCAATTCTAAAAGAACCATCTTGGTGGTAATCATCAAAGTTCTTTTATTATCTAGCGCTCATCAAGTCCGCTACTGATTTGATTTGAAATGTTTTTCCTTGTGTGCACAGGGTCTGAAATGAAAGCAAGTGTGTACTGTAGTGTTGCAATCTGAGCAATGGGACTAAAGTAATTGGAAGTGCATTCACAATGTGCTCTATTGAATAGGATTGCAATTACTTTTTGTCTCATTTTGAGTTAATATTATTTTAATTTTGCTTTAAAGTTATGAAAATTTTTATTAGTTTGTTTCATTAAGTCTGTCGACTAAGTTGACTTGTATGGTACGTTAGGGAAACATTTCATGCCATTCAGGTGAAATATTGCTGTGCAGTGTAATAAAATAGTGGAATAATGGATTTTAATTACTGTAGTGAAAGCTTTCTGAATGATTTAATTTATGATTTATGGAATCCGACCAAATAATAGGAATGAAAACTTTATGTAACTATGTAATAGTAATTCAGAGATTAACTATGTACTTCTAAATATTCATTATGCTTATAAATAATGTTGTGGAAATATTGTGCTGGCTCAGCTTGTATAAATGAAAATACATTTTCATCATATCGGGATAAAGTTACATTGATGGATGCATTTCCATTTCAGTTTTTTTTTCATATCCAATGAAGAAATGATGGATATCCTGACACATTCACATGATCCAACATTGATTAAGCCATACCTCAGCAAGTGCTTTCCTGGAGTATATAATTTGAAATTTGATAATGACATGAATATTACATCACTTTTAAGCCCAGAAGGAGAAGAGATTCCTTTGAAGGCAGCTATCAGTGTTAAAGATTTTGGGAATAGAGCAGAGAAGTGGATGACTCAGGTGAAGTTAGCATCCTTAATGATACAAAACATTTATATTCATGTTTAGTTAGAATTTTTGAGGCCAAAATTTTGGGTAGAACTCAAGAGGTCAAACTATACATCAATTATGCCTTTGACTGTTAAAAAAACTTAGCTCCAAAAATTTGGCCTGCCTTTATTCTACCATGAATGTAGCCTGATTTTGGGAGTGAGGTTAACCTATGGAAAAAAAATGAAATAAAGTCCATAACTAAGATCATTCAATGTACCTACTTTGATTAAGGAATCTAAGGAACTGGATTGAACCCAGTACTAGGCAAGCAAGACAAACTGGTGATTGTACTATTCAAAAGATTTTTACAGCTTTCAATATGTATTTGTTTTTCATGTAACATGGTAAAGCCTTGTAATTGATATTGCAAGTAATGTTCCAGATGGTATATACGGGAGACCATATCTTCATTCCCACAGTGAGCCCTCCATCAGCCTCGTGATAGGTGCTGTAGTTTAGGCAGTTGTTAAGTGTGATTCATCTTGATTTTTTTTGCTTTTGCAGAAGTAGGTTGATGTTCCAGAATCCATCTCGTCTCTCTAGGTGCTGAGAATGTTTTTACTTTACACTTCTCCTGCATTGCAGCAAGGGTTTAAATCTGGTGAACATAAGTTATAATAAGATCAATGTTCTTGGAATAGAATTCAGTTGCTCTGGTAGCAGTGTTTCTTAGTGAAGTCAAACCGTTGAGACCATAAACTTCTCAGGGTTTGGAGTAGATATCACTTAGGGAACACTTAATGGTATTGAAACACTTGGCCATTTCTACAGACTTAAATGTTCTCTATATTGTAAAATGTATCTCTTAAAAATTCACATTTAACCTTCCGGCAGGCACACGAGCGGGTGCGTTGTGTACGCAGTACACAAAGACGGTAACAAAGAATAAATTAGGTGTTTTGTTATATAATGGTTAATTTATCATTGGTTAGCTATATTATTTATTTATTTAAATAACTGTTCACATTTCACATACTTATTTTTATTATTACATATTTTAATAGCTGTCTAGCTTACCAAAGAAATTTGTTCCTCAGCGTCTTGTAGGCACAAAAGACAAATGACAAAGACTCGTTAATGTATTTTGCTAACGTATTTACCACAAACAATATCACAGTAAAAGTGTTATTTACGCATAGCTTATATCTCCCTCTTTTCGCAAAATTTACGGGAGAAGTAGTTTTTACTTGAGAGTGGTAGCGCTTCAGGTATGCTTCCAATCGGACTGCGGAGTCAAAACTGTCGATTTTGACACTAAATGCCCCATTTTGAGACCCAAGGCTGGATCGTTGCTGAATATTCTTCTTCAATTCTGTTCTTTATCATACCATGTTCATTGAATAGACAAAATATGAGTTAATCCCAGCTATATTCAAGAAAACAAAGTAACATGCAAGTGGTGGGCCATGGGCTACGCAGATTTTATCAACTATGTTTACTGCACCTTTATTTTCATTTTAATGTGCTATAATGTTTTATCTGTTGGTAGCTGCATTGATGTCATATGAGTCATACGTTGTCAGCATTCGAATGATGGCTTGGAGTCTTGGTACACATAACACGAGGGTCACGTTTATTTAGAATCCAAGCATTGAAATATATACACCTAGCTTCGTTTGGCAGAAATTCGTGCAGGATTTCTTGCTTGTTTTTCAGAACCTCTCGCTAAATGTAATTTTTATCCTGTGAAAATATTGAGCTTATGTATAGTGTACCAATTGTAAGTGGGAAGAGTTCTGTTTTCATTTTCTAATGACTGCACGAGACTTTTGACTATAACTGACGGTGAATTCCATACTTAATATTTTCCATCCATTTGCTGCCCGCATTTGAGTTCTCTATTGCCAGAGTAAAACAATTTTGCATCACATTGTGCCAAACACTCAGGCACTACCTTGCTGGATTGCTGGGAATGAACTGCAAAAAGCTATTTCGATGTCTGAATGGATGGAACATTTCTTCGATAGCAATGTAATTGCTTGTCTTGTAATCTTTTATGTAGTCACTCAAAAATCAATCTAAAACCGACCGTATTTCCACGAGTTAGTCTGCATTTCTTGTAGCCTTCCTGATGGTAGAATCTTCCACATTGGAGACCTTACGACAGGAATCTCCTATACCTCACGGCAATTCTAGTTGCCACGATTCCACTTCCGTTTGTATATCGTAGTTCTAGAATATTGTTACGATGCAGCTATATGTTTTATGCCTACCAGAAATGCACTTATTCTTCATCTTCAGAGACTCTTTCCAAATTGCTGTACAAATCGTCCTTTTCTACTTCATCTACTTCGTAATCAGAACCATCATTGTCGACGGCATTGTCTTCCTTTTCCTCCTCGTCGGAGTCCAACAGAAGCCTCAAGTTGATAGTTTCTCGGCTTCAATTTGGAACACTAATAATTTTGAAATTATTTTCACTAATGTAAAATGTATTGGTGCATAATTACATCATATTTATGCAAAAAAAGTAACTCATTCTCTGATATAAATTAAGGAATACAGGTAAATGCACTTACGAAGATATTGTTTTCATGATTACAGCAGGCCTCCGCAACACATGCAATATTTTGCTTCTGGTGAAAACTATTGCCACATAAAAATATGAATAGATAATCAGTAACTTGCAATATTTGTTGCCAACTATTGTTAACGATAAAAAAGTCAATATCTTGTAGAATTACAAAAAAAATACGAAGACCTTGATTGTTCATTGATTCGACAGCCCTCGTAGTGCACAACATACAGACTTCACGACGCGTTTCACTTTCTTTTTCCCCAAAGAAATGTTTCTAAGAAAATAATTTCTGTACACTACGAAGGCTATTTGTACAAATGAGGAATAGAAAAGGGTCCCAAGTTGCTCCCACTATGGTAAAATGGATTAAAATGCCGTAAACCGACCGCCGTGTACTCAGTACACATACGTGCCTGCCGGAAGGTTAAATAAAGAAAGAAGCTTAAATCTTTTAAAAAGTGTCTGACACAGCCACATAGAAGTTTATACAGGCTCAATATCAACTACTTTTTAATACTTTGGAAGTTTTTAAAAACTTGATTGGCCACTGGCCTTAAAAGAAAACTCTTTTTTCTCAAGCATGCTCATGCCCCATGTTTTGTAATCTGATCTGCAGAAAACGTCTGCAAGAAGGTAGACATCAAAACCAAATGATTGAATTTCATTAATTTTATATGCGCAGAAGATAAATGCCAGTCACTCTCAACAGCATTCATTTTAGGTGCTTGATTGTGCATTCACTGAATGCTTTGATGCAAAATGTTGCAGTTCATGTTTTTCATCTTGTTTAAGAAGTCTTAGTCAAGCAATTTTTGTTACTTGTAGAACTTGTCAGCATGGTGTGTGACTGCCTCTTTGTTTTCAAGCCTCTGGAGTAACAGATGATAAAGGCACCAATCCTAGAGTTACTACTTCCAGACTTTGGACGCGGCTGCGTTCATAGGATCATTGAAATTGGTCTTGCATTTTTTTTAAACAGGTGGTTTCATTCAGGACATGGTTTTATCCTGAATATAGTATCAATTAATCCTAATTTTTTTGCTGAAAATGAACTCATTTAATGAATTTTACTGGTTATAAATTGTTGTTGATCCATATTTAATCCACCCTGGTATTTGGAATGAAGAGTTGTTAGTAGTTGCTTGACAAGTGTTATATCTTTAAGTTGATGGTCACTCTTTTTTATAGTACAGTAAAATCCGGTTATAACGCAGGTCTCCGGGGACGTAATTATACATGCGTTATAGGCAACCCGTGCAATTCTGAGAAAGTTCGTGAGATAAATAAAATCCTGAATGAAACCACCAAATTTATTAAAGGAATACAATATTTTGTTTTAATTTTGTTCATGCTTTATTAAAAAGTTCTATTTTTTTTCATTTGGCCTGAAAGTTGACAGCTTTTTGTCAAATACATCTTTATTCCAAATTTTCCAGCCCATACACTGCACTTTTTTAACTCCTAAATGTGCTCTAAAATCAGCCTGCGTCTTATGGGCTGAGGGTATGACTTTGTCCTCTAAGAGGCACTGATTCCCTGGGAAAAATACAGTAGACCCACGGGTTACGGTGGTAATCCGTTCCATAGGACCGATTGCAATGTGAATTCCATGGTAAAGTGAATCATTATATTACCGGACGATTGATCGGTTTAACTACATTATCACCAGTGCATTCAGTGATACACAATGATATGATGAGATACACAATGATATGATGAGGTATGAAATATGCTGGAACGAAATGATTAAAAATGTTATTTAACCAATATTTATACTTTAATAAGGTGTTGTAAATTGTCAACACATCAAATATCATTGCATGAATATGCAAGGTGCAACTCGCCTCCGTACTCGCCGTCTAACTGCGAGCCAATCTGAGCAACTTAATATTTAACCACATTTTAATATTTGCGACTTAATATTTAACTGCATTTTAATATTAGTGACTTAATATTTAACCGCATTTTAATATTAGCGACTTAATATTTAAGGAACCATATCACTTTGTTGGTGGGTAATGTGCTCTAGCATTAAGTTACTCTTCAGTGGAAACTCTCATATTTTTACAAGTTGGCAAAAAAATTATGTCTCTATAATGGCTAATGAAAGCCTTAATTTATTTACCTAATTAATTATTTGTCCCAATTATACACAAAACAAACTGCACACTAGGTGAGTTTATATAATCATTCCCAAGACTGAACTTAAGCTTATACCGCCACTTCAGCACAAAGCGTACCAATCCAGCAAGTGGTTGTCAAAACCCAATGCTGACTAACGCGTGTCGTAAAATGCCCAAATAAATTAAGAAGGATCATCTATGCCAGAATGCAATTATTTGTGATTTGAGATACCTGAAAGTATGCATGTTTTCACAACATGAGTTTCTTGTTGTAATGACAGCCAAACATAGACTGAGATGGAGTTGCGTATTTACTAAATTAGAATACTGCGTGGGAATGCGTACCTTACCATTGCGATTGGCAAAAAAGCTCAGTGTACATATTTTCAAGCACAAAATATGGTGATATGAAGTAAATGGACGTTGAAAATCACGATTTGCATCACTGCTTACGTAAAAATTGAGTAGAATAACCACGGTGATGAAAAAATCAAAAGTTAACAATGGTGAGTTATTTTTTTATGGATTTTTGTATTTTATGCTAATAATTGTGAAAAGGCTTATCGGAGGCTACCGCATAAATAGAATCATCTTCCACGGTCAGCAAAGCTTGGTAAATATTTGGGAACTGCATAAAAATGACTGACGGGATGCCGTGTTGGGAGTTTCTTCTTTGTAGTCGATTCGTATATCACGGATTATCATGGGAAACCCCCGCGTTAAGAACTCAGTTACCCAAAGCCCTCTAAACATGCCGCAGTTGATGACGAAAATCAGAACATACTAATTTGTAACGTTTCTGCCGAACAATGATGGATCTGAAGCGAAGTTACTATCGTACAATGAAGCATAGTTGCATGAAAGTATGAAATGTCTCGTGATAAGTTCGATCCTAAGCTAGTGCAAAAGGAAAAGAACTGAAAATTTTGGAGGAAAAACCCAGACCCGCAGTATATCCGAAACCGCGTTATTCTGAGATGCGCTGTAACTGGATTTTACTGTATTTTCTTTTAAACTCAGAGGAGATATTAATTCAAGTTCCCATCACTTTCAACTAATCTATTCATGTCAATTTAATCCACTTTATTTCATGTAGCTTGAAGCTGAAATGAGGTCTACATTGAAAGAGATAATGAGGGAAAGTGTGAATGATTATCCTACTATGGAAAGAACTGAGTGGTTGAAGTGCTGGCCAGCACAAGTTGTTGCATGTGTATCACAAGTGTATTGGACAGCCTATATCTCTGAACAATTTGAGATCAATGCTAGTTGGCAAATGGTTGAATCTCAGCTAGTGGTAAGTGTGATTATTCTTTTATGATTTATGTGAATCTATAGAAATATTGATTTCTTGGCCATTGATTAATTACATATATTCATGAATTGCTGTGTCTCTTGTTTCCATTTTTTTTAAGATGGTGAATAAGTTTTGAATACTTTTTGCTGAGTGATAACTCGACCCATGTTTATTATTTTTTAGTACAGGCATCCCTTGCTTAACATGAATTCATTTAGCATGATGTTTGCTATAAAACGAATAACCATTTGTGAATACAGCAGAGTGCCAATTATCTCTCATATGACGATCTGTCCATCAACTACTCCCCCTCCTCTTCCTTTCCATCCCCTCGTCTCCTCACCCACCTCTTGCTACCGCTACTGTTCATGGGGAGTGGCCATGTTGTAGTCCACAAAATTGCTACATTTCGCCTGCAAAAATGGTTCTTCTTGCAGCAGCTTATACAATTACGAACATGACATTGTTGCAATACGGTGATTCCCTTGAATCTGTGCTATGCATCCGGGTGGCACCCATGTTAGTGCGTCCTGGGCGAGCAAGATTATATTGCTTCTGTGGCCATGTTATATTTGATAACTTTCCTTCAGCAAAATTATTAATTCAAAATGTCTATCCTTCACGAAAGGGAAATTGTGTAGTGCTAGATATTTCCATGCAGTTGAAGATTATTGATAGTGCATCATAGGGAGAGTTAGTAACTAATTTAGTAGTGCACTCCAGCAGAGGCATTGCTACAGTGTGCGATATTTTGAAATATACAAGAGAATCCATCATAATCAGATTGCACAAATGGTCTTCAAAATCACAAAAATAATAAATTACAGCAGTTGGCACGTTCTTGAAGGAACCCGGGATTCTGAACGTGGTAACCAGAAAAACGTGCAAAATAGGGTAGGCATTCCATGCAGTCAAATTCGTATTAGTTGGTGGCATAACTTCCAGGGGAATGTTAAACTGCCATTCATTTTAGCTCATACTGTAGATAACTGGTGATCATTTGAACTGGAAATTATTTGAACTTATTTATTACAATCGACTGATTAAGTACTTAGATAATGCAAATGCATTATCCGATTGTCAATGGGGATTTAGAAAAGGAAGATCAACAGAATCAGCTCTGCTCAATGCAATGAATTTCGTGACCAGTTCTCTTGATAATGACATAAAGTTTTTTGCCTTATTTCTGGATTTTTCCAGTGCATGGGTGATCCTCCTATGTAAGTGCCATAGATCAGGCATCAGAGGTATAGCACTGGATTGGCTAGCGTCATACGTGTCAGGTAGTACTAAAAAAGTTGAAATACCTTGGGAAACGAGAAATACTTGTCAGACCCTTTGAAGATCACAACAGGTGTTCCACAGGGATAAATCCTGGGCCCCATTCTTTATTTACTTCATGGAAATGACTTACCTACACTAATTTAAAAAAGCAGTGTAAAACCAGTGTTATTCGCTGATGATGCGAGTTTTATCATTTCACATGACAACATCAAAGGGTTCATCATAGGATATTCAATTCGATATATGGTAATTTTCATTCTTTCTCTAAAAACGATAATAGATTAGATACTTATTCTTTGAATCTTTTCTTGTCCAATTATAGAATCAACTCAGTATCAGGTAGCATCAATGCTTCTCTCAATACGATGCTAGTGTCGATACTTATTCTTTGATTCTTTTCCTTTTCTGAGTATTGATACATTCACAGTATTGCATATCCTTAATGATGGGCATGTCCAAAAATATTTCAAAGTGGTATATGTGACTGCAACACAAAAAACTGAATATGAGAGTTTTTGACTATCCTTGGAACAAAATTCGGAACCATTGGGAAATGGTGAGAACGAAACTATTGGATGTGTGTAACTGAATTCGGAACGATTCCTTTTCATTCCTTGGAGCTTTCATTCCCAATATTATCATTCCTCTTTCTGTTTGGTTCCACAAACTGAAACTTTATCTGAACCCACTCTGAACTGTTCCGGAACCATGGGTTTAGTTTAGTTTAAAATCCCTGGTTATAACCACTTTGTCAGAGGAGGTAACAGAAGCTGTATACATGTTTGGCTAAGCAATCAATATGTAAGTGAGCCATGGCAAGTGAAGATAGGACATAACTAGCATCATATGCTTGGGAATAGGGTTGGTCAGTGACCTTGACTCGTTTGCTTTAAGATCAGGCTGAGTAAGAATCCGTTCAATTATTATGTAGGGAGGGAAAGGGATTGGGTTCCTCCAGCTCTGCTTACATTGTCTCATATAGGAAGGTCTTGGGGTCCAAGATCATCTACCATAAGATTTTGTTTACTTCTGAGACCTAGCTTGTGTCACTATTTTCTTAATCGTCATCTCGTTGTTATAGTGCTGCAAATAACGTGCAGTGTCCCTCAAGGAGGGGTTTTTAAAAATGTGAGCAGGTCTATATGTAGTTATGGTATTCAAAGTGTGACAAACAGTGGTTATTACCAGGTCTGAGTTCACTTGTAGCTAAAATTACTTGATTGCCATCGAGGTATATGGGTGTTTAATCCATTCTGCCATGGGCCAAAGAATCCAATCTTATATGTTACGAGGTGAGCACTGACAAGATCTGTCCAAAAATTTCACCTGGCGTACTCTCACCATGCTCTGATAGTGCCTTATTTCTGCACTAGAAAAAAATACGGCAATTACCTTTTGATAGTTTCTAGTTTATTTTAAAAGTTTCAGAGACCAATTTCTGTGATCACTTTTCGACCCCATAGATATCCATGCCTAGGTTGGTTATAACTTGTGGTGGACGAATCAGACTACGACAAGCTGCACTGGTGGGTGCGTCAGCTAACTTAACCTGAGTCTCAGAAGTTAAAAAAAAGTGCAGTAGATTTTTCCTGGCAACATAACTGCTGGTTCCTTGGGATGAGCGTACTGTGTTGTGATTGCTTCAATTATGAATTGAAGCACTTACTGCCAGGTAAATACCATGAGTAGTATTATGCAAAAAGGACACATGTGCATCTGAGGATGTATCCACAGGGGAATGCCTCGCAAATTGACGGACACATTAAATGCATGTTTTAGACATACATTAGTTTTACTTAGTGAAATATTTCGAAGAAGTAAATGATATTGATAGGCTGTTGATCAAAATGTAGGAAAAAATATAGGATTTAATAAAATACATGCTAAAGGTTCTGCTTGCTGCTGCCGATTGCCGCTGAAAGTAGAGCTACAACTATTGGAATATTGAACTACATAGTTCAGATGGGCTTTTTCACCAAGTAGTTGTAAACAAATTGTTTAAACAAATTAAAATAATTTTTAATTTTCATTTGGAACTTTCTGATTATATCTCTTATTATTAAACTCCTACATTAACTTTGATTCATTTGCTGGAGTAAAATTAAAAATCATTGTTTCAGCTTCAGCTTACTGAATTAATTTCAATGGTGCGTGGATCCATTTCTGCCCTTTTGCGTAAGACTGTGTGCACATTAATCTCTATTGATGTTCATTTGCTGAACGTGGCTGAAGAGACCTTCATCTCTGGTATGCAATCTCTTGCTGACTTCCAGTGGCTGTCTAGATTGAGGTAAGCAATCGGAAATTTTCTTATTTCATTACCAGTGATTTTAGGCTGTATTTATAATATAAGAACTCATATTTCAGCATTGGTACTGGGACCATTTTTGAGCTGGGGAAGGGAGGGGGGGAAAGTGGCCCTAACCACTTCCCCCAGAGTTGTGACACACGGGAGGGGGTGTTGGAATTTGAAAATACCAATAGACCACTGCAAACATCACCATTACTAAATCCGTGCATTGAAAATAGCTTTCTTCCAATGGTCTCGCTGCAAAACTAAGCCATTACCATTAAGTCTTTATATTTTCTCTGTTATTTTTATGAGGGGTGTGGGGGTAGATACCTTTGCCCGCCCTTTGGTTCAGGGATGGGACTTGCTCTCCTATCCCTACTTCCCAAGCAGACTTTTTTATCAAACTTGGGTTTACCCTTGATTGTGTCAAGTAGCACTTAATGGCGTTATATTTCATTTAAAATTCGTTAGAAACAAATACATTCACAGATATACATGTACTTATGGAAATACGTAATCAACACTAATTTTATCAGTTCTAATATCATTTGGTATAAATGAGAAAAATTACCTTTTGTATGAAGAAATATGTATTTCTACGGGCATGCATTATTATGATTCATACATTTTTATTAGATAATCTTTCTCACCATAAATTGGAGAAGTCACCTCTATGCCAGAAATTTCTAATAAAATTACTCATTTGCATTACATTCTGGACACGAGTACTTTGTGTGCTCTGGGCAAATTGGTTTTTCACAGGTATTAGAAACTTTCTTTGTCTTCCTGTTTATCTTTCGAGGACAATGAGTGAAAACCAGAAATGACACTCATTCTTCTCATTTTGTTTAGCTGCAATTCGTGCAGCTCTCGCTATAGAATGCGGTAAATTTGTTGATAGGTGAGTTATTGCAGAATGAATAATTAAATGTGATTTCTTAAGATTTAGTGCCAATGTCTACAAAAATACCCATCTTTGTACTTTCTCTTAGGGGGTTATTCTTGTAGATTATTTGACTGTTTATACTTCAAATGATCATGATAGAAAAAAATATTGTCAATGGCAATGTAGGTTACTGACTCTAGCCACAGAGTATACGTCTCCACCATGTCCACACCTCCTTTTGTCATGTTATAAAATGTTATTATCTCCAGTTTTTCTAAATTTCCTGAGCTTTCATCTATTCTGTCACCAGAATGGAGTGTAGACATAAGTAACACATTTTTGTTTTTTCTAGGGACGTATGACAATCACATGCCATGGGATGAAAATGCAAATGTACTGCTATTTTCTGAGCTTCCTTTTGCATTTATAAAGTTTGGAGGAATCTCTGTCTTATTTTTATGCAGTGTACCTACAATGTTCATTCTATTCTCCAGAAGATATTTTGCCATTGGTATTGATGTTTGGTAATTGTCCATGGTGATATCCTTCCAGTATTGATAATTGGACTAACGGTACACTTTACGACACTGAAGGCACTATTATCAAGTTGATAGGGGCTGCTGGGTTGCTGGCCTGCATATATTTCTAAATTACTGGTATGGAATGTTCACGAATCTACAAGAGCACACACTTTTATCCCATACTTAGGAGATTTGTTGGCAATGTATTGTCGGAACTTGCATCTACCTCTGAAAATTTCTAGCATTTCATCGACTGACATATTCTCCAATACAGTAATTGCTATGCATTGTGCAACAAATCCGTCAATTAATGTTTGTATTGGTGCCAAACTACCGTATAAACGCGTGTAAGAGGCGCACCCGTGTAAGAGGCGCACCCATCTTTTTATGCGTCGAAGTTGAAGAAAAAATTTTGAGTTTTTTTTTCTTCTATTACGAAGTTTTGCGGGCCTAACTGCGAACTTTCGGCCATTTTAAAAGCCTTCCACTCACGATATTCTCTTATAATTTACGCGGCATTTTTCATAGGCAGATATAGACCCCGGAGGTAAGTATTCACTTGGATCTGAGGTTTCCGCGGCATTTCTCCATATTGGTAACGGCTTTCGGGCGTTCCTCTACAAGACAACGCGGAGGAACGCCCACGTGCCCGAACGCCGCGTCACCTTTATGCCACTGTTAACCGAGTCCAAATGACTCATGTACAGAGAAAAGACAACTGGTTTTCCCCCGCAGGTAATGCTTGTAGTAGACTCCCTCGCGCGCCTTACGGATAGCCCTCTGACTGGGCAACAGCGCGCGCCTCTCCCTTTCTCTTCCGTGCATGCTCCTGGCAGTTGAACGCGCTCTTTTTCCAAAATATATGTTAATCGATATTGATTAACCAACGAATTCCTTTAAGATTTTAGAAGTGGATTCATGATGATGAACTCGAGAGCTTGGAGAAGGTCTAAACGGCGGTTTTCAGGGATGCGCGGAACGGAAAATAACGGATCCGTGCATTTGCATCTATAACTTAAATACTAATGCGTTAAATAATATGAAACTTCGTATAGCTGTTAGGAAAGATCTTTGCTACAATATTTGTAAAGGAAATTTCAATATCTTGATCCGTGTTGTTATTACGAAGCCGTAAATTCGATGCATCCGTCCGGTACCCGGGAAAATGCGCTAACATTCTGTTTGGAAGCACACACTGAAATCGATATAAACGGTAAAATGTTTTGTATACCATCAATAAACGCAGAAATAAACAAGCTTTAATTTGATGTACTTCATTTTAAAATCGATTGAGCCATCTCTGAGATATTAGCCTTCAAACTCGGGTGTCGGAATTTTGCAACGGACAGATTCGTGTAAGAGGCGCACCCTCATTTTCGGCTGCGATTTCTGGGAAAAAAGGTGCGCCTCTTACACGAGTTTATACGGTATCTGGTAGCTTTTGTGTTTCCCTACTATTCATATCATCAAATCTCACTGCACGCAACAGCAAGTGAAACCTCCTCATTGACATGGTAGCCCAAAAATATTCTGGCGCTGTTCTGTCATCAGTCCCTAGCTCTGATATGTTTGTATGCTGAGCTTCTTTTAGACTAGCCATATAAAGCAGAACTAGTAATGCACTTGGCTCATAAAATTTTGTATCAATGCAATCCCTTTCGCGATCGTAGTTCTTGCAATGTTTTGCTAAACACATATTCATGTATCTCACTATGTCATGTATCACTGTGTCAGGGAAAAACAATTTCCAGAAAGCTACACATATTTGAATCCCTTGCCACAGCTCAAACTCCTGGAAGATGTATTAGGATGTTGTGTTTCCTAGTGTGGATGTTAGTGTGAGGAGGGTTCATAGACTACTGTGTTTCTTTTTCCATGCTGAGGTAAGTCACCACTTTATGTCTAGGCATATTGACAATTTTTACTCTCTAGATCAATTAGTGGAATATAATGAATAGTAATGGGTCAAATCCGAATCTCTTTTTTTTTATCATCCCACATATCGAATCTCGAATTCGAATCCTTATTTCAGAAAACTATGAATCCCAGTTGCTTTTTGATATCAATTGCATTTATAAAACAAGTTCAAATCTATTTACATTTTCCAGTACTTTTTGAACCAAGAAGTTGTTCTACACAGGTGTTCCCTCTTATTTTATATTTATTCATTAGCTAAAAAATAAAGCAAATTTTACTAGCTGTTTCAGCTTTACTTAAGTTTTAGTAATTTTTCAACAAAGTGCAATGTAATCATAAGTTGTAAATTTTTCCTCAAGAGATCCAAAATTCTTGATCTTTCAGGATGTAATCTCTTCCTTTTTTTCTTTCTTTTCTCATGGCAGACAAAAAATAGTTTCTTTTTTTTTTTGGTCTGCAAAATTTCCAGCACTATTAAATGCTCTTTCTGAAAATACAGTTGCAGTTCTTGCACTATGAGTTTCTTATGAGAATCTTTCTTGCTTCTGAATATTTTGTCTTTAAAATGAGGTCCAATATGGTTGCAACAGCATACAAGCTGTTCTTTTCTAAAGTCAGCAAATCTGAGATTTATCTCAATGATATCATTTTTCATCCCTTACAATCCAGATCCTACATTACCTGGTTCTTCCATAAATTTTAAAATATGTACTATTTATTAAAGGAATTACTTCTGATATTGTGGTGTTAGAGTAACAGTAGCCGGATAAAAAGACTTCAAAATATATTGAACATTTTGTAAGTAAGTACACTCAGCAGTGTTAAGTTCGGCTGGTAAAATAATCTCCCCATTTACCAGAATTAGAGCTGGTTTCTGTTCCAGAAGACGTATAACAATCAATTCTTGCATATCAAAGTCAAAAACAAATTCACCTACCTAGTTCCTTCAACTGTTACTAATAATTACGAATATTTAACCAGGGATCTGCATCACTTGGAAAATTTAAATCACTGTCTTAATTACTGGAACCGTTTGGTAGAGTATTGAAGGTATAAGATGCAGGATTTTTATCTTCCGATTTATCTTTTTGCACTAATTTGTGGGCTTTCACTGATTCACGGGCAGATAATGGATGATAATTTATGTGCTTCTACAATGCACTATTGGCTTTGGAAACACAACCGCGGGATATAGCGCAGCCAAAAATATCACAAATTGCGAATTTATCATCGGAATTTTTTTTACCGAGAATTAATACTATATTTCACTCTGTTGCGACATTTTACAGTATAATTGTCACCTTCGCGGCTTCCCTATCGATGCTGTCAACTCTTCTCAGTGGTTGTCATTTAAGTACAGCGATAGCCAATTATCGAACGTAGGTGCCGCTGATTGCCGATTCACTTCGGAGCAGAGAGCCACTGGCAGCTGGCAATAGACGGCGATTCAGCTAAATCGAAAACACTGCGGCGTGGCGATCCCCATCTATCGCTGGCTATCATGGCTATAGCCACAAATTAAAAGCACCCTAGGTCTGTTCTTCACTATCCAGTTATATCGCTGTCTCTTTATATTGTACACTTTGACCAAAGATTCGCAACCACAATCGTGCGTCAACGTGATTGAGTTGTGATTACGGTATATAGTACAATTATTGTATACAAGTTTTTTGTTGCATCGTACAATTTTACAACGGAATGCTGGCAGATAAAAACTTTGTTTTCACAATTCAATTAAGTAAAAACTGGGCTATTTCGGTAGTAACTTCAAACATATGTGGTGCCAACCAAATTGAAGAGATAAATGCGTATATTCAGTTGAAATGAAGTATTTTCGCCGGCGCATTATATGACCATGAGATGTGGGCCTACATGGGCCAAAAAATTCTACAATCTGGAGTGATCCTTTCTCTTTGCATTCAGACTTTTCTCATAAGAATATTTTCGATACAATTGAAGCCATCATGAAATGCATGAACCATGTCATACGTCTTCATCAGAGATCTGCTGCGATGGCTGCACCAACCTACCTGGGGGGCCTCCGATCCAGCCGAGTTGTTCGTTTTCACCTCTTACCTCGCTCTCCCCCCACCCCTGGCAACACCGTATACTTTTTTCGGGGTACCCTTCTCAGAGGCAGAGGTGAATCACTCAGTGATAAGCAGAGGCTGACATCTCCTTCCCTTTTTTGGCTCATAATTTGGCTTGGGGGTCATTCCATATCAAATCAACCAGTGAATTTACCTGACCCTTTGCGATTTTGATGAAAATTGGTAAAGTTGTTGGCCCTACAGAGAAACTAAATAATACCAAGTTTTACACCCCTGGCCCAAATACTTTGTTAGAAATTTGGGTCTAAAAATGGCCCAAAAATCAAATTTTAGGTCTGCCGTGCACCTTTTGAATTGCCGTAACTGGGATACCAACACACTTAGAGAGTTGTGTGTGGTGTCAATTTAAAGCTCCTGAAATTGCCTTTCATTTGATATGTCTTATGCTGAGGTTAAAATAATTAGAGGTCAAAGGTCAAGGTCAACATACTTTGACCTTGAATTATGAAAAATGGGATATTTTATTTTGCTTAATTTTTTTTTCAAAACAACATACATGTTTCATTAATACATGTACCAACATTCAGAGTGGGACTCGAAATACGACAGGAGATACGAATTTTTTTGTACACCTAGGACACTGGAACTCATCAATTACAACCTGTATTTTGTATTCCAATGCACAATGAGTGATTTTTTAAATTATTTCTCTAATCAATTTAAGATTGACATGCATTCTAAAAAACCTGGTAAAGGGTTAATCGTACAAGGAATGGTTGATAAGATGTCATCTTTTGAAATAGGAAGAAAAGTACGTGAAGGGCGCAGGAAAGAAGTTAATAAACTGCCTAACCCAAAAGAAAAAGTGATGAGTTCTGATTCTAGTCCTCATTCACTTGGTCCTAACACTAGTTTTCAAGAAGATGTGTATGCATGCTGAAGAAAAATTGGTTCAGTGTGAAACAGGTTTGGAAACTCTGAACCAAAGTTTGGTCTCTTATATCTAAAAAAAAACGTATGTCACAAAAATGATATCATAAGAAAGAGACTAATTAGTGCAGTACTGCAGTACTAATCTTTTTAAAAAGATTAGTACTGCAGTTAAGAGGAAATTGTTAAATATAGAGGATTCTGAAATTGATAAAAGAGAAAATTATGAAGATGAGATCATTAACCAGTTGAAAGAAAAATTCAAGTACAAGCAAGAGTGAGAATATTCAAATATTAACCATATATCCCAAGAGTTGGGCCTTGAGCAAAATAGAGCAAGAGTTTAATGTATCTCACTTCATGGCACGTAAAGCTAAACAGTTAATCAAAGAAAAGGGGATGACGGCAACACCAAATCCCATACCTGGAAAGCCATTATCTGTAGAAGTTGTAACACTAGTTAAAGATTCATAACAATAAAGTTTTGAACTTTTCTACACTTTTTATTTTTTTAAAACACTAGGCGTTTCATCAATTTTACGGCATTGTCAGGTGTAGTAGTTCATTAGTTAAAGTTTGTTAGTTATCTGTAGAATTTGTAACACTAGTTAAAAATTCATTACAATAAAGTTTTGTACTTTTCTACACTTTTTATTTTTTTAAAACACTACTTTGCTAAATTTGCAGAGATGTGTACAATACATCGAAATATAAAACTGATGTTGATAGGAGGCAATATTAGTGAATTGACTAAAAGTGATGAAACCTCTTTGAAAATATACAAAGTTTGTCTTTCAAGAATGATATTCCTCTTCAACCTCAGTGTTTGTTGGGATATTGTGAGTTTTGTCTAGGTTCCTCTCCAGTAAAGGAACGTATAAGCCGTGGAATGGAGGACAACTTAGTTGATTCAATTATTTTCAAACAGTGGATAGTTCTTTTTATTTCAACTGTAGACAGGTCTACATTTGAAACAATTTCAAAACCCACAGACGAGTACATAGAGACTTAAGTAGAAAAGCTGAATGCACTCATTCACCATTCTTTCATTGATTCACAGTAAACAGCATTTCAAACTAATGCCTTCTGCCTTCGGCATGATACTGTTGCTGTTCATTTGATTCAAAGGGAGCTAATAAAATTCCTAAGTATAGTATCTGATGGAAAACTACACAAGATATATTTTTTCTCTTAAGGCCCAGCAGCACAGTACAAAAACTGAAAAAAATTTCATCAACCTGTGTAACCATGAGGAAAATTTCGGTGTACAAGAAGAGTGGCATTACTTTGCCACTTCACATGAAAAGGGACCTTGTGATGGTGTAGGTGGCACTGAAAAAAGACTTGCTGCTCGAGCAAGCCTACAGCGGCCATAAGAACATCAATTTGTGACACGTCAACTTTTCAAGTGGGGATTAGAAAACATAACAACAGTTTAATTTATGTAAATAACAAATTCAGATTATGAACAAGAAGAAAAATTTTTCCAAAAACGATTTACTGAGTAACGAACAATTCTGGGGACTTAGAAGATTCATGCAACGATTCCGTTATCAAAACAAAAATTAAGTACCAAAGTACATTCTTTTTCATTTATAACCAGAGAAGAAAGAATTACTGTTGCAGGAGATCACAGATTTTTTTCATGCCTTTATGATAAATTGTGGTGGATAGGTTGTGTATTAGAAAGTGACAATGAAAAACAAGTGAAGATAAGTTTCCTTCAACCTGCTGGACCAGCAACATCATTTGTCTATCCACAAAAACCTGATATCCTTCGGGTTCCAACGGTAGATGTTTTAACAAAAGTAGATCCGCAATACCCAACAGGACGAACCTATAGCTTGACATACACAGAAGTTCAAGAAACAACCAACAGACTACAGTCCATACTAATGATATAGGAATATCTAAGACCAGATCTGGGAACTATGTTATGTCAATTGAGATAATGAAGGTATAATAAACTTACTTTTATGAATAGCTTTTTGTATATAATTTATAGTGAACAAGCTTAAAAACTTTTTTCCAGTGCCCTAGGTATACAAACAAATTCGTATCTCCTGTCGTATTTCGAGTCCCACTTTGAAAGTTGGTACATATATTAATGAAACATGTATGTTGTTTTGAAAAAAAAATTAAGCAAAATAAAATATCCCATTTTTCATAATTCAAGGTCAAAGTATGTTGACCTTGACCTTTGACCTATATTTATTTTTAACCTCAGCATGTGACATATCAAATAAAAGGCAATTTCAGGAGCTTTAAATTGACACCACACACAACTCTCTAAGTGTGTTGGTATCCCAGTTACGGCAATTCAAAAGGTGCACTGCAGACCTAAAATTTGATTTTTGGGCCATTTTTAGACCCAAATTTCTAACAAAGTATTTAAGCCAGGGGTGTAAAACTTGGTATTATTTAGTTTCTCTGTAGGGCCAACAACTTTACCAATTTTCATCAAAATCGCAAAGGGTCAGGTAAATTTTGCCATTTTTTTGGTTGATTTGACATGGAATGACCCTTGGGTGATTGTGATTTCTTGACACCACCCGGCATCATCTGGGGGTCCTGTCCTGCTACTCCAAGGCTCACTGTTTGAGAGGCATTGACTGCTCATTCTGACTTTTCTGGAAATCGGTGGACTGCTTGGAATGGCGGATCTACCACCACCACTGCAGTCCCATTTATGGGCGAAACAGGTCCCTCCATCGAGTGAAATTTCTCCTTTGTCTCATCAATATTTGTCTACCTTCATCCCGGTTCGCTTCGATCCAGGTGGCTTCCAATTTTTGGGATCGTGGGTGTTTCTTCTTTTGGGGGCCTCCGCAACCATTACCGGGGTTGATGTGGCCGATGCTCGAACAAAGCAAGAGCAGGCATTGTTTCGGTCGATTTACATCTTTACCTTATCCCTCAAATAAACTGATCGCGAGCACAAATTTATTAATATGAGTGGAGCACTGAATCTTACGTTAACAATCAAGTAGCTTGTTATTCAGCATTATTTTTCACATAACTCTTCTCACCAAATGTCTGATAACAAAGTAGAGACGCTCTTCTATTCATGAGCAAAAACGTGTAGGATAGGATGCCTTAAATTGGGGCACATAGGAAGAAGAAAGAACTGTCTGATTTAGAATTACGCTGGAAATATGTAAAATAAAAAGTTCTTTTAAAATATATGTTGTAGTGAATTTCCAAGCAGATTATCAGCATTTATGATGGTAAAATGACATCATTCATCAGACTATTACGTTTCGAGATTGTTATCATAAAGCATGACACCCGCAATACCGGGATTCGAATTTATCTAATCTTTTTTGAAAGGATTCGATCGAATCTCGAATCCATGGATTCGATAGGATTCGATGGAATCCTGGCCTCATCACTAATAATGACGTGTGTTATTTAATCATATTTGAAGTTTTGTGATGCCTACAGAAAACCAATCTTCAGACTGATGACTTCTGGTGATGATGATCTATGTATCGCAATGCATAAGTAAATGCCTCATTCAAAACTGTCTTTATATTCAATGAGTAGATATTCTTGGGAGATGTCTTTGTGGTTCGGTTCGTTCCTCAGCCTCCTAGAAATGCACTGTCACCGGAAACAATTTCCAGGTGGCAGGACTTCATCGGACTTCATCCTTTTCTGTGAAATGATCACTATGCTCACTCTCTAGAAAAAGGTTCTTTTTGATGAATTTAGCTACTCATACCTTGTGTTCCCATAAGAACCCTTGTAATTTTTTGTCCACTTCTCGATCAAATATCTTAAGTAATCTGCGGTGAATAATTCTGAAAAAAATCAGGTAGATTTAAGACGACGTAAGTAATGCTTCCAGCAGGTTTTGTCGAATTCTCTTAAGTAGAGTGAAACCACCAAACCTCCTTAATTGAAAATGACTGTTTACATTTTAGCTAAAGTTTACTATACCAAATTTTTATTTTATACTGAATACCTTGTAAAATGAGGTGAAAAACTGATTAATTATCACTAATGGAGGAATCGCAGTGCCTGTATGAATCTGTCACTTGGCATTATATTTATGAAAAATGGTGTATGAAATTGTTCCAGTGTCCACCCAGTTTTTTTTAAGATGAGTTATCTTTTAGTGTGTCATGCAAATCATGTCCCATTTGAATGATGAGTGCCAGAATAGAAAACATTTCATCAGCGGTCATGCCAGGACTGGGCGAAGGTCCCATGTCTTTATGTAATTAATCCACTTTCTGATTGTAGTTCCTGTTAGTCTCCTCCACAAGCAAATGAGTCATATCTGTGAAGAACAGTGAAAATTTTGCCCTAGGAGATGAATCTCATTGTATGTGAAGGGCTTCTTCTTTCCGAAATCAACTCAGTTCGCCGGAGAAGGGCAAAATCCTATTCCCAGTGTGGATGCAATGAATGCTTTTGGTCCAGAAAAGTTTCTTGAGTGTTCCATGAGGTAATAGGCGCTCCATATCTCCTGACGTTTCGAAGAATGACTCAATCTTCATCTTCAGGGCTTCTGAACAACTCGTTCTTTGACATGTGGGCAGATATGGATCCTATTACCCGGTGGAACACCTTAGAAACTCACTGGGAAAACTTAAGATCTTTTTGTTCCATTAGCAGATGGGACCACGAGCCAAGGGGCACAAATCCTCTGACTCACTGTCATACAATTCAGATGGGTTAATTTTTGCCCCCGAATAACTTCAGAGAAACACATTAATTTCCTTTTCATTAAGGTTCTAAGTTAATATATATTTCATAAAATAATATAAAAAATTCACTCTGCTTGGGAATAGCATAATTTTTAGTGGTATATGCTCAGAAAAACTCAAAGCATGAAACTAAACGATGAAACTCCTCTCAGTGATTTTCATAACTATCCTTGTTTATAGCTTTCCTCATCCTTAGACCAGTGATGTTTCAGACAGCAGGGCTTATGTCAGAGATAAAGAATTAGGGTGACACATAATAGGGCATTGTCTATGTTTGAGATACCGAGGAGAGAGATTCGTGGGAACAAGAGCGTAATTTTGAAAGCGATGATGGATTTATATCTCATGGTCAGTGTGATTGGTTGATTTAACCTTAGCTGTAGGGTCATCCCAAGTGCCTATGAAAAATATCTACCCTATCTCAGTGACGAAAGTGATAATAACCTGATTTGAAACAAGGAGAATCTAGGTGGTCCGTCAAGGGACCACTCGGCCATTTGCGAAAACAGTAAGTGGTCCCTTTAGGAACAGCATGGACGATAAAGGTTATTGGTAAATGTTATATATGTATGTATATACTTGTGAAACCTAACCTTTTGTTTCTACCGACCGCGAAACCCCAACATATTCCCTGAGCGAGCTGGAGCCAAGCAAAGGTAAGAGTGGAGTATTTTGGCGTGGTTCTTGGGAGAGATGAACAGGAGTGTTACAAGACACACATAACCAGGCCAACATGCGAGGCACGTTGTAGGCAGTGAACGTGTTAACAGTTTCTATTAAGTACTTTCAGTGATTATTACAGTAGAACCTTGTTATAACGTAAATGCAAGGTATGAAATGTGTCTTTACACTATAACAAATTATGTTATAACAAGATTTCATCATTATTTTCATTCAGTAAATTTTGAAGCCCTGGAAGTATTCTACTGGCTAAGAAAGGTTAGAATCAAGTATCAGGAAACCATTTATCAATGAATAGACTCAACTAAAAAACTTTTTGTCTTACTCTGTGCATTCCTTTGCTATGCATACTTCCTTTCACTTTCATGGCATCTATGTTACTCATCCGTATCTTTCAACCTCCAAGCTTACCCAAAGTTTCCCCTTTATATCATGGTCTTCAGTATCAAATCCATCCATCCATTTTATCCATCTTCAGTTCTATTTCTCAATCCTGAATTATTTTTTTAGTTCTTTTGTTAAATTTTTCCATTCCTGAATGATTTTAGGGTTTCACAACGTATAGCTTTCAAGTTGTCTAATTATTTATTTTATTTATTGCCTTTGTTTAGGGTGAAATTAGGGCTATGCAGCCCTCTCTTACATTTAATCCTAGACATTACATTACATTTACACCCATGCCCTGAGTGGAAGAAAACCCGCCCAGGCAGGACTCGAACCCGCGACCTTCAGATTAGCAGGCAAGGACCCTACCCCGCCGACACCAAGGCTGGCTAATTAAGTACTATCTATTCCATGTCTCAGCCATGAATAATTTTTTTAGGCTGTATATTCTTGAAAATGAGCTGGAGCTTAAAGATTTTGGGTTATCATGCATTGAGCTTGTAAAAAATGTATTTGAAAAAATCATTTATTAAATTTGCAGGCCCAGAATGATTGTAGCCAGGTATGAATGATTTTTGCCGGCCCTAAATGATTTCCGAATGATTTTAGCTGACCCTGAATGATTTTTGCCGGCCATTACTAATTTTTGCTGGCCTGAACGATTTCAGCCGGCCCTGAATGATTTTACTGGACCTATGATTTCCGAACGATTTTAGCCAGCCCTGAAGTATTTTTTCCGGCTCTAAATAATTTTTGCTGGCTCTAAATGATTTTTGCCGGCCATGAATGATTTTTGCCGGCCGTGAATGATTTTTGCCGGCCCTGAATATTTCTTGCCGGCTCTGAATGATTTTTGCCGGCCTTGAATGATTTTTGCCAACCCTGAATGATTTTTGCTGGCTCTGAATGATTTTTGCCAGCCCTGAATGATTTTTGCTGGCTCTGAATGATTTTTGCAGGCTCTGAATGGTTTCTACCGGCCTTGAATGATTTTAGCCGACCCTGAATGATTTTTGCCTGCTCGAAATGATTGTAGCCGGCTATTACTGATTTTTGCCAGCCCTGAATGATTTATGCTGGCCTTGAATGATTTTTGCCGGCCCTGAATGATTTTTGCTGGCCTTAAATGATTGTAGTCGGCCATGAATGGTTTTTGCCGGCCATAGTTTCATTGCGTAGAACCTTTGAAATAAAAAATTGAAGAAATATGTGAAAAATTGACACTTGTAGTTCGTTGTACAGCTATTCTATAATTGGGGTGATGAAATGGTGTTTTGCAAGGAATATGTGTGTTCTGCAAGTTTCGTTGCGTAGCCGCGTAAAAATCTGGGGATGGGAATCTATGTTAATGCGCGTAAAACGACGTTGAAAAATCTGTTGAAAACAAAGTGAAATTTTTCCAGGTGGAGTGATGGGGCTCTTTCGATTTGCAGCGACCGCCAAGCACGCGTATTGCTTTTTAGGAGCTTTTGTTTCCGAAACGAAGAAATTAAGAAAAACATGCACGTTTGTCCACGGCTATTTTGTATGGCTTATCTATATGCGCGACGGACTGACCACATGTGAATTGCCGCTTTGAGTTCATTTCTTAGCATGTGCAGTCAATAGCTGCTAAACATTAGAGGTAGTTCATCCATGATAGCAATGATTGGCAGTCGGAGTATTAACCTACTTATTATTTAGTGAGGTTTTCTCGAAGTAACAGGTTGTGCTGCGCCTAAAAGATTTGTTATGGCTTTTGAGTTGCAAATACTACTTTGAAGACATGTAGGGGTGTGCGGGTAGCACTTTTTCATTTCGGGTCGGGTTCGGCTTCGGGTAGTGAAATATCTGCAGGCATCGGGTAATATTCGGGTTCGGGTAGTAGAGGTATTCACATTTGTGGGTGCTGGATTATTAAGGAAAATGGATGTTTTGATGGCAAGACAAAAATTACAGTAAATGTTTGCCTTGTAAAGACCTGAGAGTGGGAACATCATTGTTTCAGCACAAAGTAGTGCAACCCAAAATGTTCCAAAGCAAAATTACACCCAGTAGCTTGTGCTTTTTCATAATAAAATATAACTAGTACCAGCAGGTTATCTGGAACACCTGTGAACAAAATAATGTGATCTTTAGCTCTTGTGGATTTATAAAGAAAATCCATACTTTAATTTTTTTCCACCACTCTAGATCAGTAAGTTAGTCAAATCTTTTATTTTAAGCTTGCCATTGAAATCAATGATCACTTGGAATTTAACATTGTCAATTTTCATGAATGAAGAAGTAACATATTTATAACAAATATTAATAGGCTATAGCTTCTGAACATAATTTCAAATGAGACATGAAAGCCGTATTGAAAGCAATATTATTATAGGTTTATTAGTACTGCATTGCAGTAATTGCACGTTGCGTGCGAATTCGGCAATTGCACGAAGTGCACCCAGATAGCTGCCTTACTATCCCACGATGGCGGATTTCCGCGTTACCGCGTGATTAATTCGCATCTGTACTGGAAATATGCCTTGTGCATGGTGTAATTTGAATATCTGTGTAGCTTAACGGCTTCATGGGGGTCTATTCTCTAACTCGAAGCTTTGGAGCTTTCTGGCGAAAAGATGTTTCAATAAGCTACTTGCTCCCATCAGTATTCTCTATCATGGAAGCTACCAGACAAATAGCCAGCAGAAGCTACCGGTAGCTTATTAGGCTCCCACCCGTATTCTGTAAATGCCACAAAGCTACTTCCATAGCCCCAATAAGCTCCCACGGTAGCCTCACGATGCGCGGCCTCCTAATACTGTGCTTAAATATTAGTCATTTCATAACGCTTATCCACCTATAATTATCCAAGAAATGAGTATGTTTCTTACATTTATTAAATGCGCATTCCTTGCACTTTCACTGGGTTACTTTATCATTTTCGCCATTCGTGGGGTTTTTTCACAAAAAAGATATTAACTGGAGTGATGGAAAGCCATATTTACCTTCCGAAAGTAATGTGATTCCAACCCATAATGGGATACTTAGTGGGCCGTGGTAATGTGTATCACCTTTGCATTTCTTTTGAAAGTTTCATCTTTGTATATTATTTAAATGATTTGAAGCAACGAGTAATTGACTAGAGCAAATAGCACGATTCATATTGAATCATATCAATGACATGAACTTTAATTCCAGAATATATTTACGAACAATCTTAATACAATTAACCAAAACAACCAAGATGGACATTGTGCGTTCGTATTATGCGATTGTTCAAGAGATTATGTGAGCAAAAATAGAACGTGTTCTAATTTTGCTTGCATGATTTTTAATGCATGGAATTTTTAACTAAACACTATGCACGAATATCTTCACCATCTAAAACGGCCTTGAAACAGGTTTCACTAGTTTTATCTACGAAAAAAACATTGAGACGAGCTATTCTAGTGGTTCTAAGAATGACGTCACCAGAAATGGAGTTTCCATGAATTTGCTTTAAGAATATTCTCGTACCCACCTTTCGCCAAACCTCTCTCAACATCCTGTTACCTTCTTGTGCAAAGTCCATCGAGTAAGTGAATACGGTTGGTAGATAGATAATTCCTGTAGCTTATTCGAAGCTAATGCATCGATAGCTTCGAGATTGAGGATAGACCCCATGGTATTTCCCTCTACCAGTGTTTTGTTTAAAAATGAGTCCTTCTTTACCATGCAAGTATTCTTGTTTACGTGATAAATTGAGTTAACCTCTGAAATGAGTTTTACTTGTCACAGTTACCCCTGGTTAAGTTATTTAAAAACATTCATGGAATTTAATGGGTTCAATGTTCTCTAATAATCTTAAATTCAATTAAAGAAATACTCATACGCAGATTTGAAACTGCGATATTCCCCGTGCCTGACTACTTCAGCACCATCCACGCTCGATGCGGGAACTAATCCCGTTTGCGTAATAATGAAATAACATCTGGTGGTGCATAATATTATATCAAATTTTACGTTACATAAAGGCTTTTACATTGTCGAACATAGGGGTTTCGTTGGTTCCTTCCTTCAGCTGACGATATATCAAATTTTATGTTACATCAAGTAACGTTATAACAAGGTTCTACTGTACTAACTTAAGTGGTTTTGGAAGATTCTTTTAAATTTTTTGTCATCAACTGCAAAAATCTACTAAATTTTAGGTGTAAATCAATGAAGATTATAAAATGTAATGGCACTTATTCCTAAAGATGTGTAACCTTTGGTTTTTTTTATTTATTATTTCCTGTGTTGTTAAAATCATTCTTATCTAATGTTCTTTCAGATATTATTGGGAGTCTGATGAACTTATCGTCAAAATAGTTCATTCATCACTGCCTTACGGCTATGAGTACTTGGGAAACCCAGCTCGACTTGTTAGAACACCGTTAACTGACCGCTGCTTCCACACTATAATGGGGGCTTATAATTTCCAACTTTACGCCTCTCTCAATGGACCCCTTGCGACGGGGAAAACTGAAACTGCCAAAGAGTTGGGGAAAGCCCTTGGGGTTCAGTGTTTGATCTTCAATTGTTCCAAAGCATTGGATTGTGCAGGGGTGTGCAAGGTATGTTCAGTGATAAGTAATATTTTACACGAATATTTTTGTTAATATTCTTTCACAGTTATATTTATGACTTTTTGAATTATGTCCACTTCCAGAAGTTGTTGTAGATCTCTACTTTTTAAATATAAGTTTACGTAATGTATTTTATGAATATTTAAGTTTTAATATTAAGAAGAGTAGTCAAACTTATAAACATTGCAACAATGGGATTTATGTAGATTTACATGGTCCAAACTTAGGTCCTTAGTTCATAACTGAGAGATTATCTAATATTTTCCCTGAATAAAAAGAAATAACATATAAATGATAGGCTCATAGAAGTAATGCTACCTTATGAAATCCACAACGAAAGAATAAATCTACAACACTGACACCAGTTGATTGATTGAAAGGTTGATAGTGACAAGGCACGTGTGAAACTTCCCACTTTCCAAAATTCAGTTGTGGAATCTCCACTGTGTACGTATTGGATAGTTTACATGTGGAATTTTTAGATGTGATTTTCATACACAGATTACCAATCCAAATGGTTTTAAGTATGTTTTCTGAATTATACTCATTTTTTGGTAAATAACTCAACAAATGTAATCAGGGCAGATTAAAATTACTCCAGAAAAAAGTAATCAATAACAAGTAAAAATTAATTTCCAAAATAGTGAACTAGTACAATTTCAAGTAGATAATAAATACTTTATAAGGAATTGCAAAATTTGTGGTTGCCACAAAATTGAATTCTATGAGTTATAACGCCCTTTCCCATGGCCCTCCCCGAATGCCCAATGCCGGCTTAGCTCGTACACAAGATTATTTTAGGTCTAAAGCCCCTAAGTTAGAGTGGGGTGAGTCGACTCTTTGACTTTAATTTAGATGGGTGCCAGGTGCATCCGGGATGAATGCACGGTCAAAGTAACACCAAACTTGACACTTAGATGAAATAATTAGGATTACTAGTACTAGGCATTCAGATTTAATTCCACAAGGAAAAACAAAGAAAGTATTTTACAATTGCTCCAAAGAAGACAAGGATTTCTGGGAGACACAAAACATTTAACGAATTCTAAATCTCAATATAACTGAGATCACCTTCAGAAGATGGTCCTTATAGGTCACTTTCACGCTCGTTTCCCTTTAGTACACTTCTTGGGTTAACACACTGATGCTGCTCCTGTAGAAAATTCACTTCACGTACTCAACCACGGGCAGCTGACATGCCCTCAAACTTCCCTTTCTACTTCATCGCCAAAGCCTCTGGAGAGGAAACACTGAAGAAGGCCTAAAGTCACATGGCAGGGTGACTGAGGGAAACCTCCAAGTCTAATCCCCTAAACATAATGGATTAATTAACCCAGGGGAGAAACCCGCAGAAATGGGTATCACTAGGTTTCCGTGGGAGCGGTGACCTTAACGCTCAGTAGCCAGCAATGAAAAGAGCACTTGTCACTTCGCTCCCAAACCGTCTCAAGGCGAGAGAGGTGGGAATACCCCGAGGGGAGGGGAGGAGAGGAAAAAGGAAAGAAGGAGAAAATCTGACAGCCGCACCTCGGCGTGTGGTATGATCCTAAATTAAAACTCACGCTCGTGATCCGCCGAGCAGTAATATAAATGGATAAAAAACACTGCAGAGTGTCACGCAGTAATATAAATGGATAAAAAACACTACCGAGTGTCACTCTTTAAAACTAACTGTACCTAATTTTAATTTCTCCAGTCTTCCAAATTTAATTAATTTATCATGATGAATATGAGCTTAACTTAGCTAAAGTTGAGTCCCATATTTCTCATCCCCATGAAGGCACCGAATTATTAATATAGTCGAAACTTGATAATATGATGCTCGAAAGTATGAAGTTTTGATTATGCGAATCAAACTCTTGGCCCCAAACAAAAGCCTATCCTAAATACATAGCACTATTCTAAAATACGAAATTTTCAAAATTATGAACCTCGGGCCAGGTCCCCAGGAAAATATGAAATTTGTTATTACAAACCATGGCAAAAAAACCATGTCAGCAAAACTCCCTTTTTGCAGACATAGACACCATCAAATCAGCATTGACAAATCATCATCATTGGTGCTTCTGTCCGCAGACAGGTTTCAACAGTAGCATTGTCTCCACAGCATTCTGTCCTGGGCCTCTCTCTTCATCTCTGCATAACTCCTTCCTTCTTTTATATCCCTCAGCATTTCGTGCCTCCTCCTTCCTCTTCCTCTCTTCCCTTCTATTTTCTCTTCTATTATTAATTTCTGTAGGCTGTTATTCCTTAAAATGTGTCCAATCCATTTTGCCTTTCTCTTTTTAATTTCTCCCAGTATACTTCTTTTTTCTCCAATTCTCCTTTGCACTTCTTCACTCGTGATCTTATCTTTCCATCCAATCTTCTCCATTCGTCGCCATAGCCATATTTCAAAGCTTTCTAAGTACTGACAATTTCTGTATTGACAAATATGATGCATCAAATATGTGAAATGCGTGAATGATAGTGTATTCTTCTATCACGTATGCCTTGCAACGCAAGCCAGCGAAACTTGACGTCGCGAGTGAATTGACTGCGAATTGGTGGGCGTAACAAGAGAAAAAATGAAAACAACCTTAGCTAGTTTGATTAACTTCAATAACAGCATTTATATAATTACAATTATTACAGTAAGAAACAAGCCCGTAGGCTAAATACCGTTAACTTTGTCTATACAAGACGATCACAAGTGGCACCAAGCCGATACGTCCTTCTCCAGCCGCGGTCAGTTTCAAAGAGAGCTGGTTTGTTCGCGGTGCACTTTGTCTGCGCAGGAGGGGAAACAGCTGAGCAGTGGAGGAGTGGGGAGTTGAGGGGAGGTGCTCTCACACTTTCCATTGGTGGTAATATTCACAGGTCGACTTGAAAGTTGAAAAAGATGTCAGCACCATCGCGGGCTGAATAAAAGGAGTGTACTTGCTGGAATCGCGATGACCTGAGCGTTCGCATTGACCGGAGCAGATCGCGGCACTTAGCTCAACGCTCTCTATCACTTTGCGAGACGCGACAGTCTCCTGCAGTTTCTGAGTCTCCGAGGATTTTTGAGTCTCGTGCTTTCGAGGGGGGGGAAATTGGCACAGCCTGAGTCACCCAGTCATTTTCCACACATAAGTCCTTGGGGGCTATTCTCTATCTCGAAGCTACCGATGCGGTAGCTTCGAATAAGCTACCAGAATTAGCTACCAACAATATTCTATAACTCGCGGGAGCTTTCTCAAGAACGTAATAGGAAGTGGAGAGAGGTTTGGGGAAAGGCGGGTATGAGAATATTTTTAAACCAAATCTGCGGAACCTTCATTTATGGTGACGTCATTCTTAGAAATGGGAAAGCTCATCTCAATGTTTTTCCGTGGATAAAACTGGTGAAAGCTGTTTTAAGGCTGTTTTAGACGTTGAAGATGTTCGTGCATCTTATTTAGCGAAAAATTCCACGCATTAAAAATCATGTGAGCAAAATTCTAAAATTTTTTATTTTTGCTCACATAATCTCATGAACAATCTCGTGAATACCAACGAACGATGTCCATCGTGGCTGTTTTGGTCAATTGAAATAAGTTTCCTCGTAAATATATTCGGGAATCAGGGTTCATGTCAATGATATGATTCAATATGATCCGTGCTATTTGCTTTCGTCAATTACTCGTTGCTTCAAATCATTTAAATAATATACAAAGATGAAGCTTTCAAAAGAAATGTGATGGTGATACACGTTACCACGGCCTACTAAGTATCCCATTTTGGGCTGGAATCACGTTACTTACAGAAGGTAAATATGGCTTTCCGTCGCTCCAGTTAATATCTTTTTTGTGAAAAATCCCACAAATGGCGAAAATGACAAAGTAACCCAGTGAAAGTGAAAGGAATGCACATTTAATAAATGTAAGAAACATACCCGTGTGTTGGATTGCTATAGAGATAGAAGCGTTAAAAATGACTAATACAGTAGAAACTCGAAATTACGAAATTTTGATTTTACGAAGCAAAATCTTCGGTCGCGACCAAAAGGGTATCTAAGTGTATGTAACAGTATGCGATATTACGAAATAACAAAGTTTTAAAATTACCAACCTCGGATCTTGATCCCAATGTGAAAAAGTTACTCGTTTATACGAATAGTGATGGATCACAGTAATGTTTTTCGGCGCTCCTTTTCAGAGTTAAACATCTAATTAATGATCGTCGCTGAATACATTATGCTCTGAATGTATTACTTGAATGATATCTCATTTTTCAATGCTTCAATAGTAAAGGTGAGGTTTCGCTGGGGCGTTCGCGTCCAGCAGTCTGAAGTCACTGCCGTACTCATCCAATATATATAAAATGTGTTTGGTTTCACTGATACGTCTCGGCCATTGAGTTTGAAGGCTGATGCCCAACGTCTACATCTCGACTGCTTCGAGAGCAATCAAGAGGCGGACGCCTAGTCAAGCAGTCCCAATTTTAGGTGATTTTTCTGCTCTCCTCTCTCCGCATTTTATATTACGCGTCCTTTCCAGCTCTTTTTTGTAAAACTACAACATTGGTCTTCCTCTTCTTCGTCTTCCAACAAAACTAAATCGTCACCATCCATTTCAGCATGAAATCAACTCACTCTCAGGAAACACAAAGCGATAACAAATTCGTAATTAAATGAGAAAGCAAATATTTTTTCATAATGACCATGAGATCGAGATAAACAACCGGAAAATCGTTGGGGCAATGTGAATGCAACCCATAACACAGTGACAACGTTTCAATACGAGGTGTAGAGCTTCATAGAATAGGGTGGTAGAACCAATCTAACGATGGAAGATTAAACTAAAAGGATGCCTGTAAGGCATGCAGTAGCTCATTTGCGGAATTTCACGGCATTACCTTAGCAAATGAACCGAAAATCGTCATGACATATATATACGGCATACCCACCACCGGAGCAACCGTCCACAACGACGAAATCCTGTAACTACACCCATGGGGTGAGATGATAGCTATCCTATGAGTGCTAGTTTTCACAATGTCGCCGAAACAATTTAATTTAGAAGTCATCGCCACTGGAAACAGCTTAAATATCAACAGGCAGTTCTGCCACTTCGGAGTTTGTGCCTGTTATTTAACAGGTTTATATTGACACACCAATGTTGTATTGGGTTAGTCCATAGTGACATTGTCACTACCAATCCAAGTACTTGAACTGGCAACCCCATCGCCATAGGGGTCGCGCCCGATATCCGTGCAATACTAGCCACGGGTGGGTCTCTTGTTCTGGTTCCTAAGCATGTAATTTTGTCTCTTCCTTGAGGTTTCATAGCTCTTTGCGGTTGTACGTCTGAACTTAAAGATATTTATCTAATTTCGCAGGAAATGGTTATCGAAGTCATGATTAAAGTTTGATCAACTTTCTAAATTTTTTTTTTCCATCTAATTATATTTACTTATCATTTTAGACAACACAGTCTCAGCAAATTCAAATTTTCTTCCGGATTTCGTCTCGGAAGGAGCAGGGAGCGTGCTGACGAGGTGTTGATCCGGAACCCAGCAGGGGTACTATCTTCTTTTGGGCCAATAAAATGATTCAGCAGGACCTCGAGAGTGCATAAATGTAATCAATGCATCATTTTGGTCACTCGTTACTTCAACAACAATGCCGATCCACCATTCACTCTCGTAGACGCAGGAAACATAGCAACCGGGGAATGTTTTACGTAATTTCAATTGATGCTCTCTAGTTTCAGAAAATGTTCTGCCTTTTTTTCCATCTTTGTTCTTGGAACTTTTTACTTGAACAATTGAACAAAAGAACAAATTGAAGACAGTAAAGAAGACAGACATTTATGTGTTGTCTAAAATGATAAGTAAATATAATGAGATGAAAAAACGAATTTAGACAGTTGATCAAACTTAAATCATGATATTGGTTCCTTTGCTAGCCTCCCCCTTCCCCTCCCCCTAGTTTAACTTTGACTAACCTTCTCCTCCTCTCCAACCTCAAAGCTACCCTCCCCCCCTCTCTCCTCCCTACCCCACCTCCTCCTCTGAAAATTTTGGATATATACCCGATCTGTTTTTGTGTATGCACCTGATGATGATGCGGTGCATCGAAACCGTGGTTGTGTTGAATCTTTTCTTGTGGAAAATTGCCATTTCTGTGCTTCTTTATGTCAAGTTTTATAATTTTTTTAGGAATTGGGCATAGCATATTTTGGCATATTTCTCGTCTCAAATTTTCGGTACCTTAACATTCTACGCTTATGTACCTTATTTTCTCCTTGATTAGTTACTGAAAGGTTTGGCCGCCACTGGAAGCTGGGTGTGCTTCGATAATTTTGAAAGGATCGAGCAGAATGTTCTTTCTGTTACTGCCCAACATATGTCAAGTATCCTGAATGCAATAAAGGAAAATTCGACAGACATTGTACTTGATGGTTGTGAATTGGCATTCAAACCTTCCTGCTACATATGCATCACCATGACAGCAGGAAGACAAGATAAGGATGTACAGCTACCAGAAAATGTCAAGGTGATACAAATTGTACCGACTTAAATTTAACCGCTTCCCTGACTCAGTAATTTTGGGTGTATGGTAAAAAAATCACATTTTTTTATTTAAGATAATTGTTCTTTATTCATAAGTGAAAAAATGTATGAATAATAATGCTGATAAACCTTATTTTGAATATTCTTTTTACAATTTAAAATTTGTTAAATTTTACCTAAATTTACGCACTATTCAAGCTGTAGGTATGTTTTCACTTTATTTTTGAAATAAAAAGTATTGTTTATTTGTATGAGAAATAAATATTTTTAAAAACTTTACTCCGAATAGATCAAGCACTTAAAAAACTGGTCAATCTGAACTATCAATTTTTTGGCCCCAAAAACCATTAGAAACCCACAATAAGTTGAATCCTTGAAGTACTTGCTTGATTGCTTGTTAAATAACATAGGAAGGATTATACATTTGATCTAAATCAATCTCATTTCTGCCTTTCATGGTATTTATATTAACTATAGAACCTATTTTCTCACAATTTCTGACTGAAGTGATATCACAGCGTCGTGAATCAGACTCACTTCTAATGCATTGAAAAATTTCGTGTCACACTTCAAGTGTGTTATACTGCACATCAGTGCTGCCTAAAATGTTTCAGGTATTTATTGTAATGTTAAATTTATGGCCCTACTCTTCCATGTTATTATTCACAAAATTGCAGTGAAAGCAATTGAAGTCAATTCTGTCACTCTTGATTCAGTGTGTTCTTGAAAATCACTGTTAAACTTAATTTGCCGAGCGGTTCTTAAAGGGACCACCAAATGTTTCTGCGAACGGTGGTCCCCTTAGGAATCACCAAGAAACTCTTTGTTTCAAATCAGCATATTAATCGCTTTCACCACTGAGTAAGTGTTGATATTTTTCTTAGGCACTCTGGATAACCCTCCAGCTAGAGTCAAAGGACTGAGTCACACACTGCCATGTGCTATGCATCTGTTATCGCATTTGAAATTAGACTCTTGTCATTACGAATCTCTCTCCTCGTTATCCTAAATGTAAACAGTCCCAAAGCCCTCTTATGCTTTACCCTGCCTGTTTCTGTCCCTATCGCGCGCTCGGGCTCCTTCTATGATTATGATTGGGGTGCATAATGATTTCAGGACTATTTATCTCTCAAAAATTGCCCCTTTTGACATGCTGGCCGGCCCTTCCTTATCTGAGGAGTATCTAACAACAAACCTTGGCCTTGGATTCCCCTCGCTCTGAACACCCATCCCTGCTGGTTTATTTTAGTTCCCCTGCTACTTCGATAGTGAGCTGTTCCCTCAGGTCCTAGTGTTGTAAGTATTTATTCAACCATCCTGATTCTTGGGCTGGTTGAATATTGACTGTTTCGTTTATTTCGGTATGTATTACTTACGTTTCGTAGTTGGAAATTTTTCTATAAATACCAATCTTTTCCTGGATAGAATCTTTTTGTGCATATATTTTGTATCAAGTCAAATGGTTCGTGAGTTCACTTCGTGGAATGAAGACATATTTTAAAAAATAAACTTTGTTATATTCCACACCATTTTATTAAAGCTCAACCGGTTTCAACCTTTTCAGGTCATTCTCTAAAGATAACAATAGTATTGTTATTTTGGATAGAGACAATTATCTTGTCAAATTTTAAAGTTTTTAACCAATGACATTGAATGTACTGTCTTAAAAAGGGACCACACTAACAGATTCCAAATGTCGGTTAAAACTGGTCTACGTGCTTGTACATATTTGCTTACCGAACGTGAGAAATGGCCCCTCATCCGTAGTAATCCCCTTCCTCCTAACGGCCTTCCTAAGACGCACTAGCCTGATATTCCAATTTGCCCGGTAGTGACCCACTTCACTCTGCCTTGCCACCTCCTAGCAGTGAAATTAAATAGCCTATTCTGTTCCTACTCAAACTTCAAACCTACTTATGGCATCAAAAACTCATTTGGATTAGCCCAAAGACTATCTTCTATATCTTTCCCTCCCAATGCAAAGCTAATTTCCTTTGATGTCAAAAACCTTTTTATGTTGATTCCGGTTAATGACGAATATAATCTTTCAATTGAATGTCTGAAGAAAGAGGGTTGTGGGGAACCTATAATCAAAGAATTTAGTTTACTACTGAATATGTGCCTTAGTCAAAATTATTTCTGCTTTATTAGCAAGTTCTACCATCAAACCCACGACTTGGGGATGGTATCACCTCTCTCACCAATATTAGCTGAGGTTTTCATGGATCATCTGGAAGATAAATTATTTAATACGAAACATCCCCTCCTTAAAAACTTAGTTTATTACTATCGTTACGTTGATGATGTAATTTTTTTATGGGTGGGTAGTATTAGACAATTAAACCTGTTCTTGTCCCTCCTTAATTCACTTCACACGTCAATTACGTTTACTAGGGAAATAGGCTTCAGTAAGATCAGATAGATAGATTGCTTGTAGGGGGGCACTTAGGGGGGGGCCTTCGACAGGAGCCCGGGCACTTAGACCTTCTTGGTCCATTGTGCCAACCCCATGCCTGTCTGCCACATGCAGACAGAGGACAAGAGCAACACGGTGACGATATGTATGGTCACCCATCTAACCGCCGTCCCATCATTGCTTAACTTCGGTGATCTTACGGGAACCGGTGTGTCAATGTGGCTGGGCCCTTGCCCTTCAGTAAGATTAACTTTTTGGTAGGGATGTGCGAGCAGCTCGAAATTCGAGTCGAGTTGAGTTTAAGAAAGAAGCTCGACTCGGCTCGTGAATTTTTATAAACCTCGAGTCGAGTCGATAGATTTTTAAGTGGTTGAAAGAATGGGATATTTAATTAAGATTGCCGACAATTTCTTCAAATTCAATCGTGTTCTAATGGTAAATGTCCGTAGATCAGTGATGGAGAATATTTTACTCCCATAAGGTAGGTAGCAATGCTAAAATTTCGTGCTATGTTATTAATTTACAATACCTACGTAATAAGTATGTACCACATATTACATAATCTGCCTTAACATTAATGAGTACTTACAGGAAATAATTTTCAGTAAACTAAATCATCTCCAACGACGGAATACTGAGATGTTTGTCGTGCCTCAAAATACGTACGTGATCGTTGCTCCGAGATTAGCATGTAATTTAATCAGAATAGTACTCATACGAGTGTTCACATACGATAAACATATGGAAATCAACCAAAAATCTGTGGGTTTTACATTGTTAACGTTGACAGTAACATTTCATGTACTGAATTTACAGTGTATCGACTTTATAACTACATCACAGAAGCAACTGATTACGTACTAAGTGAAAATGCGACTCATTTACAAGTAAATAGTAAAATGTACAGATTTTTATAAACGGAAGAAAATCTTCCCTGGTTCATTGTGTAGCTCAACTAGTAAGCAAAAACATGTCCTTTCCACATGATAGATTCGAGCAAAGTTTAACTGAGTCTGTATTCTCGGTATTCTTTAAGTACGCACTAGTCGCTTTCTTTTGTTTGGATTTCAACTTCGGGTTGTTATGATTACAACCACACCGGTATCAAACAATGTTCAACTTGACCAATTTTGACAGATACTTATTTCATACTCATGGTCCCTTTATACAAAGTGACTGCCTTCGTACTTTTGACAGGTATTTTACTATACGTATTAGAATATATTTTACTGAGGTAAATGTTTGCGAAGAAGGATCCACTGTTAAAATTATTTTCCTTATATGATTCCGAGATTCAGTGAAATTGGTCAGTTCAAATTGGTCATGTTTTAGTTAAAATCGTGGGGAAACATTTGTGATCAAAATGCAATACACATCTTTAACATAAAGTAAAAATGATGGCTGTGGCGCCGTTGGTATCCAAGTTGCTGATGGAAGAAGGACCCAACTTCGCGTACAATTACCATTTTTTGTATTAAACATCCAATCCATCTACCGATGAGTGTAATACTACCTCGGACTGTTTCGTTTAATTTCAGGGTGCGTGTGATCCCTCCCATTGTCTGTACCAATTAGTATTTAACGTTTCAACTTCAGAACTCGCCTTTCATAATGAGTGGAAGAGGTTCTTCTATTTGGAATTATTTTACAAAATATTCTTCTGTCGATTCAGAATGCGATACTTGCAAAAGAAGGTTCAAAACCCCAACTGGCAGCACCACAAGCCTAATTCGACATTTACAGAAACATCCATCAAGGTATTCTGTATACTTAAAAGAAAAGGAGGGAAAGAGCATCAATGAAAAGAAACCCTCAAAGAAGCAGGAAACATCTATCTCCGAATTTTTAATTCCCGAGAAAATGGATGCTTCTCACCAAAGGGCGAAGTTGATAACATCAACTATAGGGAAGATGATGCTTTTGATTTTCAGCCATACTCTATTGTAGAAGATAGGGGTTTTAGAGAAGTAATTCAAGTACTAGAACCAAGATATGAAATGCCTTCCAGAACTGTTTTTTCAAGAAGAATTATTCCAGAAATGTACGAAAAAAGGAAATGTGAAATTAGGCTAGAATTAGAAGAAGAATTCAGTACACTTGATTCATTGTCTTTAACTACTGACATTTGGACGTCGCGAGCTCAAGATAGCTAGATTTCTCTAACTTGTTATTTCATTAAAAAAGATTTTTCAATGAAACGCTATGTGCTTGCTAATTCCTACTTTCCTGGTCAGCATACAGGGATATCTTTGTCTGAGAAGCTAAATTCAATACTAGAGGAATGGAATTTAAGGTTCTCAATTCCAATTTATATAGTGACTGACAATGCAAGAAACATGACGGCAGTAGTATCTGGTACAAAATGGCAGCAGTATCTGGTACATTATATTTGTTGAAATGATGAGAATTAGGAAATTTATCTTGAATTAAATAAGACTTTAAGGAATTTTATTTTCTCTAAAAAACAGAAAATCTAATATTGACAGTCAAACTCAACGCGAAACTCGATTTTTTTTGCAATGATCGACTCAAACTCGACTCGAATTGAAAATCTGGTGTTCGCACATCCCTACTTTTTGGATTTAACAATTTCCCGTAGTGAATCAAGCCATAATTTTTCCATCTATCGGAAAAATACTTTTACCGATATAGTCATAAGAAATGATTCAAACCATCACCACTTGCATAAAATGGCTGATTTTTATTCTATGCTTAATCGCCTACTTTCCATACCCCTTTCTTCCGATGATTTTTCTAATGAGCTATCTTTCATTTAACATATCTCCAGGTTTGAAGTGGTTTTGGCTCATGTTTTGACTGAAATGGAAATTTTTCTGGGAAACGCGTCCCACTCCTCCGTCTCCCACCTCCCCCCCCCACACCCCTCTCTCCAAATTCAAACCTCCTTCTTCACATGAGCCAAAACCACTTCTTTCCAATCACCCCCTTGAAATCTTCACCAACCTTCTCCTATCAAAACTCTCTGAGCCATCTTTTTTCAACTCCCTTAAACCAAAACCCAATCTATCTCCTTCTGAAATCTCGGCCCTCAGAAAACTTGCTCTAAATCCAGATATTGCCATCACTCCTGACAAAGGCTCCACAGTAGTCATCCTCAACTCTTCTGACTACCTCGATGAAGCCAACCGGCAACTTTCTGACACTTCCTCATATCAGCCTTTGTCCCATGACCCTAATCCTGAATTTTTGGATGAAATAATCTCCTTCCTTCAAATCAAAGGCCCTGATGAAGGCCTGTCTAAACAAGATATCACCCTTCTTTCTCCGTCACACCCACGCACCCCAAACTTCTATATTCTACCTAAAATCCACAAACCTGACAACCCTGGCCGCCCCATTGTCTCCTCTTATAACTCACCCACCGAACGCATGTCCGCATTTGTTGACTACTACCTACAACCCATTGTCCACTCCCTGCCCTCCTATATCAAAGACACTTATCATTTTCTTGAACGCCTCCATTCTACTCCACTCCCCTCTAACTGTGATATCTTAATGGCCACTATTGATGTCACTTCCCTATACACCAACATTCCTCATTCTGAAGGACTTTCTGCCATCCGCCATTTCATCACTAAACGCCCTGCTCCTCAAATTCCCAGCTCTGAGTTCCTTCTTGATCTTTCCAATTTCATCCTAACCCACAACGCTTTCTCTTTCAATAACAAATTCTTTCTTCAAATTAAAGGATGCGCTATGGGTAGTCGCTTCAGTCCTTCCTACGCCAACCTTTTCCTTGGACTTTTTGAACAATCTTTTCTATCTTCATGCTCACTAAAACCTCTTCTCTGGCTTCGTTACATTGACGATATCTTCCTTCTATGGCCACATGGTATTCATTCTCTCAACTCTTTTATTTCCTCCCTCAACGCCTCCTCTCCCCTCTCCTTTACTTCTAACATCTCTGCCTCTAACGTCGTCTTTCTAGACGTAAACGTCTCCCTCTCTGACCGCAAATTTAGCACTTCCGTGCATATCAAGCCCACCAACCAACAACAATACCTCCATTATAACAGCTGCCACCCCTCCCATACTAAACGTTCCCTCCCCTACTCCCTTTCTATTCGTGGCCACCGAATTTGCAACAACCCTGACTCCCTTGATAAATTCCTTACTAACCTCCATCAATCTCTTCTTCGCAGAGGCTATCCAGAGCAACTTCTCAATAAAAAAATCCTCAAAAAACCACACTCCCCCAAACTGCCTCCTACTAATAGCATTTCCCAACACAATATCTCCCTCTGTACCACCTACTTCCCAGGTGTGGACTCTATTAGGCGTATTATTAAAAACCTCTACCCTATCCTGTCGGACAACCTAACCACTTCTAAAATATTCCCCCAATGTCCCTCTCTCAGCTTCAGACGCCCCCCTAATCTATCCGCCATTTTCAATATTACCAAACCCCTGTCCAAATCACTCAAACCCACCAAATCCCTTCCCACCCCTTGCAACCGCCCGCGTTGTAAAACTTGCCCCATCCTCATCACCCAGCCCTTGCCGGACAAGTTCCTCGCTTTTCCCCTCCCTTCTGTCCTCTCACCGTCCTGCACCACGCCTAACATTGTCTACATCCTCCTCTGCCAATACTGCCTTTCTTTCTATATTGGCTTATCCACCACTCCTCTCAATATTAGAATGAATGGGCACCGCTCTTCCTGTAACGATTGCCCCTCCCTCTCTGTTTCTCTCCCTGTCGCCATTCACGTCTCCTCCCACAACTCCACTTTCAATAACACCTTTAAAGTTGGTCTTCTTGTTTCCCTTCCCCCCTCTTCCTCTCCCCTTCAGCTCAAAGATCTTGAATCTTCTTGTATTCTGGTCCACCAGGCTTTCTCGCCCCCCGGACTCAATAAATCACACTAGTTTCTCCCTCCCCCTCATCTCATCTCTCCCTGCTTCCTCCACTCCTCTTCCTTTTGCTCCCCTTTTTTCCTCTCTCCCCTCCGCTCGCCCTCTCCCCGCCCGCCCTCTCCTAGCTCTTCGTCTTTCCCCTCCTTCCTCTCCCCTCTCATTCCCCTCCTTCCCCTTGTAACACCTTCGTCTTCCCCCTCTTTCCCCTCCCATACCTCAACCTCTATCCTTTTCCTCATTCCTACTCTTCTCCTAGAGAAAGGTGGAGCGAATATCTTCACCGAAATATCGGAAGTTTTTATTTGTAAGTGTTCTTTTTTCCGTGTGTATATTTTTATCGGCCACCCTCTTGGCATATTGTGTATATATATATATATATATATATATATATATATATATATATATATATATATATATATACCTACACCAGTCTCTTCTCCGCAGAGGATATCCTGATACCCTTTTGTATAAAAAAATACTCAGAAAGTCTTACCAACCTAAACTAACATCAGATTCAAACCCTAAAAATCTTTCCATCTGCACCACATTCTTCCCAGGCATACAGTCCCTAAAGCACCTCCTTAAAGAATTATTTCCCATACTTTCGAATAACCCAACAACTACTAATTTATTCCCTAAATGTCCATCCGTTACTTATAAGCGTCCCCCCAACCTATCAAACTTATTTAAGGCCACGAAACCTCTAAAAAAATCAGTTATTCAATCCAAAACTCCAGCCACCCCTTGTAACCGTCCTAGATGCAAAACATGCTTATTATTTACCACGAACCGACTCCCGAATAAATTCATAAATTCTCATCTTCCTTCCGTTTCCTCATCCTCCTGTACCACCTCTAACATTGTGTATATACTTCTTTGTAAGCTATGCCCGGCCTTTTATATTGGACTTTGTAGTACACCACTTAATATCAGGATAAATAATCACCGTGCCTCATGCAACCCATCCTCCCAAAACTTCTCTCACGCTGTCCCTACTCATGCCGCTTCCCATACCACTAAATTTGATAATTGCTACAATGTAGCTGTTCTGGCCTCTCTACCCCCCACAGCCACTCCAATTACTTTGAGAACATTAGAGCAAGCTTGTCTATTTTATTTTAACGCTCTCCAGCCACCTGGCCTCAACCGGTCCCATTAATTTGTAAACATCCTCCCCTCCCCCAACCTTCAACATTGGACTTATAATTTTGTAACATCTTCTCCCCTCCCAACCTTCAACTTTGTATCTTTCTGTCTCTTAACTTGGCCATGGCAACTTCACCATTTCGTCTTTTCCATTTCCCTTACCTCCATTCCACCCCTCCTTTACTTTTCACCTTTCCCCTCCTCACTGCTCTCTTCCCCTCACCATCCCAAACATTTCCTCTTCATTCTTCCTATACCTTTCGCTGAAGAAGGTGGCAGCGTCCACCGAAAAATTTCCAACCCGTGTGAGTGTCTTTTTTATGTGTTCTCATTTTAGTCACACTTGTGACAAAGTTTTTATATATTTGTGTTCACGCTCGTGAAAGCTTCCAATGATTATATATATATATATATATATATACACACACACACACACACACACATATATATATACACTGATATATATATATATATATATATATATATACACACACAAGTTCGTGGAAAATCACACACGCGATAATTTAAATAAAAATAAACTTTGCCACAGCTGGGGCGGAAATAAATATAGAAACACAAAAAAGAAGAACACTCACACACTATACGTTCTGATATTTCGGCAGCCGAGCTGCCTTTCTCAGCTGTATCCTTCATTCTGTGAGAAAGGCAGCTCGGCTGCCGAAATATCAGAACGTATAGTGTGTGAGTGTTCTTCTTTTTTGTGTTTCTATATTTATTTCCGCCCCAGCTGTGGCAAAGTTTATTTTTATTTATATATATATATATACAGTAAAACCTCTCTTTTACACTTTTGAGGGGGATGAAGGAAAAAAGTGTAAATCGCGGGAAAATGTAAATCGAGGGAAATCGTAATTTGTAGGAAATAGTAGCAAAATCTTAGCCTAATGTTAAATAATTTCATTTAAATTAACAGGTGATGTTTAATAATGTGATGGGACACCAAATAGACGTAAATAAATTAAAAAACAAAAGTTAACAAAAAATAAACGTATTCTCATATTTTAACTTAACTTGATTTGAGGTGGTGTCTACCTACATATATTTATCTTTGCATCAAGGGCATACATTTTTTCTTCAACAATAGTCTATGTCATCCATGCCTTTGTGTTGGCTGCATAAGTTGTAGCCAAGGTCTTTCTTAATTTTTTTAAAGCACTGTGGATTTTTGGACTTTTCAAAAACAAAAGGCTTCAGTCTCACACTGCCATCTGGATTAGCTCCTAATAAAACAGTAAGGCGACCTTTGCTGAGCTTGGCCCCATGACAAGGGTCCCCTTTGAAGTCTATAGGGTCTTGTGTGTGGCATTATTTAAAAAAAAGACCTGTCTCGTCCACATTAAAAATTTATTATTTCGGGGGAAGATTGAAACAATGTCTTCAATATTCCTTCAAGTTCATCATACTTGGAGTATTTAATGTATTTACGTCTTTTTCCAATACGGCCGCAGTCCTTAGCACTTTTCTCGATACATTTACAGGTTTTTACAGTTGTGTTCCTCGTTGAACCTGGTATATCAAGTTCTTCGGTCAGGGACACGCGAGTGCCCGTATTAGAGTCAATTCTCTTTGCAAAATGTTGATTTTTTCTTCAAATGATAACGATTGTCTCGCACGCTTGTTTGCCATTTTAAAATACGTTTCCTCTATTATTGCCGTAAGTATTTGCACATTAAATAAAACTGAAGGTGAAGTAACTAAAAACCTAAAAAAAACACGAGATGAATGGCATTAGGGCGGGAGTTACGAGAAAAAAGAAAAAGATCGCGGCGAATTATGAGAACAAGAGTTAACATACGTTTTAACTTATCGCCACAATGACAGCGGTAGTTGGCCAAATAACATCTAATTAAATATATTTATGGCATCCGCTACAATTTAAATGTACTGTTTAAACAGCTAGTACGGCCAGGGAAGAGAAATCTATTCGCTGGTATGGCTTAGTACCAATTTGAGAATCCCGATCGCAAGCATTACAATATCCGGAATAAATACTTTTAAGCAATGCTATCGATGTAATGCGCTATCATCAAACGAATAATTGTGTTTTTAAAGGAAACCAAATAAATAAGCATTCATTCATCATGTTTAAGCATGTATTTTATCCATATTTAACATTAATCACGCTCGAAGGGTCGCCAGTTGAAGTGCGCCAGCCGCCATCTTTCTTGCCTTCAAATGTCGTAAATGGCGGGTTTTGAAAGTGTAAATAGCGGGATGGAAATACATTATAATGATGCAAACATTTTTGGGACCGGGAGAAAATGTTGTAAATCACGGGAAAACGTAAATTCCGGGGGCGTAAAAGCGGGGTTTTACTGTATATATATATATATATATATATATATATATATATATATATATATATATATGTGTGTAATATGTATATGTAATATGTATATGTGCTGTATTCTGTCAGATAGTTAGGATTCAATCCAAGCATTAGGTATGCCACGAATACCAATCCGGTTGAGTTTATTGAGAAGCAAGTGGTGGTCAACACAATCGAAAGCTTTCGAGAAATTGAAAAACATTGCAGCAACTTCTGCATCTGTCTATCAAAATATGAGGGGGTGCTTTTGTGCTATGCTTTATTTTGTCTCGTAAATTCCTTTTGTTTTACTGGTTCTTAGGCTTTCTTCCGCCCTGTGGCTGTGGTGATGCCTGATATAGCGTTGATTGCTGAAGTAGTCCTTGTATCTTGGGGTTTCTCTGGTGCAAGAGAATTAGCCTGGAAGTTGATTTCTTTTCATTATTTCTGCGCCACACAATTATCCTTACAAGATCATTATGACTTTGGTAAGTACTTTGGTTTTTTTCTTTTCTAAAGGCATTGATTTGTTTTGTCCTTGTAAAAGGGCAGATGATTCTGCTACGGTTGTTTTACTGAAATATCCTAGTACAATATTATTTATCTTTAATGAACTTTTTATGGTTTTTAGCAATATGGTCATAATTTGATGATGCTATTGAACCTTATCGAATCCATGCATTCAAATCTATAGATTTGAGATTCCATTAAATCCATCCTATTTGAAATACTCAAATCCCATTTGAGTTGGTGACTCGTACACTAGGAAGGGCCGAAAAACACAAAAATGTCCGAATTGAATTGTAATAGAACGGAAAAGTTGCTACTCGTCCCCCTGATCACAAAGAAAGAAAAATTTTTGAAATCGGATAACATCTTCCGGTCACACATCTCGTTCGAAGTTTCGAAAATTCGTAAAAAATATGACTTTTTTCGGGATTTTTTAAAATGAGTTACAGTGATTTAATTGCATTCAAAATTGGTATGTGGCCTCTTCTAAAAGTCCTATGTCTTAAAAAAATATAATTCCCCTTCTTTTTGGGGGAGGGGGAGTTGCTTATCGCGTTCAAATTATCGAAAAATCGTAAAAAAATGTGACTTTTTTCGACATTTTCTCTATATGAGTTACAGTGATCGGATTGCGTTTAAAATCGACATGTGGCCTCTTCTAAAGGTCCTTTGTATTTTAAATAAGATATAATTCCTGTTTCCCCCTTATTTTATGGGGGAGGGGAGGGGCATGTATCGTAAAGAGCAGTATTAGCAAGTACTGCTCTCATTTGAGTCCCAGAGGGTGATCCGAACCTAATATGAAAATCTGTGTCCGTATATTTTGCAACCATATCTGTCTCTTCTGTTTCAGGATCTGAGGTAATGTTGGCCATAGTTTCAAAAGAATTACCACCCTCAGTTTTTACTTGTTTTGCTTTTCTTGCCAGCCTCTTCTTAATCATTTCACTCGCCTTTTGGTCAACTGTTCCTATCTTGCCAATTCTGTGATGCCGCTGTGCATAAAGAAATTTTCTCTCTACCACAGGAACTTTCCTGTTGACAGGGCATGAACAATCGATTTTCACTGGCTATTGTTTTGTTGCAATCACACAGCAGGTGCATTTTGCACTTGCAGGAACATACGTCAAATAAAGTTTTTGTACTGTCAGAAATGTATTGTGTGTACTCCTTTTGTTATTCCTCATATTTTTTGTCCCCGTAAAACTTTTTACGTAGGTATGTAGTAATACTTATCGTGAAGAGTTTTGATACGTTTTGTGATTCTAGGGCGAGAGACCGTTGACAAAGATGCTTTAGTGAAAATGGTCTCAATATCATCAGCAACGACATTAACTACTGCAGAGAAGCTGACTTCCTGCTTTGGACTGGCCAAAGCCAGTTTTATAAAACATCTTACAAGCTGGCAATGCAGTAAAACATCAGCATGCGATGGAGGAATCTGATAGCTCAGACTTTGAGGCGGTCCAAATAAAGGACAGTGAAATTTCTCACCATACGTCCTCAACGTCATTGTCCAGCTCTCTTCAACTCGAAGATACGACCGTGCTCCAACTCTAAGCATCAGTAGAATGCGACTCGTCTCTCCTAGACAAAACAGCCTTGGTCGCTCTCGGAGTGACTTGACTTCTCTAGCGCGTTGCGCGCAGCGGCACAAAGAAGTCCTTGCACTGGCTGTCGCCAGCCTGGCTATCGGCTATGTCCGCCCTCGCTGAGGCTCCCCTCCCATTTTATACGTAAATTACATTTACGTAAGAATTATCTAAGCAGGATATATTTAAACGCATTGAACGCCTTAGCCTACCCAACGGCACTCCTCACACGAGGTAAGCAACGACCGGAATACAAATCCTTCTTCCGAAACAATGTGAATGTATCATCGGTTTGTAGAAAAACATTTGATCCTTTCCGTCGGCATTTACAAAGTAAGAGAAGTAAAAGGTGGATCTCGCGGTGCAGCGGAAAGTACCTAAAGTTTCTAGGGCGAAGAACTGCACACTTCGCTCGAGAAAAACAACGACCGTAAGGTCACTCATTTTTACAATACATGCCCCTCCCCTCCCCCATAAAATAAGGGGGAAACAGGAATTATATCTTATTAAAAATACAAAGGACCTTTAGAAGAGGCCACATATCGATTTTAAACGCAATCTAATCACTGTAACTCATAAAGAGAAAATGCCAAAAAAAGTCACGTTTTTTTTTACGATTTTTCGATAATTTGAACGCGATAAGCGACTCCCCCTCGCCCAAAAAGAAGGGGAATTATATTTTTTTTAAGACAAAGGACCTTTAGAAGAGGCCACATACCGATTTGGAATGCAATTAAATCACCGTAACTCATTTTAAAAAATCCTGAAAAAAGTCATATTTTTTACGAATTTTCGAAACTTCGAACGAGATGTGCGACCGGAAGATGTTATCCGATTTCAAAAATTTTTATTTCTTTGTGATCAAGGGGACGAGTAGCAACTTTTCCGCTCTATTACGATTCGATTCGGACACTTTCGTGTTTTTCGGCCCACCCTAATGTACAGTTCTGTTCAAAAAAATCGTACCGCTGAAAATTTCTAAGTCCCAAATTTTTTACCATGTGGCAACCTGGCAGAACCACGACCCCCTCAGAGAGCATTAACCTCTCCAAGCGGCCCTTCCTGCCCGTAGCTGTGCGACTTGAACCACCCCCGGAAGGAAAATTTTGACCTGCGAAAAGGATTATTTTCGAGGGGAGCGTTAGGGTTTCTTTTGTTGTGATATGTGAGCAAGAAGGAAGACGGAGATCTGCGAAGTTCAGACGCGCCAAGATCCCTCGCACACGACAGATGCAAGCAACCACGGAAAACAAAAGCCAATCTTAGGTCTCAATCCCCGGAGTTCCCTTCGTTTCTTATGAGCATTTTAATTTATACACGTATTCATTAACGTAAACAATATCAGCCTTCTTAATGATCTTCATATTATATTATATGATATCTTTGGTTCATGGATTATATTCACTCTTAATTGAAGGTCAAAATTGAATAACAAAACAGTCACTGTCACAAAAACGATAGTATCAGTACGGAACCTGCATTATTTCCATCTGCACGTCCCTCCGATTTTCTGAGCCCCGCATTCTCACGAAAATATTCGCTGTAAGAACGTGAAGTTCCAACGCCCTTCCAAAATCTAAACCGTGAGCCATGTCATTCAATACATGCCAGGGTCCTTTACATGGACGAATCAGACAAACGAAAATAATTAAACCGCGTTATTAAAAGCATAGAGTTAAGGCTTAATTTCACGCATTTTCACTAAAGCTAGGCGTTGAAAAACTGGAGCAATAAATGGCATAAAACAAGTGTCATGAGCACGAAAATGGTGACATTAGGTTGGAACATATTTACAGATCTAATTTCGCTACAGTGACTATTTTAGGTTTTTTTTCCTTTCTCTTTTAATAAATTAGCTCCTGTGAAGAAAAACAACTTTTATGTCGTAAAAATGCTTTTCGCTGCATTATACGTTTTATATTTCATAAACCTGTCTTAAGGTTCACATATGTGGCTTATAACATGGAAAAGAATGTCGAAACAAGCAGAAATACCAAGAAAATCATGATGTTTTCAAGTAATAGAATTATTTGAATAAATCTAAATGAAATAATTCATAAATTCTCTGTGACACGATTCGATCTCTTTGAGCGACGATTAGCGGTAATAGCCTTTTCTAGAGAAAAACTAATGGAAGATATGTCATTTGCAGCGGGATTATTCCCCGTACTCAGATAAAGACTTTCAATGGATATTTGAGTCCTAGCTTCAACATGGTAGCTTTCTATTACGAGAGAGATCGGGTGACTTTGGTCGACAGAGCGATCATTCATCCACTCATTTTTGCTCACGCATAACCAAACGGGAGTCCTAAATCCAACCCACCTCCTCAGAAATCCCTTAGCAGGTCAAAAACGTCATTCGGGTGGAGGTTCCCTCTCGACAAGTGAGTCGGAAGGAGGGTCGTTGTTCCGCTTGGAGAGTTTAATGCTCCCCCGCCCCTCGATCTCCCTTTTCTTCTTACTCACACATCACAAGAAAAGAAACCTTACCCCTCCTCTCACCCTCGCTTGAAGAAAGGCCGTAAACTGCCTAAAAGTGACAATGGAAGGGAGCAGCGGCTTCTTATTCCACTGGGAGCGAAGAAGCAGCATTGTGGTCTGTCGAGCTGTTTCCTAACATTATGCGGATGTGTAGAAGTGGCCCATACATGTGAAAACTTACATGATCTCTCGTTCACAGCAGCTAGGAAGCGCGGAAACGAAATGACCACTTCATTGGCTTACATCCCCCTTGCTCGTTTAGTTTTTTATTAGTTTCCTACTCATATTAATTAGCGTTATAAGCTTACAATAGGTTGATCCTTAATATATAGTATTTAGATTTTTTTGTCTGGGAGTCCTTGCGGTATCAAAATTCCTATTACTTTCAAAACGTCATAATTAATTCTGCACGTTTTACAGGACATTGCTTCAATTTTCTTTACTTAGCGATAAAATATTTGCTGCTTAGGTAATTAAGTTAGGAAAAAAGCCACAAAACGCATTGTAGAAAGTGCTATAGCAAATGTTTTTTCTATAGATCTCGCAAGAGAAAAATCTGACATACGGTGAATAGAAAATGCAGTAATGGCGGTGAAGCAAGAGGGTAACGAATTAAACCTGATACAACCACTAAACTAAGACCAGCCAGCTCAAGTCAGTCATATACGGTATAATGTCATTAGTGAACACATAATATACACGTATTTGAAGTTCTGCATTGGATAATAAAACGACTGAATTCACAAGAAAGATGAGATGAGTGCGAAAGGTGTATTTATCAATCTGCACGTCCTTCTTTCTGAGCCTCGAATTATCACGAAATTATTTGCTAAAAGAATGTGAAATTCAAAGCTCATCGTTTTCAAATTAAACAATTGTTTGCGCAGAAATATATCGTCCATAGAAAATGTTTTCCCTTAATGCTTCGCAAAGACAGTTGTGCGCTCAAATTCGAGCCTGACATTATCGGTAACTTCATATCGAAATTGAGAGATCTAGTTTCGATCCAGAATATATTACACCATTTCAAATATAATATAGATTGCGATATCACAAGGACTTCCAGATAACGAAAATGCGTCAAACATTTGAAAAATGTTTACGTTAATGAATACGCGTATAAATTAAAATGCTCATAAGAAACGAAGGGAACTCCGGGGATTGAGACCTAAGATTGGCTTTTGTTTTCCGTGGCTGCTTGCATTGGTCGTGTGCGAGGGATCTTGGCGCGTCTGAACTTCGCAGATCTCCGTCTTCCTTCTTGCTCACATATCACAACAAAAGAAACCCTAACGCTCCCCTCGAAAATAATCCTTTTCGCAGGTCAAAATTTTCCTCCCGGGGGTGGTTCAAGTCGCGCAGCTACGGGCAGGAAGGGCCGCTTGGAGAGGTTAATGCTCTCTGAGGGGGGCGTGGTTCTGCAGGTTGCCATATAGTCAAAAATTTGGGACTTAGAAATTTTCAGCGGTACGATTTTTTTGAACAGAACTGTACACTACAAATTGGAAAGTGTGCCTCATAAGTTTATTTAATACTAGTGTTTTAAAAAATTACCTGAAGGTGATGTTTAGAAGATGCATTGATCGCATCTGATATATTTTTGTCAGAATGTAACCCCCTCAAAATATAAACCCTCCCCCCCTCCAGCCTTTCATTTATATTTTTGGAAATAGATACCGAATGTCTACCTATATTTATTCTTGTACCACGAATTTCCTTCATATTAATATCAGCAAATAAAAAATAGCACTGGTCGGTTTTTTCAGCGCATCTCCATATGTAATGCGACGAAAATATTTGATGCAATTGTACCACAGGTTGCATAGATCGAATTTTTCGAATTACTTTTCCCAGGAATTATAGGTAGAGACCTGCAAAAGGTGGGGTTGTTTTATAGCCAAAAGTGGTGTTATGTCCCTACCCTAAAGTTTGCTTGTCCCTACCTATGAAAAATCAAACCCTTTCAACAGAGACACTCCGGCCATATCTCTAAGATTTTTGTGACCACCACTTACAAGATGTGGATGGACCCCTTTCAGTCACAGAGAATGATTTGAAGAAGTCCTCTGACAAGAAGAAATTCTCGGCTCCATAAATGAAACTGTTGTGCAATGTCCGAGCGCCAGCTGTTGTTTGTATTCCGTCGCATGCTGTTTCCTTTCCTTGCTCATCCAGTACATTCCTGAATACCTTCTATCCCCTTCCACTCCCTAATATAACCCAGCTCTGAGAATCAGCTCTGTTCCTCCCTCCGCTGCATGTGTGTATGCCATTTGTCTAAACCAGCATCAAGCATACTTTGTGTTAATCAAATTAATCGATTGTAGCGTTATTTGGTGGTAATTGAATATAGAATTCTTTATGACAAAAACACAGTACAAATCCACTATTTATTTTAATGCCGTCCAGCTGACAGCATACTTTGTGTTATTTATAACACTACAGACACCATGAACAACTTCTGGTTGAAGAGATTCACTTCCACCCACCAACACCTTGCCAGAATCTTCACGTCCTTTCTGTCAGGCAGAGAATCCACATCAGCACACTTTTGTGACAATTTTACTGTTCTTAATCACACTTAAGTTTTCACCTTCTACATATTTTATTCACACTTTAGGAACTCTAGTTACACTCTTTGCACATTCGTATGCGCACCATTTGTATGCTTTCAGCTCACTTTCTTCGCTCTTCTTCATACTTATTTCACACTGCAGGTGTTCCAAACTCTCTGTTTTCTGTGGTGGTGTTCTTTTCTCACACTCTTTCACATTTCTTGCACATACTCTACACACTTTGGAGACTTAGGTGACACTTAATTCACACTTCCAACATTTTTTCTATACATACACTTTTCCAATGCTTTATGCACATTTTATTTTCGCCAAGGTTATCATGTTGGCCAAGCTGTTATGTATTCTATCATATTTGTTTCTTATTCAATTAAAAATTCCTTTTATTTATTAGTCTGTAAAGTTCATTCATTGAATAATTCCTCATAGCTGCCTCTCATTGATTATCCATTCTTATTCAAACTTGCAACAGGCATTCATTCAATCAAGGAGACTGTCGCAACTGCTGGGAATTTGAAATTCCAGTTTCCACTGGAAGATGAGAGAGTCCTGATAGTGAAGTCTATTAAGGATGTAAACTATTCCAAACTTACTCAAAAGGATACAGAGCTTTGCGAAGGGGCAATAGCAAAGCTGTTCCCAGGCTTTGAAACCCTCTCCAGTGATAGTGGACTGTTTCAGGAAATGCTGAAAGAGGTATGAATGGTACCTTAGATTTAGGATATCCCAAGTGTCCTATTGTTTATTAAACTTTTTAAGTTGCCTTTGTCAGATTTAAATCATTTTCTATGATATATTTTGACCTTACTACATGTACTGTGCAATCGGTTAGTTTCCTACTGGAAGAAGAATGGAGTAGAATCTCGAAAATACCAACTTCAAAATAGCAGAATTTTGTTTTTCAGAAACAAAACTCTTCGTATCGATCAACACTAGGTATTCTACTTGCAAGTTAGAGCATTCAATGTTGTTCAAAGTTTCGAAATTGCTGATCTTGGGGACAATCCCTAAGAGACCAAGAAAATTGTTTTTACAAATAATATGGAAAAGCTTGAAATAATGTCGGATAGTCAGCGCGCTATTATGCAGTAAGTCCTTGACTTATGCGGATCCGAGTTGCATGGATCCGGAGTTATGTGGATGTTCAGTTAAGCCAGTGACATGCCTGCGTTTTCTCGACGTTTCTGTTTCCACAACAGATACACCTGTCCCGCAAGGGTGACGACCCACAACTCATTGTCAAGTGCGAACTCTGGCAGTCCTTGGTATGGGGAGCTTTCAATATAATACGTATTTATTAAGAACTTTTTCCAATTATAAACGGGCATTCACATGAGTATGATAATTTTAACAAATTTTCAATTTATTCATGTTTTGTGTAATTATATTTATTTTAGATTTAAATATCCAGTGAAGTAAAGATTGGATTTGTGTTACTCTCAGAATTGTCGTATTATGTTAACTTAACGGCCTCTCAAAAGATGGCATTTTATATAGCATCCATGCATAGTGATGAAAATGATTGTCTGGCGGTTTATCTCTATTAAATTGCATGTACCCTCTGATTTTAAATACTGAATGAAGCCATTTAGTTTCATTAAATGCTCTTACAGTAGAGGGCCATTTTAGCAAGATTGCACAAAAGTCTTAAAATTACTAGTTAGTCAATTACATTTTAGTCAATATGCAATTTTTTCATGGCTAACGCCTTGAATCCTTGTACCAAGTGTGGGTGAAGCTGAACTAATGGATATTTGAATAATTTTTTTTTGTAAATGTGTTGAGATACATGCAAAATTGTATTGTTCACTAAACAAAAGTTTGTCACCAAGTATCCCATTCATTCGTATTCAGAATGTTCCTTGCACCAAAATTTCTCTGATAACATTTTGTGGAAAATTTCAAATGAACTATCGCCGGAAAATACAGCATATCATTTTTTAATGGTATCGAGTGTATGTAATGGTTGATGGTGCCACACAGAAAGGAGTGATATACCTGGGTAGAATATTGAATGAGAAAAATGTTACTTATGAGTACTTATTGAGTACTGTTAACTCTATTATAAAAATTAAGCAATCAGTCAGGTAATTGGAAATTGCAAATGTATTGCAGAAGTAGGCCACAACAGCTCCTCAAGTAGACATTTAGAAATAGAACCGCAACTGATTATACGAAAGACACAATAAATAAATATTTCTATATGATATATCGCACTATAGATTCCTGTTTTGATCATAGATACTGTATAAAAGGTAGATAGCACACCCAATGCTTAGCGAGATGGGGAAAATGGCACCAACATGGGTCTCATGGCTTGTGTGCGATTTATGCTGCAGTTCAATGGGAGCTTACGCTAAGGCACAATCACCGTGACTACCATTAGACTCTTATTAAACTGGCAACACAGACATTAAGTGCTAGTGTAGCAGATGCCCTAATCATTTTCTTGGGAATTATTTCAAAATTCCCAATTTCCTTGGTTGATCTGCATAATTGACATTAATAAGAGTTTAATGATTTATATGGCATGAATCAAAGTAGGTATTAATTAGGGAAAGGTTCTAAGGCTTCTATGAAAATTGACTGAGGATCAAAATTATATCCTGTGCGGTATTGAAACTCACCTAATCTGACTTTTTCAAGTATATAATTTGATTTGAATTTTTCAAGGAACTGTTAGAGGTAAAAGACTAAAAGTCAAATTTATGATCACGGAAATTCTTAATTTCTCTTTGTTTTTCCTGCCGTCAATAATGGTGCATGGGAGGAAGGAATTTAGCATCTATTACCATCTCCTATTTTGTCCTGTCTATCACTTCTAGACATGTAACTTTTACCTGTTTTAAATTATATCTTCCATGCCTTGCATGTGTGTGAGATTAAGCACTTTCCGTCCTTACGCACCAATGCTGCTGATTAATCAGAGCTTGTATTTTGGCATTGCCGGCCCCAATTCACGTAGTGTCTTTGGGGTCCTTTATCTTGCATTTTGCCTTTGCCAGGGTAAGAAAAAGCAGCCCCTTCTTGTAGATCATTCCGTAGTTTCTCTCCATGTTATTACTAGGCCTGTGTTGCAATGGTGTGAGGACTCCCAGCTAATTTTGTCCCCATCTCAGATGCAACCCTTTAGATGTCTCAGCCTTTTCGTGACTGACCTCAAGAACTGCTGAGAATTACCACATCTATGCCTGTGCCATGCACCATCTTGTGAGATGTACACCACAACTCATAAAATAGAAAAAAATTATGATTGATTGAAAAAATGACACTGATGATTGAAGATAAATTATCATTAGTATTTCCACATGATTTCAATAGGTTGACCAAGGTTTCAACACATGAGCGTCATTATCGAGACAACATATTCTCAGAGTCACGAGTCTCTTATACACCCATTTGGTTGTTGAGAAGAAGGGAATTGAGGGGGGGGGGGAAGAGGGGAGGCAGAGGAAGTGATTTTGGGGAGAGATAAGGCAGTGGTGTGGTCAAGGGGAGACTGGGGTAGTAGTTAGGGCTAGCAATGAAAAGGACAGTGACGGTCACTCAGAAGGTTAAATCATTTATGAGAGTATCACCATGGGAATGCAATTTAGAGGAGATTGCTAATTGCTCTAAAAAATCCAGCTTATTACCTTTACCATAGACATGTAGAATAAGGGGCTTAAAATCACTCTTACGTCCAGTCTTAATTAAATTCTTGGTGAAAAAAGATTTACAGTCTTTGTTTGTTCCTCCTGTGTCTTTCACATCTCCCTCCAAAATTTCTTCAAGTTTGCCCAACAAACGCTGTATTACAATCGTTTCAGGATAAAACATAAATACCACTCTTAGGTGAAACTTGTCGTACGAATTAAAAATGAGTGTACTTAGCATGATTGAGTTATAAAATGAGGTGTTAAAAGATTCTCTCAACATCACTCTAGCTATTTTGTACGAAATGCTGCCCGAATGGTAGTGAACACCATTTAAGAGGGTTTATCAGAGGGGGTGCTTTCCAGCCTTGTGGATTCACAAATAGCACTTAAGTGTAACTTCTTTGTAAGGAGTTTATTAATTAGGGTGGTTTCATAACCATTTACTTGCGCTATGGATTTTATGACTCCCAAGTTCTTGTGTGAAAGCCCTTTGGGTTAAGGGGATAGAGGTAGACTATGTAGGATAGAGTGAAAGGCGGCAAAATTATGAATGTAGTAGTGGTGCTGGATTTTATTAGAACAATTTGCAATCTCCTCTAAACTGCATTCCCATGGTGTTACCCTCCTAAAGGATTTAACTTTCTGAGTTGGCCCAACTACTCCCACACTCCACCACACCACTGCCTTATCTCTTCCCAAAATCACTTCCTTTGCCTCCCCTCTCCCCCCTTCCCACTAATACCTCCCCTCCCTCTCAACAACCAAATTGATGTATAAGAGACTTGTGACTCCGAGTATATGTTGTCTCGATAATGACGATCATGCATTGAAACCACGATTGACCTATTTAAAATCGTGTGGAAATGCTAAGTGTTTCTATTCTTATTTAACATGAATTACCACAAAGTAGAACCTAAAATATTTGATTATATCATAAGTAATTTTCAAAATAATTAAGATCTGAGTCTTCTTATTAGAAATAATGATCCACATAAGTGTCAAATACTTGCCTTTAAATAATCTTTCCCTATATCCTATTTTCTCCTGATTCATTGTCTACTTGATTTTTTCCTTTCTAGATTTGTGGAGAAATGATGTTGCTTCCAGTTGATTCATTCATCAAAAATATTTGTCAAATTAATGAAGTTATGAACCAGAGACATGGGTTTATGATTGTGGGTGATACCATGAGTGGGAAAACTACTGCCTTAAGAGTAAGTACTTATAAAATATTATTTCATTCGACCATAGAAGGTACCATTATTGCCTTTGTAAGATTTTTTTAAATACTTCCCCCTATTATCATGAAATAATTTTAATTTACATATCCTATGCACACAATCCATACCTTCATAATTATCTCACCACTAGGATCCTACATTTTTTGCATTTGCGATTATGTGAATTTAAATGTGATTTTCTCAATTTTTACGCAAATAATGCATATTTTGATGTATATATAAAATAATAAGATTTTGAAATATTTTTGTTGTTATGCACCACATTATTGCCTTGATGGGTATACGCATCAACTGTACATCTACATACTACCTCGCAAGCCGCCTCAATAGGCGTGTGGCTTTTTATATGTAAACGCTGGTGTTAAAACACCAGCCGTTTACATATAAAAAGGAAACGCTCTAATGAAATTACGCCTAGCATTTATTGAAGTCCATTATTATTTGGGGGAAAAACGAGTTCCCATACCTATCCGTTCGGCAAAATATCTCTCTTAATTTATCGTTTCTGTCGGACCTGGAAATATAGTGGGGTTCTAATATGATGTCGCTCTGAAAGATATCTATTCTCAATTGTTCAAGCAATCTAAGCCTAGCGCGCAGCCTCCGAGTCTCTAGCGGTTCCCAGCCTAATTCGTTTAACATCTGTGTAACGCTGTCTGTATACCCGTAGGAGTTTTTGATGAATCGTGCAGCTTTCCTTTGTATTTTATTAAGTTCCCAGACTAAGTTTTTCTGCACCAGATCCCATATGCTCGCTGCATATTCAAGGTGTGGCCGGACAAGTGCGAAATAGCACCTCTCTTTTACTTTTTCATCTGAGAATCTTCCCACAATACGCTTGACGAATCCTAGCTTCTTCAGAGCTCTGCCACAAATATTTCTTATATGTGTTCCCCACGATAGGTCCGAAGTTATCGTAACTCCTAGATACTTCATTTCATCTGTCGCCTGTATGTTAACACCATCCACAGCATATACACGGGGATAGTTGGACGACCTCCGCAAGAAATGTACTGCCGTGCATTTGCTCAGATTAAGTTCGAGTCCCCACTCTTGGTTTCACACATGAACGTTGTTTAAATCCGATGATAGAGTTTCAAAGTCAAGAGTGATCACTAATTTCACGATAGATGACAGCGTCGTCGGCAAATAAACGTATTTTACTGCTAATTCGAGAGCATAGATCCTTTATGTATATAATGAACAAAAGGGGGCCGATTACGCTTCCTTGTGGGACACTTGATGTCACTTTAACTACATCAGAGCTAATTCCATTAAGAACTACTTTTTGCTTACGATCACTCAGAAAGTCGCGTATCCAGTTTACTACTGTTTTGTTTAGGCCGCATGACTGTAATTTGTATAAAAGTTTGTTATGAGGTACCGTGTCGAATGCTTTCTTAAAATCTAGAAATAATTCGTCCACTTGTCTTTTCGATTCACCAGATTTGAGAACGTCATGAAGGAAGAGTGCGAGTTGTGTTTCACATGATCTACCTTTCCGGAAGCCGTGCTGAGAGCCATGGAGGATGTTACGACTGTCTAGGAACGTCATGATATTGCTAATGACGACATGTAATGAAAGATTGTCGGACGACAGTGACAGAAGCCACAACCTCCAGCTTTAGATTTATTAATTATGTGACCAAATATTCGTAAATAATGAGGAAACATGTATCACGGCCCAGGAGTATGTCCATTTCCACAGTGTGGAAATGGGATTCCTTCAAGCCTTTTGAAGTGCATGGCATTCCTCCTTTTTGACTCGGGGGAGGATGGATCGGTGTGTGTCTGAGAGAGGAATACGTGAGGGGAAGAATAAAGCCCATGTGCAAGGAGATTGTCCTTCCCTTTCCAGAGCTTATGCTCGAGTGACTGCCGGCACTTCTTCATCCTGAAAAACATCGTCTTCGCAACTATACATGATGTTGGATGCACAGCATTTCTCAAATCCTAGCGCAATAGTCTGTGGGTTGGTGATTACAGTGAACTCCCGATTATCCGTGCGCAGATTATGTGTTGCGGATTATCTGTGCGTGACTTTTTACTCTTCGTCGATTTTTTCTGCGGTCAATATAAAAAAAGTCAATCAAAAAACACATTCGGATTTTAGCAATCTAATACAAGCAAGAATTACCTTATGTCATTTCTTGCCACTCAAATCCACCTTATAACACGTAGTTGTTTTCCTTTTGCTCACAATGAACATGCTATGTTTACCTTATTGTTCATCGTCAGTATCTTTCCAACTTTTGAGCCGTGAATACGCACTCTCTGGAGCTTTCTTGTTGGCATCTTTAGAATTATTAAGGATTCGTCCGCAGTAAAATTCACTAGATCCTCTGAAAAAAAAACAAACGGAAAAAATCTAGTATCGCAGAATCTTTGCTAGCACTCCCTTGCATCTAGAATCCTGGGGATCGCATCCATGAATTCCTGAATTCAGATCTGTAGAGAGCCATATGAATTCCAGGAATTTTTCTTCGAATGTGGTGTTAAATGGTGAAGATACAGGTCTTCCGTGTTTTACTCCGCATTGGTCCATCATCTTCGGTCAATAGTTTCGCCGGTGTTGCAGCCATGAAATGGTCTACTCAATGCCGAATTTCGACTGCAACGTCAGCAAAAAATGGCATCCGAAGAAGATAAATCGTGGAGTAAAACCCAAAAGACCTGTTTCTACACATCCATCAACCCGTGGAAGCCTACACAAGGTGGTAAATCGTCTTCATCTGCGCTATCTTCAGATTCCGAAGGTGAACTTGAAAATTATTTTTCTTTAGCAGAGGCTCCCGCCCGACGTAGGTGGTTTAGCAGATTGAGCTCTAGAAGCATCTTCCTCATCAGAGTAATCTTCGGAAAAATTGTCTAAAAATTTATCCCCATGCTCATTTTCTTCCAGAACTTCTTAAACACCTTCCGTTGGAATGCTCTTCTTGAAATATACATATGTTCTTCATGTATTTTTGCACGTAAAATCAGTGAATGTCTTCCTCTTCAGTGCCTAAAATTTGCACGCTTTCCCTCTCCTCTTGCTCTCTTTCAAACAGAGCTATCGCTAAGAATTTTTTTTATTATTTATTTAAATCAATGAGTTTTTATGGCGACGTGATCAGGAGATTGGGGAAAGGAGGGATATGAAGTAATTTTTGGAAAAATTGTCTAAATATTCATCCCCGCGCTCATTGTCTTCCAGAATTTCTTAAAAACCTTCCTTTGGAATGCTCTTCTTGAAAAATACATAAGTTCTTCATGTATTTTTGCACGTAAAATCACTGAATGTCTCAAAAGGGACAGTGGAGAATAAGCCAACAATAATCCAAGGGCAAAATAAAGCCTAAGTTACAAAGGGGCCGCAAGACAGCCAAAATAAAGCACTGGTTAATTTAAAAATAATCAGAGTCCCAACATGCCGGAGAGAAATGTCCAAGATGACTCGCAGGACTATAAACGAACAAAACACTGTTGAAGTTGGCTCAGGTAATCCAAAGAACGCCCTGCTACCAATCAAACGCAGAGGGCGGTAAATAATCCAGAGATGAATGACCTAACAAAGCAGGAGTCAATACCAGAAGAGAAATCTAGGAGAGTCCAGAGAGATTAACAATAAATGCACAGTGGAATTATTTTCGAAGACAAAGTCCAAACAGTATGCGATGGGTCAAAAAATGAGCAAGAGGAAACGCAGGAAATCAAACTCAAAAGGCTAGCGCAGTAGAAGAAAATCATTGAGTAGAAGGACACATCAAGAAAAAAATAACAGTAAAGAAGTACTAACAGGCAGTAAATCTAGCAGCTGTGGGTAATACGATATTCCAGAAGCACTATTGCGAAGCTAAGGGATAACCATGGACCCTCCTTTACTTAGAGAAGTGGAAACTCCCAAGGCCAACGTGCCTGGGAGAAGGAAATCTTCAAGCTCACAAGCTGTCTGCAGGAAAAAGATAACAGACAAAAGAAAGGCCAGAAATATGAGTGAGCACTCTGTGATGGTCAACATAACTTCTAAGAATCATGTAGAACCAACAGGAGTTCGTCAGAGAAATCGGTGACATAACAAGCCTCTCAAAACACAGTGCAGCGAATCAAAGTTTTTACCCCCGAATGTCACTTCCATACTTCAGCCAATGGATTAATATTGGTCAAACGTGGCGAAAGTTCAAGATAAGAATAAATGAACACAAGGCATGCTGAAAGAATAAGGACGATTCGTCAGCCTTCGTCCGACACCTTTTGGAGATGGGGCACCGAAGCAGCTTTGATCCTGAAATCCTGCATTTTACTGGGAAAGGAAGGAGGATGCCCTAGAAATTCGGGAGATCAGCCTACAAGGAAACCACCTTCTCAATGACTTAAACTTTCCTAACCCATCCCCCTTGTTACTCATCACCCTCCCAAAACCAATTACAAACAATCCCCTTGTACATAGTAATGGACCCACCTTCCTCATAGTATACAGTAGAAACTCGATAATATGAAATCAGTGGGGCCAAATATTGGCACCTCGTATTATTGAGTTTTGTAATATCGAAACTTTTAAAGAAATTGCGAAAAAATAGTTATTTTTCCCCCTAACTTTTGTGGTCTTTGGCAACATTTTAAAACCATTTTGGTCATTATTAGTGAAAGCATTCTTAATAAATTCCTTTATATCATAAACTTTATGCCATAAAGGATCATAAATAACTATCACCTTGTGCAGATGATTTTAAGCCGGCAATCATAGTGTTGGCAAAATTTCCACCCATGATAGAAAAGGTATAGTTTATAGCAAAAGTTGGACATTTTTGTGAATTAAGTTTTCTTAATCTGCAGTCAATAGAGACAAGCAACTATGTAGTTGGAATGGCTGTAGCTGGCCCAGCCGGGCATCAAGTCGCCTTCTCTTTTTCACTCAATCATAGGTAAATAGAGTAAGGGACTCATTGTCAGCCCATTACGAAAAAAATCCTTCACAGTTCAAAATTAGTGAAGTCCTCCACATCGACAGTAGAATACATAAACTGGGAGAAAATATCATTTTGTTCCAATTACAGTGGAGTGCTGATTATCCATGCTAATGGAGGGGGAAGCCTAAAGGAATGATCGAAAGTGACAGATAATCCGTTCACGTTCAATTTCATGGCACTTGTGATCTTGCTTTCAGCACCATGCTTTCTCAAAGTCTTTTGCGCATATTGTGATGAAATAGTCCTCTACCTTAATTAGTATTTCGTTTATCAGTTAATCGTTATTTTCATTTACTTATATAAAATATTTCTCCAAGTAAAATGGATGTTTGTTGTATAGGTGCAATAAATATGCTCTATCAATTCGTGGAACTCTCGATGGTGAATCTTATTTTCAGACGTGCAATGCTTTCCATTTTTATATACCTACTTTTGATGTTTGCCAATCAGCAAGAATTGAAATTCCTGATCGCAATGTGTAAATCCAAACGACCCTCACTCGGCTGTAATGCGAGAGATAGAGAGACACTCTCTTCCCTCTCCCACTTTGAAGTGGTGGAAATGACAAAAGGGGGAGGAGTGCACACCGCTCTTGAGCCGATCCTTCAGTGGATGGACAAGCAACCGTCTTCCAAATTGCAGAAACCACCTTTCCACCACCCTTCCCTTCTCTCATAAGCTCAGTATTTGAGGCGGGCACCTGGAGTCAGCACGGGCAAAGTTTCTAGTCCCAGCGTACAGCAATGACATAAGCCCCGACGAGCAAAGTAAGAGAAGAGGGTAATAAGAACTAAGACGATGCAATTTTTATCTGTGGAAAATTGCACCATCTTAGTTCTTATTATGTTCATAGTCCATAACATCTCGCCTGATTCCTCCCTTTTTGAAGAGAAGAGGGCAGGGCGAAGCAGGCCATGTAGATTTTCAGATGCAGAATCAGTTGTTTGCCACTCATCACCCACCCTACCCTCCAGTCATTGGTGTACACAGAATTCCATAATTTTTGCAATTTTTATGTGAATTTTTGTGAATAACAAAGAAATTTCAAAACATTAGCTTATTTGGGAATTAACTGGAATAGTTTATTTATCCAAAGATATTACAATGTATAGGACATGTCAGTATACAATATAAAATTACATCAAAAATACATACAGTAGAAACTCGAAATTATGAAGTTGACGGGACTGGAAAAATCAGCACTTCGTAATATCAAATTTTGTATGAACGAGTATCTTTCAAAAAAATCGCGATGAAGCTCATTTTTTGTTTCCTTAGATTAAGATGTAATCTCGCGATGTACTTGCATTATTTTCTAAGTTATAATTCATGAAAGTATGTATAAATGTGTATTCATGCCCACAGGGTGCACTCATTGTCAGTTGAACACAACTTATTTGTCAGAGTTTTATTATTCCTATTTTCGGGAATTTCAAATTTGGTGCCACCGGATAAGTTATTTCGCCGTTGCAGCTGGCGGTGCGGCGTTCAGCAAATCGCGGATTGGTACTACCCCTCTTTGCCGTGACGAATTTTAACAATATTATCTGGATATATCAATTTGTAATGTTTTTTATTGTTTACTTGCGTCATAAATTTTTACGGATGGTTCGGAAGCAAGACGAAAGCAACGTTTCAATGGAAATCGACTTCCGTGTGCCAAGCTACCTTAGCATCAAATCGATGCATTATTCCGTTCATTCACTCGTTTTGTGATGACAAATGATTATTACCGGCAATACGAGGCTCGATTCGGGTTATCGTGATGAATGGTAAAATATCCTTTCCAGGGTATTTGGAAATTGCCTGACGAGCAGTCCTTCCATCCAGCTATCCCTCTCAATCACTCAGCCGGAAACATTAAAGCTGTCAGATTTTAGGGTGATACCTCAGTCGGATCTGAACAATTGGCGCGTCTAAACTGGTTTTTCCCAGAAGATCCCTCAAGAAAAAAGTTCTTTGTTCCTTATTTCTGGGCGCGACGACATTCATCTGCGAGGGACTCATTCAGAAGAGAAGGGGGTAACCGGAGAGGATCACTCCTTCACCTTATCTGTTATTATCTACCCTCGCCCAGTTTAGCTTTTACCCAGGTGGCTTTCACTAGTGGGGGAGGGGTTGGACCTCCTTTCAGGGGCCTCGGCAGCCAACAACAGATTGATACGGCCGATGCTCGAACGAGGGAGCCGTTATTTCGGTCGATTCAAATTGTACCCTTACCCCGGTGGTAGCTGTGAGGTTGACTTCGCACTCCTTCATGATTTTTCCACAACCTGAAATTATGTTGCATAGCACCCGAGTGAGCTTTGAAACGCATTGCCACATCAATGGGATAAATAACGTAGTGCATCGGCGCATGCGAAGAGAGAATCGGAACTCTAATCTGTTTTTACTTCCTTTTATAGGAAGCATCATTCACTTTTGGAAGTGGATACCACGCCAGGAAATCCATTTTTAGACCGTTGACTTTTACATCGCCATGCTAATAGATAAAGAAATTTTGTTTTCACCGTTTCGCACAGGAAGAATGTTGCTAGAACTTATTTCATAGGGCTTGATACATACTTGTGCGTACTTTATATCAACCACATCGGAGAAAAAATTAGTTAACTTGCCTAAAATCGAACATTTCGCGGAAATGCTACTCGGCTATGAGAAGTGATACGAAAATGAGCTTTGATATAAGTTCTAGCTGCATCGTTCATCTTTCAATGCGGATACTCCTCAAGTTGGTACGCAAGTTTAATACAATTACTGTAGTCGTGTAAAGCAAAGATGTCCAGCACTTTTTTCCAGAGGCATTCGTGCCGAGCATTGGTGCTTCCAGCAGTCCAGCGAACGACTACGCGTCCTTGGCCTGCCTCTTGCTCCCCCCTCCACCTCTCTCTCTCTCTCCCCCACCCTCGGCTCGGCGCTCATAGTTAGGGGGTCGAAGTAAAGTGATATTTTTTCTCGAGTCCGCATCACATTTCATCATAAGTATCACATTTCACTCATCGCTTTCCCACGCCCTAACTTTACAGGTGGCTTCCAAAAGTTTGGTGGGGGTAGGCGTTGCCCGTTGGGAGTCCCTTATCAGCTATGACCGCGAACCAAACGTATCGCATTTCACTCATCGCATACCCGCCCTTTTCTCAGGTGGTTTCCACTAGTTGGGATATCCTTTCGAGGACATCCTATAGACATCCTTTCGAGAGCATCAGCAGCCAACTTCCATGGTTCCAACTAGTTTCAAATCGGCCGCAACAGAGGATGACCGTTATTTAGGGCGATTTTAATGGTATCCACTCCCCAGTGTGAATTTTTTTATCTGATCCAGATCCGATTTTTTTAAATGAATTAGGACCCGATTTCAGTATCCGGAGAAACGTAATATCCGCGGATCTTTAGATCGGATCTGACCATCCCTAAATAGTATTTTCCCGCGAATCAGCTTGTGTCTTAGAGGACGAACGAACAATTTAAGAGCACATTTTGGAGCAAACAAAGTCCGTTGTATGGGCCAGGAAATACAGGAACTACAATTTTCGATGCCTGGTTAACGTTTTTCAACTTACGTACAAGATCTCGGAACGCATCTCGTCCGTATGTCGAGGACTTACTGTACACTAGATGAGTACGTCAGTGACTTTCAACTGCTGGGCGGACGCCAGACGCCCCAGCGAAACCACACCTTTACTATTGAAGCATTGAAAAATGAGATATCGTTCAGGTAATACATTCAGTGCATAATGTATTCGGCGACGATCATTAATTAGATGTTTAACTCTGAAAAGGAGCGCCGAAACGTTACTGTGATCCATCACTATTCGTATAAACGAGTAACTTTTTCACGTCGGGACCAAGATCTGAGGTTCGTAATTTTAAAACTTCGTTATTTCGTAATATCGCGTACGGTTACATACACTTAGATACCCTTTTGGTCGGGACCGAAGATTTTGCTTCGTAAAATCAAAATTTCGTAATTTCGAAGTTCGTATTTTCGAGTTTCTACTGTATCAATTATTTAAGTATTCCTGGACTGAGTAAAACTTACTTACTTCCTTGGCACTACAGCCCGGTATGGGCTTTGGCCTCCCTCAAGACACCTGTCGATTCTCTTCTGTTCTGCACTTTCTCCCACCATCTTACGATCCTCATAGTCTTTATATCTTCTTCCAAATCCTGCATCCATCTTTTCCTTGGTCTTCCTCTTTTTCTCTTTCCATCCATATTTCCATGTAGCAGCTTCTTAGGCATCCTTTCTTCACTCATTCTTTCTATATGACCTAGCCAAGCTAACCGTTGGTTCTTCACAAATCTCACTAGATCTTCGCCTCTGATAATATTTTCTATTTCCCTGTTTGTTCTTATCCTCCATGTTTCGCCATCTGTAACGGGGCCATATATCCTTCGCAAAACCTTCCGTTCAAATATCTGCAGAGCTTGCTCATTTCCAGCAGAGATGGTCCACGTTTCTTCTGTGTATGTCACGACCCGTCTGATAAGTGTCTTATAGATTTTGACTTTCATCTCCTTAGATAGCAGAGTTGGCTTCAGGAGCTTAATATTAGCAAAGTAAGCCCTATTTCCAGCCATTATCCTCTTGTTGACCTCTTCTGTCATTGAGTTCTTACAGTTTCAATTATTACCGACCAAATGTAACGTTTTGAGTATATCTTCTGTCTTCCATGGCCGACGTTTTCATGTGTTTCATTTTTCTCTCATTGATTCTAAGCCCTATATTCTTACTCTTCTGTTCTAACATTTTGAATATTTTTTTCAGCGCGGTTCAATAGCATATAAGTATAATTACGGTAATCTAACGGTTAAGGTATGCTTAAATGGAAGAGAGTAAAAGTCCTCTAGATTTTTCATGGTGCACACCTCCATATACCTTCATAACTTGAACATATCTGAATGCGTATTACGTCTTTTACTTCATCCAATCCAGGATACAGTATCGCGCGCTCATCCCTTTCCTAAACAAATTTGGCCCTCTTACTGATCCTCACTTTATGAATACTTCGCCCTTTGCACTAGCCTTCGGTTAACTAATAATAGGAATGTCTTTATAGCATTATAAATTCGATTTAGTTTCATGAAAGTTTAGTTTTTAGAGGAATAGGACAAGAAAATAATGTATTTTCACGAGGGGACTTTCCCAACTCGACTCAATGATCATGGCCATAGACAATTAGTTGCGATGAAATAAACCCAATGGACATAAAATATTGCTGCATACAATAGCTAGGGAGAATACTACAGAAGGAGTTGACCACACTAACTATTATAGTGTAAGTCAGCACAGTTATAAGGAAAATATTGCCCCACGGAATTAACCTCACAGAAAAGACCACAGCATAAAAAGCTACTTACGAAATATCCAACATAATATTCTGTAGTATGAAATTTTGATTTGTCTTACGTTAATGGTTAATTAAATTGGTAATAAGCGCTAAATAGTCGATATAAACATTATTCCGGAACCACAGCCGTCCGTGCATTGATGTCAGCAAGCTTCCTAGCGAGAACTTAGAACCACCTCGGCTCTAACATCTGTGGTGCAATCTAAGCAGAGCTCTACTCAATGATGGGATACAGAAAGAGCTATTGAAAGAACACATCATGCTGGTTATAATTGTTTTATTTCTTTTGCTTTTTGCATTTCAAATTTCCTTTCTGATCCCTCTCCCCATCCTTACGTTTGAAAGACTCTTCTCTTGGGCTGCCAAAAGACTAGGGGAATTCCGAATCGGCATTGACCGGGAAAATATCGCCTAACTCCGGAAGCATGCATTCAAAATAGAATTGTTATAATTTGTCCACCATGAATATCTCCCAGAACCCATTGTCCCTGAGGATCCTCTCCACTTTCAACCCCTTCTTCGTCCACACAGCAAAGATGCAGAAGTCTCGCTGAGAAATATGGAGCTGGCCTTGTATCTAAGAGTGGTAATGATGCTTCCGGTTTATTCTCATTCCGTGATTCTTCATCCAAAAATCTACTTTTCCATTTCCGATCGCCTCATCTACACTCATCTCTGCAGCCGATGATGGGCATTTTATTTTCACAATTCTCCGATCCCCTACTATTCTATCGGAAGTTGCTCCTTGGAAAGGGTAAAAACTTCTCTACTATGCTGTTTCCAATGCCACGCGAGCTTTGTCCTCATTTACCCTTCCATACTCTAGGTGAGGAGAATCGAAATAACGGTACATGATTAACTTTTCGCAGCCTGTGTGTGGACGAATTTTACAGACCTGGCCAAAATTAGAGGCAGTGAGCATCTTCTGACGCATCGCAACCCATTCCACGCTTTCCCTCTGTCGTATCGTTTTCCTCTCTATTTCTTTAATTTCTTCCTCATTCATTTTTAGAGATTCCTTAAATAGTTGACAATCAATGTTAAATTCCTCAATAGGCATATCAGGCCTTTCAGAATTGGGACCGTAATCGAAATCAGGCTTTGTCCCAATCAGTTTATTAAGGAGGAACCTGCGCCCTTAAGTACTGTATTCATAAGAAGAATTAAATATCACCTGGTGGGGGAATTTAGGATTAATATATTATTTTAGATATTTCTCTTCGATCTCGGTGTTTTTTCTTTCGGTTGGAAGTAGCAATTGCCTTCAGCTGTCTTCTTTAGAGTGACCTTTTGTAGTAGTACCCGGGACTCAAATTACAAAAATTATTGTAAAGGGAATGCAAAGGATTTCCCGAGTCAATGCTGACCACAGATCCGGCACATCTTCCTCTTAATGAGCGGGTAAGAGCAAAATTAACTTATTTCCCGCCGATAAATTTTGCTATGATAGCGTTATAATGCTCTAAAGGACTGTTATCGTGAATAAGGCTTCGGCTGTGGCGAATATTGTTTTGTGCTAGGTTTTCAACTTTTCATACACCCGACATTCTTTTAGTGCAGTACATATGTTGTTTTTTCTTCCCGGGGCGTTTTTTCCATGATATAAATATCCTAAATCTACACATCGCTCATTTTCTCCAAAAACATGGCTATTGAGGATATCCTGTTGCAGTAGTTAAATTTTTTTTCGCTAGTGCTACATTTTGGCATTTCCTAAACTCGACAGCTTTTATGACCGCCATTCTTAAGCGTAAAATGTTATCGGCGAATAATTTTATGTATGGCGGTATTTTTTGTATGTATGGTTATATGTTTTTGAAAAGTATGACGGATGTTCTTTTACCTTTGCTCCTCTCGCCATCGCGCTAAGTTTTCTCCCTTCCATATTTTACTCGCGGCAGACAAATTCAATTTCATGCTACTATGCCTCTTATTTATACGCTGCTTATCAGGAGGCATTTAAATGATAGAAGATACAAGTGTAGTAAGCTAACAATGCTGTAGGAGGCAATGAAATCCTCAATGTAGAAAAGTTTCTCCTAAAGCGGCCAATGCGCGCGTTAGGGAAACCTGAATGCGAGAGAAAATAACCCGATAGCTGCTGCTCTTGAGCGACTACATGCTCCCCTCACGCATTGTTCTCCTCTCGTCCCGCAAACGAGCAGAGAAAACACCATATCTGAGATAGTGTGTTCAATTTCTGATGGAGCGCTCGCGGCGAGAAAATGGAGAACTGCGACGGCAGTGGGAGCTATCATAAACGCCCATTACTGCGCTGCAATTCATCAAAACTCACGTTCGCTTTTCCTAAATTATACATTTATTTGATAAAATTTCGCATCGGCAGTCGGCGTATCAACTACAGACAAGTAACTCTTGGGGGCTACCTAGCCATAAATGGCTTTCCTTCAATCGGCATTCCGCAACATTTCGTTCAAAAGGCCTATATTTGTTATAAAACCTGCCTTCCAATATTGGATTAAGAAAAATTTGAAAAAGGTAGCCCCCTTATATCACTCCTTGACTTTAATAACTCAAAAAGCTTGAGTTGAAATAAGCAAAATTGACTGATTGAGAACGGAACGCAGAAGAGTCGGCAAAATAGGGGTGTCCCACGTCCTCTTAAGTCTCAGGATCCATTTAAAGATTCGATATTGAACTAAAATTTAGGATATTTTTTGTAATTGTTTTCCCTCTGCTTTCAATCAAGCAAGGAGATTTTCGTCCGAGCATTGCAGCTCCAGGTCAGGCCACGCACCAGGCCGGAATCAGCTGTCTCCCCCTCCTTTCCCCGTCATTGCAGGGGTTACTCACCCTCCACCATTCTCCCTCTCACAAAAACAGCTACGCGACCCATGGTCTCGGAGTATCGTGCGTCACTTGAGACGTGGATCTACCTAGCAGCCAAAGCCAAGAGATTCACGCGAGGAATAAACATCGAATGAATCATCGGCTTTACGCCAAATAGTCACATCTTATCTTCCTCCTCCCTTACCTCGACAGGCTACGTCAGCGGAGAGGGAGGACATGCCTTTGGAGAGTGGGGGGCTTTTACTTAAAGGGCCCAAGAGTTGGCATGGGGGGCCGTCAGAGTCAGTGTGGGACATCACATCCTGACTTAGTGTTGAGGGGACGGAGGGGGCACTCGAAGGGTCCTAATCTCCTGGAGGGCCGGAACGGGGGCTTCGGTGTGAAGGTGATGGCTCGTGCCAACCTTGAAGAGCGGGGAGGGGGGACACTGAGGGTCACTTGAGGGGAAATATGACCAGTATGGGAGAGAAAGGAAGCGTTAGATAGGTTCGCCGGAAGTGAGAAAGGTGATGGAGAAGAGTAGGCTGCGGTTTTGGAGTAACAGAGATGGAAAGCTTGATGAATTTCCCTGGTGGGGATTGCCGGGTGGGGTAAAACAATACGGGAATGTGCGGGCATTTCTATTTCACATTTCCTTAATTTCCGGTCCATTCAGGCAGTCTTATAAAACGGAATCAGTGAATAAGAATTGAATAAGAAATACGACAAGCAAATTAACGTATATTATATAAAATACTTCAGCTCTTCTGTCGAGAGAATCACTCCTTTCCCAAAAAAAGTTATTTAATTTTTCACTTTGCTTCGCTCCATCGTCGCTCCCACCATGGCCTCTCATTTGGATAAATGCAAACTGAACTGGGAGTTGACGTCATTAACAATTTGTAATCGATGTAATGTATCCCGAGTGAGAAAAATTTCATTCTTATTAGGAGAAATCAGGACTTGGTCATTTTCGTTACAAGCCTCAAGTTTGTTTCGTTACACAATCGTGATCTATCGATTTAAGTTGATGGGGGTTACAGCCAATAAACTGCCAAATTGTGAAAAGTAATGCTTCAACACTTGAACAACCCTAACTTGAACATACCCTAAGATCCTGGCCAATTCGGTGTCCTGCTTCCGCACTGGTAGGTAACTCCCACCCCCGATGTCCTCCCGAGGGGGGGAAGGTATATGCAAGTGCTTCCAATTGGGCTATGATGCTGACGAAGTTTTATGCTCCCTCTCCGACAGCGTGACTTTCGGCATCTCATAGGATGGTTCCACTAATCCTCTTCTTGTTTATATCTCTTCTAAGGATTAAGCTACACAACCCATATTTAATTCTCAATCAATCTGCAGGAATGGAGCTGAGCTCTCGTTTAGGATATTTTTTCAATCACTGAGTTGAGGTGAAAGGGGAGAAAGGTACCTACACCATTTTCCGATACAAATATGTATGGGTGCTTGAGACTTTTTTTCCCTTCGATTATGCATGCGCCCAGTGCTAGTCATACTTTACAATTAATGTGCGTAAAAGTAATTGGCCGTACGAACCAAGTGAACTCGTTTTTCTCTGGTTTTCTTGGCTGTTGGCGACGAAAGAAGAGAAGGGCAATGCCTTGCTCGAAGTCTACATCAAAATGCTCAATTAGGGCAGGAAATTAAACCTGATTCTTTCGATGATAGCTATTGCCAGCCGGAATAATTATAACTTGGAGCAAGGTTGAGTGTAATTAGTCAGAAATAGTGCAAAAAAAGCTTCTTTTGGTTATATTCACGACTGAATCTACCGCTCGAACAATATAGCACCATCTCCGATACATGTCATAGTTTTTTAGCACATGCGCAGCAAATGGATACTGTACCAGGAATATTCATAATGGATTAATGCTTGCGAAAACCGGTAGCAAAAAATGCCAGGGTTCATGAGAGGAAAATGCTGGTTGTAGAAATTAGTCTCTCGCGGGTGAGTATATCCATACACGACTAATTTACATTTTTTACTCGTTGGCAACCCTATGGACTCATGGTAACAAAGCCGAACGCATTTTTTATCCGATTGGTTCCATATTTTATGCGCTACGATGCCTATGATTCAAAGTCATTCTTAAGGTCTGGTTTTAACTGGGGCGTCCAGCAGCCACGTCCAACCGCCGCGTCTGGACGATGCGGCTAGATGACGCGGCCGGGTGGTTTCATTCAGGCAACTACATCCCGTTCCCGCGGCTGGGTGATGTGGGAGAATGTGGATTTAGTATAATTACGAATTTGTTATCGCTTTGTGTTTCCTGAGAGTGAGTTGATTTTAAGCTGAAATGGATGGTGAAGATTTAGTTTTGTTGGAAGACGAAGAAAAGGACGACCAATGTTGCAAGTAGTTTTACAAAAAAGAGCTGGAAAGGACACGTAATATAAAATGAGGAGAGCAGAAAAATCACCAAAAATTGAGACTACTCGACTAGGTGTCCGCATCTCGACTGCTCTCGAAGCAGTCATGATGCAGATGTCGGGCATCAGCTGTCGAACTCGATGGCCGAGACGTATCAGTGAAACCAAACCCATTTGATATGGATTGGATAAGTACGGCAGTGACTTCCGACTGCTGGACTCTGACGCCGCACGCGACCGCGGGATGCCCCAGCTAAGCCACACCTTTACTATTGTAGCGTTGAAAAATGAGACATCGTTCAGGTAATACATTCTGTGCATAATGTATTTGGCGACGATGATTAATTAGATGTTTAACTCTGACAAGGAGCGCCGGAAAACGTTACTGTGATCCATCACTATTTGTATAAACAAGTAACTTTTTCACGTCCGAGAGTTCCGAGATTTGTAATTTTAAAACTTCGTTATTTTGTAATATCGAAGTTCCTCGATTATTCCTCGATTTTGCACCAAGTGCTTTAACTAGTTAAGCTACCAAGGTGTCCTTCTCCCCTGTGGATTATTTGGTGGCTTTATAGGAGCATGGTGGTCAGGACTGCTATACATATTAGAGTTGGGTCGATCAGTCACGAGTCGTTCAAATGAACGAGTCACTGAGGTGAGTGTGATGACTCGAGTCAGTAGGTCTGGGAGAAACGACTCTTTAGTGAACGTTTGTGCCGGCTGAGCCGCTGAGTGCAGCGCTGACTCTTAAAGGAGAGAGTCGCAGAGTCCCCATGATTCCCGTGATTCTCAAAGATTCGAAGGTCTAGCTGATGCGAAAGACGAGCTGACGCGAAAGACCAGCTGACGTGAAAGACGAGCTGACTCGAAAGACGAACTGACTCAAAAGACTCGAAAGACGAGCTGACGCGAAAGACGAGCTGACGCGAAAGACGAACTGACTCAAAAGACGAACTGACTCGAAAGACGAACTGACTCAAAAGACTCGAAAGACGAGCTGACGCGAAAGACGAGCTGACGCGAAAGACGAACTGACTCAAAAGACGAACTGACTCGAAAGACGAACTGACTCGAAAGACGAACTACCTCGAAAGACTTCGCTGACTCGAAAGACTGACACACCCAAAGAACCACAAAGGACACACTGACTCGGAGACGTGACGGCGGGACTGACTGAAAAGACTCTTCACCATTCATTGAATCCCAGCGACTCGTTGAGTGGCAAGACCTACTATTCATTAATGACTGTCAAAAGAAGTCTTACCGTAAGATCAGTAACTTTGCTAAATTTTAGGAGTAAATTAAGTCCTTCTTTAAGCATCACGTAAATGATATGATGACTTTCAACTTACATCATTGGTTTATTAAATAGCTCTTAATTATTGCTGGAAATCTACCGGTTAATACACTGTATTAGCAGTTCGGGAACTCTAATTTTACCCTCAGATGAATATTGTAGGCATATATTTTTTTACAAATTAACAATACAGATACAGGCGGTATCCGGTAAATGTATTTTGCATTTATTAACACAGTTTACAAAGAGTTAAACACATATCAGTATCATGAACAGTTAATTGGAAGTAGGTGACCAATAAAATGTGATACAACAATTATTTTACATAGATAAAACTTGTAGCTAACAAAATGTATTTTAAAATGCAATTACTCTAAACTAAACTACTTCATTGTTGTTATTTAGTTTTAGCGATGTGATGATTGAAGATTTTCTCGATCAGTAAATAAAAACACGACATGTTGATGCTTAAACATGGACCGGAAGTGCGGCTGTGATTTATTTCTAAGAAAAAACAAAAGCAAAGAGGTACAAGCACAAAAACATAGCCCATAACCACAACAGTGGTGCCAACACAAATAAATTAGACTGCAAACATACCAACTTGATTACATATACACAATATTCATAACCAAAAAATATATATTTAGCCTTCCCAATTATGATTTAAAAAAATCAACATTGATAATTTGTACGGATCCAGTCTACTTCTTTTTTCAGTAAGAAACTGGCCTCCCTTTGAAAAAACACGCTCACAAGGCACTGAAGTGGCCATCACACACAACCTTCTTTTCATTACTGTATACAGCCTAGGGAAGACCTGTTTCCTGCTCTTCCACCAAACAAGTGGGTCAGAGGTCCTCTCCAAGTATTCCTCCTTTAGGTACTTGTCCACTTCCACAATTGCCGCAGATGTGGGAATTCCTTTCTTCTGACTAGCAACGGTGGAATCGAACTCCTCCCACATTGGAGAAGTTTGCAGGGGCCTTTTTTCTTCAGGTGTAGAGTGCTCAATAATGGGCACTTGCATGGCTTTATTGCATAAGGCATGGTAGGCTGCCTTATAAGTTTTATCTTCGGAGAAAGCATATTCTTTGAATCTTGGATCCAGTAAACATGCTTCTCTCAGTATGGGATTGTTTTCAACATCTTTAAATCTCTTCTGGAGTCTCTCTAGCATTTTCCCAGCCATTAACTTTACTTCAGGTGACTCATCATTCAAATATTTTGTAGTGTGCTTAGTCATAAATCTTACAATGAAAGGAATTTTGGAAATATGGGTAGACTTCTCCCCGCTGATGTCCAATGTGGCAGTATAAAACTTTTCTAAAATTTCTATTGCCTTCTCCAAAATAGCCCATTCCTTTTCATCTAATATCTGAAGGTTGTGGCTATGCACTGCTAATGTTGAAAGAATGGGCTTCTTCAGCTGAGAGAATCGTTCAAACATCAAATAGGTGGAATTCCACCTGGTTGGCATATCCTGTTTTAATTTAAGCTGTGGGAGATTCATCTGCTTTTGTGTTGCTTGCAAGTTTGCTGCTGCGTGGGAACTCCTTTTAAAGTGTTCAACAATACTTTTTATTTTTGTTTGCAGGGACTTTATTTCCAATATACCGGCCTGCACGACCAAATTCAGAGAGTGAGCGAAACAGGGATTACACTGCCACCCACATATCCTAATTGCTGCTTTAATATTAGCAGCATTGTCACTTACAACTACATCAACTTTGTGTAACAAATCCCATTCTCTTAAAACCCGCTTAATCTCTAAAGATAGATTTTCTGACGTATGTCTGTCACTGTAGGGGAAGCAGTCAACTAAAAATGATCGAAGGGTACATTCCTCATCAATGAAATGTGCTGTTAATGCAAGATAGCTGACATTAGTGGGGGAAGTCCAACCATCAGTTGTAATACACACTCCTTCTGCTTCACTTAACGCATTCATGATTGCATTTTTTTCTCTTTCAAAAATTTGTGGTAACAAATTCCCTGAGAGAAACTTTCTACTGGGCAAAATATAGTTAGGATTGAGCATCTGTATAATTTTCTTAAATTCTTTGCATTCAACCACATTAAATGGTTGGTAGTCTTTGACAATGAATCGAACAATTTGTTCATCAATCTCTCTCCTCTTCGAGGCCCCCATTGCTTTGGATGTAAACTGACCTAAAGTAAGTTGTGAACGCTGAGGTGCAGTCAACCTGGGGAGCTGTGACTCAATGTCTACAGATGTTTGATCCACGCCACTGGAGGTAGACGCAGGATTATTTGCTCTTGAAGTAGAAGGCAGGCCTCTGGTTGCTTGAAGATCAGATGAAGGTCGATGGATGGATGGATCTGACTGTGAGATAGTGAGAGGAGGAACCTCCGGAGTCCTTCGAGTTGCCCTGAGATCTGGTACACCGGGATGTTTCACCTAGTTCAATAAAACATAATGAGGAATCTTTTATTAGGTTTCGCTGATTTTTACAGGCATCACTAATTGGCAATAACATGAAGAAAGAGAAGAGACATTACCTTGACATGTCTTTGTAGATTTGACACTGAGCCACCTTTTATGGATAGTGTAGCAGAGCAAAAGTTGCATTTTGCTCTATCACTGCCACTTCTGGTGAACATCGTCCAAATTAAACTTCTTCGGTGAGATTGCCCATCCATATCTGGATATATATCTTGGAAAGCCAGGAAATAATCGAAAAACCTTTCTGGTGAAAGGAGATGCTCTGGTGATAACTACTGCTCTGTGCTCTTTCTCCCACTGGACTGACCCACGGAATGAGTGCATAGGCACTTTAAGGAGCAGATTATATGTAAAAGAATGGAGTTTTCTCAACTCCTGACCTCCTCTGCCTTCGTATTAGGTAAAGCGAGGAGAGATTGCGCGGTAGGAGAGTTTGCGCATGTGTAAATTCAAGTAGGAGTAATATGCACGTACCGCGGCGTTGGCAACAGTAAGCACACTACTTTTAGAAGTATCAGTTGAATCCACGGGCCGATTCAAGCGGTTGGCTGTGTTTTATTGGCTAATGTCTGCTGGATCTGTCGACGGTAAGTGCCTGAATTTTCAAGTAGGTTTTTTATATTTTCGTGATAAATGTTTTTCCTCCTAAATATTGTCATCTAAGTAATTTTTTAAGTTCACTCTTTGTTAATGATAGTATTTCATGCCATAAAGAGTCACTTTGGACATTTCCAAGCCAGCCCAGAGGGTGCGCAATCTCTCCTCCCCAATAAGGAGAGTTTGCGCAGGATATATTTAACTGATTCAATGGAAGGAAGGATTTTAAATATCTGTTCAATATGGCCTTTTGCCGTGTCCTTAAGACTGCTTATCTAGTCAACTTTCTGGCTCCATTGGAGTAATAAATTAATTCCCTCTGGGCACTTTCATAAAAAAGGGAACTTTTTCGTATTAATGACGATTTCTCAAATGTTTTGCGCTGAAAAAATGTATAGGATTATCAGAAATGACAATGTACAAAGTCCCTACAAGCTTTTTACGAGAAATCTCACCGTTTAGGCTGCACTATAAAATGTATGCACTTGATGTACTCATTATTAGCCATTAGGAAGGCAACCTCATATAAATAGGCAGAAACCGCTTTCTTCACCTCTTCACCCTGCGGTGTGAATATCTGAGTGGCTGGTACCAATATACAAACCCATGGGTTGAAACCAATGCATTGAATAGTGAATATGTATTTCAAGACGCTATTTATTTCGTAATCATTGTCCTTTTTTCCACTCACCAGTCACCACCCTTCCTACTGTATTTCTGATAAATATGTCAAGAAATTCAACATTGTATTCTTGAAAAAGACGCCACTACGTCGTGAGTCGACGTGAGTGATAATCTCAGATTCCACCGAGTAGACCCTGAAGCTTTAGATTACGTCCAATCCTATCCTCTTCCTCTCTTAAATTGTATGTCTAAAACACGAGGGAAATTTCAGTCGAAATGCCCTGCCAACTCGTTGAATTACTTGTGTCATGTTTCTACATTGTAGTAACGTGACATGGACTGTGCGAGAGGAGGTACCATAAGGCTCCGAGTGCAACATATTAGACCATCGAACGACCTTGATCCCTTTCGGCAACGAGTTGGCTAATTTTCGGGACCCGGCTTCTCAAAACAGTTTCACTGTTGCAATATCCCCTTCGCTTTTCTGTCGAAATCTGCTTTATTTACTTGTATCATACCTAATAATAGAACAACACGTGCAACTCTTAGTTTGTTTTCGGAGCTGTTTTCTAGCGCGTAGTTTTGCTATTTATTTTTGGTATTTCTCTTTTTACGTAAGAATGCCAAACGTTTATGTAAGAAAGTAAAGCAAAGGGTCTTGGTCAGGGGAGAATTTACGAGGAGCTACAGAAGCTATAAAAAAATATTCTCCCCATACGCGCTTGTTCCACCATATCCAGCTTGTTCACGCCAGACTGTTCGAGAACTTTCTTCTGGTTTTCTAGTAGCCTTTAATATACACATGCTTAAATGCTCTCACCACTAGCGTGTTTCGGGGAGTTTATAGTAGGGTGTGATGCCTTGGTGTGAGATAAGCATTTCTGGTTGGTTACTCTTCCCACCCCACCGACAACCCGCAGGCTCAGGCTCAGGATCACAGGTTCTTTAAAAGAGCGACAATATAGTATATATGTAATTGCTGTTATTTAAAGATAGGTACTGTTACTATTGAATCATACGGGATAGTTGTTTAAAAAGTGTTATAGGCCCTCAGCTTCAGAAAAGTGGACATGTACAGTTGGTATTATAGTTTCCACCGTAAATTAAAAAGGATTTGGACGTACGATCGGTGAATAACGACAAGAAGTTAGTGTTAAAGAAGTACCTAATTTCGTACATTATGTGATTTTGGCATTTTAACTCTCGGCTTAATTTTTCTGATTTGACAGCACTATTTGTACAATGCTTGCGTAGAGTGTGTCTTTCCTAAGAACGAATAACATAACCGCACATTTAGAGATATCAACGAGATTATTGTTTTTTTTCTGTCATCGGGCATAAAGGTAATATAAAGATCTCATTCTAGGTATAGTGGCCTTGGTCACATTTACCAAAGCTAATAGGTTTGCCTGTCTGTTCTAGATAACTTTAAAGCCATCATTACTCGTTCACAATTCAGCTTTACGTAGTAATGTAGGTTATGTATGCCCCGTCATATATGTACCCCGCAGTACTCCAAAGTGATTCAAAAGACTCACTCTAGTGAACGAGTCATTTAAGTGACGTGATCCAAATGACTCGAGTCATTAAAAAGAATCATTTGGCCCACCTCTAATACATATGATGTCATTGGCAGTCCAAATTGTGCACTAAGTGCCACAGTCTGCGAGGATAAAGCCATACTTGGAACACAAGGAGGTGTTCACTCTTGACCAATTAATAAAACCTGGCACTTAGCGCACGATTTGGACTGCTAATGACATCATATGTCTAGCAGTCCTGACCACCATGCTCCTATAAAAGCCACCAAATAATCCACAGTGGAGAAGGATGCCTCGGTAGCTTAACTGGTTAAAGGACTCTGCACAAAATCGAGGGATCCGGGTTCGAATCCCAGTCAAGGCGAATTATTGTTCCTCTCTGGAATATCGCACTTATGATGGGCTCAGTTTCAATAAATTACAAAGTTTACAGCAAATTAGGAAATGTGCCTTTGTAATTGATAGGAGAAGATCAATTTGTAAAATTGTAATTGGTAATCTCAATGAGCCATTTCAGCTCACTTCTGAATGTTTTGGTTCAGACTTGAGTGAAGACTAATCTGAGATAATTTGGCAAACTTAGTGAAACTGCCAAACAATACAATACTTTATTTTTTCTATTTATTCAACCCAATTAATTTTGTTTTGCAGGTTTTAATGGAGTCTTTGAAAAGACTACATAATTTAGGTCCAAGTGAGCCTTCTTTAACATTTGAAGTTGTTAATCCTAAATCGATTACATTGGAACAGCTTTATGGTTCAATCGACTTACAGTCTCAGAAATGGAGAGATGGAATTGTTCCTAAAATACTAAGGTAAATTTTCAGCTGATTTTTTCTTAATTTTCATAATATGGAGTTTCATGGTAGAGAAGTTTTATTGTAACTAACTTCAATTGGGATAGGTCAACCATGGGTATAGATGACCCAATCATCTCCAGCCAAATGTCATTGTGGCTGAATGCTATGGTAATGAAATCACATATGGCTGAAAGAACACATGTGACAACATACCAACTGGTAATGGTGGAAGGTACTCTCAATTATAAAGCTATGCTATCCGACTTTCCTTGGGATGAAATTCTTGATCCCACCGACATTTATCTTGCCTTTAACTCATGTTTTAATTGATTGATAGTATTCACACAGTTTTCCTTCAATACCTATTCATAATGGCAAGAGGAAAAAAATAAAGCACTTCTCCAAAAACTGCAATATGTGAAAATGAGACTTGCTTTTATTCACACTGCATACAAGTTGGAGCAAACTGAAGCAGCCAAAGTGACTTTCTATAGGTTCAAAAATCAATATAGAGCTAAAATTTGGAAGTGAAAAAGGAAGATAATAATATGTTCATGGAAAAGGCCAATAACAAATGCAAGGCTGCATGGCAAATCATTAAAAACGAATCAGGTATGGCTAACGATAGTCATGCTGAAAATGAGTTTAATCCCAATGATTTTAATAATTATTTTCTCAACGCAGTGGATGAAATAAAGAAAAATTTTAAACAAGGCATAAACCCTATCCATTACATGGGTGAAATTTTTCTTAAAGAAATTTTGTTGGAAAGAAAAGTTTCTACCCTAAACAAAATAACTGAAGGCACATATCTAGATATATTGAAGATTTCAAAAGTATCCCCATTATTCAAGAAAGGATGCAAGGGTGAACTTGCAAATTATCGACCCATAGTTGTTGTTCCTATCATATATTAAATTATTTAATCATTAATAAAAGAGTAACTGGAAACTCATGGTGAAAAACATGTAATAAAAGAACACACACAGTACCTCACGTATTGTTGGAAGCTTTGATAATACTTAAAGCTCCATAGATTCTTTTCCAACAAGGTCAATGACAGCTCCACTCCGCATCCACGACATTGTGTAAACAAACTGTTTCACTTGAAATAGATTTTTACGCAACCACACACTTGCAAGGGAAACACCTCACTGAACTTCTTTGGCCAAAAGAGAAGAGACTGCGATTCTCTTATTCTATGTATTCACTATGTTAAGGCAGAGAAACATAGGAGGACTGCCAATAATTTAACCCCATCCCACAGGGCTCAAATGATTAGCTTGGAAGGATAACAGGAGATACCAAAATGATTACAAAGCAATGCTTTAATATGCATCGTATCACTATAGACTAAGTTAGCAGTTTTGTATCAAACCACTTCACCAAAACACATTCATAAGATAGCAGAACTATCAGGTTATTAGCTTTTCGGTGTCTGTTCAGAGTGAAAAGAACACTCAGCGAAGGAAAATGAGCGTACAATTCGGCTGAATTGACAATACAAAATATCAAAAATCGTCGCCTGTACGGCGGCTTGGCCGGTGCAGAGTAATATTACTCGATAATGGCTTCAAGATACGGTTAAATGGTTAAAATTTTCGCCCCTACAGAGCTCTACAATCAGCGAATTACTGTAAAGACGTGTGTCTGGCATCGAAATCCGCTTATTCTAGTGCACCAGCACTTTGACCCCTTAGGCACGGCTATGGGTTGTCGCACATCAACCAACCTGTAATGTGTTTGTTTTCTCACCAAAACAACTATTTTGAAGGGAGGAATTCAAAAGAAAAACCAATTTTCAAAAATAAGCGTAGGCCTACCGTAAGGTCATTCATTTTTACGATACATACCCCTCCCCTCCCCCATAAAAGAAGGGGGGAACGGGAATTATATCTTTCTTAAAAGACAAAGGACCTTTACAAGAGGCCACATACCGATTTTGAACGCAATCCGATCACTGTAACTCATTAAGAGAAAATTCCGAAAAAAGTCATGTTTTTTACGATTTTTCCATAATTTGAACGCGATGAGCGACTCCCCCTCCCCCTAAAAGAAGGAGATAATGGGTGTTACATATTTTTTTTAACAGAGGTTATTTAGAAGAGGTCACATACCGATTTTGAACATAATGCAATCGCTGCAACTAATTTAAAAAATCCCTAAAAAAGTCATATTTTTTACGATTTTTCAAAACTTCGAACGAGATGTGCGACCAGAAGACATGGTACGATTTCAAAAATATTTCTTTCTTTGTGATCAGGGTGACGAGTAACAACTTTTCCGCGCTATTACGATTCGATTCGGACACTTTCGTGTTTTTCTGCCCACCCTAATGTACATCTCATTTTTGGAATATTTTACTTAAATTATGACATAAAAGAATAATATATTAGAATATTCTTTTTGACAATTTCTCATACTTTGACAAAAGAAAGCCAGACTGTGTGTTGCTGCCGTAGTTCTTTTTACAATTTAAAAAATTTCTAATAGACTAATGTTGCAAAGATATGGTTTAAACATCGTTATTCCCTTCCTATTAATATTGGCTTTCTATTTAACCATACATTTGCTGTTAAATGCTTAAAACTAAAAAATACTATGGTAATTTTTGAAAATTACCATAATTTACCACGGTAATTTACCTCGGATGAAAATTATGGTAATTTTCCTGTCTCTAATTGTACTGAGTGTCTGTTATGCCTATTTTCAAAGCCATGTGATCTAAGGTATAATTCTGTGGGCACACTCAAGTCACACTAAAAGTGTATTATTATGTATTAGAGGAAAAAGCCTTTGGCACTTCTTGGCCTAAAGAAAAGATGAACACTGTAAGCCTTACTTCATTCAAACAAAATAATGACAGTTTACTCTCTGTATGTTATTGAAGTACTACCCTTTGAAAAAAGAAATTTATCAACCTTGCCCATAAGAGTGGGCAGTCACAGTCATGATACCCATAAGAAAGAGGGATTTGATGTTTCCATTTTGTTGAATTGAAAAGACTAAGCAGAATTTCAATGTGCTAGGTTTAAGGGTGTTCAATATACATACAGTAGAAACTCGATGATACGAAGCACGACAATGCAAAGTTTTGTTTATACGAAGCATTGTGTTAACAATTATACAAGACCACTTTGAGATAGAGAGAGCAGATTTTCATAGTTTTACTACGAAGTCGTGCCATCATCGGAATATTAATAGCAAGTCGGAGCAGGGAAAGAACTATTTAATAAAATTTATAATATTAGATCTGGAACATCTTGGCTATGTCCAAGTTTCTCTCTCACACTTCTTCGTGTGGATAAAAAGTTCCCGAAATCATAGAGTGACTCGATAATCACATTTCAACTATGAAGCCACTACATGAGATTCTATGTTTTAGCCATGGAGTAAGTATTATAGATTCCATGGTTTAAGCTTATTGAAGTCTGTAAATAAGGATGTGATTAGATGAAATGGTGTTCAACTTATCTCCCAACACCCACGATGCAAAATGACTGCGAAAAGATTACGCATAGAAAGATAAAAAATATAACATTCTGTACTCGAGTAATTTTCGGCAGAACAGAACTCATCATCAAAGTGAAAAGAGACTTGGAAATGAGTTAATGATTCATTCACGTACATCAATAAGCAATGAATCATCGCTAAGAAATGGATATGAGAATTGCCGTAATTTAAAGCAAAGGCATTTCCTGGGGGAAGGTTAATCGTTGTCCTTGTAAACTAAAGGATTGATTAGATAACCGTTAACTGTAGTACTATTTTCTTCGGTATCACTCTCCACGACCTCCGCATTATTGCTCCACCTGACAAAAAAATCTTGATCTTTAGAACTGAAAGTTTAGTATATCACGAACTGACGGCGATATGGAAAATATGCCGAAACACGCCCCATTCGTCATCAAGCAATTACCCTGTGCCCCCTGAATCACTGCTCTGTGTTAGCATGACTTGAGCTTCCGTGGGCGTTTTTTATTTGCCAAGTTTTATTTAGCAATACATATGGTTGAAAATGTCTTTCTTCAAAAAATAGAAAGCACGTCGTGTTAGACATTTTGGAAAAGCTGAAGTTATTGAAATGGCATCCAAGGAAGACCCAGTGGCTAATATAGCGGTGGACTCTGGCGTTGGTATCTCCACTGTGCGCGATATAATGAAAAACCCAGGCAAGTTATTAGACTATGCTTCAAAGAAGAATTCATTGGTAAGAACGCCACTGCAAGCATAGAGGAGGTAAGCATCATCTGTTTGAGCATCGGGGTGGTCGGTGACCTTGTCTCGTTTTCTTCGAGAGAGGGCTGAGTAAGCAGGGAGATAAAGGACTTAGGAACTCCTGAGGGGCGACCATATATTGCTGCAGACCAGACATGTGATGAGTTGGCCATTGCTTGGGTTGGAGGGATCGGAAATGCAGGCGGTCGGAAAACCCCTGGCGACTTCAGCCTGTGTGTTTATTGCCTGTGCATGCCTGTTAGCGTGGTAACCCGTCCTCCTGCTGCGCCGGGTGCCTGCCTTGCTCACTGAACTTGCAAGAGAAGGGAAGGGTTATCCTTCAAAAAAGGTCCACATAGTTGGCCTCAGGAAAACAGTGGTTTCTGCAATATAGAAGACCATCGCTCGTCCACCCACTGAAGGATCGGCTCCAGGGCAGTGTGTGCCCCTTCCCCTTTTGCCCTTTCCACCGTTTGGAAGGGGGAGAGGGAATAGAGTGTCTCTCTATCTCTCGCACACAGCCGAGGGAGGGTATTTTGGATTTGCCAACCGCCTGCAGGTCTTTATGGACTCCCAGGAGCTTTCATCGTACAATAGTGCATCAGGTACCTTGACGTGAGTCTCAGAAGTTAAAATACCTGAGGATTTTTTTGAGTGCTTTATAGGAACAAGTTGTTCTGGACTGCTGGACATATTATGTCACTGAAGCAGTAGGCCTGTGCAATTTTTCAATTTATTGAATCGTCAATTCAATTATTTTATTATTGATCAATTATTTCAGCACATCGATGTCGATTGCGGTAATTGACTCAATTGTCATTTTTTTCAAGTGTCAATTGTTGTTCTTTTGTCAATTGTTATTCAATTTGCAATTATTGTGTGGTAATCAAAAAAGTTAAAGGAAAATGTGCTGCTTCTTTCAGATAACTGTCCTGCATGTCCCTCTTCCAAGTTACTGAAATCGAGAGATGGGTAAATTGTGGCAGTATTTTTACCATCAGGCAAGTTTGCCAGGTGATAAGGCCAGTAAATACCACTGGCTTTATTCAGCCCTTGGATCATGAGATTATCAGAGCTTTTAAATTGTATGACCTATGGGGATTGCTTACCGTCATAATTCACTCAGAAATGCAGGTACCAGAATTCCTTTAAACTGTTACCCTAAAGAATGTGGTCAACAATGTCTGATTGGCATGGAAGAGCATAAGTTTTTCTATGGTAAGAAATTGCTGGTGGCCATAGTGTCTAGAAGTAAATTAGGGTGATAGTATGGAGGCGAAAGAAAAGATTATAGGCTTTACAGGAGATGACACATTCGTAGCTACAAAATGTTTTTAAGATATGATTGACGCTAGTGATTTCACTGCTTGGTGACATGAAGATGACGAAACTCCTGTGTATGCGCAAATGATTGACAAAGAAATTGTGACGGTGGAAGAAAGCCACGTTGGAATTACTCTTATCTTAGGTGATAATTGTGAGAAATAAGTAGGAGGGAGCTGGAGACTCCTAACATCGGAAAAGTTATCAATAATGTCAGGGAAGTCATGAATTGGTTTTAGAGATAGTCCAATTGCAATCCTATCCATATTTTACACCTGAAAAATATTTAGATGTATTTGACAACAATAAGCTGTCAACTTTCTCGCCAATAGGAGATAGGTACCAGTATATTTTAACAAAGGAACATAAAACCTAAAATTAAAATAATATTGCATTCCATTAATAAATTTGATACAATTTTATGCCGGATTTCATTTATCTCGAATACTTTCTCATTATAGCGTGAGTTGCCTACAATATGGGTGTAGTTACGTTTCCCAAGGCCTGCGATATAACCGGATTTTACTGCACTGGAATATTTTTTACCTTTTTATGTCATGCAAATGATAATAATTAAGCTATAATTGAATTTACAGGAATTTTGCATCTCTTGATACCATAAAAAGAAAATGGGTGATATTTGATGGTCCTGTGGATGATTCCTGGGTGGAAAGTTTGTACTCAGTCCTGGATGACAACATGAAGCTATGCCTCTCATCAGGCGAAATAATAGTTTTGTCGTCATGCACCTCTGTAATATTTGAAGTCATGAATTTATCGCAGGTTAGTAGTCTTCAAATTTTCAATGAAATTTTGTGCCTCGGGTCTTGCTTTTTACTAGTGTATTTACTTATAATTAACATTGATTTTTAAAATTGCTTTAGAAATATGCATGTTTTTTTTTGTTTTACCATTGTTTATGAGCAATTGCAACCTAATCCTTCATAATCCTTGGATCGTGTTCTAATTGTAACCTGTTGGTTCTAGCTTCTGTTAATTCCATTTCAAGTAACATAATTCTAGGAAAAGTTGTCCTGTGTAAATACTAACGTAAAACCAATGAAAATCATCCCAGGCAGCAGTTTGATTTTGGTCCACTACCAGGCCAACATCGGTTAATTTTGGTTGTGTTGGCCTGACGTCGGCTACCAATGTTGGCCCAGTGTTGGAATGATAGCATTTTCCAGTGGTAAAACAACATTGGCTTCCAATGTTAGCCCAGCATCAAATCAATGTTGGCTGGTGTCGGGATGATGTCCGTCCAGTGTCAGGATGTCAGTCTGTTGTCGGAATGATGTTGGGATGATGTCGGTCTGGTGTCGGAATGATGTTCTCCAGTGTCGGGAGGATGTCGGTTTTGTGTCAGAATGATGTCCATATGGCATCAGAATAATGTAAATTGGGTGTCACAATGATTTGGTCCACTGTTGGTATGACAATGTTTGCCAGGGGTAAAACGACATTGCATGGTATTTAAATGGATGACAATGATGGATGAAGAAGACAAGAAGGAGTATGTTAGAAAAAAGTGATAAGAATTTGGAAAACCCTAAGCCATTTACAGCAAACTAAGGACATACTTCTTTACAGAATAGGTGCTTAAAAAAGAAAAGGAATAACTTGAGAAAGCTGTAATAATACATTGTAAAAGAATAATTATGATAAGATGTGCTGACAACATTGCTGTCCAAGCTGAGAAGTAAGAAGACCTTGGGACCAGGGGGGCTATTCTCTATCTCGAAGCTACCGATGCCATAGCTTCAAATAAGCTACCAAAATTGGCTTCCAACCGTATTCTCTAACTCGCGGGAGCTTTCTCAAGAACGTAATAGGAAGTGGAGAGAGGTTTGGCAAAAGGCGGGTATGAGAATCTTTTTAAACCAAATCAGCGGAAACTTCATTTCTGGTGATGTCATTCTTAGAACCAATGGGAAAGCTCTTCTCAATGTTTTTTTCGAGGATAAAACTGGTGAAACCTGTTTTAAGGCCGATTTAGACGGTGAAGATGTACGTGCATCGTTTTTAACAAAAATTTCCATGCATTAAAAATTATGCGAGCAAAATTCTAAAATGTTTTATTTTTGCTAACATAATCTAGTGAACAATCTTGTGCATACGCCCGACATCCATCTTGGCTGTTTTGATCACTTGAAATAAGATTGTTCGTAAATATATTCGGGAATTTGGGTTCATGTCGATGATATGATTCAATACTATTCGTGCTATTTGCTTTCGTCAATTACTAGTTACTTCAAATCATTTAAATAATATACGAAGATGAAACTTTCAAAAGAAATGCGAAGGTGATACACGTTACCACGGCCCACTAAGTACCCCATTATGGGCTGGAATCACGTAACTCACCAAAGGTAAATATGGCTTTCCATCACTCCAGTTAATATCTTTTTTGTGAAAAATCCCGCTAATGGCAAAAATGACAAAGTAACCCAGTGAAAATGCAAGGAATGCACATTTAATAAATGTAAGAAACATACCCGTGCATTGGATAATTATAGATGGATAAGCGTAATAAAATGACCAATATTTAAGCAGGGTATTCAGAGGCCGCGCTTCGTGAGGCTACCGTATGAGCTTATTGGGGCTACGGAAGTTGCTTCTTGACATTTACAGAATATGGGTGGGAGCCTATTATGCTACCGGTAGCTTCTGCTTGCTCTTTCTCCGGTAGCTTCCATGATAGAGAATACCGATGGGAGCAAGTAGCTTATTGAAGCATCTTTTCGCCAGAAAGCTCCGATGCTTCGTGTTAGAGAATAAGCCCCCAGGCTAATGAAAAATGGGAGGAGGAGCAACAGGAAAATCAGTAAGAACGTGTGACAAAGAGTTGGAAACCAAATTAACATAGAGAATGAACATGTGAACACCTCCACTTATCTACATAGAAAGAGCACAAAGATCGAGGGAATAAAGCAGAAGAAACACAGTTAGGTAAATTTAGCCTTTGTCACCTGCGAATGCGTAGGGACTTAGATATATGATGTACAATGATAAAACATGCACTAATTGTGCAAGAAAATCCCTGTAATTTTTTAAAGTTTACTTACCCTTGAAAAACAAGTTTAAACTTTTGAACCAAGATTTACTTATTGGTGTGGAATTTAACAGATAAATAAACAAAAAATGTGATTCGGGCAAAAAAGTTTGCATTTAACTCAGACAATTGTCTAACATTGCATACACACAGTGGAGATGGTGAAATCTGCCGAAGTCAGTCAGTCTGCTCTGAATGTGCCCGATAATTAATGGGCTTAAACTTGATTCCTGTAGGGATCTCTTATGGAAAAGTAGCAAAATGGAAGTATTAAAAAAAATCATTGAGGTAGTACTCATGGACTTCTTTTCACAGAAGAAAGTACTAGTTCTGGAGCCAGTGCTCATGTACTAAAGTACATGGGTTCTAGCATTGGATTCAGTCCTCAGAAGTAGTTCATGGGTATTAGTATTGGAGCCAGGACTCTTAAAGTATAAAGGAGGGTGTTTCTTAAAGAAAATACAAACCTGGTAAAAATACAATTTATTGAAATAACAAATGGAAACAAAATCCTGTGGCAAATATAGTCCTTTCACCCTGTTTGAAGCATTCTTGAATCTCTTTAATATTCCCACTCTTACTGCTGCTTCCTCCTCCGTGGTTGGGAAAATATGCTGAAAGAAACAGCTTACATGAGTCGTCATACCAAAGGGAGACATAATAAAGAATTTCATCAAAACACAATCAGTGCCAGTTAGCATAATATAACCAGGTTAACATATAAAAAGCACCCCATCATCATATCCACCCAATCATTGCATATCCCATCCAACTTGAATTGCAAAGGGTACTTCAGGGTAAAAGCAATCCTACCTCGAGTCGCAGAAATGGCAAAAGTGACGTTGGATTTTAAAGCACTGCACCAAGGAATATATAACAATTATATATATAGGGAACAATAGTATATAACACAACATCACACGGTTTTGTCACATGTTGTTCAAAGTGGAACGAGCACAACCAAATTATCATTCTTCTTTTGTTCGGCAACCTGCACTTTTCAAAACCTCAAGTTTTTGTCGGAGTTCCAGCATAAGTTTTGAAACTCTTAAAATTTTTGAGTCGTCATGCAGGTTTATCTGGGTGTACATGCTTTAAAGGATTGGTTGATTGTCTGATTACAATGTAATAAGTTATGGGTAGAGCCATGATTAGTCGAAAGATGCTTACATATTTCCGTGACTCTTGCGACAGACAAATGTTTTAATGCATTCAAAAAGCCTTAACACATTCAATGCGGGCCCGATTTTCATGAAAGTCATCAAAATCGGCTTTAAAAAATTTAAAGGGCTTCGGAATGGAACGACCACGTCAATTGATGTGCTCCGTCAGTCGGTGTAGCCAGGAGCACGTCTATTGACGTGCTCGGCATTGAATGTGTTAATAAGATGGACTTATAATTAATATCAAATTTTTAATGAGTTTATTGTATGATTGCAACTATACTATTATTACTGCACAAACATCATGAAAATGCATATTAATCGCATTTGTCAAAATATGAAATTTATATTTGCTGTTCAATCATAGAAGCACGTAATCTTGGCAATATTATGCGTTTCATGTGGTAGCCCATGTAGGGTTTTATATAGGGTTGCCAATGTTGGGTTTCATGGGGTTGCCTGTATGGGGCAAAATTGGTGGCTTGATAGGCTTGCTGGCCATTCGTTGGTTCTCATCTCATTTCTAACATTCAGTCAATATGAGGAACTGCTGAAACCCCAGTATAGGCCAATTTTGTTTGGCTACTTGAGACTCACTTTGGGTGCCTGTATATAAATGTTGGCACACAGTACCAACATTTATAAAACACCAAAATTACACATTGGGCCAGCATCAGTCCAATGTTGGCAAGTGGTGTTGGCAATTCAACCTAAAGCCAATGTCGGCTTTGAGTCAGTTTAGGTTGGCTGACTTTGCCAACATAAAGCCGAAATTGGGCCGATATATTGGCTAACTGTAGTTCATGTTACCTGGGATGATCCTTCATTCAGTTTTTTGCCACCTAAATTATTTTAAAGTTAAAATCACTAACTTCTATTTCCTTTCAAACTTAGTTATCTTCTATTGAAGTGTTGTCTGATTTGAGCAGTTTAATTCCAAATCTGATTGTTTCTGTTTGAATCCCATAAATTCTAGTTCCATTATTTTCCAGTTCAGTCAAGTTGACTCCAAATTTGGTTGCTTCTGTTTGAATCTCTTTAATTCTAGAAGAAATATTTTCCAGTTCAGTCAGGTTGACTCCAATTCTAGTTAAAAATTATTATTCCCGGTTCAAACCAGTTAGTGGGTGTTGTGCCTTAAGTTTATATCTAAGGGGGAACCAGTGAAATCCATTCCCTGCCACTTGGTTCTGATTAAATCTAGTTGCCTCTCAACTAGATTCAACTAGAATTTTTCACCTGGGATTCCTGTATCTTGACTGTTTTACAAAATTAGGACTGGGCCTTTCTAAGAATTATTGTTGTATTATTAATAAATAAAGAAATGAAGTGGGCCCTAAACTTGGATAAATTTTAAAAATTGAGTAAAATTCTTAATTAAAAAAATCTTAGGGCTCGGAATAAATATTTCTATTTATACAAAACTCAGATTGTTGTCTATTTATAACAAGTATGTCTTTAAATTCTAAATTGGCCTGGAAAAGTCAGGGAAAATGAAATACTCCTATAAACCCTGTTTTAGCACGCGGCTTCTCGTATGTAGGAATGAGCGGCTGATGTCTGCACAAACAGCCAGTAATGCTTGTGACACGAGCCGATGAATATAGGTACAGGTTCTCCTTAGGGACGATACACTGACACTTGGCAGTGGTATAGCCTCCCAGCTGTCTCCCTCCTCATTGGCAGTTACAAGTATTCTGCCGTGGTCAGCGCATTACCAATTTTGATCATTGGTGTTTATAATTTTCAAAATAACAAAATTATCAGGATTTATGTAAAATACTATTTTCATATAAAATGGGGATGGCTTTTACAAATGGCTAAATGTATCTGAAACATAATTTTTTCATTCCTAGTTTTGAAATCCCAAAATACTGACAAAAATATTAACCAAAATTATAATAAAAATACTGAGCAACAAGCCTGCATGAAAAAGAGTATCAGCAATCTAAGTAAAACAAAAAGGTGATGCAATTTTCCTGTAGTAATACTTTATCTGATCGAGGTTTCCATGTGACTTATCACATTTAGGTGAATTCATACATCTCCTCAGAGGATGATGTATCACAGTGAAACCTGAGTAAGTCAATAAATTATGACATGTGGAAATTTACACCGCCTTTGTTCATTATACCTGGAAGACTTCATATGGATTCATATCATCAGCCTCATACACAGCTGTTAAAAGCAGCTCATTGAATGGAAGGTTGGCGATTGGTAGCCTTGGAGGGGAGGAAATAATGGGATGGGTGATAGATAGGGTGGCAGATTTTAATTGGAGCGGCAGGAACTGTTTTTTGGCTTCGGCCGCAGAATACAGGATCACAGCCTTTGTGCCTTGGTCTGGATGACCGCATTTTCGGTATCCGTCCTCACTTTACTGGCTATAAAAATGATGCAGGACCTGGTGAGGGAACGGTGCGGTGGAACGGTGCGGCGGAACGGTGTTGCAGAAGTCGCTGGCAGTAGTCGCTGCATTTTGTAGTCGTAGGCATTTTGGCCGTCGTTGGCGCACATGTCGTTAGCGCGCATATCGTTCGGGCAAGTCCTTCGGCTAAGTCCGGAGGGTAAACAGTCCGTAGAGGGGAAACTGTCCAAAGAGGGGAATTGGCCAAAAAAAGGGGGGGGGGAAATGCCACACCCTTTAAGTTCCATTAACTCTAAAAAATTTACCTTATTTGCACTATTTTTCAATTAATGATGATCTCTTTGAGCTATTCCTTGAAGGGCTGTGTATCTAAGTACATAGGCAATCGTTTCCATGTATCCTCTGTTTTCTTGAACTTCTAGAGCATATGTTTCATCTAGCAGAGCAGCAACTGATGCATTCTCTCCAAACTTACTTTTTAAATTTTTGAAAGACTCCCAAGCAACTACAGAGTTTTTGTGTGTGAAGCTGTTCTCATGCTGCTTAAAGCTGGAATTAGACTCCGTTGTTCTTTTCCAATTAGTGAAACCCTCACAAAATTAAGCAATTAGCTTTTTGTGGCTTCAGTTTGGGGAGGGAAAAATCGACAGACAAAACAAAATGCAGCATCATTTATGATAATATATTCCAGCCATGGATGAATTTTGTACCAATCAGGCTGGAAATTTCTTTTTCCGTCTCCAAACATGCAAAAAGGAAAATGACTTAACAGAGGTTGTTTTGGTTCATCAGTAGGTTTTTTAGATATATCACAAACTGAAGCAGAGGGATAAGTACTGCTGGTGCTACTGTTAGGAATAGAAAATAAATCTTTACCTTTATTTTCACTGAGTTTTTCACTTTCCAACTTTTTTAATTCTTTTCCTACTTCCATTTCATTATCATCAAACACTATTTTATCCATGTCACTTTCTGGATCGTGAACACTAACCTCTGCAGTTACAGATGGAGACGTTGTAATTCCCTCATTAGGCTTAATAACTTATTGTTGCCAACTGAAGAAATCTGATATCCTAGGCCGTTTTGACATGTTACTACGTTCACTTTCAATAGCACGTGCAATTCACTACAAAAACAAAACACAGACCACGATGATACTAAGGCCGGGTTCATGCAAGGCCACTCAGCAGCACTTCTAAGTGGTTGAACCGGCATTTTCAGAAACTCGCACGTGCCTGCGTGGTGCTGCTAACAGGCGTGAGAAGCGCTTCTAACTAGCGTGAACCTGCAACCTATGCTTTACTTGAATTCAAACACTTGTTAGCATCACTTCTGCAGGGTTATCAACGTGCTACTTGAACAGTGGCGTGGCAGCTGCTCCGTGAGAACACTGCCAATTAGCTACGGCTAAACTCACTAGACGCACCACTTTTCTATGCCGGCATCTGTGGCGGAGGGAACCACTGAAACCGTCTGTGGCGCTTCCATCTGATGGCTGTGGCCCTGTGTGAACACTTCCATTCTATCCCATTATTAGCCAACGGCAGCGCTGTTGAGAAGCGCTGCTGAGCAGGGGCGGATTAAGGTCGTTGTTTTGGGGGGGGGGGGGGCAGTTCACTACTTCCCGCGGCATCTGGGGGGTATGCAAAACATCTCAACTATATAGAGGTCCAGGTGGACTTCCCTCGGAAAGTTAAAAGAAATGAAGCGCTTGGAACGTAGTTTTGGTGTGGCTATATTATATACAAGAGATGTGATAAATTATTGAGTAAATCTATCTAATCACATTTAAAAAACGTAAAAAAACGATGTAAAGAATGTCATTCTTGTGAAGAAGTGAATTGTCTTCAGGGTTTTACACCAGGTTGGTCCATGTTTCCTCGGACGACAGTTTCGGTGGCGTTTCAGTCGGCTTTTTCAGGTTGGTGGAGTGAAGGTGCGGCCATTTGTCGTATTATATATCTCACCCGTTTGAGTCAGGTCTAACGCTTAAGATATATAATACGACAAATAGCTGCACATTCATTTCACCGACCAGAAGAAGCCGACTACAATGCCTACGAAACTGTCGTCCAAGGAATCATAGACCAACGCGGTGCAAAACGCGGAAGACCTGCATCTTCCCATCCATCAACCCATGGCAGCCTACTCAAGGATTTCGAACTCCTTGAAATAAATCTTCTTTAATGCCGTACAAAATGAAAATTGGTTGGAATGAAATCAAAATATAAGCACATATTCAGAACATACTATTTTCCTTTAGTATTTTTATGATTTTTTATAATACCTAGCAACGGAAACGCAGTAATGCTCGGAAGTTACCGTCATTCATCAAGGCCTCTTCCAATGATAATGCACCGTCGTGTCGTCCCGATGACCTCTGAATGGTATGTTCTGACGGCCAAGAAAAATCACATTTTTAAGTATCAGCTTCAGATTTTATCTATTTTCCTTGATTTTCTCCCTTCTGTAGCCGTCCAGTTGGCTTGTGTTTTGATTTTCAGGTTTTTTTATTTTCCTTTAAATTCAGGGCCAACTGGGCACTGCACCTTTGTGATAGACTGTGTATTGGTGGTTTTCCAGATCATCTAGTTTCCCTAGCAGTTTTGAAAACTTTAACTGCTCTGTAACGAGGGATTTGCATTGCATATAAAGTGCTCTCAGGAATTATACAAATGAGAGTTAGCAAAAGAGTGGAAAGCATCATTACCGAATACCAGGGTGGATTTCGACCAGATAGGGGCACAACAGATCAAATATTTACTTTGCGTCAAATAATGTAGAAGCACATCGAGCACAACCAAGATTTACACTTACTGTTTGTAGATTTTAAACAAGCGTTTGATAGTGTGAAGAGAAGCACACTGTATGCAGCATTAAATGAATTAGGCTTGCCTAAGAAGTTAATCAGACTGGTAAGAATGACAATGCAGGAAACCATAGCTGAGGTTAAAGTCGGCAATAAAATGGGTAGTGCTTTTCCATTTAACATGGGAGTAAAGCAAGGAGATGGTTTGTCTGCAACATTGTTCATATTGGCCTTGCACTGGGCAGTGAGGGGAGTTGATCCTGGTGGAACAATATTGGAGCAGTCAAATACTGGCGTATGTAGATGATGTAGTCATTGTAGCCAGATCTGCAAGGAAATTGAAAGAAATATTTGGCTCACTAAAGGAAAGCGCAGGAAGAATTGGACTGGAAGTTAACTGTGACAAAACAAAATATATGTGTATGTCCACATCTGAAGTGTGTATATGTGTATACACACGTGTACACAAATATATGTGTATGTCCACATCACTCTTCAACCAGCTCTCGAAGGGTGAGGTTGTGTCTACTGAGCGCTCCTGAAACCGGTTTCCTCTCTGACCGGCAGCGATCACCTATTTGACTCCTTCTCTGACCGGTAGCGGCCCCGAACACCTAGATTTGTGCAGCAGTGAATTTAGTGTTTTATTTTTGAAATCGCATTTTGCGAAGTTGTGTTGTGAAGTGAAGTAGTGTTACTTTTGAAATCGCATTTTGCAAAGTAGTGTTGTGAAGCAGCCTGGTCCTGTAGCTGACGGTGTAACGGATAAGTAGTCGCTGACCATCTTATTTTCCTAAATTCTTTTTTTCCTTTATTCAAGTGTCTTACTAGTTTGTAGTGCTTGCTTAGTTATAATTTGTCTCGCTTCAGTGGTTAAGTTGTATTAAAGAACTTAAAATTATTGGTAGTTCTTTAGTATTACTATTGACTCTTAATAATTATTTGATCCTATACGTGCGTGCGTGTTCTAGTAACTGATCCATTGCATTTTTGCTCTTTATCCGTCTAACTACTTTGCTAGAAAGTACTTCTTACGCAACCTTGCGTATCCTACTTGATTCGCTTATACATTTAGAGGACTTAGTGTAAATTCAAAACATTTCAAGTGCTAAAGCCTGTAGAATAGTATGGCTGGCCCTAGTTCCTCTGTAGCGAGCCTCAAGAGCAAGGTGAAGAGCGACCTCCTCGAGGCACGTGTCGCCGAGCTGGAGAGGTTAGTTGCGGAGATATTCGCCCAGGTTATGGGTCGTGGGAGGGTTTCGGGCCCCGGTGTTTGTAGCGTTTCTTCCAAGACCTTGCACAGCACCAAGGTGGTGTCCCGGGCATGCTTTGGTGCGAAAGCAAGTGCGGTGGCCTTGGGGAAGACGGTGCAATCTTCGGGTCTGGGGATGACTCACGGCCTGAGGCCCAAGTGGGTGGTTGTGCCCCAAGGGCTGGGGGCGGTGGCTCGGCCGAGACGGGGAGTGGGGGAAGCGGAGGCTAATCCCATCCCCATTCGCAACAGCTTCGCGGTTTTGTCGGAGGACAATTCTGGGGGGCCAGTTAGCGAGGTCGTGAACGAACCCCTTGCAAGGGACTCAACTTCGAACGGCAGCCGGGCTGGGAGGGCAGGAATAGTATTGTTAGGGAGTTCGAACGTCCGGCGGATTTTCCCCCAGTTGGAGAAGAGGGCAAGGAGAGACGGAGCGGACCTCCTGGTGTATACCAGGGGGAATCGTACCCAATACTACGGTGGTGGTAAAAGTGGCGGTGAAGGACACGGGCTGCTCTAGACTGCAGGTGGTGGCCCATGTTGGCACCAATGATGCTTCCGAGCGTAGAGCCGATGAGATCTTAGATTCCTTTAGGGATCTAAACTCGGAGGTGGAATGCGTTCGGAGGGGCACTGGTGTCGATCTGTGACTATCCATCTGCAGCATTGTTCCACGGACTGACTGCGGCCCTCGAGTTTGGGACAGGATTGCCTGGATCAACAAGAGGCTGTGGAAATTCTGTGCGAGCATTGGGGCAGAGTTCGTGGATCTTCGGCCGGTGCTTAGATCATGCCGGGCTCCCCTCAACTCATCTGGGGTGCATTATTCCAAAGAGGCGTCTGAACGGGTGGCTCGTAGGATTTTTGAGCACTGTAGATATTTTTTAGACTAGAGGGTAGGTCATCTAGTGGGATTTGTAAAGATTTAACCAAACGTAGCCTCCGAGGAAATCCGCATTGCGAAAATGTTCAAATCCAAGTAAATTTAGGAGCGCTAAAGCCGGTAAATAGTCACAATCTTCCCAAAACGCGTACTCCAGTGAAAGAAATTATATCAAATGTAATAAGCACTTCCAGTGAAATTCGCCCACCTAATACCCAAAAGCGTGGAAAAGAACCAACCGACACTCAATCTACAAAATATGACATGAACTTTATAGTAGTTAATTGCCGTAGCGTTAAAAACAAGCGCGCTGAAATCGAGCATATATTTCAGGACGCAGACGTGGTCCTAGGAACGGAGAGCTGGCTTACTGAGGATGTAAGCGACAGCGAAGTTTTTCCTCCAGGATATAAAATCTACAGATGCGATCGAAGCGATAGGACAGGTGGCAGAGTTTATCTAGCAGTCAAGTCACATTTACACAGCACTGCCCACGAAATAACTGACAATGAAATAGAAAGCGTGTAGTGTACAATTAAACAACAAAACAAAAGGAGTATACATGTTTGCTCTTTTTATAGACCTCCAAATTCCAAAATTGATGTTATTTACCAATTAGAAAATCAAATATCCGCATTTACTGTGAGAGACAGTAAAAGTGTAATAATTATTGGGGGAGATTTTAATCTTCCATCTATAAATTGGGATTCTTACACTGTAAAACCAAATTCTAGGAACAGGGAAATCAGCGAGATCTTACTCAACACACTTGCTAATCACTCATTTACCCAAGTAATTGACAAGCCTACGAGAGGAAATAAAATATTAGACCTTTTTGCAGTAAGCCATCCTAAGTTGATAAAACAGCTCGATACTATTGACGGCATAAGTGATCACAGAGTAATTTTTTCAACCTTAAAAATTGAAATAGAGTCAGCTGTAAAACCGAAAAGCAATATTTATTTATTTGATAAATGGAACTTCATAAAATTTGGCGAGATGCTTAATGATTTGTACACGGACTTCGTAGCTAAAACAGAGGATAAAAGCACAGATGAATCATGGAAATATTTCTTAAAAATTCTACGACAGGGAATCAACGAATATATTCCGCAAAAATTGAAATGTGACAGTAAAGAACCTCGCTGGTATAACAACGATGTTAGGAGGGACCTTAAGAGACAGAGAAAACTAAACAACTTGTTCAAAAAGTCCATTACGTTAGGTGACAAATCGAAGGAACTTGAAGCAAAAGAAAGTTACGCTGCGCAATGCTCAAAAACTAAGAAATCAATACGTACTGCATTGTGAAATTTCAAGAAAAAAGTACTTGGTGAATTACTCGAAGAAAATCCGAAATCTTTTTGGTCATATGCGAGAGAGCTTCAGGGAAAATCTTCAACCGTAGATTCGTTATTTGATAAAGATGGCAAACTTGTCACCTAAAATATTGACAAAGCTAACACGTTAAATTCCCACTTCGAAAGTGTATACACTACAGACGATACTGCATGTAATTTTGAAATTTCAATCACTGAGGAACCGATGAAAGAAATCACTATTCAGCGCGATGGGATAACTAAACAGCTACAGTCGATAAAAAATAGTAAATCTCCGGGTCCGGAGGGAATACCCGCGCGTGTCCTCAAGGAGTTAGCGCCACAGATTGCACCGTTCTTAGACATTACATTCAAGAAGTCATTGTCTGAAGGAAAGATACCATTAGACTGGAAAATTGCGAACGTTACACCGATATTCAAAAAGGGAAAGAGACACGACCCAGGGAACTATCGACCAATTTCATTAACGTCGATTATAGGCAAGATACTTGAACATATCGTCGTTAGCAATATCATGACGTTCCTGGACAGTCGTAATGTCCTCCATGGCTCTCAGCACGGCTTCCGGAAAGGTAGATCATGCGAAACACAGCTCGCACTCTTTCTTCATGACGTTCTCAAATCTGGTGAATCGAAAATACAAGTTGACGAATTATTTCTAGATTTTAAGAAAGCTTTCGACACGGTACCTCATAACAAACCTTTATACAAATTACAGTCATGCGGCCTAAACAAAACAGTAGTAAACTGGATACGCGACTTTCTGAGTGATCGTAAGCAAAAAGTAGTTCTTGACGGAACTAGCTCTGATGTAGTTAAAGTGACATCAGGTGTCCCGCAAAGAAGCGTGATTGGCCCCCTTTTGTTCATTATATACATAAATGATCTATGCTCTTGAATTAGCAGTAAAATACGTCTATTTGCCGACGACGCTGTCATCTATCGTGAAATTAGTGATCACTCTGACTTTGAAACTCTGTCATCGGATTTAAACAACGTTCATGTGTGGAGCCAAGAGTGGGGACTCGAACTTAATCTGAGCAAATGCACGGCGGTACATTTCTTGCGGAGGTCGTCCAACTATTCCCATATTTATGCTGTGGATGGTGTTAACTTAAAGGCAACAGATGAAGTGAATTATCTAGGAGTTACATTAACTTCGGACCTATCGTGGGGAGCACATATAAGAAATATTTGTGGCAGAGCTCTGAAGAAGCTAGGATTCGTCAAGCGTATTGTGGGAAGATTTTCGGATGAAAAAGTAAAAGAGAGGTGCTATTTCGCACTCGTCTGGCCACACCTTGAATATGCAGCGAGCATATGGGATCCGGTGCAGAAAGATTTAGTCCAGGAACTTAATAAAATACAAAGGAAAGCTGCGTGGTTCGTCAAAAACTGCTACGGGCGTACAGACAGCATTACACAGATGTTAAACGAATTAGGCTGGGAGCCGCTAGAGACTCGGAGGCTGCGCGCTAGGCTTAGATTGCTTGAACAATTGAGAATAGATATCTTTCATAGCGACACGGAGAACATCATATTAGAACCCCACTATATTTCCAGGTCCGACAGAAACGATAAATTAAGAGAGATATTTTGCCGAACGGATAGGTATGGAAATTCGTTTTTCCCCCGAACAATAAGGGACTATAATAAATGCTAGGCGTAATTTCATTAGAGCGTTTCCTTCTTGTATACAAATGGCTGGTGTCCTAACACCCCCCGCCACACGCCTATTGAGGCGGCTTGCGGGGTAGTATGTAGATGTAGATGAAGCTCGCAGACGACCTCAGACATTAGATATCAACGGAGATAAATTTGAGGGTGTCTCATCCTTTAAATATCTTGGAGCATTGGTGGCTTCGGATAACTCAATAAGTGCTTGCATAAAAGACAGAATCACTGATGGCAACAGAGCGTACTTCGCAAATCATAAATTGTTGAAAAGTAGACTGGTAAGAAGAAATACCAAATATAAAATATATAAAACTTTAATAAGACCTGTTGTCACTTATGGAAGTGAATGCTGGACACTATCAACAGCAGAGGCGCATGCACTTAGATGTTTTGAGAGAAGGATCCTAAGGAAAATATTTGGACCCATACAAGAAAATGGAGTTTTTCGAAGACGATGGAATGAAGAACTTGACGACCTCATAGAAGGCCAAGACATTGTGAGATTTGTCAAGTCACAGAGACTCAGATGGGACATTTGATAAGAATGTCAGAGGAGAGAGTGGCCAAAAGAGTTTGGGAGGGAAAATTATTCAGTGTAAAAAGAAGAGGACGACCGCGCCTAAAATGGCAAGACGGAGTGGAAGCAGACCTGGCTACTTTGGGGATAAGATAATGGAGAAAGAAGGCCATTAAGAGATAGGAATGGAGGAAGATTGTAACGAAGGCCAAAGCTGACAAAAAGTTGTAGCGCCAAGGAAGAAGAAGAACGAGGGATTTTAACTGTATGTTTAAAATTTAAATTTGTACCGCAAGCTGCCGTTGATTGGGAAAAAGGGCAATACCTACAAAAAAGTCCATTCATTGAGGGAGAAACCACAACCCAAGGGTACTTTTCAAGATGTTCTATCCTCACGGAACGACGCTCTTCCGCGGTTCCCTTTCTATGAGTTGAAAAGGGATACTTGTAGTCGCTTGTGGATGTCCAAGGGCCTCCCAAAAGTTCTGCTTTTTCCCTATCATCAGGTGTTTCCTTTCCTGGTACAATTAAGAGAAAGAATGTCACAGTTGAAATTATCAGCCAAAGGAAGTGAAGAAATTGAAGCTTCAGTCGATTTTGCGTGGCTACGTGGATGGGATTGTAAAGGGACCATGGGCTCAGCTTGAGTCTCATTGTCAGTTGTGCAGCATGAAGGCATGGTGTTAACAAATTATGCATTTCCTCCTGCTGCTTCTGGCGTCTTTTGTTTTTGGACATGAGAGAAAAATCTTCGAAGGTCAGCAGAGGCACTATTAGTTTTCCCGCTTTGTACCAGGCCTACTAGAAGAAGACGCCTGTAAACAAAAGTAAACCTTAACTATTCCTTCTGCGACGAGTTGCAAAAAACATTATAAGCATATCTTTTTCTCACCCTGTAGCGTAATACTTGAAAATTATTTAGCTCAATTTTACCGCTATCGAAAGGAGAGGGGACAAAACTACGGTGGGTGGACCTCTTAAAGCATATCTATGATAACACAATGAAAATGGAAGTCCATTAAATAGGTGGGTGTTCCATTCCGTGATCAAAAATCAGATAAATAGCGATGGAGGCTAATGTGGGCCCGAGCTTGAAGCCGGCCGTCCGACCCTAATGGCGAGTGTGAGAAAGCGCAAATATGTTATGTCGTTCTAATTAACCGACTGAACTTATCATCTCTGGCTGAAAGGTTGATCTGCACGTCAGGTATATCACAGAATAAAGGAAAAAGGATGCAGGGTCCTAAACATGTGAAGAACTCTTGAACTTGTCACTCACTACAACTGAAATAATACACTCGCTAGAGCCGGGCAACTGACATGTCGCGACGAGCACGAGAGCGGAGAGTGTCGCATAGTAGACAATGCTGAAGGAGGGCGTGGAGACTGAATTCCCCTCTCGCAGACGCACTACGGCTCAACTGCCCAAACTCGCGGCACGATTCTCTGTATACATAATAAATAGGTGTATATAGGTCTGCATACATGCTATAATATCTTATAACTATTCCGTTACGGCACCAAAGCTTTCACAACACTGTTCATCAAAAGGCCTACAAAAGTACAATTGCGAACATCGAGGATACTGAATCAGTTTAGACAAGTGGCTTTTAATATTTTCCAATTATCTTTAAACATTGTGTATTGAGCTGGTGAAATAAAAACTTGCATCGGAGAACCACCTTAATGATTACCATCTTTTCTATTTTCCCGGGAATTACGGGGGGGGCGGCCACCCCCCCCCCCCACACCCCTCCCCTTAATCCGCCCCTGCTGCTGAGTGGCTCCGTGTGAACGGGCCCTATATATCCCTGAAAATGCTTTAATTGTTTACCGTTAATGCAACTATAAAACACATATGCAAACACAAAACAGAAACTGGAGAAGAACCGTTTGTTTGATATATATCGATCGACTAGTTCGTTCACTTGATGTTCAACCCACTGAACTCAATTCAACCACTGTTTCGATTTGCAGCAATTCCACGGTGATCACCACGCCACGGTGCTTTCGATTTAGCTGAATCGTGGTCTACCGCTGGCTCTCTGCTCTGGGGTGAGTCGGCAATCGAAGGTCTTGCGTTCAATAATCGGCTATCGCCATACTCAAATGATAATGCAAGTTTGGATCAATGCATAGGTCTATGTTCACTTCGTCGTCATTAAATCCACTTCAAATCTATTTGTTTTATTTAACGGATTTAATTATGGACAATACAAATATATTTAGCAAATTTACAGAGTGGTTTTCCATATGCCTATAACTTTATACAGTTTATTTTAGTTTCATAAAGTAAAGTTTGACTTAAGACTTTGATTCTGAAATTTGTCCATCTTATTTGGGTTAGCCAGAGGGTGGGCGGAAATAATTTTTGGTGGGCCCGGGTCCACCCTGGCCCACCCCTGGCACCGCCACTGCTTGGAGGGGAATGTTACAAAAGCAATATAATAGTAATGATAGTAATGAATAATAATTGAGCATGAAACTAATTATCCAGAAGATTGTCAATGTCATATGGATCACTTTGTTATATTCATAATTGTGATTTTGATTTTAATTTAATCAATGCTTCAAAACATTGTTTTTCATCACAGGTTTCACCTGCCATCATTTCCAGGTGTGGAATGATTTACATGTCTCCTGATTCTCTTGATTGGACAACCTTAGTGGAGGCATGGATTAGCTCAAATGAGGACGAATGGTGGCATGAGCACAGAATCCTTCTGTTGGGGTTGTTCAAATGGACTTTGATTCCTTGTATTCAATTTATTGAGAAACATGCGAAGAAAGTTGTGAACACTGGAACAGCAAGTGTTGTCAGGTGATATTTATACTTTTCTTTATGTTATGAGGGCATATATATTACCATTTAAGTAAAGGTTGATTTCTAGGGATGTTTTTGTGATTGGAGTTTCTCTTTTCTCCTCCTCCATATTGTGTGTATATATACTTTGATGATGTCAAATAACAAATTAGTGTGACAAGGTTAAGTTAAATTTTCATAGGTGTAGTAGACAGAGGGCAAAATGTCCAATCTAGAAGGAAAAAAGTGAACTGACTTTATGGTAAGAGCAATCTTTGGTCTTACTCTCCGTGGAATGATTGAGGAACTAACAGAAAAGCTAATCGTGTGTAGTGACTCTATTTTTGCTCAAAATATGCAAATTGAGCAACTTAAAAATGATTTGCGCCTGTCAAGAGACATTTGTGGATGAGTTCCAGTTTGCGCGAAAAAGCGGACAAAATCGGCATCCTTTGCTGATAGATCTTCATTCAGCAACCAAGATGCCGTAACAAACAACAAGATTCTGTATTCCTCGATGGTTAGATGTGACTTCTACAAATTCAGTCAATAATACCCATTGTGAACCGCCGTCTCCAAATACGACATTGCAACCTACTGAAGCTTTGGAGCAGGCCCCTCGCGACAAGCCGACAGTGAGAGAACCAATGCCACTTGACAGCAACGACTCACCAATTGTGAATTTAAAAGTTATGCAGTCTACAAATACACCTCGCCAGCTGAATCAATCCTTGAATCCCGACGCATCCAACGCCGGCTTTATTGATGTAAAAAGTTGGAAGCAACGGCAATGAACGCGGATGTACGGCACAGCCAATTCCAATACTGCCTGTCCTATAAAGGCAGTGCCTCGAAAAGCATATGTCCATGTTTGGAGATTGGTTCCCGAGACTGACTCAATTACATTGAAAAAATATTTGAATGCTAAGCTTCCGTAGAAGTAGAACGTCTAAATGCAAAAGTGCATCGTTGCATGCATTGCAATGCAAAAGTGCTTTGTTGCATGATATGCATCGTTCAAAATCTCTGTTGATTTCAATCTTGTCAATAATCTGTATGATTTAAACATATGGCCTGAAATACTGTTATTCTGGAATTTAAGTTTGGTAAAAGCCATTTGATTAATAAGCACACTGGTGCTGATAATCATGTTCAAAAATCCTGACATCTTAAAGTCCTATCCTTGAACATTCAAGGTTTAATAAATAAATTTGAAACCTTTGAGATGTTTTTGAAGGAGCAAGATGCTGAGATTGTGTGTGTAGTAGAACATTAGCTGGTGTCTGATGAAGTTCAAAGTACTAATATTGAAGGCTATTTTATTGCTGTCTCTTACTGTGGTGTGGTGGTAGAAAAAACATTAAGTGTGGTAGTGTTTTAGTGCATGCTAAAAATGGATTAAATGCTTCCCTTGCAGAAATAACCGTGGACTTGTGCTGTGATATGGACGTTGAGTGCTGTACTTTGGACTTAGTGATTGAAAAACTTCATATCTTTGTTGTTGGTATTTATAGATCACCTTCTGGAAATTTTACTTTATTTTTTGATAATTTAGTGATGCTTTTAGAGAAATGTTTTCAGAAACAATTATATATTATCCTTTGTGGAGATTTTAATGTTGATTTTAGTCAGGTCAACAGCATGACTTCTTGCCTGTGGGACCTATTCTCAGTTTTTGACATCAAGCAAACAATTTTTGTTCCTACTAGACAAACATGTCATTCTGCCTCTATTATTGACAATATATTCTGCAACCTACAATTTGGCTTTGGTGCTGCTGTTGAGTCCCACCTTTTAGATCATAAAGCCATAGTAACAACTATAGAGATACCATTATCATAACTCTCATCCCACAAAACATACTTTTCTAAAAAAAGAATCTTCTGCCCAGATAATATCGAGGAATTCTTGAACAGTTTGCAATTGACTACTTGGGACTCTGTGTATAGCACAGAATTTATTTATTTTTTATTTATTTATTTACCACCGAAAACACTACTCGTTGGCCTTTATATCGGGGTATTAACAATCAATAACTGACAAGCACAAACAACCATGCCCTGGGAAGAGAAAAATCCTCCCCTGGCGGGTTTCGAACCCGCGACCATTAGGTTAGCAGGCAAGGACGTTACCCCGCCACCACCGAGGCCGGCAAATCAGTCAATGATAAATTTGATGACTTCCTTGACACTTTCCTTACACTCTTTAATGGTTGCTTTTCACTTGTAAAAGCTAAATCAAATAGGGCTCATAATAAAACTTGGGTTACTCCTAAAGTAATTCATAATTCATAAATTCTCAAATCACTGTGGTCATCCTACAAAACTACCAATGACAATGACAGAAAAGAACAATATTTTTCCTACAAAAAGTATTACTCAAGACTAATCACTAGCACTAAAAGAGCATGTAATATCAATTCAATCACTTCCTCAAATAACAAATCCAAAGCAGCATGGAATTTAATCAATAATACGGGCTTACTCGCCCGCATCACCTTTTTTTCTCACTGGCAGGGAACCTATCCAAAGCTTCACTTCCCTCCCACACTGGTCATATTCCCCCCTCCCCACTCTACGGGTGGGCACGTTCCATCCCCCTCAGACCAAAGACCCCGTACTAGCCCTACAGGAGATCAGGCCCCTTCGAGTGCCCCCTCCCTCCGACCCCCTCAACACTAGGTCAGGATGTGATGTCCCACGCTAACTCTGCAGGCCCCCCAAGCAAGAACTCTTGGGTGATCCAATCTAAATATAGCCACGAAAGAAGCTTTTGCATAAAAGAGTGAAAAACGAAAATTATTCATTTGTAGTGTTAGCATCGCTATAGTCCATTTCAAATGAATTGGCGGCTGGGAAGGCGGGTCCAGCGGTGGTGGGAGGAGCCCAGTCATGTGGTCTTGGGGTAGCCAATAGGAGCGTGGGTGGGGAAATTCCTTCTCCCGGAACCTCAGTCTTGCTCTGCCTTCTGTCGTGCGAAGATCTGCTCTCCCCTTGCCGTGTTGCGGCATGTCTAACCTGGATTTAAATCAGCGATATTTAAAGTATGGCTGTGGCAACGCCTTTCTGGCGTTCATACCTCCCCTACCTTGCCCATTCCACAAATTTCCCCTGCCATGCGACAGTAAGTGAGAGCTGACGAGAATGGCTGAATTCTCTGCCACCAAGTCATTTGAAATGGACTATAGTAGCCGATGAATTGTAAAAGGAATTATATCGCCTTCACCGTTGAAATGTGTGGCTTTTACAATCTACTTTTGAAAGAAGGTACACATTTAGGTGCACTCTTCTATAAGCTCTTCTTTCAGCTCCATCATCATGGAAATAACCACGCAAAAATTAGCTGAATCCAAGGGAGAATAACGATTGTTATTTCAGAAAATTAACGGGCATATCATTATTTGTACAAAGTACTTAACATGCATCCACTGCATAGCATCTGTGAGAGAATCTTATTTTCACTGCCTTAGCTTCATATAGGTACTACATATATAATGCCTGGCACGGAGCATATGATCTTCTACCTACGAAATTGTATTCCTCTAATTTCAATATCCGGTGTAAATGATCGCACAAGTGGCACACTGCCTTAGTGTATGCATCAATCAATATTACTGATGATTATACATCACTCACGCTAAAGTTATGAGTTCTCCAGTTCGGAAATAATATAAAAAATTGTGGTATGAAGCTTCATAGGCTTATTCCAAACTGCACGAAAATTTTACAAAGACCTATTGCCAATTTGCAGAGTCAGTTGTTGTGATGTAAATATCTGCGGAGTTTAGATGGAGGTTGATTCTTCCAATTTTCAGGATTTCCGCTGGCAAAATATGAAATGACGCAATACACATTGTACGCGCCCGTGGACGTGATGTCCCCAGACAAGTAATGAATCCCACAAGGATAAAATAAAAAGAAAGGAGGCTGGCCTTTAACGGGACAGAAAATAATAAACTGAAGAAATACTGATAATAGGTGAAACAAAATTAATAATAAAGAAGGGAAGGAAATGCCGGGTGTAAGCTTCGCGTACCTTGTATCGCCGACGTCTCTGGAGGTCTTCAATTCTCATGTACACTCGCACAATCACACACACACGTCATGCCTGCAGGCCACTTATACTCTTGTCCTGTCTGAACTCCACACACTGGTTGTGTCTTTCTCCCAGTCAGAAGTCCCGTCTGTCTCTCTCCGGCCAGCACCTTCAGTGGGCAAAATCATCATTACAAGGCAAACAAAAAGGTACCCGAAACTCGCCATGGCCAGAGGGAGGGAAATTTAAAGAAACAAAAAAGGTGGCCAGTCCTCATGCGAACATCCTGCCCGCCGTGATTCACTCAGAATCACAAAATAAATAGGAAAAGGCAAAGAAAAAATAAATAAGTAAAAAATAAATGGTAAAAAAAAATCAACTAAGCTTCTGTGGGTTCACTGGGGTGAGATAGGTAATGGTACCAATCGCACCACGGGCCGCACTAGTGAACCCGACCCAGTCTTTAATTCGGCTACTCTTGACTCCCCAAGGGAGCCCGGAAACAAGCGAGTAACACGACCCATGGTACACTGAGACGGTGAAGAGTTGCGGTCCTTAACCAAAACAAGTTCCCCGATTGAAATTGTGGATCCATCCTTGGTCCACTCGCTTCTCTGCTGAAGCGTATGCAAATACTCCCAAGACCATCTTCGCCATAATAGGCGGACAATTTGCCTTATTAACTTATATCGCTGAGGAAGTGGTATCATTTCATCATTCATGGGCATAGGCAAGGTTAACACGGGCCTACCGACAAAAAAATGCCCCGGTGTCAAGCAATCCGTCTCGGAAGGATCCGTCGATAAAGCTATTAGCGGGCGCGAATTTAATATTGCCTCGATTTGACATAACAAAGTTGCAAACTCCTCAAAAGTGAGAGTATGCCCCTGAGTCACTCTCCGGATGTGATATTTCACAGACTTTATCCCGGCCTCCCAAATTCCGCCGAAATGCGGTGCAGCAGGCGGATTAAATCGCCATTCTATGGCATTCCCGGGATAAAGCGAACTCAGAGCTTCCTTATGAGGTTCCGAGCGAATTAGTCGATATAAATCTGTTAAGAATTTATCCGCACCAACAAAATTCGTGCCACAATCTGAATAAATTACATTGGGTATTCCGCGCCTTGAAATAAAACGTTGAAAAGCTGCGAGAAAGGCGGGTGTAGACAGAGAAGTAACCAATTCGAGATGAACGGCCTTTGTTACCAAACAAATAAATAAACAAATGTAAGCTTTGACAATAGCCGCATTACGACGTATGCTCGTCTTAAACATTAATGGGCCGCCATAATCGACTCCTACTTGAGCAAAAGGTTCTTGAGGAATGACTCTTGTTGAAGGCAAATCAGCCATAACGGGTTGAGTGGTTTTACCCTGATACCTTGAGCAGATCACACATTTTGCAATCTCAGAACGAATTACCACTCTAGTGTATATAATCCAAAATTGCCTAGATACTAGTGCTTCAACAGCTCTAGGCCCTCCATGAAGGGACATCAAGTGGTAATGTCGCACAATTAATCTAGAAAAATGCTCATCCTTAGGCAATAGGATCGGTTGGCGAGCACATTGAGGGAGAATTGCATAATGCAAACGACCACCGACTCGGATAATGCCGCTCGAATTCACAAATGGGCGAAGGCGGCTCATAGGATTAGAGAGTCGGCGGTTTTTATTTATTGAGTCAGCTAAATCAAGAAAATGAACCTTTTGAACTACTTTTACAACGCAGGCCAGTGCAGATGTCCATTCCTTTGAAGATATAGGAGTACCAACTGCGTCACGTGTTTCTTTGCAAGCAGAATAAAACCTTAACATGAAGGCAGTAATACGAATAAGACGAGTAAATGACGAAAATTTCTCAATCCACTTGGAAGGTCTCTCATCAATTTGAGTCATTACCATAGTGGTTATCAGCGGTTTTATCTCCGGTATAGAGGTACTATCATGTGGACAATATCGTCCTGTTGGCCAATCACATTCTGACAATTTGAGAAAAGTCGGCCCGTTCAAAAACTGACACTTAATTAGTTCTGACGGCATTAAGCCTCTCGAGGCAGGATCAGCCGGATTTATGTCAGTAGAAACATGTTTCCATGAGGAAACGGGTAATACTTCCAAAATTTCGACAATTCTATTAGCAACAAAAGTTTTGAGTGAGTGCGGAGATATGTTCAACCACGACAAAACGATAGTTGAATCGGTCCATGCTCTCATTGACACACGAACATTTCGATTTGTGAGAGTGTCATTTATGGGGCGCATAAGCTTGGCCAAAAGCAGAGCTCCACATAATTCCAATTTGGGAATAGAGATAGTTTTCATAGGAGCAACTTTAGTCTTAGCCGACAAAAAATGCACATTTATTCCGCCGCTTTGAGAGACAGAACGTAAGTAAACAACTGCCGCATATCCACGCTCTGAGGCATCTGAAAACCCATGCAATTGATATTTCGCTTCTGGGGATATATAATTAAATGCCGTGAAATTTGAACATAACATAGGTTCGAACTTTGGGAAACAAAATCCTTCCAGGGATTAGTGATGGAATCGGACAACGATTCATCCCATCCTACACCCAGTTTCCATAATGTCTGCATAAGATATTTTGCCCAAAAGATTACAGGAGCCAATGCCCCAATCGGATCAAATATCCTAGCAATATTGGATAATAAAGACCGTTTGGACCGAATGGATTGATCAAAAGTTACAAAATATGAAAACGCATCAACATTTGGGTTCCAAATTATGCCCAATACCTTAGTTGAAGCTGAATCATCAGGATTAAAAAACATTTGATTTTCCCATTGGTCCCTAGGGATTTTCGAGAGTAGAGCTGTAGAATTACTGGCCCATTTTCCCAAGGGAAACCCCCCAAGATCAAGTAAATCAATTAACTGCTGCTGCAAATCCATTGCCTCGGCAATGGTATTCGCACCTGTAACTATGTCATCCACGTAAGTATCATTTAATAAGGCATCGGCCGCAAGGGGGTAATCAGAACCGTCATCCTTTGCCAATTGGTGAAGAACGCGAATTGCCAAAAAAGGAGATGAAACCACCCCATATGTAAGCGTATTAAGTTGATATTCCTTCAACGCTTTCGTGGAATCATTCCGAAATATTATATGTTGAAATGGGCGATGAGCTTCGGCCAAAAGTATACGACGATACATCTTCGAAATATCTGTAATTACAGCAATAGCATTCAGCCGGAATGCCAAAATAATGTCGAATATATCTTTTTGCAATTTGGGCCCGGTATATAGCACGTCATTAAGACACTTTCCCGATTTAGTATTTGCAGAAGCATCAAAAACTACGCGATATTTCTGTCCGGCTGGAGTAGGTTTAATTACGACATGGTGAGGCAAATAAACGGAATAAAAGTCATTAGATTCGGTCATATGACCTAATCGTTCGTATTCCTCCATAAAATGAATATAATTATTTTTTAAATCCTCATTGCGAGATAACTTGCGCTCCATGTTCAGCCATCGAGATATGGAAATGGATCGAGACTCGCCCAGTGAGGGAGGAAATTGTTTAAAAGGAAGCGTTACACTATACCTCCCAGTCGCGTCTCTCGAATAAATCTCCGTAAATAGACGTTTCGCAATAGACATCGTCGGGATTTTTATGGATTCGAGGGACTGACTCTTCGACTTGCCAAAACCGACGCAATTCTGCCTCCAAAGGATCATTAATAACTGTACACGAAGACACTACCTCCGTCGTTAAAGAATTCAATTCCGGAATATGTCCTAATAATATCCAGCCAAACACAGAATTCAAAGCAATCAGCTTATGAGGAGAGAGTATTTTTCGCCCTCCCAGCAGAATCCGGGGAAATAAATCCATACCCACTAAAAAGTCAACTTCGGCGGGTTTATCAAAATCCGGATCGGCTAACTGAAGATGACGAACTCTCTTCCTAAAGGATGGTGGAATAGGAGCATGAGGAAGATGCCTTGTAATTTGGGGCAAAACTACAGCATTTGATTTAAGAAGCAAACGAGAAGAGTTACGCGGCGTCATAGTACATTTGACCATACCACTAGGCCGGGTCAGGGGAGTGTGAGATAGACCCATTAAAACCCCGTCATGCTGCATTACCGGCAGTTTTAAACGTTGCACCGCAGCCGCCGAAATTGCCGACACCATCGACCCACAATCAATCATCAACCGCACAGTTTGAGGGCTACCTTTCGCGTTCAAAACAGATGCCACTGCCGTGCCTAACAAAACCGTGCCCGTTGAGTTATAATCGGTGCATGAAGTCACCGTGGAAGGATTAGCGGGTGCGATGGGATCGCTACTAGTTGACGACGCGACAGAATCCTCCTTTGAATTGGGCAATGGAGATAAAGAGGAGGATTGATCAAGTTCGTCCTTTACTAAGGGCGAAGAATGCAAAGTTACATGATGATATCCCTTGCATTTCAAGCATTTAAGACCTTTTCGCGGGCACCTTGGGGCCCAATGTCCGGTTCTTAAACATCTAAAGCATAATCCTTTGGACCGAACAAATTCCGAACGTTGTCTAACGCTCAAATCTTTATACTGCGCACATTTATGAAGAAAATGCTTCGAACCACAGAGTGGACATTGTTCTGCTTTAGACATATTTGACTCCGAAATCTCGTCAGTACTCGCAGACACTGTCATACTAACTTTCGCGCGAGAAGGAGATTTCGGCTTGGAGGATGACGTGAACACTCGCTTCGATACAAAACCCTGGGAGGTTTGTAAAACCTTCATTTGTTTCTTAACAAATGTTAAAAGCTGAGTGAATGTGGGAAACTCTTCGCCAGCTATTGTCTCTTCGAAACGAGTCAATATATCTGAACTGATAGCACGCGCCGCTAGACGAAATAAAACAAAATCACCAAGATCGGGAATGTTTAACGCCTTCAATGCAGCATAAATTTCTGAAAACGTGCAAGTAAAATGTTGCAGATTAGAAATGGGGTCGGAAGAAAGTGGCGTAAATTCAAGTAATTTATCCAAATAGTTAAACCCCAAAACACGAGGATTATTATAATAATCACACAGCTCCTTCCAAGCTAGGGTATAATTGACCCCTGCGAAGGGTACAGACTTTATTAGAGCCAATGCACTACCGGATAGAGCGGATTTTAAATATCCGAACTTTTCAATGGGTTCGACGTCGTCCCGGTTATGAATTACTGAAATAAAAAGGTCACGAAACATTTCCCACTCGACCATAGACCCCGAAAATCGAGGAATTTCAAGAACCGGAAGACGAGATCGTTGCATTGACACCGAGGAAATTCCAGGGCTAAGTGACGTATGAGGAGAGGCACTTAAATCTTTTAAAAAATCAGCCACAGAGAGCACAAAATAATAGCATTCCTCTACCTTTATGGAGAGTTCTGTATCAACGGAACTTACATCCGATTTATTGCAATCGTGACAAAAGTCACAAATTGCACTCTGTGCCGATTGAAAGTTACGGTATACTTCTTTTAATTCTCCTGCCCTAAGTCGAAATATTCTCAACTTTGAAGAATCAATGATACCACTTCCTAAAGCCTCTAATTCGGTTGCGAGAGAATGTGCAGCCATTATCGTATTCAAGACGCGATGCCGTTTTGACCTAAGTAACTTTAAATTATTGTCAAACGCGTCCCTCGTCATGACTGCAGACCGCTTCCCTTCTTCCATCTCAGGCATATTAACAGTAAATCACGTCGTGGTCACCAAAATTGTATGCACATCGTGGTCGTGATGTCTCCAGACAAGTAATGAATCCCACAAGGATAAAATAAAAAGAAAGGAGGCTGGCCTTTAACGGGACACAAAATAATAAACTGAAGAAATACTGATAATAGGTGAAACAAAATTAATAATAAAGAAAGGAAGGAAATGCCGGGCGTAAGCTTCGCGTACCTTGTATCGCCGACATCTCTGGAGGTCTTCAATTCTCATGTACACTCGCACAATCACACACACACGTCATGCCTGCAGGCCACTTATACTCTTGTCCTGTCTGAACTCCACACACTGGTTGTGTCTTTCTCCCAGTCAGAAGTCCCGTCTGTCTCTCTCCGGCCAGCGCCCCCAGTGGGCAAAATCATCATTATAAGGCAAACAAAAAGGTACCCGAAACTCGCCATGGCCAGAGGGAGGGAAATTTAAAGAAACAAAAAAGGTGGCCAGTCCTCGTGCGAACACACATTTAAATATACTTTCATGAATTATAACTTCGTAAATCATGAAAGTATGTCACGATAGTACATCTTAATTTAAGAGAACAAAAAAGAGCTTCATCGCGATGTTGTTGAAAGACACTCGTTCATCAGAAATGCTGATTTTTCCAGTTCCATCAACTTCGTAATTTTGAGTTTCTACTCATATAATGATTCGTTTCACACTATCGATTATAGTGTATCTACACCTATCAGTTGCAGTGTACTAGCTTAGATTTAATTAATATGTAACAAAAATTGACCTCGGATATGATTTTAATATTTCAGATCAATGATTAAGATCATGGATATGTCCCTCAGTGACTCAGAGAAGACAAATGAGAAGAAGGTTGGTCATACTTGGCTCCAAGGGCTGTATATGTTTGCTTGCATTTATGGTCTAGGAGGAATTTTGGATGGTGACAGCATGCAAGGATTTGATGAATTTGTGAAAACACTATTTAAAGGTAAGGGTAATGATCTGTAAGTTTCTTTCACCTTCAATAATAATACCATATATACTTGTGTAAAGTCCAACGTTTTGTTACCAAATTTTTGTCAAAATTGTAGGGTCGCACTATACACGAGTCAAACTTTTGACGGCTGAAATCTTAGCAAGAAAAAAATTGGAAAATTTTTCACAGGCCACAGGGCTTCACTACAGTGCAATGTACCAATCTATGACCCCACCGAAATCACATACAGATCAAAGGAAGAGTGCATGTGCACTCTTTCTTTGTTCTGCTGGTGATTTATGAGTAATGTAAGCCTGTTTTTTTTGTCTTTTACGATTAGATCAAAGTGGCCTGGTGGTGATCTTTAGAACTCAGGTTCATAACAAAACGAAAGGGGGAATGGATGTACCGGTAGGCTTATGTCTTCATATTTTTGATTTGTGATTGACAGCGAGATGGCTGTGAATATATTCTGTAGTGAATTTCCTCAACCAGTCACATTAATGTAATATTCAGTGTAATTTTTTCAATATAAGAAATTACGAATTGCAGTGTAAACTACCAGAGCCCCTGTGTTGAGAGTTGGTTGTTAAGTTGTAACCGATAGTAGGGAATAAAGACAATGCCGTTTTATATTAAGAAAATTACGTATGCCAGCATTATCATCTAATAACGACATGAATAACTAACAAATGACCCATATAATTAATACCTCTAATTTGTTGGTGTAAGCTCAATTTTCATCTCTGGCAACTTAAAGGATCCCATCTCCCTTGGCATACACACCCGTGGGAAACATCTCTTCCCTCCTTACTTTCAAAGTTGGTCGCCAATAACAGAATCTCTTCCCTTCCCTCTCAATACATTTCTTATGTTGTATTTTCATCTTGTTAACCATCACATTCTCTATCTCAGAGAGGCTCAGTCTTGGCTCAGTGGAGGCTCAGTCTTGGGAGGCATCTTCAAGAATGAATCAGGCTGCACTTTGCTAAGTGTCTAAGTGTGGGATTTTAATGAATCACCGAACAATACTGTGCCTTCGCCGAAAACCACTGGAAACACCGTTTGACTAAATGGAGGGGAGAGTAAGCTCAGACAGTCCCCCTCCATGGGTCACCGCACACTGAAGGCAGACAAAAAATTGGTATAAATTAAAATTGCTATGGAATAAACCTGTGCTTAAATGTGTTTATGAATACATAATTTGTAATTCCGAACTCACGACAAAGCCAGTGGTGTTTTGGAAATCTCTCTACGTGCCACGAGAACAGAGATAAATTTGTTCCGCAAAAATGAAGACAACATTTGATCAAATGAAGTTACAACTCTGAAATTCGACAAAAACACTAACGAAGGTTTGATAGTTTGATATGCATCAAAATAAATCTGATTTCACTGGGGCATCCAGCGGCCACGTCCAACTGCCACATCTGAATATTGCGGCTGGGCGATGTGTGAGAATATGTATTTTCTTAAAACCCGGAGAGGAGAGCGGAAAAATTACTGAAAATTGGGACTGCCTGACTAGGCGTCCGTGTCAAGTGCTCTCAAAGAAGTCGAGGCGCAGACGTCAGGTGTTAGCAGTGGAATGCGACGGCCGAGACGTCTCAGCAAAACCGTGCCCATTTGATATACATTGGATGAGAAACCACTCTTTAAGGTAGCCATTCCACAAGAACTAATTATGATTGAGACATTAAATTAGGTGAAGAGTATAATGAGTGTGCCTTATAGCGAGTACTTTTTTGAATTTTGTCAGGACTCATAATTACAGACTTCTACTGTACCATCTTTTAGTAAAAATAGAATACCTGAAAATTTCTCTTCTCAAGATTACACAGATGACAGAAATAGCAATTATACAGTTTATTATTAGTTAAAATAATAGATGTAGATTGTGTGGGTGGGCAAGGGCCTTCTGGAGCCCTCCTGGCACTCAGACCTCTTTGGGTTCATTGTACCATCCCACATTTAACCTGTCTGCCACTTGCAGACAGGGAACAAGAGCACCATGGTAGAGGTATGGTGGAGAGGCTGCCTCCAACCTTCCCAGTACAGGTATGGAAGGGGGTCACCTCCCTCCAACTTTCCCAGTCTGGGTCTACCCTTCGGCCTCCTGGTATAGGTCTGTAGGAGTGTCACCTCTCCATCCACCCGGGTAGAGGTATGGAGGAGGGCCACCCCTCCAACCCCCGTCCGGGCCCAACATTGCTTAACTTTCGTTTCTTTAACGTTGCTTTAACGTGTTTCAACGTGGCTAGGCCTTGCCCTAATTACAATAGTACTAAACAATGTTGAAAACTTAGAATATTCTGTAAATGTATGTAGATTGTGAGCTTTTAGGTATCCTGATGAAAAATATCCATAATTATTTTCCTAGGGTTGTGGAGCATTCCGTGTTCCTGGGTATAGAAAAATCATGCATAAATCATAGGGAACAGTACAATTTTTGGATGAAAAATCAGGGTTTCAGACCAAATACGAAGTTAGCTTATACATAAGTATAAATCTTAGTTTTATTTCCTAATTATTTTATTTTAATTGCTTCTAAATACCCAATTGAAGGACAATTGTGTTAGCGATAAGCCACCAAATCATAGTTTATGAGATTTTAATGCTCCTAGGTGGTTGGTAGCTGTGGCCTTGGTTTCTTCTTAAAGTCTTCCATTCATCTTGCATTGAAATGTTCATTTTTTCCTACCATTTCCATTTCCTACCTACGTATGATATTTACCTTGCAGAAATATTAGCAATTGAAACTTCAGAAATATCCATAAAATGAAGCACAATGTTGCACACTTTGTGGTGAGTAGTGTTACCCATCGTGGGTATTGGAGATGCTTCTTGAGAAGTCCTGTAAATATTGGTGTAGCTTTCTTGGGTTTCCAACCGGGTGATGATCTCCATGTAGGCTGACGTTTCGATGTCTGACTCAGTCATCATCATCAGGGCTGATGAAAGGATGTCAATGCTGCTTTTTTGTCGACTTATATATCCTAGAGTCGCGAGTTTCGCGGCGCTTGAATGTCCGTAGTGGTGGGAAAGGTGTTGGAGCCTCCTGATTGGTCGCTTTGATGTTTGTTCTTTCTGGCTTCTTTCACATTTTTTAGTATAGGTCTCCAGGCATTACTGAGTGAGTACCCTTGGTCCCTGTTGAAGTTTCGGTTCTCCATCCGGATTTTGATGGCTTCTTTGACTACTCGTTCCCAGTAGCCACCGGAGCGGGCGAGTAATCTTGCATCTTCGAATTTGATGGTGTGGTCCATGGAGATGCTGTGTTCTGCGATGGCTGATTTCTCTATTTGTCCTAGACGAAGGTGCCGCCGGTGTTTTTTCAGCCTGGTTTCGATGGTCCGTCCAGTCTCCCCAATGTAGACTTCTCCGCAGTCACACGGAACCTGGTAGATGCCTGGCGTCTTTAGACCAAGTTCGTCTTTGGCTGTAATGAGTAGTTCTCTGAGTTTTCCGGGTGGTTTGTGGATCACTTCAATCTTGTGCCTCGCTAGTATCCTGGATATTTTCCCTGAGACTGAGGACACATACGGTAAGCTGGCTCTTGCTAATGGTTATTCCTTCTCCTCCTCCGTGGTGTGCTCCCGTGGATTGAAGGCCCTTTTCAGGGCCAGTGAAATGTCACGTCCATTGTATCCGTTTTGGCGGAAGGTTGATCTCAGGTGACTCAGTTCGCTTGGTAAACTGTTCTTGTCGGAAATGGCCCTGGCTCGGTGGAATAGTGTATTAAGCACTGCTCGTCGCTGAGCGGGATGGTGATGGCTATTTCCGTTCAGATACAAGTCCGTGTATGTGGGCTTGTGGTACACACTGTGTCCGATTGTGCCGTTACTCTTCCGCTGGATAAAGATGTCGAGAAAAGGTAGTTGGCCGTCTTTTTCCAGTTCCATCGTGAAGGAGATGTTCGGATGTTGCCCGTTCACATGTCTTAGGAATTAATCGAGGGCATTCTTCCCGTGTGGCCATACCACAAAGGTGTCGTCTACGTAACGGTAGAAGTGCTTCGGGCGTAGTGGGGCCGAGTTGAGCACCTTTTCCTCAAAATCTTCCATGAAAAAGTTCGCAATGGCAGGGGAGAGTGGAGATCCCGTGGCTACTCCATTGGTGTTGTGGTCAAGGGCTCATCATTTGTCATGTATGCGTTCACGGACAAGGGCATGCCCGGTGCGTTCTAGAATACGTTCGACCGCTAGAGTTTTCAAGGCGGACCGAGCAACCACCTACATCCTGTATGACGGACATTACTTCGAGCTAGCCGATGGAGTAGCCATGGGATCTCCACTCTCCCCTGCCATTGCAAACTTCTTCATGGAAGATTTTGAGGAAAAGGCGCTCAACTCAACCGAAGCACTTCTACCGTTACGTAGACGACACCTTTGTGGTTTGGCCACATGGAAGGGACGCCCTCGATCAATTCCTAAGACATGTGAACGGGCAACATCCGAACATCTCCTTCACGATGGAACTGGAAAAAGACAGCCAACTACCTTTTCTCGACATCTTAATCCAGCGGAGCATCTTAATCGTCAAACAAGCAGCATTGACATCCTTTCATCGGCCCTGATGACGATGACTGAGTCAGACATCGAAACGTCGGCCTACATGGAGATCATCACCCAGTTGGAAACCCCAGATAGCTTCACCAAGTTCATACGCCGGGAAAGCACTAAACCTGTAAATATTATCCATGGCAATTCATAAATGCGTTTTTTTTAATATTTAAACATTTACAATTTTTTCTTTCTGGTGTCACTGGTGTCACCATGGAGCATTTATGCTGTAGACAAATGATACAGGCCTGGACATGTACTGATAGCTCCAGCCCATTATATTAACCCTTCAACGTCGAGCGACGTAGTCACTACGTCGGTCACGAACTTCACATGCCGTCGAGAGACGTAGTGACTACGTCGCGGCGATTCCATTTAAATCAGTGGAAAACCAGCAGTTCCATTTAAATCTCCTCCGACGTACGAGATGGGATTCATTTAATACTCCTCTGGGCTTGAAGGGTTAAGTGTTAAAAACTGTATGATAAACTACCAAAAATCAGAGACCTAAGTGGATAATTGTTTGTTGAATTGAGGTGAAATACCCCAGTATTGTTTTAGATTTAACAGATATGGAACTCTTTTCTATCCACAGGCCAGAATGAAAATTATCCTCCGACTGCTGATGTACTACCTTTATCATCCAATATCCCAGATGGTTTAGTTTGTGACCATATCTTTTCATTCCGTGGATCAGCTGGTGTGTGGAAGTCATGGAGTGATATTGTGAGAAATGTTAAGTATGGTATGGTGATTAAAATTGGCACATTGTTGATTCCCACTCCAGAAACTGCAAGGTGAGGATGCCTCTAAAAACTATTGAATCATATTATACAAAAATCAATATTTATCATAAGCATCATCATCTTTTATTATGCATAGTTCTATTTTTATATGTAACTAGCGGAAGGTACCCGTTGAAATTCAATTGGTGTGCAAAACGTTGAACTTATTTTATAAGAAAACCACAGACCCTAAAGAATACTGTCAGCATGGTATTTGAGGAGTTCGTAAATTATCTTGTATGTTGTCTTCATTGTAGTAGACACACTGACCATTTTCTGGGTGCACAGAGAGATGAGTGACTGTTGTCCTCTTTCATGCACAGGAATCCAAATATACTAAATATCCAAATACTTAAATAACACCCAGGCTGATAGATTGTTACCTCGTCCTTCCGGTTCTCTTGAGCCACCTTCTGAGTGATTAACAGCTTGATCGCTTCCCTTGTGTACAAAAATATATTTGCATTCAATGTCTTAATTAAGTTGCGCAGTTCAACGTCGATATGTGTGTTGAGTATCATAATCAGGTTTGGAGAATAGGGTGCAATTCAGCAGTTGACAATGTCTAAAGGAGCATTTGCAGCAACAGTCATGTTTATTTGACCTATGAATCCTCTGTCACCTGGACTGCGCCTTCGGTGTAAAGGATAGCCATAATCATTGCTTTCAGTAGCTAATTAAAAAATCTGTTGTGATTCTTAGTGCACTTGTTGATTTTCATGCACTGATGTCTTTCATTGTGCAGAATTTCCATTCTTCTTTCAGGTAAGAAGCATGTAGTGACGTCATTATAATTTCTGCCATCTTCAAACAGATTAAAGTTTCAAAACAGATGGGTCTATGTTTGAACCAGATTTATAGCTGGTTACCTGTCCGTAGGTTGGGTTAGGATGAAATTTGTGCAGTTGTTAGCATAACTCGAGAAACACCACGGGAAGATGCTCATGAGATCACTAGTGGGCATGTCTTTGAGCTTCCAAGTCTAACCTTTGTCGTTTTTCATGCAAGGACTCATTTACTCGCAAAGAAGACATTCCTCTTGCTTTAGAAAATTGATTCAAAAGGTTACTCCTTTTCTATTAGGCATGTTATAGGATATATTTTTAATTCCAAGGAGGGCAGACACAGCGGCGAGTGAAAGTCTTGATGATTGAGTGAATGTAAGTTTACTACACTTGAAAAATCAAATCTCTGGTTGTCAATATGCTGTTGAAATATGCTATTGTTAATTTCAGAGAAAAATGTGAGATTTTTCAGCAAAACACACATGATTTTTAGACAATTACGAACCTTAAGAGAAAATCTATTGAAAGAATTAGAAACTTCATTTATTCAGCCATCCATTAAATAATTTCCAGCCCTCTATCTTGAGTGAAAGTAATTTTAAAAAGCAAAAAATGAAACCACTGCACCAAACCCAATGCTTAGCATGGACCAGCAGGGATGTGACCAGCAGAGAGGGACCACCAATTTCATGTGGAAAACGTTACTGTACGTCATTGTTTTATCATAGTTTTTTTAAACTTATTCTCCGCCGCCTATCGGTGGCTGCCCGATCCGCGTGGTATTTTACCAAGAGTCAAATAAGCAAACATCGACAAATCTTCATCTTTTGAATAGGTATTCTAATATTTCTTGTTTCTTACATACTTCATATAATCTATTACCTAGTTTTTGGCAATTGTCAAACTAAATAAAATTTGGCAATTGCCAAACTAAAAAAATGTTGGTAATATTAATATTACCAACATTTTTTTAGTTCGTAATTACACCGCCTCTCGGAGCGATCTGCTCTGTTTGATGTTTCAGATGCACGCAACTCAGCTAACATCGGGAAACTTTCGTGTATCCATCTAAATTATTATTCTGAATACTACACAATAGAGTAAATATTTCTTAAATTTAAAAATCTATTTTGAAATAAAATGAAGGGATATGTTATTTCAAAATAATTATCCGCGTGATATTTCACAAATAGTCAAATAAGCAAACACCGACAAATGTTCATCTTTTTAGTATTCCGATATTTCTTATTGCTTACATACTTCATATAATCTATTACTTAATTTATGGGTAATATTACCATAAATTCATAATTACACCACCTATCGGAGGCGATCCGATGTGTGTGTTGTTTCAGATGTATGAAACTCAGCTAACATGGGCAAACTTTCGTGTAGCCATCATATTATTATTCTCAAGACTACACAAATGAGTAATGATTTCATAAATTTAAAAATCTATTTTGCAATAAAATGAAGGTATAAGTTATTTTAAAATAATTATACAGATATGAGTTATATACCCGTATATTTATTCATATGTATCTGAACTTCAAAAAAAAAAAGATATGTTACCTTTGAATATGATGCACAAAATTTTTGATTTAAAAATAAAACAGCTTTTGGACATATACATTTGTGAATGACATTTACATGGCTTTTACCAAGTGTCTGTTCAGAATAGTAATTATGATGCACTCTAAAACATGCATCTAGACATAGTCCCGGTTCACCATCACACATCGGGCAATACGTGACGACGTCTTTTCGTATACCTTTCGTTGAGCAGTTGCAGCATCTTTTTCTTTGTGCTCTGAAACCCTTTTCCGCTTTAATTTGAAATGGCAAATGGATTTAAGGCTTTAAAAAAAATTTATAAAAACAAAGGCTCGTGTGAAGATTTCAACAACTACAGGCCAATTGCCATTCAAAACACGTCAAAAATATTTGAAAACGTTCTACATAATAGACTAATCTCCTTCCTGGAAAGACATAATTTACTTTCTCCATTCCAACATGGCTTCCGCAAGGGAAGATCCACCCTATCCGCTATCTACGAAGTAGTCAACTCAGCTATGAAGTCCCTAGAACATAAAAGTGAGACTCCAGGGTTATTTTTTGATTTATCCAAAGTATTTGATCGCCATATACTCCAGAGGAAACTTGAAAGGCAGGGTATCAGAGGGGAACCCAACAAATGGATTGGCTCTTTCCTCAGAGATCGCTTACAGGTCGTTGCGTTGTAGGTTGCGTTACAGGGCGGTGCGTTGAGTTGTAGGTTCAGTTATCACGGTACATTACGTTCGGTTGATACGAGATAGTATAAAAGGAAGTAATTTATCATGCCATTGCGCAATAGCACATTCATAGCGATATATAACAAACTACCTTTTTTTATTTTGAGAGAGCAGCGAAGTCAGTGGAGAGGTAATACGACATTCCAGCTCGTGAACGTTTTCGTCCGCTAGGATTCTGGCTCGTGAACGCTTCGTTTGTATGCTTTCTTGTCTCATTTTAGGTTTCATTTCGCTTCAGAGACGGTTTAGTTAGGGTTTGCTCACATTCTGATTCGCTTCGTGTACGGTTAAATCTCTGCTTCGTCGACAGTTCGTATCCGCTTCCCTCTACAATATTTTCGCCAGGGTAACATATGTTCTGTATAGAATTGAAGAGCACAAATGTTTTGTCTGGATGTCTGGGGATTACCAAAAACCATAATAAGCACACCCATTATCTACTCATTAGATGTTGTGAAGATATCTAAGAGATGTTGTTATATGGACCTCGATGTCCACTGTTGGACATCGCTGCAATGTTGTTTGGCAGGTCCTTTGGATATTTGACAGATATCCATACAACGTTAATTGGATTAACATGGATACTGCACGGATGTCATATGTTAATGCCGACAATGTTGTCTGGATGTTGTAGGGATATTGTCTGCTGCTTGGGAAGATTCAAGGAGCTTTAATTCAATGTTCCTGAAACTGTAGTGCTGCAACTTTTGGATTAGGATCGGATGAGATACACAATCGAAAGCTTTGCTGAGATCACATGTCATGAAGGCAATGGAAGATTTTTCTTTCAAGGAGTTTAGAAGGGCATCAACAATGTGCTGGTCTGCTGAAAAAGTTGACAAACCTTTCTAGAAACCATGCTGAGATTTGGAGAAAAGATTGCGACTATGAAAATGCTCTTAAAGTTGGGATTTGATTACAATTTCCAGTATTTTACCAAAGATTGGAATGATTGAAATTGGCCTGTAACTGGAAGGCAAGCTTTTATCATTCTTATTATGGATGGGGATAGTTTTTGAGATTTTTAAGACATTAGAGAAAATACCAGATTAGAAACAGGAATTGAAAACAATAGAAAGAGGTTCATCGATAGTAGTACTAAGTACGCTGACTAGTTTACTTGATAAGCCATAAATATCTTTACAATCAGCCTTTTTTAACTTTTTAATTACCTTTCTGATATGTGTAAAAGTTAACATTTAAATTACATATGAAGAAATTTTTTACATGAGAGAAAATGACTTCAAGTAAGTGCCTACTATCTCTAAAGATATTTGTAATGATAAATTATTATAACAACAAGCATTTACAAGGCTTTTAATTGGAATATCTTCTGAAATTTGCCCAATTTCTCTGCTACTGGGAATGCATCTCTATCTTCCAAATGTTAAAATGGTATCGTTTAATGCAAATTCAATTGGTGTGCAAAGACCTCTAGGGATGCAACCCTTGCACTAAACGAGGCATGAGTGTATTTCTTTGAATCATTTCTCTGGGATTCATGTGAATACGTAGCAAGAGCACATACAGATTGAAGAGACTTAGAATCACTTATTCATGGTTTAAAAAAATGACTATGTATCATGCAAAATTCTATATTATGAACTGCTGATTTTTTTTCAGTCCTGTCGACTTTGAAGTTTCAAGGTTCTACTATGGCTTGAGGTTCTTTGTTATGTCTGCGTTTGACAGCAAAGCTGAAAGGTGAAAATAATGTGACCTCTCTTTTATAGGTGTATTCATATGGTGAAGATGCACATAAAGCATAAAAATCCTTTACTATTGGTGGGACCAAGCGGTACAGGTAAAACAACCTATGTAAAGAACTTTTTTATCCACGAATTGCCAACAGAGGATTATTGGACTCAAAATGTTACCATGACAATGCATATCACTGCCAGAGAAACACAGGTAATTTGCCTTATTACCAGAGCATAACATTATAGCATTTTATACTTGAAATATTTTCAAAATTATAGTAAATAAATACTAGAATCAGAAACCAAAATAAAATAGAACCGCTACAGTAGACTCAGTATTACGAACTTTTGTTTTTTTGAAGCAAAATCGTTGGTCCCGAACAAAGAGGTATCCAAATTATGGTAAAAGAAACGATATTGCGAAATTTCCATGTTATGAAATTTTAAACCTTAGTCCCGGTCCCAACAGAAACAAAAAGAACTTTATTACGAAGTTTGATGCATGAACAATGCCATTAATGCAGGCATCCACAATGTTGCATCATAAATCATGAAATTTTTCCACACAACCTTTGCCCAAGAACTTGAGAACTACCAGGTAAACAATGGATACTTTGCATTAGGTACTTAGCTGGGTTAAGGGTACAGGACTCCCATTGGTTAGTGAACTTCGGAGGGACACTGGAAGCATGAGGAGGGGCGAAAGGGAAGAAACGAAAGATAAGGACTTGTCTTTTCCCTTTTCACCCCACCCTAACCTCTCATGTTTCCATTATCCCTGTGAAGGTCACTTCCCCTTTACCCTCAACCCGGCTAATCCTCCTTCTTCCGCCAACTTCCCTGCCTCACCTTGGCCCCTCCCGCCCCCTTTTCCTGTTATCAACCCCCTTTTGAATCCCACACACAGACTCACAATGTACCTGAGAAGTGTTAGTGGCAAAATTATGACGGACAGGGTTAGGGAGGAGTGGCCCATGAATGAATGAGTGTGGGTTGGATGCTCCAGTGAAGGGCAAATATGTGAAAGGAGATTGTGATTCGTTGGTTTTGCCAAATTGAGAGAACGGATGAGAGACAAATGACGAAAACGTGAGAGAAAGTTGTACACATTTATAAAAATTTATAGCTGTTTGTTTTATCGTATAAGAGAGGATACAGTTGTTATAGTTAAAGTGGTGAACTACCGTTTCTTAAAGAAATAAAATCAGGCATGTCATGTTTATGGAAAAAAGTCCTGAGTATTTTTTTCCAATGAGAAACCAAACCCCGTTATTTCCATGACACTAATGCTTACTCCAATGTGACTTTGCACAGCATGGCATAATTGTAGAACGTAACCCCAGCATTCAGGGAGGTTTGTTGTTATTGCTTCTATTACTGTATTTTTTGCAATTTTTCTAAGAAAAAAAACGTTGATATGAAGTTCGTTATCATGAGCCGCCGATTTTTGGTCCCATGAAATTCTTAAGTCCCATAGCAAGAGCCTACTATATTTAACATAGTTTAAGGTACCATAAAAAGTAGAGTAATTTAATTATGTGAAATACTTTTCAAAATGGTGGCCATTCAAGCTGACTTTGTGAGATAAGCTCAAAAAAGTCAGAAAAAGATTGTTCTGTTGTAATTTGTGACCTTAATTGCTTTTTGCAATTTCATTGTAATGGTACTAATTTGAATAAAACAACATTGTCTGCATTATGTAACTCGCAGGAATTATTCTGCCTATGTAAACAAAGTTTTTCGTGGGATACTCGTGGAAATGGCAATGTGTGGACTTGCTTGTTGCTGTATTAAAAATCCAAACTTCTTCTGCTTCTAGTATTAAAAATCTTAAAGGTGAACCTCTAAAGTGCTTTCAAATAATTATTTATTATAAAATATAAATTTGAATAATAGTAATTTGTGAAGAAGTTGTTGAACCAAAGAAGAAAGTGGAAAGAGAGCAATGTGTGTGCCGCCTGTGTCCCTTGCTTTTCCTACAGTTGATAAAAGCGTAACTAATGAGTAGAGATCCGTGAAAGTGGTTTTATTTTTTGCTAAATCTCGTTTTAAAACTATGCGACTTCGGTGTTATAGAATATCTTGGTGGTGTAATTATAATTTAACAATTTTTTGCACTTTTCTAGGTGTTTTATTATTTTTTTACACGTTTTGTGAATGTATATACTTAAAGCATTTTACATAACATATTTAATAAAATTTTCATTGAACTTAATTTCTGATAAAACCAAATGAAGCGAATGGTTCAAGTTGTGTTAATATTATTGAATGAGCAAGAAAAGGTGCCAAGTAGGTAGCAAGTAGAAGCAACAAAATCGTTTAGTATTGATTACAGCTGTTGCCAATCGCATTCGATCAAGAAATGCAGTGAAAAAAGCATGCATAACAAAACACAATCGGAAACAACAAAACTTGAACTGGGGGTGTTTTGAAATGATTTTTTTGCATTGAAGTATAGTGGAGCGTCGAATATCCGACGATTCATCCACTAATAAGTAGCAACCCCTCTCCTCCTCTGTTCCTTCCTCCCCTTCCCCAACTGCTAGCGCTTCCGTTAGCGGCGCTAGGTAGGCCCGCTTCATATAGATGGAGACGATATGCGCTGGTAATGGCTGCGGAGCCTGGTTCTGGAGAAGAGGCCCTCATCCCAAAACCTCTGTAGTCACTTGATCCGTCGTTGGTGGACGTGTGAAATAAGGAAGTAGGGTAGGGACAAGATGTAGCAGGTCCAAGAGATATACCCAGCGATCTTAGGTATATCCAGTCTCCGTAGTCGTGGGATGAAATTGATGCCCATATGTAGCCTGGCTGGTGCCGATGGTGTCAGTCTAAGGGTATTATCGACCATGTTAATTCGAACTCCTAAGTAGATGAGCTGTTGTCGTGGTGTTGCATCTTGTCATTTAAAATACACTTATCCCTATTGAGGGCAAGGGCCTAGTCACGTTGAAACTCTGGTTCCCATCAGAACACAGAAGTTAAGCAACGTTGGGCCCGGATGGTGGTTGGATGGGTGACCCTTATCCATACCACAACCAGGCATGGATGGAGAGATGATACTCCCTCCATACCTATACCAGGAGGCCGGAGGGAGACCCAGATCGGGCCGGTTGGAGGGAGGACATCCTCTATACATGGTACTGGGGTGATACAGGGGGAGGCCAATCCTCCATACCTCTACTGAGGTGCTCTTGTCCCCTGTCTGCAAGTGGCAGACAGGGATGGGGTTGGGACAACGGACCAAGAAAAGTCTAAGTGCCTGGGCTCCTGACGAAGGCCCCCCAACAACAATCTAATCTAATCTATCCCTATTGAGGACCATACCTAAGTCATTTTCAAAAAAATGCATTTCTGAGGATGATTTGTTTATTTTTACATAAATTGGTGGTCATTAAGATTAGCCAGTCATCCAGGTACGGCATTAGATACACATTGAACAATTTGTGCGCTTCTCTAGCCACAGCTCTCGCCCAGCGCTGTATCAATATTTAAAGTGCTTCTTGAATTTTCCTGTATTTTAATTGCCAAAGACCTTGCTGTGACAATGAATGGATTGGTGAAATTATAGAGTAAGTAATCTAGAGGGCTCACGGCATGGGCGGAAATGGTATCAAGAGTTTTAATTCTCAAAGGGCTGATAGATGGCCCCGGAGTCACGAGGGAGAGGCGACAGAGTCCTCACTCCTTGCTTCAAGGTCGTCCCTGCCTCTCTCCCCTCTCCTTCCCGCCCTCCCCTCTTCGTAACTCCTCCTCAGGCTTTTCGGCTTCTCTGGGTCTGGCCACGGCCGTCTTTTTAGAGAAGGCCGGAGTACTCGGGGTGGCAATGACGCCTCTCACGAAGACAGACGGCCGGGTCGGCCGTCTCTTTTACCCGAAAATGTGCATGGGAAGATAATGAGAGCGGTAGGCTCTCTTAAGCCGTGTTTACACGATGCATTTACCCGCGCGGGTAGATGCGTGAACACAATCACCATCAAAATTTCACCGTGTAAACACTCAAAATTGCGCAAATGCGTGGACAGAAAATAGCCCCTGTTCTAATTTGGTGAATGTGTTCACGCATCTGTGCAGCCACGTACTTGGGCGGGTAAATGCATCGTGTAAACACGGCTTTATTATCGTCCTACGTAAATTTAAAAAGAAGATAATTAGAGCACCCTAGGCGCTCTTATTATTTACCAATGTACACAATGCATGTTTTAAACATTTAAATTAATTATTCAGATTCAAAATAAAGTTTTTCCTCGCAACTTCTCACTTGATGATCTCTCTTCCAAATGGCAATTGGCATAATAGAACAAGTAAATTAATGAAAATATTATCAATCGGGATGGTAAAGAAAGTACAATTGTTAAGAGGAAAAAACTTTATTCTAGTGCTGTTTGTGGATTCTTACCATAAGGTGAGGCGTGCGTAAGGAAAAAATAGAAGGTAGATCTAAATATAATAAAAGAGATTCATTGTAAATAGTAAGCATATAATTAGCATTTATTGCAATGCCATTATTTTTCCTTTTTTTTATTTGGCTGACATAGAAAATATTCTGTCTCATCTATGTTAGCAATAACTGTTGATGAGAATATTGCTAAACGTACCAATTAAATTATTTAATAATTTGGAAAATGGCTTTCCACATGATCATTCATCATTAAAAACATTGAACAAAATCAAATCTTCCTTAACCTATTCTTCAATTAAATACATGAGCAGTTTCTTCTGGTTTCTACAGCTTAAAAATTTATCTTCGTATTCTTGGGAAATCAGTGCTTGCAAAATGGCGTGTGCTAAAAAACCCAAATCTACTACAACATCAGACGGCACAGTTAATCCGCCCCTATTTAACTCAGTAACATATAGGTCGTCGTAAGAAGAACCCACAATCAGATCCCTGCATTGTTAACATCCAACTAATTTTTCCATTTTGCTTGAGGCATATCCGCAAACGTACAACAATACACTTGAATCTAAATTGAAATCGGGTATATTTTTTCGTCATTAAGAAGCCCAACAAAAGGCAAAACATCTATAGAGATTTGATTGCATTCAGTGGAGTCTGAAAGAATATTGGGATCGAAATTGACTGATCCATATTTGGCAGAATTAATTCCAATAGCTCTCATCACTCGCAGCTTTTTTTCGGAATCATATACAGTGTGTCCTTGTTTAACGTTGTCCTATTTAACGTTGTTTCGCGATAACGTTGTCCAACAATTAAAACCCTAAATCGTTCAACGTCGTCAGTGCTTCGCGATAACGTTGTTCAAATTTTGCGCAACCAAAAAAAAAATGAATAACGAATAGGAATTTGGCGCATCTGATGCGTAATTTCCATTCGGCGGAAAAGTTTGACGTTAACTCCTCATAGCGTGTGTCAAAAGTTCACCTGAGTGAATAATTATTACGTTATTTTGTTTTATTACTGTTCAGTGCTTCGCGATAACGTTGTTCAAATTTTGCGCAACAAAAAAAAAAATGAATAACGAATAGGAATTTGGCGCATCTGATGCGTAATTTCCATTCGGCGGAAAAGTTTGACGTTAACTCCTCATAGCGTGTGTCAAAAGTTCACCTGAGTGAATAATTATTACGTTATTTTGTTACATAACTATATGTTTGCTTATTATTTACTACGCTGTTATTGGGGGGCAATGCATCGGGTGATTTAAAATTCAAACCAACGTTAGTGTACCATCTTCAATCGCATGGTATTAATAATACCATGTCCGAATGGTAGATCCAGGGGCAGATATCTACGGGAAAAAATACCTGAAAATCCCATGCCGCCATAAGGTAGATTTACTGCTGTTTGAGGTGTATCGAAAACGTCTTTTTCGTGTTGAATTAGTGTGTAAGAGGAAGTATTCTAAACCCTCCATGATGCAGTAAATCGTCGAGGGTGATACTGTTCCTAAAACTTTGTTACGAAATAACAAAAATTTTGTACACAGCACCGAATTTCCCTAGTTCACTCACTATTTTAATTGATATCCTACGTCTTCGCGATCGCAGTGAGCGAAATCTTTGCCCTTCACTGCATTTGCATGCGCACGCTCCCGCAGTGAAGGACAAAAATTTCTATTTACTCCGAGGGAAGCCGGTGCTAACAGCACTAAATATCAGAAATATAGGAGGGAAACCTGGTGCTTATTCTTTTAAAAATGCCATTTCAGTTTGTTTCATCTAAGATATGAAGATCTCTGACTATTGAAATCATCTGTTCGACTGTCCGCGTAATTAAAATACGCCGTGGTATTTGTATCATAGCGTCCAGTCTGGGAGAAAATTAATTTCACTTGCTTCCCGATCACCTTATACCACCTATTTCACTTATATTGTTACTCTGCATATGCGCATTTACCTTTCGTTTGCTTCATAAATCCTTTTTCTTTCGTAAACTATTCACTTAAACCTGTGATGTAAATCTACTTCTGGACGCCATATTGGAAATACTGACCTTTAACTCCTAGTTCCCCCAGATGGCGCAGCGGTCAAGCAGTGTCTTGATTTTCTATACCCACCGCCCATGACTTTTCCCGGCTTCAACTTAAAAGTATTCCCGCTCTTCGGCTTTATTACACTCAGGAGGGACGGGTAACCTCTCGGAGCTACCCTATAATCTTTGGAGGTACTTCATTCCACTGCCTCCATACGGAACTTTCATCACCAACTCGCCTCTCGCCGTAATTTTACGCAAACCAATCACCATTGGGGTGGGTTGGTTTAAAAGGGTATTAGTGAAAATAAATCGTAACTATCCGCCAAATAACCTATTTTTCCGTTCAGAAATGGCCTTCTCGACGCCGCGTACTGTCCCACCTTAGCACCCCTGTTTCATTCCACAGACACGCAACGTTGTTGGGGGGGGGGGGCGGGTTGGGTAAGGCCATATTTCAGACGTGATATTAGTCCGTATCCCTCTACCGGGATTTCCAAAAATCTCGCAATATGGCGTCAAAATATCACAAAAAATACGCGAATTTGGTCATTTTCAAACTTTATTTTCACCAAAACTAAGAATCTCACGCCTTTTTTTTTACATTTAATAAATGCGCATTCCTTTCACTTTCCTTTACCATTCATCTAATACCCCTTACTTTTCTACTATTCTCACACAAGAAATCGTTATTGTTATGAAATGAAGAATTGGTGAGTTTGGAACCAATTTTAAATTTTTACATTGTTTCTTATGGAAAATACTGCTTCGTTTAACGTTGTTTCGCTTAACGTCTACTTTTTCAGGAACGAGTTAACAACGTTAAACGAGGACACACTGTATCTGCATCGCGGAAATGTTGTAATTACCTCCTAAAAATTGCCTGTAGTAACTAAATCTTGACTCTAAGTTGTCCGTCTGCAATTTCCCAGGCAATACGTAATCCACATTGAAATTGTTGAGTGAATACTCGTTGAAAATTAAAACTACTTTGGTACTTTGGTAAAGAGCATTCCACGTATCTCTCGTCAAACATGATTTAGATTCAAGTGAATCCCATTTCTTTAACCACACAAGAAAATCTTTTAAAAACTGTAATCTCTCATCATTTAGATCAGTAAAAGAATGGCACAAATCCTGCCTTTTCAAAGTCCCCAAGATGGGATTCTTAATATTCATTACATGCCACCATTTGGTGATTAAAGAGGTAAATTGAACAGTTCCCTAGTGACCTCCGCATTTTATTTCCAGTGCTGTAGTAGTTGTTTCATTGAAGATGTTGACTACTAAATTAACATTCTGTCTCTCTAGGTTGCTGGGGTAGACTGTTTTATGAGTCAAACTAGGTGCACTTCTTAATAGCTAGTTGATTTCTTTTTTGTATATTGCCACAATATCGGAAAATTTTGCATGAAGCATATTTAATGTGTTGAATGATGGGAATTCCGGCGTTTTGTCATTACCTTTTTAATTTATCCAATTATTTCTTATGCTTCTAAAAATATGCACCGTATCATACATTAAAAACACCGGTGAATCTCCTAGTAAGAAAGAGAACCTATCGGGAGAATCTTCGCATAGCTGAGCGAACATGGTCCTATTAATCCTGTTATTGTCAGTTATGATAGCCACAATTTTCAATCCGCATTATTTGATAAGCGGCAAGACACCTAGTGTTAAAGAGCATAATTCTTTCCCAGAAAGCTTTTTGACTGGAATAAGAGAAATTACCTCTTTAAAACAACCAAATGCTGAAGAGACCATGAATACCACCACTGTTCTGGCTTCTGAGGTGACATTATTCACAGCGTATCCACTGACTTTCCCACCATTAATAGTCAAACAAGGTCTGACAAAAATTTCGTCAATCTGAAGCACAAGGAACATGTCTTTTCCTGTCAGTTTGGACGTAGGGCATTTTAAATACCGGATGTTTTCTTCTACACTGGTTGGTGAGATTTTAAAGGAACAAGACAATTGCTGCCAATATTTAGGGTGGGGCAAAATTAACACTGGATTTGACCTTCGGGCCGCATAACACGCCGATGACACCTGGTAGACCATAAATGCGCGGACTATTATTTCCACTGAATGAGTTTTGGAACAAATATTGTTGGGATACAAATATAAACAATATTGGGTAATTATGTTAATCTTAGGTGTGTCTTATTTCTGCTGTTCATGGCCTACATTGCTAAATCTATACGTGATTGTTTGCCGTTATGGTGACATTTTCCTTAAAGTCCAAAGAATTAATTGCAATGAACATGATCTTAATGTAATGTTTCGAAGGCACGTGGTTTTCTGATTTAGATACCGACAACTGACCTTTTCCACTCGTTAGCATTATATCGCATGTAATGCTAATGAGTGTTATCTTATTCCCAGACGCGCATTGCGTCGCTTTTGTATAAACCTACATCTACAAAATACCCTGCAAGCCACCTCAGGGGTGTGTGGCAGGGGGTGAGTAATCACCAACATGCATTACACTATACCCTAAAGTTAGTGTAACTACGACTAATTATGCATTAGCATAAATCGCTAATGCTTGTCACGAGGCGAAGCCTCACAAGCATGCAACACTACACTACAGATGTCATCAAAATGGAGAGTGACCGTCAATATACATGCATTCTACAACTACACAGATGGACAGGGACTCAAGACCCATGTAGAAAACATGCTAGGCATGCTGTTAGTATGTACTAGGTAAAAGATAAGGATTCAAGTATTAGGAGTACTACTACTATTAAGAGCGACACTACCTAACGACAAACCTAGATAAAAGTCTCATGGCAGCTATTATGGTCCCTTATCGTTCGTGGGAAAAATGACATCTTAAATCTATCCGTTCTGCAGTCTAGTTCCCTAATTTTACTCTCATGATCTGATCTACCATAGTATGTCGGATTTCGTAAAATATTATCAATGTCGTCAGAGAATAGACCGGTTTGGAACTTACATAATAGATTGATTCTAAATTTTAATCGACGGTCTGAAAGCTTTTTCCATCCCAGTTGATGCAAAAGGTCAGTAACACTAACGAGATTATTATAATGGCCTTTAACATATCTTGCCGATCTTCGCTGCACGCGTTCTAACTCAGTTTCCAAGCCTATCTCATAACGATCCCAAATACTGCACAAAACCTACTTGTGTTTTAGCCTAGCAGTAAGTGATTAACATTCATGATCGCGGCACATTACGCTCATCCTGAGGAAGCCGAGGCAGTGTACATCGGAAATATTTGCCGCACGTTTTTTTAATGCCTGAAATTCAGATGGTAGCTGGCGCACACTTGCATGTCAGCTCGTCGGAGTACGATTCGTCCGAGAGCCCAGACGAGAGCGCAAATCAACTCATGCCACTGGCGATCACAGAATATGGTCCTTGAAAACGTTTTAAACTATCAAGAGCTCTTTATTGCCATATTTTTATAGTGCCGAAATAACTTACAATCGGAACATGCTAAGAATACGTCATGTGATATTGTTGGATAAATGCTCACCGCATAAAATATATCATTGGGTTTTTCGTTTTTCAGCCCCAGGCAGAAGGGACTCATCTCCCGATGGCAAGCATTTAAGCAATGAGTGAACCCAGGCCCAGTTGCAGCCGCTGTTTGTTTCACTTTTCAGAACCTCAACTAAATGTATACCGACTCACGCTTACAAAACACTTTCCTCAAACGCCAATGCGTGTTGTCTTTAATGAGACAACGATTATCACAATTGTGATACAAGGTAAGGTCTCAAGAGAAGACGAAGTCATACATTAGGTGATTTCGGCCCCCGTACGTAAGACAATTTAAGACGAGCCGGAAGAACCCATCTCCCTCCCGCTATTCACTTGCGACGTAATAACTGAATGGGAGATTACTCATTCCGCTCTCAAGCAAACAAATCAAGGTCACCGACCACCCCTAATCCCAAAAATATGATGCTGCTCACCTCTTGTGTTCGTTTGCAGCGGCGCGCTTAAGAATTGATTACAAAATACTTTTACAGCTTCTGTTACCACCTGTAGTAAAGTGGCTATGACCGTTAGCAAAAGGCAAACAATGCTTAGTTTTTCAGTTTAGAGGTCCAATCGCGCATTCCTATTTTAATTTATTTTTCCAGAACAGGATTAGCTTATCACTACGTCAACAACTTCGTATTGAAACTTAACGTTGTAAATAACATTTGCGCTTCACCAACGTGAGGTAATTCCCAATAAAATTTTCTAACTAAAGTTTAATTGTCCGAAGTAGGCTAAGCGAAATCTATTTCATTTGATATGTTGATCGTTCTTCGAAGCGATGGACGTCAAGTACGATTTATATAGTCTCTTGAAGCGAAAAATTCTTCCGTCAAGAAAAATCTTTTCCTCGTCAAAACAATAGCCTCACCTCGCCAATTTATCTAATGGCAAAACGACCTTCTTGGGAGGTGGGAGCCTTTAGCGCAGAACAGCCAGTAAGGAAAGCCTAACGAGGAGCGGCCATAAAAAACTCATAACTCCCTTTGTAATCAAGATAAAGTTACAATTCTTTCACCAAATATAAATTTATAGTTTTATCCAAATTTCATACATAGCATATATGGACTGATACTACAGTTAGTAGACGACTGCTTCCCACCTTACAAAAATCGGAAGATTAGGCCAAAAGATACTTAACTAATATAACAACGTCGAAACTCAGCTAAAAACATAAAAAGGTTTACCGATATGGGAGGTAAGGCATTAAAACCTTTCCCTAAAAGTTTTAGGCTGTTATTGAGAACTGTTAGCTGACAGTTGAATGAAGAAGATTGCCACGGAAAACTGCAACGAAATAGCAAGCGGCTGAATTAATGGCACGGTAAAAAAATTGAGAAAATAAAAAATTCGTAACTCCTTTCGTATTCGAGATAAAGTCACAATTTTTTCACCAAAAATACATTTATAGTTTTCACCAAATTTCATACACGGCATATATGGACCCTTATAGTAAGATACAAAAGTTAGCAGGCGATCGCTTTTTACCTTGCAAAATTCCAGATTTTTCGTCCAAAAGATATATAAACAAATATAACAACATTGAAACTAAGTTGAGCACAAATTAAAGTTCACCAGTATGGAAACAAATGTACAATAAACGTTTCCTGCAAGTTTCAACTAAAAACTTAGAACAATCTGCCAGCAACAGGATTAAGAATATAAACTCGGAAGAGCCAAGTTACTACCCGAAATTCAAGGAAATATTTTTTTTAACTCTTGTTATGAACAAAATCGACTAACTATTTTCACCACTAAACGTAGCGAACCTTTCTGCTTCAGGATATGTTTTCAGGCTTGTGGAACAAGGAAATTCATAATTTGTCAGAATCTACGATCTCCCTCCCGAACTACATCAAAAATGTATACTAATTTTGCGCGTGCGGTGAGCCCTCTATAATATGCTTACTCTATGGTAAAATATACTCTTATTACAATTTTGAGCTTTGCTAGGAAATGGTAATTTTAATTATATTGCAATTATGTGCCATAGGCCAAATTTAAATCTCATAATTTGCACACCCAAAGACCTAATGGATATTTATTTCATATTTTTTAGGAAATGGTGTTATCTCAAATGTTTAGAAGTGGAAAATACCTTTATAAACCTCCAGAAGGGAGACAGTGTGTTATGTTCGTTGATGATATGAATGTGCCCATGAAAGACTGCTATGCTTCTCAACCTCCAATTGAACTCCTCCGAGGATATTTAGACCATAAACACTGGTGAGATTTTTAAAACTGGTGACCTAGATTTGTTTCATAAGAATATAATGGCAAAATTTTTCAATTTTCAAAGAGCATTTTTTGATGCTATCACTATTATTAATATACATATACCTACAATAAGTCCTTGATTTATGGTGGGGATACATGCTGAAGAAGTGCAACATATATCGAAACGGCGTAAAACGGTACCAGATTTTCATGACCACTTTAATTCAATTATTTACCAAGGCTGAACTTGACTGTGGCAAGGCTTACCTTGGTAGACGTTTTTAATGCTATCATTCATTATAAAGTAAAATACTAAGTATTTTTCTAAAATATTAAGTTATGTTGTACTCTAATAAATTAAGTTGTACTGTATGATGTCTCGCCGATTTATGGTATCGTCAGGAACAGAATGTTTACGTTTCAGATACATGGCATCGTCTTTTTTTCTTCTTCATTCGAAAACAAATTTTATAAACGATTTAATTTTTAAGGCTATAAATATGGGTTGAAATACACTTAGTTTAGAAACAAAGATTAAAGTTGTGATGAAGGCCTGTGATCAGTCTTGAGTTTTGGAATGCACATTCCAATTTTCTCCAATATGAACTTCTATGCTTCTAATCTGGACACTGACTGTTGGATAGCAATGTACATGGCATACGCATTTAGCATTCTGTTCCTTGAAAGTAATTGCTCCTATTTAATTTCCAAACTTTTGCAAACATTGTGTTTTAAATTTATGATTTTGCATGATTAACAGAATCCACCTAGTGTCAAAGAGGATTGTCCGCAACTGTTGATGATTTTACGATTCCATGTTAAGCAAATGAAGTTCGACCACAATATTGAAAGGGGGCAGCTCATACATATGCGTATGATGATTACCGTGGCTACACACAAAATTTACGGTGGCAGAGCACAGTAGAATGAGAGAATGTAGAAAGTTGGAAGAGGACTGTTCTCGAAACAAGGCTGCCTAAAGGTTGCAGTGTTTGGAAATGGGGATAAATGCGTGAATTTGAGCACTGGAGGGGACGTAAGGAGAAGGAACAGGTACTTGGTCGATTAAAGACTCGTATGAGACATTACTAAGTTACTGCACACATCCTTTGCTGGCAATTGTCCCCCCTGCCGTCATCTCGCTTACTCCACCAACTACAGCCACGAGCGTCTCTAGCGCTGGTTTCCCACAAAAATGCATAATGTGTATATTACAAGTCACGATCAACAGTGAAAAGGTGGAAAGTAATATGTATTCATTTATGATATCACTAGAGAAAATAATGCCCTGCTGATGGTAGTAAAATATTTTGGCAAGAATAAATCATGATTATATAAAAGATAACTACCTATTTATTTGCTCTTAAACTTATGCAATTCCATTAAGATGGGGCTATATATTGCCGTAAATTTTTCTGGGATGTGTGTCAAGTCGTTGTACCAATATTTTTTAGGAAATATTCTGATAAAATTATGTCCGAAGGAGAAATAGCCACATAGATATTCTAATGCATCTTCACTGTAAGGAGATATGCTACTCTCGGCGTTCATCTGCTCGGCTCCTTTGTTTTGTTGTCTTGTGATAAAAGAACAAAGAGTAGATTGAATGCACTTAATTATTTTTGTGTGGTACATTTCCCTGTAGCAGGCCAATGTGTAGCAGGCCAATGTGTAGCAGGCCTTTTGGAGGATTTTCTGAGTCTCCCCAAACTGGATTCATCTTCAGTCAAAATGCTTACTGCTGCTAAAATTGGGCTGTAAGCATCAGACTAGCGTTTTGCTGTCAACTCTTTCTCGGGTGGTCCCTCAAGAGCAACGGTGTCATTGGCATCTTCTCTTGTGATCATTACAATTGTTGGTGAAGCTCCAAAAAGTCTTCCATTATTAATTCCTTTCCAGTTGCGCTCATCAACATATTGACGAAGCTTCATCCATTTCATTGCATTAAAATTCCTTCGCCAGCTAAACAATTTGCTATCAGATTTCTTTTTCAGGTGCATCTTGGAAGCGTCTAGAGTTAACACCTTATGGCCAAATGTTTTTCCTACAATCATTTAGTGTTGATTGTGTCACTTCATACCATGAAGCACGAATGTTGTCCACGGCTTTGCTGATGTTGTGCTCTTTCTAAAATTTGCGAATTAATCCGTTAATATTGGTTTTTACTAGTTTATTCATCACTGGATAAAGGCAATAAACTTCAAGTGTTGCTATGAAATGTTAGTCCATTTGTTGGAAGTAGGATTCGGTGGAAGGAATACCGTTTCAGAATTGTCCGCGCATTCATCAATATTCACTGGATGACTAGGGGCATTATCTAAAATTAATAAAGCCTTATTTGTGAGACCATTTTCTTCACAGTAATTTTTCACCAAAGGTGTATTTTTTCTGCAGTACTTTTTCAGGTATGGGTTCAGTCACAGCTTTTACCTATAGTGAAAAATGTGAGTGAACCCTTTTCTGGAAAGCTGTTGTCGTCATCTAAGCTTTGCAAGATTTCTTTCGTATTACAGGATGGTCAGTCTTTGATCAATTTCTTTAAGCTATGGGATTTCCTGCATGGTATATTACAAAAGATTTTAATATTACATCACCCTCAGAATTTGAACGTAAGAGGAGTGTGAGGGAATCCTTGGACGCTATGAAGCCAGGAGCTCCTCTTTCACAATGTATGTTCGTTCTCTTCCAGTGTAGACGCGTTTCTTCGACGTGAAATACTTTCAGTGAGGTCATCTTATAGCAGGATTAACCTTTATAAATAAAAGAACGATATTATTTCATGATTTTAACGCTACTGAAGAGGTGATCATGACATTGCGAAGCACTTTTTTATATTTATTTATATATTTTTAAATTAGTTTTTTTTTTTTTTTTTTTTTTTTTTCAATTTTACCGGGAAAAATTTTCCGACGGCTCTTGCTAACATGGACGTAACATCGAATCAGACGTAAATCGGAGCGACATAAATCGAGGACTTACTGTATATAACACTCCAAAAGTAACTGACTCAGTGACTGCATTAGTATGAATTCCTGGGCATTTCAAATCAGGCTCTTGGGTTAACTTTTTCAGAGGATGTTCCAATTTGCCCGTTGCATTAGGAAATAAAAAAAAATCCCCAATTTTTTCAGAGTTTGAAACCAGGAGACATCGGCTTTCAGTGAGATTAAGCGGGTGAAGTGAAAAATTTCCTCATAGAACATTTTTCTATTGCCCATTAAAATATGAAAAAATCAAGCTTGAAGTATGGTACTTGGTCCAAAATGAAGTCAAAGCATCATATAATTTAATTCTATCAATAGTTTTTGTGATTGACAAACTAAAATATTTGAACTTTTCATGGAATACAAAGGAATTGAAGACATCATAAAATTTGTAGAGTGGTGAAAGTGCTTCACCCTCCAGACTGTAATGCTATTTCTCCTTCAGAATTAAATTTTTTTGAAGAGAGAGAAGGCATACAGTCAGATAGACAATAGAGATTTATTCCAGAAAAAAGCCTACGCCTTCTCAACCCTTCAACATCAACTTCAACATCAACTTTTGGTGATGAAGCGATTGCTGGCCCAGTGGATGACCATGACAGATTATCAACCCGAATATCATATTAGACTCGAGTCAAATGATAGCCTGTATAAATATGGCCTTGCAATTATTTTTTGTCAAGTTGACCGTAGTTCTTTTCGAAGTTAGACTTATCTGCCAACTTGACCTCTTCATCATTTATTTCAACAGCAGGAAAGTACATTCAATGGACACAGGACGCAGAGTCCTCTAATTAGTGGCTACTTAAGCTGGTTTGAGCGAGATAGTCAAAATGGAGACCATATTCAAATTTTATTTTTTGATTTCAGCATCTGTAAGAAGTATGAAATAAATATTGTAGTATTAATGGTGCAAAGATATACATAATTATATATGACCAAAATTTTCGGTAATTAAAAAAATAAAGCTATATAAGTATCTAACTTGACTAGTTTTTTCACGCTGTATGGCTGAAAACCCATCAAAACAGCAGGTTTTTTTGCGATTCTTTAAAAATTACTTCGGGAAGTAATAGATTAATCTTTATAAGTACATAGTTGAGATAACATGCAAACTATACACCATTAGTTTTTATTACAAAATCTAGGTGCTAGAAGTTAATAATTTTTTAAATATTCATCCTTTGGAGTGCACAGTTATAACCTATCCCATGTAAAACAGCTTATATTTTTAGGCAAATTGCTCGAAAAGTAGTTCGGCAAGGGCTGGTTGATATTTTCGGATGGGGGTTGATGTTGTATAAGGAAGGATTGTAATGACAAGGCTGTGATAGCTTTGAGGCTCACATTCAGACGTGTTTATTTACAACAGCAATACAGCGATACCACACTAGGGAACTGATGGCGACCGCCATCTACCGGGAGGAGTTTATACCGAGGGGAGCTTATACAACAATATCATTGAAAAGATGAGTTTTTTCTTTAAAATTAGGACAAATTCATCAAATTCTAGGTGAAGTGATTTTTCGCTTTAACTACCTTAATTACAAAGTTGATTCTTTGCGTACACTTCCTCTTTGGGGAGATTGGCATCTGCCATTTTCTGGCTAAAATCTCAGAATTCTTCAAAGGATAAATGGGATGGAGCCATGCTTGTTACAAGAATTTAGTGGAATGGACATTATCAAAATTAATGGTGACAAACGAGTGGATCATTTACCCCTCTGGAAATGAGTACCACAGCATTTTACATTCAATATCACAAGCGTTATCAATACAATTGTGTTCATTTTTATGCATGAAAGTCAATGTTTGCATGTATGTACGTTCCAGTATCACTTAAGAATGGCTGAAATAATTATCTTGAAATTTTGAGCCTATATATACTATAGCACCGGGGTTAAAGGGTGACATTAGAAAGACCCCAAAGTTGGCCCTTTGGGTATTATACAATATCACTATTGTGGAATGTTTCAGACCGTTCTAGAAATAGGTAAGTGATAAACCTTTAAATTCATAAAAAGACCCTAGACCTCAGAAGGTTTGGGGCCCTGGAGCCCCAATCTGATGCTTTCTATGTTGATTCATAAGAAATGAATTAATAAATCCTGCAAATTTGTATGCTGGTACATGATAGCTATGGGGATGACAAACGGTGTATAAGAAATGCCTTGTGGCCCCAAAGTGGGCCCTCCGTGAATATTGATACAGGTACTAGACTTTAGCCCAATGTCAGAATACATATATTACTCAATAGCATACTTATACAACATAATTATATCTTCGTTGAATAGTTATTGACCACTTTAATAATACATTGGTTAATTTATAGAGGTTTGGTCATGTCTTTTTTAAAAAAACTTAGCTTTCTTTTTCCGCCAACGTTTCGCCTTTTTATTAAAGCTTCTTCAGGGCTACAGTACAATGCAAAGAAAACAGTTAATAACAATTACAACACTACAAAGAAAAAAATGTTTTCACTCATAAATTTAGTCCCTTATAGGATCAACTTTCTTAGTGCGACAATGGTAACAAAAACAAACTCTTCCTCTTAGTAACAAAATCAACATCAAAATGGAAACCCAAGCTAAAATTTTGTTTTTAAAATACACCAAGTCCCATGAATTTCACTATCAAGAGACTTTACTGTATTCCTATCAGCAGCATGAAAATGTAATATGCTCTATTTCAGAGAAAAGAAATTCTAGTTGTAGACTTCTATTCTAAAACTAGACTTTGAATGGCATCTTGTTTTTGGCTGTAGACCACATATGACATGAATATCTACACACAGATCATCTATACTTTGGTTTTTTATTGTAAAAAATGTATTAACGTGAAATTCATCCCTTAGGTTTGACCTGGAGGAATCGCATCCTATCCACCTCTCGGACATTCTCATGGTGGGTGCTATGAGACCAAGGACTGGGACCCAGGATGAGCTCAACCCACGTTTTCTGTCGCACTTCAGCATTTACTCAATGAGTCCATTGAGTGATGCTTCCTTAAGCAAAATATATCGGAGCATTCTACATTCAGAGCTCATGGTAATTATATTTACTTCCAGTTATGTACTTCCTATTTCATCCTCTAGATCTGACATATCATTATCGAGAAATTTTTCTCTTAAATATGTCTCTTAACCCTTAACCTGTGGCTGCCTCATTTTCTCAAAATTACTGCATGCAGGGAATATTGTCCCTTCCTTGAGCTGGCAAGGGAATGGTAGGTAGTGGACAATTATAATCAGGGTAAACATTTGGTTGATGAATGTGGTCATTGTCATAACAATAGCTTTGAAAGGAATCAGCTATATAATTGCATGGAAGGAAAAGAAGACAACAACCCAGACAGCAGATTAACCTTGCAGCAGTATAGCAGTAACGTTGCAGCCACAAGGTTGTAACCTTGCTGCAATGTTACATTTTTAAGGTTAAACCTAGAGGCAGCATTAATACAAGGTTGCTAATGCACGTTTTGTAACATTGCTGCAAGGTCAACATCACAATGTTGTGGCAAGGTTAAAATTGCAACCTTGTTGCAAGGTTTAAACTGCAATGTTATTGCGAGGTTAGTTCTTAAATGTCATTGAAAGGTTAAAATCGTAATGTTGTTCCAACATTATTTCTACAAGCTTGCTTTTTGTATATTAGGACTATATTGCACACCTACTATGGGCCACTCTGAAAATTACCTCTGTAATTTTCGTAAATTACTATGGTATTTTTCGTAATTTACTGCACCCCTTGAAAATTACCGTAATTTTCCAGATGATTCACCTATGTTTGAGATAATTTTTTGCACAGATATATTCCCAACATGTTCTTTTAAGCCAAGTTCACATTTCTTACATGTTTAATAATAAAATGAGGTACGTACAACTATTTTTTGGAATATTTTACTTAAATTATAACATTATAAGAGTAAAGCAATAGAATATTCTTCTTGAAAATTTATCATACTTTGACAAAAGAAAGCCAGATTGCGTGTTGCTGCTTTAGTTCTTTTTACAATTTAAAAAATTTCTAATAGATTAATGTTGTATTAGTAGGGACCCTGAAATTTCGCGAATGGATTTATTCGCGAATGGATTTATTCGCGATTTTTTTTAAAATCGCATAAAAGTTGTTATTTTGATGTTTAAAGCCCTAATAAGTTAACATTTGCCATTTTAACGTTAACGAAATTCACCGAAATTTCGCGAATAACTTTTTATTCGCGAAATTTAACGGTATTTGGCTGTTAGTGCGATATTTTGCGCGAAATTTCACTTTTTTTTAAACCTATCGTACGAAATTTTGCGAAAATAAAACATGAAATTCTTTAAGTTTTATTTTGATATGTATGTAAAATGCGTAATGAAAGTCGCCGTCCCATTTGGTGAAAAAATGTTTGCAAACTTATGGTGTGAAATAAATACATAATTATTATTAATGTGACCACGCCGCTATCATCAGTCTGATGATGCACGTGACCATGATATATGCGTATATCTCCCTAGATCGCATTCATGGTGGTGGGGTCGGGCGCATCGTTTTCGTTGCGCCGCCGAAATATGACCTGCGTAGTATTTATCCCGATAGATTCTTCAGAAAAGTTGCCATTCAAGCAATTGCGCTTATGAAAGATGATTTCAGAAAGTCTGCGCATAGCATTAATTGGACTAATAACTACGCTAGACAAGAGTATCTTGTGTTAGCGGTTGAGCAAAAAGACAAATAAAGTAGTCAATTGGACGTAATAATCTTATTCAAAGAGCTCTCTACCTAAGCTGTGACTGACGGGTCGTCATTACTCCTCGGGTAGACAAAATGAGTTATTTAAGGATAAACTATCGAATTCACTGAATGATGTTGAGTATATTATGTTGCCGACTTTATGAAATGACTCCGGCGCGACGGCAATCACGCCGCAGCGAACTGATTCGGCACCCGTGGCGGAGGGTCGGCGGCTAGAGAGTCGCCGGCATGGAGGGGCGGTAAAAAGTACGAGATAGGGAAACATTAATATTTCCGTATGATGCGGTGCATTATTTGTCCCGAAAGAAATTTAAAAATAATTAAGTCAGGCAAGCCGGCATTAATTGTCATTTCGAATAAGTTGTGGCGTCGCCGGCGCGGCGGCGAGGTACCTACAAAAAACAAGTATTCTCAGGCAGATATTTCCGATTCTCAGTATCTCTGGATGAACTAGTGTCACCACACGTTTATACATAGTTCGATCGGGGCTACTGTTGATCAGAAAAAGTAGCTCTGTAGACCATAATGCCGAAAACTTTCAGCATATTTGATCGCCAAAAGGAGTTTGAAAGCGATGGTTTATATATAGAGATACGTGAAAATCGCAAATTGCGATAAATGCGATATTTCCGCGATGCACGTGAATAAATGCGACATAGGCGCGATGACTGGACTTTTTTGATATTTTACAGCAAATTTGCCTTTTCGACGGCAAAATTCGTAAATTTACTGCCGAGCGCAGTTGAAATGCTTCGCCGACGCTCACCGCTTATAGCATGTGAGCGTCTGGCCAGTTACTCGCTGGCTGGGACTCAAACTAGACGTCGGCGCCGGCAAGCTACACCGCCGCCACTGGCCCATTTTTGCACGCCGCCGAACTCATAAAAGACGCGAAATCAGCGAGTTCACCAACCTAGGCGATAGCTGCAGGAAGACAGAAACACTTCCCTCTCTTTCCATTTCTTCCTGGGAATGGTGCTTTTTTTTTCAAACTATGACCTTGACTACGGTTATTACAACGCTACTAAAGATCGTTAGCGATCTATATCTAACGATAGTGACATTTTGTCATTATGCGTTTTGCCTTTCTGCCATTTGCATTTGACGTTGAATTGGGTTCCTTCATGTCGTCATCACGCAGAGATTGCGTCGTCATGAAAAAAATTCGCTCCTGGAAAGTATGAAGTTACATTTTATCAGATCCACGCCGCATGTGCCGCCGCTGGGTCGGAAGATGGTCAGCCGCCGCACCTGCATGTCGTCGGCACCCACGTCTGACTCAAATTCGTCGATCGGAGTATGCACCACCCTGTTCCCCCACCACCCGACCACCCGACTTGCGTTGTTAGCATTTATACAAGGCGGAGCTTGCTAATGATGTAAGGAAATGCTCCAAAAGCCGTAACGTGTTATCTGTATTACGATTTAAGAATAGTGTTGTAGCGGTGACGCGTTGGCGGAGAGCAATATTGGGTGGGAGCGGCGAGACGTTGGCGGAGCGCGGGAGTGGCCGAGTGTGATAGTGACGGGAAGGTGACAATGTAGATACGGCTCCGGTGGTTTGGGGCGGCAGCGCGCGGGAGGAGACCAGTCGGCACCGCGTGAACCGGGACACAGTTCGTTCGGTGCTCGCCGCGAGTGTGGAAGTCTCGCAGGAGACTTTTGCGTGAGTACCTCCGTTACAAGCGTACAGAGTTTTATCTCGGTGTAATCGCCTACTTGTTTTGATTTTACTGGCGGTCATTTATACTCAGCTGATCTCGACACGTGTTACCGGAAAAATGCCGCGAGTTAAAATAACAATTAAGCAACGTGCGGAAGCCTACAAAAACGAAAATTTTTGTGTAAGTGAATCCAATATTCTCATGTGTGGGATATGTAAGCTCAGATTGGACTGGAATAAAAAAGATACCTTAGACAAGCATATTTTAACTAGTTCACATTTGGCTAAGAAAGTGTCTATTGCTCAAGATCTGCAGGCAAGCAACAAGAGGAAAACCAATTTATTTGAGGCGAATGAAAATGCCAAGAAGACAAAAACAGAGAAACACGATTTCATACATGACACTCTGTCAATGTGCCTCAAGGCAAATGTTCCGGTGCACAAAATAGATGCTACAAAATGCTATAAACTGAAATTGAAAGTGCTATAAAATAAAAATGAAAGTGCTATTTACACGTATCTCTATTTATATATATTTGACGCAAGAAGCAAAATCATGATGTGCCAATTTTGTAACATCCGAATCGACTGGAGCAGAAATGATTCCATCATGAAGCACGTAAGGGGCAGCAGCAAGCACATCATTTATGTCCAAAGATCGAAAAATGTTAAAGGACGACGACGGACGTTGAATAAGCGACAATTGTCCATATCAGACACAATCAGCAATGCAAAAAAAGTAAAGCAAGAAAAAGAGGAATTGATTTGTGACCCAGTTAGTACCTTTGACTTTTTTGTTAATGCGTTTTATGTCTATTAATTTTCCGAGGGATATTCTCCAGCACCCCTGATTCGTTGAGAGGCATTGCATATTGCATACTTTAGCAACTGAACTTTGCAAGCAGCAAGACTTTATTGTGTTGAAAATTTCGGAATAACTGCAGGAGCAAGAGACATTCCAGTTGCTGATACCTGCAGCGTGAAATATGCTCCATAAGTTGCCAAGAAAAGAAAGGAGCAGATAGAGGCATCGGAGTAAAGGCCAAAAAGTTTCAATATGTGTGATAAGACCACTGACAGGAAGGGTCTGTGTGTATTCATTGTCTTGCTAAGGATACTGTCCTGCTCCGTGGAGAAGAAGTTCTTTGTAGGGGCAGTTAAAATGCTACAACAGGAAAATGCAACTGAATGCTCCAGAGCTGTAATGGCTGTAATACAAGAATTTGAAATTTCTTACGACAATTCCATAGCTTTGGTAACAGATTCAGTGAGATACATGACTTTGTGTGCCCAAATGTGTAACGTTCTCTACCCTTCAATGACACATGTTTAGTGTTGGGTCCATTAGCTGAATCTTGTAGCCAATTTGTTTTCTACAGAGCTTCATGACTTGAATTTATGAGTGTCCAATGGAAAAATGTTCTTTCTCAACACTAGAAAGAGGAAACAGATATTATTCTTTCATAAAATAATAATAATAATAATAATAATAATTTTATTGGACATTAAACAAAATGGATTTGCAATAGTCTTCGTCATATACATAATAAATACAAAAGTTAAGTGATTTAAAATTACATATACAAATAGTTTACATAAAATAAGTAAATACACAAATACTTAAAATACATATGGCAAGGCAAAAGATTATATATCTGTGAAGGACAACATATTTTCACAATCAAGAAACTCGTTTACAGAGTAGAATGCTTTTTTTGTTAGCCAGTTACGTATATCTTTTTTAAATTTTGGTACACTCACATCTTTTGCCTCTGGGGGCAATCTATTAAAAAGACGTATTTTTAAAATGTTAAAAGAATTGCTATATTTGGCTAGCCTACAATAAGGGACATCTAGGGCACCACTGTTCCTGGTATAGTGGGTGTGGAAGTTTGACCTTTTCTGAAATGAGCTAAGATTTTCTTTTACATTGCATAGACATTTGTATATATACAGGCTATGCAGAGTCATAATACCCAACTCACAAAAAAGGGGCTTGCAGTGCTCTCTTGGGTGTGAAAATGAAATTATCCTGACTGCCTTTTTTTGCATCCTAAATAAACTATTTGTGGATGGTGAGTGGCCCCATAGTTCTATACCATAATTAATGTGGCAATGAAATAAGGCATAGTATACATGAATAAGGTACTCTTTTGGAATCATATATTTAAGTTTACGTAACATGTAAGCTGCCTTGGACAATTTTCCAAGTGTGCCTACTGCATGTGGCTCCCAAGTCAATTTTTGGTCGAGTTCAAATCCAAGTAACTTAATGGTGCTCAGGGGATTAGTTGTGGTACTTAATGAGAAGACCAGTGACTGAGTTTTATCATTATTTAGAACCAGACCATTAGCAGAAAACCAGTTTGAGGCTTCAGATAAAAACAAGTTAGCAGTAGTGCTAGTATTAATCAGGTTGCTAGTCTTGTGAATAAAAGTGGTATCGTCAGCATAAAGTATGGACTTGCAGGAGACATTAGACGGTAAGTCATTGATTATAATAAGGAATAAGAGAGGCCCAAGGACTGAACCTTGAGGAACTCCATAATTTAATCTCAGGGGTGAAGAAAGGTTATTGTTGATGAAAACACACTGGGATCGATCAGTGAGATAAGATTCAAAGAGTTGTAGTTCAAGATTATTGAAGCCATAATACTGAAGTTTTTGAAGAAGAATTGGATGAGCAACACAGTCAAATGCTTTAGATAGGTCACAGGCAGTTATGGCAATGGAGGACTTATCTAGAAAAGCATTTAGAATTAGATCAATGGCAGACTCAACAGCTGAAGTGGTGGAATAGCCTTTGCGAAAACCAAATTGTGAAGGAGAAAATACGTTGTTAACTTGAAAGTGTTCATATACCTGAATCTTAATAGCCTTTTCAAATATTTTACCAAATACTGGGATTATAGAAATTGGCCTATAATTGGAAGGTAAGGTTTTATCACCTTTTTTATGAATGGGTATCGTTTTGGATATTTTCAAAGCACTAGGAAAGATGCCTGATTGAAAGCATGAGTTTAAGATTAATGCCAGGGGTTCATCGATAATATTTACAAGATCTTTGATTAGGTTGACGGATAGTCCGTAAACATCAGTGCACTTGGAATATTTTAAGTTTTTAATAATTTGACGAATTTCATGCTCTGTAACCCACTTCCATCTGAAGGGGGATATGATTGCTGGAAATTTATGGAGAAGAGGCAAGGCGGTGCTTGGAGTTGGATCAAGATTTGACACAAGGTCAGCAATTGAGTCAATGAAAAACTTATTCAGATTATCAGACGTAAAAGGTAGGTCAGAGATGCCTCCTGAATGACCGATTTCCTTATTAATGACCCGCCAAGCTGTCTTATTTTGGTTAGTAGCGTTGCATATGAGATCGGAGTTAAAACTGCGTTTGGACTGAATTATTAGGTTATTGTAGAACGATTTAAGCTGCCGCCATGTACTTTTATCCTCTGCATTTCCGGTATGAATGTACTTTTGACGCAGCTGAATTACTTGTGATCTTATTTCAGAAAGCTCAGGAGTGAACCATTTCAGGGGCTGCTTGAAACTATTTGATTGTTTTACAAGTTTCTTTGGGAAGCACTGTTGGAAAAATAACAAAAAAGTTTCAAAAAAGCAGGCAAAGTTGTCATTACCATTGGCAAACGTGAGCAGAGAATGCCAAGAAACAATTGATAGGAGTGATTTTAACTCGCAAATCCCGTGAGGGGTAATTGGACGGCTGAAAGAATGGGTATTCCTACCAGTTGTATTAATTTTACACTTTTTGATTGAGAATTGGAATTTAAGTGCTAGATGGTCAGATAAACCAAGATCGGTGACCACAACAGAGTACTGATCGGTGTTGAGGCCAGTAATGATATTGTCCAGACAGGAGTCGAGTCTGGTTGGTTCCATATTTGCACAATGTAAGTTAAATGACTGTATTAGAGAAGTGAGAGCAATAGAAGCACTAGATGAATGGCGTATATCAACATTAAAGTCACCACATAAAATAATTTCCAGACCTAGCCTAGAGAACCAAATGAGACCCTGCTCCAGTTGATCACAGAAGATTTTAAAGTCACCTGATGGAGATCGATATACACATACAATAATTACAGAGCGTGTTCCAGAAGATGAATCAATGACAACTGCTTTTCCATCACCAGTCATGACAAGATGGAATTGTTGGTTCAAGTCAGCAATTTATATTGGGGAACATATTGGATGAGGGAGGTGTTGCAGTGAAATACTTAGCTAAATTAGAAGAGCAAAACTTTCAAATAATCAAAGCCAGTGGAACTTTTCTCAAAGAACATGGACAACAGATAATTGACTCCATCGTCACCTTAGAGGGATCATCATTTCCTTTCATACATAAGTTGCAAAGTAGAATCAAAAATAACTGCAAAGAAGCAGTACCAAGTAAATTGGTGATAGGCAACCCACACAACACAATTCTCAAAGGCTGGGTGGCCATTGAGTCACCTTTGTAATGGCGTGTATTTTGCGTGTAGCTGTGTACTTTGTTGACTATCAATGAAGATTTGATAGAATAAGTTAGATATATCAATTTATGTCACTAGTACAATTATTTGTTTGTTTAAATTGAGAAATACGTAAATATTTTTTTCACCGCCGAAGCATGAAATTTGCGATTTTTGCACCGCTGGGGCTATGATTTTTACACTGCTTTCCCTCGAGTTTATTCACCACTTTTCAGGGTCCCTATGTATTAGGTATGGTTTAAACATCGTTATTCCCTTCTTATTGCTATTGGCTTTCTTATTTAACCATACATTTGCTGTTAAATGCTTAAATAGCTATGATAATAATAAAAAATATCAGCAATAACTTGGGACATCTGTTGAATCTGATGGTTACTTTTGAATCCAACAGTAACTGAGAGATTGGATAACAACTGATAGCAACAAGAAATATTCTCATTTGACCTCGGAGATTTCTCATGAAGAGTAAAAAACTGAGAATGAAACTGAATTGCATTTAATAGGATGAAAAGACCAGTTAAGCCATTACACTCAGAATGTAGCTTCCCGACAACACTACCACACATCCGCTAAATGCCATAAGGTGACAGAAATAAAATATCAAAAACCACAGACTTGTCTGAATCACTGAATGAAGCCACACGTTGCAATTAACTCTTTGGTGAATAATTATGAAAGCACTGCTAGAAACTACACAAATTTATCATTTCCCATTATTGTTAAATGTCTTTTTGATGTCGTCTTATGACCCATTTAAAGGCAAATACCCACTTACAGCCAATTACATTCCCCACCTCAGATCTTTTAACTGAGCTCAAAGTGTTCATCTTCTTGAGGGTAGACAGCTCCTCCTCTATGGTTGCCCTCTACTCAGCAGCCTGTGGGCCACCCAGTGCCTCACCTATTGGCACGTCAATGTGGGCCCCTTTCAGCTCTCCTGTGGTGACCATGCAACATGGTAGGTGTCATGGTGCCCTCGGGTTGTGCTTCTTTCTCGCTCGTCCCCCATGGGCTGGATCCTCCTCTCCTTCATCGGCCCCTCCTCGGCCTACCCTGAGTGGTGCCTTCCCTGGATCCGACACCTCCCTGGAAAAAATCAAAAAATACATTTGGATTTTAGCATTCTAATACAAGCAAGACATTAGGCCATTTCTTGCCACACAAATCCACCTTATAAAACGTAATTGTTTTCCTTACTTTCTTACAAGGAACATGTTTTGCTTACCTGATTGTTCATAGTCAGTATCTTTCAAACTTTTGAACTATGAATGTGCACTCTCTGGAACTTTCTCATAGGTATATTTGTAATATTAATAATATTTATTTGCCCAGTAGATCGAGGTACAAAGTTCTCACACAATATAAGGCACGTCAGGACTTAATGAGAGTAGTAAACTATGCATAAATGGACAACACTACAAAAAAGTTACCATTGCACAGCACTATAAATATTAATTCATCAGTGATCATAAAAGATGGTTAACTTATAAGGGATCTGCCATAAACTCATTGACATCATAGTAGAGCTTTTCTCTAAGAAGACCTTTCAGTTGTCTTTTAAAAGCTTCACCATTCATGGATTTCATGGGAATGGGCAGATGATTATATAATTGAAGTCCCATCCTCCGCAAACCGTGTAAACATCTTGTGGTCCTGGCATATGCTACATTAATTTATGGTTTTGTCCGTTATAAAATTCATGAGATCCACTGAAAGAAAAACAAATGGAAAAACTCTAGTACCACGGAATATTTGCTAGATACAGGGTTGGGTGAAGAAAACTCTCAATGAGTCCATGAAACAATCTAAAATGACGGACTATGTGTGCAAATGATAGTACAATGTTTTTTTTTACTTTTATAATGAAAATTATAAAAAATAAGAGTGAAAGTTCGGATTATCCGTTTGTCCTCTCCCCATCATTAGCCCAAATAATTGATATTTCACTGTATTTCAAAAGTAAGTAAGACAAACTCATTTATATTTCAATTCATAGTTCTGTTATGTCGTATTTTTCTGTAGTTGTGTAACACATTTTTCAAATGAAATCTTTGTGAATTTTACTAAGATGTTTCATAACAGATGTTATTTTTAGATATAAAATTTTTTTATCGTGTGTTGCTCTTTGAAAAATATATTTGGTAACCTTCACTCTATAACCAGCAAAGATATGAGCATTTACATTTGCAATGTGCATTGGAAAGGTACTTAAAATGTTGAAAAATATTGCTATAATTTGGTTAAAATGAAATGCACTGGTAATTTTGTTAAATTATATAAAATTTTCAGAAATTTAATGTCAAAATTTCCAATAAATTATTTTACAGTAAAATGTGAAATTTTCAATTATGTAATGTTATTAAAATTTGTGCAAAAGAAACGCATTTCCTACACCTTTGCTCAATTTATTGTACTCTATGGCAAAGAAGCCATTTGTAAAAGCTTGCTGTTACGCTAAAAGACCACACATCCGCCCAGTCTAACATTTATCTCACACCCTGTACCTATCTAGGAAACTATACCTCCAATCTATATAATATTAACGGACTGGTATACCAATATTAGGCCCTGAGGATATCCTAAAAATGATAATATTTTACCTATCTTAAAAGAAATGTTTTGGGCAGATCCATGTTCATGTAAAATTATGTGAACTCATTAACTTTTCAATGTACTTAATGAGTAATCATTTCTTATACATCAAAAAAGGGTAAAGCAGTGATTTTATATCTTTTCTCAGAGAAATATCCACAAACAAATCAGAACTCTCAAAATAAACCACCCGGAATGTGAAGGTTATCTATTTATCTCTTTTGGAAGACAACCTTCATATTCCCATAAGACTAAAGCTTCCTACCAGGTGGATTCATGCAACATGATTTCATCACAGAAAGTAACCCCTGAGTAAAGAGGAAGTTTCACTGCATGTATTTTGTTTTCTTTTTACCTTACTTTAGAATACAATATGTGATTAATCCCTGCAGTTTTTAACCTTGTTATTGTTGAAATGTTAGGGCTTGAAAATCGTTGGTGATACTGACAAAATTTACTTCTGTTAAATATTTTGATTTTTCCAGAATCGAAACTTTGGTGCTGACATAGTTGGGTCCGTCATTGCAATGGTCAATGCAACTCTCAAGATATATGTTGATGTGAGACAAAATCTGCTTCCGAACCCACTCAAATGCCATTACATGTTTAATTTGCAAGACATTTCAAGGGTTATACAAGGATGTTCATTAATACATAAAGAATCTGTGGATAGCAGAAAGGTGTTGATCAGGTGAGCTGAAAATAATTTTCTTTTATTATAATTTTAAATAAATATAATGTTTTTCATATTTAAAGCTACTTCATTATATTTGAGTTTGAGGGAAAACCTAGAGTTTCTAATTGGCTCAATAAATTACATTCAAATGTAAAAATAAATTAGGGCTTGTTTTACATATTTATGTATTGCCAATGAAAAGGAATGTTGAGAAAAAAATTGAAGAAAGCAGGATTTAGATTCAGGATTCAGTATTTCAGATTTGATTAGAAAAAGATTCAGATTTGATACATTTATATTATGAAATCAATTAAAATCATCAATTAAGAAAGTATGTTTTGTGTATTCGAATAATTAAGTCTTGCATGGCTTATATTAAGGCTATATATACTAATAAAGTGTGTTCTGAATGGTTCGTTGTTTTTTTATAGTTTTTAAATGGAACTCCACCACAATTGTTACTGGAGTTCTTATGTAAAGGACACTATGAAAAAAAAATTTCAAGGCACAGAACTAATAATACGAGTTTTTTTGGATTAAAGACCATGTTTATGGGCATACCATGATATTATATTCAGAGCCAAGTTATCACAGTCTTTGTTCTCTTGCGTGGAACATGTTATGCTGGTAATATACAGCATTGGTCTACATGCATAGTTAAAATCTGCAATGGGTTAATGTGGCATTTGTAGCAAAAGGGTTACTAACAGCTTGCTTTGCTGTGTCGTTTGCAGGGATTTACTTGAGGTAACCCGAGCCACTCAGCCACCATGAGCATTTTCAATGGCATATATATTTGCTTATACTTTATAACAAATGAATATCGTTAAGTCACCCCCACTCGATTGTGAGGAAATGTTAACTCTTGTTGTTAATGAAAGATATCTGATTTCTCAAAGGCACAGGTAGCTAAATTTGAAGATATCTGCATCCAATTGCAATGATTTAGAGTCGACAGTTGAGAATGAGGGAACATGCCCTCACCTTAGAAATGCCAATTGTTATAATTATATATGCTAATAAAGCTCCAAGAAAGTTGATATTTTTGCAAACATTTTTTCGAGAAGATGTCCACTAGCTTCTATGCTTTGGGTCCTCGATGGACTTAATACTACAGAGGTTTATTAATTACAGAGATTCATTGAAGGGAGGTAATTTTACATGTACTGTGTATGTTAAGGTCGTGGGATATCTTCACTATAAGGAGGTGTATGTAGTGTAGAGGTTTGTTGTTGAGAGGTTTTAATGTAGCTCAACGCCAATTTTAATTTTTTCTGCTTTTACCTTTCACATAATGGGAGCCATTAAAAATTCTCACTGGGGTCTCTGAATACATAGATACAGCCCTGGTTTCTGGCATGTACTGCATTATTGCTCATTCATATATTTCAAATATTGACATAGAAATTATGTTAAAGATACCTAAATAATTATGAAAAATTTTGTTTTCACATGAATACTCTCCTTTAATTTATGTACTATCTGCATCACATTGTGTGTCGACTGGCTGCTTTAGTAGTGATTTTTCTTTCAGGCTTTGGACTCATGAAATTCTACGTGAATTTTATGATAGGCTTCTCAATCTCCATGAAAAGGACTGGCTCATTCAGAGGATCAACTGGTGCATAAAAACTCACTTTAAGGAAAATTTTGAAGCTGTGTTTGAGAACCTTGGGGGCGTGAAAGGAAAGGTAAAAATTATTTTAGCCAGTGTATTGTAGTAGCTAGTGTACTAGGAGCTTTGGTTTAAGTCTCTCAGTCTGCATTTTATAAGTTCAAAGTACAGTAAATGCTTGATCATTCCATAAATCATGATGTTTTTGGGGTATGCTGCGTAATATTCATTTATTTAAAAACTCATCATTTAGCCTCTCCTACTGGAAGCGTCATCAAGAGAATGAGTGTTTTTTTAGCTTCAGCTTGGTCTTCTATAGATGCATCTACGAGGGAGAACCCAAAAATAACCGGACTGAAAGCACACTGCCAATCACGGGTGTGGTTAGTAGGTACCTTCACGAAACAAGTGCCCAGACGGCGACTGTTTGTAGGTTAACGTTTGATCTTAGTGTTGTGTTTCTCTTACTGTTGTCATGTTCCCCCTGCAAAGTCGTTATGGCAGATTTAAAAGAACAAGGAGTGTGTTTGAAATTTTGTTTCTTGAAAAATCGGCAACGGAATCTTACCAAATGCTTCAACAGGCTTTCAAGGAGAATGCTATGAGTCGCACACAAGTTTTCGAGTGGTTTGGGCGCTTCAAACGTGGTGAATTGAGTGTCAAAGACCATGCTCATTCTGGGCACCCTTCAATATCTCGAAACGTTGAAAAAATCCACTAAAAAATCAACAAGGATAGTTGTTTCACAATTGACAAAATTTCAGAAGAGACAGGCATGAGTTGCAGCTCATTCCAGCAAATTTTGACTGAGGATTTTCAAATGAGGCAAGTTGCCGCTAAATTTGTTCCTCGCCTTGTTGTTGTTAGATGCACACGGCCTTGCGAGTGAACCATTATTTGGCCTCTCAGGGGTGGTCTGTCGTTCCTCACCTGCCATATTCGTCAGACCTAGCCCCATGTGACTTTTTTCTGTTCCCGAGAATGAAGAAAAATCTAAAAGGGAAGCGTTTTGATAATGTGGAGGCGTGAAAACAGCTTCGCAAAGGGCACTGGACAATATCAAAGTTGTAGAGTTCCAGAGATGCTTCAAACAGTGGGAAAAAAGACTTGACAAGTGCATCGCATCTAATGGAGAGTACTTTGAAGGTGACTGAAGGAATTTTGTAAAAAGGGACAGTTTGTACAGTAGAAGCCCCATATAACGTGTAGGGCATATAACGAGAAGCTGGAATTTACGAGGGATGGCCAAAGAATGATTTAAAACCCTATAATTACATGTAAAACAAATTGGTATTAGCGAGGATAACAGCACGGAACTGACCGCGCAGTAAACTGCACAGCCAGTTCCGCAGTTCTTTGAATTTATCAAAGTAAACACCTTTGTGTTTAAAGCTTGGCTTTACCTCGTGGACAGTAGCGCTTAGCGTTCGCACACAGGTACTTTGGCATTGTATGCACAGTACCTGTGAAGACACCTCGATCCTTAAAGCCTCCATAAAATTCACAGTGAGAGATGATGCCTGGATAGCTTAGCTGGTAGAGCACTCGGCACGAAATCTGGGGGTCTGGGTTCGAATCCCAGTCCAGGCAAATGATTTTTTCACTGTGAATTTTACACAATTGGGTGACCACCAGTGGGTGACTCCGTTAAAGTTACTTTGCCACCAGTTCCACAGTTCTTTGAAGTTGTTTGACCAGTTTGAATTTTGTGCAGGAGACGTTAGCCGTTGAGATTTTTGCAGAAGCCAGGAACCCTTTCCAAACCCGGCCCAGGTAATATCCATCCTTCCCATTGAAGTTTTTTGGTCTTTTGGCTATTTCTATGACCTCACGTATTAAGCGCAGATGGTATTATTGCATCTTGGCCAAGACCCGTGTGGGTCTTGATCATTCATTTGTGGATTTTGTGTACAGTTTGTTAATTATCTGTGCTACTCTCCACTACACCCCAAAATTTTGAAAATATTACAACCATAAAGATAAAAATAAATGCTTTGAAACTTTACATAAAATATAAGTTAGTGAATACCTCTGATTTCTTAAAAGTTTTTAATTTAGATCACAAAATTGAGGAAATTGTTTGTAATTTTTGACTTTATCTTTGAATTAGAGGCTTTATTATTTCTGAAATTCATAAAATTTTTTATAACTTAAACCTTATTCATTGCACAGTGCACAACTATGCACAATGAATTCTACTTCCTACCATTTGTTTCTTAAAAAATTTGTACACATTTTAACATTTGATTTCACCGGTAGTTGCATTGGTGGTACATACAAAAAAAAGCAAATTTGCCAATTTCTCTCACTCCCCTGACCCTTCTTTAGCTGTCTTCTAAAATCAGCCTTGTATTTTCCGTAATGGCAGCCACATCTTCTTTGATGTCCATGACTTCTTTTTCAAAAAGGCATAGCCTATTACATATTTACATCTTTCTGTTAAATGCCTGAAAACCAATGTCACTTGTAATTGTCAGGATAGTCTCACTAATTACTATGGATGTAAGTTTTAAGAAGAGATACACAGGCCACATTGTGTTACATGGTATTTACTAACAATACACCCACCATATATGGTAACCGCCAGTACAAAAAAAACACTTTTCAAACCAAATGAGAAACGAAACAAAACACTGCAAAGGAGAATATACCATGGCAGCAGATTAAAATCACAACACCTCTCCATAAACTGATGCCATACATAGTCCTTGCATACATTTAACATGTTTGACTCTACTAAATGGCTTCGTCAAGATGTCAGCTGTCATTTCTGAGTTTGCCAGGTATTAAACATCCACTTCACCTCCTTTGCAACACTGCTGGACAAAATGTCCTTTTGCTGATATATGCTAATTGTATGACCATGAAAAACAGGATTTTTACATAACATCAAGGTATTGTGGTTATCATTTTATGCAAATTCACAATTGCACTTTTTTACATGTAAAGGATGTAAGTAAACGTCGCAGGTGTGTAGGGTGTATTGTGTGTGCACGACTCAGACAATGACAAGTATTCAGCCTCAATTGAACTTATAGCAACATTCTTTAACTTTCTGCTGTCCCAAGAAATCAAACATTTGCCCAGCACGAATGCCTGTCCGCGATAAGACAACCCATTGGTGTCATCCAACACAAATCCAGTATTTACATAACCCTTTATGTTTACATTTTGAAACCAAAGACCATGGGTAATGGTTCCTTTTAAGTAAGGCGAAAGGAAGATTTTCGGAGATAAAGGTAGATGTGCAACTTGTTGACAGGAGCGTCAATCGTATCCTTGAGGACGATGATAGCTATGAATATCTCGGCATCCTCCAGCACCAAATACAGGAGGTTGCAGCAGTGAAGGAACGGCTCACTGCCAAATACAGGCAGGCTCTAAGGAACATCTGGAGTTCTGAGCTGTCTGGCAAGAACAAGGTTCTTGCCACGAACATGTTCGCGATTCCTACACTGCTGTTTACCTTCGAATGCATGAAGTAAAATGTCATGAAGTTGCAGAACCTCGATAGAGGAAAAAGGAAGATGATGACCATCTACAGAAGCCTTCATCCAAAATCTTCTGTTGCCAGATTGTACCTCCCTTGCAATGTAGGTGGTAGAGGACTATTGAGTCTGGAGTGTCTCCACAACGGAGTTGTCCTGGGTACAGCTTGTCGAGTTCTAAAAAGCAGGGACCCCCAATCAATCTCATGAGAGACCATGAGAGTGCAGGAGCAGGGGCGTTTCTCTTCCAGGCAGCAAAGAGGGCAGCGAGCGAAACCAGTTTGACTTCGACCCATCATCTGAAGGAAGCGACAATGACACTACACCATCTTATGATTGAAGGCAGACATCCTCAAGCTCAAAATAAAAAAAGCTGAGCAGAAGGCCTTGCTTAAAGCGCATACCGATAAGGCCATGCATGGATGTTTCCATCGAAACATTGAAAAGCATGGGTTATCGAAGGAGCTGACATTTGCCTTCCTATGCTCCGCCATCTGAAGTCCGAGACTGGGGGTTTTGTCCTCGTGTGCCAGGATGGTGTTATAAACACACTCGTGTACCGCCGCATTATATTCAAGGTGGAGGTCGTGGACACAAGATGCAGGGCATTCCGAGCCCAGCCGGAGACGTTGAGTCACCTTCTCACTGTGAGACTCACGTTCTTGTCTTTCAGCAAGGTGGAAAGACCAATTACTCTATTCCGAGTCTGCTGCCCAGGCTTTGCTCATTTCAAGGAAGGTGGTCGTACCACCGATGGTAGAGTGGGGTGGTTCTCTTATTTTGGCTTTAAATTTAGAGTAGGGTGCCAGGTGCATACTCCGGATACACCGCCAAAAAAAGGTACGACACTCAATAGGCAGGGAATTAAGATATTAGACAGACTTTGGATTAGAATTAATTATATATATTACATATTCCAACAAAGAAAATTTTAAGATTTTATAAACACGTGGCACAACTCAACACGTTGATTGTCTTTTTAAAGGTGGGTGGTCTTTTCTCTCTTCTTACGCCTAAGGTCACATCCCAAAGCAAATGCGTCTACTTACTTCTCTTGGTAAGGTTCATGCACTCGCACACAATACAAAAAAAATGAAATGATAAACTTCTGTCATATTGCTGGTTGCGGTAAAGCACTTTTGGGAGAGGAGAACTCAAGCCCCTCTACGGCCACATGGTGTTCTCCATTGAATGAGATTAAAAAATCTACACCCGTGTATAAACCCTGCAATACAGAAACATTACATGTCAAAGTAGGTAGAGAGACCGACTAGAGGAAACCAATGGTGGATCGACTCGACACTCACCGATAACGGGTAGAATGGGCAGCTCGTGGGACGACCTTTCAATGACAAACGGAAAGTACGGAAAAAGACCTAACGAGCCACTCCTGACGGAGGGGAGGGAATGCCCTTAGAGGGAAGCGGGAGGAGGGGAAATTGGCAAAAGTGAAAGCTTCCAGCTCCTGAGCCGCCGATCGCGGACAATACCCGAACTAAAATGCTCGAACAGCTGATCGGGAGCACTGAAGTTGCGGTTTGAACCATGTCAACCGGCTGTAGTTATTACGCCAGGTCAGTGTATTTAGCTTGGCACAACGTGGCCCTGAGGGCCACGTTGTGCCAAGTGGCCAAGTTGAGGCCTTATACTTTCACCTTCGACAGGGCCACGTTGTGCCAAGTGGCCGAGTTGAGGCCTTATACTTTCACCTTCAACACCATTATGGCATCGATGAAATGCCTGTGCTGCCCTGGAGATATTGAGTCCATCGTAGAGAGCGATAAACGCAAGATCTGGTGGAATTACTCCTCCACCACCAGGCAGTTGGAGGCGACCAAGCTTGATATCGTTCTCCTCGACCACCTCACATGCTCCATGTTCGTGATTGAATTTTTGGCTCCGGCTGAAACTAACATGGATGCGAAGGAGGAGTGAAAACGAATGAAATCTCAAGACCTGCTTTTCGAACTTCAACAAATGCACCCCGGACACTGTGAAACTAGTGGTCCTCATCATAGTTGTGCACAATAGAGTTAAGGGCTGTCTGCCAAATGCATTCCGTCCTAAGTGAAACAGGCGAAATCACTACTTGCATGCATGCAGAATGCCGTCATCCTGGTGTCACTCCGTCTACTGCATACGCATGACCCGACAGCAGCGTAGCCACTCATCTGATGGGCGTCGGACGTGGCAACGATTACTGCCCAACCCCTCTCGTGTCTCTGGCCATTATGACGGCAATGAAACCCGATGCTTGTCAGGGACTCAGAGGGGAGTGTTACAACTGTAACAATAAAAAATAATATTTACTTGATTCACTGAAGGCAAATTTGCATAGAATTGAATTGCAATTGAATTTAGTATACAGTAAAACCTTGTTAATTTTAAATTCAAGGGACCAAGAAAATTGGACTTTGAATTATCTGGGTTTGAACTGAACGTACTTTCCAAAAATTAACGAAAAAGATCCTGTATTTTCCGAGATAATCACCATACTGCTCTATTTTTGATAAAAAGGCAAAGAATATGCACTTAAATGAGGAGTTAATGGGCGAAATTCTTCACTTTTATCAGATTCAAGTTAAAGTTGGGGAATTATACACTATCAGACGCAGTCACACGGAAAATAAAAACAAAATGAATGATTTCAGGCATGTGTCCAGTAATATCACTTGAGGTTTATTTTCCAGGTCACCAAATTTTTCGCCGTACACCTTTAAATTTACCGGCCTACTCTCAGCCCATTTCCCCCAAGACTTTTCTTTGATGAAGAACTGCTACATCATCATCCTTACCCACCGGAAGTCCCTTATCAGTTACAACCGCAAACCAAAAGTATCACATTTCACTCATCACATTTCGCTTCCCCACGCCCTAATTCTCAGGTGGCTTCCAATAGGAGAGGGGCTTGGGAGAGGGAAGAGCGGTGGAGCATCACGTCAAGGTCGGCAACAAACCCATAATCCCTTAGCCCTCTGAAAGAAACTCGAGGGAGCCCAAGAAAAAAATCGCTGATGCAGTGTTGGACAGACACCACCCAGAAGTAGTCCCCATATAAATTTGATTGTTTCAGGCTTGACTTCGTGGAAGTGACAGATATCCTTTTTGAATAAAAAAACTTAGTACTTTTCCACACTTGAAAGTGTGGAAAAGTATGTACTAGTTTTTTTATCCAAAATGGATAGTCCCTATAGCTTCTCCCTTCCTTACCTCGTGATTCACGTTCAACTTTGGGGAGATGAGACAAGAGTAGGTGGGAAAAGTGTAAACAAAGCTGAGAACCATGACTCGTCAGCAATTCAGAGCAATCAAAAGAATCTGGGGAAGCACGCGAAGCAAGATGGGAGGAGTGGTTACAATCTATACAATCTTAAATGTGGGACTTAAAAGTGATTTCACTATATTGTATCTTTCACTTTTACACAATATCAAATTTTTTGCTTGTAAAAACCTATATTGATGTACGGGATTGCATCACTCATTTCACTACATTGAAATTACTCTATATGTATTGTGTTTCCTAATAAAGAGACTTTACTGTATGTATTCAACATTTATTATGTACCTGATATTGAAGTGTTAAGAGTGTAATGCCTGTCCATTAAACTGAATTTGAATTTCTTTTCCAGAAAGTTCATGATGCATTGAAGTCATTATTATTTGGAAGTGTGCTATACCCAGATGTTCCTTTCAAATTAAAAAAGTATGAAGAGATGAATTTTTCCCGGTTTCAAGAGGTTGTTGAAAATTACTTATTGGAGTACAATGAAGTTGAAAAAGTAAAATTGGATCTAATCATCTTCAAGTAAGTTTGTGGATTGTTGCTTAATGTATTTTTCTGTGCTCCTATGTACTGTGTTTCCAGCCCTATAGGATGCAAAGGTGCATAAGATGCACTGATTTTTTGGGTTATATTTTGGAAGAATAAAATATAGTCAACACCTGTTTATATTTGCAATTGATGTGATAAATGCCCCAAAGTAGTATTTCTTTATCTTTCTGCAACGGTTGATACTTAGACGAAAAACTTTCTGTGAGTGTGGGCGTTTTAGTAATATGTATATCTTTCTTATCTTTCTACAGCCCTCATTTTTGTTCTGCGACAATGTCATGCTGTCGCTTGATGTTTTACTTTGGGGGATAAATGGGATGTTATTTTAAAGAATAGCTACTGTATTTAAGTTATTAGTCATTGAATCCCAGAAATAAATGCATGATGGAGAGTGCACCATTATCTCACTGCCATGATGTTGTCTGCAGTGAAAATAGAAGGAAATCTTTGATGGTAACACAAAGTCTAATACATGAAAACATTGCTTGGCCTTCCAGCTATTAGATGCAGGCCAATTTTCAAATGTGTTTTCAAGTAAAAATGTACATCTTAGATGCCGGGATGAAGATGCAGTAGTAAACCAACATTATATCAATATAAACCTGTTTCTTAGAAATTTAGTTTTAGACTAACTGAAATTTCCTATCTGGCATCTTCATGTCAGAAGTGTCGATGCCCATTTTTTTGTCCATTTTTAATGAGGGGTTTGTCATAGCTCCCGATTGGTGGGTAATTGGATTATTCCCTGGTGTTTTCCGCTACCTTCATGCTTCTTCCCATCACCATGCCATACAGAATACTGAGCTGATTAAGACATTAATTAATCGGGTCATCACCATCTCCGACAAGGATTTGGAATCGAAGAAGAAAGACCACCTTGTTGGAGCTCTACAAGACAATGGCTACCGGAGAGAACTGGTCCTAAAAAGGGCCTTTTGGAGAGACAGTAAGGGAGAAAGGACGGAAGGCAGGGCCCCACATGATAAACCAGCAGCATATGCCACCTTGCCATACATTGCAGAGACCTCCAAGAGAAGAATTGCCAGAATTCTTGGCAAACACAACCTCAAAACCAGATTCATATGCTGCAAAAAAACGGGTGACTATCTGCGAAGGGAAAGGACGAGATACCCTGAAGTCATTAAATAAAGCATATAGAAATTGAATTGTTCCTTTGGAAATGTGTACATAGGGCAAATGGGGAGATTCATCAGATGCAGGAAATGGGAGCTGCAACGAGCGACTGAAAAGAAGGAATTTTGGCACTCCTCCATCACAGAGCACATTTGGTCTGCACCAAGTCACCCAGTGGACTTCAACAACGTGAAGGTGATCACGTGAAGACTCGTTCGAGTGGCTATTGAAATCATAAAAAACACAGAGAACTTCAATCAAAAGAGAGATGGCTACATTCTCTCGAACAATTGGATGAGAATATGGAAAAAACCTGGGAATAATCCAATCACCCACCAAAATGATCACCAATCGGGAGCTATGGCTTACTTGACAACCCCCTAGAGAAATGGAACAAAAAATGGGCATTGACACTTATGATCTGAAGATGCCAGTGTGGCTGGAGAAACTGTAGCAGGACTGTGAAACTACGTGTTAAAATAGCGGTCTCTGGGAGCAACTAGTTCTGTGAGTCCGTTGATAGATTGCAGCAGGGTGGGAATTGTTGACGCTTCACATTAGTGATGTAATTGAATCGTGATGTATGGGAAACTACTTCCTTGTATCATCTTATGATTATTTAATACTTATTTTTAATTTCGTATATCTTTTATAGTTTACAATAAAATGATATTAAAAATTAATTTTCTGTCAGCAAACTGTGATATTGAGTGAAAAAAGCAAACAATTACAGACATTATAAAAAACTTTGGAAAACTCTCGAAAATTATCAAAGAAGCCAAGGGCCCCACGTGTGTTTAACATGATCTTCAATTAAGGGACTCTGCTGGTGATATAATAACTGACTATGCAAAAATGGCAGATAACTGGAATGATTTCTATCTCTCACATAAAACTTCTTTACGTAAAGTAAATTCAGATAACCTTTCCTTAATTCCCAGTAAACTTAATTCACTTTTTCTATCCCCTTGTACTGAATTAGAATTAACAAACTTTATCAATAAATTACCTAATAAAACAAGCTGTGGATTAGATGGTATACCTGCTTCCGTCATTAAAAAAATACTTTAATTTAATTAAGAATCAATTATTATTCTTAATTAATGAATCACTAAGACTTGGAATCTTCCTCAACCCCCTTAAGACTGCAAACATTATACCTCTCTACAAGGGTAAAGGATGTAAACTGGACATGAATTCTTATCGGCCAATATCTCTTTGGAATCAGTTTGGAAAAATCTTTGAAATGGTTTTTTGTAAACGATTGACTTCATACCTTGAATCCAATCATCTCTTGTCCACCACTCAACATGGATTCAGAAACTCTAGGTCAAATACAAGTGCCACCTATCATATGGTCAATCAAATATTGTCAGATCTGGATAACAGCCCTATAAACACAAAAAGCTGCAGCAGCGCTGCACAAGGGTTTCAAGGTTGCACGCGCAACTCGCACTTAAGGAAGCGCTGCCGCAGCGTCTCCGCAGCGGTATTTCGGAGCGAGCTGCCAAAGGGTATAGCTGCAGCGCATCAACAGCGCATAGGTGATGCACGCCAGCAACACGCTGCTGTAGCGCTACCGATGCATGTTCGTGAAGCATTAAGCCACCGCTGAAAGAACATAGGCTCTTTAACTCCTCCCTTAACACGAAGCAATGAGAAGGTTGAATTGTTAGTGTTAGTATTTTTTCAGGCACCTGTTTTATCATATATCGAGATAATTTAAAATAAGTTAAAAAGATAACTATTGATGAAGAGTACGAAATGAAGTTCTCAGAATGGAACACGCAGTTTTATGACCCTTCCGTATTTATCGGTGTCAGTTCCAATTTCTACAATTTGTCGGATAAAAACATTATTCATAGGGCACGCGCTCGCATTAGGAGCTACATCAGATGCAGACAGCCAAGATACATTTCGCGCCTAGTTTGAATGGAATGGGTTGTACAATTGAGTAAGAGATGGCGCTGACTACCGTTGATATCTCAGATGAACTGTAGATTGTTGTTGCGTAAAGTGCATCTTTTAGTGATCAGTTTTTCATCACATAATTATTTTAGAAACTTAAGCTTTATCACAAGGCACAATATATGTCATCGTAGCTTTCATGATAAGCCATTAAAAAGTACATATCTTTGGCTCTCGACATACGCAGCCGTGGGGGACTCAATGAAATCCATGGGATACAGTACTGTGTGTGTCTCGTGAAATTATGCCGGGCCGAGGTCGTATTTTGAGTGGATCTTCTTTAGAAATGATCACTTAAGCGGTTTTCGTAACGAGTTAACGGATAATTCTACGTGCTGTTGTAATTGTTATTTCCTTTGGGGAATTTTTCATTTTAGGTTCCTTTTATACTTTGAGGAAGAGGGCGAGCCGGTCGAGTATAATGATTTTGGGGCTGTGGCTCGTCAGGTTAATGGTAGTGGGAGGTTCGCCTAGAGTTCATAAATAATAAGGCATTTGGAATAAATTAAAAATTATAACGAAAGCGTTGCCGCAGCATGTTGGAAGCGTTACTGAAGCGTTGTTCATGGGCTTCAATAGCGTTGCTGCAGCGCTTCTGTAGCGCTGCTGACACGAGAATATCGGAAATTTGGAGGTTCGGTCACGCTGCAGCAGCGCGTCCGCATCGACTGCAGCGCTGCGACATTGCGCTGCTGCCGCGCTTCAGCAGCATTTTGTGTTTACAGGGAGAATTGAAAATTTAGGGTTATTTTTCGATTTCTCAAAGGACATTGATCAAGTTGATCACCAAATACTTTTGTTTAAGCTGGAATGTTATGGCATAAGAGGCATTCCATGTCAATGGATTAAATCCTATTTGAGTGATTGGTCCCAACACGTAGTGCTCTCTAAGTATGCAGTTCATTTCTCCTAGCAAAGAAATTGCTCTGGACATTTATTTATTTTTTATTTATTTATTTTGTTCACCATTGGCAAATACATGCATAGGCTACACCATAGAAAATACATAGTGCATATGCACGAAAAGTAATTCCGAAGAAAAAATAAATAAACACATAATTATAACACAATATGAGTATCGGATTAGAACAGTCAGTGAATCCTCTAAATATTAAATTTCAATTTTTTCAATTACACACCGAATTGGCAATGTACATTGCATGGTTCCGTCAAGGGTCACATGAAAATATACAACAAGTCATAAAATAAAGTACAGTAAAATGGGTTTACATACATTCATTTAAATATTCACTAATATCATAATAGGCTTTACATGCCAAAAAGTTTTGTAATTTGACCTTGAATAAGGAAGGGGGACAATTTTTTAACTCATCTGGTAGTTTATTGAAAATAATGGCTGTAGCATGATGAGGTCCCTTGAGAGCTAGAGATAGATGGTGACTTCTGAGGTGAACATCACCTTTTGTGCGAGTGTAATGGTCGTGCCATTCATCATTCCTTGGAAAATGCTGAGTGTTGTAGTGTACCCTTTGGGTGGTTCCCCTTCACAGTCAGCGTGAGTTGGTACCCCTGAAGGTTTAATATTTCCGGTTGGCCCCGGAAGTATAGATTGTAATTGTGACCATATTGTAATGGTGTCCGTCCGAATAAAGTGCTAAGAGTATCTGGAAACATAGCGTGGTCATTTATATTAACCTCCCTAAGGACCAATGATCGGCAAAATAAAACACTGAGGATGCAGTTTAACAAAAGTGGCACAGTTCAAGATAAATATGGAAGGAAGTGTTAATATTTTTAGGGCCAAAAAAATAGGTTTACCAGGAGTCCTTATTGGGACTTGAACCATAGCTTTGATTGCCTGCTTCTTTAGAGAAAATAGTTTTTTAGCATGATTTGAGATTCCCCAGAACATAATGCCATAAGATATGTGAACATGAACATTAGCATGGTAAATAAGTTTGAGGGTAGCAGGAGATAGCCTTCTGAGCATAAAAATACCAGTGCTAACCCGGTAACATACTCCGGGGTTCTATCCTGGGTCCGGTATTATTTTTGATATACATTAATGACCTGCCCAATGTATTATATATTACTGCCCAGTATTCTATTTGCAAGCTGATATATATCGGTCCGTAAGATTTTTCACCTAAGAAGAAAAAGCCTCTGTGAAATATAATTGAAATATATATTAATTAATATAAATGAAATTATGACAAAATGCTGGTGACACCAATAATTTAAATAGCCAAATTTGTGTTCCTAGATTTTTGCCACTCATATGCATAACTATTTTGGGAATGACTAGCATACAGTGTGTCCTCGTTTAATGTTGTCCCGTTTAACGTTGTTTCCCGATAACGTTGTCCAACAATTAAAACCCTTAATCGTTCAACATCGTCAGTGCTTCAAGATAACATTCAAATTTTGTGCAACCAAAAAAATGAATAACGAATAGGACTTTGGCATCTAATGCGTAATTTACATTCAGCGGAAAAGATTGGCGTTAACTCCCCATAGCATGTGTAAAAGGTTCACCTGAGTGAATAATTATTGCATTATTTGTTTATTAACTGTTATATTTGCTTATAATTTACTATGCTGTTATTGGGGGGGCAATGCATCGAGTGATTTAAAACTCAAACCAATGTTTGCGTACCATCTTGAATGGCATGGTATTAATAATAGTTTCACCATTAAAATGTTTTAGAAAATTAGTGTGAACGCTTCATTCAATAATGCCATTAATCCAACCTTTTATCGCTGTGCTGTGCGGAAATCATTATTGTTATGAAATGAAGAATTGTTAAGTTTTGGAACCAATTTTAATTTTTTACATTGTTACTTATGGAAAATACTGCATGGTTTAACGTTGTTTCGCTTAACGTCTACTTTTTCAGGAACAAGTTAACAATGTTAAATGAGGGCACACTGTAATTATACTGGAAATTCTTGTAAAGGTAGGGAGTTGGTAGAAATAGCTCTCAATAGGGAGTTTGTACCCTTTTCTTTAGATCCACTGCTAAAGGTGCATGTCCATAGCAACATCTGTAAATTTTTCAAGGAGAATTGGAAATTTTCATCATTGTGCTGTATCAATTAAGCTTTGAGGATTTTACTTCCATTTTTTGGTGTTGTTCTAATGATGACCCATGTTTATTTTCCATAGGTATGCTCTTGAGCATCTATCCCGTCTTTGCAGAATAATGGCCATTCCAGGAGGCAGTGCTCTTCTGATTGGTTTCGCCAATGTTGGAAAAATGACTCTGAGTAAATTGGCTGCAGCATTAGTTGGGCATAAATTTGTTGAGCTTGATGTTGGCAACCCTGGAGGTAAGTGGGTTGGGGTGCTCCTTGAAGGAAACCCTTGTTAGCCCACCAAAACGTTTTGCAAACCTTGACTTTTATGACGTTATCTGAGCTTTTTTTTACAGTATGCTCATCCTAGAGAAGTAGTCCGGACGTTAAGGCATGTATTTGGGATTGATCATACATTTTGTGATCGAAGCATGAAACTTGGCGCAGATGTTCTATAAACATTGCTCTTCAAAATGAGAGATGGTGCCACGGTCACCGTGCATGCAGACTACGAGATTTACTGGTTGCCTGCGTTGAGGTGCAAACCTCCCGAAAGCCACTCAGTGCTTCGTAAAACGATGGTATATCGCTGTATTTTTTGTTGTCTCATGTTCTCTATGTTTGCTGCTACTAGAGAACATGCACTGGCTACGTTTGGAATACAGGACATTTACTAGTTGCCTACCCACTAGGTGCAGAATGACAAAGATGAAAATTACTCAGGCTTTGCACTTTTCCGTATGTACAGCCGTCTGTACATGTGATACAAACAGGTTTGCCTCTAAAATAACACATTGACATTACATAAATTCTTGGATTCTAGTTGTGCACAGAGTTAGATTCTGTAGTACTTCTATATTTTCTTCGTACTAAGTTGCTGTATATCAAATACTTCAGGGGGACTAAAACATTAGTACCCATTGAAGTTGTATTTATTTTGATATGTTTACGTTACATATCAACACAATTGCTAGAGCACAACTCACGGCTTCCAAGACCATTTGTTTTACACTTGCATCTATTGAGGACACAACCTTTCATACAGCTGCATTGAACCAAAGCTGCAGTTACCTCAGATGCTACAGGGGTAGTTCTCTAAACAGGGATCCATCCCATATGGCTTTGACACCATCTCCACTGTTCCAATTTGAAGGGTTCCTGTTGCAGATTAACTGACTGACTCCAGATTTGAGCCTGTAGAGCTGACTTCCGGACATGTTGTAAAGTGAATCTCTGGTTGGAGGAATAGAGTCAAGCTGTCGGTCGTGCTTCGTAAACAGGTCTTTTCGACACGCGTTCACAGTGTTGGTTCTTGTAGGGATTTTCTTCTTCTGCGTTTCCTCTCGATTATTTTTTGACCCATTGCATACTGTTTGGACTTTGTCTTCGGAAATAAGTCCACTGTGCATTTATTGCTAATCTCTCTGGACTCTCCTAAATTTCTCTTCTGGTTGCTTCTGAAAACCCCTGCTTTGTTTGGTCATTCATCTCTGGACTATTTGCCGACCCCTGCGTTTGATTGATGGCAGGGTATTCTTTGGATTACCTGAGCCAACTTCTACACGTTAAATTCCCACTTCAAAAGTGTATTCACCACAGACGATACTGCATGTAATTTTGAAATACAATTCACTGAGGAACCGATGAAAGAAATCACTATTCAACGTGATGGGATAACTAAACAGCTACAGTCGATAAAAAATAGTAAATCTCCGGGTCCGGAGGGAATACCCGCGCGTGTCCTCAAGGAGTTAGCGCCACAGATCGCACCGTTCTTAGACATAATATTCAAGAAGTCATTGTCTGAAGGAAAGATACCATTAGACTGGAAAATTGCAAACGTTACACCGATATTCAAAAAGGGAAACAGACACGACCCAGGGAACTATCGACCAATTTCATTAACGTCGATTATAGGCAAGATACTCGAACATATCGTCGTTAGCAATATCATGACGTTCCTGGACAGTCGTAACGTCCTCCATGGCTGTCAGCACGGCTTCCGGAAAGGTAGATCATGTGAAACACAACTCGCGCTCTTTCTTCATGACGTTCTCAAATCTGGCAAATCGAAAAGACAAGTTGACGCATTATTTCTAGATTTTAAGAAAGCTTTCGACACGGTACCTCATAACAAACTTTTATACAAATTACAGTCATGCGGCCTAAACGAAACAGTAGTAAACTGGATACGCGACTTTCTGAGTGATCGTAAGCAAAAGGTAGTTCTTGACGGAATTAGCTCTGATGTCGTTAAAGTGACATCAGGTGTCCCGCAAGGAAGCGTGATCGGACCCCTTTTGTTCATTATATACATAAATGATCTATGCTCTCGAATTAGCAGTAAAATACGTCTATTCGCCGACGACGCTGTCATCTATCGTGAAATTAGTGATCACTCTGACTTTGAAACTCTATCATCGGATTTAAACAACGTTCATGTGTGGAGCCAAGAGTGGGGACTCGAACTTAATCTGAGCAAATGCACGGCGGTACATTTCTTGCGGAAGTCGTCCAACTATTCCCATGTATATGCTGTGGATGGTGTTAACATAAAGGCGACAGATGAAGTGAAGTATCTAGGAGTTACGATAACTTCGGACCTATCGTGGGGAGCACATATAAGAAATATTTGTGGCAGAGCTCTGAAGAAGCTAGGATTCGTCAAGCGTATTGTGGGAAGATTTTCGGATGAAAAAGTAAAAGAGAGGTGCTATTTCGCACTCGTCCGGCCACACCTTGAATATGCAGCGAGCATATGGGATCCGGTGCAGAAAGACTTAGTCCGGGAACTTAAAAAAATACAAAGGAAAGCTGCGCGATTCGTCAAAAACAGCTACGGGCGTACTGACAGCGTTACACAGATGTTAAACGAATTAGGCTGGGAACCGCTAGAGACTCGGAGGCTGCGCGCTAGGCTTAGATTGCTTGAACAATTGTGAATAGATATTTTTCAGAGCGACACGGAGAACATCATATTAGAACCCCACTATATTTCCAGGTCCGATAGAAACGATAAATTAAGAGAGATATTTTGCCGAACGGATAGGTATGGGAATTCGTTTTTCCCCCGAACAATAAGGGACTTCAATAAATGCTAGGCGTAATTTCATTAGAGCGTTTCCTTTTTATCTTTAAGCGGCTGGTGTCCTAACACCCCCCGCCACACGCCTATTGAGGCGGCTTGCGGGGTAATATGTAGATGTAGATGTAGATGAACAGTGTGTTGTCCATTTATAGTCTTGCGCATCATCTTGGACATTTCTCTCGGCCTGTTGGGACTCGGATTATTTTTACATTGATCAGTGCTTTATTTTGGCTGTCTTGCAGCATCCTTGTAACTTAGGGTTTATTTTGCCCTTGGATTAATGTTGGCTTATTCGCCACTGTCCCTTTCGAGACATTCATTGATTCTACGCCCAATAATACACAAAGAACGTATGTATTTTTCAAGGAGAATATTCCTACGGAAGGTTTTTAATAAATTCTGGAAGAAAATAAGTGCGAGGATGAATTTTTAGACAATTTTCCCAAAGATTACTCTATATCCCTCCTTTCCTCCCGATCATTTCGCCATAAAATCTCATCGGGTTAAATAAATAATAAAATAAATTCTAAGCGATGGCTCTGGTTGAAAGAGAGCGAGAGGTGAGGGAAAGCGTGCAAATTTTAGGCACTGAGGAGGGAGAGGAAGATGCTTCTAGAGCTCAATCTGCTAAACCATCTACGTCGGGTGGGAGCCTCTGCTAAAGAAAAATAATTTCCAAGTTCACCTTCGGAATCGGAAGATAGCTCAAATGAAGACGATTTACCGCCCTGTGTAGGCTTTCGCAGGTTGATGCATGTGAAGATAGAGGTCTTCCGGGTTTAACTCCATGCTGGTCCATCTTCTTCGGACAAAATGTTTTGCCGGCGTTGCAGTCAAAAGTCAACGTAGAGTCGACCGCTTCATAGAGTCAAGTCATACTGCTAGACCTATTATATTACTAATAATATCGTCTCAAAAATACTCATGCCACACCATATATCACTCTTGAACGATCAGTTTCAGGAGAGACTGTCTCACCAAGTCGCTCTGCGATGATATGAAAATATTAGTCACAACAGATTTGCAGATGGGAAGGACTTCGAAGTGTATGTATACAGAAAGGCTCGCATTCTATCAAAGGCATTCATTATCCTGTTATCTTGATTTTTGCTCACGTAAAGATTCCCTTGCCTCCTTACCAGTAAGATAAGCAAACTTGAATAAAGAGGATGAGTCATCCAGCAGACAGATGGTCCAGCGGAACCTATTACACGTATGGCGATAAGGAAAAAACCTCTCATGAAAGTAAGATGCTCCTATCGTTGAGTGTTTTCTGAGATAATAAGGATATAATTGGGCTGTATATCCTTCTCTGTCATGGCAAAAGGATGAAGTTTCCTGGTCTCACACCAAGTAAACACACCTAGAGTAAGGAGATGCATCATTTAGGCGAAAGATGGTCGAACAAAATCTCATTATCTTGAAATAACCAAGAAAAAATTCTCATGATAGGAGGACCTTTTATATTTTGAATGCTTCTCTTATAGCAATATATATCTTTGTGCGGTCTATAACTTCATTTGTACTGAGGAAAGTATTCGGTTCCCTCCTCATACAAACGGCAAGCAAACCTTGTTGACGGGAGTTGAATTCTTCATATGATATAACCTCATAAATACATATAATACCATGAGACATCCACAGAAAAAAATTCGGATGGAAGAAAGATATTCGTCGAATGCAAAAATATGACTTTTTATCATTTGACAGTCCAAGGGGCCTTGAGAGTGGAAGGAGGACGCAGTGTGCCATATGAACACACTCGGCAGTCTAGCGATATTTTTTTTGTGCCGGAGAGACACGCTCGGTTGATAAACGTTAATTTGAATCTGGATTATATCAAGTCCAATTTTGTTGGTCTTTTAAATTTTGAATTTTCAATGTTTTAGTGTGAAGAAAGATTTAAGGCTTTCCCAGCATATGGTGATGTTGAAGATTGTTCGGGCTTCCCACTGGGTTAAACTCTCCGTCTCTGCCGACCTTTTGATGTAATACATGTCCGTCCATGGAACAAGTTTGTAGAGGACAAGAGATGGAGAATTTAACTTGGTGGGAAGACCGAACAACCTTTGAGGTTTTAGTGTATTCTGAGGATGCCTAATTGTAGAATATATGTATGACTGATAAATTGAATTTGAAATGCCATGAGGCAGTTCATGTAATTGGATTGTCAGATTGTTGTTTGACTAATTATGTCTATTTTTCTTTATGAATTTTTCATGCCTTCCTGAAAGGTCGGAAAGAATGGAGGGATTCACTGAAGAAAATTTTAAAGAGTACTGGGGGCAAGTCTAAAGCTGCTGTGTTGGTCATAGGCGAAATGCACATGAATAAGGAATTTCTTCCCGATGTGGAAGCTTTATTAAGCTGTGGGGAGGTGCCAAATATGTTTTCAGTGGAAGAAAAGATGGAGCTCCTTGAGGTATATCTCATTGTTTACTCCAGTAGCATGATACATTTTGTTGGTTAGTCTGTAAAGTGAAGTGACAGTTTGAAATGTTACTCTCTGATAGCTTGTGTTATGGTTACATTACACTTATTCATGATACTGCTCCATGAAGAATTACAATTTTCCACGTAAAAATGTTTTTAATCGACCCGGGTTTCGATGAACTGCATCATCATCATTGCATCGAAACCTGGGTCGAATAAAAACATTTTTATGTGGAAAATTGCAATATCATAGTTCTTATTCCACAATATCTCGCCTGATTCCTCCATTTTTGTGACAATACATAGGCCCCGTAGAATTTTTTTTCTGAGAAATACCTACATATGTTCAATTTTTACTCTACGTTTCAAATTAGAGTATATGAATGTTTAGGCCATGAAATGTTTAGGATTCCCACAGTCAGGTTTTTAAATTTACATGGTTTCCAAACATATACCAAACTTTGCTATCTGATGTGGCAAAAGTATCTGGTGTTGGCAGGGGTGGGGGAAGTGCGAGCTACGCTGTGAAGACGAAGAAGTCAGCTGAATTGGAGGCCCAGGTTGACACTGGCTCAGCCATCGTGGCAGAGTGCCAATGAAGAAGTGCAACATGGTTCACGCTTTACATGATTGCTTCCGTTGTATTGAAAGTATTTTTATGAGATAGGTCTGAGTTCAAAGAGAAAGGATCATTCCAGGTTATAGACTTTTTTGGCCCATATAGTCCACTTCATAACCAAGTACTGTGCCGGCTAAAATGGTTAATTTAGGCTTAATATACGAAATGAAATAGGGATGTATCATCTGCATTGTACATATCCTAAATAGGTTGACATAATTAGTATGAAGGTTCCAAAAGTACACTAAAAATGAAGGAATTTTACACTTGTGCTTCTACCAAACTTTTTCCCAAAATAAATTACCTTTGCTCATATCTTTCCACTATCAAATTCAGAAATGGCATTGGTTTGGGAACTCACATTAATACATTCTCCAGTATTATGATGCAGAGAAATTCCTCTTTATTGCTTTAAACCTCTTTAGTTACCCGTTGGAGGCGTGAAAATCTCATAAGTTTATCCGTTGGGTGAACTCTTCTGCTTTGGTTTTTATCATGGGGCCACGGAAGGAATAATTTGTTGCTGGGTAATTCACTCAAATAGCAATGATTCCGAAGTAATATTCTCAGATGGTTGCAGTTTCTTGCTACTCCCCATGATATTTTTATATTTAAATGGAGCTCTAAATTTTCTTTGTTTTTTTAGAATGGTTGGATGATGGTAAACCATAGTTTCGGCTGATTTACATGTTTGCGCACTTTCTTTCATATTCCTGAATAATTTGGAATTTATTTGCTAAATCCAGAGACTTTCTTTTTATCTCCATCCTAAAGCCCTGGTTACACGATACATTAACATGTACAAGTTAATGTGTGAATGCATGAACGCGAGAATGAACGAGAAAATTCACCCTGTAAACACACCAAAATGTACGAATGTATGAACGCGTGAACAGAAAATAGAACCTGTTTTAATTTAGATAAGTACAAGTTGTGCTCGTGCTTCAGTGACACCTGGTGGTAGATAACGGAAATGATGTTTTCTGCTCGTATGGTGTTTGTATGCTTCTAAATTTTGGTTTGTTTGCGTTTGATTCAGCTATTAGTATTTATTTTGACCTCTGCTCCATTAGGACTTTGCTGTACTATTTGAACTTAGCACTGTTAGCACTTCCTGGAATACCTGTGCCCTACGTTTATTGACCTCTCGTTATCGTTGGACCTCTGCTGTTATTGACCATTGCCCCTCGCTTGGACTACCCTCCTACACATTCCATCAGAATTAGTAGAATAAAGGTTCAAATGCATTAATTAGAAGAGCATTCCTTTTATTTTGCGTACTTATCTATTTCTTTTCAGAGCTAAACGATTTCTCAACGAGGTCATGAATGCCGGGAGGGCTAGTCCAGTACCAGAAGAGTGAATTACAAAATGCCTTGTTTGTGCAGTAAATATTTGAGAAGCTCGCACCACGAATGTGTGATTGGCCGTGAATTACCGTATAAACGCGTGTAAGAGGCGCACCCCTCTTTTTATGCGTTGAAGTTGAAGAAAACATTTTGAGTTTTTTCTTCTTCTATTGCGAGGTTTTGCGAGCCTAACTGCGAACTTTCGGCCATTTTCAAAGCCTTCCGCTTGCGATATTCTCTTATAATTTACACGGCATTTGTCATAGGCATATATAGACCCCGGAGGTAAGTATTCACTTGGATCTGAGGTTTCCGCGGCGTTTCTCCATATTGGTAACGGCTTTCGGGCGTTCCTCTACAAGACAACGCGGAGGAATGCCCGCGTGCCCGAACGCCGCGTCACCCTTTATGCCACTATTTACCGAGTCCAAATGACTCATGCACAGAGAAAAGACAACTGGTTTTCCCCCGCAGGTAAATGCTTGTAGTAGACTCCCTCGCACGCCTTACGGATAGCCCTCTGACTGGGCAACAGCGCGCGCCTCTCCCTTTCTCTTCCGTGCATGCTCCTGGCAGTTGAACGCGCTCTTTTTCCAAAATAAATGTTAATCGATATTGATTAACCAACGAATTCCTTTAAGATTTTATAAGTGGATTCATGATGATGAACTCGAGAGCTTGAAGAAGGTCTAAACGGCGGTTTTCAGGGATGCGCGGAACGGAAAATAATGGATCCGTGCATTTGCATCTATAACTAAAATACTAATGCATTAAATAATATGAAACTTCGTATAGCTGTTAGGAAAGATCTTTGCTACAATATTTGTAAAGGAAATTTCGATATCTTGATCCGTGTTGTTATTACGAAGCCGTAAATGCGATGCATCCGTCCGGTACCCGGGAAAATGTGCTAAAATTCTGTTTTTAAGCACACACTGAAATCGATATAAACGGTAAAATGTTTTGTACACCATCATTAAACGCAGAAATAAACAAGCTTTAATTTGATGTACTTCATTTTAAAATCGATTGAGCCATCTCTGAGATATTAGTCTTCAAACTCGGGTGACGGAATTTTGCAACGGACAGATTCGTGTAAGAGGGGCACCCTCATTTTCGGCTGCGATTTCTGCGCCTCTTACACGAGTTTATACGGTACATAGTTTTTTACTTTAACAACAATTTATGCTTGTACGACTCTCACATAGTTATATTTTATCGGGTACTTAGTTCACTGGCAGAGCATCCAAGAAACAGCTTCGTGCTTGAAACTGGATCAGCTGTTTTTATATTCGTCCAATTCTACATGAAAAACTTAAGTAAGTAGGAACCAGAGAGATAATTAAAGATTACCGTCGTGTACATGAGGTAACGATATCCATTTAAGAGCAAGTTTTTACACTTGTTTCCAATACTACTACCGACTTCCTTTCCCAAACGTGCCGAGAATAACTTAATCTATGTTTTTACGATCCATTATCTTTCTACCCATAATAGTTTGAGTTTATTCATGAAATGCATTCAATACATATATATACACAAGTGTTCTTATCAATCCTGTATAAAAAGGGTTTTTTATCACACTTTTTCCCAACAGGAAATACCTCACGTATCATACAGCTAACATTAAAATAAGATTTTGATCCAATGTAGTCGTTCTACTACAATTATTTGATTTTCGAGGTAACAAATATACCTCACCATAATTGCAATATAATTCCCGAAGCGTATAAAAAGGGACTTAGCAAGTCCATTTGAGTATCTTTCATCTGAGGAACTACCACTCATGAAAACAAATGCGGAATTTGCGATAGTTACAGCTGAAAATCTGAATCTGAATTTGAAATATTAAGTATATGTAATTATAATATGCTTTGTAGTAGGTAGTCAATAGGTAAGTTGACTTTATGAACGCTTGAATGGTTTGAATGTTGCGCTTAGTAAAGAGATAAACAACAACAATCGCAATTGCGTACCCTGAAAATTGTGCGAATGCATGTGCAGTTTCATGTACCGTGTAACCACTGATTCATCCATTCGTTCATGCAAATGTACATGAATCCGTTTACGCAAATGTACATGAAACCATTCACACAAATGTACATGAACTCGTACATGTTAATGTATCGTGTAACCAGGGCATAACACTCGAAAATTAAAAAACAACAAGCTTCAAAGATAGATCAGTAGCTAATGTAGTTTATGACTGTGAAGCACTTCTAGCTGCGTTTTGCCCCAGAAAACGTGCAGTGAAACCCCTATCCCACTACATTAAAACCTCGTTTATTCAAAATTCAAGGGACCAAAAATATTGGACTTTAAATTATCGGGGTCTGAACTAAACAGTCTTTCCGAAAATTAACTAAAAAGATCCTGTATTTTCTGAGATAATCACTGTACTGCTATATTTTTTATAAAAAGGCAAAGAATATGTACTAAAATGAGGAGTTAATAGATGATATTCTTCACGTTTAACAGATTCAAGTTAAAGTTGGAGAAGTATGCACTATCAGCCGCAATCACTCTGAAAAAAAATGATTTCAGGCATGTTTCCAGTAATATCACATGAGGTGTATTTTCCAGGTCACCAAAATTTTCGCCGTACACCTTTAAATTTACCGGCCTGCTCTCAGCCCATTTCCCCCACAAGACTTTTCTAAGATGAAGAACTGCTACATCATCATCCTTACTCGCCAGAAGTCCTTTATCATTTACGACAGCAAACCAAAAGTATCACATTTCACTCATCGCTTCCCACGCCCTAATTCTCAGGTGGCTTCCAATAGGAGGGGCTTGGGAGAGAAGGGTAGGGGTGGAGTATCACGTCAAGGTTGGCGACGAACCCATAATCCCTTAGCCCTCGGAAAGAAGCTCGAGATAACGCAAGAAAAAAATCGCTTATGAGGTGTCGGACAGACACCACCCAGAAGTAGTCCCTATATCTTCTGCCTTCCTTACCCCGTGATTGACATTAGAGTTTGGGGAGATGGGACAAGAGTAGATGGGAAAAACCTAAACAAAGCTGAGAACCATGACTCGTCAGCGATTCAGTCAGGGACAGAGCAACTGAGATGTGTATGTACTCGAGGGATATTTGATTGGGGGTTAACTGCTGCTGGCATGGGGTGCACCAGAAGCATAAGCAAATGTTCAAAATAGTTTGGCAACACTTAAAAGTAACTTCACAAAATCACAATGACTTTGAAATAAGCACTTACTAACCATCGAATTGCACTGCCTTGGTTAATTATTTCGAAATAAACGATACATTGTGGCATCACAGGACAAAATTCAACTTCGAGTTAAAAATAAAGTGTATTTCAAATAATCCATACCTTAAAGCATGCAATTTCCTATTCCGTTTGCTGGGGACTGCTCACAGCTTTGAATTAATCGATATTTCGAATTAAGAGGGTTCGAACTAACGAGGGCTCACTGTACTTCCATTCATAGATCCTGAAGGCACTACAATGCACCTGGCGAGCCCTCAAAAAAAAAACTTAGTAGTATGTCCATTCAAGTTTCGTTTGCCTTTCAGAGTAATAGCTTGTCACAAAATCCTGAAACTTAGTTTATATGTTTGACTACACAGTGCTTTTTGAATTCATAATGACCAATGTATGCTTTGTAGTGCCTAGGCTTCTTGTAAGAATTTTTTCTGAGGATAACTGTTTTTTTGGCTGTTTTTGTTGTCTAATCTTGCCTGACAACTTAGATGTATGTCCCTGCAGTTCTCTCACTTGTTGCTCTAGGCAGCCTTAATAAAAAACAGGTATTTAATTTTCTTTTTATATGAAGTTACCTACATATTTGTTTTCAGATGGTTGGTAGGAGGGCTCAGGGGGCCAGGAGAACAGTCAACATTGACCCCTTGACTTTGTATGCCTTTTTTGTCAATTGTTGCAAAGAAAATTTACACTTGGTTGTCTGCATGAGACCTACTGGTCCAGCATTTCGGGAGAAGTTGCGTTGCTACCCATCTCTTATTAAATGCTGCACAGTGGATGTGTATGAGGTAAGGAATGTGTGCATGAACATCATGCTTGTATTCAATGTAGTGTATATTTTGCTGATTATTTATGTGTTTCATTTTAAAATGTTCAGAAATGGCCTGAAGAAGCAATTGAGAAGGCTGCAGTTTTAAGGCTTGGGAAATTGAATTTGGAGGAAATTGTGAAGCGCTCCTTGATTGATGCAGCTGTTTCCATTCACATTTCATCAAGGTACATATTTCTTTCATTTCATTGATTTAATATTTATTTTTACCTTCAAGTTTATAAATACTGGTCTCAGTGATTGTGTATAATTTTTGACCTCTAATTTAAGACCCTTACGTTAGTGCCACAGTGGTGAAATTTGGCACAAGGGTAGAAAAAGATTGAATGTTTATGTGAGTTTAGCAACATTTTTGAAATTTGATCTTTTGACCCAAAATGGGGGTCCAATCCAAAATCCAAATTTTGCCTTATTGAGTTTCAATATTTAAAAAATCTAGGTACGAAAAAGTCAGAATTTTTTTCCGAAATTTTAATCTAATGTTTTTTGAGCTCAAGGAACACGATGACAAGTGGTTCACTTTCGTTATTGAAAATCAAACTGTGACTCTTAAAAGGTCTCAGTCAAGGTAACAGGGGTGACAAAAAGTTAATTAGAGCAACAAACATGTCTAATCATAGGTTTAATAGAGTGCCAAAGTCAGTGGTTAGGTCCTCATCGACCTTCTAACTGAAACCTCCCCCCTCTCCATCCCCTTTCCTGCCCCCCCACCTCTGGTTGTTAAGGTATATAAGGCAAATGTGAACCTATTTCTGTACCTGACACAAGTTTGTCGAAACCATGGTCGTATCGTAATAAAAAGTGTGGAAAAGAGCGAAGTATTTTATTATGTGTGACGTAGTGGTACTGTGGCTTATAAACTGTGCTCCATTCAATTGTAAGATTGCAGACCAGCATTTTCTTCAGCTTCGCTAACGTGTCCCAGCCCTGAGTTGGCATTCCTTTTCCCCCCTTTATTCCTCTTCCCACTCCTACTTCCCACTTCCTTCCCACATTTTCCTTTCTGTTCCTCACTCCCTCCAACCTAGTCAGCATGATCTTTGTACCTAGACGCGCGATGCAACTGACGACATCACAAGCCAATGAGGATGCTTGAAGGGAAGAAGTCACGAGGGGTGCTGAGGAGACGCCCAGGCAAGGAGGTGTTGGAGGTGCGTGGCAGTTGCGTGCAAGATGTAATCAGTGATAGGTCAAATAAACTCCATCTCAACCGTGGCCTGATTTGTCATTTACCCTTGGTTCCCTTCCTCTCCTTTGCCGGATCCGTCGATTGCTGCTCGGCGTTACACAATGCATTTGGAGTTTATTGAACTCATAATGAATCAAGCAGCATTCGATTCAAAGGCCCGTTGCTCCAGACAGCCAAAAGAGAGGGCAGCGAGTAGACTGGAGCTAGTTGAGTCATCCTCGGACGAGGACTGTAATGATAAGCCAACAGAGCATGTTCCCTCTAGAGATCACCCACAATGCCTGTCGAGAGATCTTAGTGAACATCATCTCGTTCCTATCGCGGGCAAGGGGGAGAAGAAATATCACACCTGAAGATGCAAAGTCTGCACTTCCAGAAAATTAGGAGGTATGTGGACGAAACTTGTGGTGTTCCACTCCACAAGGGAGTAGGGGTTTCAAAAAATGCTGTATGGAGTATCACACAAAGAAGAAATATGTACTGAGATTTTCTGTGAGTAGAACTTTCCAAAACCTGTTTAAAAATTTTAATTTTTAAGTAAGTTATACCATTTTTACTGATGCAGTGAGTCTTAAAAGACTGGGGTTCTTAAATCTGACATGCAATGTGTGCAAGATTTCTGTGAACCTAACTCTATGTCACATTTGTCAGATTAGGTCATACGTTGTAATTGCAAAACTGCTTTTAAATAAGCAACAAGGAGCCTATTTAGGCTGGTGGAGTTTAAAGATATGACCCCGATCACACAAGCCACCCTCCCGCCATGGGTGAACAAAGTGACAATGACAGTGACAAATCATGAACAAACAACCTCAGAAGCCTTACTAATGCCACCTAACCACGGTTTCAAAAATTTAAACAAAAAACAATGAAAGCGCACTGAATTTGGCGGGGCTGGTTATTCCCTTTCCACCTACATGAAACGATCGGCCGCTACGTAGCAGCACCGACACTCGAACATGGAATATGTAATTCATCAAGTTATGGGTAATTTTTTCGTTATTATTAAACATATTATTTCGTTGATATTGACAATGAACAAAAAGAGATAATTCTTATAGTAAGTAAATACAACAGCAATTTTTCATAATGTAATGCTGCCCACTAAACTTGACTGCATGTATCCGATGCATCCTCTAAGATTCATATAAAAGTTATCATTATTAATAAAATGGTATATCCCTTCGCACTGCTCCCATTAAGCACAAAATGCAACAGTCTCCTTCATGCATGGTTTCATTCATTCTCTTGTTCTTCAGAATCCGCAGGGTAAGAAATCATCAGTTGATATATGCAGCCATTTTGTCAGGACGACAGAACCAACGAAACATATTTCAGGTGAATTCGATAACGTAGAGGAACTTTATGCTATAGAATGTGCCATTGGTCTGTTTCTTCTTAGTGTTTGTTAGTACAGAAATCAGATGTTGTCTTCCTACCTGCAACGACAAGAAACACAATTTGACGCAAATTTTTATAAAATTGCTTTGTCCTCTTTTAAGGTTCTATTTTTAGCTTCTAGGGGGGGTGGGCTGCTCCTCGCTGGGTACGTCCATGAAGACATACTAAGGACCGTATTTATAGTTGTTATGCAGGGATCAACCAGCCCCTATTAGACCTGACCAGCTTCCTCCCTATTTGCCGGAGATACTGACATGGCAGCGGCTGTCAGTTCAGCCGTTTGAAAGACAGCCTATGTTGGGAAGGTCGGTCTGGCCAGTGGTGTACTCCTCTGAACTTGTGGCTTGTGGAGAGTTTTCTTTTTCCCCAGGTGGCCGGTATAGTCGTGCAGATTCTTCTGCAATAGGTGGTAGTGTTCGGGATGCATCACACACCACAAAGAGTGAATCCTTGACATGCTTCCTCTGTAGTGGATGTCATTTTTTGTACTTGTGTAGTGATGGTGAAAAACACTGGTCACATCGAAATTAATCATGTTATTTTTCATATACATTGTCAGAAACATTTACAGTCGAGCACCCATATTTCGGAGATGCATAATCCGGTAGCACCTATAGTCCAGCATGAGTCCAGCAGTGCTACGAAAACAACCTCATACTTATTTCCAGGAAATAAAAAAATCCTAAACATAATCTTTGTTTTATAAGATTTTCACTCTACACTCAGAGAATATTTCTATTAATTGCTGTTAATTTTTTTAATGTATAATATTAATAAAATGTGATTTTTCAAAGATTTGCACGTACAATGTAAAGAAGTTATATGATTCCATTGTGCACATTGCAGTTTAAAGTCCTCGCAGTTGACTGATAAGCTGTTACTTTTAGTTTATGGACTTGCCCCTGTTATGCTTCTTGATGGCGTGCACTTTTTCCATGCTTAAATCTCATACTGGTGTGCTTATTCTCAGGCTGTTAAGTGCAAAGAAGTTTTTAAAGTACTTGATAGGTACCTTTGACAATATATTGCTATGGATCATTCCAATCTAAGTTGGCAAAGGGTAGGCAGAGGTGTGAAGCGACGGCATAAAACTTTATCGAATACAGAAAAAGTAGAAGTGATAAAAAAACTGGATGCTGAGATATCAGTGAAAAACTTGTGTGAAATGTTTTGTGTCTTCAATGATACACGATAGTAAGAAACAGAAAGAAAATTTTTTAATGTTTTATGCAGACAGTGACACAAAGAAAGGGATGGCAACCAGGAAAACTATGAAAGAAGGGTCGAGTAATGATTTACATAGTGTGCTAATCCAGTGATTTTGTTTACGCCGAAGTGAAGGACTGAGTATTTCTGGACAAATGTTGATGGAGCAGGCAAAACTGTTTCATGCTGAAATATTCCTTAATGTTGCATGTGATTATTCAACATGATGGCTTCAGAACTTAAGGACGTTATATCCCTCCGCAGAAAAGACTCTGCAGAACCTTGCGAGGTCGAAGATAACGAGTTTAGTATAAGTCGTAGAGCTGATTGGTTTTCACTGATCGTTTGATTAAGGATCAATGAGTGCGGCGAGTAAACAATATTTTCATTATCATTATTCATTAAAGAGCACCAGGCACTGAAAATCGTAAAAATAGCCTGATTTCCACCTTTTTTCCTTAGACGTTGAAATCTTAATTGTAACATGTCTTCAATTCGCCGCAGGGATTCATCCTTCTCTTCTACTATGACATCAAATTCAAGAACCTTAGGTGCATACTAACGTTGCAATTTATTATTTCCCGAACCATGTTTTCACTATTTTAGGCATGGAAATTTTTTCTCTCCGTGGCGCTGCTCATAGTCCCCCCCCCACTCCCGCTAACGTCACCCTCCACCTCCTGGCTCCTTATCTCTCTCGAGCCATTCCAAGGCCAACGACCAACTCGATCGTGGGCCACTCCCATGCCACTTCCACTCCCTCGTTCCCCTCCGTCTCTTCAGTCTTCGTTTAGTCGCAGGTGCATTCGTCTCGTCTATGCTGCGAGCGAATTCGACAGGAAGAGCGAAGAACCCCTCGCAATTGTTTTGCAAGAGAATTGGACTGGACTTAGGGTCCGCGACTTAGGCATAGCTTTAAATTTGACACGCTGCTGCGACTCTCCAATGCGTTTTAGTCGTCACCTACTCAGCACTCACTTTCACAGTGTCCTAGGAGGCTAGATGTTTACCTATCACCGACTTAGTTGCATCTTTCTGTTCGTCATCGATTAGTGCACCCAACTCATTTTAAAAAATAACCTATATGGGTTATTCCACTGTGACCCACATTACATATTGTCCAGTTATTGTACCTTTGTTTAAATATTTTCAATTGTAGCTACATATACCCCCTAATTTTTAAGTATATTTGTGAACTACACATCAAATGTGTTGTTAACATGTTAGCAAAATATCAGTTGTTTTACGCAAAAAGTATACAAATTAATTTCAGTATGTGACCCACATTACTCCAAAAAGACATGCATACATGTAGGTACTTAAAAATATTTTATTTCCTTCATACAGCTTGAGAAGTATGTGTTACATTCCACTTCTGAGTAATTGAATGTTCAATATGTGATTATAAATAGCAACATTCTCACTTTCAATGCACTGCATGTAATTAGAACTTAGCGTGACCCACATTACATATCATGAAACTGACAATACCCCTTATAGTTAATAGTTTCCGGTGGTTATAATTTATCATTTATTTGTTCCTTGAAGTAAAATATCTCATCTGCTCGCTCTGGCCATGGACCAGGCTGGGGTCCAGAGGACCCCAGTATTTTTTTTATTTGCGGCAACTATTGCTAAACGTGAAATATAGGAGCTCACCTCAATGTAAATTCCTTTTCACATTTTAAGAAAATACCTCTGTGTGTGACGCAGTCATTGGCATGCTAGGCACTATATAAAAATATAATAAAAATGATCTGGGGTTAATTGGATCCCAGGGTGTAGCAAATGGTAGTTTTTGAGGCATTGTTTTGTCTTCAATCTAGAAATTTAGTTGTGAAATTTATACAGAAACATTTCAGGTGCAGATGGTGTAGAGTATCAGTATCGTAGTTCTCATACTGGTTTTTCACAATCTCATTTATGTCTTACACTTACACGTTCGAAATCCAATGGAGATTATAGATTTTGATAATTGCAGAGGGGATTCAATGCACATTGTGCAAACCGAAACCCTTATGGAGCTTGAGCCTGAGTAAGATGGGCAATAAACTGACGCCTCGGAGTGTACCACGGAATTTACAACGAGAGTCCCGGGAATTTCCAAGGAAACGAGGATCCTCTAAATTCCGAGAAGGAGCGGAAACGGGAATTTCCCAGAAATAGAGGTTTGCGACTCGCAGCCCGTCTACGTGAACAGCTGTAAAAAAAGAGGATAAGGCACTTATTGTTTGTTCTAGCTCGAGGCATATAGTTTGCCTGCACACTTCACTAGTAAATGGGCGCAACATTAGAATTTTTTTTGTCTTGTTTCAACATCGGGTGTGATGAAGATATTCGTCAGGCATTATTAGCGTTGGAGGAGGAGGCTGAGCAGGAAGTGATGGGAGGCGATTTTTCAGGCAGTGATGTGGATTCCGTTCAGGAGCAATCGGAGACTGATAGTGAGGAAGATGCCGCTGATGCAGACAGAGATAGTGATAGTAACGGAGACCCTATTGAAGAAGAAAGTCAAGCAGCCGCAAAACGACCAAGAGGCAGAAAGACAGCCTACGTGCGAGGAAAAGGCAGTTACTGCCGGCGTAATAAAGAGCCCGAAAGAAGTTTTTACTATGTCCTACCCGATGTTGTCCATCCTAATAGCCGTTTTACGGGAGTGAATTTTATATCGCGAGATAATTTTTCCGCACATACAAGATTCCCTTGAAAATTAGCTACAAAGTCTACTTTCAAATAACTAAAAAAATAGGGTTAATCATTTTCCTGCATCATTTTAAATATTGAGGAGCCTGAAATGTAGCTACGGGGACTGATTCAAAGGAAGGTTCGATTCAGCTTTTGACTCAGGGAAAGGGACAGAAAAACTCGACTCCTAAGTTAATCGTGCAGCAACGCTGACCATGTACAACGAGCACAGGAGTACTCTGTGTACTACCTGCAATTGAGTGAATTATTAACTTTATGCCATGTTTAAATTTAAATTGACCATTATTATTAATTTAGCAAAACAATTTCTACATGCTAACGCTATGCTACGTTACGTTTTCTATGCTAACCGGCGTAAAAAATGTTAATGAACCTTGAAAAAGTAAACAGAAAATTTTAAATTTTAAATACCGTTTCTTTCAAATGTTGTAATAACTGCTTGTTTGGTGAAAACAAAGCTGTTACATTTTTAAATGAATTTCAAAATGTCAAGCATAATATATTTAAAGTATTTCTCTGTACATTTAAAACATTAGCATCAGTAAATAAAATTTGATTTCAGTAATTAACACCAGTTGTGCAATGCTCATTTCTGATCCTCAGGCTGGTCATATATATAGACTTTTTTATTTCAATTTTGACCACCTTTTGTATACTTCTGCATCACTGTACGATGGACCGAAGGATGCTAAGAAACATACATGGCTTTAAACCATGGACCGCAAATGACACATTCAAGTATTCTACCAGCTGATTGGTAGGTTCTTGGACAGTCTCCATTCTGTATCCCTACCTCATAGAAATTGTCTCGCTTTCCCTCCTAAGGATGGCCCGTTATTAGATCCCTCTTCAATTCTTCATATCTTCTACCTCCTCTTATTTCGTCCAGAATTCCTATCCTCCTCCTTCCTCTTCCACGCTTCCCCAGTGTTCTCCCCTCTATCACTCTTTTCAACATGCCCTCTCCTCTCAAAACCTCCTCCATCCATCTCTTCTGCCTTCTCCGAACCTCTCCCACAAGCTTCCTCTCCTCTCCGACCATATCCAATACCTCCTCGTTCGTTTTTCTCGCCATCCAGCTAACCTTCTCCATCCTTCTCCAAACCCACATCTCAAACGCCTCAAGTCTACGCATATCCTCCCTCCGCAATGACCAAGTTTCCGACCCATATAGCGCCACGCTCCATATTAAAGTTTTCTCCAGCCTCTTCTTTACGTCTCTTCTCAGACCCCCCCTCATCAATTCCCTTCTCTTCGAAAATGCTTCTTTAGCAAGCGCGATTTTGCATCTGATGTCCTTACCACTAAACCCATTCGCCTCCAAAAAACTACCCAAATACGTAAACTGCTCGACCTGCTCTATCTTCTGCCCTCCCACCCTTATATTCAGCCCCGCTTTCTTACTTCTAGAAAATCTCATTACTTTCGTTTTCTTGTGATTGATCTTCATCCCATACTTTTCGCACTGCACCTCTAATGCATTCACCATTGACTGTAACCCCTTGGCCGACTGACTAACCAATGCTTGATCATCTGCAAATCTTACTGATTTTATCAGCTCTCCTCCTATCTTTATTCCTACCTCCTCCTCCCACCATGCCTCCCTTACCATTTCTTCTGAATACACGTTAAAAAGCAACGGCGATAGTGGGCACCCTTGCCGCACTCCCCGTCCTATCGTGGCCCATCCCGATTCTCCATTGGCTACCCTAACCTGCGCAGTCTGATTCATATACAAATTTCGAATCAGACGCCTGTCCCTCCAATCGACCCCTAATTTCTTCAACACTCCCATTAATTTCGTTCATTCCACCTGATCAAACGCCTTCTCGAAATCTATGAAGCATGCAAAAACATCCTGCCCATACTCTAGGTTTCTTTCTACTAGCGTCCTCATCACTGCTATAGCGTCTCGCGTTCCCGTCCCTCTCCTAAACCGGAACTGGTCGTCACCCAGGTATTCATTTGCCTTCTTTTCTAGCCTTCTGTTTAGAATCCTCAGAACTACTTTGGCCGCGTGGGATATTAAGCTTTTTGTCCTATAGTCTTCGCACGTCTTTGCCTTACTCTTCTTTGGTATAGGCATTAGTACAGTCTTCGCGAAGTCTTCCGGCCACACTCCATCCTCATAAATCCTACGAATAAGCGCAAAAAGTTTTCCTCTTCCGTTCTTCCCCATGCTCTTTAAAAACTCTGCAGGTATGTCATCTATTCCCACCGCCTTATTCCTCTTCATGTCTCGTAGAGCTCTTTCAATTTCGCTATCTAGGATACTTGGTCCGATGCCATCTCTGTCGATATCGTCTTCCCTTTCTATATCTAACCTATTGGGTCTTATTTCTTTACCATACAGCTCTTCAACATACTCCTTCCACCTCTCCTGGATCTCTCTCGGTTCTACGATCACCTTTCCCGTCTTGTCCGTTATCGTTGTAATTCCCCTTCCCTTATTACCACCCGTCAGTTCCTTTACTTTCCTTTATAATGCATCTGCTCTTCCCTCTTTTTGGTATTTCTCTAACGCGTCGATCTGTTCTCTCCACCAGGCCTCTCTTGCTTTCTTTGTTTCTCTTCTAAGCCTGTTATTAAATTCTCGGTATTTTCTCTTACCTAGTTCTGAGTTTACGCTCTTCCATTTCCTTCTCTCCTCCATCTCCCTGATCATCTCCTTCGTGATCCACGGTTTTCTAATTTTAGTTGCACTCACTACGCCTACCGTTGCTTTCGCCGCTTCTACAATTCCATTTTTCAAACTTCCCCATTCATCTTCCACTGATCTAACTCCATGATCCTCACCCATTATCTCATACACTTTCTCTCGATACTTCTTCTTCATTGCCCCAGTTAATGCCTCCGTATTCCACTTTCGTACCCTCCTTCCCATTCTTATCTTTTTCAGTTTTACCCGACATTTCATGACTAATAAGTTGTGGTCTGTGTCTGCATCAGCTCCTGGATAAGTATGCGAGTTTTTAACACTATTCCTGTATCTGTGACGTACCATTATATAATCTATCTGGAACCTATCTGTGTCTCCCGGCTTCTTCCAAGTGTAACTACGTCTATGATGTGTGAACCATGTATTTGTAATTACTAGGTTATTTCTGCGGCAAAACTCCACAACTTTCTCACCCCAGTCGTTTCTCCTTCCTAGCCCGTAATCGCCCACCTCCCGCCCATCTCTTCCTTCACCCACCACCGCGTTCCAATTCCCCATTACTACCAGGTGCTTACTTCCTGGTATCCTACCAATTATTTCCTCTAGCTGATTGTACACCCCATCTACCCCCTCCTCTTTATGATTAGAGGTAGGCATATAAACCTGGATTATAACTAAATTCGTTGGTTCTGCTTTTAGTTCCACGAATATTATCCTATCACTCACCTGTTCTGCATACACTACTTTTCTACCTAGTTTCCTATTCATTATGAATGCAACCCCGCGCTGACTTTCATTCCATCCACTATAAATTACTCTATAATCGTCACTCCAGTAATCCCAGTCATCCTTCCATCTTACTTCACCCAGACCCATGATGTCTACACCCACCCTCTCCATTTCTTGCTTTATATTCTCTAGCTTCCCTGCCCTCAGCATTGTCCTAACATTCCATGTGCCTATTCTGATGGTTTTGTTCCTCTTCTTTATCTTCTTTTCCTCTGCTGCTGCTACGTCTGAGCAAGGATTTCGTGTGATGACGACCGCAGGGGCCTTGCTCCTACCACTGCCGGGCACGACACCCGGCCCTCTGGGCCGAGTCCCGTAGTTGCCAGGATTCATTATCAATTGAGAACTGTCCATAGTTCCAAGGTTTTTGTTTTAACTGAGATAGTATTCCGTGGCCTATCCCAATAGTGTTTTTTACGTGACACCATCACTTCAGAGGCCGCCCCACTGGGGTCAGACGCCTTTTGCAGCTGCCTCACTGAGGTACAGACGCTGCGCGGACTACCATTCGTCTGTCTCCTAACCTTCGACCAATCTGGTATGGGTGACCCTACCAGGAGCAATGCTCCCGCCAGTGCAGCTCTAGGGGTCATCGGAGCACGCAAGCCCTTCCACCACGACAAGGTTGTAGTCCAAGAGAAGAGCGCAAATGACACAGTATACGAAAAAGATAAAATTGACACACTAGAAAAAATAATAACAAATCAAAGTACGGAATTCTATGAAACGATAGAAAACAGTGAAAACACAGCTATGGCATTTGCAGCCTTTTATAAAAAAAAAGAAAGAGGCACTCCGGGAGTGCCGACAGAAGTGAAAACTTGAAATAACGTGAGCATTTTTGAATGTAGGGAATAATTTCTAATGAAGTGTTTTATTAATCAGTAGAAAGTAGTTTCATGTATATAATAAATTAAATATTCATTTATTGCGCTATTGTACACAATTATTTTACATAAAAATTGTACACTTCAGAATAATCAACTTTCATCCACTATTTCAACAACTCTTTCATCATCACCGCCATCATCATCGGCAATATCTAAAACTGATACAATAGGCTTATGGTAACTAAAGTAAGAAACGAATAATTTTGATTCGAATTTGCTTAAATGTCTTGTAAATACTGCATCAATAGTAGTTTTATATTTCGTTGTGCCAAGATTGCGATAATTAGACATCGTTAAACCAAACTCACTATTTAAAAATTCAATCAATGGTAGATTTTTATCGTCTGCAAAGTTTATGTTTATGTATATATGAATAAGCTACTCAAATTGAACGTATTAAAAGAAATTGAGTTATATTGTACTAACCTTCACTATTCTTGTATCGAGTACACACTCCTGCACGAGTATGGACTATTATATTATCCGACACAATATTTGTAGTAACCCAAATTGAATGAACTAAACCGTATATTAGATATATATAATGTAATATGAATAAAATTATAATATAGTTTATTTGACGGTGACGCGAGTCCAATGGTTTTTACCCATCCACAAGTACTGTGTATATACAGAATATACAATTATACATATATTTAGCTGCAGTGACGGTGACGCGAGTCCAATGGCTTTTACCCATCCACAAAAGTGTATATACAGAATGTACAATTACACATATATTTAGTAGCGGTGATGGTGACGGTGATGCGAGTCCAATGGTTTGTACCCATCCACAAGTACTGTGTATATAGCGAGTATACTGTGCATATACAGAATATACATAATTATACATATATGTTGTAGCGGTGACGGTGACGCGAGTCCAATGTCTTTTACCCATCTACAAAAGTGCTCAACGCGACATAAGAAGTTTGCACTTCAACAATCCATTTAACAGATTCTAGACCGAACAATATTCTATTGATTAATAAAAGATCCTGGTCGGTTCCAGGATAAAAATGACACAGAGCATATGCCAGTTTTTGGCATATTCTAAAATAAGTCACCCTAGGGTGACGAGCCATAGGTCAGTCAGTTTTATTTCCTTGAATTACTGATGCTCAATTTTATTTTTTCAGAATTCTCTCTTTGGACTTTTCATCTATCGAATAAATATAATTTAACGTAGACCATACAAATTTTTGCTCCAGTTCACACTTGCAATGACGTTGTGGTTTATTTTTTTCTCTATTCCATTTCATTTCCGGGCAAACTTTAGATGAAGTTACACTCGTATTGCAAAAATCTTGGAATAAAGGATTTAGGCCGCAGTCACGAGAAGCATTTTACTTCTGTACTGAAAATAAATAGCCCCGGATATTTTACTTGTTAGCGGAAGTGGACTAAATTAAATCCCACTTATAGACATGTTACGTCTGTGTGAGGTGAGTATCAAAGATCGCGGATAGATAAAAAGTGGAAGACTGAATGAATCACTCGTAAACAAAGATTCCCTCGGCCTTCGTCCAAAGGGTCGAGTGATGATGTGTGGCGTAATAAGAGATAAGCACCAGGTGGACTGGCGGTCACTCATTGGTGACTGACTAAATAAGCCACGCCCCATAGAACCCTCAAAGATGCCCCACTCCTCCCAGTAAAGTTACCCAACCCACTGAAACTGAAGCAGCGGCTCTCGGAACTAACCCCAGTGACGGTTGGTCTGGATTTTTTTAATGGTATTGAACGTCCTTAAAGAAAAGGCACGGAATATCTCTGTACACTGTGGCTGATGAAAGACTATCGGCAGATCAGGAAGCTGCAAATGAATTCGTGCATGAGTTCTCTAAGCTGTTGAATTATGAGCAAATGAGTCCAGACCAGGTTTTCAATGCCGACGAAATGGCATTGTTTTGGCGTTGTTTGCCTAAAAAGGCATAAGCTTGTGAAGATGAACAATGAATCCCTCGGCTCAAGGAGTTCAAGGACAGAATGACAGTTTTATGATGTTTGAATGATGCAGGAATGCACAAATTAAAATTATTGGTTATAGGGAAGTCAGAAACCTAGGGGGCCGTTTAAGTATTATGTAAGATGATATATGACATTTTTGACCCCCCCCCTCCCTCTCAGTCTTACGAAAGACGTTATATATTTGTATCTACTCTTCGTCAAATGCTCACTTTCTGCAGTTTCAATTTTCCATAGAAGCCATCATACACCTTTGAGCACTGGATATCGTATAATTATGCAGTGTTGGAGTACCACATTCATTGAGCATGGAGGTGTAATGTAGCTAGCCAGTCAGGCGAAAGAATAGAAGCATTGATTTAGCGGTGAGATTATGGAAAATACCCCATTAACGAGCGGATACTCCATGTCACTGCTTTTCAGAAATGATACAACATTTCAAGACGGACAAAAGTCTTACGTAAATTGGTTCCAAACCCCCCCCCTCCTCCCCCCTCCGCCCCCCCTACGTAAGACAATGTAAGATGATCCCAACCCTCAAAAATTCCTTACATAATACTTGAATGGTCCTTAGAGCTTTTAAAGGTGTGAAAGTGTTTCCTGTAATATATCGTGCCAACAAACGTAGGTGGATGACTAGTGACTTCGCAGTGGATAGGTTTAATAATCATTTCGTTCCAGAATCGCGACATCTCTGCAATAGTATCGGTTAAGTTCCGAAATGCAAAAATTGCTTATACTGGACAATTGTTCCGTACATCGTAAGGCCGAAACTATGTCAAAACATAATGCTTCTGTAATTTTTTTACCACCAAATTGCACCTCCCTCATAGAGCTTCGACATCAAGGAATATTAAGATCACTAAAATGCTAGTATCGATTGAATTACGTGAAGGAGTTCCTTGTAGGTTTAAATTGAGAGAAATCGGCAACAGAAATAATGAAAGCATACAACCTAAAAGATGTGGGCCCTTTCACTTGCATATACATGTGCTTTTTTGTGTGCTTTATACTTCTCGTAATTGGAGTGGGGGGATTCGAAAGGGGGTTGGGAGTTGGGGAAGGAAAAAGGAAGCGGGTGGAGAAGAGTGGGGTGGAGCCAATATCAGGCAGGGAGGTTGGCGGGGGAAGGAGGATTAGCTGGGTTGAGGGTAAAGGGGAAGTGACCTTCACAGGGATAATGGAAACATGAGAGATTAGGGGGGAGTGAAAAGGGAAGAGACAAGTCCTTATCTTTCGTTTCTTCCCTTTCACCCCTCCTCGTGCTTCCAGTGTCCCTCCGAAGTTCACTAACCAATGGGAGTCCTGTACCCTCAACCCAGCTAAGTAGGTAATGCAAAGTATCCATTGTTTTCCTGGTAGTTCTCAAGTTCTAGGGCAAAGTACGTGTGGCAAAGCTTCATGATTTATGATGCAACATTGTGAATGCACATTGTTCATGTGTCAAACTTCGTAATAAAGTTCTTTTTGTAATAAAGTTCTCTTCTTAATAAAGTTCTCTTCGTAATAAAGTTCTTTAAAAACTGGGACCAGGACTAAGATTTGTAATTTCATAATAACAAAAATTTTGTAATATCGTTTCTTTTACCATACGTTTGGATAGCCTTTTGGTCGGGATCATGAAAACTTTGTAATAACGTTGTTTGTAAGAACGAAAGTCTACTCTAATGACTTAAAATATATGAAGATAAACCTAATATAACTTATTGACCCTCAGGTTTTTGGGAAGACTCTACTTTGAAAAAACCCATAAGGCCCTCCATTTTCCATTGGGATCATATTTTGAGCTACTGGAGCTGTGCGAGACCCTCATACCAAAGAGGAAAGAGGAACTTTTTAACAAGAAACAGAGATATGTGGTTGGCCTGGAAAAGCTGAAATTTGCTGCAGAAATGGTTTGTTGTATATTTTTTCTCTCAAATTCTTTCAGTGTTTCCTTTTGTATGTATCATTTTTTTTTAATTGAAATTTTAATTTTTTTGTTAAACAAACTGGTGCCATATTTTATTCCCTAATCTTAATCCTTTTTTTTGTTCTCTCTCTGGGAAGACTTGAATCATGTAGCTGGAGCAGTAAAACTCATGTATGTATTTTTATTTGGACTCAAACGGTCTTGTAATGAGTCTATTAATTCAGTATACAGCAGACCATCTAAAACTGCATATCCAATTAGATGCCTCAAATCTACCGAATATGTGGCTACACAATGTATATTTGGCTTATTTTCAAAGTATATTCACTGTTGTTACATTGGAGGGCTGGAGGCTAGGGAAACATACTTGATAGCTAGTGATATAATGACCTTCGTCACACAGCTGTACCTTGTGACCATGTCATGTCTTTGAAGATCTCGGGCGATTTGCTTAGATGTTCCTGATACGTACGGAATAGTGACGTTTCTTTGAGGTTTAAATTTCGTGTCAGCCATCTCGCAGGTCCTTCTCAGGACCAGCTCCTGGTTCCGTTGTTCATCCTTGTGATTGAATTTGTGGACCTGGTCTTTCTTGTGGCCATTCTGATCCAGCATTTCTATGAGGCATTCCTTCTCGGCTCCAATTGACACATATTCAAGTCTTTCAAAGACATGACATAGTCTCAAGGTACAGCTGCATGAGGAAGATCAGGGTGTCCGCTAACCTGGAAAACCTGGAATACTCAGGGAATTTCAGTCTTCTGGAAAACTCAGGGAATTTGGTGAGTGTTCTGGAAAAATTGGTTTTTGTCACAAATTTGGAGATAAGGTTTCCTTCCCATTATTTAAAGTTGCGTAATGCGTAGAGTTAAGTAGTTGCAGTCCCTACAGTGATGGTGGCAGAAGGCAAGGCGTTCACTGAAGAAATGTGAAGGCTTTTGTGCGGTCTACAATGAACGTAATCCGTAAGAGGTATGTTGTAAGCTGTAGGGGATTTTTTACGACTGCCTCTCTCCAATGGGAGACATAAGCCGTAAGACAAAATTCAAAATCAGAGAGCAGATGGGAAACAGTTGAGTTCTGATATCATGCCCCGACATTGTGGCTTGTGCTTTCATAATGTTTTTTTTCACTTCATGGATAATTTTACCGCATAATTTTTTGAAATTTATTTTTTATAAACTCTCAACGACTTTTTGTAATGCTCTCTTCGTCTCTGCGCCATATCTTTTAATTTTTTAAACCAGATTGAGCGACCTGAGACAAACGTAATGCCAGTATTACCCATTTGGAAACTTGTATAATTTCTTTATTCTTATTTGCTAGTTTTACACCAAGCATTCACATTCAATAAGATTAAATATAATATTTTGCTCGATGAAGCTTTTGCTTAATTTTCATCCTGTTATTTGTTTATTGATGCCATTCTTTCCCGTATATTTCACATCTTGGATATATGACCATGCTCAATTGTATTATCTACCACCCACTTGCGGTGTGGTGAGACACTGCACTGACACCAGTCGTGGTCAAGATGCCCTCTGATTGGCTAGACGTTAGCCGTTAGGATGGGACTTTACAATCTTTCGTTTGACACACGTCTTATTGCATACGTCTATTGTAGACCAGGCATTAGGCTGGTTGCGTGCATGCAGCGTCCGGTAAAAACTAGTCCAAAGTGTTGAATTCTCGCGATGCGGACGCTCACAAAGCAGATGTGTTCAGAAGCAGAAGTGACAAAGGCCGAGATAATGCGATGTTTGAGTGCAGTGGTCAGACATCACTCATTGCGTGATATAGGCAGCCTTGTTGACCTTTTCCCTGTTATTTTCCCAGACAGTGCCATCGCTTCAAAAGTGTAGCTGCAGAAAACTAAACTTACAATTAGCTACAGTATATTATATCGTCTTGCCCCTCATTTTTCCAGGGAACTAAAAGAAATAATTATTAATTGTGATATGTGCTGTTGGATTTGATGAAAGCTTAAACAAAATTAGCCAGAATGAGCAAATGAATATTGTTGTTCGGTTTTGGGACACCAAAAAGAATGAGATCACTACTAAATACCTGACATCAGTTTTCCTAGGAAAAACAGCTGCCAAGAACATTTTTAATGCTTTTGAACAAGATCTTGCTAGAATTGACATGAAAAAAATAGTTCATGTTTCAATTGATGGTCCTAATGTTATTAAGAGATTTTTATTTGATTTAAAAGATAAGCTGAAAAAGGACTGTGATCCAGTTCAAATCGATTTTGGCTTTTGTGGGTTACATGCAGTGCATGTAGCCTTCAAGACTGGGTCTAAGTCATCTGGCTGGAACTTGATTGAATTTCTGAGGGGTTTGTATAACCTTTTCAAACATGTACCTACTCAGTGAGCTGATTTTATCAATATAACTGGATCATTTCTATTCCCGCACAAGGTTTGTGCTATAAGGTGAGTGGAAAATAGGAAGGTCACCACGAAAGCTCTGGATATTTTACCAGACATAAAGAAGTATGAGGATGAAGTAGAAAGAGTTAGGAAGGAGCAAAAGGAAATTAAACCTTAACCCAAGATTGCTATTACAATCCCTGACTGTGACAGTTACCAAACTGTGAAGGTTGCCCTGAAGGACAAACCTTTACCTGCCAAGCTCACATTTTTTGAGTTAATGGCTAATCTAATTGAACCTTTCCTCACAAAATTTCAATCAGACAAACCTCTTGTGCCATTTTTGTATTCATCTCTCCATACATTAGTGAAAACTGTCATGACTCATTTTGTAACTGAAGAAGCTTTCAATAACAGGGCTATTTATAACATAGACCTTGAAGATAAATCAAATATGCTCATGGCAGGGGATATTAATTTGGGTTATGCTACGAAATCCGCTCTCAGAAAATGCTCAGTAAAGCTATCGGACAAAGACATGTAATTTTCCGCAATGATTGTCTTCACTTTATGAGAACCTTCATTCAAATTTTTTGAGACAAATCTCCCCAAGTCTACTCATTTACTAAAAGCATTTTGTGTCTCAGTCCCGAAATTGCCTTGAATGAGTCCATTGCGAGAAAGCGTATGGCATCTGCACTCACGCATATTACTGATTTAAATAGATGACATGGGACTGTTGCTGATGCTCTAGACAAATAATTTAGGCAGCTGATCAACCTAGATGCTGTAAAGAGTGGCCTTAAAGAATACGACAAAGCTGTCGTCTTGATCATTTTTGGATGGAGATGATAGGAGGTCGACCAGGATTTGAGCATTTCAAAATCTTTATGAAACTTGTATGCATCCTATTTCATGGTAATGCTAGTCTTGAGAGGGGAATCTCTGTACATTCTGCATGTCTAGTGGATAATTTGAAGGAGTAATCATGGGTGGCTGTACATTGTGATGCGAATTCCTTTATCTATGTAATAAACTCGGGTGCCAGGTCTCCAAGACCACCAGATTTTGCGATTAAGGCCGCCTCTGGCCTTAACCTACCCAGATAGGCTTCAGTGGCGATGATTGCCAGGATTCGTTAAAGGTGACATGGGACAATTAACAGGACCCCCACATTAGATTCAGTTACTGTATTTATTTGAATGACAATTGAGGAAAAGTTGGCATAACAAAATAGCACATAAATTAATCGGGACTCAATCCCTCTCAATCATATAAAGTAAATTGGCACAAATGATACATAAATGACTAGGGACTCACTCCCTCTCGTTAGCATAATTTTTTCCAGCTGGATACCCAGCTAACTATTCCAAAAATAAAATTTAGTGGCAATTCATAAATGCATTTTTTATAAATATTTGATCATTTACAATTTTCTCTTGCGCGGCCCGTCGGCTCCCCCATTTGGAAAACATGCAGCAGACACGCGATGCAAGCCTAAAAAATGTCCTAAATGCTCAATGTTGTGGCTATATGAGATAAAAATATTATATAAACTATAAATGTTAAAAACAATTGTTATTTGTCCTGTTAAAAGGATGTTTGCAGAGAAATTTACCATTGAGCCCCACTTTCTCTGCATGAAAAATTTTGCCAACTACTCCGACACAATCGATTGAAAACTAACGAGAAAGCAAAATCCTTGTATTTAAAACAAATGTAAAATGGCTGCATGCTTTCCGTAAACATATGATGTCTTACCTTGTAGGAAGGGGTCCTCTCGGAAATATTTCGTACGGACGCAGCACGCCGTCGCTTCACACCTCTGCCTACCCTTTGCCAACTTAGATAGGACATGATCAATGGCAATATATTGTCAAAGGTACCTATCAAGTACTTTAAAAACTTCTTTGCACTTAACAGCCTGAGAATAAGCACACCAGTATGAGATTTAAGCATGGAAAAAGTGCAGGCCATCAAGAAGCATAACAGGGGGAAGTCCATAAACTAAAAGTAACAGCTTATCAGTCAACTGCGAGGACTTTACTGCAATATGCACAGTTGAATCATATAACTTGTTTACATTGTACGTGCAAATCTTTGAAAAATCAAATGTTATTAACATTATACATTAAACAAATTAACGGCAATTAAGAGAAATATTCTCTTTGAGTGTAGAGTCAAAATCTTATAAAACAAAGATTATGTTTAAGATATTTTTATTTGCTGGAAATATGTATGAGGTTGTTTTCGTAGCACTGCCGGACTCATTTACAAAATGCCACCTAACGTCAGTGCCCGAATCAAATGTGTTAAAGTAGTCCAATGTTTAAATGTAAAAATAATGTTCTTAAGTCATTATTCACTCTCTGTTATCTCATATGCAGCCTTTTTTATGCAACAGGACAATTCATTGCATAAAATATTAAGACTCCTGAATTCATATGATACCTGGTATGGCCGTGAGTGTGGGAGTGCTCATATTTGCTGCCAGCGTATTTTCTCAGACTAATATTAAGTATCAAGTTTGTGAAATGTTTGTTTTTCATAATTTACTCCCATATCAGCTTTTAAAAATTATAATCTCATGAGCTTATTGGTATTCAATTTATTTAATTATAATCTCTGAGTCATTTGTTTTAGATTGAAGTCTTAGATTTAGATGCTGTGATATTACCTATGTAGTTTGAGTGCTTAAAACTCAGTGCCACTACTCTTTCCACTTGAAGGCTGTGAATATGCAGAAGGCAGTGGATGAAATGCAGCCAGAGTTGTTAAGGGCCAATGAAGAGTCAAAAATGATGCTGGATGCGATAGAAAAGGAGACATCAGCCCTCGAGAGGGCATCAGCCATTATCAGGGAGGATGAAATAGAGGCCAATGAAAAGGCTAAGGCTGCCCAAGAGTTGAAGGATGATTGTGAAAAAGATCTAGCTCAAGTGATTCCTATACTGGAAGGTATGATCTCCTTAAGATAGAAGTAAGAGTAAGGGGAAAAATGATTTGAAATGACCGGATTGGTTGACTTTTATCTTATACTTTTGCACTTCCCTTTCAAATGCAGACAAAATCCCCATTTACTTCAAATTGAGCTTCTCTCATCCAAACTAAAGTTTCACACAGGGCCCATTATATTTTTGAAAGCAGTCTTGGTCTGTGTAAACTATATGCATAATTAACATTAGTCTGTCAGTAGGTTGGCAGTTGGAATGTTTGAAAGAACTAAAGGACTTGAAGGTTAGACATGAAGCAATCATGAGAGACAATACTCTTGAAGTATGGTGGAACAAAAAAGGGATTCAATAATCTAGAAATCAGGACTTCTTCCAAATGAAGTGCCTTTACAAAAAAAATGAAAATCCATTACTGTTATATCCTTCCGGAAAAATTTTCAAATATGATCCATAGGGACCGACAAAGGTTAGGTTATTTTTTGGTGAAAAGTGGGGTTATTTTTCCCATAAAGTGGTGTTATTTTTTAAATAATGATTTTAAGTAAATGTTATGATAATACAGTAGAAGCCCTATTTAGGGAGAGCTCTCAGGATCTGAAAAATCTCTCGCTAAATGGAACTCACGTTGATACTGAAGATGATTAATAATCACTCCGCAGCCAATTCCTACAACTCTAACATTAATTTAGCCATTATTGTGGCAATTTTTGATGAGTGGCAAAAACATTCTATTGAGATAGCTATTAAAAATCATATTTTCCCGTAAATGACCCCAGTGGTGGCTGGTTGTTGTCCTCGCTAATACCGATTTATTTTACATGTAAATCATAGGGTTTTAAATCATTCTTTGGCCATACCTCACAAATTCGAGCTTCTTGTTATATGCCCTACACGTTATATGGGGCTTCTAACTTATTGCCGTAGTAAAAATAAGATTACAAAAAGTAATATGGCTGAGCATAGCTTATTACTAGGGATGGGAGCTATCCTCTTCAAGATGAACAAATGAAGAAAAACATGTGCTTTTGTCCACGGCTATTTTCTACTGCTTATCTATATGCCCGACGGATTGTGCATGCGTGAATTGCCGCTTTCAGTTCATTTCTTTTGGTAGCCATTCGCTATCAATAGCTGCTATTGTCATTCTAAATCAAATTGACCCATAATCAGACATTGAAAGCTAAGCAGTTGTTATATCTATATATCCATGGTTATAGAGAATTTAGGTTTGAAAGGCTGGTCCACACAGCTGGGGGGGAAAGAAATTCTACAGGAGTAACTACTTTGACGGAGATGTAGATACTTATATCATGTGAACCGTGATCCATTATCGAAGATTTATTTCTAAATTGCATCCCTTAATATTTTATTCATATCCAAGGTTAATCTTTTGATTATTATTTATGTGTGAAAAAGTTTGAGTAAATTTTTCCTCGCAAACATATGAACACCGGAGTCCTCTATTAGGCAAGAAACCGTTAGAGGTAGTTCATCCATGATGGCAATGATCGGCAGTCGGATTATTAACCTACCTATTATTTAGTGAGGCTTCCATGAAATAATAGATTGTGCTGCACCTAAAAAATTTGTAGTGGCTTATGAGTCAAAAATACATAGGAGATAAAAGGTGTGCACATTTAAGAAGCTTCCATCATCATGAAACAAAAATCACTTATCCGAGAGCACTGTTCATGCGTATCTGTGCTGGCAATATGCCTTGTGAATGGAATAGTTTGAGTATCTGTCTAGCTTAACGGCTTCATGGTATTTCCCTCCACCAGTGTTTTGTTTGAAAATGCTGCTTTCTTTACCATGCAAGTGTTATTGTTGAAGTGATAAATTGAGTTAACCTCTAAAATGTGTTTTACTTGTCACAGTTCCCCCTGGTTATGTTATTTTAATTTTTTTTATCGCATTCAATGAGTTCAGTGTTCTCTATTCTTACAAAATTCAATTAAAGAAATACTCGCACACAGATTTGAATCAGGCTGTATTCCCCATGCCTCACTACTTCAGCGCCATCCACAGTCGATTTGGGAACTAATCCTGTTTGCGTAATAACGAAATAATGATGTCTGGTGGTGATGCCTCGACGTCTTTACGTTGTAACATTACATCAAATTTCACATTACATCAAGATTTTTACAATGGCAAACATAGGGTTTTTGTTGGTTCCTTCCTTCAGTTGATGTTATATCAAATTTTATGTTACATCAAGTAACGTTATAACTAGGTTCTACTGTAGTTGCTCTCAAGGCAGCTCTCTCTCAGGTCCATATTTTGACTATATTTTAGTTGCTTTCAAGGGAGTGATAAATTGTGAAGAGGAAAGAAAATAAACTGAAAATAGTTCTAAGTTTTTCTTAATTCATAAATGATATTCTTATTCCACAAAAAGACGCCCAGCAACATCAAGTTTAATGTGTACAAAAATCTAATCTTAACCCTTTGCACTCGCATTTTCTTTTCTGGATTCTAGTAGTCTACTCGGCATTTAATTTTTAAAATTCTGCTCATTTTAAAAATGGCCTCACTGCAATGAAAAACAACGTTTTCTTTTCATATTAACTTATTTATTTGGATTTTTTGACATTTAAAATTATTCTTTACTCTTTACAATCATTTTAATTTCTATAATTTTTCATTGTGTGGTATTTTTTGAAGCATTCACCCACATGAAGGCTAGGATTACATTCACATGTCTCACAGATATAATTTGTCTCTCTTCTTCCTCCTTTGATTTTCCTGTTGGAACAAACAACACAATCTTTATGTTTTTTGTTAGGGTGTGGAATGATTATATGGAGCTTTTTATCTAAACGTTGCTCTAGTTCTGTGGATGATGATCTGCCCCTAGAAGATAGTGCACCTCCTCGGAATTCTCCAACAAGGTCATGTACAAGATTTCTAATAAATTTCACATGAGCTATTGGTTTTTCATTTTTTCTTTTTTGACATTCTTTGTACAAAATGTAAGAATTTACAACACTGATCTCAAGCCCCCAGAAAAACAATTTACACCACCATTTTAGAGTCTTCCTCATGAAACAGTACGTGCTTGTGTAGTGATCCGCTACATCAACTCCCCCCATAAATTTCGTATAGTTTGTCACGACCTTGGGTTTGACAACTTCCTCTTTCCCACCACCACGCACTCTCCTTTCCACAGACTCAGTCTCTGAAGTGTCCCATGTACTGAGCATTGTTACTATTCTCTTGTCTTTCCATGCAAGAAGCATTACGTTTTCATCCCTGTAAGCTACTATCTCTCCTTTCTTTAGCTTTGGATGTTTGATAGCAGGTGGATTGTCTTTCCTATTACCCATTATTGTCCCTGTCAAGTGTGATTTTTCTTTGAGCAATTCTCTAGCAAGAGTGACACTAGTGTAATACCTATCGGTGAAGAGATGATAGCCTTGAGCATTAGGTACAGAGCTCTTCAATCTTTCATGAAGTTCAACACTATTCTGCTGGTAAAAGGGAGATCAGGTCTCACCAAGGTCTCGGATGTTATTCCACCATAATAAGAGACAAATGAGTGGACGTAACCACATTTAGAATCCGCGAGAACATACAAACGAATACCCCATTTCGTTGGCTTTTTAGGATTATACGTGATGAAGCGTACTCTTCCCTTGAAACCAACAACAGCCTCATCAACAGAAATCTCCCTTCCAGGACAGAATCGCTCCCTAAATTTCATTTCAAGATATGACAAAAAGGAGTTTACCTTATCGGTTCTGGTTCTCAAATCTTTACTTGACTTTTTATTGTTTTTCAAGTGTAACATCCAAAATATTTGCAAGAACCTCTCCCTTTTGAAAACAGCTCGAAAAAATGGTATATGAGACTCCAAATCCATGGACCAATAACTCTGCAAGTTCGGGAGATTCACTACACCCATATTTAATATTACAGTCAACTCTCGATTATCCGGCTTCCGATTATCCGGTTTGCGGATTATCCGTGCTGTTTTCTCATCCCTACACCTCAAAGTTTGAAAAATATTCAAATGGTAAAATTAAGTAAATTCTTTGAAAGTTCGATGTATCTAAATAGAGTTGCAAGTTTGTAAATGTCTCTTTTTAGTTTAACTTTTTAATTTAATCACAATATTATGGAAATTGTTTGCTTCGTTTAAGAAAACTCAGCTGCATCTGCTTCCGAAATTATTTTATCCGTTCTTTCCCATTACCCTTTGCCACTGAATATTCTATCTTCCTAAAACGAACAGAATAGTAAATATACAATGGAAATAATTTCAAATAAACTACTTGCAAATAAACTAACTTATATTATACATTAAAATAACTACTTATTGTTCCGTTCTGTTCTTACTTTTCGGCCTGAATAAAAAATACGAAACAGTATCAGTGCTCCCTGGTCATTATTCGCCTTTGAACAGTCATTTGTTTTTACCCAGATACGATTGTGCCAGCTCATTCGTGCGGATATCTCAATAACTTCAAAGTTGCATTCATTACTATAGTGCCGCGACAAAGCTGATGCAAATGGCAGAAAAACGGAAGAAAATTGTCCTTTTCATCACGAAAAACTAGAATTGATTAAAAGAAATGAAAAAGGAGTTACTCCGCTTAAACTGGCAAAAGAATATGATGTGGAGTTACAAACAATTTGCGGTGTAATTAAGAATAAAAGTAAGCTGATGAAGTTCGCTGCAACCTCTGACAGTTACTTGGGACCCTCAAAGCGTAAGACTATGAAACGATCAACCTTTAAAGATTTAGTCTCCGACATGCTTCTTTGGTTCAATCAAAAACGGTATTCATGGTATACTCGTCTCAGGCCCAATGTGCGCACAGCAGACAAAACTTTTTCATGAGTCTCTATGGATAGGCAGGGATTTTAAAGCTTCTTCTGGGTGGTTGACGAGATTCATGCAGCGACATGGAATTCGTGAAATTTCTATTCAGGGAGAGCGATTGAGAGGCAATGTTTCAGCCGCTGATGCTTTTCGTTTGGAGTTCACAAAATACGTAAAGGAAGAAGAGTTGGTACCCGCACAGAAGCTCTGGCGAGTGTTGAAACTTAGCTGGATTACATGCGACAATTTGATTTCGATTATTGCGACGTAAAAAAAGAACTGCATTAAAAGAAAACATGAAGAAATTAAGTAAACAGCAAAAAATAACTTGTTATTTCCGAGATTCACAAAAAAAGAATGTGCTCTATTCTGATATTCACTTCGATAATGATTTTTACATTGACTTCAAATACGCAAGACATGCTATTGTTTTTACTATCGATATGGTCAAGTTAAGCACCCATTATCTTTTATTTCAAGCATTAGATTTAGACACGATTTATTTGATTATAAAATATTAATAAATGCACATTGAAGATTTCATGATATTCGAAATAATCAAACTGGAAAATTAACATTTCGTTATTCACTTGTTTTCTTGGCGTAACACCTGCTGTCAATTGTAATGCGAAATATTTTTAATCCTACTAATGCCGAATCTATATATTATATCACGATATATCAGAGACTCACAATTATAACAATGTTTTTTATTATATAATCACTTCGATGTCATACATTTACTGAAAATAAGCAAGATGTCAGCTTTTATTATATACGTGGTCAAGCCAAGTAAGTACCCATTATGTTGTGTTTCAAGCATTAGAAGATATAAATTTATAAATGTTTACGATATTATTATCTTTCAAAATAATAGAAATATTTAGTATTTCATTAGTTGTCTTGCAGTAACTGCTGCAGTCTGTAATGTGAAATATTTTACATCCTACGAAGTGAAATGTCAATATCACGACCGCATTTTCTATGTTTTTCGGTTATCCGTGTTTTTCGATTATCCGTGCCTCGTCGTGCATCCATTAGCACGGATAATCGAGAGTTGACTGTACACCCAAAAAAGCTTTCATTTCCTCTGTTGTCACATCGTTCCATTTATTCCAAGTAGATCGCTGGGATAGTTCTTTCTGGCTAATTTTATGCCGAGCATACTCATTAGTCTAATCTGTCACATTGTTTATCAACGTCTCAGTGAAAAACAACTGAAAAAAGTCTAATGGTGTGGTGCATCCAGAAGGAACTTGAGGTCCAACACATAACTGACCGGTGGAGAAGGGGAATCTGCTGGGCTCATGGTCTTCCACAGATACAGCTTTCCACTTTCCTTTTTGTTGTTTTTCACTAGAAACATTACTTTCACTGGGTAACAAACCCGGATTCACAATGTTATCATCTGTATTTCCATCACTATCACTTGAATAAACTATAGTGCGTCTTCGTTTTGACTTCACGAATTCAACGTCACTGTCACTGCATTTGCCCAGATCCTTGGGTGAAGCAAGGGAAGTTTTCCTTTTCTTAGTTTCACTCGGACCAGCGATTAGTTCACAATCCTCATTTGCGTGATCAGAGAACTCACTTTCGTCACTGTTATAGTTTTCAATAGAGTCTTCATTTTCGATGTAAAATTCGTCGTCACTAACGTTACCTAATCTCCGTGAGAGAAGAAAGGGTGTTTACCACAAGGAAAATAATACAAGCTATAAATAAATTTACTCATGACAGTTGAACTCTGCTTCAAGAAAATGCCTGTGAAAACATCGTAATATTAGAAACATAACCTAATCTCCGTGAGAGAAGAAAGGGTATTTACTACAAGGAAAAATAATACAAGCTATAAATAAATTGACTCATGACAGTTGAACTCTGCTTCAAGAAAACGCCTGTGAAAACGTCATAATATTAGAAACGTAACCTAATCTCCGTGAGAGAAGAAAGGGTATTTACTACAAGGAAAAATAATACAAGCTATAAATAAATTTACTCATGACAGTTGAACTCTGCTTCAAGAAAACACCTGTGAAAACGTCGTAATATTAGAAACGTAACCTAATATCCGTGAGAGAAGAAAGGTTGTTTACCACAGGAAAAAATGATGCAACCTAAAGAGAGACTGACTGATGACTGTGACTCATGTCGCCCTCGAAGGCTCGGACCCTCGTACTCAAGATGTTGACTATGCAACAGATAAGAAAAGAATAGACAGACTTAGATGAGACAGTGGTGGATAACGCAAGGAAGAAAACGAATTGAAAAAAGGTGTCGGAACTAAGAGCCAATAAACGCTGGAACAGTTGACCGTATCTTTACTTTACGGTCTCGCGAAGTTTTTTCAGAAACAAATCATATACATATATATCTACATCTACATTTGGTAAATTATTACCTTAGTAAAATAAACAGCTGACTGAGCTAACAGTAAAAAGATAAATAAAAACATCACGCGTTGTTGCGTCAAACTGTGTGATGTGCGGTGGCAGCATTGAATGGAGACAGCATTTATTGGTAGATTATGGATCCATATTTTTTATAAATAAAATAGTCCATGTTACTAAATAAAATTATTTTATACTCATCCTTTCACGCTGATGATTACAAGACAAGTTACTGGGAAAAAATAGGCAAAATTCACCTTCCCCTCGCGGTGAAACTCCATGTCGAGTGTGGCTCGACATACGAGCTGGTGCCAATACTAACCGTGTCGAGTCACACTCGACATCCGAGTGCAAAAGGTTAAATTTAATCTTCACAAAATATTTTCATTGACCTTAAATCTCAACTCAGCTATGAAGCCTCCTCCTCATTTACTGGATTCATGATAACAAAACAACTTGAAACCTATGAATGTTCCAACAATTATATGCACTTAAATATGAAGTATTCATTAGAACTCTCCTGCACAAATTGTTCATCCCCCATTTCCAGTCATTGAGCGTGCCCAAAATCGAACATGCATTCAGGTACTGGAGATGATCAATGATTTATGTACAGTCAACTCTCGATTATCCATTCTAATGGATGCACGACGAGGCACGGATAATCGAAAAACACGAATAACCGAAAAACATGGAAAACGTGGTCGTGATATTGACATTTCACTTAGTAGGATGGAAACTATTTCACATAACAGACTGCAGCGGTTGCCGCAAAACAACTAATGAAATACTAAATTGTATTTTTTCGAAATATAATAATATCGTAAACATTTATAAAGTTATAGCTTCTAATGCTTGAAACAAAACATAATGGGTACTTACTTAGCTTGACCACGTAGATAATAAAAGCTGACATTTTGCTTATTTTCGGTAAATGTATGACATTGAAGTGATTATATAATACAGAACATTGTTATAATTGTAAGCCTCTGATATATTGTGATATAATATATAGATTTGGCATTAGTAGGATTAAAAATATTTCGCATTACAATTGACTGCAGGTGTTATGCCAAGAAAACATAAGTGAATAACAAAATGCTAATTTTCCAGTTTGTTTATTTCGAATATCATGAAATCTCCAACATTCATCTATAAATATTTTCTTGTCTAATAAATAGTTTCTAATGCTTGAAACAAAAGATAATGAGAGCTTAACTTGACCATATCGATTGTAAAAAACAATAGCATATCTTGCGTATTTGAATTGGACGTAAAAATCATTACCGAAGTGATTATCAGAATATAGCACATTCTTTTATTGTGAATCTCAGAAATAACAAGTTATTTTTTGCTGTTTACTTGATTTCTTCATGTTTTCTTTTATTGCAGTTTTTATTTCTCTGGCTGAGATTACGTCGCATAATCGAAATAATTTTGTCGCATGTAATCCAGCTAAGTTTCAACACTCACCAGAGCTTCTGTGCGGGTGCCAACTCTTCTTCCTTTACGTATTTTGTGAACTCCAAGCGAAAAGCATCAGCGGCTGAAACATTGCCTCTCAATCGCTCTCCCTGAATAGAAATTTCACGAATTCCATGTCGCTGCATGAGTCTCGTCAACCACCCAGAAGAAGCTTTAAAATCCCTGCCTATCCATAGAGACTCATGAAAAAGTTTTGCCTGCTGTGCACACATGGGGCCTGAGACGGGTATACCAATTGACCGTTTTTGATTGAACCAAAGAAGCATGGAGGAGTCTAAATCTTTAAAGATTGATCGTTTCATATTCTTAAGCTTTGAGGTTCCCAAACCACTGTCCGAGGTTGCAGCGAACTTCATCAGCTTACTTTTATTCCTAATTATATCCCGAAATGTTTGTAATCCCATATCATATTATTCTGCCAGTTAAAGCTGAGTCTCTCCTTTTTCATTTCTTGTAATCAATTCTAGTTTTTTCGCGATGGAAAGGACAATTTTCTTCCGTTTTTCTGCCATTTGCATCAGCTTTGTCGCGGCACTACAGTAAAAAATGCAACTCTGACGTCATTGAGATTTCCACATGAAATGAACTGGCACAATCGTATCTGGGTAAAAATGAATGACTGTTCAACGGCAACAATGACCAGGGAGCACTGATACTGTTTCGTATAAATTAATTCAGGCCAAAAATTTAGAACATATGGAAGAATAAGTAGTTATTTTTAAGTATAATTTAAGTTAGTTTATTTACAGGTACCTAATTAATTTAAAATTATTTCCATTGTATATTTTCTATTCTTTTCGTTTTAGGAAGATAGAATATTCAGTGGCAAAGGGTAATGGGAAAGAACGGATAAAATAATTTCAGAAGCAGATGCGGCTGAGTTTTCATTATTCTTAAACGAAGCAAACAATTTCCATAATATTTTGATTAAATTAAAAAGTTAAACTAAAAAGAGACATTTACAAACTTGCAATTTCATTTACAAATTTGCTATTCTATGGTACATTGAACTTTCAAAGCATTTACTTAATTTTACCATTGGAATATTTATCAAACTTTTAAGTGTAGGGATGAGAAAATAGCACGGATAATCCGCAAACCGGATAATCGGAAGCCAGATAATCGAGAGTTGACTGTATGTACTATTTATTCATACATCTATACTTTTATATTGCTGCTATTTTATACACTGAAAATAAGTCCTGTTTGTGCATTATTGAAAGAACCTGATGTTCCTGGCTAAATCCGAGGTAATTCTTATTTGTATATTGTAATGACGTGTATGATACTTTGATTTGTAAAGTGATACTTGTGATATTTTTTATGTTACTTTATTAATAATGTTGTCGTACCATAAATTGTAGCCCTGAAGATGGTATCAATCATACACCGAAACGTTGGCAAGGAGTTATACAGTAAAACCCCCATACAACGAACACCCATACAGCGAAATTTTAAGGAAAACTCCCTATTTCGAAGTCATTGGCCCGGTCCCGGACCCTTCCAATGGACAATACACGCAAAAAAACCTCCCGTAACGAACCTCTCTAACTACGAAAACTCCGTACATCGAAGTCTTTTCTTGGGCCCAAAACATGAAAAGTGCCCCTCTAGAACGAATTATTGAGAAAAAAAAACGTAGCATTCTTCATTTACAGGTAATTTTTCCATAGACATTTACGTAATGAGCAGGAAGTTGAACCGCAGCGGAGAGTACCGCATCTTAACCCTTCCGCTCCGGGCTTCGAAAATGTTTACATCCGAGACCTACAGAGCAGAGGGCATGAAGGAAACTTGACGCTCTCGCTCGGTGAAGGCTCGTTTACACTTTTATTATGGTGGGAACCAGCAACTCTGATGGTTCCCACAATAAAAAACGTGTAAGGGAAGCCAAAGCTCCGCTCCGCGTTAGCTGAGCCGGGTGATAGTTGGGTGGATGAGTTATGCACCAAGAGGGGAGGGGGAATACCAGTCAGTTCCAGCCGGCCAGACGTAACCCAATACAGATAAATACTCTGAAAAGATCAGATCAGGGAGGCTATTCTCCACTCTCACTCATCTACCCCACCTCTTTTGCGAAGGTGCAGGTGGTGAGGATGGAGCTCAATTTTCCCTTTTTAAATCGTATCAGATTACTTTCCCATATTGGGTTACATTCCCAGGACACCTGAATGGGAGGAGCTCCATGGTTTCAAATTACCTTTCGGTATCCGATTTTATTTTGGGAGAGGCAGTCAGCGATAAATTTTTTCATGCTTATTTTCTTTGTTTTTCCTTCGTGGAATTATATGTTAAAATTTAATCTTTACTTTTCTATTCAAAGTTTTTTTAATGAGTGGAAATATTTTTTTCGCGAATACCAATGGGCTTATTTTTTTTCTTTCCCGCGAAGTCAACGTAATTTCTTTGTTTCCCCATTCTTTCAGCACGCAAACTTCATTTGTTCCTTCATTTGCAAGACCTCCTGTTGATATTATAATTATAAAATAGTCTAAATAATTATTTATAAGACCCACGATCAAAGATCCCCGTTTTCTTGTATTGTTGTGCTTTGAAAAAAGGAGGGGAAAATGTGATCGGCTTATCTACTAATTTCTGTAATCGAATCACCATTTCGCGATCTAAAGACGTACAAATAAATACATTGTAATAAGGCTCGTCGAGAAAGGCTCGTGTTTTAAATGACGAGTGACCACTTGCAGATTATTTTCATTATTGTATAATTATGACATCAACAGGAGGTCTTGCAAATGAAGGAACAAATCAAGTTTGCGTGGTGAAAGAATGGGGAAACAAAGAAATTTTGCGGGAAAGAAAAAAAAATAAGTCCTATGTTATTCGCAAAAGAAGAATATTTCCACTCGTTAAAAAAAACTTTGAATAGAAAAGTAAAAATTAGATTTTAACAGAATTCCAGAAAGGAAAAACAAAGAAAGTAAGCATGAAAAATTTGTCGCCGACGGGAATCGAACATGGTCCCTCTGCACCGCAGCCCCGTACGCTAATCAATGGACCACACCCTTGATGCCGTAGGCTGATAAATAGGGATTTTATAACATCTATATATGTTTAAACGCCTTTTTTGTTAAATATTGGATTTATACGCCCATATGTGGAGTGATTCGTGAAAAGCATTCGGAGTTCTATATGCATACGAATTTTCATCGAGATCTGCGACCCGTTTATCGGACACACCCCTCGTTAGGAGGGCGAAGTATTCAAAACTTCATTGGTTGGTGTTCAACCAATGAGAGCCAATTTTATCTACTCTGTCCCCATCCCAAAGGAAAATCTGGAGTAACCTCTCTTCTCTATCCAAATATTGCTATTGCCGTCTTAACCTTGATGGATGTGGTCTGTTAACCGGCAAGTTTGCTCGAGATCGCCCTAATATTTGCTCGATTGCTTGAGGATACCTTTTTTCCCAGAAATCGCAGCCGAAAATGAGGGTGCGCCTCTGACACGAATTTTTTATCTGCCAGCCTTCGATCCTCGGTCACGATATGAGCGGTGGGCTGCAGAGAAATAACGCGCAGTGATTCGTCCTAAGATAAGTTCAGAATCTGAAATGGCAGTACATACTGTCAGAAGACAGAACGTTCTCGGCCGACATTTTACCACAGAATGAGAAGAACGGCACAAGAAATATTTAATATCTGGGATTGGTGGCGAGCGGCACCTATGCCACTCACGTCTATCATGGCTGGGTTCGAGTGCGGTCCATGTCAAACATTAGGAACATAAAACTCATCGTTGCCACTCTATCGCTTGCCTACCACCGCTCGTATCGTGGCCGCGGCTCGCGCTGCTCGTATCGTGCCCGAGGCAAGTCCCTCGAGAGCTGAGTGACCTTGGTGCTTAGCGTGAGTCATCAAGGGGAGGGTATCATTCGCTCGCTTGTTTACGGGGGATGCAGTTGCCTAATAACTTTAAAAACTTGTTGTTTGACAAGGCAAGCGTGTGGGGTGCAATTGGGGGACAGCGATTGGCCGCGCGACAAGTGCAAGCACTGGAATTTTCCACCCCCCTAACTTTCTCATTTTCTGTCACCAGACAACTTTGAGTGACTGTATGCACCTGCCTTAAGCTCAACTGAGAGAATTCTGTGACTATTAACATTTGTGCATGCGTCAATATAGGTCAGTGTTGTTCCAAAATGAACGAGGGCAAAAAGTTGTGGTCTTTCACGGTAGTTGAAAAAATTAAAGCGCTTTAAGTCATCAAAGACGCTAAGGATGTAGGAAACCGCGCTGCCGGACTAAGGCATGATGTGCCGGAATCGTGCATTAGAAGATGGAGGAAGGATAAGGTTGCACTATTCATACCAATAGGGACAGAAGGTCTTTTCGGGGAAAATCTACGAGCTGTGACAGGACATGCGCGCGCGCGTGCCACCGTACTGCGACGCCCGTCTCACTAGTAAGTCAGCCGTTTTTATGTATGTACCTAAATCATGATTTTTTTTATTTTGTCATTCATTGAAGATTTTTGTTGGACCATATTGAAATATTAACTGCTTTAAATTCCATAGACAGTTATGATTTCTTTCAAAGTTTGACTTTTTTCAAGTTTTGATGTCGTATCTACGCCTTATCGTTCGTTTTTTACGCGGCTGACGCTGGGGTATTTTGAATTTAACGTGTTTGCATTCCCACTCGTCATCGTTTACAGCAAAATATAATTTGTAAAAGTTAACCACGTTTTAAAAGGCGACTTACAGCGACTATGACTTGTGCATTAGGAAAATGGTGGGGGGATTCGGATTTATAAATCAGAGCTCGGTGCGACTGTCCGCATTTACCAACTAAACAGGAATTGTAGCGAGGTCGGATTTGTTTTGCTTTAATGAATATCAATTACTCCACACATTCCAAAGGACAATAAACAATGTAAGCATTGTAGGGCCTAGGCTACAAGTGAAAACTTGCCTCCGAGGTCCATACATGCCTATGGAAAATGCCGCGTAAATTATAAGAGAATATCGCTAGCGGCTTTGATAATGGCCGAAAATTCGAAGTTAGTCCCGCAACACCTCGCAATAGGAAAAAAAAGCCCCAAATTTTTTTCTTCAACTTCGACGCATAAAAAGAGGGGTGCGACTCTTACACGCGTTAACGGCATCGTCAATGCATTATCATCTGAGATTGCCTTTGTGACCTCAATGCATTGCCGACTGCCAAGTTTTTACTCGTGGTAACTAACTCACCCCACCTATATTCCATCGTCGTTTATCGATATCTAGTATATTCTGGTCACGAACATAGATATTTACCGGTATTTCAATGGGATTCCAACAGTGCGTTTCATTTCGGAAGTATAAATGGGAATATGTGCTCTTTCAAGCAAAATTGCTGCATAAAACTGCCATTTGATATTGACTTAAATTATTGCACTCTAAGAATAATATAGACTAGATACTCAGAAAAATTATGGAGCACTTTAAATATACCTAATCCTTAGGCATTAATTTTGGCGCTCCTTTACTTTCAGACCGTAACTAAAGAAAGCGATGAGGCGTAGAGCAGAATCGACGAAAAAAACAATAATTTCAATTAGAAATACGCAGATTGAAAATAACACGGTGATAGCCACGGTATTTGATGGTAAATAATAAAAATTGTTTATCATCACTCTTGGAAAGGTTTTAATGGTGAATAAAGCAAGATTGAGATATTTACTCGACTTGCATCGTAAAGCACGCGGAACACTTGGATGCCCCTTTGGAGACGCAACCCGCACACCACCTCCATACATCGAAAACCCCCTACATCGAAGTAATTTTTCTGGTCCCAACAAATTCGTTGTATGGGGGTTTTACTGTAGTTTGTAAATTTTTGACCTACCCTCGAGATACAAATCCTACATTCGATGAAGAGGTCGATAATACAATACTTCAGTTATTATCATAACATTACACAGTTTGGTCAGGTTCTGTTCTCAGATAAAGGTATTTAAATTCATCTTAGGAATACTACTTTTACGTACATACATATATTTTTTAAGGATATGGGTGTAGGTCAACTGACCCCTCTTCATGATTTGAGATTAAATCACCCCCAAAAAAATTATATATATGTATGTTATGTTCTATGGTGAATAAATCTATCAATCTTTCATATAATGAAATATATGTACAACATGCAAGTTAATAAGGATTTATTAAAAATATCAATTTTTGAGAGGCCTTTCCTTTCTCCTGAATCTGAATTAGTATCCTCTCTGACCACCTGTAAGTTAGAATTGTCATTCCATTCTGTTCAAATAAAAATAATAGGTGCAGTAAAATCATTGAATACTCTAAAACCTGCTGACATAACCCTGGTAAAATCAATGAAAAATCCTCCGGAAGCGGTGAAGTTGGTGATGGCTGCTGTTTGTGTCATGCTCGACATAAAACCGGACCGGCTGAACGAAGACTCCTCAGGCAAAAAGGTAAAACTCCTCGTTCAGTCCTTTATTTTGCCTATAGCTTTGCTGACTGAAGTGAGCATGGAAAAAACATTTGCTATTCATTTCAGGTTACAGATTATTGGGGACCTAGCAAAAAAATTTTGAGTGACATGTCCTTTTTGCAAAAGTTGAAAGATTACGACAAGCACAACATACCACCAGAAATCATGGTGAAGATAAGGAAGGATTACATTAAACACCCAGTATTTAAGCCTAAGAAAGTGAAGAAAGCCTCTAGAGCTGCAGAAGGTCTGTGCAAGTGGGTCCTAGCTATGTCTAATTTTGACGAAGTTGAAAAGGTTTGTAGAAACTCAATCCTCTCTTTGTTAAAATGAAGCGTTGAATCTTGAAAATTTCATACTATGTAGTTAATAATTGTGCCTGCCTTAAATATGCAGTTACCTGTATTTTGATGCAAGGCATATTTCTTTTTAATTGAAACTCCACTTTCCAAAAGTACTTTGTGATGTTTGATTGAAATGTATGCCCTTCATTTGTGTGAACAGATTTTGTCCCAAATAGTTGCATAACAACTCAGGTATATTTTCTATATTTTCATTTTAAAAATTCTGCTAATGGCTATGAAAGTTTTCTCCTTGATATGATTTCTTTGGACCTTTTTTTTAAAATATGTACTTTGGAATTTCGAATCCAAACATGTACTCTACCATTGGAGGTACACCAATCTGTAAAAATGAAGACCATAGTCTTTTTTTTCAGAAAAATTGAAACTTTTTAAATTAGTCCAATGTGATGCAGTGTTTGCGTGCATGGGTTATTAATTAAAATCTATTGTGTATGGTAAATTGTATTTCTATAATATTCAATTAGAGTTACCAGCACCAAAATTTGCTTATTTTGATAATTGTCGTTTGTTGAGCATTTTTTTGCCGAAAATATTTTATGCTCAACATGATGCCCATGTTGATGCCACCTGGAGTTCAGATTCTCCATCTTCAACTCCTACATTTTGATATACAAGTCTCTCATTAAAACTTATGGAGTTGGAGAACCTGAACCATTAGGTGACCTGAAAATAATTAATTTACTAGATTTTCCTTGACTTTTTTGAGGTACACATTTTTATCTTTATCAGATTGCAGCTCCTAAAAGGGAGAAATTTGAAGTAGCAGACAGGGAGTATCAGGAGACAAAGAGTGCTTTGGAGGAGAAGAGAGCAAGGATCCATGCCCTGGAGAGCAAAATTTCTGAGCTGAAGAGTTCCTTGGAGGCCACAGATGAACACAAGAAGAATCTTGAAGAGGCATGCAGACTGAGCATGCAGAGGCTTCGACGAGCGGAAAGGCTGTTAGGTGTGTGCTATAGTTGTTGCATTGTGTGATTTTTTATGCTTGTCATGTCCAGTGTTATTTGCAATATGTTTTGGTAGATGAAGTTTGTCATTCCTTTGTTTTTAATGCCAGTGCCACTCATGCATTCTTGTTCTGCACTATGTAAGTAAAACTCAGTCTCAAATATAAACGCTGCACAAGGTCTGACGTGACCCTTTATGAAGTGCACTCTTGGCCAATTCCTTGATCAAGCATATTGAATCTAAGGTCAAGTTAATTCAATACTCCCTCTGGTTATGGGCCCAGACTGGTCGTTGAGTTACGATAGGTAAATTGTTGATAGTAAAGAAGTAATAGCCAAATTTGAACACGAAAGGAGCCAGCACGTTATGTTGTTTCCCGACGAATTAAACTACTACCCATGGTGGAAGCGTATTGAGACCAAATTAATTGACAGTTATTGTTGGAGTGCGATCAACCCTGGATTTGGAGCATTGGTGCATGAAAATCTGGACGAAGAAGAGGCCATCACAAGTTTGAACCTGAAGCAGGTTCTCGTAAACTGCGAGGCGAGGGGAATACTCTTTGATGAACTTCACAGCTCAACTATATATGATGTTGACAAGTTTAAAATAGGTAAGAAAGTGTGGGATACACTTGAGAGCATGCTCAGTGACTTTGGGATTATGCACACACTGATTTTTCTCAAGGAAATGGTGCGGTTGGACGAGAAAAGTGATATGCCTATTCAAGGTTACATTAGCCGCATGCACGAACTATTACAAAAAGTGAGGAAGGGTGGTTTCCCAGTGAGTGACGCTTGTTTTGCGGGCTTCCTGTTACTCGGGTTACCACTTGACGAGTATGACTGTTCATAAGGACGTTTGAGGAAGATGCCTTCATGCTGACATCCCAGAACATAAAGGGTAAGCTCTTGCTGCCAGAGGCGTAGTGAGGGGGCAGCGGGGGCGGTCCACCCCAGGCCCCACCTTCAGCATAGGTCCCCAAATTTTAGTTTTTCCTGTTTTTACCAGACCCATAAAAACTTAGGTTTGTATGAATAATTGGTTGTCTGAGCTGTCTATTGAACTACATCGTAAATTTGGTTATAAATGAATTGATGAGCAAAGAAACAAAGTATGAACACCGACTTCAGAAGGTTCTAGTCCCAGCGTTCAGCAATAACATAAGCCCCGATGAGTAGAGCAAGAGAAGAGGGCAGGGCGAAGCAGGCCATGTAGATTTGCAGACGCAGAATCAGCTGTTCGCCACTCATCACCCACCCTACCCTCCAGCCAATGTTAGTCAACTCTCTATGCAATGAACGCAATGTCTTTTATTCCTCAATTTTCCAATATTCACTCACATACATTTTTACTATACATTTTATATGAGCGAAATGTGGGAATTTTCTAATCACAATGTGTAATACGCATTCGACTCTTTGAGAAAGGCAATCCTTGCTATTATCTGCCACTCCATTCAGTGTCCAAAAGAACATTGTGCAAAGAAATGCTGCCTACCTATGACTTGTGCAAAGAAATGCTGTCTACGTATGACTTTCCCCTACACTCACGTGCCCCTTTCCCTATGGTTTCCAAATATAATGGTCTATTTGTAGCTGTATAACATCCATTTGTTTCTTCGTTTCCTGCACTTATGGTACCACATTATATGTGAGGTAAATGTTGCCCAGAAATACTTACAGATTGAAGGGATTAGTTTCGAAAAGTATGTGTTAAAGCTGAGAAGATTTAATATCTTTTTAGAAGAAATTCGGGAAGAACTGGTTAACAATTCTTTAGAATATGAAACTACAACTTGTACTAAAATGGACATAGTTATTGAAAGCAGGAGATGCAAGCGTGTTTAAAAAATGATGCCAGGAGAAAAGGCCAAAGACAAAGGCTTGACTCCACAGCAGGAAGTGAAGCGTTCTATGTTTGAATGCATTGATAAAATTCTTGTAGAGCTAAAAACTAGATCAACCTCAATGGAATATGTTTACTAACAGTTTGCTGCTGTACATCCAATGAATCTTATAAAAGGAAGTGATGACCCACTCCCCCTTCTAGTTCAGCTACTTACAAAAACATTTGATGATTTTGAGAAGGAAGAAATGGTGCCAGAAATAATGAGGCTTCGAAGGCATCTACAGGCTTCAAAGATTTCAAAACACGATGCAGTGTCGTGATCCGCTTTAAATATGCTGCAGTTTATTATCAAAATGTATTTTTAAACGTCGTTACCAAATATCTGTGAAACCCTAAAACTATTTTTGACTGTAAATGTGTCTGTCTCTTCATGTGAAAGAAGCTTTTCTAAACCTTAATTAATTAAGGAGGTTCCACCGCGACTGTGTGAGTCAAAACAAATACTAAATTCCACATTTTTGATATTTTGTAAAAAAAATCATGCTTTTACTGATACAATTCGTTGCCTATAGAAACCCAAAAGTAAGGTACAAAATATGCAGATTATTCCACGAATGTATTTTAAATTACCACTTTTTCTAGCCATAGGAGCTGACTGCAGCGCCATTTCCTACGAATTACCGCATTTTGACTTCAATTATGGCATTAATTCTTAAATAACTAGAAAGATAAGGTGGTAAGATGCCTATATTTTATATTTATTACATTTCTCTGGATTGTTTCCTTCTTAGAGATAGTTTTCCACGAAAATGGCATTTGTATATTACGGAAAAATACTATTTTTCCCCGTGTTTCTCTCATTTCCCCATTGAACACCATGTAATTTCAAGTTCAATTATAGAATAAAATAGCATGGAAAGGTATTATTTTGTTGTTCATATCAGATAGAGGACAAGTTTTTCTACAAGTAGACGGAATATGAATAAAATGACATTTAAGTCATTTTACGGTGGAACCACCTTAAAAGCTATCTTTGCTCAACAACGAGCCAATCCCGCCTGACAAGCCTAGCCTTAATATCAATAGAGGACGCCGTTGCTAAGAGAGTAAATTTTGATGATGTAATAAAATAGTTTGCTGAGGTAAAAGCTCACAAAAAGAATTATAATTCTTACTACTGTACTTTTTAACCCTTATCCACGGTGCATAACATATAAGTACCTTTAAATGTTTCTGATCACTGCCGTGTGTACCATTTTCTTCTCTCTGGGTTTCACTGCGTCTTCCCTACACTCACAGCAGGCGCCTTTGTTCCAGAGCAAATCTGTTGACGTGGTAGGAAGCTGATGCCTCAGCACAATTTGTCCCTCGAGCAGATGGTAAATATTTTCTCTGAGTCCAAATGAAGGCCAGCAGATAGTATATGTGTATGGAAAGAAGTAGAATTGGTTAAGTGTTGATAGCAAAAAAAATATCCTGTGCGATATTTTTTTCTAGCTGGTTCTACCAAAGCATCTCAGTCCCAGTCGTCAGAGAGCTACGAAAGTGTTCGTTGCTTCATAAGAGAAGCAGAAAAAATAGTTTTTGATTCCCCGTTATAAATGTGCTCCAAACGTAAACTGACGGAGATAGAAATTGAAGGAGAGTTGATAGTGAAAGTGATTTGGATTCTTATGAAGATCCAAGTGCTGGTGTGGAGAGTGAGGATGACGATTTGCAAGAGGAAATTCCGGGAGAGGTATCCATTGATAATTCATCTTGGGGATCTCCAGGGGATTGGGAACATGCTAGTGCGTATATCTAAAGCATTTACTGCCCGTAGAAAAGGAGTGCATTTTGATGAAGCTAAAAATATCAGCAGTGAGTCAACCCCTTTGTCAGTTTTTTACTATATTTTGCAGAAGTGATCCCACTATTGGTGGACCAAACTAATCTATATTATCAGCAAAGTTGCAGTGATGTAGATGAAGGCTCTTCACCTCGACCTGATGTTAGTCTACATGAGATGTATTTGTTCTTGGTGATTATTTTACAAATGGGGCACTGCACTAGAGACACGCTGAGAGACTAATGAACTACTCTTGAACAGTTCCATACTCCCTTCTTTAGCACTGTAATGGGACGCGATCGCTTTCTCCACATTTTGCGATTCCTTCATTTTACTGACAACACTGAGGCACCTGATAAAAATGATGAACATTGTGACAGGTTATGGAAAATTAGAACACTTTTTGAAAAGCTCAATGACAACTTTGTGAAGTACAATTTCCCCAGCGAGCACTTGTACTCGTACTTACTTTGCACCCTTACTTTCAAAGGAAGGGTGATATTCAAGCAATACATCCCAAAAAAACACAAACGTTTCGGCATAAAAATTTACAAACTTTGTGACTCAACAGGGTATATGATATGAAGGCATATTTAGGCAAAGATAAAAAGACTTCAACACAAGACATTACAGCAACTCAATTGAACCACTGTTAGACAATTGACTAGGAGAATTGAAGGAGTTGGTTATAAACTATCCATGGACAATTTTTTCTCATCTTCAGCTCTTTTTGATGACCTCAAAACAAGTAAAATATTTTGCTGTGGAACTGTGAGACATAACCGTAAAGGATTGCCTCGAAACATTGACCGTAAGTCACTAAAATTGAAACGGGGTGACATTCGTACAATGGCACAAGGTGACTTGACAACAGTGGTATGGAAAGACAAAAGGGAAGTGTACATGCTCTCAAATATTCACAATCCACCAATAGAGGGTAACTTCTGTGATAATCATGGGAATGCTATCTGTCCAGCTATTGTAGAGGACTATAACCGCCACATGGGATACGCTGACAAAGGCAATTGGGTGGCAAACAGTTATTCCATCAGTCGTCATACTTGGAAATGTACCAAAAAGCTGTTTTTCCACCTAGTTGATCTTACCATCATAAATAGTTGGATACTTCTATCTTCATGTGGTGCCGATTTTTCACGTCGCCAATTCTGTCTTGAACTCATTAGAAACCTTGTGGAAAATGGGTCATCTGCTCTTCCAAGTCGAATGGCCATGGGTAGACGATCTAATAGTAGCGTGAAACATGTGGTTTATTTGGAAGTGAAAGACAGGATGCACTGGCCAGTGAAAGGCAGACAGACGTGTATGTTCTTCGACAGGGGTTGACTCCAGAACAACATTCAGGTGTAGTAAATGTGACGTTGGACTCCGCATTGTCTTCTGTTTTGAGACCTACCATACTAATACCAGAATTTAGAATAGCAAACAATAGTTTATGTATTTTGGAACGTCAGGAGGAACTACGCTAAAAAAGATGTGAGTAAATAATAAATTATTATTTTTTTTCTAACGTTTTCATTCCTTCTCGCACCCAAAAATTTATTTACAATTTCTAATTATCATGTAAAGACAAAAATACAGGTTCTTCAATGTTTTCACATAAACATACTTATTGTTCTATGAAAATTCGATCATTATTTCATGGGATACTGAGCTTTTAAGAATGTGAGCAACTTTTTTTAAATGCCTCAAATTTAAATCTTGCAGCCTACATAGGTATTTAAATCCGGCGGATAAAGGTTAAATCTTTAACTTTTGGGTTTGATTTCTATCGTAAATAAAAGAAATATGTAAATGTTCTTATGTTCAAAATCATAAATCTCTGAAAGTTCTGCACCAATTGATTTGAAACTTTGACACAACATTGCATTCAAATGGGCGCGTGTTTTTAATGTACCTATATTATATAGATTATATATGTATAAAAATGTCACATCTGTGCAAGGTAAAAACATGCTTTTTTTGAAAAACAGGACCATCTGTTGAAAGTAACAGTAACACATGCAATACTTAACATTGCTAATGCCGGACAGCGTGCTTCTTGACAGCTGCTGTCACAGGAGGAATTGGTAAAACATTCCTAATTAGATTGATTCTGGCAGCAATTTGATCCCAAAATGATATAGTCTTAGCTCTGATGTCATTCGGAATAGTTGCGACATTGTTACCGGGTGGAAGAACTGCTCATTATGCTTTGAAATTGCCATTGAACATGCAATTCGTTGAAACTCTTACATGCAATATTTCCAAAGCATCTGGCATGGAAAAAGTTTTGCAGAAATTCAAACTTATTGTTTGGGATGAATGCACAATGGCCCACGAATAATCGCTCAAGGCTCTTGATCAATCATTGCAATATTTGCGTGGAAACACCAGACCATTTGGGAACACATTAATGATGCTTGCAGGAGATTTCGGGCAAACATTACCTGTAATTCCTCGATCGGCACCAGCGGACGAAATTAATGATTGCCTGAAATACTCTGCTTTGTGGCAACACATTAAGATGTTGAAATTAACTACAATTATGCGTGTCCTGCTGCAAAATGATCGGTCAGCTGAGTTATTCTCACATTAATTGCTGGAAATTTGGAGCGGAAAGGTGCCGGTTGATTTGACCTCAGAACGAATTTCATTGCCTCATAACTTCTGCAATTTAGTGACGTCAAAAGAAGAAATGGTTGAAAAAGTATTTCCCAATATTCAAACCATTTATAAGAATCTTGATTGGCTGAGTGAACAAGCTATTCTTGCCGCCAAGAACAAAGACATCTGCAAACTTAACAATATTATTCAGTCTAATACTCAAAGCAAGGCAGTACATACAAGTCCATCGACACTGTTGTGGAAGCAGATGAAGTGGTTAATTATCCAACAGAATATTTGAATTCACTCAATCTGCCAGGGATGCCACTGCACGTACTGCAATTGAAAATCGGCGTGCCAATTATCATGTTGCGAAATATCAACCAGGCAAAGCTATGCAACGGCACGTGGCTTGCAGTAAAAAAAATTAATGAGCAACGTCGTAGAAGCAACAATCTTGGGAGGACCTTTCAAAGGTGAAGATGTCCTCATTCCTCGCATTCCTATGATTCCAACGGATATGTCATTTCAATTTAAGAGATTGAAATTCCCAATTTGATTGGCTTTTGCAATCACCATAAACAAAGCTCAGGGCCAATCTTTAGAATTGTGCGGTTTAGATTTAGACACGGATTGCTTCTCACATGAACAATTATTCTTCAACCAGCTCTCGAAGGGTGAGGTTGTGTCTACTGAGCGCTCCTGAAACCGGTTTCCTCTCTGACCGGCGGCGATCACCTATTTGACTCCTCTGACCGGCAGCGGCACCGTACACCTAGATTTGTGCAGCAGTGAATTTAGTGTTTTATTTTTGAAATCGTATTTTGCGAAGTAGTGCTGTGAAGTGAAGTAGTGTTATTTTTGAAATCGCATTTTGTGAAGTAGTGCTGTGTAGTGAAGTAGTGTTGTGAAGCAGCCTGGTCCTGTAGCCGACGGTGTAACGGATAAGTAGTCGCTGACCATCTTATTTTCTTAAATTCTTTTTTCCTTTATTCAAGTGTATTACTAATTTGTAGTGCTTGCTTAGTTATAATTTGTCTTGCTTCAGTGGTTAAGTATTGTTATAGAACTTAAAATTATTAGTAGTTCCAAAGTATTAGTATTGACTCTTAATAATTATTTGATCCTATACGTGCGTGCGTGTTCTAGCAACTGATCCATTGCATTTTTGCTCTTTATCCGTCTAACTACTTTGCTAGAAAGTACTTCTTACGCAACCTTGCGTATCGTACTTGATTCGCTTATACCCGCCTTATATATTTAGAGGACTTAGTGTAAATTCAAATCGTATTAAGTGCTAAAGCCTGTAGAATAGTATGGCTGGCCCTAGTTCCTCTGTAGCGAGCCTCAAGAGCAAGGTGAAGAGCGACCTCCTCGAGGCACGTGTCGCCGAACTGGAGAGGTTAGTAACGGAGATACTCGCCCGGGTTACGGGTTGTGGGAGGGTTTCGGGCCCCGGTGGTTGTAGCGTTTCTTCCAGGACCTTGCACAGCACCAAGGTGGTGTCCCGGGCATGCTCGGGTGCGAAAGCAAGTGCGGCGGCCTTGGGGAAGACGGTGCAATCTTCGGGTCTGGGGATGACTCACAGCCTGAGGCCCGAGTGGGTGGTTGTGCCCCAAGGGCGGGGGGCGGTGGCTCGACCGAGACGGGGAGTGGGGGATGCGGAGGCTAATCCCATCCCCGTTCGCAACAGCTTCGCGGTTTTGTCGGAGGACAATTCTGGGGAGCCAGTTAGCGAGGTCGTGAACGAACCCCCCGTTGCAAGGGACTCAACTTCGAACGGCAGCCGGGCTGGGAGGGCAGGAATAGTATTGTTAGGGAGTTCGAACGTCCGGCGGATTTTCCCCCAGTTGGAGAAGAGGGCAAGGAGAGAAGGAGCGGACCAACGGGTCACCTCCTGGTGTACACCAGGGGGAATCGTACCCAATTCTACGGCGGTGGTAAAAGCGGCGGTGAAGTACACGGGCTGCTCTAGACTGCGGGTGGTGGCCCATGTTGGCACCAATGATGCTTCCGAGCGTAGAGCCGATGAGATCTTGGATTCCTTTAGGGATCTAAACTCGGAGGTGGAACGCGTTCGGAGGGGCACTGGTGTCGATCTGCGACTATCCATCTGCAGCATTGTTCCACGGACTGACTGCGGCCCTCGAGTTTGGGACAGGATTGCCTGGATCAACAAGAGGCTGTGGAAATTCTGTGCGAGCATTGGGGCAGAGTTCGTGGATCTTCGGCCGGTGCTTAGATCATGCCGGGCTCCCCTCAACTCGTCTGGGGTGCATTATTCCAAAGAGGCGTCTGAACGGGTGGCTCGTAGGATTTTTGAGCACTGTAGATATTTTTTAGACTAGAGGATAGGTCATATAGTGGGATTTTTAAATATTTAACCAAACGCAGCCTCCGAGGAAATCCGCATTGCGAAAATGTTCACACGCAAGTAAACTTAGGAGCGCTAAAGCCGGTAAATAGTGGCAATTTTCCCAAAACTCGTACTCCAGTGAAAGAAATGATATCAAATGTAAAAAGCACTTCCAGTGAAATTCGCCCACCTAATACCCATAAGCGTGGAAAAGAACCAACCGACACTCAATCGACAAAATATGACATTAACTTTATTGTAGTTAATTGCCGTAGCGTTAAAAACAAGCGCGCTGAAATCGAGCATATATTTCAGGACGCAGACGTGGTCATAGGAACGGAGAGCTGGCTTACTGAGGATTTAAGCGACAGCGAAGTTTTTCCTCCAGGATATAAAATCTACAGATGCGATCGAAGCGATAGGGCAGGTGGCGGAGTTTTTCTAGCAGTTAAATCACATTTACACAGCACCGCCCACGAAATAACTGACAATGAAATAGAAAGCGTGTGGTGTACAATTAAACAACGAAACAAAAGGAGTATACATGTTTGCTCTTTCTATAGACCTCCAAACTCCAAAATTGATGTTATTTACCAATTAGATAATCAAATATCCGCATTTACTGTGAGAGACAGTAAAAGTGTAATAATTATTGGGGGAGATTTTAATCTGCCATATATAAATTGGGATTCTTACACTGTAAAACCGAATTCTAGGAAAAGGGAAATCAGCGAGATCTTACTCAACACACTTGCTAATCACTCACTTTCCCAAGTAGTTGACAAGCCTACGAGAGGAAATAAAATATTAGACCTTTTTGCAGTAAGCCATCCTAAGTTGATAAAACAGCTCGATATTATTGACGGCATAAGTGATCACAGAGTAATTTTTGCAACCTTAAAAATTGAAGTAGAGTCAGCTGTAAAACCGAAACGCAATATTTATTTATTTGATAAATGCAACTTCATCAAATTTGGCGAGATGCTTAATGATTCGTACACGGATTTCGTAGCTAAAACTGAGGATAAAAGCACTGATGAATCATGGAAATATTTCTTAAAAATTCTACGACGGGGAATCAACGAATATATTCCGCAAAAATTGAAATGCGACAGTAAAGAACCTCGCTGGTATAACAACGATGTTAGGAGGGACCTTAAGAGACAGAGAAAATTGTACAACTTGGTTAAAAAGTTCACTACGGTAGGTGACAAATCGAAGGAACTTGAAGCAAAAGAAAGTTACGCTGCGCAACGCTCAAAAACTAAGAAATCAATGCGTTCTGCATTGCTAAATTTCAAGAAAAAAGTACTTGGTGAATTACTCGAAGAAAATCCGAAATCTTTTTGGTCATATGCGAGAGAGCTTCAGGGTAAATCTTCAACCGTAGATTCGTTATTTGATAATGATGGCAAACTTGTCACCGAAAATATTGACAAAGCTAACACGTTAAATTCCCACTTCAAAAGTGTATTCACCACAGACGATACTGCATGTAATTTTGAAATACAATTCACTGAGGAACCGATGAAAGAAATCACTATTCAACGTGATGGGATAACTAAACAGCTACAGTCGATCAAAAATAGTAAATCTCCGGGTCCGGAGGGAATACCCGCGCGTGTCCTCAAGGAGTTAGCGCCACAGATCGCACCGTTCTTAGACATAATATTCAAGAAGTCATTGTCTGAAGGAAAGATACCATTAGACTGGAAAATTGCAAACGTTACACCGATATTCAAAAAGGGAAACAGACACGACCCAGGGAACTATCGACCAATTTCATTAACGTCGATTATAGGCAAGATACTCGAACATATCGTCGTTAGCAATATCATGACGTTCCTGGACAGTCGTAACGTCCTCCATGGCTGTCAGCACGGCTTCCGGAAAGGTAGATCATGTGAAACACAACTCGCGCTCTTTCTTCATGACGTTCTCAAATCTGGCGAATCGAAAAGACAAGTTGACGCATTATTTCTAGATTTTAAGAAAGCTTTCGACACGGTACCTCATAACAAACTTTTATACAAATTACAGTCATGCGGCCTAAACGAAACAGTAGTAAACTGGATACGCGACTTTCTGAGTGATCGTAAGCAAAAGGTAGTTCTTGACGGAATTAGCTCTGATGTCGTTAAAGTGACATCAGGTGTCCCGCAAGGAAGCGTGATCGGACCCCTTTTGTTCATTATATACATAAATGATCTATGCTCTCGAATTAGCAGTAAAATACGTCTATTCGCCGACGACGCTGTCATCTATCGTGAAATTAGTGATCACTCTGACTTTGAAACTCTATCATCGGATTTAAACAACGTTCATGTGTGGAGCCAAGAGTGGGGACTCGAACTTAATCTGAGCAAATGCACGGCGGTACATTTCTTGCGGAAGTCGTCCAACTATTCCCATGTATATGCTGTGGATGGTGTTAACATAAAGGCGACAGATGAAGTGAAGTATCTAGGAGTTACGATAAATTCGGACCTATCGTGGGGAGCACATATAAGAAATATTTGTGGCAGAGCTCTGAAGAAGCTAGGATTCGTCAAGCGTATTGTGGGAAGATCTTCGGATGAAAAAGTAAAAGAGAGGTGCTATTTCGCACTCGTCCGGCCACACCTTGAATATGCAGCGAGCATATGGGATCCGGTGCAGAAAGACTTAGTCCGGGAACTTAATAAAATACAAAGGAAAGCTGCGCGATTCGTCAAAAACAGCTACGGGCGTACTGACAGCGTTACACAGATGTTAAACGAATTAGGCTGGGAACCGCTAGAGACTCGGAGGCTGCGCGCTAGGCTTAGATTGCTTGAACAATTGAGAATAGATATCTTTCAGAGCGACACGGAGAACATCATATTAGAACCCCACTATATTTCCAGGTCCGATAGAAACGATAAATTAAGAGAGATATTTTGCCGAACGGATAGGTATGGGAATTCGTTTTTCCCCCGAACAATAAGGGACTTCAATAAATGCTAGGCGTAATTTCATTAGAGCGTTTCCTTTTTATCTTTAAGCGGCTGGTGTCCTAACACCCCCCGCCACACGCCTATTGAGGCGGCTTGTGGGGTAATATGTAGATGTAGATGTAGATGAATTATATGTCATGTGTTCTAGAGTCTGCAAATCAGGCAATCTCTATATCTGCACAGACAATGGAGCAACAAAAAATATTTTATACCTACAAGCTTTGTGAAATTAAAAATATGTATTAGAAACGTGTGCTTCCACTTTTCTTTCTTTTCCATTTTACCAGACTGAGCCACAGCAACACGTGGCCGGGTACAGATAGTTGATAAATAAATGTTGAGTATCACGAGGACACATGATGAGGCAACAAGTATGCTTGAGGCGTACTTGTGTGTATTTGACGGTAGGGTTAGAGATGGGAAAATTACCGTAATTTTCATCTGAGGTATATTACCACGATTAATTATGGTAATTTTTGAAAATTACCGTAATTTTTCAGTATTTTTTAGTTTTCAGCATTTAACAGCAAATGTATGGTTAAATAAGGAAGCCAATAGCAATAGGAAGGGAATAACATTGTTTAAACCATACCTACCTAATACAACATTAATCTATTAGAAATTTTTTAAATTGTTGAAAGAACTACAGCAGCAACATGCAATCTGGCTTTCTTTTGTCAAAGTATGAGAAATTTTCAAGAAGAATATTCTATTGCTTACCTCTTATAATGTTATAATTTAAGTAAATATTCCAAAAATGAGTTTTACATGCCTCAATTTATTATTAAACACGTGAGAAATGTGAACTTGGCTTAAAAGAACATGTTGGGAATTTATCTGTATGAAAATTATCTCTAACGTAGGTGAATTAACTAGAAAATTATGGTAATTTTCAAGGGGAGCAGTAAATTACAAAAAATACCGTGGTAATTTACGAAAATTACCGAGGTGATTTTCGGAGTGGCACATCTCTAGGTACATAGTGTTAACCTCAGAATTTATGTTACTTAATGCCATTGCCTGAGCCTTTGCCTTTCATTGAAATGATCTTTTCCAGGAGGATTGAGTGGTGAAGAAGAGCGTTGGCTTCTGGCTCTCAAGACAATTGATACCCTTTTGGAAAATGTTTTGGGTGACGTCTTGCTCTCATCTGCTTTCATTGCTTATCTTTCTCCTTGTGAACAGTCTCTCAGGTGGGTGTTTGTGCCTTCTTTCTTATTTCCGTCACTCCTATTTTTCTCTTTTCATACATACCCAAGTAGCAATATCTTATGAAAAAATTATTTTAAAATATATTGCAAAAAGTTTTTAAAATCATTTTAAAATTATTTTGAAAACATATTAACTCTCTCTTTTTAGGCTTTTTTTCATAATTTTAAAATTATTTTAACATAAGTTGTAAATATGTTTAACTCTTTAAGAATTCTCAAGCTTAGCTACCCAGTAAACACAAAATGCTGCAGATGCACATCTGATGCACTGCGCAATAGCGCTGTAGCTACCGCTGGGCGCAGCGGCAGCGCGTCTAGCACTCCTAAACTTCCATTTTTTTAATGTTGGATGCGCGGCAAGGTGTCAGGAGTGCTGCACAAGCGTGTCACGATCGCTTCAAGCTGCAAAAAAATGGGTACACCCATGGACAACATTATATTACCTATCTCCGGACCGTATAGACTCAACTTCAACCTCACATCTACCTACGGTGTATCCGTCTCGCAACTACCTACGTCATATCCTACTCGCAATTGTAAGATGCGCTCCAAGGAAGTTGTATACGGCCATTCCCGTGCGTAAATGTGTTTGCGAGAACTAACTTTTAAATGTCAATGCCGTGATAGTTTGAGGAAACGTACCATCCAATCACAATAACAGTTTTCAGGTATTAATTAATTGAAACGTATGTTGCCAAATAACATGAATATAAAGTCAATATTAATGAGAATAAACAATATTTTTTCCAATTGCCTCACGTTTTTTACATTTCAATGAAGACGTAACTTACTTGCAGAAATGTTATGAATGTGAATATGCATGTATAATCAATGTTACGAATGTGGAAATGAGAAAACTGATCAATGTACCAATAAAAGCATAACAATAATTTAGTGTAAAGCGGAAATTAATTACAAAAAGCTATCAATTTTTAAGCTATAATTTTAAAATTATTTCAAAATAATTTTTAATTTGTTTAAAATAAATTTAAAATCATTTTAAGAATATTTTAAAATAATTAAAAAAAAATTTTAAATAATTTAAAAATAATTTTGAAATTATTTTGAAATGATTTTAAAATACTTTATTCTCATATTATTTTAACATGAAAAGTTAAAAAAAGACTTTTCATGCAAATAAATATCTCAGTACTTCCTACGTATGCATATATATGTTATTAACAATTTGAGATGACAGGATACAGAACTTTAATATCATACATTATTTTAAAATGATTTTAAAATCTTGAAAAAGTCATGATTTTAGACATCTTATGATATTTTGATTTTAAAATTATTTCAAATCATTTTAAAATCATTTTGCAACATTCTTTTGCTACTTGGGTATGGTCAGTATATAAATAAAGAGTGATGCATGTGTGTATCTGTTTGTTTCTTTAACCTTTTTTGTGTGGAACACTCATACATATGAGTCATGGGTGCATGTTTTCCAGGGGTGGGTGACTCACAGTGTAAGTCAAGCTTGAAATGGTTGAGAATGCCCATTGTATTATTCCACCTACAGAAACACCCTTGGGAAAATTATTCTGCCCTGAAAGGATTAAATTATGGATGGTCTTCAATATTTTAGTATTATCTGTTTTGATACTATTGAACTTCGACTCAGGAGGTGTCTTTTGCAGTTGGTGGGCTGTGTCTATTTTCCCCTTCTTTTCTCCCCCTTATGCTCTTAAGATTTTTGAGTAAATATTATGATTCTGTGGTTCAGGCATTGCTCGCTGTAACAATAACTCACTTGACTTCTTTGTTTAAAAAATTGAAAATTATCCCATTTATTCACTTCACGACATATCTTAACCCATTTATTTATTTTTTATTTTATGGCCTTCATTGGACCACTTTAGTCATCTTCTGGATTTCTTCTGTTTTCTGTCAGCCCAGTATTTCGTCATTCGCTCAGATCGTAGCTTTCTTTCTTCATCTGAGATTGCCCTTCTTATTCTCTGTTTGTTGATCTTGGTTTGTAGTCTGATCTGTTTGTCCTTGAGTTTCACGATAGCATCTGTCTTTTCTTTCAAATCTTCTATTGTAATGTGTCATTTACTCATATCCTCCTTTATTTCTGCTATACATCTTGAACTGGTCTTACTGTTCCATAATTTTTCTATAATCTTTTTGCTTATTCTGTTTTCTGGTGTTCTGATTAGGTGTCCAAAGAATGAGATTCATTTCTTTCTCACCATGCTCATTACAGGCTCTATTTCTCTGTAGACCTTTTCATTGGAAGCTAATCTCCAGTGCCCGTCTTCCTGGTATTTTTTATTTATGCAAGTCCTAACTATTCTCCTTTCTATTTTGAGTAATTTATCTATTGCGATTGTGTTAGTTGTTTTGAAGATGGTTTCACTTGCGTAAGTTATTTTCGGTTGTATAACTGTTTCATTTTGTCTTAATTTTGTGGCTATTGAGAGGCTTTTTTGTTATATGTGTTCTTGGTGATATATTGTGCTCTAGTCAATTTATGTAGTCTATTGTTCCACGTTGGTTTCTCATACAGGTTGTATGTTATGATTTCCCCTAGATATTTAAATCTGTCCACAATTTTTATCTCTTGATCTTCTACCTTGATATTTTTGTGAGTGGTGGGTCAGTTAGCATAATTTCTGTTTTCTCAAAAGATATCTTAAGCCCAATCTTATGAGCTATATTCTGTAGTGATTTTATTTGTTGCTTATTTTCTTGGATATTGTTGGCTAGAAGAGCCGGGTCATCTGCAAATCCAAGACAGTTTAAATTTATGTTGTCTTTGGATGTTCCAATTTTGATATTCTTCAAGTTACCCTTGTACCATTCCCTCATAATATATTCTAGAGCACAATTGAACAATAGTGGTGACAAGCCATCCCCCTGTCTCAAACCTGTTTTAATGAGAAATGATTCAGACATTTCTCCTCTAAACCTGACCTTAGATTTTGTATTAGTTTAGGTAAGCTCTATCATTTTGACCAATTTTGGATGGAGTCCAAAGTTTCTTAGAATTTTCAACATTGATGGTATGTGGATGCAATCATATGCTTTTCTAAAGTCTATAAAGGCAATTGAAAGAGGTTTGTTTAGTCTTCTGTAATATGCCATGACTAGTTTTAGCGTGATAATTTGTTCTGCACAACTTCTCCACGGTCTGAACCCACTTTGGTATTCCCCTAGTTCCTCATCCAGCTGGTTCTTAATGCTATTGAATAGGATCTTGGAGAAAATCTTGTAGGTGCAGTCTAGGAGAGAAATTCCTCTATAACTGTCTGGATTGCTGTTGTCTCCTTTTTTGTGAAGTGGGGTAATTATAGCTGAGGTCAATTGTTCTGGGAAACTCTCTGTTGTCCATATCCTTGCAAGTATCATATGTAAGGAGATCCATGTTGCGCTTCCGGTATCTTTCCACATTTCTGCAAAGACTTGGTTTTCTCCACATGCTTTGTAATTTCTTAGTTCCTTGATTGCTCCTTCTACTTCTTGGATAGTTGGGGGGTTAATATTTTCCGGTTTGGTTTTTATAGGGGTGTTTGTGTTGGCCATTAGAAAGTCCTTAGGTTCATCACTGTTTAAGAGTTTATTGAATGCTTCAGCCATTATTTCAGCATTTTCCATATTATTATGTGCTAATTTTCCATCTTTATTTTTTAACATTAACGTAGGGGGGTTGTACTTTTGTAGAATTTTAGGAAAGGTCTTGTAATAGTTTCTAGAGTTGGTTTTGTGGAAGTTTTCTTCTATTGAATTTAATAAGTCTTTATGATATTGTCTTTTAGTTTTCCTGATGAATTGGGTGAACTTTTTTCTGACCTCCTTGAGATTCAGGGCATTTTTTTCTGTATTGCGATTCTGAAATTTTAGCTATGCTTGAAGTTTTTCTTCATGTATTTTATCACAATCTGAAGTCCACCACGTATGCTTTTTACATGGGTTTCAGGGTGCCAAATCCTCAGCTTGTTGTTTTAAAATTGGCATTAATTCTTCTAACTTGTCTGTTAATTTTGTTGTTTGTGTGATTCTTTTGTACTCATCATTTCTGATTAATTGACGTGGGTCATATGCAGGGGCAGATTAAGGGGGGGGGGGGGGATGCCCCCCCCCCCCTCCCCCCGTAATTCCCGGGAAAATAGAAAAGATGGTAATCATTAAGGTGGTTCTCCAATGCAAGTTTTTATTTCACCAGCTCACACAGTGTTTAAAAATAATTGGAAGATATCTAAAACCACTTGTCTAAACAGACACAGTATCCTCGATGTTCGCAGTTGTACTTTTGTAGGCCTTTTGATGAACAGTGTTGTGAAAGCTTTGGTGCGATAACGGAATAGTTATAAGATATTATACTATGTATGCAGACCTATATACACCTATTTACTATGTATGCAGAGAATCGTGCCGCGAGTTTGGGCAGTTGAGCCGTAGTGCGTCTGCGAGAGGGGAATACAGTCTCCACGCCCTCCTTCAGCATTGCCTACTATGTGACACCCTCCGCTCTCGTGCTCGTCGCGACATATCAGTTGCTCCGGCTCTAGCGAGTGTATTGTTTCAGTTGTAGCGAGTGACAAGTTCAAGAGTTATTCACATGTTTAGGACCCTGCATCCTTTTTCCTTTATTCTGTGATATACCTGACGTGCAGATCAACCTTTCAGCCAGAGATGTAAGTTCAGTTGGTTAATTACAACGACAACTTATTTGTGCTTTCTCGCGCTCGCCATTAGGGTCGGACGGCCGGCTTCAAGCTCGGGCCCACATTAGCCTCCATTGCTATTTATCAGCTTTTTGATCAAGGAATTGAACACCCACCTATTTACTGGACTTTCATTTTCATTGTACATATTATCATAGAAATGCTGTAAGAGGTCCACCCACCATAGTTTTGTCCCTTCTCCTTTTTTTTTTGAATGGCTCCTACAACTTTTATTGTTGAATACACAAATCCAATTTTAGCACGAAGTAAACAACCTAGGAATACTGATCTTTCTCCATTGTTTCTGGGTTGTCACCTTGTTAGAACTTTGTTGATATAACAGTTTTGCTGGTATTCCAACCAGGGTCCTCAGGTTGAGTTGCTGGATATTGGCCGCCTTCTATAGGACATTTTGGTGCCTTTTGATGTAGAGTATTATGAGGACTTGTTTCTTTCTCGGAGAACCCTCTTCCACGAGCTATGGAGAGTTTCCGTCCTCTCTATTCATGTTGTTGGGCATCTTATTTATTTCGATCGCATCCTTTATCAGCCTGGGGTAGTATTGTTTTTCTCTAGCAACGACTGTTGCTTCATTGGCAAGTATTTCATGGCTTGGTTCACTCCAGGTATGCTCCGCAATGGCAGAAAGTTGAAACTGCTTCGTGGCCCTTCTATGTTCATGGAGGCAAACTCTCTCATTGCTCTGCACCTCTCCCCTATGTACTCTTTACCGCACGAACGTGGCACCCTCTAGACTCCTTCATGAAGATCGTGTGGTAATCTGTCCTTGGGTCCCGGTAAGACGTTCCCCATATTGGTCACACACTTAAATCTGGTGATCACATTGTGCTTTTGAAAGAGTCTGGTGATTTTTTCCTGAAGTCCTGGAGACAAACGGGATGATAGCGTGTGCCTTGGCTTCTGCCTGATCATCATTCTTGTAGGTCCTTTTCTGGGCTGTTGTCTGGTTCTCTTCTCCCGTCATCACTTCTAGTATCCATTTTTCTTCTTTTGTGGCCCTTCTAAGGACCAATCTGTCGCTGTAGCCATTTTGTCTAAGAGTGTTCACCAGGAGTTTCTTCTCCGAGGCAATCGACTTGGCACCCATGATGTCATATGTGTGTCGCATCAGTGTTGAAGCCAGGGAGGCCTGTGCTCGATGGTGATGAGAAGCTGCGTTGAGATATGGTTGGTATGCATCTTCTTCCTGTACACAGCATGTTCCGTTGTTCCTCATGTGCAATCAAGGATTTCTTAATGATGTCCTCAACTTCTCAAGCCGTTTTGGCTGTGAGATCGGTCTTCAGTTCTCTGTATGCTGCATCATGAAGAAGTGCCGTAACTTTCTTCTATTCCTCTCTGCTGATGATAACTGTGGCATTACCTTTATCTGCGGGTAATACCAGGACTTTTTTGATCTCCTGCAGTTTTCTTAGTGCTACTCTTTCATCACCGTTGATGTTCGATTTTGGTGGTCGGGCTTTACGCAATGCGGCTGCCATGTCTTCTCTGATTTCACCTGCCTCCACCTTCGGTAGCCCCCAGATGGCGGATTGTACCCCCGTGATGATTCACTCCATCGGGATGGCTGTAGGGGTCAAGGCAAAGTTTAGGCCATTGGACAAAATTTAGGCGGTGGCTTCAACTAATGGTACATCTGTCAGGTTGACCATGGAACGGCCATTAGGTGGGTGTTGTCTTTGATAAAGTTTCTCTTATTTCTTGATCTGCTTTCCTCGGGTCAATGCTTGGGTGTTCTGGGAAGAGTGGTAAGTTATCCTGCCAATGGTGTCCTGATCGGTAGTGTTGAGGAACTTGTTCAACTTCAGCTGAAGAGCAAGAAGTTGCTCCAAGCACACTCTGGAGGAGCGACGTGTGTGATGTATACGTTCTTTGAGTAATGCCTTGCTTGCTTGTCGCTGTATCCTCTTGGCCGATCTTGTGTTGAGGTGGTGCTAGACTTCGACGCAAGATGGAATTGTGTCTGTGTCCTGGCAGTGCTGAAGGAATACCAAGGAGGCCAGGGAGTCTCTCTTTCTTCTTCCTCAGCTTTTCCATGTTTTCCGGTGGATCTCCTTGCTCTCTCCGTAGCGGTGAATAATGTTGACTCTAAGGTTTCCATGGCCTTGATCGGTTGATCTCCCCTTCCAATCTCTGAATTTTTACTGTTATATTGGGCATTTTTTATGCTAAACTCTTGTGCTATAAAATCTGTTTTATGACATTCAAAATTTTGTTTTGTGATGTATAAATTTTGTGTCAAACCCTTTTTAAAAAAATTGTATTGAGAAATTCCAAACTTTGTTTAATGATGATGTTTTTTGACGTTGAATTCCAAACTTCGTTTTATATTTATACGGGTTTATGGGGCATGGTGGAAGAACAGCTGATTAGATGAACCATAACTCTTTACGTATTATCCATTTTTGATCAATTTTAACCTATTTTTATTGTGTATTTATCTTTGGAAGTGGAGTTTATTGCAGATTAATGAATATTTATTTATATTGAAAAAAATATAGATGAAGAAAGAGTTCAACTTAAAATCCAAAGAATTCCACCATTCCCTACATCTGTTTGTTCAATGTTCTTTATACAGCCTTCACAGTGTAAATAATACCTATTTCATTTCCATTTCAATATTTCCATTAAAAATATTGCTTTATATTTGGGTGAATGCCCTGCATAGTTAGTCTCTAACTTACCAAAGTCTCATAATTTGTTTCAAAAAACTTTTGCAGGATTGGCTGCATCACTTATTGGAAAAGACTATTCAAGGAGAGAAATATTCCTTTGTCAAAGGATTACATTTTTCACAACATCATGGAAGATAAAATGAAAATTCAAGAGTGGTTCACATTTGGTCTGCCCAAAGATCCCCAATCAGTTGACAATGCTGTGATCACCAGAAATTCTAAGAGGTGAGTCTCTGGGATATATTTTTTGGAATGTATCACTATTTTTTTTCTGTTTCTTTGCCATTATATATTATCAATTATTATTATAAATATAAAATAGCGATAGTCACAGTTGTTGGCTCACCACGGTCTATCTTCCACAATGTCCAAGGGCTAAGTGCTAGCTTTGATCTCCGTCATTAATGAATAATTAGCAAGTAAAATATTGCAAAAAAAGTTTAGAGCGTAATGTGATGATGAAAACAAAATTTCTAAAGAGTTAGTGAAAATGGCTATGAAAAAAAGAAGAAAAATAATTTCCCCAGCAGGGAATCGAACACCACACCTTCCGCTCGGAAGGGTTTGTACGTACACAGGCAAGCAGACAGACAGTGCGAGCTATTATCATGAGAGTAAAAATAGGTGTACTAGAATCAATTTTTTATGCTGATTCTAAGAACGACTTCCATTTTTTTCTATAATATCAGGCTTTTACACAAAATAAGAATTATGGTTTCAACATGTTAACTACATACTGCAAGCACAGTTATATTAAAATTACTTCATGCAATGACAATTTTTGTAGCAAAAATGAATGAAGGATGAATAACACTTCCATGGTTACACAACAATAGCAGCAATTGTACCAACCTAAAACTCATTAGCTTGGGCCAACCTAAGGCTCATTACCTTCTATTGAAAAATATCCCTCACACAATTATTATCCTCTGGCACATATAATGCACTTATCAATGAATCTTAGAAGTTAAATTGGGTCCATTCTGAAAAAACTGTACGTGATAGAAGAAAACTAAGAACAGTTCTGAAATCAGCATATCAACGTTAGCTATTAACACTTATGCACTAGTTTTCAGTCATCTGATATCATGCAGACTAGTGTTATCTGAATCTTTGGGGGTTTCGTTGCCACCGGATGTTGAGCTATGACACAGGGAGAATAGACGTACAACTTGTGCCCCCAAACAACACTAGCGTCTTTTGCAGGTACGCAAACCGGTTGTTAATACTTAGCATTATTTAAATTAAAAATCTTTGGAATGGAAGAAAGGAATATTAGATATGTTCACATTTTAGGTGTACCATCAGCCATGTCCACCAAAAGAGCCAGCTATACTGTGACTCATAAGCTGTAAGTGATCGAAGTGGCAGAGAATATTAGTAATCGGGAGGCTGCAAGAAAATTTGGCATTAACGAGGCAAATGTTTGTCAATGGAGAAAATCAAACGACACACTTGGGCATTAAACTGAGTAGGGCTCCTGGTCGTGGAAGAAAAGCGCTTAACCCTGAGTTGAAAAATGTCTACTAGAATATTTGCACCAGAGATGGGCTAGTGGTTGTTCAGTTAGTACCGTAGATATCCACATGAAAGCTCTTGATTTTATAAAAGAATTGGATCCTGACAGCACATTTAAGGCATCAACAAAATGTTGTTTTCTGTTTATGAAAAGACATGATATTTCCATTCACCGGCACACTTCAATTGCTCAGCAAATGCCCAGCAACTACAAAGAAGAATTAATTGAGTGCCAGGGGTGTATCATTAGAATGCGCAAAATACATGGTTATAATGACTTTGAAATTGCCAATGCCGATCAAACACCTCTAACTTTTGATATTCCATTTGGGCTAACCATGGAAAAGAAAGGGGCAAAATCTATCACCCTGAGGTCAACAGGCAACAAAAAGAATCGTTTCACGGTTATGCTGGGTGCTTATGGGGATGGATACAAAACACCTCCTAATGTAATATTTAAAAGAAAAACTCAACCTAAGAATGTGATATGGCCACAGAATATGCTCGTAGGTGTTGAATGGATGAAAATTCAACCAAAGATTGACTGTATGGTGCAAAGATGCTGTTTGTAGACGTCTTATGTTGGCTCTAGACTCATTTAGATGCCATCGAATGCCATGCATCAAGAATATATGGAACGAGAATGGCACAGATCTTGTCATTATTGGCTGGAGGGATGACAAGCCAGTTATTGGTGGTGGATGTCAGATGCAACCGCCTGTTTAAGACCCAGATCCTCAAAAATTGGAATGAGTGGCTTAATTCCGGACCACATTCTTTGACAACTTCAGGAAGGCCAAGGAAACTGGAGTTAGTGCTGATTAGTCTGTGAATCAAATAGTCCTGGGATACCATCGATTCATCTGTGACTACGCAAGGTTTTTAAAAATGCTGCCGAACGAATGCAATGGATGGGGCCGACGACGATTTTCTTTGGGATGAAGAATGTGTAGTGGACGATGAGGAGAACGAAAATGATGTCCTTGGCGGCACTATGTATGCTGCCGGGTAGCGTGATGTCAGTGCTTTGCACGAACTGTTCGCATCAAGTGAGGATAGTGATTTTGAATTTGAAGGATTCAGTGCTGAAGACTAAGAGGGACTGCGTGTAAATTTTGGCTTTAATAAATAAATTAGTATGGAGTAGAGCAACCATGTACTTTCTCCAATTCCTTATGCACAATTCCAGAACATCGTACTTTCATTCTGCAGTGCGTTTTCCTATTTCTTCAGCCCCAAATCACTTTTAGTTTTTCACTTGCCATAAAATACAGCAACTCTTTGCTCTTATTCATTTTATGAATGACACAGATATATCCCGGCTTTTGAAGGAAGTTCGAAAATCAACAATGAAGCCTCCAGAATACACTCAGGTTGAAGGAAACACGATGTCCAAACTCGTGAAAGGGTGTTTTAGAGAGCGTTGGGTCGGGTGGAGGGGGTGGAACCTAGTGAAGTCCTTGAATGGCAAGCAAACGAACAATACACTCCCGCTACTGACTCATGCTGAGCTTCAAGGGTTCCAGCTACCCTTAGGACTTCTGAGAAGTACAGGGAGATGAGGAACTCATGTAAGATGCGCACCCTCTTCTTCAATTATGATTTCTGGGAAAAGAAAGGTGTGCATGTTACACAGGTTTTTATGGTAAATTAATTCATTGTAGTGTTTTTTTATTAAAAATTGTAAAATTGGAATAACTATATTATATCGAGATTTCTTCAAATGAGATCTATGGCCCGAATAAAGACGTGATAAGATTGTAACCATGTATAATAGGCTTCTTACTTTTTTGACGAATTTTCATGGAAAAAAATGCGTACTATATACGGAAAATTAAAGTACTCCTAATCATAGTTGTGCTCGGTGGAGTTTAGGGCTTGCTGCTTTATTGATGTGGTGCAGGCAGATTCCCTAGTTTCATGCATGCAGAAGGCCGTCATCCTTGGGTCACTGCTGCGTACCCATGACCCCAACGCAGTGTAGCCACCTATCCAATGGGCGTCGGACATAGCTGAAAAAAACTGCCCAACCCCTCCCGTGTTTCTGGCCATTGTAATGACTGTGAAACCTGATGCTTGCCGGGGACCCATATGGGAATATTGCAAAAGTGACGTAATATAAAATCATGGAATATCAATGTCAAACAAGGTCTCTGACAATCGATCGATGTGCTGCTATTAATATACATATTCAATATTACTGGTGCCATATTCCTAAGCTATTCACTCTTGTATCTCTTTGCACGTCAATTGTAGTGGAAATTGCACGTTTTATTACCTTACTTATCAATAGCCCATCAGTGGGTGGTGTCAAGTGGCGGTAACAAGATATTATATCCTGTTCATCATTGGATACTATCCATGTACGAATTAAATATGTACAGTGAAATCTGTGTTATCTGCGGAGATGTGTTTTGACTTTCTAATTTGGAGTAGATGTTCCCCCATATAAAATGGTACCCATGTTGGAGATCAATTTATGATAAACCTCATCTCATTTAGCTCATGCTCATTAATTGCAATTACATTCTCTAGCATAAATCAGTTTTCCAGCTTTCAATTTAAAGCTTTTTTCCAGCTTGGTGCCCAACCCTTAGGAACTTATCCTTAATTGCACTAAATAAGACATGATTGTGTATAAGTAATAAATATTTGTGCTCTATTTGTTTAGCTAATAGCCGCAAGAGTAATTTCCAGATTTATTCTAAGCTTTTTAACAATCTTGAGTGTCATATAATTTTTGTTCTACTCTTTTTAGGTTTTGCCTGATGATTGACCCTCAGTTTCTTGCAACAGTTTGGATAAAAAATGTGGAGAGTAAAAATTCCTTAAATATCATCAAAATGCAAGACTCTAACTTTCTTCCCATTATTGAAACAAGTGTTACTCAAGGATTGCCAGTTCTTTTGGAAAATTTTCAAGGGAATATTAGTCCTACTCTTCATCCACTTATTAAGAGGGAAGTTTTTGAAAAAGGTATGATTGTAATGCAATACCTTATAGTTGGACAATAGAGACCAGCACAATAGATACAAAAAAGAGAAAGCCACACTCTTTACCACACTCTCCTTAAGTGTGTCTTTCTCTTTTTTGTGTAGACTTGTATCTTGTACGACAGACACCCACGCTTGACAATTATAAACACAAAAATAAATATAGTTTTAAAAACGCAGGCACAGGAAAATAAATTGAAGGATACTCCACAAAAAATATAAGGATGTTTCGGCAGTCATGCCGCCATCGTTGGCAACAATAGACTTAACTAGTGATCTGTTACCTGGGGGGGGGGGTGAAGGTAGAAAAGGGGAGGCGAAGGGGATTGGTGGGGAGGTTGCTATTGGTCAGTGGGTCAAATTTAGCCCGGGCAATTCAAATGCTCTTAAGATCCAAATGAATGCCATCTCACGAGTTCTCAATTCAATGTTGGTAGCTGATTCAGGGAGGGCTTCTAGTATGGAAAGTGAGAAACACTTGTTGAAGGTGTTGCGATGGGAAGCGGTATGTTTAGGCATGGGATCAAGGAAGGGTGGACATTTGGTGGAGTGGCGTTGCACATTCATTCGTATGGAGAGCAGGAAAGTACATTCGCCAATGTAGAATTCATTGTTGACAATATTGTTGGAAGTACAGTTGGCCATTGAGGAAGATCTGTTGGAAGAGGACGTGGCAGAAGAGCTTAGGAGGGAGTAGAATTTGCACCTAGGGCGGTAACAAGTTGAGGAGAGTGGTGGAGATGGGGTGGTTGGTTGAAGGGGGGTCTTGTAGATTTTAAGATATCATGTAGATATGCGGGATGCTTAACCCCTTCCCTGACACATTTTTTTGAGGAAATGGTTCCAAAAAGGATCATATTTTTTTATTGCATTTTTTAATTATTTATATGTTATAATGATGGGAAAAAAAGTTTATTTTGAGCATTGAGCTTTTATTTATTAATAATTTCAATTTAAACCCTTATTGTTATAAATTGTCTAAAGTGAGAGAGATTCACTTCTACCTCAGCTAGAACAAGTATTTAAGCCAACATATCTATATTTTTATTGAAAATTCTACAACCCTAACATATATCCAAATCGAGTAGTACAAATTTTAATTATTTTCAGATTTTTTGTGTGGTAAGTCCTAAAACATGGTGAGAGAGAGCGTTACAACCACAGAGTTACATCGCAATCTGGGCAAAAATATCTGCTTTCCCTTCGAATAATTTTCCCGTGCACATCTCGATTTCTAGTACATAAAAAGCACTTGTGTGTTGGGCTTGCCTTCTTATCAGTGGCTAGGATCAGCTCAGAAAATTGCATTTCTAAGGGGCGGAGAGGGTGAGGTGTTGCGGGTGGCCTACCCACGTCAGGAGCCAAAAATTGGGGATGCACTCCTCAATAATTTTTTTCGATGAGGTCAAGTCTATTATTCAAATATGACTTCCTTCCATAACCTGTTCAAAATTTGGTAGATTTTTCAAATTTTATTCAGTTTTGGATTAGTACGTATTTCTGCGACATATTCCTCATTTTTGTGAAGTGTAAATTTTTCCAGATTTTTTGCAAATCGGCGATATGACATCGTTTCCCAAAAAAATGACGTACACAGAATCCACTGTGTGGTCCAAAAATGCTCTTTGTCAGGCTTTTTCACAATGCTCTGCAGCATTATTAGCGCCAAGAAAACTCGTATTTCAGGAGCACTCACTTCACGCCATTGTTCTCTGGAACCAGAGCGTTTTTCACGAAGACACTGATTAGCATACCAATTTGTCTCATCAGTAATTAGTTACATGAATTCATTGCCAAAGAACAGCTGAAAAAACTGGAGTACACCACCATCTTCTTGAACTTCAAAATTGAGTGATGAAGCACTTTCAAAATTGAACCTTGCAGGTGCAAGGAGGGGGAGATTCGCCACTTTTCATTTCTCTCCATTGGTCGTCTTCAATAGGCTCACCTTCGCACTCGGCATCTGATATGGTATGCTCGGAGAAGCTCGATTCAGATCCCGAAGTTTCTAAATTTCCTTTTTCCACCTCAACACCCTTTCACTCTCACTTTCTGTTGCAGAATGAATAAAGCAAAACAGTAAAAAAACACTGAGGTAACCAAAAATTGCGATCGACATCTAACCACATGAAAACGTATTTCTGAGAAACGCTGATGGAGAAGGGACACTAGACGTGAATGCTCAGGAGGAAAGTGAAGGACTAACGTATGTCTCCGTTGAAAATTTAGGATAAATTGAAATGATTTTATGTTGACACCCTTTGATAAAGGTAAAAGAATTTCAGGGGTACACTAGGAATATCCACGGAGATATTGACATAAGCTTGTGTACAGTACCTTCCCGAAGAGGATAAGACAAATCGGTGAGATTTAGAAGGAATGGAGGGGTACCGAGAAAGATGGAAATCAGGGTAAATAATAACAAAGGCGGAGTCTTCCTGCTCAAAGTCTTGCTAAATGCACGTCTGAGGGAAAATATGCCTTTTCCTTATGTGCGTATTCTTCGCTTTCAAAGATTACCGCAAAACAAGCACATGAGGTCGTAAAGCAATGAGGATGAAGGCATTCTTTTCCACAGAAGATCTTTCCCATTCATAAGGGTCCGCTGTCCCACATGAGTGAAGAAATTATGGCCCTATTATGACAGGCATCAAGCAGGGTCGGAAAGCGACCGCACGCCCAACCATTTTCCTGGGGCTTCCCAGACGGACAATGCACTCTTGGCGGGGCACCCCTTATCTATTGCCCCTTTTTTCTCGGGTGACCTTGGAAGAAAGAGGACTGCAGCGTAATACATGAGCGCGAGAGGAAATCTGAACGTAATGTAATGAACGGGAAAGCAAGCCACTGCCACTTTCCTGAACATTTATTGAACTACCAGTTATGCTGTAATCGAGAGATTTCTTCCGATTTTTCCCGAAAAATGACATTTACGGGGGTTGGATATAAGATGACTATCATCGTCTAAATCTCAACCTCTAAAAGCCGTTTGTTGCATAAGTGGAAGCCACTAGAGACTGAAAGGTTACTTACGAGTCTGAGAAATCACGAGTTTCACGTCAACACGGCAGATTTTATTTTACTACAACACCGCATTCGAAGGACAGGAAAGGAAGGCTAAGTATTTGAGAAATTTGCTTTAATAGATATGCATAAGTTCAACAATTCTTTCTACTCCCACACAATGTATTACTAGAGCATGAACATATCTAGACTAATCATGCGAAAACATGCTTCACTAGTCATAGCTTTATCCGAATATTCCTTTATCCTGTATTCGCTTTTTGTATGGCTGGTTGCATAACACCCCCTGCCACACGTCCGTGGTACAGTTTACAGGTAGGTAGGTACGTAATGTATTGTTTAGAAGCGATGGTAAGGGATTATTTTTATTTTTCCTAATACATAGTATCACCGTTACGAGTGTATATTGCACGACTGTTATTTTTGCATCCGGCCAGTCAGATGTAGATGGCCATGAATGTCGGAATCAATTATATTTAGCGTTATGAACCCAAAAATAAATGCAATATTTTTGTAAATGTAATAACATTTGAATGCGGTATACATGCATTGATATTACGTCTAAATGTATGAATTCGATAACAGATAAATTTATCTAAACAAGAGCAGATTATGCGCTAAATCTCACGTGTAATTGTCCAAATACCAAGGTAAAAATTACGAAAATTATGACGCAATTCCATACGCTAATGCAACGAAATACGTCTCAAAAACTTGCTAAAAATGAACCAGTGTGTCCGCAAACGCCATCTGCTGCCTAGAGATAGAATTTCTACGAAGGGGATGAGATTATTCGTCTTCGGAAGCTAGGGAGTCGAAAGAGCGGCCTTGGACGAGTTAACTCGTCCCTGACGCGATTTGACACACCAGGTTAGGACGAGTTAACTCGTCCTTGTCAGGGAAGGGGTTAAAACATACTGTGGGACATGAGGGTAAGAGAAGGGCTTAAGTCTGTCTGTAGGTTTTGGTTTTAGGGGTGTGATTGGCAGTGCGGGGGCAGGATTTTATCATCAAGAAACTTTTCGGGTTACTTGCATTTTCTGAGGGAGTGATAGAGGTTATGTGTATATTGCTGAAGGGAGTGGGCATTGTTACAGATGCGGTGGGCGAGGACCGAGAGGGAATATGGATGGAGTATTTGGTATGTGGCGGATGGCAGCTGTTGAAATGGAGGTATTGGTCATGGTTAGTGGGTTTCTTTGTGGACGGAGGTGATGAATTTGTTGTTTTTAGTTGTATATTAACATCTAAAAATGTGATGGAGAAATCGGAGACTGAAGAAGAGAAAGAAACCGCAAAGGAAGAGTTGAGCATGGAAATAAAAGAAGATAGAGATTTACAGCCATGAGGCCAAAGGACAAAGACATCATCAATGCAGTGGGCCCAGAAGAGAGGTTTGAGGGTTTGGTTTTTGAGGAAAGTGCTTTCAAGACGGCCCATAAAATGGTTGGCATAAGATGGCACCATGCGTGTCCTCATAGCTGGATCTTTGATCTAAAGTAAAACTTGATTGTTGAAGGAGAAAGCATTTTTTGTTAGCACTAATTCTGCTAAGTCAAAGATAAAGTTGGTGGAGGAAAGATGTGGTTTTGGGTGCTGGGAGAGATAAAAACGGAGTGATTCATTTCCTTCATGATGGGATATACACGTATAGAGGGATGTGACATCTATAGTGGTCATAAGAAGGTCAGTGTTAGCAGGGATAGGGATAGCGTATTGGAGGTTGAGGAAGTGGTAGGTATCTTTGATGAAAGAGGGATGGGACATTACTAAGGGTTCAAAAATGAAAAGTAATCGATGTGGTACTGTCCACTGTATTTTAAATTGACTACATGTGTTTTGGCTTTTTTACTTAGCCATCTTCAGGTTGTGTTAAAATCCAGTTTAAAGTCAGTAAATTTGAACACTGTACCTGAAGATGGCGAAGTAAAAAAGCTAAAACATGTATAGCCAATTTAAAATAAAGTGGATGGTACCATATCGATCGCTTTTCATTTTCAATCTCGCCAGACACTGTTGCCTTAATTACTAAGGGTTGTAGGTAATGATCAACCAGTGGTGAGATCTATTAATTGGGGGAATTGATACTGGAGATAATGAAGCGACCGGAATTGCTGGTTTTGTGAGGGAGATGAAGAGGGTGAGAGGATGGTGATTTCAGAGGGAGTGAGGCCTTCAGATGGTCCGAATTCCTCAAGGAATAGCCTTTTTTCTTTCTGGAATTCAGTGGTAGGGGGACAGGGTAAAAGAAGAGTGATCATTTAGTTGTCGAAGTCCTTCAGATATGTTGGCATTTTTGCCCTGTACGACAACAGTTGATCCCTAGTCTACCTTAGTGATGATGATCTCATCATTGTTGGATAGATTTTTTAAGGCGAGTGCTTCTGGACAGGTGAGATTTCTGGGTGGGTATAGAGATTGGAGGAATGACTTCAGATAATTTAGTGAAGAAGAGTTTGATAAAGATTTCAACAAGATGGTTAGCAGGAAGTGCTTTTGGTTCCCATTGTGATGGTGGGAGAAATTTGGAGAGGGGCTGTTGCATAGTGGAGGGGATTTTAGGCTGGATTTTCCAGAATGCACACCGAGGCAAGTTTTGGCAGAATTTCAAGGCGTCAATAAGAATAGTCACTGGGTTGACTATCGGAGTGGGAGAGAAAGAGTCCTTTTCTGAGCACCAAAAGTTCATTTGCATCGAGGGAGATGGAGGGAAGGTTTTACACTTGAAGATCAGCAGTAGTGGGGGAAGGTAGAAGAGCCGCACGTGGCTGGGGGTGGCGTTTTGGGAAAATCAGAGGGTCGCTGGGGAGCGTGGGAAATTGTAGAGGGTGGAGAGGTGCAGCTTGTAGAGAAAGAGTGGAGGGGGCATGCATGGGAGGGCGTCAGTTCAGTGAATGGCAAGGAAAGACTTTTGTAGAAAAGCAGTGCACAGATGGGCACCACCACTCCACTTCCACCCTTCCTTGTTCCCATTCTTTAACTTACCCCTTCCCATTGCAACACCTTCAACAAATACTTCTCTTTTTCTATACTAGAACAGAGTGTCTACCAGTCAGGAAAAGTTGGGAATCCAGGAAAAAGTTGGGAATTTAGTAATGTCAGGAAAAAAATCTGGAAAAAGTCGGGAATTCGCTGAAAAGTAATAAAAAATCAGGAAAAGGATCAGGGATGGTTGCTTGCAAATTGTCACGGTAAAAATTGGAACGGCAGACATAAAATTACGAAATGAGATCTTCTGTTTCCCTTTTTGTCTATCTGTCAGTATCAAGGAGGTGTTCTCTTAAACATCACTGGTCAGTAAGTATGAGTTTGTGACTTTCGACGTTCGTTTGTACTAGACGTTGGCACCGTATCCTGCATGCCGCCTTGCGACAAATCGGCTTGGTTGGTTGCAGGCTGAAAATAGTATACTTCCCTCTTGGCCATGAATGATTATTTCGAAACTATGACCTTGACCGCGGTTATTGCAATGCTACCAAAGATTCAAGTGATCTATAGATCGTATTATAGTACGATAGTGACATTTTCCATTTTGCGTTTTGCCATACCTCTGACGGTGCAACTCTGTTGAATTCTACTAGATATATTGTATTTAACCGTCGTCCTAAATTTCTACGCTGCGCATCATCATCGGGTGGAATAAATTTAACTTTTCCGTGGAATTGTAGTGTTTTTTTTCACCCTCATCATGAAGGAATTACATTCAGTAAAGCCTACCATTTGCCATTTTGTTATTTGTATTTTCCATTGAATTCTTTTACTTCATGACGTGTGCGAGTTTGCAACAAAGTCGTTCGTTTGTACTGGAGAGCTCGCCATTTTCCAGCTAGAGCGATGGAATGTCTTTGTTATTCGTCTGATGGGGAACTCGCTAGCTCGAATGCCGCTGTAAAGTCTAGTTCATCTGTCGGCATGAGCGAGTTTGCAACAAAGTCGTTCATTTGTACTGGAGAACTCGCCATTTTCCAGCTAGTGTGATGGAATGTCTTTGTTATTCGTCTGGTGGTGAACTCGCTAGCTCGAAAGCCGCCGGATAGTCTAGTTCATTTGTCAATATTTGCAAGTTTGCAACAAAATCGTTCATTTGTAATGGAGAACTCGCCAGTCGCCAGCTCGAGTTGAGTTGGTGCATCAGTCGTCAAGTTGGTTTGTGCTCAAGAGGTGCCTTTTGTTGGACTGGAGATGGACATCATTTCGTCCTACTTAAGGATTACTCATACAGTAACTGCAGTCAGCATTCTGTGAGTGTGACCTGTCTAACTGTGACTGAACGAAATCTCGTGTCCAGATGTAATTGAACAGGACTGCGAATTTAAACAATAGGACTGCGAACCGAACTATTGAATTTCACAATAACAAATTTAAAAAATTAGGCTTTTTGGTCTGGAATTTTAAAATTTTGTCTTGAAAAGTCTTGAAAATGTCTTGAATTTTTTTTCCTATATTAGAAGATACCATGTAGAAGCCTTTGCCGAATCAGCTGCCAACATTGAATTGAGAACTCGTGAGATGGCATTCATATGGGTGAGGAGAGCATTTGAATTCCATATAATTAAGGGACTGTACTTGTGATATCCCAGCCTTCCATGACAATATGTATGAGCAATCGAGAGAAGGCCCGGCCACGTGTTTTAATTTGCTTGGTCCAGTCCTTATTAGGTGACTGTCCCATTAGGGTTTGTGATTGTCGGCACCTTCCCGATTGGAGCCACCTCCTAGAATTTTCCTCTTGGATCCACTCCCTGATGGTGGTTTTAACCCAGCACTTGGCTAAGCTAACAAGGGGTTCTGGCCCTTTCAATGCGGACCCAGCACCCAGTGATGCCAGTCTGTCCGCTATTTCATTGCCTCCTATCGCGGCATGTCCCGGTACCCATAGAAGCGTAACAGTGTTGTGAAGAGCAAGCCTGCCGAGGGCCCCCTTGCACTCCAGCACCAGATTGGAGGTGGTGGTATGTGAGGCAAGCATCATCAGTGCTGCTTGACTATCTGAGCAGATGCTAATTCTTCTGCCCTCTATACCAAGTTCCTCCTGTCTCTGGACACAGCCTAGGATGGCAGCTATCTCGGTTTGGAATACTGTCGCAAATTTGCTGAGGGGTATAATGGTACCCTTTCCGTACCTACGACACTAATATCCTGCGCCTGGCCTATCCCCAGTTCTGGATCCATCCTTATACCAGAGATCCTCATCTCTGGGTAAAGAGTCCCTATGTTGATCCCACTCCTCTCGTGATGGGATATCAATCCGCCACCCAATACCAAACTGGGTAACCGGAGGAATAGTATCCCCACACATTTGCAGGAGTGGGTTCTCTAACAGGTGGAGAAGGGGGATGTCCAGTAGTTGCCCTAAGGTGACAGTGGGTGTGGTGTGCATGGCTCCCACCACCCCTCTTAACACCAATCCGCGTAAGCTTTCCAGGGTCTTAATGGCCCCTCTTTGCTATACCCTAGGCCACCAGACCAGAGCTTTATATGTCAGCCTGGGAAAGAGGATGGCTTTATGTAGCCTAACAGTGCCTAAGGAACCTATAGCGTACTTTCTCACACTATAGACGAAATTCCTCAAACAAAAAAGTGGAGTGTACAAACTAAAATGTGATTGCTCTGCAATGTATGTGTACTTCAAAGAAACAATGGTGCTACAACAATACAAATTTACTATTTAGCTCCTGTGCTGGTTAATTTATAATTTCTGCTATAATGTCTTTATCTCACTGCCAAATTTTTCTGTAATATACTTAAGTGGCAATTGTAGCATTTAAATGTGAAGGCTGCATTCTACACATTAAGAATGCCTTCCGCTGGTAGAATATCATGAACATATCAATAACTCATTTTACCTACTATGTATTACGTTCACTAGTATGAGAATGTTATTAAAAATCTGGTAGACCTACATTAAATATAAATAAAAGAAAAAATGTTTTCTTCAAATTTATTTACCTTCTTGTTCACAAGGTAGTTGCTTGGAACGACAAAAATTGCTCATTCATACTGCTTGTGCTCAATTGCAGGAGGTCGTTTGTTTATCAACATTGGATCTAAAACAATTGGCTTCAATAAAAACTTTCGCTTATATCTTACAAGTGGTATTTGTGAACCCCAGTTCATGCCTGATGTGTATACCATGTTTACTATCATCAATTTTGCTGTATCCAAAGAGGGGTTGGAAGACAAGTTGCTAGGTGTTGCTGTTGGCATGATAAAGTGAGTATCCATTGGATAAATATCTCAGATGTAAAACTACATAATGGCTTTCACAAAGGAAACTGGTGGAGAGGTAGATTTCCACAATGCAGTTTCAAATTTATGATGACCCAAGTCTCTAACATGCTTCACCAACTTTGAAATGTGATTCAATTTTAATAATTTGCAATTCATGGCCATTTTCAAAATATTTTCCTTCAAAGATCAAAACCTGTGAAGAATTAACGCAACAATCTTAAATTTTGCTTTCACTTCAATGCATAGATTCACCTTCTGTTTTTTATTCATTATCTTGATGCTACCCAGAATTGCCCTTGAAAATCGTCACTAAATGCAGTTATTCCTAGTGCCCACGCAGTCATAATTGGGTGGGCTTCATGGTTAACTGCATCGATTTGATGTGTTCCAAGAACTATAATGTTAAATGAATTCATGCAAAGTAAATAGGCATATTAAAGCCATAAGAATCAATGTAGGGATGAGTCAATTCCAAATGTCGATTCTCAATTCTACCGATTCTCAGGCTTAGAATTGGTATCGAGAATTGATTGCCTAAAGTCGATTCTGAGTCCATCGATTTCAGATAGATAAATACAGTAAAACTTAGATTTTACGCACTTTGATTTTACGTAGCGATATGCACGTCCGGCTGGGAACAGGGAATTTTAATGGTAAAAACTTGATTTTGCATAGTTTATTGGTTTTACGCAATTTTTTTATTTTATGCAGTGTAACTTCAGTCCCAAGAGCAAAATAATATTGATTTTACATAGCATTTCAACTAGGGTCGGATTGGATACATGGGATCCAAAGATCCGCGGATAATACATTTTACCGGATACTGAAATCGGATCCTAATTCATTCCAAAAAATTGGATCTAGATCCGAAGTATTAAAATTCACACTTTAGTGAATGTGTCTTAAAAAAGGAAGTAAAAAGAGGTCAGAGTTCCGATTCTCTCTTCGCATGCGCCGATGCACTACGTTGATAGTTCTATTGATGTGACGATGTGTTTCAAAGCTCTCTCGGGCACTATACAACATAATTTCAGGTTGTGGAAAAATCATGAGGAAGTTCAAAATCTACCTCACTCCTACCACAAGGGTAAGATTACGATTTAAATTGACCGAAATAATGGCTCCCCTCGTTTCGTTTGAGCATCAGCCGAATCAACCCAGTGTTGCCAGCGGAGTCATCCTAAAAGGAGGCCCATCCCCTCCGCCCAAGAGTGGAAGCCACCTGGGTCGAAGTGAAAATGGGTGAGGATAGATAAACACAGATAAGTCAAAGGAGAGATCTTCTCAGGTTACTCCATTCTCTTTCTCGTTGATTGAGTCTAAGCCATAATACGAGCGGATAGAGGGGGAAGAAACTGTCAGCCTCTCCTCATCATGGAATGATTTACCACCGTCCTCGCAAAGCGAACCCAAAAAAAGTATCCGGTGTAGGCAGGAGTGGGGGGAGAGTGACCTACGCGGTGAAGACAAAGAAGTCGGCTGAATCAGAGATACAGGTTGCCCTAAGCGTTGCCAGCGCAGTAAAGCGTCAATGAAGAAGAAAAATATGGTTTATGCTTTACATGACAGCTCAAATTGTATCGAGGATGGCCAGCTGGTGGTGCCAAGGAATCACCCAAGCCGTCATAAGAGCCGAGAGAGAGGGAAGAAACTGCCAGCCTCTTCTCATCACCCAGTCTCTTCTCTTCCCATCATCCAGTGTCAGCAGGGGCTGGGGGAGAGTGAGCTACTCTGCGAAGATGAAGAAGTTGGCTGAATTGGAGGCCCAGGTTGACCTTAGTAATGCCATCGCAGCAAAGCTCTAATTAATAAGCACAACATGGTTCACGCTTTACACGATTGCTTCAATTGTATGGAAAATATAAAAATATTTTTATTGTAATGAGAAAATATTCTTATAAGAAAGGTCAGAATTAAAAGAGAAAGGATCATTTCAGGTCATAGACTTTTTTGGCTCATACAGTCCATCTCATCGCCAAGTAATGCACTGGCAAAAATGGTTGATTTAGGCTTAATACATGCATTTATCCCTTCAATATGGTTAAAATCACAAATTTTTGAAATAACTTCTGATACACCTCTATCTTTACTATATCGAATCGTGAAAACAGTAGTTTTTATCTGCCAGCAATCCATCTTAGCAGTGTAAATGCCCCTGCATGAGTTTTCAATTCCTTTTGTTTACATCATGGCAAAAGTCTCTCAGAAGCTGCTCCTTGGACTCTCCTCCATGCTGTTAGTAGCATTGCTCGAGCATAGAACAATGTTTCAGAGGAAATCATAAAAAATTGCTGGAAATCAGCAGGCTATGGGGAAACAGAAGTTTATATGCCTGAAGAGACCTCATCTAGGCCTCCGAAACTGCAGGATCTGCTTGCTAATAAACTTGGGCAACTCAATCAGGTTTGCCTAATAATGCCAGTTATTTCACCACTCACCTACAATCCGATAGATGAAGAGTTGGCTATAAATGAAGAAACCGTGAGTGCAGAATGTACCAACCTGCCAGCTTCTGATTTATTTGAGGGAGACAGTGACGTGATAGATGGCAGTGAAGCAGTGCCTGTTCATCCTGCTCGTAGTGATATGAGAGAAGCTTTCAGAAATTTGTACAATTTTTGCTATGCACACCCATAGGTTGCAGAGGGCTATGTTGAAAATCTGAATGCTTAAGAGACAATTGTACACCAAATTTTTGATAATGAGATGCAGCAAACTAAAATAAGTGACTACTTTCACCCAAAATGAATGATTTCATAAGTACATATTCAAAATTTGTTTAAATATTCCTTATTCATAGCTTAAAATAATATATATATGACAAGGTTTATTAAAAATAAAATGTAAGAGACATCTTAAATAACTAGGCACCTTGCATTGCTATCACCTCTTCATAAAGTCTTGATTTTACACACAATGATTTAACACATTGCCCTTATTTTGGTTCCTCCAACTGCTTAAATCAAGGTTTTACTGCATTTTAAACATTGACTACAAGCTGAGGATATATTTACTATTAGTCATTAAGTACACTTTTTGAGTGACTTGATTGTCTTTGTTATTTTATTCCAGCCAGTACTTGAAATTAAATACTAGTCATACGCTACTGGTATATCAATACCCACCTGTTATTAGGAATAAGAATCGATGGAATGGGAATCGAGAATCGATTTGAAAGAATCGGAATCGGAAAAAAGTGAAATCGACTCATCCCTAAATTCATGTAATTTATAAAAGTTATAAGAAAAGTAATGGATTTAGGCCATTTACATCATTGCTAGACAGTTTAATCATAGTAATAATATGCAACATAACAAAAGGCATGAACAATTAGTAAAAGAAAAACAGAAGACCCCCACTTTACGATTTAAATCCGTTCCACAGGACCGTTTATAATGTGATAATGTTTATAATGTCGTAAAGTGAACCAGTATATGACTGGATGAGGGATCGGTATAACTACCAATCTATCTATCAGTTTCAGTGCATTTGGTGGTACGCACTTCAGTATAAGTACAAAATATCCGGGAATCAAATGATTTAAATGTTATTTAACCAATATTTAAACTTCAGTAAGATGTAAATTTACATTTAAATTTTCAACACATCTTTTCACGCCGTCTAACTGTGATCCAATCTCAGCAGCTTGATATTTAACCACCCTTTCAAGCAATGGGAACAGATTGTGAAATAGAAATTATTCAAATCTCATTATACCTCTGCTTACTACTCTGTATAAGCAATTAGATATCTTTTTTTGGCCTCATGTCATCATCTCTTCGTTGCAATTACTTCAACAATACGTGAAGAAATGCATGTGTAGAAAGTGGCTTTGCGAGCTTACTAAAGTTATGTACACAAAATTAGGCATCGAGTTATGATAGAAATAGGCCAAGTATGAGGGAGAAGTAGCATATAGTCATACACAGACGACAGATGGATCAGCCGGTAACCTTTCCATGAATCATAATTTATGTGCACATCGCTGTCGTCACTTGCCTGTCTTCCACTTTTGAAGATCGTCCTTCTCCTTATGCCAAACCAGCAGCATTGATATCATTCTCCCAGTCAAGGTCATCCCTTGGAGATTGAATTGCTGAATAAGAATAGAGATAGCAGCAGAGGGGAGAACCTTCACTCAAAGCCCTTTTCTCGGAGCAGCTGACCTGACTCTTCAGGGCTGGTAGATTAATTGGGAGTTGTTTGTTTACTTTAGGGACCCACAACCTTCTTAGAGGCATCCATACATCGAGAAAGAGAACGCAAAACACGTAAGAAAAACACTGAAGACGTAAAGTGCTAACTCGAGCACCCTCATCATGTTTCTTCACTATCTCCTGCTTGATTTTAATTGTTATTTTCTGCTTGAGCTGCACTTGAGGGGACATGGTCACTGTAGAAACTTCCTATGATAAACCATCTACTTCTGGCAAGTTTTGTTATATCGAATGGTTAACAGGGTTGGAAAAGAGAAGGTTCACAGTATGAACTATGCCATTGCCAATAATACTGCTTTGCATGGAAGACACTTGAAGACTGATATTCACACAATAGTAGAGCAGGTCAGTGACCTAGTTGGTATTCCATCGAAGAATTATAAATAAATATATGCAGGTTTTGTAATGTTGTAATATACATATCAGCAAGATATCATTATGGCAAATGCAGTGTGATGCTGTTCTACGATGATAAAATTATGACAATCCCTAGCATATACATGTATAATGTGATTCTCTATGCATGCTACAAAAACATTTCCCTGACCAGAAATACAGATGTCCATCAATACCAGAGGCAAATTCAATATTTTCAAGGACCATTGCAGGATGTCAATGCTTCAAAAACCCCAGAATTGGAAAATGTTATTTATTAAACTTCCTTCAATTAAGTAAAAGCAATGCATAGCCTAGAAAAAAGTTCTAGAATATTTTTAAATATTTTTTTGTAAAAAATGCCTTTTACAGCATTCAGGAGAAGGTATATAGATAGATAAAAAGCCATAACACTGTAAAAAAATAGTTTTTCTTCTCCTTGTAATACAACTTTGTATGAAATTTTTTTGGAGAATTTTCTTTTTTTGTGTGAATTTATTGTAAAATTTTTATTTTTGTAATTTTTATAAATGTACTTGACGAAAACCAAACAAGTGTAATCTTGTCCTTTTATGGTGAATAAATCAATCAATCAAACGATATTTCCTGGTGCCATTATGCGAGTCCTTGTGTGAGGCTATAAGTCCACGTGAGTGACTGCATGTGAGTGCCAGGAATGCTACTTAAGTGTTGCTGAAGCACTGAAGCACTTCTGCAGCACTGCTGTGGTGCCTCTGGTGTACATCGGACATGGCAAAGATGGAAATTGGAGGGTGTCCGGCATGCATCAGAAGCACATCCAAAGCGGCTGCAGGACAGCTGCTATGTGCTGATGATGTGCATCGGCAGCATTTTGTGTTTACAGGGATCCTTATTTTAATTGCTTCAGAAGAAAATATTTTGATACTTTCACCTAAACCCTCAAAAGTATTGCTCACGTATAGTTTTGGACAAATTTTTATAATTAAAAATTCAAACCGTACACAAATGCATGTGGTACTTTTTGCCATTATTCTCCTCCTTATTTTACTTCCAGATTATTAAAACATGGCTCTATGGACAAATGGATAATTTTGCATTTTCACAGATGAGCCACCTTCTTTTTTCCTTCCATGTTTACCATTCCGTTTATATATGGCTGTCATTGTTAATTCAAGGAAATAAAAGTACATACGCATACGTTGTCATCTTGGGAAATATACTCCATTGGGAGTCTCCATTCCCTTGACCATTTCTTTCCTTCCTTCTTTTTCCAATAATCAAACAACTCCCATTCACATCTTCCACTTGCTTGATGAAGAAAGTACCTTTTTAGTGCATTTTGTACCTACCAAATTTTCCTTGTTGCCATATTACTTAGTTATTAGTGTGTATTTTTATAATAGTTGAAAATAAAACATTGTTACTATTATGTTTTAAAATATGATACTCACTTCTTATTTGCACTTATTTTCACTTGTTTCATGTAATATACATATTGTAGGCCTCAAGTGGAGCAAGAGTGGATGCTACTTATTTCTATGATGGATAAAAATAGAAAGCAAATTCTTAAAGTTGAAGAGGATGTGTTGAATGTTTTGTCCTCTGTTACGGGCAATATTCTGGACAGTGAATCTGCTGTAGTTGCTCTTGATTCTTCAAAGGTAATGCATATCCGAGCTTATTTTTGTTTTTGTAATTCCAATGTTTTTCTGCTCATTTTTATAATCTAAACTGTATTATTTCCTCAGGTCCTGTCCATTGAATTAATGGAGGAACTGGAAAAGCTCAAGTTAACTGAAGAAGAAATAGAATCGGAACGAAGCCGATGCAAGAATTTAGCTGACCATGCTTCAAAAGTATACTTCTCATTGGATGATATGCCAACTGTCAATCCTGTGTATCATTTTTCCTTGGAGTGGTTTGTTAATGTGTTCAAGTCATCAATTTTATCCAGGTACATAAGGGCAGAATAACATTTTGGATACATTGTGAAATAATAGTGATGATGTAAGTGAAACATATGAAAATCATTGGCCTTCTTTCAGAGTACTTATAGTAGGCTACCAACAATCAGGTGCGTTACCAACAACCCATCTTAAGGATCACACGAGCACGTGAACCACCCAGTAATCCCAAACAATTGAAATATACATGATATTGTGTGATGAAAACATGATTTCTGTACGTTGAGAACATATTTACGGCATTGTATGTGCCGATTTACTTTCTGTTTCCATCTGAATCATGCCCCACACCCTCTGATCACAATCCTGTTGAGAACTGTTGGGCATTTTGCATATAGCGCTAGAGAGCTTCAAGGGGCAAATGCTGTTAATTGGACGTGAATATGAGTGGAACTCGAGTGTGATCACGGTGTGCCACTGGCCCTCTTCTAATGCCGTCTCTAATAGTTCTTCTCAAATCCCAAAGATAGCAGCATGTCTCACGTAGTCCATGGTGGTGGCATGCTCATGGCTCCTACTCTGGAGTAGTTTTTTGAACAATCGCATGGCATCGTTCTGACCAGTTGGAGGTCAAAATTAATACTAGACCAAAGAGACTTAGAACTAATTATTTGGTTACAAAATTGATGTTCTTTTAACTAGCGTAATTGAAAACATTAGTAAATACAACACTTAAAGTATGTTGGCAGGCATTCAACAGAATGGGAGTAGATATTCCTTGAAGTGGAGGGAAGTTTATGTTTTAGCTCTGCTGTTTTGTATTGTTTTGTTTTGTTTGCAGCAAGGGCAGCCAACACAGCCAGTGAATTGTATTTTTGGTGCTGATTTCAAGTACAGAACAGTGTTTTATTGTGCTCCTCAGATTTGTTGTACCAGCAGAGGACAAAACTCATGAAAATTACTTCCATAATTTGACAATAACATTAATAATTTTGATCTTTTATACGGCAAATGGCAAGGGCAAAAGCTTGGGGGAAGCATTGTTGTTATGTGTGTGTGGACTTAGTGACATAGTATTTTCCATTGACTCCAGAGAGAATATGAGACAAATTTTTATTGTTTGGTGGAAATTAGTTATAACTGAGTTTTGGGAAGATTTAGTTTTTATTTGCCTATGTTGGATGTAGTGTACATAAATGCATTTCCTACTCCCGGTACAGCTTAAATAGTATAAAATTGTACCTCTACGTGAAGGAGTGGCTCCACGTAAGGCACACAGTGATTGTTGATGAAGTAAGTTATATTCACTTTAATTTCCACACTTGTGCTGTCGTGAAAAATTACTGTGCTCTAAATATTTATGGCATGTAGAGTAGCCCTACGAGGGTACTCAAAATGAATACAGTGCAGTATCTTCTTCAAGTCCCTTTGTATGTCCACGTAGAAGAAAATGTGAGAAATTGATAGCACATAGTTATTGGTGTGAAGGCTTCCGTGGTGTTCATAAGTTGAAGGCAGCATTCTTCCGGGTGTTTCACCTTGTTGTTGTTTAGGGGACAACAGTCTCACCTGTATTCCAGCTGGCGTCTTCAGGTCGAAGTGGCAAGATGCCATTGCTGGCGGCCTTGTATAGGGCCGCTTGTGTGTCCTGATCAAGATCTTGGTCCTGATTGGTGACTGCATTGCTCATTTTGGCATTTGGGAGTTGTGTGTGACTCAAACACAACTCCATTTGACCGAATAAGAATGTTGAGCAGAAATACGGAGCTACATAGTGATTGACGAATTATTGTAAATAGGATGCCTGCCAGGATAAATTACTTTTTGTGGGCATATAAGACGCACTTTCTCCCCCCTACAAATACACCTAAAAATGAGGTGCATCTTATCAACTATATGAGTTGATTTTAGTCAGTCAAAAACTAATTTCTATAAACAGGTTTATATTGATATTGATATATTGGTTTTCTATTGTACTTTCATTAATGAAATTTCCTGGCCTCTAAGATGTAATTTTTTACTTGAAAATCCATTTGAAAATCGGCCTGCGTCAAAGCTATATCTTCATGTATTTGATAAAGTGTTGCCATTGAATGTTTCCATCTCTATTTTTGCTGCAGACTGCGTTATTGCAGCGAGCTAATGGTGGACTCTCCATCGTGCATTTGTTTCTGGGATTTGATGACTCATAACTAGGGACATGCAAAACTCGCATATGCGACAACGCGAATTTTTGCGCGAATTCTGGGGTTTTTCCGCGAAAACGCGAATTTCGTTTTTGTTGCGAATTTCAACATTTAAATCGCGAATTTCAACATTTAAATCGCGAATTTCAACATTTAAATCGCGAATTTCAACATTTCCAACGTGAATTTCCTCATTTTCGCGGCATCTGTAATTAAAATTGCGACTGTAAACATTTAGTTGGGCAGTACATATGGAAAATGCCTTTCCGGTACAACTTAATTTAGAAATGTTACTCGGATATAATATTTCAATCAAGTTTGGTGAACATGAACAAAAGGAGTGAAAAATTCATGCCAAAATTTTGCTAAACAGGCAGTCCCCGAGTTACGTAAGCCTCGACTTACATTAATATGTACTTACCTAAGTGGGAACCTTACTCAAAACGACCAAAATTACGGAAGTTACGGGATGCAAAGAGCGGTTGCATACTTTCAAGGGGCGCGTGTCATAGCATCAGCATAGTGATTTTCTTTTGTGTCAGTTTTATCACATTCAAGAAAACTTATAATGCCTAAGTGGACAGTGACGGCAAAGCAGCGTTAAGCAGAATTTCGACAATATGGATTATATTGTGCTGATAACAAAATAATTCTTTGCCGTTTTTACAACACAAATATCTTGTGGAAAAGGAAGGACAGCTGCACGAAACACATATTGAGTGAAAAACATAAGGCTAATGTTGAAAAAAATTCTGCCAGTGGGAGTGGAATTAAATTGCAAGCATCCACAGTAATATTCAGAGTGGTATTTTTTTTACAAAACTACTAATTCCTTGCAAGGTATGACAACTTCTAAATCAGAAGCTGTAAAGTCGATACTAGTGCAGATAGCATCAAAGGCATCAATAAAACTTTGCTCTCTTGTAGTAGAAGACCCAAGTAGAGTTAGATTTGAAAACAGCTTTTGACCCTCAAGTAGTTCTCACAATGGAGATGAGCCCTGCCAAAAATACGAAATTGAAAAAAAGTTCATAGCCTTGAGTCAATTGAGATGGTAAAGTTGATGTTGGGGTTTGGGGAATTACGGTGAATATTACAGCAACAACATTTCCAGGGTTCAGTGGATATAATGAAAGCAATTCAGGTACTATAGTTGTTTGAACAATCTTTTGCATTTAAGTGCCTTGAAGCTATTTGGACCCCCTGTGCAAATGTGGACTCGGAGAGATTTCTTTCCTCCTACAACACTGCTAACAAATAGGAGAACAAATCTAAATGAAGAAATTTTAGCCACACTTGCAATTTTTTCATTTGAAAATATGGACATTTAACTGTAATTTGCCTTTTTATGTAAATTGGTTAGGTACGTGAAATGTACAAAAATATAAAATGTGAATACAGAATGGTATTAATTGTTTAAATTCTCCCTAATCAAACATTTCTTGCCAACAGGTGGGCCTGCTGGGAGGAGAGCTCTTAATTTACACCAAATATTTTGTCATGAAAATAACACCGATTTTAGGGTAAAATAACACCGCTTTTGCAAAAAAATAACACCACTTTTGGCTATAAAATAACCCCACCTTTTGCAGGTCTCTACTCATAACTTAAATACAGCTGCTATTTAACAAAAATAACTATCCCATTTTCCCATAAATGATCAATATAAACTGGTGTTGATCAGATTTTATTCTTCTAAAATATATTCCAAAATATCAAGGTGCATCTTATGCACCATGCTGCATCATATAGGCTGGGGAATACAGTATTAACCCCAGTAAAGTCACCTTATTTATTAGTGACTGTTCTGTTGTCAAAGTTAAGTTTATCTACTGGAAAAAAGCAGAAATTGTTGCTTTTACTTAAAAAAATATATGATTATTTTTTCAAGAGGGAATGAGTCACTTTTTTCACCTAATCATTGAATCAGCCCATCATATTCATTCAGTTTAATGTTTTGAGGGGTGGTCCACATGTCAGAACCTCATTGATGCTACTCCCTTTCAAACACGCTTTAAAATATATTATTGTATTAAATTGAGTACCTATAATTGTACCTATTAATGGTGTTTCCAAATTTTCAGCATTCAGGAGAGTGTAAAGCTGGTGTCCTTAGAAAGGCTATCGGAGAATTTCACTTTCACATTTTATTCATCTGTTTGCCGCTCAATACTCGAGGAAGATAAACTCTTGTTTTCATTTCTACTTGCTTTAAGCTTGGCTAGGTAAGTCCATCTATGTTTTTTTGTTAGATATACCAGACCATTGTTACTCTAGGGGGGCAAGTCTGTTTTTTTTGGTAGCAGTTGACTAAGCCAAATTGTTTCCCATGCGGCCCAAATGGACTTTGACGAGTATATAAAATTCACCTAGGAGAAGATGACTGCTGTTGCTGTGCTTGCCTCCCAGTTTTACGACTTATTTGTGCGATGACACATTCAAAAGTTTCTGACTATGGCAGCATGCATCTAGTGTGCAAGAGTGTGACCATAAAACTATGTGTGAATCTTGAGTGAAACTAAACTCCGCTAGAGCAAATGGTCTGTGTGCACCTAAGGTGCACCTTTGCCGTCATTTATATCGATGTTCAAAAATATTAGGATGGGGGTAAGCGGTTGCACATTAGAAAAGCATCTAAAGTCTCTTGCGAAATGGTTGACATCACCAAAATTGACTACCATCGATAAAATATGGGGTAGAAGTACATGCACATTAGGATGACGCTTAATTTTGGCTCTAGCGGCGTTATTCTTCCCTTGAAGTATCCAAAATTTTAAGTGGTCACTCTATTACATTAGACTTACATTTATAAGTTGAGAAAATAGGGACATTGGTGAGAGTTGCTGAACAAAAAAGTTGTAAAACCGTGAGGTGAGTTCAACGGTGGCTACCATGTTGTCAGAAATGAAATGAAGACTTTCCAATGTCCATGCTGCAAAGGAAACAATTGGTGATTGTTAACAGTCGATAAAAGTTATAGAATTACCCCCAGATACTTCTTTGAATATTAAATTATAAAAAAGTAATGTTCCAATATGGGTATATGATAGTGATTGTTTTTAAATACTGCCGCAAAGGGCTTTGAAACAAGACAAAAATAGAATTATTGGGTCAATCCAAACCATGAGAAAATGTTATTTCATAAATTTATTACGAATTTGCGTGTTATCTAATCCAGTAATATTTCTTCTCCTGCACCCTCCTCCAATCCTTCTGCATCTTCATAATGGATTTATGTAATACTGCAACTATGGCATCGACCTCCATAATTCTGTCACAATGCATGAAACTCATAGGATAAGAATGCTTACTTTGAAAATGGTTATAATACCACCAGTAAAGAGAGCAAGAAAAAATGGTTATACATGTATCCCTAAATACAGTAGAACCTCTTTTTTACAAACCTCTTTTTTACAAACCTCTTTTTTACAAACCTCTTTTTTACAAACCTCTTTTTTACAAACCTCTAATTTACAAAATGACACCAATTTCCAAACCATTCCGCCGGTCCCGATCGTTGTATATAGGAAAACCATGTAAAATGACCTCCATTTTACAAAACCTCCATTTTAATGATTTACAAAGTGAGAAGCCGGTCCCTAGGAGTGACTGACCCCTGTTTTAAGAAGTATTTGAAATGGTTTTGTCGCAATGTTTTGAGGTCAATGCATCACTTAAAGTGTAAACATTCGGCATTATGCAAAAATTTCAAGTATGAGCATTTCAAATTCAAGAAATTGTATAAAAGGTATCGAAAAACCTTAACAACATTTTAAAATTTAATGCATGCTGCCTTTGCAGATATTTTTGGGTCACGTCTAGCGATGTTTTTCTCTGTGCGAACGACTGAAACAACGGGTTGCGCTCCGAGGGTGATTATTCGGGAAAGCCATCTCAAGCAAACAAAATTTGGTCCGATTTTAAGGTAGATATTTATTTCACTTATACTTGTGGTCAACTTGAAAAATATATGATTCTGGATACAAAGGCCTCTTTTCTAAATCGATTTTCACGTCAGATATAAAGAAGAAAGAAATAACTAAGTTTCCTCTTCATTTGCTGTAATTTTAATGGCCTATAAGCGTATAGGCTATAATAAAATTTCCGCCAGGGTATATTACTCTCTCAGGAAATATATTAATTGGCCAGCTTATCAAGTCTTTCTTGAAGATGGTCACCTGAAAACATTGTGACCACAGTCTACACGGATTAGCCGTTACAATGTCTTTGCTTTCAATAGCTGGTTTGAGTTTCTTCTTTCCCTTGTTATCAGTTCTTATGTCATCCGAGAGTGGCTCGCACCTATAACTTTGTTTCCAGAATTCTTTGAAGCCAGAAAATTACATTGTAAGCTGTGAGCAAGTGAAAATATTTTGGTTTCTCGCTCGAATGCACACGACTTCGGCTCGCTTGGAAAATATTTCCAAGCGAGCAGAAGTCGTGTGCATTCAGTCAGAATCACTCTCAACGCGAGGTGGGCTGTGTTTGTGATATCCTGTGTGCCTGTAAGTAAAACAATGGATAAAACATCACTGAGCAAAAAAAATTACCATAAGGTTGATAATCAAGGAAGTGCGTGATCGCGCGCAGACAAAAACAGAAATTGTTCGGAAGTATGGCTTTCTTTATCGACATAACAACAATCATGAATTCAAGCGAAAACGTTTTGAGTCACACAGCATCGTCGAAAACCAAGTACATTTCATCATCGAAATTTGAACAGCTTGATTTGCAGATGTATTATTATTATTATTTTTAAAGTGTCAACGATCGCGAGTGCAACTTGCCTATAACCAATTCTGAAGGAGAATGCTCAGATTTTGGCTCTTAAACAGAAGTGAGACAACTTTAAATGCTCAAATGAGTGGCTAGAAAAATTCAAGAGAAGACATTGAATCACTTCACATTCATTTTATTGAAATATTACCTCCCTTTTAATCCCATTTATCTTTATGAAGTGCGCTACTGAAACTGGATTGGGATTGTTGAGGTTTTGATTGCTTGAAAGATAACCTCCAATTTACAAACCCTCTGATTTACAAAGCTCATATTTTTGGGTCCCTTCAACTTCGTAAAATAGAGGTTCTTCTGTAGTTAGAAAGGTATATATTACATGATTGCATATCTAATTGGTTCCTGAGCCAATGCACATGCCCATGAAGTAAAAAACCTGAAGTACTTCTTGGTAATACCTCATTAATACGAATATGGGCTATTTGCTTCGTCGAGAGTAAATTTTGTAAATTGAATGGTTTGAGGCGTAACTTTGTGAAATTGCTTCATATTGGAATGAAAAAACTTTGTAAATTTCACATGAGTAAGTTTAATACGACCAGTTTCATCGCTTGAGCGACATCTTCAGGTACAAATACAAGGAAATCACATCTTTAAATACACTAGGAACAATTGGGGGCAGAAGGCTGGACAAGGGGGATGAGTGAGGTAGAGGGGGAAGTGGGTAGTTTAGTGGGAACGAAGGGAGGTGGGGGGGGGGAGGGGAAACCCGGGAAGAGAAAGGCTAGGAGAAGGGTGCGGTGTGTCACACTAAGACGTTAGGTGGGAGGGTGGGGTGAGGGTTTGGAGTGTGGTCAGTAATGACGGGTGTGGGCGAGAGGTTGAGTAATGGGGAATGAGAAAGGAAAATCACATCGTTAAGAAGTATCCCTCCATCACGACATACCACTTTTAAAATTTCCGAGGACTCTAGGGCGTCCAGCTTGGGGCCCTTCCTCTCCACATGAAGGATCTCAGGCTCAAAGTTGCTGACATGATTAGCTTCTAGCAAATGTTTGGCGAAGAGGGAGGTGGGGTTGTTATTTTTAAAACATGCTTCGTGTTCTTTGATACGTGTCTTGAATTTCCTCCCTGTTTGCCCAATGTAAATTTTCGGGCAAGAGTTACACGTGAATTTGTAAACACCGCTCTTGTGTAGTGGATCTATCTTGTCTTTCGCATGGCTTATTAAGTTCCTTAATGAATGTTTGTTATAAAAAGCCGGATTTATTCTGTCTGTGGGAAGAAATGAAGTTATTTTATGGGAAATGTTTCCCAAAAATTGAATACTACGCCATTTTTTGATATTTTCTTCTGGGAGGAGAGATGGGAAGATATTTCTCATGGCTAATTTGCGGCGTTTTTTGTTATATAGGTTTTCAACTAGGTTGGTGGAGTATCCGTTGTTGGCGGCTATTAGTTTAATAGTGCTGAGTTCTTTAGCTATGTTGGCCTGTGACATTGGGATGTTGAGCAATCTGTGTATGAGAGAATGAAATGCAGCCATCTTATGTGAAAAATGATGTCTGGATGAAGAGGGAATGACATGGTCTGTGTATGAATGCTTTCTAAAGATAGAAAAATCCAGTTTTTGATTGGCTTTAGAAATAGTGATGTCGAGGAAGTTGAGTGCTCCGTTGGCTTCCGTTTCCTTAGTGAATTGCAAACATTTGTCAATGCTATTTAAGAGGGTAGTGAACATATCCAGTTGTCTCCTAGTGCCAGACCAAATGCAGAAAATATCGTCAACAAACCTGTACCAGCAATTTATATATTTTAAGAGTTCACTGTGGTGGTTAAACAAAGTATTTTCAAAATTGTCCATATACAACTCTGCTAGAAGAGGGGACAAAGGAGACCCCATAGCGAGGCCGTTACACTGCTTATACACTTTACCATTGAATTGGAAGTAGTTCTGTTTCACACACATTTCGGTCATATTGAAAATTTCACATATCATGGGGGGGGGACACCAGCCTTGATGAGTGCGATTTCCACTAGGCTCGCGGCTTCTTATTGCACACGTCAAAGGAAACAAGTATGCATTTCTGTGGCAAAATTGTTGGGGATAAAACCTTTGTCAATTCTGCGGAGTTTTTTACACCATACTTAGGAGAGAATTTGGAAAATTGGCGGATGATGTTATTCAACTGTTGAGCAATAAGGTGGTTGGGAGCCGATACATTTGAAACTACCGGGCGTATGGGGATGTTTTCCTTATGGGTTTTCGGAAGACCAAAGAAATGCGGCACTAAGGGGTTCATTTGTGTGAGCTTGGTTTTTTCAATTTATTTACTAGTGTACCCGCTGAAGAAGCCGCGAGCCTAGTGGAAATCGCACTCATCAAGGCTGGTGTCCCCCCCCCATGATATGTGAAATTTTCAATATGACCGAAATGTGTGTGAAACAGAACTACTTCCAATTCAATGGTAAAGTGTATAAGCAGTGTAACGGCCTCGCTATGGGGTCTCCTTTGTCCCCTCTTCTAGCAGAGTTGTATATGGACAATTTTGAAAATACTTTGTTTAACCACCACAGTGAACTCTTAAAATATATAAATTGCTGGTACAGGTTTGTTGACGATATTTTCTGCATTTGGTCTGGCACTAGGAGACAACTGGATATGTTCACTACCCTCTTAAATAGCATTGACAAATGTTTGCAATTCACTAAGGAAACGGAAGCCAACGGAGCACTCAACTTCCTCGACATCACTATTTCTAAAGCCAATCAAAAACTGGATTTTTCTATCTTTAGAAAGCATTCATACACAGACCATGTCATTCCCTCTTCATCCAGACATCATTTTTCACATAAGATGGCTGCATTTCATTCTCTCATACACAGATTGCTCAACATCCCAATGTCACAGGCCAACATAGCTAAAGAACTCAGCACTATTAAACTAATAGCCGCCAACAACGGATACTCCACCAACCTAGTTGAAAACCTATATAACAAAAAACGCCGCAAATTAGCCATGAGAAATATCTTCCCATCTCTCCTCCCAGAAGAAAATATCAAAAAATGGCGTAGTATTCAATTTTTGGGAAACATTTCCCATAAAATAACTTCATTTCTTCCCACAGACAGAATAAATCCGGCTTTTTATAACAAACATTCATTAAGGAACTTAATAAGCCATGCGAAAGACAAGATAGATCCACTACACAAGAGCGGTGTTTACAAACTCACGTGTAACTCTTGCCCGAAAATTTACATTGGGCAAACAGGGAGGAAATTCAAGACACGTATCAAAGAACACGAAGCATGTTTTAAAAATAACAACCCCACCTCCCTCTTCGCCAAATATTTGCTAGAAGTTAATCATGTCAGCAACTTTGAGCCTGAGATCCTTCATGTGGAGAGGAAGGGCCCCAAGCTGGACGCCCTAGAGTCCTCGGAAATTTTAAAAGTGGTATGTCGTGATGGAGGGATACTTCTTAACGATGTGATTTTCCTTTCTCATTCCCCATTACTCAACCTCTCGCCCACACCCGTCATTACTGACCACACTCCAAACCCTCACCCCACCCTCCCACCTAACGTCTTAGTGTGACACACCGCACCCTTTTCCTAGCCTTTCTCTTACCGAGTTTTCCCCTCCCCCCCCACCTCTTACTTCTTAACGATGTTTCCCATTCCTCATTACTCAACCTCTCGCCCACACCCGTCATTACTGACCACACTCCAAACCCTCACCCCACCCTCCCACCTAACGTCTTAGTGTGACACACCGCACCCTTCTCCTAGCCTTTCTCTTCCCGGGTTTCCCCTCCCCCCCCCCCACCTCCCTTCGTTCCCACTAAACTACCCACTTCCCCCTCTACCTCACTCATCCCCCTTGTCCAGCCTTCCGCCCCCAATTGTTCCTAGTGTATTTAAAGATGTGATTTCCTTGTATTTGTACCTGAAGATGTCGCTCAAGCGATGAAACTGGTCGTATTAAACTTACTCATGTGAAATTTACAAAGTTTTTTCATTCCAAAATAAAAAGTAAATTTTGTGTTATACAATAAATTAGGGTTACAGGAAGTTTTTATTTACAAAGGAACATTGTGTTCACGTGTAAACAGAGACAGAAAGAGACAACTGGGCTGAAAATGATGCTTGATTTCTCACTAGCGCGCGTGGAGCACTATTTGCCACAAAATGGAAGTGAAATGTATTATTTCTTTACCCAAGGTAATCTTACTGAGCTAACCATTTGTCGACAGGATAAGGATTGATGATAGTGTACATAATGCCTAGTGCCAATTTTAACTCGAAATTGTATTACTGATGAATTACTTACACAGCTCATTACTTACTTAATGCACAGTTCTGGGCATGCATAGTTAAGGGTTAAGGCAATGAAGGGTAAAGCTTGGAGCCTGAATGCAAACTCTTCATGGCATTTGGACTGTAAAATTTCCATCAACTCAGAGTTGTATATGATTTCATTTGATGTATTTTCCAGTGCCTCAATATTGCAGGGCTCAAGCATTGGAGATGTAAGCATGTCAACCTTTCAGTATCAATACATTGTTGTTAAATATTTTCATGGTCATTGTATGCCTAGCACTGGCGTTAGACTTCTGGGAGGAATAAAGATCTATAAAGTGACACACTACTAAACTGAGCTCCGATGTACCCTACTAGAAACTCACTCCGTGGCTGTGTTGTTTATCCCAAAACATTATAGCTTACATCCTTAATTTTTCCATGTACGCAATCGAGGCAATGTGAAGAGCGGTGTGAACAATGACTCGCTGAAATTTATAGCAACATAATATATAGTTTGAATAACATGCAAATAATTTCCCTCCAAGAAATCCTGTATGAACTTCACTTGCTCAGAATCATGCTGTCTTACTCTGGGCGAAATCAAAGTAGGACCTAACTGATAAAATCTGCCAAAGTGTGAACTGTAATGCATACACATCATTATTAACCAAAATTATTCCGTCCCTTGCTTATTTTTTGCAAAAAATTAAAATGGACGGAAGCATGAAACTCCATTCAAACACACATTACCTTAACACATTCAATGTGAAGCACATCAATAGACGTGCTCCTGGCTACACCGACTGACGGAGCACGTCAATTGACGTGGTCGTTCCCTTCCGAAGCACTTGAAATTTTTTCGAGCCGATTTTGATGACTTTCAAGAAAATCGGGCCCGCATTGAATGTGTTAATAACTTGATATGTATCTATGTACTTCAAATAATTTTTTTTCTTAAATAATCAAAACAACACTCAGCCAGTCAGTCAGGATATTCTGTCTCCATAAATCCATTGCAGAACATAAGTATGTGTGTTAGATTCAACATCTACACCTGTTGTGCTATATAAATCACTTTAGTCTATATTTTTCCCTTTGACCCATTGAAGGTAAATGGAATCCTGAAAGATCCATTGCACCCTCAGGAATATTTTTTGTCATTATTCTTGAATTTGCTTTTGCTTGTAGTGTTGTATGTCATAATTTATATCAATGCACTTTGCCCAACTTGTGCAAAATTAATTTATATATTTCCCAGTTATCTGTCCGTGGAAATTAAACTCGAAAAAACATTCATCTGCTAGCCTACACTTAAATATTCTTAGTCCTGATTCTCTAGTCTCTGTAATACCATATGACTTAATTGTTACCTTGTCTATTGCAATGCTATTTGCCATATATTAATTACTTGGATCCATATATTTTCCTGTTATTCTGGTCAACATCAGACGTCTGTTAGGGGATGAAATTGTCTCCCCATTTCCTTCGCCAAAACGGTAAGACCAGCGGCAAACTCTGGGACACATTGCTCCGCCAACTGCAAATGCTGGTTGAACTAATGGCGCTCGGTGATCACTGGCCTCTGAGGGCTAAAGTATGTGCGCAAGGACTTAGTGAGCTCTTCTTATCCACATTTGAAAGTCTTCTTTGGTTCGCACTAGTTCCACAGAATGCCGAAGGTTTCTTTCCCAATTGATGAGAGAAGAATAGCTTTTTTCTTTCGTTCGTGGGCACTTTCCTCCTTAAAATTAAGGACCACAAAATATTGTGCCAACTGTTCTTCGCAAGACTCCCTATTGTGCACCCAAATTTCAAACTTCTCCATGAAACTCAGCATCGTCATGTAATGACTTGGCTCAATGCCGGCAGAAGTATAAGTGATGCTGTGGCGTCGCTCAATGTTTATTGATGCCAAATGAAAGAGAGAAATACAAGACAAAATGCTATGGACACCAAAACAAACAGAGGAAACATATATCACAATTATATAATAAAACCAATTACGATAATAATAACAACATCGCTAAAGAAAAATAAGTACTTTTGTGTAGGGTTGGGTATTTTCTGGGGTAAAATTTGTCTACTGCGTTGTGATTGTTGGGATTGACTTTAGCGTGCAAGAGAATTTGCCTTTGCAAAAAGAGAAAAGGGTTGATTTTTGAGCATTCAAAATGTAAATTATTCTTTTTGATCGATGTTTATTTTTTTGAAGGTTGGAGCAAAGAATCAAACCTGAGGAACTGGAATTCCTTGCCACAGGAGGCACATACACAGGATTCTTGCCCAATAATCCAGCCCAAGATTGGTTCCCTGAAGAATCATGGAAGAACATCATACATTTATGCAATTTGTCTTGCTTCAAAGGTGATGAAAATAGAAACTTTCATTTCATGGGAATGTTTGAGCTCTATTTTTTAAATACAATGGACCCTCACTTTATGGAATTAATCTATATTGTCCTGGCCGGCACAAGGTGGTACACGTCCCAAATGGCTGGATACTATCTGTGTAGATCAGGATAAGGCATTCCAGCTAAGGATATGCTATCCTGAAAAAAAAAGGATATCTCATCACAGTTTTGACCACAGGAAAATCCATTGATAAAGGCTGGTTTTTGAGGGTTTGGCTCAGAACAAGTAGACGCCATTCTCATTCTGACAGGTTGAGTTTTCCATGAAGTTTTCATCCCTAGCCTTGGTGATTTTCCCTGGCTTCTTGAAATCAATTTACCTGTAACCTTTGGTTTTCTAACAATACTCGACGAAAGCAAGTTCTTTAGACTTAGAACCCATTTTCCTCATAATGGGCTTGGTACATGTGCATAATCCGGAAAACCAAATACCCTGAAATTAATCATGCTAAACTTTCTTGCCAGGTACTATACTTCCTCTGGTATTCCACCATCCAAGGCACTATGAGGTACCCTATTGTTAGGGATAGGAAAATTTCGCGATCGCGAATTTCGCGAATTTAGACAAAAATGTCCTAGGAGTGGTAGTTAGTTACAACATACTCCATACCTACTGGGGAAATGACTTTTGAACTCGCGAAATGTCGCGAATTGTGCCCCAAAACGCGAATTTTCATTATTTGTGAGAAAATGGTTGAAGTACATTTCAAACGAAAGAAAAACATTAAAACTCTAAGCAAATGTTCTCAATTCGGTGTAAACGAACTCGCGTGCAAATATTCCTGAGGTATGCGGAAGTTTGCAGTTCATCGTAGCATAACCAGTGTTACGATAACAATCGCGGGAGGATGACATCGGGTGCTTTCGATTTACGGCGCTAACCGGCAATACACAGCTCGTCACGCCGCGGTGCTTTCTATTTACAATTAGTGGAATAACCATCTATCAGCATCTATGATCGGTGGCTCTCCGCTCCGAGGTGAGTCGAACAAAGGAAAAGCAATATACGCATTTATTCTAAGTAATCTGCTCCAGCGGGGTTTCTCAAACTTTTCCTGCGATGGAACTCTTTGTAAATCCTGTAATTTTAACGGAACACCTTGTGGACTTCCCATAAATTAACACGTTCGCGGCGAACGTGAAATTGCCGTTTTTTTTGCCGCTGGCGTCAATTTTCATAAAAATGAAATCGATCCATTAGTGTTTTTCATTAATGTACATACTTTGGTAAGATTTAAAATGATGAATTTCAACAAATTTTGGAAAACCGATGCACCAATATCGAGTAATTAATTAATCCCCTTTGGTGTATGCAACCACTGCTTACGCGTAGAATTTTCTTCGTAAAAATGAAATCATTCAATTAATGTTTTTCATTAATGTACATTACTTGTGTGCGATTTAAAATGATGAATTTCGACATATTTTAATAACTGATGCGCCAATATCGAGTAATTAATTAATTCCCTTGGGTGTATGCAACCACTGCTTACACGTTGAATTTTCTTTGATATATGTTTACGTTCACCTAAAATACCTTAAAAATATACAAATGAGCAGTGTTTTTAGATATGGAAATTGATGCAGCACGAAAGCATTCAGTGTTACATCGTTTTTAGCAATGCTTCAAATTTTTCTTCCAGAGCCTTCACTAAACCCTTCCTCTTTCGCTACGATGCCTTCTTTGATTTTATGGCTTTGAGAACAAAATGCAGCGGTAGGACAACTTAGTCTTATCTATGAAAGGACTAAACTGTCCTCCCGCTGCCATTGGTAAAGGGTCTATGGTGCATACTTGCAGACGGTCGTGAAAACGATTATCCCAAGCACCCACCAGGAAAACCTCTACCCTTGTGACGCTTGACACGACGGCTCAGTCCAGGGATTATGCTAGGGTTGCCTTTTCTTGGGATTTCCTAGAGGCTGGCGACCGGCCTCTCCGCACGTGTCCCACCCTTAGCGTAGACCTAGTGTTTGGCCATTTCCGTCAAATGACTGTTTATTTTCCAGTGACAACTGTTAAGTATCCTAGTTTTATTCCTGGTTTCTGTGCTTTCAAGTGATTTTGACGAGTTATTGAGATGCCGAATGCAAAATTAAGCGCAAAAGACCGGGCTTTCCAGTATCAAAAAGATGGATTTTATTGTATCGATAAAAGTACGGTCATGAACATATTCTACAATTGTCAGGTTGCTTGGGAAAGACTCAATTGGAAAAATTTAAAATCTTCAAAGAACGTAACTGCAGCAAACTTTCACAAAGATGGAAATTCTCTAAAGTTGCATGTCAATACACGAAATGTATTAAATTTAATTTTTAATTTAGTGCCACTTTTCCAAGTTCCGCCACCGAGGTGATTGTCTTCAGTCATAACATGGCTAGAAGGGAAAGTGTCGCATAATAGCCCAGATCATATTGGGTATAGTATAAGTGACCCTTTTCTAGACTTAGAAATAATCTGTATTTTATGTGTATATATATAAATTTGTGGTCACTGTGAAAACACCGAAATGTCTTGTTGAAAGTACCGAATTCCTAATTTCAAAGTACCGCTTTTCTCCCTCTCAAACCACCGAAAAATTCCTATCCCTACCTATTGTTGATGTATATGACAGCAGCACAAGCCTAAGGCCACTAGATTGTTAGATTGTAATTGGGGGGGCCTTCGTCAGGAGCCCGGGCACTTAGACCTTTCTTGGTCCATTGTGCCAACCCCATGCCTGTCTGCCACTTGCAGACAGGGGACAAGAGCACCACGGTAGAGGTATGGAGGGTTGGACTCCCCCTGCCTCGCCCCAGTACCAGGTATGGAGGGTGTCCTCCCTCTAACTCTCCCGGTCTGGGTATATCTCCCACCGGCCTCCCGGTTGTCTGAAGGGAGTATCGCCTCTCCATCCACGCCTGGTGCAGGTATGGAGGAGGGTCACCCATCCAACCACTGTCCTGGCCCAACGTTGCTTAACTTCGGTGTTCTGATGGGAACCGGTGTTTCAACATGGCTAGGCCCTTGCCCCTAAGGCCACTAACTATTAGGCAATCCTGAGTTAAAGAGCATATATTGAGCCATTTCACATGCAGTCAAAATTATTCAAAATGTATATATTGTTGGTTTTTGTGACGAATACTAATGAAAATTGAATTTCGTTTAATGTCTAATAAAAATTATTATCATTATTATATATTTGTTACTGTTGTAACACCCCTCCGAGTCCCCGGCCAGCATCAGGTTTTATTGCCATCACAATGGCCGGAGACTCGAGAGGTATTGGGCAGTAATCGCAGCTATGTCCAACGCCCATCGTATGAGGGGCTATGCTCCGGTCTGGTCATGCCTCTGCAGTAGACGGAGTGACCCCAGGATGATGGCCTTCTGCGTGCATGCAACTAGTGATTCCACCTGTGCCACACAGGACGGAATGCACTTGATGTTATTTAGCAGCGAGCCCTTAACTCCAACAAGCACACCTATGATGAGGACCACTAGTTTCACAGAGTGTCCAGGTTACGTCTGCCAAAGTTTGAAAAGCAGGTTTTGATATTTCATCCGTTTTTCCACCTCCTTCGCATCCATGTTCATTTCAGCTGGAGCCGAAAACTTGATAACGAACATGGAGCATTTAAGGTGGTCGAGGAGAACGATATCAAGCTTGGTTGCCTCCAACAGCTTGGTGGTGGTGAAGGAGTAATTCCACCAGATCTTGCATTTATCGCTCTCCATGATGGACTCAATATCTCCAGGGCAGCACAGGTGTTTCATCGATGCCATAATGGTGTCGAAGGTGAAAGTATAATACCCTCAGGGCCAAGTTGTGCCGAGCTAAATACGCTGACCCGGCGTAATAACTACAGCCAGTGAGAAGGTGACTCAACGTCTCCGGCTGGGCTCGGTATGCCCTGCATCTTGTGTCCGCAACCTCCACCTTGAATATAATGCGGCAGTACACGAGTGTGTTTATGACACCATCCTGGCACCCGAGAACAAAACCCTCCGTCTCGGACTTCAGACCAGCAGAGTGTAGGAAGGCAAACATCAGCTCCTTCGATAACCCATGCTTATCGATGTTTCGATAGAAACATCCATGCATGGGCTTATATGTATGCGTTTTGAGCAAGGCCTTCTGCTCGGCTTTTTTTATTTCGAGCTTGAGGACGTATGCCTTCAATGACGAGATGGTCGTGTCATTGTTGCTTCTGTCAGATGACGGGTCAAAGTCAAGATCAGTTTCGTCCGCTGCCCTCTTTGCCATCTGGAAGAGAAACGCCCCTGCTCCCGCATTCTCGTGCTCTCTCACGAGGTTGAGCAGGGGGTCCCTGCTTTTCAAAACTCGGCAAGCTGTACCCAGGACAACTCTGTTATGGAGACACTCCAGACTCGATAGTCCTCTACCACCTACATTGTGAGGGAGATGCAATCTGGTGACGGAAGATTTCGGATGAAGACTTCTATAGATGGTCATTATCTTCCGCATTCCCCTATCAAGGTTCAAATGGGTGACCTTATGCTTCCTGTCACCTGGAACACTGCACATGAATCCTCTACCTCGTCGCAGCCTAAGGGTCAGGGGTAGGAGGGAAATACAAATGAGTAAGGGGCTCAAGCTGTCGCCTTGAAAAACAACCAACTCTGTTTCCAACTCTGTGGAAACTGACCGCTTACCTGAAGTCATAACAAAGCGTGTTTTCCAGAGTGGTAACTGGCATTGGATGCAGGACACTACCTCTGGGTGGACTTTCATTAACTTCAGCATGGCGATCAATGCGATTAACTTCAGCATGGCGATCCATAATAACCTGCTCTGTTTTTGTTTTTATTCATTTGTTATGAAAAATGTCTAATTTCCCAAACGACTGGGCTCATAGCCTGTTCAGGATTAATGGGGATCGAAAAGAAATACAAGGATTTCAACACACTTGGTTTTAATAATGAACTTGCACACAATGTAGACAGAAGCATGGTACAGGCGTAATAAAAAGAAAGAAACACGTATATGTACAGCCCAAGGGCGACATAGATGACAATGAAATGTACTAATGTAAGATGAATTTAAAGAACTTAACAAATGAGTGCATAATTTGATGTTTTCACATTAAATTTTAACACCTTTAAATCTTAATGCCGATAAATAATCATCTTCATGAGGCAGTGAACCTGTCATAAGGTGAAGCATCTTTAAAGCGAGGGTCCACTGTACTTCTAATGAAATTCAGTATGTAAGTTTTCAAGCTTTCTGTTTTCAGGATTTTTGTCAAAATTTAAAACAAATAAAGACTTGTGGAAAATAATATATCAGTCAGATGAGCCTCAGCTGCAAACATTACCCTCACCTTGGGACAAGAAGCTGAACAATTTCCAGAAGTTGCTGTTTTTACGAGCCTTCCGGCCAGACAAGGTGAGATGAGCGCAATGGAATAATGTTGATGTCCTTTACTTTATTTAATTATTTGCCTATTGTGTTGTATCTGCTTTCAACAGAAAAAAAGTCATGTGTGTGGTTAGTGTCTTTGTTGTGGAATTCTCCCCGTATGTGTTCATATGTACCCACTTGTTTCTGGAGTATTCGGAGATCTGAGTTTGTTCTCGTGTGCTCATAGTACATATTATTTGTGGATTGGTCTTATGGGGGAGCTTATTTTGATATTGAATGATAAATTGGGAATAATTCTGGTTAATAGTGGGTGTTAATGGTCTTTTCTATATCAAAGAAAATATTAATTGGTTACAAATTACGTAATGGCTGAGTATAGTAGGCCCTTGATTTTGCATAGCTGGAGGGACTAAAAACTTATAGTTTGTTAAATCAAAGTGAGTAAAATGAAGAGGTGAGGAGAATGCATATTGACCTTTTGGTTAATCTTAGGATTAGTTTTATGCTCGTAAGTATTGCTTATCACAATTCTTATGGTTTTTATGCCATGAACACAGGTCTAATGTGGAACTAAGGAGAGCCTGAGTGTTATATCGAAGATAGACATATTCCCATTTTTCCCATGTGTCCGGAGACATATTGCCTATTCTCCTTGTCCCAAGCCAGCAGCATTGATATTGTTCTCTCAGTCAATATCATCCCTTGGAGATTGAATAGCTTGATTGATTGAATATATGAAAATGGAACACAATAAGACAATACTACATAAGCAGTTGAATTCATTTAATTTCTGATTAATGACCATTACACATGCATACAACGTGCACATCTTATGTTTCCTCTAATAAAAATGACAAATTAATTCATGGACTGAAAAAAGCAGAGCAATAAAATCAGTTGAAAATATCATAAGAAAGAGGAACATTTGTACAATGAATGTGTTAATAGTCTTAGTTGAAGGTAAAATGTAAATGGTGCACTATACTAGTATTATATCTTTATCATATGTATTAGGCATATTGGATACATTGGTAGATGTTTCCAAAGTTATAAGTTCACACTTTTTATGAATTGAATCAATGGTACATAATAATATCAAGGATCATATGTGTTTGCTGCACAAGATTTTTATGAGGAGCTAATGCCTCCTTTGAGAAATTCTCACCAGTTGCAAAAGAGCCCAAAGGGTATCTGTTACATGGATAACTATTAACTTCTCAATTATACCATATGCAGGTCAAGGAAACACATGTGTCATTGAATTCCTTTGGTTTTTATACGCCTTGCTGTAATATACTACAATTTTTTGTACAACTCAATTGTAAAAAGTTATCTTGCCATAATTAGGAGGCATCATGGCATTTATGAGAGCCTCTTGTTCCTCAGTTGTTTATTTATCCACTACTTCATCACCAAGAGCAGTAGTCCCGTTTAACTGCTTGCTTTATCTAAGATGTGCCAATGTATAAGTCTCACTGCAGTAATTAAAGGCTCTCTCACTGACTTCATTCTGCCGAAACAACATTGGATGAGCAATCACGCCAAAAGGAAGAAAATCATGTTGCGGCAGCACTCAAGAAGAATGGCTGCTCCAAGACCTTTATCAGGACCATAAAGAGGGAAATACAGGAGAAGCAGGTGACTAAGGAGACTCCAAAGTCTAGGGGCTTTGCTACACTACCTTTCATTTCGGGGACAATGGAAAGGTTCAGGAGAATCCTGAATAAACATGACATCACACCAGTACAGATAATTGGTGGCCTTCTTCCAAAATCCAAGAACAAAAGCCCAGATATACAATACGAAGGAGTATATGAGATTCTCTGCAGCTGTGGCCAGAAGTATGTGGGGCAAACCATGAGGGCGATTTCCATCCAATTGAGCGGACACCGCAGGGCTCTCCAAGTACTGCATGGAGTGAGTGGTTGCAGAGAGTGTCTTCTCTAACCCAGGACATCAAATTATGATCAATGATGCACGAGTCGCAGCTAAAGAAAAGTATTGTTTCCCACAACCCATCAGGGAAGCTATTGAAATAGAAAAAGTAAAAGAAAATTTCATCGGAGGTGACGGGCACATACACCACTACACCTGGAAAAGACTCCTGAATAGAAATTTGCCAAAATCAGGGTCTTCGATGCTGATTGGTTGTGCTACCGAAAGGCCACCCTGAGGACGGTACAAATACTTGCTCATTTACAGGCATTCGGACCTGATCTAAAGATGTGGCCTGCATTGGATACGAAACATTATCACCATCAAGATGACTCAATGCAGTGAAACCTAGAAACCATGGAAATGCCTAGTTTTTTTAGGGTATCTTGAGGTAGTCAGGAAATATGCCCTTTTGGAAGGAATGATTTATCAGATGAGCCAATTGTTCACCTTTAACATGAGTACATCTCTTAATAACCTTTACTGGAATGTCATTGATTCCAAAAGAATTTTTAATTTTTATGAAGTGTGCATAGTTCAGAATCTCTTTTCCAGAAACTGGAAAAAGCACTATTTGATGTGAGATTTGCTTCAGCGGTTCAGTTGCCTTCTCTTCATGTTCATAGGTAGTTGGAGTAAGGGTTGGAATTGACTCTTAAAAATTGGCACTATCATCACTTGCCCCATCGTTTGGTGCAACAATTTCATTGTGAATTTTTTTCCACGGATTAGATGTAAAAGTGCATTGAAATAAAGATGTCCAACGTCATTCGATATGTAAAGCTGATTAATGTGAAGGAAATTTGTGGTATGAGAGAGAGGAGAGGGAGGAGTCACTGATAATATTTTCATAGGGACCATTAATTTAAAGTTCATGGTTTCATTAATGTGCATGATTAGTGCAGGTACTTGATAGGAATTAAAATGAAAAATAGGTAACTGGCATTTAAAGTAGGAGTCGTATTTTGTGAAACAAATCAATCTTCGTCCATTAAGAAGTAAAATTTAGAATATTCAGCATTCATCTAGAATTAATATATGTCATCATTGTTAGTCTGATTCATTTTAGGGTCTGGTTACAGATAGCATGAAAAAGGATACAAGTGCATATAGTGTCCTTTATAGGGAAATTCGGTACAGTGAAATTGGAAAATTCTGGGTTCCATCAACTTCACTATAGAGAAGCATCACTGTAAGAGGACTTCTTCACTTCTATGTAATGGTTTGCTGCAATTTATTGTGTTTCACTGGGTCATCATATACTTGGTGGTAACTAAATGAGACTAAATGTAAATTATACAATAGTAAATCACTATAGCGATGTGCAAGTTCTTATCCTTTAGTATAAACCTCTTTCATCTCATTTGATGTGATTCCTCTGCAAATATTACAAGATAGGCCAAAATTAAGTAGGTACATATTGCAACTAATACATGAATATTTTTCTTTTTATGCTGTATTTTTTTTCCCTTGGTTATGCTTAGAGGCTCTTTTCTGAATGACAATCATTTTTGTTCCCTGTAATCCATTTTGGGATTTAAATTCAATTGAATCTGTTCTTTATTCACTTTTGTCTTTTCCAGTTGAAGTGTTCTGTGGAAGAATTCATCAAGAATCAGCTCGGTTCTCAATATATATCTGCACCAGGATTCAATATTCTGGAATCTTTTGCTCTCTCAAAGAAAACAACTCCTTTGCTGATGATCTTATCTCATGGAGTTAATCCATTGTTGGACCTTACTGATTTTGCTTCATCTCAAGACGTTCATGCTGAAATAGAGATTGTTCCTATTGGTCTTGGGCAGGTAATGCCGTCATGTTTCATTTAATGTATTCTGTAGGCATGTGTTGTCCGACATTCAAAATTCATGTGCCGTGAACTCTCCATAATCCATGATAATGGATGGATGATGGAGCACGGATTCAAAAACATGGAAAAGTTGGTGATTATATAAATGGATTACGCAATTCAATTTGTTTGAATACGAGTATTGTAAATAATGAGTGGCTGTGAAAATTACTGCGAGGAAACAAATGAATGACACTATAGAGTGTTGTTGCGATATTATGGGAGCTTTCCACTCAACGTATTTGAGTGTGCACAGAGATGGAAACTCGTCAGTGAACTTGCGAGTGCACACAAATGACAATAAATTAAATGATTTAAGCAGGCCAAATGTTCAGTAACTTGCCAGTAGGTGGCATTCTGTAGGTTCACAGTACTCAAGGTAGAATGTTTTGTATAGAGTGACTGAATTCTTTTAAAATATGTGTTTTCAAATGAAAGTCTTTTACCTCAGTGTTATAAAACTTTGCTTTATCCATGTTGAATGCCTTACCTGAAAATCAACAAAAAAACAACTACCCTGGTGCGACTATTACTACCACCGCGCAATTTACTTTCATTTTTTAAATAAGATGGTGTTATAACACTTAGTAGGAGGTTTCAGACTCAGACCATTGACACCATTCTGTTCATATCCATTTTATTTAATGGAGTATTTTTCCTTTGGAAATGACGCACGAGCATCATGCCATGCACAGAACGACTACCAGAAGTCAAGACAAAAGAAGGAAGCATAAAGGCAAAGGGGAAGTATGAGAACAATACAATTCAAATTTATGTGGAAGGTTAGAATACAACAGATGGAAGCAGGTTAAACAATTTGATACCCACAGTGTCATAACTGCTAACCCCTCAAGCGTGGAGGACATTTAATTAAATCCCATCCCAGCGGCCAGAGGAGATTAAAATGATTTTGCCTTTCTTGCATACTTTCATTCTATAATTTATAACTTACAAGATAAAGTGTCTTTTGATTTGAAAATTTTTGTAAAAATGCGTATAATAGGTAGTTATTATACGCTAATATTTAAAAACAATTTGGATTAATATTTGCTGTAATTTTTCCTCGTTCTCTTGATACAATGGATACATTTTCAGTTTTTAAAAGGCAACAATTTTTTTCATTTACGTGTTCTATGAAAGTAGCATTTAATTATTACCAAAATATTCTATAAATTTTGTAAATACAGTAGAACCTTGTTATAACGTTACTTGATATAACGTAAAATTTGATATAACATCAACTGAAGGAAGGAACCAACGAAAACCCTATGTTTGCTAATGTAAAAACCTTGATGTAACGTAAAATTTGATGTAACGTTATAACATAAAGCCGTCGAAGTACCACCAGACGTCGTTATTTTGTTATTATGTAAACAGAATAAGTTCCCGCATTGAGTGTGGATGGCGCTGAAGTAGTGAGGCGTGGGGAATACCACCCGATTCAAATCTGCTTATGAGTATTTCTCTAATTGAATTTTGGAAGAATAGAGAACACTGAACCCATTCAATGCAATAAACAATTTTAAAATAACACAACCAGGGGTAACTGAGACAAGTAAAACACATTTAGAGGTTGACTCAATTTATCATTTCAACAAGTACACTTGCATGGTAAAGAAAGCAGTTTTTTAAAACAAAACACTGGTGGAGGGAGTGACAAGAGCAGCTATTGATAGCAAACTGCTTTTAAAATAAATTAACTCAAAGCGGCAATTCACGCCTGTGCAGTCCGTCGCACGTATATATAAGCTGTAGAAAATAGCCATGGACAAACATATTTTTCTTCATTTGTTCGTCCCTAAGAGGATAACTACCAAAAAGCAACACGCTGTACTCACCATCTAACTGCAAGCCAATCTCAGTGACTTAATATTTAATTGCATTTTCAAGCAATGGGAAGAAACCGTGGAATAGAAAGTATTTAACTCTCATATTACCTCTGCTTACTTCTTGGCGTCGGCAATTTGGCATCTTTCCTTTGATCTCATGCCATCATCTCTACATCGCAGTTACCTCAACGATACCTGTAGAAACAGGTCCGTAGAAAGTGACGTTGCGTGCTTACTAAAATTATGTATACAAAATTAGGCATTGAGTTATAGCAGAAAGAGGCCAAACATTAGTGAGAAGTAGAATACAGTCATACGTAGAAAACAGATGGATCAGTTGTAATAATAATTTACGCTGCGCCGTACGCCAGCAGCTGTTTACCCCCAATCAAATATCCTTTGAGTAAATCTCAGCTGCTCCGTCCCTAGCATTTTTTTGGGGCAATCTTGCCATGACTTTTGCCTTCTCTCTTCATTCCAAACCTCCCCTCCTCGAGCGATGACTGTAGGATTCAGCACTTAACCATCACCAGGCATGGTGGAGTAGTATTTTACGGATGATGCGATATCCTTTACCCATTTTCCCTGCGTGAGCACTTTTATCGTTTGGTAGCGGCTACTCCCATATCGCTTCGCGTGCTTCATGAGATTCTTTTGTTTACCCTGAATCGCTGATGAGTCATGGTTCTCAACTTTGTTAACGCTTTTCCCATCTTCTCTTATCCCATCTCCCCAAACTCGAATGTGAATCACGAGGTAAGGAAGGCAGAAGATATAGGGACTACTTCTGGGTGGTGTCTGTCTGACTGCGTAAGCGATTTTTTCTTGGGTTCCATCGAGCTTCATTTGGAGGGCTAAGGGATTATGGGTTCGTCGCCGATCTTGACGTGATGATTCACCTCACCCTTCTCTCCCCTCTCCCAAGCCCCCCCCCTATTGGAAGCCACCTGAGAAGTTGGGGCATGGGAAAGCGATGAGTGAAATGTGATACTTATGGTTCGTGGTCATAACTGATAAGGGACTTCCAGTGGGCAAGGATGATGATGCAGCAGTTCTTCATCGCAGAAATGTCTTGGGAAAAATGGGCAGACAGCAGGCCGGTAAATTTTGGTGACCTGGAAAATACACCTTAGGTGATATTACTGGACACATGCCCAAAATCATTAATATTGTTTTTATTTTCCGCGTGATCTCGTCTGATAGTCTTCTCCAACTTTAACTTGAATCTGATAAACGTGATGGATTTCGTCCATTAACAGCTTCCCTGAAGGGTTTTTTTTACAAAACCGGTCAAAAAAAGTCATATTTTTTTATTTCAGATTCAGAAACATTAAAGGGAGGCAAATCCGAAAATGTTTTCCTTTATTTTTTTATTCCAAATAACTAATGATTTATTCAAAATTTTCTGAATGTTGCCCCTTAAGTTAAGAGAATTAGGCCACCTGCATATCAGAATAACTTTCCTTCCCGTTAACCTTAGTCAGACATCTAATGATGAATAAATTTAGTTTATATTGCAAATGCATATACTTTGCCGACAATGTTTATGTTAACTATTAATTTTTGTCCTTAGTACATCAAGAAACAACGCACAAACATTCATGGGAGTTAGGCAACCTGCATTACGACGACTTTCGCTGTGAAAATGATATAACAGAATTCATTCTATGGCAAAAACAAGAAAGTTCATTTCTTTTACTTGATTATCTTTGAAGAGTGCTGAAGTCCCTTTCCTCAGTGTTCCATAGGAGTCAGTGGAGTGTGAAGCGAGCAAGTCGGCTAGATCTGGAGATGTATAAAAGTTATCCATCGTCAGGCAATATCATAGGCCAAATAATGGCTTCATTAGAGTCATGATCACTTTTGAGGTCATGGGTAAATGGGCAAAGTCTTTATCCAACACAGTCCCCTTTCCCGTGTAAATTGTCATTGACCACACGTATCCAGTTCTCGATTCACAAAGAAAAAATATTTGCCAAATGAAGCTCTTTTCATAGGCATGAACTGCCGCCACCCCAATCTTCCCTTGTTCGAGAGTAGGCTCTTTTCAATGGTAACGTCCGTCTCTGGTGTATGGAGTGCGTTGAACTTTTCCTCCAGCCTCTGGCAAATCGGTCATATTTTATTTAGTTTGGCGTTGGAGTGTGTTTGGTGATCAAAATCGTTATTATAGGCAAAATGTAAATATTGCCTTATTTTTTACGAATCATCGGTAAGACATTGTTTGTCCAAAAAAAGAGAGAGGAGAGTATAGGTATCGTTGACCAATAAAACTCAGTATCTGGCTTCCTCACTCTGCTCTGTACCAACAAGGGCAAAAAACATGATTTTCTGACCTTGTCACAGCTCGCCACTGATTTACGCTAGCACTGCTCGGCCCCACTTTTTCACGCAAAGTGTTACTGGCGTAGTGATTAGTTTCCCAAAGTATAAATTCAACATTTTCATCGTTGAAAAAAGTATTTTAGGGAACTTCATTCGGGAACCAGGTTGAAGTTCATCGAAGAATTACATTCAAAAAGAAACCTAGGTGGTGCCGGAAGAAGATTCGTTGAAAGCATTTCCTCCCACTCTGCTTCCCGTGAATGTTCTGCTGCGCCTTCCGATTCGGAGCTTGTTTCTTTGGAGAGAGTCGACTAGGAGCCAGGAACTTCAATGTCCATAACCTCGGAATCACTGCTGGTCAACACTGATTCCTCTCCGGAATCCATTTCTGATTACTAAATGTTATCGTGCGAAAACAAATAATTTTCCGTAGAATTCACTCCTACTACACCGCTCGTATCAGAACGAAAATGTTGGAACTAAAAATGTAATGTTTGCATCGGGTGAATTTCAGCAAAAAAGTGCGTGCGCTCTGAAAATCAAGTATGCGTATGCTCTCTAACTCAACGATCGAATGTCACCATCGTCCTTCAGAAAAAGTACTCGTGGAAACAATCACGATATGCAAAGTACCTCGCCCCTATTGTGAAAAGCCCATCCCATGCTCATCATAAAATTTTTCTTTTCCGTTCCTACTATTTCTTGGAAAATAAACACGTGTGTGTACCACAACAGCATGGATTTTACAACTAACGGTAAATTGATATTGGGAAAAACCCATTAGTAAAGGGTTGGCTGGTGGGAAAGTGGCCCGGGGAGCAAAGGGTAGCAGATTAGCACGACATGAAACCAGGCGCCAGGTTGCTTAGCGGGCCATCGGCTCTCAAGCGGGTGTTTTCTGACCTCAGGAAAGCGTCAAACATGAAAAAAGAAGGCATTACACATGCTTGGGATTTATCTCTATCTCTCCTTTTTTTCTCATACTTATGTGGGCTAGGGTAGCACATACACAGGGCACTTGTGCTGGTTTCTATTGAGAACGTACGACCTTTAGACGTCTTCATCGTATAGCTGTTTTCGTAAAAATATGTTTCGCCACTGCCACCAGTATTCGAAGTAGAAAAATGAAAAGGGCTGATGAAATAACATTCGCAACACATATAAACATTTACGCTTACGACATTTTATCTAAAAAGAACGGTTCAATAGACATTTCCAACATATATAAAAATTACCGGAAGAAAAATATGCGGATGAATAATATAGAATTAGATAGTATATATAGTAACAAATATATATTGCAACATTATATATATATATATATAATTACAAATATATGTAATAACAAATATATATAGTAACAAACATATATAGTAACAAATAAGGCAAGGAAAGATTCATGTTCTTTTGCTAGAGAAATATGTTATTCCAATTACTGTGGAACTCATCGTAGCAGTGAAAATTAGCGTAAAATTGAAATTGGAACTTTTATAAATACCGCTAAACTGTTGAAGAAAAATTTAATTGGATGCTCACGAAGAGTGAATGAGGAAATATAAATGAAAATAACTAATTTAAAAATTATTTACATTTTAGAAAGTTTTTCGTCATGCAAAAACGGAAGTTTTACGTTATAAATTTGCAAAAATTATCGATAAATAACAAAAATTGAAGTTGTGAATTTCGTAAAAAGATCGCAAAAGAAACTCCATGCATGGAGTTAATAAATCGATGGTTACCAATGACAATAACGATGAATGCAATTCCATAAGAGGATAACTTTTCAGTGAGAAAAAAAATTATGACCCTGGAATTGCTAGAATTATTACAAAAAAATGACCATTGTTTTAGCATCAGAAATCAACATTTGAAGAGAGCGCTGCTCGGCTAGTGAGAGCTACGGCCCTAACCTGTTCCTCTGACGGCAGAAAAACGAACAACTAGCAGCTGGCGAGAATATTCGGGCATGAGAAGAAAGGGACGAAATTTTCGGACTTGCCCGAGTATACTCAGGCGCGTCAGAATTTGCACGACTTCAGTGCCCGAGTATACTCGGTTGCGTCAGGGAAGCGGTTAACTCTTCATTTTAATGCCTATTCTTTGCCTTTTTAATAAAAAAATATGACAATACGGTGATTATCTCGAAAAATACGGGATCTTTTTCGTTAATTTTCAGAAAGTACAGTTTAGTTTGAACCTGGAATATTTGATGTCCAATTTTTTTGGTCCCTTTAATTTTGAATTATTTTGGTTTTACTGTAATGGCTAGTGAAAGCCTTAATCTTAATTATCATAGTTGTGGTCCTAACTACGCAAGACATGTTGCGTTATCTCGTTGGTGCTGATTAGTGGCAGCACTAATCACCGCAACGTGGTTGCGGTGATTATTGTTCACTCTGTGGTTGTAACGCTGTCTCTCACCATGTTTTAGGACTTACCGCACAAAAAAATCTGAAAATAATTAAAATTTGTACTAATCGATTTGGATATATGTTAGAGTTGTAGAATTTTCAATAAAAATATAGATATTTTGGCTTAAATACTTGGTCTAGCTGAGGTAGAAGTGAATCTCTCTCACTTTAGACAATTGATAACAATAAGGGTTTAAATTGAAATTATTAAAAAATAAAAGCTCAATGCTCAAAATAAACTTTTTTTCTCATCAAAATAACATACAAATAATTAAAAAATGCAATAAAAAAATATGATCCTTTTTGGAACCATTTCCTCAAAAAAATGTGTCAGGGAAGGGGTTGAACAGGAAATCCGAAAGTCTAACGAGCACAATACAGCTTTGAGGAAACGTCCAAACAGCCCATTTGCTCTGCGATATATGCATAGAATTATGACACATCACTGAGTAAAATTATAAAAAATGAGTTAAGGCATCAAATATGGAACATGTCAAACAAAACATCTGTTAGCAATAGCGACACAGGTACACTCTGAAGTAGGTAAAATCCTTGAATAGGAAATCCAAAACACTAATACCGAGCATCATACAGCTTTGAGCAAACATCCAAACAGCACATTTGCTCTGCAACTTATGCATATAATTATGACAAATCACTGAGTATCCCACTTTTCACACCATGGGATTAATAAGGATCACTTAAGGTGGTTCAACGCGTATTTGAATACCCGTTTTAACGGTCTCTCATCTCAGCACGATCTCACTGCTCTAGTAGTTCTTGTGAGTTGCCATCAGCGTCGCCACCGTAGGAAGTGGAATGGGGAGCAGATGGGAGGGACCCTTTATGTCTCACTCAGCTCGGATTTTCGGGGGGGGGGGGGGGGGGGGGGGGGCGACAGAAGAGCTTGCGTAATCGGCAGGGCGATCAGGTTACTTAAAGTAAGAAAGGTCAGAAATTACCTAAAACTGAAAACACCTAAAGGGTTTTGGGATTGTCGGCGTTGCCTTGGGAGTTATAGGGGAGTTTTTAGTGGTTGTCAAATTTTATGGACTGAAGTTATTGAATTTGTCCTCCAAGATTTCTAATAATATCGTCCATTTGACCACTTATTTTAGCGGATATCACTTAGGGCTTCGTAAAGTAATTGGTGAGCCTTTTTAAAGAGGCTAATTAAAATATTGTCTGTCTCTCTTTCACATGTGTCTACTTTCGACCATTGTCTTTCATTGACGTAAAAGTTTAATGTTACATCTCTAAAGTTCCCTACCATTTACAAGGCCAAAGCGCTCTCGGATTTTTTTCCAATTCTTACAAGAGTACTTCTTTCTTGAAGATCCGTGGTGTATGCAACAAAAAATGTCGTTTATGAACGTTGTGCATTTACGTTTTTCGTTTAGCTATGATTTGACAGTTACATTGAATGTTTTCTATAACAACAGAGAAAACGGTATTAACCCTTAGCTACACGCACCCGCGAGGATAACGCCAGAGCACGCTTGCGGCTTTTTTGCCGCACTTTTACATTATTGGTTTTTTTTAATACTCATGCTAATTTGAGGGTATTTTAACGCAATAGGGTAACTTCTAATAAATTACAAGACTTGAAATATTTTTTCCCTTTTATTTATAAACGAAAATAATGCATATTTGTTCACAAATTACTTTATTTAATTTTTTGAATAACTTTTCTTAATAAATTGAAGACGATACTCGAGAGACTATCAACTCAATAAAATACACGCAAAAGTAAATGATTATGTCATAACGTACATACAATTACTGAAAATAAATATACATAAACATTATAAATCAAATAGATTTTTTAAGTGATTTCAAAAGTCATCATTCTAGTCCATCACCGTCTCTGTCACGACATTCGTGACATTTTTTTATGCAGGTGGAGTGATTTTTACATACAAATCGAAAACATTCATTGCATTTGTTTACCGACTTATTATTTCTATGTTTTCCGCACATAAAACAAGGACCCGCCCCACATTGAGGTTCACATGTAGGAGCAGACACTTGAGTACATTCCCCATGCTTCATTGCAAGAAAAGCCTTTATGTCTACTGGAAGGTTTCTTATTTTTGCCCTGGACTTCATGTGTTCATCTACAAGGCTAAATGCGAGAGCTTCAATGAACTCTATTCTTGGTCTTCGATGGACTTTTTTCCCAATATTGTTAGCTACAAAGATTACGTGGGCGTTAACAGAAGCCATATCCAAAAATCGGAAAAATAGTGAAAGAGGCCACCTTCGTGTTCGTCTTGTAGTGGAGTAATTTGCGCACTTCTGATCCACAGAGTCGACGCCTCCCTTGGTTGAGTTGTAGTCCAGGATCATTTCAGGTTTCCCAGTTTTTGAATCAATTTCCTCTTTACTGTGCAACGTAGAAAGCAGAATTACACATTTATTTCGTTTAGGGCAGTACGAAACAAGAGTGCAGGTATCCTGGAAACCAAATAATGAAGTTCCGACCTGTCGACTTTTGCAGGGGAGAAATTCTCTGGGGATATCAGGCTTGTTTTTTTTCATAGTGCCTAAGAAAGTTAGACAATTGTCCAACAAATACATGGCTAGATCAAGGCATGAATAGTAATTGTCTGTTGTTACATTCCTATTCGAATTTTTGATGGACTCCGTCAATCTCTTTACTACATATATCACTTTGTTTGAATTTTCAAAAGGTCCACTTGGTTGTTTGCCGCAATAAATTTCAAAATTGTGCGTATAATAAGTTTTTGCATCACACATAGCATACAGCTTGATGCCGTACTTTGCATGCTTATCAGGCATGTACATGACAAAGCTGCAGCGTCCTCGGAAAGGCTGCAGCATTTCATCTATAGTTACATGCTCTGACAGGGAGTAGCTCTTTTTAAAATTTTTGCAAAGCTGAGAATAAATTTCTCTGATAGGGGCTAGCTTATCTGTGGCTTTCCTAACCGACCTGGTTCTGAAATCATCAAATCGAAGTGCCTGTAGCAGGAAGCGAAATCTGTTTATCCCGAACGCAGCTCTGCAGTTCAACAGGCCTGTTCCATTTGTTTTCCAAGCTCTTCTAGCATCTGCCTTACAACTTTTATTTATTGAGAGAATGTATAAAATTCCAAACAAAGCCATTATTTCCGTACGAGAAGTAGTCATGCAATCTCTGATTCTCGAGTACACCTGAGAAGATCGTTTTCTTTCAATGTAATAGTTCGTATTTTCGACAATGCTGTCAATCATGTTCAGTGAAATCATTTTGAGAAACACTTCGAGTTCGGTTGAGGCATTCTTGGTTACTGATGTTGGCCCTGGTGAAACACGAACAATTTCTTTAGCTTTTGTTTTGGAAGTACCAAAGTGTAATGAAGAGTTTAGCCAAAATGTATCACTCTTTTTCCCTTGACCTAGATAAACGTCGAAATTATCAGGGTGACTAACGTCATTTTCATCACCAGACTGCTCACTATCGCTGGAATGTAGTAAGTCTTCAAAAACATATTCTTCCTCCCCTTCACTTTCTTCCGAGAAATCACAAAAATCATCCTCCCCATCGCGGTTGCCCAGCCCTTCCCTCCTCTCTTCCTCATCAAGCTCTTGAAGCACTCGTAAGTACTCATCAGGGCGATAGATACGTTCTGACCTAGGAATAAAAAACTTTACATTAGTCACCACCTATTCGATGTGTTCGCAATTCGATAAAATCGTAATAAAATGTACGTCCATAAGGAGATTACGATTCCTGAATCTCGTAATAATATCATGACAACATTGTGTTCTTTTTCCGCTGGCAGATACACCGACTAAGTTCCGTCGCCTTCTTCTCGCGACTCTTTGCCTTCAAACTCAAATGTGTAATACATTGTAATAAACATGCATACATTTTTACGGTCACCACTAACAATAAAACGTAAGTTACGCATTTTTACTACAATGTAATACATAGTTGAGTATGAAGGTGAAATTTCTAAATCACGACATGTGGTTAGAGATTCAAATTATCACAACCATTTTATATAAAATAAAAAAGAATTGGGACGAAATATCAGTCTTACTGAGTTCAAAATGCGAGAGTTAGTGAGACATAATATAATAGTAAAGCGTGCATCTACTGTTACTTATCATGGTTTGAGACATCCAAGACACCCTATTCGGGGCATTTGCTACCAATATGTCCCTGCTTTGAAATGAAATTATATATGAACGATACGAAAACCGTAAGGGTAAATAGGAATCAATATGTAGTGACGAGGTGAAAACAAAAATATCGTAAGTACTGAGATAAATTATACATGCAAGACAAAACATATAATAGAAGATGTAATAATAATAAATAACAAAATAATAATGCAAATACATACAAATAATTATACGTAGTAATAAGATAGCATAACATGCTATAGGTACTATTGAAAAAAGAATTATACTTACATGGTTCCACGGTAGCGGCAGAAACCCCGAAGTTCAATACAATATCGTGAACGCACGCTAGCGGCAAATCACCCGCCAAGACAGTGTTCTCACTTTGTAAGATTCCAACACACTAGTTGCTCGTCACATTGACTCAAACAAATGTGCTTTGTATTGGCCAAAGGTCAGAAATAGAATACCAGAGTATGCCACCAGTATTCCATATGCGGTTGGTGCGCTATTTCGAACTTTTGAAAAATGCGGCAAAATCCCCGCTTAGCGTGTAACTGAGGGTTAATGCTCCAAATATATTAACACGTCATTTTATATTAAGATTATTTGTTCAAAAACTTTTTTCTTCGCAGGTAATTCATCACATTTAAAAACATTCGCGCACTGATGAACCCAGTGACTGGTTGGACAGGGTTGCGCTCTGCCGTACTAAGGCGGAAGGCGAGTGAAATTCACATATTCAGGGTAGAGAGGCCTGTTTTCCAACTTTCAACAAAACTCTTACACCGAAAATCGTACCGCGAGATCATGCCAAGATGCTTCGCCCAGGATTGAATCCATTATCCTTTGGTCTGTTACTGAACGCTCTACCTACTGGGCTACCATTCACTTATTAATTACAATTAGTAATTATAATTAGTAGGAGACAAGTCCAGTATGATCCCCCTGAAAATTAACTTATCTATTCGTAAATTATCTATTTCTTCCGTTCTGTGCATTTTTACACAAAATTAAAAGTTGAGCAGTATGTCCTAGAAACTTGAATAAAGAAAATAACAGCCTGCTGTAAAAATTCTGATAGAAATAACTGACTACCATTAGCACAGGAAAGCAAAATGGTTATATAAAGCTGTAATAAAATTAAAAAAACACACACATGAGCACATAAAAACGTATATATTAACATAACTCTAAGAAATAGTGCAACAGCAAATTATGAAGGCCACTGAATATCTTCACCATTAATACAGAGATTTTTAACGGATCTTCATGCCTTTTGGATAACGAGGATCCACGATTTCGGGAAGTAGGTGATCCATATAAAATTGTTTTAAATTTACCTCCATCTTCTCGTTCCAAAATTCGTCATCTCTTTCAATCCTCTGAACTAGCATTCCAAACGGACTCCAAACCAAAAACACACAGTATTCTTTTTCTGTAATGTGCAGCTGACCCTGCACCTGGTAATAGTAATCACTATTTTTCTTTAATCTTACTTCTCCTTCTTTAATCTCACAGTAGGAGATCATTTTCCTATTTATACCCTCTATAGGAGAAATATCCCTGCACTTATAGGGGCATTTCACCTCTAGTAATCCCTTTCCATTGGCAAATATTCCATCTGGCGAGGCGGCCAGAAAAGGCAGTTTTTTGTCCACAAAGAGACCAGCTGGAAAAACTTTGTCCCCGCTGTGCCTTTCGTACTCAGAAATTGCCTTGGGTTCGCCTACTTCCCCGTATTGCGTGGCTTTACTTCCTGCAAACGAAGGGTAAAGCAAGCCCTTGACTATATTTGCGCGGGGAGTTGTGCGACGTAATTTACAAATGCGCCCGAAAGAGGAAGCAGTTAGCCTCTTCAATCTTTCCGATATCCACATCTCGTAGCGGCGCTGATCCCTTGTGTTTTCCTCCAGTCTCTTTCTGCCACGGTCGCTGAGTCTTAGAGACATGAGGAATTCTTCTCTCCGTTCGTTGTCGATCTCTAGAGTCTCTTTAGTGACTGCTTCACTTTGACCCACAAGGCCATAGTGTTGGTCCGGACCAGCGACCCGCAATCTTTTCCGCTTCGATGAAGAAGGCATCTCTAGGCGTCGTTTACACCTTAAGTCTGCCTTCCTTTGCGTGGAGGTGGTATACTTTTTTGTGTAGAACCCCGGGCTCTTTTCCGTGATTTGCTTGTGAATCAAGCCATGCAATTGGGGTCCAACGTTGCATGCAGTTGCCGCAATCTCACACCGCATTTGATAAGCGCCCCTCAGAGCAAAGTTCACTCTCTTTCCTCCAATATACTTTGCCACGTATGCATTATATAGCTCAGCATGATTGTTTCCTTCCATACCCTTTCCGAACTCATTGGCCTTGCAGCTGCTTGCAGCCTTATTTTTTGATATTGATGTAGGCTATATTTTCATTTTGAGTGAAAATATACTCGCGATAAATAAGGAATCACAGTCACCAAATAAGCCACGATAATCTGGGAAAAGTTTTTGACACATCTATTTTTGACGGGGTACCATTATCGACCATAAACAAAATGTATTGAACCTAATATCCTGACAAAGAGTGAAAAATCATTCGAGAAAGCATGCCAAGGTTCAAGAAACTAATATTATATTTCAGTATCTCTGACAATCAATCGCAATGTAAGTGAGAGAAATAAAGGAACTTGCTATTGCCAAAATGATGAAAATAATTAAATTCTCGTAGTGCATTGGCATGATAATTCAGTGTTGGCCGTTATAACACACGGGGGCACTAAGAATTGGAATCCCGGAGAGATTTTTCAATCCCGAGATTACGGGATTGTGATTTCCTCAATCCAGAGATCCCAGGATTTAACTATAGTATCACATGCATATATCGATTTAAAATAAAAAAGAACCAAAATATCACATGCACATATGGAACCCATATTAAAATGACGCAAATTGTGAGCAACATCGATTATTAATAAAGTTAAAATTATTATAAAACAACACCACACAAAGTTTAGGAACAGAGGAGTATCTTCACTGATGATGACGATGCTGAAGTATTGAAATCCGGGTCTTGCGTTTGTTTCACTTTGTTTTTGTTTTTTAATTGTTTTATCTTTGGTACTAAAATTGGAAAAACACCACAAAGGTACTAAAGAATCTGTTTTACTAAAACCTAAAACAATACAGTTTTTCTTGCGAGATAAAAAATAATGCACAATAGCAGTATCAATTGCTCATAAATTGAAAGAAATTGTAGTCTTTTAAAAAAGTCGAACAAAATCGAGAATAAGGTTATCCTCACTGAAAAGTTACAATTTTTTCAAATATGCACTTGAAAAACACAGTGTGTAATGTCGTGTCGCTCATTCTTGACCTATATTTTTTGCAAAGGAAACCCGATGATAAAAAAGCCCTTTCTGATTCAACACTAGTGGGAGGAATAGCTAGTGAGAGCTCGTAAATAATTTGCATATTTTATCATGTCCGTCCACTTTCACGGAAATTCTCTAGCTTTTGAACTATTGATCCTAGGTCCTTTGAACTGCAGGTAGGAGGATGTTGTTTGGAAGGAATCAAACATTGGGTAATGACCGAATCAAGTTCCTTCATTAGCTCATCCGAACATAGTGAACCACTTTCTGAATATATAGCAGCTGACTCTCTCTTGCTCTATGCAAGCCATCAAAATATCGACTTTTTGTTTCTAAAGAATTTTGTTATTCTTCCTTGCTTGCTGATTTAAATGTTTTAGTGGCATTATAATTACGAAATCCAAGCAAGTTTTCTTTGAAAACTCTTTTTAGGTTTGCTAGTGTTAGCACATAATATAAATTCCCCTAATCATGACCTCTTGCCCGTGAACCGCAGTGACAATACCGCAAAACCCCTAGTAGATTAGTCTCTTAAGTATTTGATTCTGAAAGGCAGTTTTCATATTATTCCCCAACTATGTATTCACATATGTTAGTTTTCGCATTAAGAATTCTAACGCAGCCTCACACTTCAAGACATTCCGATCTCTTCGGCAAAGCGCCTCCTCTATAATTTTCACTGGCTGAAGTGTTGTAAAAATAGAAGAAACAAGCTCATATTCACATTCATGGAATGATATTTCGGAATTAAAATCAATTAAGGCCCTCATCACGCAAGGTTTTAGCATTGGAAAACGTGCTATCATGTCAACTAAAGTGTTCGATCGAATAAAAGTTGTTGTTTCAGGCTTGATTTTGTGGAATGACATCATGAATGAAAAGGACTGGCAATTTTCCACAAGAATATATTTTAAAACGACGGTTTCGGTGTTCGGACCTGATGATGGTGTAGTACACCGAAACCGGTCAATTTAAAATATATTCTTGTGGAAAATTGCCAGTCCTTTTCATTCACGTGTTCGATCGAGTTTTTACTTCAATAACAAGAGCTCTTTCCTCACCAAATTTTTCAATCACATATTTTTGAAGGAATCTGTCGTTTTTTTAGAATGATTTTCTAAATAGAGGAACTATTTTCCTTATTTTTTGGACCAAAATCTTAATTTTTTGTTCTTCTTCTTACACGCATCTCCATCTTCAAATGGATCATCCCCGTCTGTTTCATCACTCAACGGAAAGTCTTCGCTGAATTCAATTTCTTCAAATTCGACTTCTTCTTCTACTTCAAATTAAATCTTTTTCACATTTACTCTACCCTCAGATTTTTACGTACCATTAATGACTGCAAGGTGGATACCACGAGCAAAACAAAGGTGATAATTCGTAGGTATTAACCTACCAACCTTTGCCATTACACTTGCACCATCCGTGGTGATTGCGAAAATGTATTTTCCTGAAGAAATTTCATATTATCTGAATTTCTTTTTTATAAATCCAATACAAACATCAGAGGGCATATTCCAATTATTTAGATAAGCTTCAAATTCCAGATCTTTGATTCTCTTTCAGAGCAGTGAACGTTAATATCAATATAGCTTCTATTGCGTGGCGAAGTCCATTCATCGAAAGTTAGAAAAAAATTCTGAAGTTTAGTCCGTAAGCTAATCTCCGTTTTTATTTTGTATTACAAATGATTTATTTAAATCAGACGTGTAGCATGTTACATTTCATGCCCAAGAAAACTTACTTACTAGGGTCACTGTACTGTGACGTACACATTTAACAAAAATGTGTACGTCAATGCCGGAATCCCAGGATTCGTATTGGTATGAAAAAAAACCAAAAATTAGTTTCTGGTGGTTTTGGCAGAAATAGGTTGATTCTTTACTCGACGCCCAGTCAGAGGATGGAATCTCTCCTAGATCACGCTCGCAGACCCTCCGTCAACCTTCCACACGAGTGAGCGAGCGAGCGAGGATGAAACTTGATCGCTTGAGATAAGGAAGCCTTCCCCCCTCCGCACCGACCCTCTCGGAGGCGAGATCTAGAGGTGGAATGGGAAGAGGACGGGCAAGCTGCGCGGGAAAAAATACGAAAAGAAAGCCTCAGCTTCCGTTCATTTTGGAGAACGCGATGCATCGTCTCGCATTTTAGATACTGTAGGCTTGGGTCGTAAGATGAACGCATGGGATTAGTCTCTTCTTTAATATGAAGGATTATATATAGTGTATCTCACAGGAATTTTCCATTTGCGTTCATGCACCGCTGCGATAGGCGCTCAAAAACGCCTATAACAGTGAAGCTTAACATGCCATTTCTTCGTTTGCAAGCATTACAGAAAAAATTCATGTGGAATTTACAAGCAGTAAACCATTGTGCACAATCTAGAGAAAACAAAATGGACGTACCTATTATAATACGAGCATGGCATTTAAATTAAAAAGAGTCTGCAGCGGCATTTCTGGCAAGGCGTTGAACATCCTTAACACACGAACTCACTGGGTAGGGTATTAGTTTATCATATTACCATACCCTACGTAGGGTAAATATTAAATGAATTGGCATAAACGTTGCTGATATCCAAGTAGTCCTTCACAGCAGTGGTAACACGGGTACAAATCCCCGGGTAGTTCCAAGCGATGAAGTGGACTCGTTATAATGTTGCCGAGAACTGAGTTCGGGAAGAGAAAGAGTAGTATGTACTGATATATCTTAAAATACATCTTATACATCTTAAAATAGCAATATTTTACCATAGAAATTAACGCAACTCGGTGACAAGTACTTACCTTGAATTATTTCCATTATCATGCACAATCTATTCACTCGTCATTACGATGTGGATACAAACAATAACATTATTGACGTCCAACGATGCTACTTTCACATTATGAGTGTTTGCTCAGCTATCCTGATAATAATTACAGTAGAACCTTGTTATAACGTTACTTGATGTAACGTAAAATTTGATATGACTGAAGGAAGGAACCAATGAAACCCTCTTTGTTTGTTTATTGTCACTCCTCTCTACTTTTAAAATGCAGGGCCACCAGGCAGAGAATGCTATTCGTGATGCACAGCTGAAAGGTCAGTGGGTATGCTTGGAGAACATCCACTTGGCTGGGCCCTGGATGTCAAATCTCGAGAGCATTGTGTGCTCTTTGCCTGGTGACAGCAACATTGAGGAGGGCTTCCGTTTATGGTTGACAAGCTACCCCTTTGAAATGGTGAGGGAAAATTATTTTCCAGCTTTTTAGTCGGCTGTGTATGTATGTACATTGAGGGCAATGAGTGGGCACATTCACTGATGGAGAGTAGGAAATGGGCTCCCATTACTCTAATGATGACCATGCTTTAGTTTCCGCAGTCAATTGCACAAATGAGCATCAAGTTGGTCAAGGAGGCTCCCAGTGGATTGAAAAGAAATCTTCTTCAGTCATTTACTAGTGGGCCTATAGCAGAGTCATCCTTCTACGCTAACTATCGGGACAAGGATTCCATTCTACGGAGGTATATGTTCTCACTTTGCTTCTTCCATGCGCTCATTATTGAGAGAGGCAAATTTGGACCCATCGGGTGGAATGAGACATACAATTTTGGTGAATCGGATCTTCACATATCGCTGAAGCAAATGGAAGTGAGTTTTTCTTTGCTTTGTTTAGCATTGCGTTTTCACTTAACTGTCAAGGTGCCTTTCCCCATGCATATTATTCTTTCAGGTCCTGCTATCTGAGTGTGATGAAACTCCACATGATTCAATACGGTACCTGGTTGGTGAATGTAACTATGGAGGACAAGTGATAGATGATCAGGATCGTCTTACTCTTGCTACCATTCTCTTTGACTTAATCCATCCAGACATCGAGATTGAATATTATCCCAGCCTCACAAAGACAGGGCAGCCATTCTACTTGCCAGTTGGTGGGAGCTATGCTGATTACTTAACTTTTATCAAGGTAATACTGAGGGAAACAGGTGACCTTTTACAGTACTGTACATGTGCATTAATTATTAAGATATTAGAAGGCTGCAATGCAACTTTAAGCCACATCCCAATTATGCATTTAATTATGCTACTGAAAAATGTGTGACAATTAAACTTCTGATAAGTTTCACATTTTTATCAATAATGCTCTCCTGATTACTGCTCTTAATATTCACTCACTCAGTGATTCAACCCTACTATCGCCGCAAAAAAGGTAGAATGCTGAACTTTAAGCATTCCTACGAAATTCCACCGGAGCTCCAAAGAGCCGTGTAATATATCGTTTTATTCCTTGTTTATTTGACTACAAAATGCATTCATTGAATAGTGTGTAAGTGTAAAAGTTTAGCTCCTACGGTCGAAAGAGTGAAGAAAAACACGCGAAAAAATAGGAGAACGGCGAAACGGTCATCTTCTTCATCTCGTCACGGCCAAAATATTTAATTGGTTCACTTCATTATTTTTTTACGAAGAGGACAATATCTCCACATTACAAATATTCTTTTCAAATTTTAATTTACCCATTCTTTGATTTTTTAAATGGCCGAAAGCTAGATTTCAATTTCCGAGGTGTGGAAAAGTATATGAATATCGATATTATGTATGCTTTATGGAAAAAATATTGCAAAACCTCTCATGTAAGGAAATTTTTATATTCTTCCCCTTACTTAAAATAAACGACAAAGAAGAAAATCGCCCCGCTGCAATGCAGAATACCATTTTGCTCTGTTGGCAACGGTGAAACTCCTGGCCGCGCGTGACTCAAATCTCATTGCCAAGACCCCTCTAGTGAGACCTCTGTCCAGCGCTGATTGGACAAGGAAAGGGAAAGGCTCTAGGTGTTTTATATTCTTTTAACTCTATGTGGATGGATTTATTTAGAATATTTCGTTATAAGATATTCATTTCAGTCTCCAAAATTATACACATTAATTCAGCAAAATACGGTTTGTTTATGTGTTAGAAGTTTATTGATTCTATGGATTGTATTGTTTCCACGAACTGAATTAATGTGTGTAATTTCGGAGACTGAATTAAATATATCATCCAAGCCCTGCGGAAATTTATATCATGACAGCTACTTATTCTTTTTTCCAATGAATGATTAGGCAATGAAGTGTCTTTGCACAATTTTCGTGCAGTTTGAACTAAGCCTATGAAGCTTCTAAACGGATTTTTTTGTATTATTTCCTAACTGGAGAATTCGTAACTTTAGCGTGAGTGATGTATAATCATCAATAATATTGATTTATGCATACACTAAGGAAGTGTGTGACTTTCGCGTTCATTTGCACTGGATATTAAAGACAGTGAAAATAAGATTCTCTCGCGGATGCTGTGCGATGGATGCATGTTATGCATTTTGTACAAATACTGATATGCCCGTTTATCTCGCCTAATAGCAATTGTTGTTCTCCCTTGGATTCATCTTATTTGTGTGTGGTTATTTCCGATACGATGGAGCTGATAGAAGAGCTTATAGAAGAGTCCAGCAAAATAGGTATCTCCTTTCATCTACATCTACGAAGTCCGGTGCAAGCCACCACTAGGGTGTGTGGCACGGGGTGATTCCACACCAGGTTTGCAGCACTCGTTCCAGCACAAATCGGTACATCGCACGTTCCCTTGGCCGTTACGCGCGGACCAAAAAGCAGTCAGGAGAACAGTGCACAGTCAAACTAGAATCTTGGAGAGTGCTACCTGTATGTTCCTCCTTTCCCCATCATTGCGGGGTTTACTCCATTCATCCTCTCACAAAAATATCTACACGACCCATGGTCTCGTAGTATCGTACATCACTTGTGAGGTTGATCTACCTGGGAGTCAAGGCCAAGGGATGCATGCGAGGAATAAACATCGAATGAATTATCGGCTTACTCCAAATAGTCCCTTATCTCAACCGGCTGCGTCAGCTGAGAGGGAGGACATGCCTTTGGAGAGTGGGGGCTTTTACTTAAAGAGCCCAAGAGTTAACATGGGGGGCTGGTAGATTCAGCGTAGGACATCGCATCCTGACCTAGTGTTGAGGGGGTGGGACGGAAGGGCCACTTGAAGGGGCCTGATCTCCTCTAGAGCCGGAACGGGGGCTTCGGTGTGAAGGTGATGGCTCGTGCCCACCCCTAGAGCGGGGAGGAGGACACGGAGGGTCACTTGAGAGGGAAATATGACCAGTATGGGAGAGAAGGGAAGCGTTAGATAGGTTCACCTGAAGTGAAAGAAGTTGATGGAGGAGAGTAAGCCGAGGTTTTAGAACAACGGAGATGGAAAGCTGGGTGAATTTTCCTAGTGGGGATTGCCAGGTGGGGGAAAAAGAATATGGGAATGTGCGGGCATTTCCATTTTGAATTTTCTAAATTTCCAATCCATTCGGGCAGATATCAGTCTGCAGGAATGTAGCTGAGCTCTCTTTTAGGATATTTTTTCAATCACTGGGTTGGAGCAAAAGTGGAGAAAGTTACCCCATTTTCCGATACAAATATATATGGGTGCTTGAGTATTTTTCCCTTTGATTATCCATGCGGCCAGCGCTATTCATACTTAAGAATTAATGTGTGTCAAAGTAATTGGTCATATGAACCAAGCAAACTCGTATTTTCTCTGGTTTTCTTGGCTGTTGGCAACGGAAGAAGGGAAGGGCAATTCTTTGCTCGATGTCTACATCAAAACGACCAATTAGGGCAGTAAATAAAACCTGATTCTTTCGATGATAGCTATTGCCAGCCGGAATAATTATGCCATGGAGCAAGGTTAAGCATAATCAGTCTTAAATAGTGAGAAAAAAAGCTTCCGTAGGTTATATTCACGACTGAATCTGTCGCTCGAACAACTTAGCACCATCTCCGATAAATGTCATAGTTTTTGAGCACACGCTTGCACCAAACAATTTCTGTACCAGTAATACTCATCATGGATTTATGTTTGAGAAAACCGGTAGCAAAAAATGCTAGGGATCATGAGGGGAAAATGCTGGTATTAGCAATTATTCTCTCGCGGGCGAGTATATCCGTACACGACTAATTTATGTTTTTTTTACTTGTTGGCAACTCTGTGGACTCTGATAACTTAGCCGAACGCATATTTTGTCCGATTGGTTTCATATTTTAGGTACTACGATGCCTACGATTCAAAGTCCTCCAAGATCAGGTTTCACTGGGGCGTCCAGGCCATGTCCAACCGATTCGGAAACCTTTTCCGCAAATTTTATGTGAATTAGCGAAAAAATCAAATGTAATGAGCAAGGAGAGTCAATCGATTAAAGCCTAAGCCTTCATTGTTTAACGCTGCTGATGTTCATACGCTCTATCTCATTACAATTCAAAGGTCAATTGGCTTGTTTTGTCATGTGCATATTGCATTCGCATAATATCACGTACTGTAGTGATGTCTCCGCCGGGATTTGCCGTTAAATTAATCACCGCCTCTCTCTTTGATTCACATTTATCAATCCTGAAATTCTCGGAAATATCTAGAATGACACGCTTTCTCTCCTGAAGAATTAGGTATTCTGAATCAATAATGCGCTGAAAGAAATTTAACGTGGAAGAGCGGTAATATATGCTCACGTGTCAATGCCGAGCAGTAATTCCGGTGACTCACCGCGACGCAGTAGACAGTGTAATTGGATAACTTGTTGCAGGAAAACCTTAAGTGTGGGCCTAATGTAGCAATTTTGTAGACTTAAACACGGCCACTGGCTGGGAACGGAAGTGCTAGCCTTTGGGAGAGGGGGGGAAGGAACAGAAAGGATAGGAGGAGAGGGGGTGCTACTTATTAGCGGACTGATCGTCGTATATTCTGCGCTCCACTATCCTTCAATGCAAATAAAAAATCATTTCGACACACCCCCAGTTCAAGTTTCGTTGTTTCCGATTGTGTTTAGTTATGCGTGCTTCTTTCACTGCCTTTCTTGACCGATTGCGATTGGCAACAGCTGTAATCAATACTAAACGATTTTTTTGCATTTACTTGCTACCTACCTTCCCTCAGCACCTGGGTGAGGGGTATCAAAAGGGAGCCCACGACAAGAAAAATTTTGGCAAAAATGTAAGTTATACATTACTTATGGTTATGCCGTAGCTGCCCAGTACTCCGTTTGAAAACACCGTCGTGAGTGGTCGTGTTTTGAATTTGGACTGTTTTCTGTTATCGCGGTTACAGCTTTTAATATCAAACGAAGAAAAGGAGTTTTAAAATGCCGAAACCTAGTGTTCATACCAGGGGGAGTGAATTCAGCTCAGAAGGATTTTATGTGAACGAAAAAGTATTAATGTGCAAATTTTGTGATAAAAGACTTGAATTTGAAAGACGTGACACGTTGTTAAAGCACATCGGTAGCGATATACATAAACGTGAGAAAGAAAGGGGCCTCGCAAAATGACAGCTGTCATTTGAATAGACAGTTACTCAGTCAAAGAAAGTGAAGGAGGAGAAAGAGGAGTTTGTTGTCGCTACTACTGAAGCATTTTTAAATGCTGGAATTAGTGTCGAGAAACTCAATAATCCAAAAATTTGGGAATGGCTCTCGATGTACATGAAAGGTAGTGGAGATTTGCCGTCTGCCGATCGTATTCGCCAACACTACATCCCGATTATAGGGAAAAAGAAGCAGGAAGAGCTTAAATGTTGTGTTAAGGACAAAAAGCTGTTCGTTTTTTGTGACGAAACAACGGACAAATCAGGAAATTGAGTGTTTAATGTGTTATTTCGTTTACTGTAAAATAGTTGCTGCCAGAGCATTTATTTAGCTGCAAGTGTAGTTTTAGATGTTGCAAATGGTGCTTCCTGCTCACAAGGTATTGTAGATACTTTAAATCGATATGAGGTCCATTACCACAATGTTGTTGGTGTTGTTACAGATTCTGCACGTTACATGAGTGCATGCGTTAATACTTTGAGGGGGCTTATTGGGGACAATCTTGCGCATGTGCAATGTTGGGCACATAAAGTTAACTTAGTGGGAAAAATTTGTCAGTGCAATTTTGATGAAGTGAACTCAATATTTGCAAAAACATAAGCAGCATTTCTGAATGCAAGAAGAAGGAAACATCTTTATTTGGAATTTTTACGTGGGAAGTATGAAGAAAGTAAAGTAACATTTTTTTCCCATGCCAGTGCAAACTAGATGGAATACGTTTCTGGCTGTGCTTTATATTCATGAGCACCTAGATGACATAATGTAATTTATGGAAAAAATGAAAGATGAAAACAGTGGTGTTTATTTCCTTAAAAACTTAAATTCAAGTGCTTTAGATGTTATAAGAATCCAAGCGCAGTACATTGCTGACAACTGTAATAAGCTACCCCACAGCTCATGTCCTGCATTCCAAACTGAAGGTTCTGCAGAAAGTGCTGGGTCTGATCACGAAGGAGGTCTTTTCTCCAGAGCTCAATTAGAAATGAAAAGCATTGAAAGCCATTAACAGAGCTGAAGTTGTAAATGCCTTGAAGATGACTGCTCAGAAGAATCTACTGAAACTCAACCAACTGATGGCTGAAGACCCTTCAAAGTTGATTTCTGAAGCACTTAATAATTTGTTTGATCCTAGAAGTCAGTGTTCCCCAGTCCAAACGATTGATAGCATTGTAAGCAAGTTGGAAGAAGTTGTCATATGCTGCCCCTCTTAGTCCTCAAAAAGTTTATTGAAGGCTACACTTCCTTGAACTACGACCTTGACGTGGTGGAAGGGCTTGTGCGTTCCAATGACCCCTAGAGCTGGACTGGCAGGAGCAAGTACATTGCTCCTGGTAGGGCCACCCATGCCAGATAGGTCGAAGGGTAGGAGCCAGACGAAAGGTAGTTCCGTGATGGTGTCACGTTAAAAATACCGTTGAGTCGCGTGGGATACCTCTCAACTATCACTTCCCAGAACATGAAAGTCATCCAAAGAGATCTGATTCCTGGCAACTACGGGACGCCGCCCACTAGGGCGGGTGTCGTGCCTGGCAGCGGGGGAGGCAAGGCCTCCGCGGTCGTCATCACACGAAATCCTTGCACAGAATCATCATCAGAAGATACAAGGGAAAGGAGGGAGAAGAAGAAGAAAAAGAGGAAGAGGAGGAGGAAAACAGTGGTAAAAATAGGAACTTGGAACGTAAGGACCATGATGAGGGCCGGGAAGCTTGAAAATATTAAGCAGGAAATGGAAAAAGGAAAAATAGATGCTTTGGGATTGTGCGAGGTTAGATGGAAGGATAGCGGGGACTATTGGAGTGATAACTACAGGGTGATCTATAGTGGGGGAGATGAGAGTCAACGGGGGGTAGGCATGGTACTGAACACAAAGTTGGGACTGAGGGTGGTAAACATTGAACAGGTGAACGACAGGATACTAGTGGTAGAAATAAAAGCACGCCCGACGAATTTCGTACTGGTCCAGGTATACATGCCTACGAGCAACCATAGGGAGGAAGAGGTGGAAGAGGTGTACGAGCAAGTAGAAGAAATAATTAGAGAAGTGCCGGGGAAGAAAAACCTGATAGTGATGGGTGACTGGAATGCAGTGGTGGGAGAAGGGAGGGACGGATTAGAAGTAGGAGGGTTTGGGCTAGGAAGAAGAAATGATCGCGGGGAAAAGGCAGTTGAATTTTGTAGAAGAAATAAATTAGTAGTGACAAACACTTGGTTTAAACATCACCCCAGGCGTAGGTACACATGGAAAATGCCGGGTGACACTGGGAGATACCAAATTGATTATATAATGGTGAGGCAGAGATTTAGGAACAGTGTAAAAAACTCTCGTAGCTATCCAGGGGCGGATGCGGACTCGGATCATAACTTGGTGATGATGAAGTGTGAAGTTAGATTGAAAAGGCTTTGTAAAGGTAGGAAGATAAAGAGGTGGAACCTTGAAGCATTGAAAGGGTTGAAAAGGAGGGAATACCAAGAGCTAGTAGAAAAGAACATAGGTGAAGAGAAGCGGATGGGAACCATAGAGAAGAGATGGGAGGTTATAAAAACAGGCATCGCAAGAGCGGCAGAGAAAACAATAGGAACGGTGGAAAAGAAGAGGGTTAAGAAGCAGTGGGTTACAGAAGAAATGATAAAGAAAATGGAGGAGAGAAGGATATGGAAAAACGTGAACACCGACGTAGGGAAGAGGAAGTACAAGGAATTGAATAATAAACTCAGGCGAGTGACCAATCGGGCAAAAGAAAACTGGTGGAAGGGACAATGTGAGCAAATGGAAAAGATGCAGGAGGAGGGGGAAGTGGGCGCTTTGTACGCCAAGGTGAAAATGTTATCGGGTGGTAAGAGAGGTCAAGCGATACCAAAGGTTAAGGACAAAACAGGAAAGATATTAGTCGAACAGGAAGATATCCAAGAAAGGTGGAGAGAATACGTAGAGGAGCTATATGACAGCGAGAATAGACCCCTTAGCCTAGATCTAGAGGACGAAGGAACAATAGATAAAGATAACCTCGGACCAGAGTTACTAGAGAGTGAAATAGAGAGGGCACTAAGAGAGATGAAGGGTAGAAAAGCCGTGGGAACCGATAACCTACCTTCGGAGCTACTGAAGAATCTAGGAAGTAGGGGGCGAAAATCGTTTTTCCAACTTATTCGCAGGATCTACGAGGAAGGAGTATGGCCAGAGGATTTCGTGAAAACAGTATTAATACCTATCCCGAAGAAGAAGAAAGCGTCAGAATGCGAGGAGTATAGAACAATCAGTTTAATTTCGCACGCAGCAAAAGTGTTGCTTAGAATACTAAATAGAAGGTTGGAGAGCAGAGCAAAGTGCTATTTAGGCGATGACCAATTTGGGTAGGAAGGGGAGGTGAACCAGAGATGCGATTGCGGTAATGAGGACACTTATAGATAGAAACATAGAGCATAATCAGGATGTTTTCGCTTGTTTTGTAGATTTCGAAAAGGCGTTTGACAGAGTAAACTGGGAGAAACTAATGCAGATACTGGGGAAAATAGGAATAGACTGGCGCGATAGGAGACTCATCCGAAACTTATATATGGGGCAGAGGGCTCAGGTAAGGGTAGCGGACGGTGAATCAGGGTGGGCAGTTATAGGTCGCGGGGTGCGGCAAGGGTGCCCGTTGTCGCCTTTACTTTTTAACATCTATGCTGAGGAAATGGTAAGAGAGGCATGGGATGAGCTAGACGTGGGAATGAAAGTAGGAGGCCAGTGGATAAAGTCGGTTAGATTCGCAGACGACCAGGCGTTGGTGAGTAGGTCATCGAAAGGACTGCAAACTTTAGTAGATGCACTGGAAAAGCAGTGTGATAAATACGGAATGAAGATAAATTATAGGAAAACAAAAGTAATGAGATTCTGTAGGACAAAGAAAGCGAAGCTGGTGATAAGAGTAGGAAGTCACTAACTGGAGCAAGTAGAACAATTTAATTACTTGGGTAGTACGCTAGAAGAAAGAGGACATAGTAGCAAAGACATTAGGAGGAGAATAGCGCTAGCGAAGGAAGCGTTCAATAATAGAAGGGAGCTGATGACGGGGACCTTAAGTAGGGATGTAAAAAAGAGGCTAGTAAAGAGCTTGATATGGAGTGTGGCGTTGTATGGGGCAGAAACGTGGACCTTGAGAAAGGAAGACGAAAATAGGCTGAAGGCTTTTGAGATGTGGGTGTGGAGGAGGATGGAGAAGGTGCGTTGGACGGAAAGGAAGACAAATGAGGAAGTGCTTGACATGGTGGGCGAGGAGAGGAAACTTATAGATGAGATTAGGGGAAGGCAGGGTAGGTGGCTGGAAGGGGTAATGAGGGACGATGGTTTGCTGAAGGTCGTGATAGAGGGAAGGATGTTGGGTAAGCGGGGAAGGGGAAGGAAGAGAATCGGTTTTATGGACGGGATGAAGAAAGGTAGGACTTATGCCGAGATGAAGAAAGAAATACAAGAGGTAGAAAGGGCACAGCACGTGTAAGAGTTCGTTGGATATTCTCTGACTTTCATCACAACCTACCTCTAACCGGTAAATTACTGTAATGAATGACACCATGCTGCAGACAATGGCCAAGGAACAGTTGTTGCAGCCTGATAGTGCTCCCCTGGATGTTTGCAGCCTTTTGTGTTCCATGAAAGAAGACTACATGAAATTCACGATTGCTCTGCAAGCTGTTTGGTACCCTACGTCCAATGTAGATGCAGAATGATCGATACCACAGTATTGTGTTGTGGTATCTGATCGAAGGAGAAGACTGAAGCCAGATAATGCTGAAATACTCACCATGGTTGCATTTTCCTGGTATTTTATTTCTATTTTGCAGTATTCTGGATCCATAGAATTTGTTTCTTTGTTTTTGAACTTGAATAAGTTTAACTTCGATTTTTACTTGTTTTGGAGATCTGCCCCTGGCAAGTTTTTGTTTGAAATGACAGACTTAACTGAAAAGCGTTTTTCTCTTCACTTTGGTCTAAATAATTAATACAATGAAATCGAAAACAAATGTCAGTACCATTTGGTTAATTTTTGCTCTATAGTCTTACTCACAAAGACTTATGTATTAAAGTGAAATGTTCACGGTGCACCTTTTCTTGTTCATTCCTTGAACTTTCCGTTCTTGTTCCAAACTTGAACCGTTTCCTTCATTTGGTTTTATCAGAAATTTTGTACAATCAAATTTGTATTAAATATGTTATGTAAAATGCTTAAGAAAAGTACAAGCATTCACAAAACATGTACCAAAAAATAATAAAACGCCTGAAATGTGAAAATATGTAACATTATAATAACACTGCCAAGATTTTCTATAACACCGAAGTCACATAGTTTTAAAATGAATTTTAGCAAAAAATAAAACCACTTTCACAGACCTCTAGGATTGGTAATCTATTTGTTACCATTTTATTTGCCCATAGACATGAAAAATTCAATCAAAATATTGAATTGCCTTTTATTTTCTTAAATTTCTGATTTCTGACTCATACTATTATGTTGTGGTAATCCCCGAGTTTCTGGTCTGTTTGTTGTCTACTGGTAATTGATTACTTTTTTGGAAAGTGATTTTTGCTGGAAATTGATTATTAGTTAGCTCAAGTCATTATAGTCTGTCTCAATTACATTTTTAGGGTGACTTACTCAACCTTGAATGTGATGTTTTTCTTAACAGGTATCTCAAATTACTGAATTAATTCCTCTTTAAACATGAAATTCCATAAATTGTTGCTGGCAGTGTTTCCCTTTTCCCTCGAGGTACTCCCTTGTTTAGTCTTGTTTACCTACTCATCTAAATGACTTTAGATTTCTAGGTTGTCACAGTCAACTTAGTTTTATAATTTTAATTCACTGTATATCTCACAGTCAGAGTAAAAGGCGAAGTCTTCATTTTGGGCTGGAAGAATTGACTATCCTTAGGTATAAGTTGGATTGAAAAAATATTGCCTAATCTTCTGCAATGAGCATATTTGCATGAATACTCATTTAAATTTTAAGATAGGTATAGATTTACCATGGAAAGCAAAAAATGTGGGGATTTTATTTATTTTTGTGTTGGGAAAACCAGGAATTGTGTTGGAAATTTTTCATCTTGGTTTGGTGGACTCCCTGAAAGAGAATAATGACCAAAACCTTTTTGATGATTATTCCTCAGAACTTATAGCCATTTCATAGTGTACTTCTTAGTAAGTATTCTGATCCAAGCAAAACAGTTTGACCTCAACTGAATGAGTTTGCACATTGTTTGTGTGCAATGCCCGACCCACCTTGTGCGGTACAAAATTTTATTGAATGAACCGAAGGACCATATAACACGAAACATAAATACAAATTAGTACTCTTCTTAGACAATGGTAATTAACTAAACAGTACTTAAGTTTTGTTTCCATGTGGTGAAGGCTGAGTAGTTCCAGGAAGGCCGGCCGGTGGGAGGGGGGCACACTTAAGCACTTCTCGGGGCACACGAGGTGTTACGAGCGAGTCACTTCCACTATCTCCCACTGACTTGCACTAACTGACTCTTCTTTAGGTTTTGACTCAGAGTAAAACTCTGAGGGTTTGGATAACAAAAGGTGGCCTCTGGTGGCAGTCTAACTGCACTAAAAGTGGCAAACAAAAATGAAATGAAACACACCTATTGACTCACAGTTCTTTTCTTGTTTGCATTGCTGTGTGGTAGAAAAATGTGCTTATGTTATTTAATATGACAAAAATATCTTGCCCTCTTGTTAAAAATAGGATTTGCCAGAAACTTTTGGACCAGAAACCTTTGGACTCCATGAAAACGCTGACATATTAAGGGTGAAAAGGGAATCAAAGGTGATCTGCTCCAAACTAGCACTTGCACTTCTGAAACCAGATCCACATGAGCATGAAAGGTTCAGTGGCTCTCTTCTGGACTTGGTGGAAAGCATTGCCATGGAGGTAGGTGACGTTTGAGGGCAGGGTCACTTCTTCTAGTTGGCTCAGAATTATGCTCCTCCTTTAATACCAAGTTTACTCATGGATGCTTCTTGTTAGTGTTTACTCTCAAAGACACTTTCATTGTTCTCTAACTTGCTCTGATTCAGTAAAATAATAATCTCTGCTAATCTTTCTGAGATCTCAGGTGTCCTGTCATCAGAGAATTTCACAAATGCTGCAAAGATATAGGTACCTTGATTCATAGGGTTTTGAGCTTTGTTAATGCCACAGATACATCAGTTTTTCTGCCTAATTTACAGATCAAATAGGCCAAGATACGTTGACATTACAGAGTTTGGACAAAAATACTTTTTCAAAATAAACTTTTAAAACAAGAAAAAGGTAAGAAATCATATTGAAATGAAGTAAAAAAGTTGTTTTAACAAATAATTTTAATTAAATTACTATGCAAAAACATAAAAGTTAAAATAAGGAAGTTAGCATAGATGGGAACATGGGAGTGCACCCAAATGGTGATGAACGGAGTGATGTGTTGTGGAGAAACAATTGGTAGGTATACTGGCGGTTTGGTTCGCGGTGATCACCACCGAATGTTTTGCGTATGCAATAAAACATCTCTACAATGAGCCTCCACATTATGAAAACCTCCATATTACGAAGTTATGTCCCGGTCCCAGGACCTTAGCATTCACAGCACACATAATGTTACCTCCTATCAACAAACAAGCTCTACAATTACGAAACCTCTGTGGAACAAATTTTGTGTGAGGGCACAATTATTGCAGAGGAGCTTTTTCTCAATGAAATAAAAAAATTAGCTTTCTCTGAATTTATTTGATGTATAATCATTCATATCGTATTATGAGCAGCATTTCCACAGCAACTGTTTGTTCACTCTTTCTCCGTCGTCAACTCTAAAAGCATTTTAATTCAAAGCATCTATCTGCAAACTTCGCCACAGTATGGGTAACTGCATCTTTGGAAAAGCATATACTTTTCATAGTAAATGAGAGGCAGTATTTCTTCATGACTGAGTGAGAGATGATCTTACGGTGTGCTGAAGTTATAAAGTATTAGCAATTAGTTGCAAATTTTTGTGGCGGCTGAGTGGCTAGCGTTACTTTGAGTGATTCCCAAGCAAACACCACACCCAAAGTTGCTATTAGTAACACTATCACTACAGAGGACATTTTACCTGTCACTGGTTTTTGCTACACATGTGACCCCTATGCTGTACATAAACAACATACATTTTCCACACAAGAGAATGCATGCCATGATAACCTGGCTTTGCAGTAAATATGCTATGGATTTCCCGTAAAACATGGCATTAAACCTAAAATAAAAATCATATTTTTAGTTCCCCACCCTGAAAGAAAAACTCAGATTTTTTCATTGCCTTTTATACATTAACTCAGGTAATAACAGAGGCAGAGTGCCATTTAAGAATGCACAGCGAAACATAAGGAATGCATGTTCAACCCTATATTTTTTTAGTACACTACACATACTTTTTAAATTAATCCTATGCATAAAGAAATAGCTGACCGCAGATGAATTCCATGAAGGTGGTTGGCACAGAGACAAAGGGTTGGGATTGCTTCGACCCACTGGTCGAGGAAAGGGCCCAGCATCCTGCATCCAGTCCCAAATGGACTGGAAGTGAACTCTGTCCACTCAATTTTTTCACATATCCTCTTTTGGAATCCCTTTTCTCATCTTTGTTTCCATTTGAAAACCCTCATAAACGAAGAAGTTGTTTAAACCCTCCAATGAGTTTTCAATCCCTCAAAACCTTATTCTGAATTCTTAAACGGAATGGAAATTCTTAATTAGAAATCAAATTATTCAAAGTAACGCTAGCCAATCAGCTTCCATGAAAATTTGCAACTAAGCTCTAATACTTTATAAGATCATCTCTCACTCAGTCATGAAGAAATGCTACCTCTTATTTACTCTGAAAAATATTTGTTTTTCCAAAGATGAAGTTTCCCTTACTACAGTGAAGTTTGCAGGTTGAGTTGCTTTAAAAGAGGACTACTGAGAAAGAGTGAACATTCAGTTTCTGAGGAAATGCTGCTCATTAACATGATACAGTAGAAGTCCGTTATTACGTAATACGTATTACGTATACGAGTCCTGACAAAATTCAAAAAAGTACTCGCTATAAAGCACACTCATTATATTTGTCGCCAAATTTAATGTCTCAATCGTCATTAGTTCTTTCACAATGGCTACCTTAGAAATAACCATAGGGGCAGTTATAAATGAAATATTTCATTAACGTGTCATAATGCGTGGGAAATAACGTTGTGAGTTCAAAAAGTAAATTAATTCATCACCAAGAGTTTTGTGGATTAGTCGACAATGCATTCCGTGCACTGCAAGTATCTTTTGTCAATGGGTGACATCCTCATGGGTCTTAAGCCGGGTTAAATTCTCCATCTACGGCATTTCGATGAACGTCTTGTTCATCATCTTCAGAGCCATTACATGCCACAACTCAAGGTCTGTCCCTCCTTGGAGAATTTATTCGATCCCCAAGAGAAAAGTAGAGCTGTTTCCAAAGAAACCCTTGACTCCATTTGCAGACACGTAATTCCGTTTGTGGCCTGTCCTACTACTACATCTACATCTACATATTACCCCGCAAGCCGCCTCAATAGGCGTGTGATGGGGGGTGTTAGGACACCAGCCATTACATATAAAATGGACACGCTCTAATGAAATTACGCCTAGCATTTATTATAGTCCCTTATTGTTCGGGGGAAAAACGAATTCCCATACCTATTCGTTCGGCAAAATATCTCTCTTAATTTATCATTTCTGTCGGACCTGGAAATATAGTGGGGTTCTAATATGATGTTCTCCGTGTCGCTCTGAAAGATATCTATTCTCAATTGTTCAAGCAATCTAAGCCTAGTGCGCAGCCTCCGAGTCTCTAGCGGTTCCCAGCCTAATTCGTTTAACATCTGTGTAACGCTGTCAGTACGCCCGTAGCTGTTTTTGACGAATGGCGCAGCTTTCCTTTGTATTTTATTAAGTTCCCAGACTAAGTCTTTCTGCACCGGATCCCATATGCTCGCTGCATATTCAAGGTGTGGCCGGACAAGTGCGAAATAGCACCTCTCTTTTACTTTTTCATCCGAAAATCTTCCCACAATACGCTTGACGAATCCTAGCTTCTTCAGAGCTCTGCCACAAATATTTCTTATATGTGCTCCCCACGATAGGTCCGAAGTTATCGTAACTCCTAGATACTTCACTTCATCTGTCGCCTTTATGTTAACACCATCCACAGCATATACATGGGAATAGTTGGACGACCTCCGCAAGAATTGTACTGCCGTGCATTTGCTTAGATTAAGTTCGAGTCCCCACTCTTGGCTCCACTCATGAACGCTGTTTAAATCCGATGATAAGGTTTCAAAGTCAGCGTGATCACTAATTTCACGATAGATGACAGCGTCGTCGGCAAATAAACGTATTTTACTACTAATTCGAGAGCATAGATCATTTATGTATATAATGAACAAAAGGGGTCCGATCACACTTCCTTGCGGGACACCTGATGTCACTTTAACTACATCAGAGCTAATTCCGTCAAGAACTACCTTTTGCTTACGATCACTCAGAAAGTCGCGTATCCAGTTTACTACTGTTTCGTTTAGGCCGCATGACTGTAATTTGTATAAAAGTTTGTTATGAGGTACCGTGTCGAAAGCTTCCTTAAAATCTAGAAATAATGCGTCAACTTGTATTTTCGATTCACCAGATTTGAGAACGTCATGAAGAAAGAGTGCGAGTTGTGTTTCACATGATCTACCTTTCCGGAAGCCGTGCTGAGAGCCATGAAGGACGTTACGACTGTCCAGGAACGTCATAATATTACTAACAACGATATGTTCGAGTATCTTGCCTATAATAGACGTTAATGAAATTGGTCGATAGTTCCCTGGGTCGTGTCTGTTTCCCTTTTTGAATATCGGTGTAACGTTTGCAATTTTCCAGTCTAATGGTATCTTCTCTTCAGACAATGACTTCTTGAATATTATGTCTAAGAACGGTGCGATCTGTGGTGCTAACTCCTTGAGGACACGTGCGGGTATTCCCTCCGGACCCGGAGATATACTATTTTTTATCGACTGTAGCTGTTTAGTTATCCCATCACGTTGAATAGTGATTTCTTTCATCGGTTCCTCAGTGAATTGAATTTCAAAATTACATGCAGTATCGTCTGTGGTGAATACACTTTTGAAGTGGGAATTTAACGTGTTAGCTTTGTCAATATTTTTGGTGACAAGTTTGCCATCTTTATCAAATAACGAATCTACGGTTGAAGATTTTCCCTGAAGCTCTCTCGCATATGACCAAAAAGATACTACTGTCGGCGCAGAAAGAATGCGACCCAGATTTTGAGACTTATTATATATAAAACGGCTGGGCTGATTTTTATGACACTGACATCACATCGCCATGGTGGCATGTTAACCCTTTCATAGAGATAGTTGACAAAAGTCGATCTACATTTATTTGTGCTTCGCCGTGACGATTGACTTTTGTCCACGACTGTGAAAAAACGTTTACTTTAGCCACGACGTTCGAATTAGGTCTCATACCCTACATCTCTGAATTTGAATTGGACAGCACTTCTCTCTAGTAAAGAAAAAATGAACCAAGTGAACCCATTCAATGCAGCGTGAGAGCTCTTCATGCCATGAATGCCGCGCCGTGACCACACCGTAAAAATCCTGTTATGATTTGTAAAATTAGACATAATCCTAAAAGAGATCCAAAATTTCATCAAATTGAAATATTTGATGGAGATGGTAAATCAATTAGAGCATTATTACCAATTTTAAATAAAGGATGTAAAGTTCGTATTGGTTTATTCATTAGTTTGTTCTTCAATGGTGGGATTCAGTAATTTTAACAACCACAACTAGGGTTAAAAATAGGTATAATACTACTAAAATAGTTATAATATTATTAGGATAACTAAATAATCTTATAATTCATTATCTTTAATTATAATGTTAAGTATTTCTTCTGTATTATTATTTAACAATATGGAATCAATAATTATACATAACATTATTCATAATATAACTATAAATATAATTGTAATAAGAGAAGATACTTTATTTTTAATAAGTAGTTCATTTGATGCAACTCTAGTTATATAAATAAATAAAATTAATATCCCTCCTGAAAATACTAGAAATAAAATGTATGAAAATCATGATTTTTTTTATGTAGTAAGTGTAATAATACAGATTAAAATAGTTTGTATTAAAAGGGTTACTCCTATAGATACAGGGTGTTTTATTATAATGAAAATTATACTATTTGTAGAGTTCAATAATAAAAATATTAATTGACTGATGTCAGAGGGTAGTTTAATTAAAATTCTAATTTTGGAGATTAGGGATAAATAGTATTTATTTTTCTCTGAAAATTAATTGGTCTGGGGTTTTAGGAGAAATATTCTTAATTTTAGTTTACAAGACCAATGTTTTTATAAAGGGAGCCTCAGGAGCCAACTTCCATGGTTCCAACTAGTACCAACATCGGCCGCAACACAGGATGACTTATTTAGGACGATTTGAATGGTATCCACTCCCCTCAAGGCGTGAACCATGTCGCACTTCTTCATTGGTGGTTTGCTGCGATGGAAGCGCCAAGGCCAACCTGGGCCTCCGATTTAGCCGACTTCTTCGTCTTTGCTCTCTCCCCCCACCCCTTCCGACACCAGATACTTTTTTTGTGTTAGCTTCGGGAGGACGGTGGTAAATCATTCTGTGATAACCACAGGCTGACAGTGTCTTCCCCCTCTCGGCTCGTATTTCGGCTTGGGTGATTCGTTTACACCTCCTGGGATATTTGGGGGGTCCAATCCTGCTGGTCCGAGGCTCGCTGACTCAAAAAGCATTGACTTCTAATTCCCTGTCGTACCCCTCTCACACTTCCTTAGGCCGCCCTCTCGCTTAGGATGAGAAAATATCACCGCTAATTTTTCAACAAGACGAAATTCATGAGCGTAGGGCATATTCTGCGGGAACGATATGGGAGTCAACCGAGAAGATCGCTCCTTCACCTTATGTAAGCAATGGATGTTGCCGTTATCAATTTGCAATGTTCATTGTTTACTTGCGTCATAATTTTTACGGATAATTCAGAAGTACGGCAAAAGCCAACACTGGGTTGATACGGCCGATGCTTGAACGAAACGAGGGGAGCCGTTATTTCAGTCAATTCAAATTGTAACCTTACCCTGGTGGAAACGGTGTGGTAGATTTCATACTTCCTCATGATTTTTCCACAATCTGAAATTATGTTGCGTAGCTCCCAAGAGAGCTTTGAAATGCATCGTCACACCAATAGGACAAGTAAGGTACCTAGAGCATCGGAGCATGCGAAGAGAGAATCGGAACTCTGATTTTAAATTAGGTGCATTTTCTTTTCAAGGTAATACATTGCCGCAGATTAATTTCTGTTTCAATAACTTTGGTGCTCATAGCAGAAGGTGCCTGTAAATTATGCAACCTTGGTGACATAAACGAAAAATCGTACTCGTAATGGCGATACGAGAGAAATAACCACTCGCTACATCCTTCCAACTTCGTATGTTATTACCATGAGACCAACCATTGGTAAAAAAATCACTCACTACAGCCAGACCACGCTGTATACCACACTCGTAATTACGGACTTCTACTGTATAGATAATAATACCCTGATGAAACTCTGAGAATGCCTTTTTTATTATTTTATAGAGGAGGTCCACTTTCATGATTGGGCCCAGAGGTTTTATCATTATAGAGGTTTGTTAATGGAGGTAATTTTATGTGTACCGCATGCCATGCCATAGCTAGGGATAGGAAAATTTCACGATCGCGAATTTTGCGAATTTAGACAAAAAATGTCCTAGGAGTGGTAATTAGTTACATCATACTCCATACTGACTGGAAAAATGACTTTTGAACTCGCGAAATGTCGCGAATTGTGCCCCAAAACGCAAATTTTCATTTTTTTATGAGAAAGTGGTTGAAAGTATATTTCAAACGCAAGAAAAACACTAAAATTGCATGTAAATTTTCTCAATTCGATTTAAACGAACTCGCGTGCAAATATTCCTGAGGTATGCGGAAGTTTGCAGTTCATTGTAGCATAACCGGTGTTACGCGTTATTATCGCGAAAACAATCGCGGGAGGATGACATCGGGTTCATTCGATTTACTGCGATAACCGGCAATACACAGCTCGTCACGCCGCAGTGCTTTCTATTCACAATTAGTGGATTAACCATCAATCGGCATCTATGATCGGTGGCTCTCCGCTCCGAGGTGAGTCGAACAAAGGAAAAGCAAAATGCGCATTTATTCAAAGTAATCAGCTACAGCAAGGTTTCCCTAACTTTTCCTGCGATGGAACACTTCATAAATCCGGAAATTTTAACGGAAAACCTTGTGGACTTCGCATACATTAAACCATTGAGTTTAGGTAGCAGCATATACAGCCATTATAGGTTACTCGGAACACCCATTAGCCTTCCGCGGAACATAGTTTGGGAATCCCTGTGCTACAGATTTGAAGACGAGACGGACTGCGCATGTGTGAATAGCTGCTTTTAGTTGTTTCATTTCAATGGGCTTGTTCGCCAAGTGTTTTTTAAATGCCAATTATAGTTTGAAAACTAAAGAGACACATATTTTTCCGATTTTTTATTTTGGGTCTGATTTGTTCATAACACTCTACTACGGATTTGAAGATGAGACGGACTGCGCATGCATGAATAGCCGCTTTGAGTTGTTTCATTTCAATGGGATCGTTCACAAAGAGATTTTTAATGCCAATTATTGTTTGAAAACTAAAGAACCACGTATTTTTCCGATTTTTTACTTTGGTCTGATTTTTTCATAACACTACTACAGATTTGAGGATGAGACGGACTGAACGTGATTTTCCTCTTTGAGTTGTTTCATTTCAATGGGATTTCACAAAGAGATTTTAAATGCTAATTATACCTTGAAAACTAAAGAAACACGTACTTTTCCGATTTTTTTATTATGTTCTGATTTGTTCATTACACTCTACTATGGATTTGAAGAGGATACGGACTGGGCATGCGTGAATAGCTGCTTTGAGTTGTTTCATTTCAATGGGCTTGTTCGCCAAGAGTTTTTTTAAATGCCAGTTCTGATAGAGTTTGAAAAATAAAGAGAGACGTATTTTTCGGTTTTTTGATCCGTCGCCTGCTTTTCGAATTATTGGCGGCGAAAATTCGGGGTTCTTAACCCTTTCACATAAAAGAATCAACATGAAAAGTTTTCAAGTCACTCGCTGCTCCGTCCAATCACGCTGGGTGCTATGCAGCATTCCCCATCCCTCGCTTTCTAGCGAATGAATTAGAAACTGAACCGGATCTCTGATGACGGAACGAACTTTTGAGTGGGCAGCAAGTTTCGCGAAATTTTGTTTTTGATTTAACAGTGAGTGGCTGAATACATATAGAAGAATTTTGTCTCCACCGAAAATCTATTTTCCAATCCATCTCCCGAATTCGTGAATTAAATTGCAATTTCCTCGGGGTCCTTCCATTGCAATGGTTGCGTAGCTGGCTTGAAATAACCAACCAAGACCAACTACGGCATCAATATAATCGTCGATATATTTATTTATTGCGTGGCTCCAAGATTGATTTCATTGTTTGAATCCCTAGTTTTTGGCCATTTCCGTCAAATGACTGTTTGTTTTCCAGTGACAATTGTTAAGTATCCTAGTTTTATTCCTTGTTTCTGTGCTTTCAAGTGATTTTGACGAGTTATTGAGATGCCGAATGCAAAATTAAGCGCAAGAGACCAGGCTTTCCAGTATCAAAAAGATGGATTTTATTGTATGGATAAACGTACGGTCATGTACATATTCTACATTTGTCAGGTTGCTTGGGAAAGACTCAATTGGAAAACATTTAATATCTTCAGAGCACGTAACTGCAGCAAACTTTCACAAGGATGAAAATTCTCTAAAGTTACATGTCAATACACGAAATGTATTAAATTTTATTTTTAAATTTAGTGCCACTTTTCCAGGTTCCGCCACCGAGGTGATTGTCTTCAGTCATAACATGGCTAGAAGGGGAAGTGTCGTATAATAACCCAGATCATATTGGGTTAAAATATAGTATAAGTGACCCTTTTCTAGGCTTTGAAATAATCGGTATTTTATGTGTATATATATATATATATATATATATATATATATATATATATATATATATATATATATATATATATATAAATTTGTGGTCACTGTGAAAACACCGAAATGTCTTGTTGAAAGTACCGAATTCCTAATTTCAAAGTACTGCTTTTCTCCCTCTCAAACCACCGAAAAATTCACATGTAATGGTCCCAGGACCGGGACATGACTTAGCAATATGGATGTTTTCGTAATATGGAGGTGCAATGGAGAGTGGTTTTGCTGTATATAGTTGGAATTGAGGTCACTGGTAAATTTTATCTCTAAGATGTAATGCTCTGTAGAAAAGGCAATCTTTGACTTTATTCTTAATTGCTTACTTTTCTAGTTAAAAATTGCAACTCTTTCTGAATACGCTTGAGGTGGCGATGAATCAAGTGTACAACAACCTGTCTCCGTACTTGGTGGTAGCAAATACAAATGGTGACTCATGAAAATATAATTTTTATTTGTTTTTTATATAAAAGAAAATTTGGTTTTAGACCTATAATTCCAAATTTCTATTTCTTTCCATGGCTGGGAAAAGCTAAAAAATCATATTTCTCTCAAAATATTCATTTTTTCCAAGACGTTAATTCTCTATTGAGAACAAACTTGCAGGCTTTGTACTCGCTCTTAATTCTTGTTGAAATGCGTGAAATCCACGTATGATGGCCTTTCACAGGTTCCAGCAAAATTTAAGTTTGAAGTGAACCAGTTGACGGATGACACTTGGATGGACTCCGTACTGGAGCATGAAGTGAAGCTGTTTGATAGATTGATGTCAAAAGTACATGTTTCCCTTGAGATGTTGAGGGACAGAATAAGTGGCTTTGACCTCTTGACTCCGGAGCTGGAAGAGTTAGGTTCGACCCTCCTGCGAGGCAAAGTCCCAGATGAGTGGATGTGTGCATCGTATTCCAGCCTGAGGTCTCTGGGGAACTATGTGAAGGACTTGAAGAACCGCGTGAGATTTTTCCAGGTAAATACATTTAAGTGTAAAAAAAAGTATGAAGTCATTTTCCTTTTCCCGTTCTTTCCACTTTCACTGCTGGGCCATATTGATGAAAAATTTCACTGTGTACAGAAGTTTTTTTTGCATACCCAAATGGATATGGATTCATGGATGCCATAAAAAATAATATAAAAGAAGAAATAAATTGCAGCATTATTTTAAACGAAAGAAAATCCCCAGTGCCAGCCAGCAATTTAGCCAGGGTTTAGTTTGGGGGGGGGGGGGGGGGGCAGGGCCCCGTATATTGAGTAAAAGTGGATTTGGGGAGGAGGGAGGTGAACATTTTTAAAAATTCAGAGCAAATATGTGTGATTAGGCAATTTGGCCTGTGAATGCAGCTGTGGTGTAACAGCCGATAATTAATGACATAGGGAAGTGGAAATTTCTGCCAGAATGTAAAAACCCCAGTTTTTCGTTTTAAAAAATTGCTAAGATATTTATTTATAAAGTTGTTAAAGCTGAAGAATAAATTAATTCAACATTCTTTGTGGAATGGCAAATATAGCTTACTCCTTTAGTGCCACTTTTTCTAAATAAATTTAAAATTTCAGAGGGGGGCCTGCAACAATGCCATTGCTTCTTATGAATGAAGAAATTCTGATTTTCCATTATTTATAACGACGATACCAAAGTCAATTCACCCCACATTTTAGTCTTGACTTGTAGCCTTCCCAAATGTATTCTAATAAAGGTTCCTGCTTGTATTACAAACTTTATTATGTATTTAAATATATTTGTTGATTTCAAAGTGCTTTACATTTGGCAGAACCTCTGAAATCATGGTATCTTATGCTAACTGCCAGTGTTGCATGTTCAAAATTGTTTAAAATATCTACGACAGAGTCAAGCAAATTCCATTGGTCACTGGTTAGCTCAACTGGTAAATTTATCTCTGTGCCCACCCCTAGTAGCACAAAAATATATTAGCAATCTTTTAAAAATATTTTTAAACATTACAAAAAACTTTTTAAACTTAATATTTTGGCAATGTTTTAAACATATTTTAAAGAATGCAATTATTAAATTAAATTAAATATTGCAAAAAAATGTTTTACAATGTTTTAAAAATGTTTCGAATTGTTGTAAATACAGGCCAAAACAACTGTATATATCATCGCATAAAATATAAAATAATACTCGTTAATTTACGTTAATAATGTTATGCCTGCTATTTAAACTTATTTTTTCATTCTAATCACTAGCTTTTTACGTTTATTTATTTGTTAATTTGTTATAGTATTTTATTATACTCCTCCAAAATAAGTACAATAATAATTATTACTGTAATACATTTTATTAGTACAAACAGTACGTATTGATAAGTCACTATTATAGTATTTTTATTAGTACCTCCCTAGTGAAAATGCCCTATTCCTATAGTAATTTGACAATAGGAACTCAAACATTTCCCCATATGTTTTAAAAATATTTTAAAAATGATTTTAAAATATTTTTAAAACTATTTTAAACAAATTAAAAATTATTTAGAAATTATGTTGAAATAATTTTAAAAAACTCTTATAATTATATGAATATATTTCATGAAATATGTTCTTGATACATAGTAATATGTTTAGCCTGTGGTTCATTCTTCGACCGAAAATTAGGCATAAATGGGAAGCTTTGAAACGAATCGGAGAGACTTGGGTTCTGCAACTTATCATTGATAGCTTTTTGTAATTAATTTCCGCTGTACACTAAATTACTGTTATGCTTTTATTGGTACATTCATCAGTTTTCTCATTTCCACATTCGTAACATTGATTATACATGTATATTCACGTTCGTAACATTTCCGCAATTAAGTTACGTCTTCATTGAATTGTAAAAAACGTGTGGCAATTGGAAAAAATATTGTTTATTCTAATTAATATTGACTTTATATTCATTTAATGTGGCAACATAGGTTTCAATTAATTAATACCTGAAAACTGTTATCGTGATTGAATGGTACGTTTCCTCAAACTATCACGGCATTGACATTTAAAAGTTAGTTCTCGCGAACACATTTACGCATGGGAATGGCCGTATATATACAACTTTCTCTGATCGCTTACTTTAGTTGTGAGTAGTATATGACGTAGGCATATGCGAGATTGACAATCCATAAATGTCATGAGCAGGAATGATCTAGAATGTGAGGTTGAAATTAAGGCTATAGTTATTAAACATTGTAACATTGTTGTTAAACCTAGAAACATTGTTAAAAATAATTTTTAAACATTGTTAAAATAATTTTAAATTTTTTTTAAACAACGTTAAAATATTTATAAAATATTTTAACAATGTTTAATATAATATTTTAAAAACATTTTACAAAGTTGTTAAAACATTGTGTGAAAAATGTTAGATGGTGCAGCAAAACGTTTTTGAAAGGTTTTGACAATGTTTTCATAACATTCCTCAATTTTTTCACAATTTTTAAAAATCTTTTTTTCAATGTTTTAAAAATATTTTTCTGCTACTAGGGACTAAAGGAACATACATCACTGGCAGTCAGCACAAGATCTGTCACTATCTATAAAGTCTATATGAAATCACTCTATTAGCAGAGCTATTTGATAATAAATATTTTATAATGAAAACACAAGTTAATAAAACGTGGACCCTCAGGATCTTAAAGTGTGTGAGGAAAATATTTTCTCCAAGTTTCAAAATGATTTATTTAAAAAAATGTAAATGTGATGAAAATACTTTCTTTAATTTTTAAAGAGAAAAAATAACAAAGAAAACAAATGAAAGGGTAATACCAAGAAATAGATGCCACTCCTTGAAAGTTCTGCATCTAACGGAGGGATGAGGAGTAAATTGGAGTGCCTTAGCTGCTAACTGATTCTGGGTACATTTGGAAACAAGAAGCAGCATGATGCACGTAGGTGCATCCACTGCAAGTGGTCATAGATTATGGAGGATGAACTGGGGCATCCTCACTGTCAATTGTGGCGATTGGTGACTTACTAAAGACCAAATCGGTGGACTGATTGAAGGAAAAACATATCTCCCTTTTGTCAGTCAAAGTAAAATGCCGAACTCTTTTATAAACGTTCAAGATATTTACAAAATCCCCCATTCTTTCTTCAGTTTGATGCCCACACACTCAGGCTATCTCTTCACTATGTATATAACTCTGTATTCGTCACTCCAGAGTTATCTGTCCTGACCCACTTTATTTTACTGACTCCAAGGATGCCAATTCCTAGCCTATTCCTCTCCTTTTCACTTTCACCAACTTTCTACTCACTCCTAGAACCTCATGATCCATTTCCCTACCCTGCATTTGTCCACCTTGATTGATGATTCCCTCTCAGTACCTTCTGCCTGTGAAACTGTGGCCTTTCACTAATACAGCATAGCATTCGAGAGTAGCCCCAAGATAAGTTCAGAGATTATTATTGTAAAGGCTGAATAATATTTTCTGTCCCCATAGTCTCAAATCTGCAACTGTGTATCAGAAGTTGAACTCACAGCCTCTAGGTCACCACTGATCCATTTTTCTTTTTTTTATATTCTTGACCTTATTTTCTGTAATATCTTCCTAGTGGTGTGTGGGGGGGGGGGGGGGGCGAGAGGAGGGCTCCACGCATTCTCTTCTCCTCTCACAAACTCAGCCCTCTATCTCAATTCCGCTTCCTTGCTTCTACGATTCCATTTGGAAATTTTGTTTTGATTCTCCCAACCTTTTCGTGACTCATTTTTATAACATACTTTTTCAATTCACTCCTAGGCAGCAGTGTGGGGTCATGTCCATGAGCTTGTTGCTTTGTTTACATTTGTTTGGAAATTTACCATCCTATAGTCATTTGTTCATGGCAATCTGGTGGAGAAAATGAAAGATAATGTAAAGCTGACCATGAACCACTTCTATGACATCAATTTAAGCTTAAACAAAATGGTATGATGAGAACCAAAAACTAGCTGAGCAGCCTTGTTTATGCATAACTTTAACGTTCCCTCTTTGTGCCGTGTGTCAACTTTGCATTCCTAAAATGGCACCCTGTCCTTACGTAGCCTCTTTTACTCGCAGGAGCAATGACAGGTATTATAAGGTGTGACTATTAAGTGTGAATATACATATATAATTAAGTGTGACTATATGTAGTGACTATAAGATATATAGTGACTATAATCAGTGGTGTGTGAACAGGGGGGGGGGGGTTAAACCCCTCCCTGTTAGGGTTTAAACCCCCCCAAAAACATGTTTACCTGAATTCGTTTGTTTACTTACCTGAACTTTAGAATTTTGCTTATTGGGCTGAAAAATATAGTTGAATTCCCTTCACGAAAAGATAATGTTAATTTAATTATTATTTTAGTGAATAATAATCTAAATATCATTTTATGATGATGCGCATAAATATTAATGAACCTCCATAAGTCAAAATCCCCCCCAGAAGTCAATCCTGTATATGCTACTACTAAAGTTGTGACTATTATAAGGTATTACTTTTGTGACATTTATGTATATATTTCAGGAGTGGATTAACAATGGACAGCCACTTGCATTCTGGCTGCCTGGTTTCTTTAATCCTAAGTCCTTGATTGTTGGCTTCATGCAGAATTACTCATTTGATGTTGGAGTCCCTCTGAGTGATGTACGGCTTGTTGGAACTTCAGGTGGTGATCAAGACGCAAACTCAGTGCTACATATTTATGGCCTCTACATGGAGGGTGCAAGCTGGGATGAAACCCTGTGAGTGGATTGAATTTATTTCAATTTTTTAAGCAATATATCCAGTTACAGCAGGAACTATAATTCTGCTAATTTGTTTAATAAATTTATTGGAAATCATATTGAGAGTCTCTGGAATAGAATGCTTCATGTTATGGATTTGGTTATTCTTTTGTCTAAACCTATGAAACTGCCCTACAGCCTGTTCGTGGGGCCAGTCAGTATTGTAATTTGTCATGGAATAAACGAGTACCACACTGCTGCTGAGGAGTATCACTTAACATGGTGTTGGCTGTTTTCGTGAAAGATAGCACGTGTTACTAGACTTTTGCACAAAATGTCGAATTTGGAGTTAGGAGCTTAAAGCGTGTGCGACGCACCATATGCGTCCACTTAATTCCATGTCTCCAGCGTGACTTTAATCGGAGGTATTTAAATCGCCCAGGGTGCCTTTTTTTTTCGCTAGCAGCGAAGAATTTGTGCGGACATTAGCCTAAATATTTTTAACATTGTAATCGCTATTTTAAAAAATTCAAAAAAATTATATTATATTTAAAATTGTTTATACTGTATCATTACAAATTTATACTTACATTTTTTCATGCCATTTATTTTTTTCTGCTCTCCATATCCGATGTTAAGTAGTGGATCTGAGTATGGTATCGCTCAAAACAGGGGTCTAGGCAGAGAGACGGTGTCCCAGGGCAGTTTTTACACCTGTACCTTGTTTCTTTTCTCTTTCCCTGTTTCGTACACACCACACACCTTCTTCTTCCAACTTTAAAAGTATCTGTTTTAGGATTTTCTTGAATGAAATGCTGACCTGTCAATCGCGTGCATTCAGTGTCGGTATCTGAGGGCCGTCCTTTGCGCTTTTCTAAATTCTGCCCGCGGTACTTGACTATGATCTTGTTCACTAAGTCTATTCTGAACGATAGATGATCTTTCTTGTTTCCAGCCTTGCAGTAAAGAATGTAAGCATTCAACACAGCCGTATTTACGAAGTGGTTGAATAATTTTTTATACCACACTTTTGTCCTTTTCCTTTCTAGCAAGAACGATTCTAAAAGTTGATCTTTCAAGTCTACACCACCCATATATTTTTTATAATCTATTACACAAGTAGGCTTATTTACCAATTCTAACCCACCCTTTCGACTCGTTCGGAGTTGTGAGAACCCACTTTTGAAAGCGCGATTTTTTTTGCATCAAGATTTTTTCTTTCTCGTGAGCAAGAAACTGTTCCACGTAACGGTTTGTTTCAGCTACTATGATCGTAATTAGATCATCGTCGAAAAACAACTCGAAATATTATAGGGGATCATCGGCACACTGAACTTCCACTATTTGTTTCCCAACTAAATCACACGGAAAAGGAAGAGGAGGATTAGCACTGTCGATTTCTTCCCAAGTATTCTCTTGATCAGAAAAATGAGAAGGTTCTTCCTCTTCCTCTTCTGAACTAGAGCTCAAAGTGTATCCACTAGAATCCTCAGAAGTTGTATCTAAACTTTCGTTACTCGTTTCTTCCAAAGCATGAAGCACTTCCTGGCCAGACAACTCACGAGAGCTAGACGCCATGGCGAACTGAAGAGGGGTTCAGTAAGGAGCCGGTCCAAAGGAAGAAAAAAATAAAAAAGCCACCAATGCAGCTTAGGCCTTTCGGCAATAGGCGTCAAGAAACCTCGACCGTTCAACTCCGTAAACATCGTAAATAAGATAGGAGACGAGGATAGACCTTATGAGGTTCTGAGAATCATTGAGTGACCAAGCCTGGATGGACCATGCCTGCGAAAGCATTGCCATGATGAGAGAGAAGGGGAAAATGTGGAGTGCAGATAACAAGGAACCTCAAAAAGAAAGCAGTCAGCATCAACACGCAATCATTAGCTCTCTGAGAGTAATAAATCAGAGCGTGAGTGGAAAGATCTGTTCACAATCAGGCACAAGACGCCGGGTCACGAGTAAGCATTTTCTTTACCAGGCGTGAGTCATGAAAAAAAAATTAAAAATATGACCTCATATAAACAGGCAACAAACAAGCACAAAAAGAAAGCAGGCACCTTAAGCTCACATATATACTCACGGGAAGTATATATATCAGAGCGTAGGTGATAAGAATTCTTAATGAAAAGTGTGGACGCAAACGGTGCGTCGTACACGCTTGAGGCATGGATTTAAGCGGACGCAACTGCTGCGTCGCACACGCTGGGGGATTTAATACGTCCATTTAAAGTCACGCTTGAGGGGTTAAATGTTCTACGAGGGCAATATTAGTGCAAATTGGAAGATTACAAAGATTTTGTATGTATTTAGTTGCCAGTAATTTATCAGCATGCACACCTGAGAGAAAAGTTGTGTTATTAGTGCATCATCTCGGAGAGCAAGGATTGGACATTTAAAATTCCTTTAATCTATCTACCAGTGATAGTAAAGATTTTGAGCTCATCCTAAAAAAATTTGACGAACTTTCATGCCAAAGAAATATTTGACTTTTGTGCGACAAATTTTTTACCAGAACCTCAAAAACAGATGAGAATTTTGATTCATTTGTTACTGATATAGTTAATCAGAGTTTAACATGTGAGTTCGTTGAAATACGGCTATTGCTCGTTTGCAACATTTTAATCGCCGGTCTACAGAACGTCAAGTTGAAGGAAAGGTTATTATCGGTGGATAATCTGACCTTAGAAGATGCTATATCTATGTGCAAAGCTGTCGAGATTTCCCACATGCAGGCAAAGGAGATGCAGAACGTCAGTGAAACTCAACATGCCACCGTCTTTGGAGACAACAGAAGGAGTGCTTCAAACTGGCGGGGAAAGAAGTAGCAATGTGGGAATACCAATCGGTCTGTTAAAAAGTTCTGTTACAAGTGTGGTATGGAGTAAATCATAAATATCCAGCAAGGAATGGGATGTGCTATAACTGTAGGCAAAGGGGACACTTTGCAAAGATGTGTTGGGTTTCTAAATCTAAAATTGTAGATGTTGTGGAGGAAAATAGTGAAATCGAAAATAATACCTCTGCCGTCTCTTCTATTTTCATTGGTTATTGTAGTTATGTATATGTAATTGAGGCAAATGATTGGTATGAAATGGTTACAATTAATAATATTTGTGTAAAGTTTAAACTTGATACGGGTGCTCAAACAAACGTAATCTCAATGGAATTGCTTCAAAAACTCAAAGGTGATAGATTTCTTGTCCAAAATACGAAAGTTCGTATCAAGACTTTCAATGGACAAATAATACCAGTGATGGGTAGTTGTAATTTAAGCTGCCTAGTGGGTAATAAGAAATATTCCCTGTCATTTGTCGTAGTAAAGGAGAATTGTCCTCCTATATTGGGTCTAGATGCATGTAAGTAATTAAATTTAATTTCTAGAAATGTTCATGCAGTAGGAAACACAGTATCTCAAGGTAATGGAATATCTAGTGTTGAAGAAATAACCTATGTAGAAACGTTTAAGGATCTGTTTGATGATAATATAGGCTGTCTACCTGCTGAGCATCACATAGTTTTACAAGAAAAAGTTATTCATAAAATCAGTGCCACCAGGCACATGGCACGTTGAAGTCTGAATTAGATAAATTGTGCACATATAGGATAATTGAGAAAGTTACTCAACCAACTGACTGGGTCCATCCCATAATAATTGTTAGAAAAAGAAATAATAATTTATGAATTTGTCTAGATCCTAGACAATTGAATAAGTTCGTAATGAGACCACATAGTCAATTTCTGGCAATTGACGAAATTACTGTAAAAATTAATGGAGCTGACTATTTTACTGTTTTAGATTGTAGTTCAGGGTTTTGGATGATGAAATTAGACCAACTCAGAACTAGACTTAGACAGCAAAGCTCAGAACTGTGTACCTGTGTTATGAGATGTGTCCAGTGCTTCTAATGCCCTTTTGTGTGAGATTGTGCATTCGCCCCAAACTATAAGGTCATACCTTTTCAAAACTTCACGGTGAACGGTGAAGTTGCAAAAAAAGGCAGTATCGGAAATGGAAGTCGCCAAATCGGCCTTCACCTCGCACACAGCGCACACAAACATACTAACATGGTAGATTGAATGGGGTTGTTATCGGAAGGTGGGAGAGTAAGCAGAGTGCAGGGATGGGTGCTAGGTGGCGCTGAGCGCACTTGCAGGGTTCGGTAATGAGAAAATGACGCTTAGGACACGTCGGACGCAACCGAAAGTAGCACTACTGGGTTTGGGAGCATGAGATGCACCTATGTACCAACTTTGGTCGCAATCCATGCTGCCGTATGGAAACGCATAGTGGACGGACAAACAGACATCCTCTTTTATATATATAGACTAGCAGGCCACCTGGCATTGCTCGGGAAGGAGAAGGGGGATACTTGGAATTTATGGTAACATAGCAGGATTTGTAGGTAAAGGAACAAAGCAGGTTAGGTGATGGTCATCTAAATAAAAAGGTCCAGTGGTTATTTTAGGGGGGGTGGAGTGTAGGGCATGATGGGGAAGGTTAGATGCTTTGATCTTGGAGAGAGGAAGGATGGCCAGGAGGGTAGTTTTTAGATTGGTGAGGTGATGGTCAAGGGAGTTTGAGAGTTACGGGTGCGGTACATATGAATAGATAGGGAAAATGGAATGGCTCTTTTAGTATGGTAAGGATGGCAGCTGTCAAAATGGAGATATTGTTGATTATTGGTAGGTTTAATGTGCAAGGACATCAGAAATTTGTTGTTAGATAGGAAAATTTCAGTATCTAGAAAAGTGATGTGGTTTTGGAGGAGGTGGAAGTGAAAGAGACAAAACATGTGGAATTGATGGGTGAAATGAAGGACGAGAGGGATTCAGGTCCAAGTTTGAAAGATATCATCAATGAATTGGAGCAACTTTTTCTCCAAACGTTAGCTACAAAAATTTATTCCATTGGAATGGGCCATTGATCACAGTAGCAAGAAGGCTCTTGGACTGAAACAATAAGTGGGGATTCTTCCCACTTCCCGTCAGTCGTCCCATCACCAATGCTTTCTCCACTACCATCACTGCCTATGGGAATGTATCACCCAATATCTGGTACCCGATATGCCGGAGCCAAGTCTGCTATTTAGAGCCTAGGCTCCAATTGTAATTTCATTTTTTGATCTCATTGATTCAATTATTAATCTTTGTCATTTTCTGCAAATCTAAGGTATTACATGAATATTTTTGGTGTGAAAATTCCCTGTTTCAAAAACTTTGTCTTCGAAGGGAGCTATAGAATAAATATGTATAACATATTTTTCACTCTGGTTGCAGGTCCTGTGTTGAAGAGGCAAAACCAGGTGTGCCGTACTATGAAATGCCTGAGATGACCATTGAGTGTGCACTGATTGATAATGACTATCAACCTGAAGATTATTCCTGCCCCCTGTACAACTGTTCAGATCGAAGGAAATCAGTATGTTTTCCAAGAAATTGGAGTAATTACATCGTATCCTTGGACATCAAATGTCAAGAGTCTCCAGAGTTTTGGATAAAAAGGGGAGCAGCCCTGATCTGTCAGAAGGAGGAATGAATTTCAATGTGACCAGATTTGGCCGCTGCATACAAATTCAAACAAAGGCCAAAATTGTTTGTTTTTCATTACTGTCAACAACAGGAATTCGTCAGCTATATTTCAAGGGAAGATTACCTAAGGCTAGGAGTTTTTTTTTATATAAAAGGAGGTATTTGGTAATTGCCAATGACATTGATATTTCCCATAGCTTTTTCTTGTACTGAAACATGGGTGCCATTCAGCCAATGCTCTTGGCCTATTGTAGCAGCCCCAGATAACCATCATTGTTCATTACTTAAATTCTATTGTGAGATACATCTACTTGAACAATTCAGCAGGTGAAGGTAGCTACTGACAATTTAATGTTTACTATTATGCACTGTATTTTAAAACAGTGATTCAGAATATTTTTTATTTTTAGTTGCATGATTTTACATGTGAGTGACAAGTTTCTGCTTATGGTTTTGAACATTAAACCAATCATTCCACAATAGATTTATTATTTTGTTGCATTGGTAACCATCAACTTTTATTTTAATCAGATTACAGAAAACCCTCGTGTAGCACGAGGTTAGGTTCCTTGAAATCATTGGGTCTTAAAATAAGATGCTATACGTTTCATTAACCATATAAACATCTATAAACAACTATAAGATGGAGAATTCGGAGTTTCATTCCTCAATCTCAACTCACTATGTTTAATTAAGCGCATGACATTTTATGACTATTCAATTACCCAGTATTGTGTGAAATAATTTTGTATTTTTAAGTTCTTACCCAAAGATGTTCCTTTTTTTATTTGGAAAGGTGTCCTGTTTGATCAAAATACCCTTTTTCAAATAATAAATTTGTTCCTCAATAACTTGAGGCACTGAATTTTCGTGAACCGCAATACTGGGAAGTGTATACAGGGTTGCTGCAGACCTGGAAAACCTGGAGAACCTGGAAAAGTCAGGGAAAATTAGAACTTACCTGGAAATTTGCTTTCCCATGTCAACATCTGTTTGTTTTCAATAAGTGAGCAGTACCATTTTAGGCACTTTCTGTGTCTATGTCGGCCTAGTGCTTTTAATACCTTGCCTAAATGGAGCTCTTATTTGGTCTCTATCAATTAATCATATGCATCTAAAATTAAATCTTGTGTCTTATTTGGAACACTTCTGGTGAGGATGATGGAATATTTGGTTCTCCTCAGATTGTATATTTACAGGAATTCCTAGCTGGCCACTCCCAAGCCATATTAACCTCCAGCATGCATCAGTAAAATCAAAAGGAATGAGCAATACAATATGATACAATTCTTTCGAGGATTTTGGAGACGGCGTAGCAGTGAAATTGGGCGATAATCACCGAGAGAGGTAGGATTTTGGGTTTTACCTATAGGGATGATTATTGATGATTTCCATGATGATGGAAAGGTGGATGATGATAGGGAATAGTTAAATATTTCCAATTATGCCGGGGATAGTATTTCACCTGCTCCAATATTAGAAAATCAGAAGAAATATCATCGACACCCACTGAGTTGGACTTTGAGCAGGGAAGATACTGATGGTGCATATCTGGCATGATATGCTTAAAATAAAAGTTGTTCTCAGCTACCGAGGTGAGAGGATCGACGGAAGAGATATCACAAAGTGAGTTATGACTGTTGCATAAGGAAATGTTTTCAAAGTAATAATTAAATTGGTCTGATGAGGATTTGTAGGTTCCGGTTCAAAATACATATTATTAAAAAAATAGAGCTTTTAAAAACTCTTCAATATATTTCGTGACTTGTTAGACTCCTATATTTATAGGTACACGTCCTGCAAAAAAAAGAAAGGCATCTAAGGTGAAAATGGGCATAGTGTTGAAAGGGTTAAAATTAGTGATTGGCCAGGATTCAAGGATTCCATCGAATCCTATCGAATCCATGGATTCGAGATTCGATCGAATCCTTTCAAAAAAGATTCGATAAATACGAATCCTGGTATTGCGGGTGGCTTATACTTGAGGATAACGATCTCGCAATGTAATTATCTCATGAATGACGTTGTTTTACCGTTATGAGAGCTGATAATCTGCACGGAATAGATTACGACATATATTTAAAATAGAACTTTATTTTACATATTTCCGGTGGAATTCTACATCGGAACGTTATTTTTCTTCGTATTTGCCCCTATTTAAGACGTCCTGTCCAACATGTTTTTGATCATGCAAAGAAGAACGTCTACACTTTGTTAAGAGACATTTGGTGAGAAGAGTTATGTGAAAAATAATGCTGAATAACAAGCTAATCGATGGTTAATGTACGATTCTGTGCTCCGCTCATATTAATAAATTTGTGTTCGCGATCTGCTCAAGTAAAATTTTTGGGTGAAGGATGGACCACGTGCTAAACACACCGGGTAGATGCTTCTTAAAATTCTTGTTACCGAATGGATCATTGAGCACAATAGCAAGAACACCCTTGGCCTGAAAGAACAAGAGGGGATTTCTTTGGGAGGCACTCGAACTCGGAGTCCAAGGCTCGGCGTCGAAGGCGACTGAACCCTTCACTGCGGGTGGTTTATGGCACCAACTAACCAGGCGGACTATAGTTTATTTCTTCTATAGGTTACACATTAATCGAAGAATTTTGTTCGTCTTTGTGTTGCACAAGTCACGCTGATGAAAATATTTTTTTCATCGCAGTTATACGATAGAAATTAACCATTTTACATGCTTTAGTAATGTAATGTACATTAAACTGGCTTGATTTACTAAAGCGCGTAAAATGGTTAATATATCTATCGTATAACTGCGATGAAAAAACCTTTTTCATCAACGTGATTAGTTCAACGCAAAGATGAACATCATTTTTGCGATTTATGTTTAACTTTTAGAAGTTAGAAACTATAGTGTGACTTGTCAGTTGCTGCCATAAACTGCCCGCTCTGAAGGATTGGGTCGCTTTCGACCGCGAGGCTCGGACTCCCTGAGTGGCCTGGCTTGGGCCAACCGTCCAGTTCAATGGCAGTGGAGAACTCATGCAGCAAGAGAGAAGCAGTTCAGTTAGGTTGGGAGTGGGGATACCTAAATACTGCAGCAGCTGAGTGGAAAGGCAATAAAATGACGTGACAAGGGAGAAGCAGTGAACTTTAAAGGATGGCCTGACTTGGGCCAACTGTTCAGTTCAGTGGCAGTGGAGCACTCATGCAGCAAGAGAGAAGCCGTTCAATTTCAATGGAGTAGCAAGGGAGTGTATCAGTGGAGTTTCAGTTGACCGCAGATTTTCTTGTTTGAGGCCAAGGCAGTGCAGTCCAATTGGAAGGTAGTTTCAAGCCAGTTTTCTCGGTTCAGTGGAGTTTCAGTCCAGTATCAGTTGAGTTTCAAGGAAGAAATGTTAAATTGAGTGTTTACATAAGGCCACGATATAAATCAACCAAAATAACGGATGCCCTCGATTCGTTCAAGCATCGACCAAATCAACCTGGTATTGCCTCTGGAGCCCCCCAAAAGAAGAACCACCCCCTGCCCAACCCAATGGAAGTCACCCGGGTCGAAGCGAACCGGAACGAGGGTAGACAAACAATGATAAGACGAAGGAGTGATCTTCTCGGATAACTCCGATCTCTTTCTCGCAGGATGAGTCCGGAGCAGATGAGTATCTTCATGTTCTGGAAAAAGAGGCAACAGTATCTTGAGCGACAGAAGTCTTGGGGCGAAACAGGTTTTGGCCCATAAATTTGATTCGATGGAGGGACCTGTTTCGCCCATGAATGGGACTGGTGGCAGAACTGCCGTTCCAAACAGTCCACCGATTTCCAGAAAGGTCAGAATTAGCGGGCAATGCCTTTTAAAGATCCAGCCTCGGAGTAGCAGGACAGAACTCCCGGATGATGCTGGGTGGTGTTAAGAAATCACCCAAGCCAAATTATGACCCAAGAGAGGGAAGCAGATGTCAGCCTATGCTTATTACTGAGTGATTTACCTCCGCCTCTGAGAAGGGTACCCCAAAAAAGTATCCGGTGTCGTCAGGGGTGGGGGGAGACCGAGATAAGATGTGAAGACGAACAACTCAGATAAATCGGAGGACCAGGTTGGTCGGTGCTGCCATCACAGCAGATCTCTGATGAAGACGTACGACATGGATCATGCATTTCATGATGTCTTCAATTGTATAGGAAATATTCTTATGAGAAAGATCTGAATTCAAAGAGAAATCTCGGTAATCATAATCCATTCCGCGAGTGAAACAACGGGGGCTATTTCTCTCCTCACCTCTCTCTCCTCCCTTAAGTCCGCCGCCAAACTATACCGAGATTACACGCGACCGGCCGAAGATCCGGCACAAGGAGGGATTTCCACTTACTTTCACCCGTAGTGAGTCAGATCGGTGCCCCTACCTACCGATTATATCCAAATACTTGTCTCAGACACTCCATGCCTTGCCTCCCCCGCTGCCGGACACGACACCCGCCCTACTAGTGGGGGGTGGCCAGGATTCAATTATCTAAGATTAACTTTCATATTCAGAGTAGTTTTTAGTTGGGAGGGCTGCCCCACCACTGTTTCCCAACAGTATTTTTAACGAGACACCATGACTTGAGCTACCTTTCGTATGGTTCCTACCTTTAGACCTATCAGTTCTGGCTGGACCTTTCAGGAGTAATAGTATGTAATTGCTCCTGCCAGTCCAGTTCTAGGGGTCATTAGAACGTGCAAGCCCTTCCACTACAAGGGAAAGTGAACATGAGTAACCTAAAAAATAAATTAAATTGATCTTGAAATTTGTGTTCTTGTAGTTCCTTTCCATCCCTGGAATGTGGCTGAAATTTTTTCATCGATAAACTTTGTGAAACATGCACCTATCAATAATGGAAATCCACTATCTATTTACTACTGTGATGGTGGACAGTGCACATTACAGAACCATTCTTAGTAAGTTCAGTTTCAGATTGGTGGGTGCCTCAATATCCCCTCCCGAAGATTTTGTGTGCAGAGCTCATTCCTATGACCAGTTCTGTTCAAAATTCCGAGCTTATCAGTTGGTATAAGAAGCACGGTTACCTCATGATTCTAGCCAATGTAATCGCATGGATATCGCGCTCAAGTCGCCCAAAATTGCAGATCCTTGCTTTCCTGTCTATAATTTTCAATCCCTCGAGAATATCCCAGCACGGCTTACTAAACGATCTGCTGACTAGAGAATGCTCGACCATCTTTCTCTTTCAGGCATTTGTCAGTCTCCTCGGAACGTGTTTTCTGAAAACATTTAAAAGTTATTAAGTATCATGGTTATCTCAGTGTCAAGGTCATAGTTGATTCAAAATATTGAGGTTGGCACCTAGAAAGTGGTGCAAACGGCGATGTTTGCGGGGAAGCGGTTCAGGAGATAAAGCATGTTGTTCCGAAAATTGTTAAATAACGGCTAATCTGATCAATTAACTGGTGAGAGTAATTTCATATAAGTAATGGCTTTCACTGCAAAGTGTACGCAAATAAATTTAGCCCAAGTCCTTAGTTTTGTTTTAATAAAGCACCAAAAAACAGTGCATTCGTTTAGTATGCTAAATGAATGCATCGATTTTGGTGGTTTTGTTAAAACAAAACTAAGCACGGAATAACAATATGTAAAAAAATACTTTTAAAAAAACCGCGCTCATATTCAAGTGTGCTAAAAAGTAAAAAATAACTTTTTCATCGCTCGGAAAATAAAAGCGTGGGCGCTTTTTCTTAATCAACATCCAACTTCTGTCATTTATGCCAATATCTTGTACAATTTGTTGTGTGAAATAAAATATTTTTTCATAGTTACATTTATAACACTTCCCACCGAGTCCCCGGAAAGCATCAAGTTTCATTTCCGTCTTAATGCCCGGAGACTCGAGAGGGGTTGGGCAGTAATCGTTGCCACGTCCGACGCCCATCGGATGAGTGGCTACGCTGCTGTCGGGTCATGCGTACGCAGTAGACGGAGTGACCCCAGGATGACGGCCTTCTGCATGCGTGCAACTAGTGATTCCGCCTGTGCCACGCAGGACGGAATGCACTTGATGTTATTTAGCAGCGAGCCCTTGACTCCACCGAGCACACCTACGATGAGGATCACCAGTTTCACAGAGTGTCCGGGGTACATCTGTCGAAGTTCGAAAAGCAGGTCTTGATATTTCGTCCGTTTTTCCACCTCCTTCGCATCCATGTTAGCTTCAGCCGGAGCTGAAAACTCGATCACGAACATGGAGCGTGTGAGGTGGTCGAGGAGAACGATATAAGGCTTGGTTGCCTCGAACTGCCTGGTGGTGGAGAAGGAGTAATTCCATCAGATGGTGAATTTATCGTTCTCCACGATTAACTCAATATCTCCAGAGGCATAGGGCAGCACAGGTGTTTCGTCGATGCCATAATTGTGTCGAAGGTGAAAGTACGATATAACACCCGCAGGGCCGCGTTGTGCCGAGCTAAATACGCTGACTTGGCGTAATAACTACAGCCGGAGAGAAGGTGACTCAAAGTCTCCGGCTGGGCTCCTGCATTTGGCGCTGGGGGACGCCGAGATATTCATTATGATAAATTATATGAGATATTCATATGAATAATTCATAGTTATCATCGACCTCGAGGTGACGAATGACGCTCCCGTCAACAAGTTGCACGTCTTCCTTGATCTCCGAAAATCTCCCTCTCGCCAAGTGGATGGATGCACAATTATCCAATTCGAACTCCATCCCTATCGCCTCACTGTATTTCAGTACGGTGTCCAGGGCAGTGCGAAGGTCTTTCGTATTTGAAGCATAAAGCTTCAGGTCATCCATTTAGAACTAATGGGTGACCTTTTGCTTCCTGTCACCTGGAACAACGCACATGTATCCTCTACCTCATCACAGCCTAAGGGACAGGGGCAGGAGGGAAATACAAAACAGTAAGGGGCTCAAGCTGTCGCCTTGAAAAACGCCACGGTGGTATGTTACCAACTCTGTGGAAACTGACCGCTTGCCTGAAGTCAGAACGAAGCGCGTTTTCCAGAGTGGTAACAGGTGTTGGATGCAGGACACAACCTGTGGGCGGACTTTCATCAACTTCAGCACGGCGATGATTAGCTAATGTGAAATGGTGTCAAATGCCTTCTTGTAGTCCACCCAGGCCATTGATAGGTTTCGCTTATGCCGGATGGCATCCTGGCATATGCACCTATCAATGAGCAGGTTGTCCTTGCTTCCCGCGATTTCACGCTTTGAGCCCCTCTGCTCGTACACCTTCTCCCACATAGGCTGGACGTGGTGGAGGATAAGGTCGCTCAAGATATAGGCGAACGCCATGTATACGGTGTTGAGGCAGGTTATAGGGCGCTACCTCTTTGGATCGGACTAGTCTTCCTTCTTAGGTGTCAGAACCTTGCGTCCATCAGTCAGCCAAGGTGGAATTGGTTCTCTACCATTCAGATAGGACGTGAAGATTCTGGCGAGGTGTTGGTGGGTGGAAGTAAACTTCTTCCACCAGAAGTTGTTCACGGCATCCATTCCTGGAGCCGAGAAGTTCTTCTCTCCAGAGAAGGCCTTCTTCACGTCACTCTCCGTGACTGACAGAGGTCCATACACATCTTGTAGGTGGCGGTCATATACCTTTAAAGAGGCCTATGGCCGGAGTGTCTCCGTTGAATGGCTTCGACGTTACTTAGATATCCTTCCAGAAACGTTCAACCTCTTGGATGGGTGGCGGAGGTGGACGAAAGAGACGGGACGGTTGAAGGAGAAAGGTGGTATTTTCCCTCACGGCCTTACTCCTCTTGAGGAGTTTTTTCCGGGCCGTGGTGAGCGCGCGTACTCTATCGACCGCGTGCTGCTTAATGGTGAGCAGCACGCACTTATTCAGTGTGTGATGATTGTATCTGAGATTGCGAGCTATACGCCGAACTTCGGGTGTGAAAGTTCGCCCATATAAGATATATTCCATCACACACTGAATTCTCGACGCCTGTAGCCTCGCCTGCGTGATCTTGGCCTCTTAACTGTTCCAGCCTCTTTGCTGCTTTGTCCTCCCAAGAAGCGTTCTTTTGGGAGTGAGTAATAATTAAATATTTTTATTATTATTATTTCTAATCAATAAAATGTTATTATTATTATCTATTCCACTTGGGCTCTCTTGTGGAATTTGATATGCAATTGCAAATTATCAGGCAATAATCAAGGACATAATGAACCAAAAAATAATGGCAGTTTGCCAAGATTGGTGTCATGCCATATACCAATTAAATTAGGACTCGCATTATTACAAAAAATAATATCACTGCAACCGAAGAGTGTTTTCATGACTCTATGATAGTAAAATCAGGTAACTTTGTGGATTTTGAAAAGGCGTTTACAGAGTAACCTGGGAGAAACTAATGAAGATACTGGAGAAAATAGGAATAGATTGGCGTGATAGGAGATTCATCCGAAACTTAAATATGGGGCAGAGGGCTCAGGTGAAGGTAGCAGACGGTGAATCAGGGTGGACAGTTATAGGTCGCGGGGCACGGCAAGGGTGCCCGTTGTCGCCTTCGCTTTTTAACATCTATGCGGAGGAAATGGTAAGAGAGGCATGGGAAGAGATGTGGGAATCAAAGTGGGTGGCCAGCTCATAAAGTCGGTTAGATTCGCGGACGACCAGGCGTTGGTCAGTAGATCATCGAAAGGTTCGCAAGGTTTAGTAGATGCATTGGAAAAGCAGTATGAGAAATACGGAATGAAGATTAATCATAAGAAAACAAAAGTAATGATATTCTCTGGGGGGAAAAAGCGAGGCTGGTAATAAAAGTAGGAGGACACAAACTGGAGCAAGTGGAACAATTTAATACTTGGGTAGTACGCTAGAAGAAACAGGGCATAGTAGCAAAGGCATTAGGAGGAGAATAGCGCTATCGAAGGAAGCGTTCAATAATAGAAGGAAGCTGATGACGGGGACCTCATGTGAGGATGTAAAAAAGAGGCTGGTGAAGAGCTTGATATGGAGTGTGGCGTTGTATGGGGCAGAAACGTGGACCTTGAGAAAGGAAGACGAAAATAGGCTGAAGGCTTTCGAGATGTGGGTGTGGAGGAGGATGGAGAAGGTGCGTTGGACGGAAAGGAAGACAAATGAGGAAGTGCTTGATATGGTGGGCGAGGAGAGGAAACTTATAGAAGAGATTAGGGGAAGACAGGGTAGGTGGCTGGAAGGGGTAATGAGGGACGATGGTTTGCTGAAGGCCGTCATCGAGGGTAGGATGTTGGGCAAGCGGGGAAGGGGGAGAAAGAGAATAGGTTGTATGGACGGGATGAAGAAAGGTAGGACTTATGCTGAGATGAAGAAAGAAATACTAGAGGTAGATAGGGCACGGCACGTATAAGAGTCTGTTGGATATTCTCTGACTTTCATCATAACCTACCTTTAACCGGTAGATTTCTCTAATGAATGAATGAATAGTAAAATTAAAAAAATCATTCCGACGCCTTCTAAAACACTTTCATAATAAATAATATCTACGAAACACTATTTCAAATTATTACGTATGATCAATGAATAAATAAATAGCTATGACTAGCAGAGTTTTGCATTATTAAGTAACTAAAAAACCTTTTTAAAAATCACCCAGTCCTATTTCGATTCTGTTTTAGGAATATGGAAAAAAACAAGCACACAATCCCCTTTCATCTTCCTCCTCAATGGAGAGAATATCAGCCCAGTCATCGTCCTCGTCTCAATTGCCTCTGGATGACCTGGATGTTTTCAAATCGACACACATCTGTTGTGTAAATAACAGCGGAGTCATTCCATGCCAATTCACCGAACACTTGTTGCAGCACCATTTCAGAAAAAAATCAATTTTTACACTCTTACTACTACATGTCTGTTCGGCACAAAACCAATTTTTGTTTATTTTTTTTCTCATGACATCAAGTACTTACAGGCCCGTGAAGGTCGCAGCGCGTTGTAAAAATGACACTTTCAGCGAGTATCGGTAATTAGAGTTACTCGGAAACTACAAGTTGTAGGAGAAAGTTTCAAATACCAGATTAATAATCACAAATTGAGCTTTCATTTGACATAATTTTCAATAACTTCACTGTATAATATATATGAGAACAATTAGTCCAAACTTTTTATACAAATCACTGTTTTTTTACAACATTTGCTATTTTTTTTCTTATAGAAGGATTGTGATCACAAGGTCTATATTTTTGTTATAGTGTATTTGGGCTTCATAGTAAGTGTGTGTAAGAAAAACTTTGTGTGTTTGTTAATCCTCTAGCTGTTACGAGCTTCGAAAAATAAGAAAAATTGAAAATTTACCAATTTTGGGACCCCGTATCTCTGGTGGGGGACTTTTTAAAAATTTGAAATTTTCAGTATAATAAACTATGATCCTATTAAGAATGCACTAAAAATTTGGATTATGTGTTTTGACTCGTTTGGAAGTTACATTATACTGAAGTTGCGAAAATATTTACTCTCGCCCACTGGGTAGAACCAATGTATGGATTGGTGCATATCATAAAATGTTGCCTAAAATAAGCCTAATTTTGATTGATAACACTGGTCGGCATGAAAATCGGCCCTGACACCATTCCTTCTGATTATATTGTAAAATGACCTCCTGAATCAGAATATGACCTCCGATTTCCTCCATCACCCACCATTCTGGGGGGACCCCCCCCCCTCCTATTTTTATCATTTTTCAATAATTTGGAGGGATTAGAAGGAATATTGTAGCATTTACATTTCTTCTACGGGTTTAGAGGGGTGAACATTTCTAAAACATGAACAATTATTGTTAGGAGGTAGATTTGGGGGGGATTAGTCCCCGTAAATTGTAATAAAAACGCATTCAAAATGATCGATTTTGCCGTTTTTTTCGCAATTTTTCTCGCATTTTCTAAATTTTCCAGCTTCCATTTCACCTCATCCTCCCCCGAATTATGAAAATATATATCAACACGAAATAGCAGTAATAATAAAAATATTTTGCTACATAACATAGCAACAATAATTAAAATATGTAGCGATAGTTGGGAAGATTCACTTTACCAAGCTGGCGCTCCTAATGCTTCGCCCGCTCAGGTTTGGACAGCAATTCTCATGCTTTCACAGCACATGAAGGAAAAAAGAATACTTTGTAATTCCACTAAAAATATAAGATTGAGTTCTTATATTCTCATTGAAGTTACAAAGTATTCATTTACCTTCATCATGGAGTTCCACAAAGTATGAGCCTTTCAAATCAATTATATTGCAGTTGTCGCCATCTTCCCTCGGTTTACCTCTAGCGATCGCAGAGTCAACTTGTCGGTGTTCTAGGCAATATTATGTGTTTCCAAGTTGTTAAAATTGTGTAAAACAGTGGAAGTTGTTTTACTCCGGCTTTTTCAAAGTGAATTGCAGTACGTGGGTGAGAGTTGTGATTAGTGATTTAATGTGTAATTATGCCATGCGTGTGTAAAAATCATCCTGATCGCTTCTGCTATGTTTGCGGTGAATGGACTTTAAAAGCGCAACGAAAACCTCTTTCTTTGATTCTTAATACTGCTTATAAATTTTACTTTGGCTGGCAAGTTGGCGATCAGGACAAGGAGTGGGCTCCAAGAGTTTGCTGCACTACTTGTGACAGTAGTTTGACCAAATGGCTCAAAGGTACACGTAAATTAATGGCATTTGCTGTGACCATGGTTTGGCGTGAACCTCGCTGTCATCTCACAGATTGTTACTTTTGTATGACTTCCACCGTCGGGTTCTCCAGCAAAAGTAAGCATACAATTCAATATCCTAATATCCCTTTAGCAATACGACCAATTCCTCATAACGAGTCTTTGCCAATCCCTGAGCCCCCAAAAACCTATACTCAAGAGCCAGAAATTGCTTTGAAAGACTTTGAACAACAGCCGGGACCAAGTGATACTTCCACCGATAATGAAGAGTGTTCTGATGATTCAGCTGATTGACAACCTCACCTCGTTACTCACAACAGTCAGAATTGAATGATCTCGTAAGGGATTTGGAGTTGCCTAAGACGAAATCTCAACTTCTTGGATCTCGACTTCAGCAGTGGAATCTCTTAGAAAATGGCGTAAAAATTTCTTCCTGTAGGACCAGACAGTGAACACTGAAATGAATTTTTACGGAAGATGAAGGCTTGGTGTTTTGCCCTAATTCATATGCATTGGTGATAGAACTGATGATGCCATGTGACCCAGAAAAATGGAGACTGTTTATAGATTCGTCAAAGACAAGCTTGAAAGTGGTGCTGTTGGCCAATGGGAATGAGTTACCTTCAGTCCCAGTTGCGTACTCTGTTGATATGAAGGAGACGTACAGAAATATCAGCCGAATCCTTGAAAAAATTAATTATCATGATTATAATTGGAAAGTTTACGCTGACCTGAAAGTTGTCGCTCTACTCACGGGATTGCAATCAGGCTTCACGAAATACTGCTGCTTCCGTTGTGAATGGGACAGCCGAGCCCGAGAAAAAACATTACATCGTACGGAACTGGCCTCTCCGAGAAAGCTTTACTCCTGGTTATAAAAATGTCGCTCATGATCCTCTGGTCCCAAAAGAAAATATTTACTTGCCACCATTGCACATCAAACTCGGACTGATTAAACAGTTTGTGAAAGCAATAGACAAGACAGGTGATGCATTTCAATTTTTAAAAACTAAATTTCCTCGTCTTAGTGAGGCTAAAATCAAGGAAGGGGTATTCGTGGACCCCCAGATTAGAAAACTTTTCCAAGATTCGACGTTTATGAAACACCTGAATCATAAAGAGAAACGAGCTTGGCTTGGATTCCCGAAACGTGTGTGAGAACTTTTTGGGTAACAAAAAAGTGATGATTATGTCGCTCATGTCGAAGAATTGATGTCAGCGTTTAAGGCCATGGGGTGTAACATGTCACTAAAAGTGCATTTCCTTCATTCACACCTGGACTTTTTCACAGAAAATTTAGGAGCAGTTTCAGATGAACACGGAGAACGGTTCCATCAAGACATTAGCAACTTCTGAGAGGAGATTTTCAGGGAAGTGGAATGCGGGCATGCTGGCAGAGTACTGCTGGTTTTTGGCACGAGAAACTTCTACCTCAGGGTATAAAAGGAAATAAAATATTAAATGAAGGTACTTATGTTATTCATCGTTCTTTACATTTATTATTTTACTCATAATTGATGCGCGCGAGGTATTGAGAGCGCCAGCGTGGTAGCGTATCTTCTGAACTGTTGCTACATATTTTAATTATTGTTGCTATGCAGTGTTCCTAAATATTTTTATTATTGCTGCTATATGTTGTTTTTTTCTATATATTTCTATCATTCTGGGATATTTGGGGGAGGGGAAGATGGAAAAGGTGCTGAAATATGAAGAGAATAAGTGAAACAATTGCGAAAAAAAGGAAAAGTTGATAATTTTTAATGCGTTTTTGTATAATTTACGGAGGCTAATCCCCCAAAATCTACCTCCATACCATAAATGTTCATGTTTTAGAACTTTTCACCTCTCTAAAACCTGAGAAGAAATATAAATGCTAAAATAATTCTTTCCATCCCTCCAAATTTTCGCAAAGTGGTAAAAATAAGAAAGGGGGGGGGCTTCCCCCAAAAATGGTGGGTGATGGAGGAAAACGGATGTCATATTCGGATTCAGGAGGACATTTAACATAAGAATCAGCAGGAATGGTATCAGGGCTCGAAAAAAAAAATTGTGCAGACCAGTGTAATTAGCAAACCAGTTACCTATTTAATGTGTTAATAGTTGTAGTTTTCCTGTTTCACTAAGAATAAAAATGTCTCGTATGCAGAATATTAGCAAACTATTTAGCCTGCATTGGTTTTGTCACTGAACTTGCTCTATATGATTGTTCTGTTGTCAGTAAGCTGATATGAATACAATCTTAAAAAATAGTGTAGTTTACATCTCTTTGTGCTGTACTATAAATATAATGGCATTCTTCAAAAATAACTTATACCTGAATTTAAGAAAATAGCCCCTAATGTCTCTATACTTCTGCATTTTACCGATGTGGCAGCAAGCCAGCACAAAAAATTCAATAAACTTTGTTATCATCAATCTGATTTTGGCTTAGAAGCTCAGCGGCACTTCTTCAGTACGTCACACGGGAAAGGTCCTTGTGATGGTATAGGAGGAACTGTTAAACGTTTAGTGTTTAAAGTCAGTTTTCATACCTACATAAACAAATCACTACCACAAACCTATTAAGATATTGTTCAATTATCAATAGATGTAGTAGATAATATTAAACACTTTATTTAGTCCCAAATAAAATATTTTTTACGACCTGGGTTTCAGGGGTGATTCCCCTCGCATCAGCGAACCTCCCTGGCCCCGTAAACTCCGACCTTGAAAATGGTTGTATGATAAGAACAATATGGTTCTGTAATAAAAAAATGTGAGGTCTAGTAGATGATGTGGTTCGATTTTGCCCTCTTTCTCACTTGAGTGAGAGAGAGAGAGAGAGAGAGAGAGAGAGAGAGAGAGAGAGAGTTATCGTTGTCATGTCTCCACTCTGTCGTCATCTGGATTTAAATTTACACTCAATCTGTTTCTCGCGTTGCCCGCAACACTTCGATCTGCATCCCTGCTACACGGGCCCCTCCAACTCATCCTCCCTGCCGCCATTGCTAGAGGCACTACTGTATTAGGGGCCATACAAGTATTTATACGTAAGGCGATTTTGGGCCGCACTTTTTAACCTCTCCCCATGTAAGACAACGTAAGATTTCATGAACCCATCCCCTCCCCATCTTACGGTAATTGTCATATATTTTTAGAACCATGCACATAGATAACGGTATATCCTTATGGGCAATTCCCTGTCCAAGTGTGCAAAAATTAACTTACCCCCTCCGGTGCTTTTATTTTTTTACATAATAATAGATAAATCTAGAAATATGATTTTTTTAGCCGGATATCGATATCGGTTTTCGAGATTTCGCGATTCGCAGCAAATGCAATCGCAATGAAATGATCGTACGTTTTTATGTTTTTTAGTGTCAATTCAAGCGTAGGTACGCCCGCGCCGCCCCACGGTAATCCAACAAAGAAAACTTTGTTGCCCGACAATAATGAAAAATATGATCGATCTCATACCCATATAAGGTGAAAATCATGACGTCATGTCCCGTATTTGGGGAAATTCGGAGATATAGAATAAGCCCCCTGATCGATCTCACGTAAGATTGTCTCGGACCTCCTCACTCCTACGTAAGACTGCGAAAGGAAAACTAAACTCAACCCCTCCCTCCCCCCAAAACGTCTTACGCAATACTTGAATGATCCCTCTCAATTCGGAATGACTCTTGTATTTGGGGCTCTTGCTCGCCTGCAGCGCCGGTGGCAAGGGCATTGACTATCGCTCAAAAATCGAATGATCTATTCGCGAAATCGCCCAAACTGGGACCGCGGCTCAGATTGTTGAAATTTGGCCGCATATTATCTACGATTTCAATTCGCCCAATATTCGATAAGTCGCCCAATCTGGCAAGCCAGGGTAGGAACCATGTACAATAAAATAATTGTCTGCGTCACTTAGCATGGGAAAAAGTCACTTTGCAAATTAGTTCCTTATGCTTCAAATGCAATTGAGCAAGTGTGACGCAAAAACGCAGTGACTTGGCAAACTTAAGAATCTTTGAAAAATGTGCTTTATGCTTTCGGAGACACTTCACATGCAGTGCCGTCCCGCGCGACTGGTTCCGCTGCACTGTGCCCCGCGTCTATGAGGGCCCCGCACGGGCCTGCCTCTTTCAGACGGTGCGATGAAACCCGCCCATTTCCCGAAATTGCCTACTACTTAGTACAGTTCTGTTAAAAAAAATCGTACCGCCGAAAATTTCTAAGTCCCCAGTTTTCGACGATGTGGCATCGTGGCTGTACATACGTAAATTTCTTGAAATCATTAGCCATTTTGTAGGTTAGTTTCCTTTTCTCCATTAAATATGCTTACAAGATGGTTGATGGAAGACTGATGGTTGATGAAGTGTCAAACATTTCCTTCAATTGTTGAAGTATTTCTTTACCTGCTTCCTCAAATTACTCTACGCTCACCGTCTCCACCCCTTCTCCCCTCCTCCCCTACCCTCGGAAGGCAGCAGCGCAAACAGAAAACAAGCTGGGCCGCTAGGTACACTGCACGAGATTCTTTCGGAATATTTTACGCAGTGATTAATTAATTGCGCATTAATCTAATTTCACCAATCGGTAGCGGACACATAGTCCTTTGATCCATAAAAAGACTATAAAAATCGAGGGGGTATGTATTTTTGTAAATCAGATTCAAAAGTTTATATATTTTGAAAATATTCAAAAAATTGTTATAAATTTTAATCTTACCCTATAATGCCATTTTTTAACTTTCAGCAATTAAAACAAGCTTATTTGGATATTTTTAGCTCAATTAGATTATGAGATATAGCCCTAAAGCTAAGTGCTCAATTGTAAAAATCTAAAAATGAACAAGGAGCTGTAAATCTCGATATACTCGATATTTTGGAAAACGATGTTGCACACATACTAACACACGAACAGGAAACATATATGTACTGATTTTTGTGGAAATCGGAGATGATCGGGGTATGGTCTCGTTTTTTGACATGAAATGACCCTTTATCCATTTTGCAGGTTAATTTCCTTCTTTCCATGAAATATGCTTAGAAGATGCTACAATATAAAAAAAGGAAGGCAAAGTTAGGGGGAGGGGCGACTTTTGTTTGCACAGGGCCCCTCAATCCCTTGGGACGGCCCTGTTCGTATGAGACTGAATGTTTAAGGGTCATTCAAAGAATCTTATTAAACTGTCATCACCGTTGCTCTAGACTGGCGGTTAGTTCGCTGGTTTCTTTTCTATAAGTTTTTCCACCTCATAATAGGTTATATTTCATAGAAGTAAGTCTGGGTTCAAATCCCATAGATTAATAATTTGGTGCTGTCTTGGGGATAAGGAATATGAGACTAGAGTATGAGTTTGTTCAAATTCATCGTGATAAATTTTCTTTTTTGGAGAACTGGAAAAATTACAATTATAGATTTTTTTAAATGAGTAACTCTTTTTTTTTGTTGGAATATCGCACTTATTAGTAAAACGCTCTTAGAATTCAATTTGGTGGTACTCCCAGAATTTCCGATTACATTTAAAGTAATTTTAATTGATTACTGGTACTTACAAGTAATTTTTACTTGTAATTTTATTACTTTTTCGTGAAGTTATTGTTAACATCCATCCCAATTACATTATTTGGATATTTTACCCAAAATTGGTTCATATTTGTATATTTGGTGTATTGAAGACCCTGTGCCTGACTATTGCTCTTCATGTGACCATTTGTGGGTTGCAGTGCATATTGCGTTCAGGTAAAAGGAGAATTTGCTCTCTAAATAGGTGTATTGATTCCGGAAGGATGAAGTGGTGAGAGGGAAGTTTTAGTCAGCAACTCAATTTGAGTGACTGACAATGCATTAAAAGAGGCATGGTTCTAATACCTTCCTTAGCCAGTTCATGATTTTATCTACTGTAGAGTGTACAAATTGTGGAATTTATAGTCAGCTAAGAATAAATTATTCATTGAGCAGCTTGCGTCATTAATTCATGACTAGATATTGGACTACCTTTTTGGGCTTTATGGGGTATATAGCATAATGGGTTATCGCTCCCATTCTACTAGTAGTAGCCATGTTCGGCTCTCTTTGGGCCCCCCAGAAGAACCCAACGAAATCTCAAAACACAGACAAATAAACCATCGGCCTGGGCCTTGGCCCAAGGAGCGAATAAAGTGAAACCCAGAGGGTTTTGTATTTCTTTACTTTTCATGACATTCAAGGAAAATGATGACAATTGACTTAGGCAATTGATGTGTGGAGTAAAATTTATTTTATTCCATTCCTATGTGAAGAAGAAAAGCATTTCACTTCAGTTCTGGTGCACATGTCATGTGGGAGGGAAAAGGAGAAAGGTTTAGGGCCTTATTAAACTCATGGTGGAGTCGAGGTTAAGGGGGTGGTGGCGTTTAATTAACAGGGAGTGGGCAGAATTGGGAGCCAATTGTTTCTTCGTAGAATTCTTCGAACAGTTAGGCGTGCCCTTCAACCCAATGAATGAAACAGAATGTCGCCACTGCGAGCACAAATTCGAAGCAGAGAGCCCCTGTGGACGTTCTTCAGTCAAGTCATTTATTTTCCGTAGTAGCCATGGTGATGGTGGTGGTGCCCATGGTAATGGCCTCCTCCTCCGAAGTGTCCGCCCCCGTGGTGATGGAATCCTCCTCCGTGGTGATGGTTAAATCCCCCTCCGCCGTGGTGGTGATGGTGACCATAGTGTTGCTCTGCAGTCTCGAGGTCTGCAGTCTGCTCTGGAGTGGTCCCTGTCACTGACAAGAAGACCGTGACCAGGAGAACGGCAGTAATGATCTGAACAGTATTGACGAGAGTTGGAGAGAAAAATAAAGTGTTAGGTAATGCTCTCTTTCAGCGGCATATATTCCATTGATTCCTAAAAATGTTTGGTGCAAATGTGTTTCAAAGTACATGTGAAGTATTGGATGTTGGCCTTAAGCAACATAATGAAAATAGAAATACGAATTAACTTTAGAGTAATTAGTTTGTTCAGTTAACTCACATATGCACACATAATGTACTAACGTATGCTAGAGAACAATTTGTTCACATTTGAAAATTTAATATTGTGTTTTTAATAGGTATTTTTATGTTTAGCTTGAGTTTAAAAGGTGAACTTATTTGTGATATTTAAGCTTTAAAATACTTTGTATTAAAAATATGTATATCATAGGCGTAGCCACGGTGGGACAGGGTGGGGCGCTTGCCCCCCTGGCTCATTTAGTCAAACGAAAAATTATTGGTCAATAATAGCAATAGGTTATAATATTATTGCGCGGCAAGATAGCATGTTTGAATTGTAGTGAGAAGACGCCATCTTTTTTGACAAAAAAAAGATGATGGTTTGTGAGGAATTTCTAGGTTTTGTAGAGTTAACTGACATGGATTCAAAATCAGTAGCATCTACAATTAAAAACTTTGTAAAAAAGCTAGGCCTTGATCAAGAAAAGTGCGTCGGACAAGGATACGATGGGTGTTCCACTATACCAGGAAAGGATGGTGGTGTCCAGGAAATTCTTCGAGAAAAGTATACAACAGCGTTATAGTTTCATTGTGCTAGTCACAAACAGAATTTAGTTTTAAACGAAATAGCAGTGATACGAAATAGGGTCTCCACAATAAAAGAAATAGTAAGATTCTCCCAAGAATCGGCCCTTCGTCGAAGTATCCTCACTTCACTGACCTGAAGAAGCCGACTGCAACGCCGGCGAAACTGTCTTTCGGAGAAGATGGACCTACGCGGAGTAAAACCCGGAACACTTGTAATTTCACTTCAATCAACCCACGGAAGCCTACACAAGGATTTCAATGCTCCTCAAAACCCGTTGGCCTGAAAAATATTTAAGTATTGCCACGTTCAAGGAACATATTGTGCCAACCGCTATGGCGCTTGAAAAACTATCAACAGACGGTAACAAAGCAACGAGGAAAGTTGCTTTTCAAATGCCTTGCGCAGCTACAAAATCAGAACTCATTGTTAGTGTTTGTCTCTTAGCAAAATATTCGGCACTCCTGCAACCGGTGGTGGTAATAAATGGTCTTCGATCAAAAAGTGTGGACTTACTTCAATTTGCAAATCACATAAAGAAATCACAGGCATCATGAGAAAACACCGTGGAAATGCGGTTGTTGAAAGTGAAAGTGTTATAGCAGAGGCTGAAACAATCACCGAGCATCTTGGAACAGATTTCATTGTGCTGCGAGTCATAAATCAGCAGAAACATCAAGCGAACCCACCAGCACAGACTCCTAGCGAGTTTTGGAGAAGATCAACTATTCCGTTCATAGATTCATTAATAATGTCTCTAGAACAGCGTTTTTCTGAGAAATTGCCCGCATTTTCATTGCTTACGTTTCACGTAATAATTGATATTATGAATGAGGATTAAAAATACCACAGCATTTTGTAGTGACTACAATTGGAATGATTTCCTCGGCGAAGCTGTTCTTTGGTACTGCCAATCGAAAGGAAAAATGTGCCAAATGCCGAATTGAAGAAGATAGAACAATCTGCATTAGTTAAAGACACCCAATTGTTCTAGCCATATCCATAAAACGGTCGCTTCTTCTCTCACTTGCACAGCCCTGCACAAGGAACACTATAATCGAAAGATCCTTCGGTACCTTACGCCGGGTAAACATTGGTTACGGCCAACAATGGCTGAAAATCTGCTTGTTGGTCTTTGTATGATGAGTGCCCATAAAAAGAGGGTTCTGGAAGCTACAAATAAATTTGAGAATGGAATTTTGTCAAGGTTTAGCCAGAACTATCGTAGGCTAGTGCTTAAATAAGATTTAGATAGGTTCAAATAGCATTGCAATCAACTACTTTTAGCGTTTTAAAATGTTCAAAGAAAACAAATTTTTAAGAAAAAACGTTATCCTATTTTTGCTCCCCCCTGGAGAAAATTCTGGCTGCGGCTGTATGTACGGGGTGAGATCGAACGCTTGCGATTGCTCTGGTATTTATGTTTTCTTCTCACAGTTGCTGTTGGATGCATTATTATCATGTCTGTCACTCAAGAAGATATAACTATGTAAAATACGTATTCATTTACATAATATCCTGCTAGCCACCTCAAGGCTGTACGGAAGGGGGTGTTATCATCAACATTCAATGCAATATACCCTCTATTAAAGTAGATGAAACTACACGTAGTTTCATAGTACGCGTAGTTTCGTAGTTAGTACACGTTACGACTACCTACAATAGCATTAGAGAAACCTGAAAATACTTGCCGGGAGGTTACATTTCACCAACGTGCGGTGCAGTTATAAGTATGCATTCAGTGTTAGAGACACTATTTGTAATACATGAATGTATGCACGTAGATGCAAGAGGCATACAGGAAGCATGCGAGACATGTCGTGAATACTATCCGCTGTAGATTAAGAAACAAGTATTAGGGAGCAAATCAATCAATTTGATACAAGGGCAAAATTCCAGAGAGGAAAAACCATTCGCATTGACCGGGATTCGATCCCGGATCCTTTGATATCGCAGCGAATCCGTTTAAACTACCGATCAGTCCTTCTCCCCCTTCAGAACTTCTGTGGGCTTTGTAAAAGGGAGCAAGTTGTTCAGGACTGATAGACATATGATGTCACGGAAGAAGTCCGAAGTGTGCGCTTAGCGCCACCGTCCGCGAGATTAAAGTCGAACATGGAACACGATGATGTGTTCGCTCTTTTGGCTAATTTTGACTAAATACCGTGACACGCCACTGAATTACCTTTTACCATAGAGTAAGTTCACACGAGTTCGAAACTCCAAGGAGAAATAGGTCATCGTTCGCCTTCACCGGGACTCGAACACGGGTCCATCGATATCTATTTTCAATACAAGTAACAAAAAATGCTTTATACATGCATTTACTGATGATGCATAAATATTCTGCTTGAATGCATGTTAACCGATGTGGATTAGAACTTACCAACTCTGTATTATATTACCTACAAGCGAGGGGCATATCAAGGCGACATTTGGTCAAATTTCTTCTCCCCCTGAGTGCATTTCAGGAAAAGCAGACTACAGAAAACCTTGAAAGAATATCAGGTATAGGTCGTGTGTGCCGCACAACTTTTTTTAGTGTTTTGCATTTTTATTTTGCGTAGGTACACAAGTTATAATTTAGAATTTTTTCGTGTGAAAATTTTGACTATTGAAAGCGATGAATATATTAAGTACTACGCCTTTTTGTGGCATAAATTTGCGTTTACTATGCACTGAAAGGTGTTTTTTTTTAATTGAAGGAGCATTATATTAGCGCTTGATGCCTCATAATTCATTTGAAAAAAAAAAATTCAATTTTTCGCTAAAGCACTACTGATGACATGATTTCAAAGATAGCGGCCTGTGCTGTCGGTTTGTATCATGTCTCGCTTATTTTATTTTAACGTGACCATGGAGTTGAACTCAATGGTGAGTGAGTGACTCACTCATTGAGTGACTCAATGAACGTGACATGAGTGTAACGATAGGCACTTGTCGAAATCGTGGATATTTGTCGTGACACGATTTGTGTGGCTATCATTTAGTGAGTGAACCGGGTCTTCTTCCACCATTCCACCAAGAGTCATTTAACTGGCGGAATGACAAAATAACCCCCATTGGCTCTCCAGACCTGCCTGTTATGCCTGTTCTACACGAGGGCCTGAGATCATCCGGCTTAGTTCAGCCGATTACCTCAGTCACGGTCACTTCTTAAATACAGGAAGATCAAGTCGACTGTCCGTTCCCTGTTGAATGTTTTATAATAATAATAATAACGGAGGGGCATGTTACAACTATAACAAATAAATAAATAACAAAATAATAATAGGTGTGGTAAATAAAATAATAATAATGGTTTCTGTTCATGTTCATGGCTATGCCTCGTTGAACTTTTTACAGTTTTTGTACCGATAAAAATTAAAATTATCGGCAATATTGCGCGAGGTGTAGTAAATATATTGATGACATCACCACCGTTGTTGCGAGCAAAATTCGCCTCTTCGCAGACGACAGGACGCTATGATCAGAATTTATCAGAATAAAATTTTAGAAATAAGATAAAGGAAATAGACTGCGGAACCGATAGATTTAAAATGTCATTTTCCGCGTACAATAAGGGATCATAATAGTTGCGATAGATCAATTCTATGAAACCTCCACCCTCATTAGGTAGAGTAGACTTTTCACTTGTGTTTAACAACATAACATCATTACTAACACTTCACACCGCTTGAAATATCCGGCATTATTTTGTTTTCTGCATGAAGCAGCATCTAGTAGTAATCATAAATTAGTAGTATTAGTAATATTAACCACTAGATGTGTCTACAGCATTGTTCTGATGTTTGCATGTTCATTTACGTAGCTTTTTCACAGTTTCTGGTTTGACTGCGCAGTTCTCCTGACTGTGTTTTGGTCTGCGCCTAGCGGCCGGGGGAACGTGCGAGGTACTGGATTGGAACTGGGACGAGTGTTGCATGCAAGGTGTGGAATCACCCCGTACCACACACCTTTCTAGTGGTGGCTTGCACGGTACTTCGTAGATGTAGATACATATATAATTCCAATTGATATAATTCCCTCCTTGAACCTCACACCGACATAATTCCCATTAAATATTAAACTATATTAAGAACTTAGAAAGTCCATTCGCACATAAAATGTCAGTAATGAACATCTCGCAGAATTCGTCTGCTAGGAACACTCACCATTGGCTAATGCTATTTCCTCAAAGTACGCTTAAATTTTCATACCACCGTAACTTCCGTCGCGTCGCGGGTCTCACTGCCCCCCAAGACATGTTGCACCCACCGACGCGCGGTGACTCTCCTCCAACCCCCCAGTTCATAATCGAAGGGGCCGAAGTTTCAACGTCGGCGGTATGAAAACTCCGCCAAGCGGTGTAATATCGACCTCCCGTTCGTAATATGATATGCTCCCTTGATATGCTCTATACTCTTTGGCTAGTATATATCCGGATTACAAATTGAGATAATAAAAATTAACTGAGTGACAATCGGTCAAATTTGAGCCTCCGATTTTTAAGCCATGCCAAACACGGTGACCTTTTTCAAACAAAATATAGTGTATGTAGAACTACTACGGGACAAAATCTTAACGCACATGAATGAACGTTCTATCAGATACATTCAATTTCATTAAAACAGATTGACTAAACTTGATGCAAAGCATCTTAAACTCGATGGTCTCGACTTCTTTTTACAAACCGTTGGTCGTCGGACGTGTATAGGTAGGATATAGATACACAAGTATTGCACTCACCGCGTGAGGAATGGCCATGAGGTCGGCGTCGGAGCAGCGTCCACTAGAAGCAGCGACGGCGTCGCTTACAGGTGTCTTCTCGGGATGTGGATGGTCCTTTTATACCGGGGGCCGAGAGAACCGCTGGTCGCAACGGTCAACGGAGTGTTTACCCTCCGCTCGCACACAGCGGTGACTGGTTTTGGGGCGCGCGATGACGCAAGTCCGCTTTTGCCGTTTCATTGAAATAAATGCCTTTCTTGTTTGAAAACCCTCACTTGACAACGAAAACTACAACAACTTCCTCCCTTGCCCTTCTTCCCCCCCCCCACCCATCCCACCTCCCGCGCAACGACGCATTTCAAACATTGCGGAGCTGTGGAAGTCGTCTTCGCTCTCGGGAAGGGATTCCCCCTAAGTGCGGAGGAGGAAAGGGAGGCCTCCTCCCATCCTCCTTTCCACCCCACCCACCCCCGGGGGTTGGTTGCGAACCCTTACAAATCAATTAGGAGTAGTATCTTGTTCTCTGCATGTAGTAGCATCTCGTTGCATTCATAAATTAGTAGTATTAGTAATATTAACCACTAGATGTGTCTTGAGCATTGTAGTGCATGTTTGCATATTCATTTACGTAGCACTCTCCCAGTTTCTAGTTTGACTTCACACTGCTCTCCTGACTGCTTTTTGGTCTTTGCGCCTAGCGGCCGGGGGAGCGTGCGAGGTTCTGACTTGTGCTGGGACGAGTGCTGCATGCCTGGTGTGGAATCACCCCGTGCCACACACCTTCTAGTGGTGGCTTGCACGGTACTTCGTAGATGTAGTATCACTTAGGTGATATCGAAGGTTGTTCGGGCTTCCCTTTCGTGTTAAAATCTCCATCTCTGCCGATGTTTCGAAGTACGTGTCGTCCGTCGTCATAAGGGCAGTGCCCGAAGCTCAAAAAACTTCCAATATCTCCATACGCCGGAAAAGCCTTAAACCTAGTATCACTTACGTGTTGGCCACGAAGGACGTTATTGCATATATCTGGAGTGCATGGATGTCAGGACAGGCTGATGGTGTTTCGGAGTCGTTTGATTCGATATATACACCCAAAAAAATTTTATTCTTAAATGAAGTGGGATACTCTGATTACGAGAGGATTTTCCTCATATATATGAATTCGCATGTTTATTCTTGGTCTTCGAGTAAAATAAGAGTGATATTCTTACTTTGAGAGGATATAATATTCTGAACTTGAGAGGAAATTATACTCGAGTACAATTGCATTAAAAAATTTGAGAGTAATAAATGGGTGAGTTATTCTTGAGTGCAACCTTGAGCAATCATTGCTGTTTTTGGTAGAAAATAATTTCGAGTTGCTAATTTAATTTCGAGAAGGCAAACTTTCTCTGCGAGAAGCTTATTCTACAAAGTTGTATTATTATCCATATTATCATTCCATTTTACCTGCATTTTTCTCATAATCTATTGAAGAATAGTTGTAAATTTTACATTTCCTCACAAGTTTCTACAGCGCTAGAAATCCCATTAACATTACAGACCAGTAATGGCCAACCGGGCCTGTTTATTGAAATAAAATAAATACATTAAGACAATGTAGTTTCTAAATATAATTGAAACAAAATTCAATGCCGTTAAATAGTACATCAGCGTACAAAATTAAATGCAGTTCAATTCATGGGGATTAGGTATTGAATTGGTGGTCAACATTACTGCCAATTCTTACGTACTGGTCAATACGTAATTATTTGTTACAATATGTGGCGTAGTTCAGAGTAATGTTCACCTCGAATATTTGGTCACACTAAAACACCCTTACCCTGATGACGATGGACGAGTCGTCTGTTGAAACAATTGGCGCACCAATGATTTTCTGTTGGTAGCCCCAGCTAACTCGCCTTAGAACTAACAGCCAAATCCGTGATGAGAGAATCGGAAAAACTCCTTTTTATGAAATGTTTTTCACGGCAGACTCACCACATCCTCGGAGGCAAAACTTCGCATGAGTTAAAACTGATGATATCAGGCCTGACCACGTGGAAATTATGGATATCCATGATGAGAAAACCACCTTTGTTATTTCCACAAAACTTTCTTACGCTGGCACGACGCGCGTTTCGCCACACTGTGGCATACTCATGAGGTTTTCTCATCATGGTTCGCATGATTTGTTTTGCAATTTCGAAACGTCGCACAGTTGTCCACTCTTCTAAATTCAAGAGGAAGTCGGAAAAATACTCTCGGAATAAGAGGGGAAATTTCTCTCCATTTAAGATTTTCCACTTCTAGTTCTTCTTCTTATATTGCGGATAAATAACAATCAAGCAGAAAATTACATTATTTTTGGGTGTATGTTGCTCTATGGATTTGAGTCTTCACAACCATTTCCACAACGGGTCAGCTGATCGCAGCCATTAATGTGCTTAATTATCAGTTAATGGTATTGCACAAATACGGAAATCTGCGGGTATTAAAGGTGATCTGGCGTGACATGTTATCATAACCAAATAATTTCGTGCATCTTTTAAGTTTCCAGGTAACAGGATAATTAGAGAACGAAGATTTTAGCGGTGGTCTACGATGAACTTCTTCATTTTTCTGGTTCTACTGTGTTGGTTGCTGTGCTGTGGTAGACCCCGAAAAATGAAGTTCAACAGGAGAATTATTTCGTCGAGGGTTTGGTTCGATATTTTGAACGATGTTTTTGCGGTATTTTCAACGATGTGATATTGAATGATGTTCATTAACACCGGCACATATAGTTCGCTGGCGATTGATGCTTACGATGCTTCATTCTACCAGAAATTCATCAAAGTTTTGAGGGGAAAATATCTGTTCCTAGGTTAAAAAGATTTCCAAATCCTATGTTGAAGTCCCCCAAATCCCTCTTGTCATCCATTAATCTCCAAGGGTTACGCGGGGGCCAGAGGTGTGGACAAGCAAATCGTGGCAACAAAGGTGTTGAATCATAGATTTTAATGGATGAACGTGTCGACCGTAAGATCCCCAGATCCCTCCAGGCATTCCTTGACCTACAAGGGTATGTGTGATTGATCAAGTGTAACCTCATTCAACGTTGTGTCAGTATGTCATTATGTCACTGTGGCCTGTGAACTTTTCTGCGCCGTTTCAAGTCCCTCTCAAATTTTTCGTTGGAGGGGGGACGGAGTTCGTTTTTTTCAGCCTCCGCTACCTCACCTCAGCAACAAGCATGCACTGCGCTCAGGGCCGGCTTAAGACAAAATTTTCACCTGGGCGAGAGAGTATTCCGGCGCCCCCGCTTATGAAAGCTATTCACCAGTTAAACGTAGTTAAAAAAATATTTTTGTTACAATCACGGCGCCCCTTCCTTTGCGGCGCCCTTGTCGCCCAGCCCTTAAGCCGAGCCTGACTACACTATAGGTATGCTACCAATGTTAGAGGAACCTTTTTCATTTAAATGTATGTATGTATTTCGCAACTACTTCTATATAAATGGTCAGAGATACAAGAGTCATACTGAAAACATGCGCAGCGTGTTGTTAGTACTAGATAGCAGATAAGAATACTAGTATTAGGGAGTAAATCAACTAATTATAAATAACATTTATTGATTCAACCTATTCAAGGCTTAAAACCGTATGTACCTCAGCCATTTTGCCTTAATAGTCAAAATATTACTGACTTAACAAGGAATATTGCTCAGAAAGGCAAAGCTCCAATTACCAAAAATCAGAGCAAAACATAACCATTCATACCATGCCTAGAAAATAGTTGTCACTGTCCTAACCTGATTCCTAATGATTTGGCCTTGGTGGATGAGGAAATGACCGCTTCTTTCCCATTCATTTCTCTTTTTACTAAGTAGTTAAATTGACAAACTTATCCTAAGTATAAACTGGCCATTACTCATTATATTACCTGCTAATAATGTATTACACTCTTTACAATCCTACACTTTATTTGGAAAAACTAGAACTATGCCTTCAATATTAGCCTCCTATGTCCTGCAGTCCATGTTCTTGAAATACTATACAGCTCAATTAATTAGAAGGAAAATAGACACCAAATTACATCATATTTCCAAGAATTTTATATTCTCTTAAGAAATTACCATTCAGACGTCCATAAGGATCGTGACATTATCATCGCTACCATTTATTTCCAAAAAAGAGTACAACAAATAAACAAATTTAACTTATACCATATATGTGTGAAGTATTACCAAATAGAGTTGATGTCAAAGGAAACAGCAAGGTTTGCAATGAATAAGAGAGTAGCTCCCTCAATCTTGAATCAAGATACATATATTTGCATATGCCAAAAATATTTTTTCAGATGATGAGATCACCAGGATATATTTTTCCAAGTTGCATTCATAATAAAATTTATATTCATGGTGAAAAGCAATATTATATGCCAGATAGGTCGAAGGGTAGGAGCTAGACGAAAGGTAGTTCCGTGGTAGTGTCACGTAAAAAACACCGTGGAGATGTGGGGTGGGAGTCCCTCTCAACTATCACTTCCCAGAATATGATCAGTCATTCAGAGAATTGATTCCTGGCAACTACGGGACGCCGCCCACTAGGGCGGGTGTCGTGTCCGGCAGCGGGGCAGGCAAGGCCTCTGCGATCGTCATCACACGAAATCCTAGCACAACATCATCATCAGAGGATACAAGGAATAGGGGGGAGAGGAAGAAGAAAAAGAGGAGGAGGAAATCAGCAGTAAAAATAGGAACTTGGAACGTAATGACAATGATGAGGGCCGGGAAGTTTGAAAATATTAAACAGGAAATGGAAAAATGAAGAAAAGATGATTTTGGATTGCGCGAGGTGAGATGGAAGGATAGCGGGGACTATTGGAGTGATAGTTACAGGGTAATCTAGAGTGGGGGAGATGAGAGTCAACGTGGGGTAGGCATGGTACTGAACACAAAGTTGGGACTGAGGGTGGTAAACATTGAACAGGTGAGCGACAGGATACTAGTGGTAGAAATAAAAGCACGCCCGACGAATTTCGTACTGGTCCAGGTATACATGCCTACGAGCAACCATAGGGAGGAAGAGGTGTACGAGCAAGCAGGAGAAATAACTAGAGAAGAGCCGGGAAAGAAAAACCTGATAGTGATGGGCGACTGGAATGTAGTGGTGGGGGAAGGGAGGGACGGATTAGAAGTGGGAGGGTTTGGGCTAGGAACAACAAATGATTGCGGTGAGAAGGCAGTTGAATTTTGTAGAAGAAATAAATTAGTACTGAGAGACACCTGGTTGAAACATCACCCCAGGCGTAGGTACACATGGAAAATGCCGGGTGATACTGGGAGATACCAAATTGATTACATAATGATAAAGCAGAGATTTAGGAACAGTTTAAAAAACTCGCGTAGCTATCCAGGGGCGGATACGGACTCAGATCATAACTTGGTGATGATGAAGTGTGAAGTTAGATTCAAAAGGCTTTAAAGATAGGAAGATAAATAGATGGAACCTTGAAGTATCGAAAGGGTTGAAAAGGAGGGAATGCCAAGAGCTAGTGGAAAAAAACATGCGTGAAGCAAAGTAGATGGAAACAGTAGAGGGAAGATGGGAGAATATTAAAAAGGCATCGTAGGAGGGGCAGAGAAAACAATAGGAACAGTAGAAAAGTTGAGGGTTAAGAAGCAGTGTGTTACGAAAGAATTGATTAAGAAAATGGAGGAGAGAAGGATGTGGAAAAATGTCAATACCGACCTAGGCAAGAGGAAGTACAAGGAATTAAATAATAAACTCCGACGAGTGACCAATAAAGAAAGAAAAAAGAAAACTGGTGGAAGGGACAATACGAGGAAATGGAACAGCGGCAGGAGGAGGGGGGAGTTGGTGCTTTATACGCCAAGGTGAAAATGTTATCGGGTAGTAAGAGAGGGCAAACGATAGAGCGTGGTGGCCTAGTGGGTAGATCGCTTGGCTACTGATCGAAGGATCCCTGGTTCAAGTCCAGGTGAAGGCTTTGGACGACCCTGAACAAAAAAATTCTCGGAGGGCGAGATGGCCATGGGAACTGGGCCCCTACCCTAGATGTGTGACATTCACACGCCTGTGGCTTAGTCCGTGGTGAGCTTTACCCTCAACTATCAAACAAACCTTCGGGTTGATTCACTGAGTGAGTGAAGGGTAGAAAATCCGTGGGAACCGATATCCTACTTTCGGAGCTACTGAAGAAACTAGGTAATAAGGGGAGACAATCGTTTTTAGGACTGATTCGTAGGATCTACGAGGAAGGAGTATGTCCAGAGGATTTCGTGAAAACAGTAGGTATTAATCTCGGAGAAGAAGAAAGCGTCAGAATGCGAGGAGTAGGTATTGAACAATTAGTTTAATTTTGCACGCGGCAATGGTTTTGCTTAGAATATTAAATCGAAGGTTAGAGAGTAGGGCAAATTACTAATTAGGCAATGACCAGTCTGGGTTCAGAAAGGAAAGGGCCGACGGAGACAAGATTGCTGTAATGAGTGAACTTATAGATAGAATTATAGAGTACAATGAGGATGTTTTTATACGATTTAAGTTTTTTCCCGGTGAATAATATTTAGGTATTCTTCTCGGACTTTGCACCAGGTCAAAAATTTTGGCCAGGTTAGGCCAATATGTAGCCAATTACCTGGTGCAAAGCCCGAGAAGGATGTTTTTGCTTGCTTTGTGGATTTTGACAAGGCGTTTGACAGAGTAAACTGGGAGAAACTAAGGGAGATACTGGAGAAAATAGGAATAGATTTGCGTGATAGGAGACTCATCCGAAACTTATATATGGGGCAGAGGGCTCAGGTGAGGGTAGCTGACGGTGAATCAGGGTGGGCAGTTATAGGTCGCGGGGTTCTACAAGGGTGCCCGTTGTTGCCTTTGCTTTTTAACATATATGCGGAGGAAATGGTAAGAGAGGCATGGGAAGAGATGTGGGAATCAAAGTAGGTGGCCAGCTCATAAAGTCGGTTAGATTCGCGGACGACCAGGAGTTTGTCAGTAGATCATCGAAAGGATTGCAAAGTTTAGTAAGTGCATTGGAAAAGCAGTGCGAGAAATACGGAATGAAGATTAATCATAATAAAACTAAAGTAATGAGATTCTCTATGTCAAAGGAAGCGAGGCTGGTCATAAAAGTAGGAGGACACAAACTGGAACAAGTAGAACAATTTAATTACTTGGGTAGTACGCTAGAAGAAACAGGGCACAGTAGCAAAGACATTAGGAGGAGAATAGCGCTAGCGAAGGAAGCGTTCAATAATAGAAGGGAGTTGATGACGGGGACCTCATGTGAGGATGTAAAAAAGAGGACGGTGAAGAACTTGATATGGAGTGTGGCGTTGTATGGGGCAGAAACGTGGACCTTGAGAAAGGAAGACGAAAATAGGCTGAATGTTTTCGAGATGTGGGTGTGGAGGAGGATGGAGAAGGTGCGTTGGACGGAAAGGAAGACAAATGAGGAAGTGCTTGACATGGTGGGTGAGGAGAGGAAACTCGTGGATGAGATTAGGGGAAGGCAGGGTAGGTGGCTGGATGGGTAATGAGGGGCGATGGTTTGCTGAAGGCCGTGATAGAGGGAAGGATGTTGGGCAAACGGGGAAGGGGGAGAAAGAGAATATGTTTTATGGACGGGGTGAAGAAAGGTAGGACTTATGCTGAGATGAAGAAAGAAATACTAGAGGTAGATAGGGCACGGCAAGAGTTCGTTGGATATTCTCTGACTTTCATCATAACCTACCTTTAACCGGTAGATTACTCAGATGATGATCGATGAAAGGGACCTCCAGCATCTCTCCAGAATTTACTCTATTCATGGTAATGACTGTAACACCATTTATGTCGGTCAAGCGGGTCGTAATTTCAATGCAAGAACTATCACCATCAAGTACGCTGGGCATTGGATAGTCATTCAATCTTGGAAAACACTCCCTTATCTTCATCATTTTCACATTTTCACTAGAATTGCACTTTTTTAATGGTAAATGTAATAATCAAAACCTGTACTACTAGTCTAACTCTCATCTTAGGTGGATTGCTCAGTACTGTATGGTTCTTGGTGAGTTTATGACACAAACGCATTTCTGCTGCATTCTGCGAGTCGACTACTAGCAGGTTACTTATGTGGCTCTGACCTGGTATCTTGAAGAATCAACTCTAGCCACATTAGATACAAAAACGACGCGATGTATACTGAGAAATTTTGACACCGGATGATAGGGTTTTATTGCGTAATCAAATTCGCAGGGCTAAAAAATATAACGGTATGAATAACGCTATGTTTTTTCCATTGCCGCACAGCTGAAAAAAAACCTTCAATATCTTGTTCTCAATCTCGTCCTCGAATAGATTTCGTGTGCGCATGCCTCCAAATATCTCTAGTTACTTTCCCAAGATTGTGAAGGATGGGAGGGAGGGGTCAATGACATATTTCGTTGTCTTACTTGGATGGAAGGGGTGGTATCGAAGAGTGTCCAAAATCCTCTTACGTAATGATTGAATGGTCCTTAAAGTTATGGTGGGGAATGGCTAAGTAAGCAAGGTTTCAAATTCAGGGCACAAGTACTTTTCCTTTGGCCCGGATATTTGGCCTACTTTTGCGGTTTTATTAGATTTTCATTCTTATAAATTTACTGTGGAACAAGGCTGCGTGTGGATGAGGACGCTTCCCATAAGGTCATCTCTCCAGTACTACCTGAATTGTTTTTTTTGTGTGTTGGTCATTTTTCCGAAAATAACTGCGAAATACATTTTAAAGAAAATTTATGACAAAGCAAGCAGTTAAATTGATGGTAGGTTAGGAGTAGTTTGTTATTCATAGTAAAACGATTTGGTCGAATCAAAATGTTTATTTTGCTTGATATTTCGCTTTTCATCGCCGTTTAAAGTCATTATTTTGCTTTAAGCAAATAATGGAAGCCGAAAACTCCATTCTTTGCTTGAGGCCATAAGTGGGTAATGGAGACGAATGAGAGCCATGACGAAGAAGATGAGAAAATAACGGACGCGAAAAGATGTGAAAAGGAAACGAGACCGGATATGGTGCAAGAGACAAAGTAAGAGAGAGGGGGGGGGGGGGAACTGGGAAATGGCGGCTGGAGAGGAACGGACCGAGGCCGCTCGCACGTCACTATTGATTGCGCTTGGCAAACATTTATTTGATGACTTAGATTGCAGCTTCAATATTTGCTGACGCCTTAAGTGCGTTTAAAAACGACCGTCGCTAAAATGTTTTTTCAGTCGGGGTATTGTCAGGTTTTACCCCAAAATTTATATCGAGAATGGTGACATGGTAACAAAAATGTCGTTATTCGACAGAAAAATGTGGATTATACATGTGTATATGCACCTTTACTGCTTGGCGGCAGTTTTCCACTAGGTATATCAATCAATGCCCTGCATTGGAATTCAACTCAATTCTTGCTATCTTCATGTTAACCCTTTAACTGCTCCCATCGTCTATTGGCGATTTGAAGTATGGTTTATGGTTTTATTATAGGTGCTAAAAATGTTTTCGTCTTTTAGTAAAAAAAGTTCAACAATTCGTATTCAACAGTAAAATCAGACGATAATTAGGTACTCATTGTAAATTTTAAAACTAATTATCCTGTAAATAAAAAGTGACAAATTTTAACATTACGCAAAATTTTTAAAAAAAGTTTGCGTTTGGAGAGAGCTATACTTCAGATTATTTGCGCAGTTAAAGGGTTAAACTACATCAATGCCAGCAGATTGGTAGGTTTCGGGTCACTCCTTTCCCTTGCTCACCCATTTATAGGAGACGTTTTATTTCTATGGCCGTTTCTCGCTCGCCAATAGGTCTCCCTGAAGTTCCTCAGTCTTTTCTATTGTCTTTAAGGTAGTTTGAGCGAAAAATCATTTCACCTAGAATTTGATGAATTTGGCCTCATTTTAAAGAAAAAACTATCATCTTTCCAATGGTATCAAAATATTAACCCTTTGCCGAACTACTTTTCGAGCAATTTGCCTAAAAATATAAGGTGTTTAACATGGGATATGTAATGGATGTGCGCTCCAGTGGGAGAATAATTAAAAAATTAGGAACTTCTTGCGCCTATATTTCGTCAAAAAACTAACGGTGCGCAGATTGCATATTTTCTCAACTATTTATAAAAAACAATTTGTTACTCACCATAGAACCTTTTACAAATTCGCAAAAAAAAACCCTGCTGTTTTGAAGGGTTTTCAGCCGTACGGCGGGAAAAAATGAGTCAAGTTAGACACTTATGTGGTTATATTTATTTAATTACATAGTTTTTTGATCATATAGATATAACTATATATTAACGCCATAATACTACAATATTTATTTCATACTTCTTACAGACGCTGAAATAAAAAATTAAAATTTTAATAGGGTCTCCATTATGACTAGGGAACTATCTAGCTCAAACCACCTTAAGAACTCATCTGCTTTTCCTTTCCTATTTTACGCTACCCCGTGGAGTTCTTCTCTCTGTTCAACATCCCCTCACGTTTTCCAGCCATCATTCCTTCCTTCTCCACCATCAATTGCCCTTACTCTATTCCTCCCTCCACATTCTTGATACCCACCTCACCATCTCCATTCTTCTCCAAACACACATCTCAAACCTTCAGTTAACGCACGCCAACTTTCCACAGTGACCAAGTTTTCCACCAATGAAATGCCGTGCTCCACGTTAGTTTTTTCGTCAGTATTTTGTTCACCTCTCTTCACAGACATTCACAGATTCCCTTCTTTTAGAAAATGCTTCCTTGGTTGGCGCATTCTAAATCTGATGCCGCCACTACTAACTCCATTTTACTCCAAATACTGATTACTCAAAAGTCTTTTCACCTTCGCCTTTTTATGATATAACTTCATCCAATAACTTTCACACTGTATATCTATGGTACTCTCATAACTGACTGCAACCCTTGGCTAACTGGATAAGTGTAGGGTATTGTATATTATAGTTTTGATATTTATACAATGCTTTCCGTTGGCCCAGGAATACTGCGAGGAAATGACCATGAGGAGTTTTAATTATCTCGTCAGGTTCCCTTGCCAACTGCCGTAATTGAGATAAAACTTTTGATAATGTAATCAAATAAACCTTTAAATTGAGATTTGGATATGATTAAATGGATAGCAAAAGTATGAAAAATTCTAATTTTAAAAGAATTTGTTAAGTCTCAAAACATCAAAACAGCAGCTATCGTCGTCAAGCTGGGTGACTTTATCGCGTTTTCTTTTTTTTGTAAATGAAAATGTCTATAGTTATTTCCTCTGATAACAGATAGTTGGTACACCAAACAATTGTGAGGAATATTTTGTCTTTGAGCTAATTATTTTCTTGCGCAATTTTCCATACCCGCAACAAATGTTTGATTTTGTAACTTTCCTTTTTCATCCTAACATCCTTTTCGACTCGTAAATTTTTATTATTTGTAAGAGAGAATCTAAGGAAAAAGGTGTTCTACAAACGATGAAACCATAAAACTTCCTCATCTCATTCATATTTGTTCTCGTGATGTGTTAAAGTCATAGATAAACTCAAACAGTTTTAAAAAAATTGCATGCAAACATGTTAAATAACAAAAAAATCAAAACTAAGAAATTGAAACCTTTGGTAAGACTCCTGTAGCACTCGTAGAGCCTTGAACGTGTTTAAAGTATGAAAGGCTATTTTCCAAAGTATATTGATGCAACAAATGTATTCTAGGTATGTGAGTAAACGAACAATAAAGCTTTCACGTTTCCTTTACGTATATTATTTTCATAGCCAATCTCACAAATAAAGTTAGTATCTCAGTGTGTACTGCCATTTTCAGTCACGCATATCAACAATTGGTGGTAAGTCTGTATATTTTTCTCTAATATTTGTCGATATACTACTCGACCATTTTGACGAGGTTTGCGAGTCGGTAACTATCAGTCATTAAAATGGTCTACTGACTGCAATCGTTGACAATTCAAAGTACGAGAATTTTCGGAATAGCTGGCGATAACGATCCAGAGCTAATGAAACCCGAATCCCATCTTCCCGCGTCAACCACGCAATTTGAAAATAAAACAATCGAATACCGCAAAGTGACAGCGAGCTACGAACGTCGACTTCTGAATAATGAAGAAATTAGCATAGATACTCCATGGATAGTACTCCGCTAGCAGGGTAAGGAATTCACTCAAATGAATTAAAATTCAACATTTTATTGCAATTTTCCATACGATCAAAAAGTAAAAAAAATGACCATTGCGATACGCCTAACATGGTAATTTCAATTATTCAGCTGTGAAGCTCTAGTTTCTGTTTTTCCAACTCCTATTAGGGAGTGGCTATTAAGAACCACTCACCGCATATGCGGTGAAACACCGCAGGTGGAGTTACACCGCCCGAAATTGCTCTCACCGTCCAATGCGATTACGAACGGGTCTCGGACGGTATCATGCCACGACAAGGGATCGGAGTTTCGCCGCCAGTGGAGGACCTGCCTTTATTTTCAACATGGCGGAAATTCATTTACTTTCTTTGGCTTAAGCTGACGATTTCAAGACATCACATCCGACAAGGGAAATAGAAGCGTTCTTATTGAAATCATAATTTATAAGTTGAATAACTGAGTAAATACAGGTATAGGCATAGCGAAACTTGATGGCACTCGACAGCGGAGAGTTTGAGGTTCCAGGGGGGCGAATTAAGCATTGAAGAGCGGTAAGAGGTAGCGCAGGGCTAAGGTGGGAACTTTTAAAGAGACCCTAAATATCTTCATACCTCCTCTCTTGTATGCCATCTCCTCTTCCTGGCGTCGTTCTCTGTACAAGCGAGGGCCACCAAGTTTTGCTACACCTGCACCTAATGTAAAAGCTGCTTCATTGGACGTTAAAATGTATACCTATCGTAAATATTATGATATACCTACGACATGTTAATAACGGGACGAATAGCCCGTGCAAGTGAACATAAATTATTAGAGGTGTTTGTCTCCGAGTTTTATTAATTTTTATGGTAAAATATTGATATCTTAAGATGCTAGCGATGGATAGTAATTTTCTTTCTCAATTATAGAGATCGATATCCCGCGTACACTTCGTCACTTTGAACTTCCCGGTGAATTTTACCCGTGTTACCACAGCTGTGAAGGACTACTTGGACATCAGCAACGTTTATGCCAATATATTGGAATATTTAATGTGATGAAGTAATGCCCGTCCCAGTGAATCTATGTGTCAAGAGACTGTTATCAATCCCATGGTGTGCCATTTCTTAATCATCACAATTGTATGCATCAGGGCAAATGGGTCGTCATAGTGTTTTCTCAGAGCTGTTGGGTGCTCTTAATTAAGTCTTTTGGAATGAAGTAAAGACGTGTCCGACTTCGTAAGGATTCAAAGAATCAAGGATATGTGGTGAGGCGAGGTGTCTTGGTGCGTTCCGTTGCCCGCACCAATCGCATTGGTGCGCTCCAAGTTATTCCGTTTCACGCAGTTTCACGCTTCCATGCACTGTCGATGAGGCCCCGCAGCGAGCTTAATAACCGCTCCAATCGCTCCACCGAAAAGTTGATGCGAATTGATGCGGTGACGTCATGAGCCGGTGGTTTGACAATTGAATTGAGTTTACAATCAGGGAAGGAACTTGTCGACGACCTTAACAAAAAAATTAGACATTGACTTTCACGGATCGGCTCTCTATTGCACAATTTACGTCAATTACGGAAGAATTTCTTTTCAGATTCATCTTTTTCATTAATAGTATCTCCATGACACATTCAGAATCTTGAAAAGCTAAATATTTATACTCTTATTTTTAATATGCTTTCAAAAATCCGCGGTGACCGTTCGCCGTCGCTGTTTATACTTCCCGCTTGCAACAAATCAGTTCCGTTTCAATTTTTCCGCCAACCGCTTCAAGGTGAAGTGAGTCCTGGATGAGGAAACTCGTGGAAGAATAGCAAAGAATGCGTGCCTCAGCATATCTGCATTTGCCCTCTCAGAGGGGTATGTATGTACTATCAAATATTCGGGGGATGACTGCGTTAGGGTGGCCCAAAAAATATTTTTGTCATTGTCTGCGTCCTTCAGAGGCGAGAATGTCAAAATTGCTTACTTGCCCCCCTCCTCCTCCGACGCCTTTTATTCCCCTCCCCCACCCCCTCCCCACCCACTTAGCAACTTTGTTGCACTCCTCTGGACAGCCAGGCGCAATTCTCCAATCTCATCCCAATTCATCCCCACTCATGTCTCTCCCTACTTTGTTGCACTCCCCCCCCCCTAGACATCTAGGTGCGACACCACGTGACCATTCCCGTCCCTCCTATATACTCCCCCACCCCCTCCCAACTTAGCAACTTTGTTATAGTCCTCTAGACAGCCAGGTGACAGTTTTGATGAAATTGATTACGTGAATAATAATAGTCAGAATGGTGAACAAGATCCTGTGGAGGTAGAAGACCAATAATCTGATATCAATGACGTCCAGGACAATTGAGGCTCAGCTGAGATATCGTCAGAAACACACTAAAAGTGATCCCGCTTCTCTAGTACCTCCTATTTAAAAAATAAAATGATCCTCCGAACTAAATTTCCCGTTTGTCTCTGCAAATTAAAAAGTGAATCAATTTAAAATTTGTAGTTTACTTGTGGCGGTAATGGGTAGGATTCATCGGAGTGTCTCTTAAGCCGAAATCGGCTATTTTTATCCTCACTAAGGTACCTCGAGCTACAAACGGAGGTAGTATATCCTTGCAACAATGGCCATAACTAATAACGGGTTGGAAATATATAATTAAAAAAAACGGTCTTTTTAAAGATAAGGGCTGAATTATCTCTCAGTTTTTTGAGGTTTTAACGGCTGATTTCAGCTTGAATGTAATAAAAGGAGTAATCACTGTACAGGGTACTATGGCTACATGAAAGTCCTAAAGCTGCACTCTGTCTGCACTGCTGACGTCGGCTAGTATTATCAAAATTAATTATTCCGATAAATGTTACAATGCGCCGAGAAATGTTGAAATGCATTTCTCCTCGGGCAACGACATCGCCAACAATGACGCCAACAAAATACCTATGACTGACTTCAACATGCAGAGACTACTACTTGCCAGCGACTACTACTTGCCAGCGACTACTACTTGCCCGCGACTTCTGGCAGCGACCTCTGGCAGCAACCATTCGCTCATCGGCGGCCCCAAGGGGGGCAGCAGTAGGGGAAATTGCCCCACCCCAAAAAACCCCGCGTATTTCTTTGTCATACACCTTAAGTTTTAAGCCTAAATTATTTTGTTGCTCTTTTGTTACTGAAGTTTTGGTTATTTTTTCTTTAAACTCCAGTTAAATTTTAAACTAAAACGGTTTTTAAAACCACAAACTAAATGCGAATATTAATCAAAATATTTTTGGAATTAGTCGAAACTTCGTGGTAATCTAAAAAGGAAATATTCATGTAGTAAAAACTTACTTTTCTAAAACGGCAAAATTTTGCTTCCAAAGCACTTATAACGCGCCATTTTTCACATAGTTTGTTATGAATTTCCGGGACGAGACCCACGAACCCCCCTTTTCCTGGGGGGGTTATTCCATACCCCAAGAGCAGCTAGTCCCCCCCCCCCCCCGAACCGTCTGGAGCCGTCCCTGCTTTGGCCGAAACCTTTCTCTCACCAAGTCATTTCTCGCTAATATAGTAGTCGGCGCAGGATTCCTGGGATATCTGACCATGGCAAAGAGGCTATATCTTCCTATTCCGCGGACGGAGACAAACCAATTCTTGAATTTACAATTGAAGACTTACACCGCATCTATGTACCTATCTTAATATTACCTCACCTCCAAGACTATAAAACGCCTCTATCTTATTACCCACTCTATTTCAACCTTGCCGAAAATTCCGCTTCCCATATGTGAATCACCAAAGACTCGTTCTCTGTTCCGGTCTAGTCGGCGAGTACACATCGCTCCCGTCATTCAGTCAAGACTTAACTAAGAGAGCCTCACATCTCGCACGTTTTTGCACATTTATGATTGATTTTTTAGTATAAGTTACTATACGTTTGGCTGAACATTCGTCTTTTGGTTTTTAATTTGGTTGCTGCTGTGAAATATACCTGTTTTCATTAGTTATTCATCGGTAATATTTGTTTTGACGCTTATTTCCTCAATTGTCTCACCGGAGCTTGGAAAAGGTTTGCTTGTGGAAGGACGTTTTGGGCGAGAGAATTATTTTCCCTCTCTCGTTACGCTTCAATTTGCAATTCGTTGGAAAATTCCTCCTCATCTTGTCCTCGTCGTCGTTAAAGTGTACGAAATCGAAAGTCTTCTGAGTTTCCTGTCAGCTCATCCAATAATACGCCCTCCTCCAAGCTACAAAAAAAATCAGCACTTATGGTGGCAGGCCAAAGGAAATTATCAACAGCTGTTTATGTTTTTTATTGGCTATTGACACTTTACATTTCAGCAGGGAAAGGGAATAATACAGTAAAGGAACAATGAAGGAGGGAATTTAGGATTGAACTTGCAAGTCACGTACAGTCGGCTCCAACCAATGAGAGATAAAGAGGAAGTCGTTGGCGTCCTCTTTAGGGAGTTATTCCGTTCCGGTGAGTCCATCCGAAGATCGCGCAGTCTGATTCGCCGTCGGTCATCTTTCGGGAAATCCATCTTGACGCCTCCATTGCCTTATCCACGGGGAGTGAATGAACACACGGAGCTCAACCGAAGAAGCCGAATCCTCCTCTGCCGTATCCGCCGTACCCGCCGTAACCCCTGCCGTATCCACCGTACCCGCCGTATCCGCCGTAACCCCTGCCGTATCCACCGTAACCGCCGTAACCGCCGTAACCCCTGCCGTATCCGCCGTAACCGCCGTATCCGCCCCATCCACCGCCCCAGCCCCTACCCCATCCACCGCCCCAGCCTCTACCGCCCCATCCACCGCCCCAACGCCTACCTCCCCAGCCCCATCTCTGCTCCGCCCCCTCGAGGTCACCTGCAAGAAGAGGGTAAGACGTTCAACTGTACGTTTCCCACGATGCCAATGGCTCATTCAGTCAGCGACCTTAAGCTTCAGTCATGCCTTGGGTTGGTCCAAGTTGAAACCTCACCCGGTCACTCTTTTTTATAAATAATATAAATTATGCCCTACGTCGAGAAACAAAATAATTAGAGGTTTACCTCCTTACCGGGTGGGATCTAAGGGTGATTAGAACATAAACATATACAAATATGTAAAACACTTCATATAACATTTGAAACAACACTCAACACTTGTAATAAAAAAAGTTTAAACCTTTGTTTAAAACACCAATATTTAAAAATGTACTCAATTGTTAATATTGGGCCCAATTTACAATTTCGTAACCTTTTAATTTAAATTTTATATGTTGAAACATTACTTTACAAATGGCAAACAATTTTGTTTACGGAAGTTAGTTTTTCCTTTGCAGTTTAATCACACTCATACGTGATTGGTGTTATCATTATTTACAGTTCGCAAGGGTCCTTTCTTTTAACTTTTTCTTTACTGTCTATTTCTGTTACACTTATCGTTATCTGGATCTTCCTCTCTCTCTCCGGCTATGGGCATGGGTTTCCGTCTTCCCCTCGTAATTCCGTCGTCGATTCTCGGCCGTTCCTCGTCCTTCTTGGATATCCATCCCCGCTCCATTCGCGGCCTCACAATTATCTCTATGCTGCTAAACTGAGACTTTTTCACTGGCTCCATCCCGTGGAAATAATACATTCAAATGAAACTTCGCATGAAATCTGCCTCTAAATAAAAAGTGGAGAATGACCGTTCTTTCTCCGTTTAAATTTGTACGTGTTATTTATAATCGACTTTTAAACTTCGCTGTATCGTGGCATTTCTTCCTTCCTGGTTGATCATATATTCCTAATTCTGCTCTGTTGCACCATAAATTCGCGAAACTTTTCGTTCCTATTTCACAACTCTGATACTTGAAATACTTACTTCTTCTCTCCAGTATTTAGTTCAGTTAATAACTCCATTCTGGTAAATATGCTCAAGCATTGCTTAAGTGTTATTAAGAAATTCTTACTTATAATTCAAAACTTTCTTATTTATTCTGTCTTATTTCTTGGAGAGGAAACGAAAAACAGCTGTTATATGATTTTTTATTGTCTAGAGATATACAATTTTACATTTCAGCAAAGAAAGGGAATGCAATAAACGAGCTAACGAGGAATTTAGGATTGGACTTGCAAGTCACGTAGAGTCGGCTCCAAGCATTGGAAAGAGAGATCTAGAGGGAGTCGTAGGTTTCCTCTCTGTTAGGAGTGATTCCGTTCCGGTGAATCCATCCGAAGAGCGAGCAGTCAGTCATCTTTCGGGAAGTACATCTTGGCGCCTCCATCGCCTTACCCAAGGGGAGTGAGTAATAATACGCAGGTCAACCGAAGAAGCCCCCGCTGCCGTATCCGCCACCCTAGCCCCTACCCCTGCCCCGACCCCTACCGCCCCAGCCTCTACGGCCCCAACCACCGCCCCAGCCTCTACCACCCCATCCACCGCCCCAGCCCCTACCACCCCATCCACCGCCCCAGCCCCTACCGCCCCATCCACCGCCCCAACCCCTACCGCCCCATCCACCGCCCCATCCACCGCCCCAACCCCTACCGCCCCATCCACCGCCCCACCCCCTCCCTCCCCACCCCCTCCTTCTCCCCCACCTCTGCTCCGCTCCATCGAGGTCACCTGCGAGAGGAAAGAGGGGGAAAGTGATTCGTCGTTTGCTTAAGGGGCTTGCTCCGGAAGACGATTATCTCTCCTCAGAAATTGGAGTCAATGTCGTTAAGGGAACTACAATTAAGGATTCGGAGATTCGACATTCATCAATTATTAAATGTTCATGATTATCTTTATAGATGTTTTTGCGTAGACAATAATCTTTGATTTATGATGCGCGAATTCTTTGCACACGAACAAATCATTCGCCTCGACCGGTTGTCGAACTTGGATCCCTCGATATCGAACCTTCAGATTCAGAAACGAGGAAGTGTGGAGGAGGATAGAAGAGGAGAAGACCATATGGAAAAACCACGAGGATGAATACTATAGGTCCTGATGGATAAGCCACACTTGTGACACACGACGAATTAATAAGGAACTAAATGGAAGGGAAAATAGACGGGAGAGCCACACCAGGAGGAAGATCGAAGGACCAACTCACGGGCCAGCTAAAACGGGATGTGAGACAGGAGAGCTACAAGGACTTGAAGGAGTTATAAGGGGACAATGTAGAATGGAGGACTGTTACGAACCAATCTTAGAATTGCAAGGCTAATGATGATGAGGACTTTTGGCGCCAGACCCCTAACTTCTCCGACCTAACGCCATGGAAGAAGGAGGATCTTCCATGCTAACGCGACCTAAGTGCGTTAATGGTCCCCACATTCACCGTGGTTTATAATCCCCTCAGTGGTTTCAATAGATTAATGGTGGGAGCGGCGCGGAGACAGACAGACGTAGCTTGAGAACTCCCCACACGAGCCCTGAATCGACACCTGGACCATGTTTATGGGGCCGTTGTAATTTCAAAAGGGTTCGTGCTCACTCTCTTGTCCCGGCTGCTCTTCGACCGCAGGGACTGCCTCCGCTGCCGCCGCGGATGTCTCCTGGGGCTCCTGGGCAACGCACAGCGCCACAACGGCCGCCACCAAAAGCAGCAGGAGTGTCAGACGTGCCATCTGTAATAAATAATAATAATAATAAAATATATTCAACTCGTAGTCTCCGAGATATACGGAGAGTTTGCAATAGATTTAAGAGTAATGAGGGGTTCTGAATGGGGAACAGGTCACTATTTGGTGGTCTCCAGAGTGAACCTGGGTCTAATGTGGAAGAGAATTAGAAGTGCCGAGGAAGAGAAGTGCGCGTAGGCAAATGAGAGAGGTAATCATAAAGAGGTTGTTATACAACGAAGTATGGGAACGGTATGGACGCATCCTTGAGGATATACTATCTTCGAAGCAAAGAGAATGGGGCAAATACCTGGTATCGGTAATGAGAGAGTGGATGGTGACTTAGAAAAGGATGATTGTATAATGTGCAGGAAGTCAATGCTGAAAAGAGGTGGAGGGGAAAATGAAAGGCGATGAATGGTGGAAGGAAGTAGTGAAAATTGCGGTGAGTGAAGAGAAAGGGGCAATTATTGATAAGATATATTGATTGCAGATAACTCAGAGGAAGAGCGAAAGGAGGTATTTTATGAGCACAGAGAGAAAAATAATGGATGCTAAATCTTTATGGGGGGGAGCGTGGTGGGCTAGTGGGTAGAGCGCCACTAGCCCACCACGAAGCTAGATCGAAGCTACTGATCGAAGAGTCCCGGGTTCAAATCCGGGAGAAGCTTTAGGACGCCCCCGAAATCCTCGGAGTGCGAGGTGGCTCAGGGAAAGGAACTGACCCCCCTACCCTGAATGTGTGAAATTCGCACGCCTGTGGCTTAGTCCGGGGTGAGCTCTACCCTCAACTATCCAAAACAACCTTCGGGTTGAATCACTGAGTGAGTGAAATCTTTGTGAAAAACAGCAAGGAAGGAATTCTGGCGGATGATACTAGCAAAATGCAGAGTGGCTTTGAAGGCAATAAAAAGTTATTTTGAAAATGGGTAAAAAGGGCAAAGCAAGGTGAGGGCAGAGGAATGAATGCAATAAAGAAGAAAATTGGTTCGCTCGTGTGAGATGAAAAAGATGTCAGAGAATGTTGTAGGGAGTATTTTGAAGAATTATACAATATTGGTGGAGGTAATGTGAATGAACCTTACTAATTAATTTGCGAGAATGCCAGAATGAATAATAAAACAATTGAGAATGAGATCGTATCGACAGTGAGAATATTGAAAAATGAGAAGGCTGTAGGTGTAGATGGGGTATCTAGCGAAATGCTCAAGTGTGGGTTTTACTTATAAGTCGCTAATGAGAATTGTATAATTTATGTTTGAAATCTTCTGTTATTCCAACGGTTTGGAAGAATGCGATAATAGTTCTATTGTACAAAGGGAAGGGTGGAAGGCCGAATGAAAAAATTACAGAGCTATTTGTTTATTGAGTATTCCGGGGAAAATGTTCATTAAAATAATATCGAAAGAGTGAGGAAGATTACTGTTGACAATGTACATTGTGTATAGTAATAAAATGTATTGTGCATTGGTGGATCTAGGAAAGGCATATGGCAGGGAAAATAGAAATGAGTTTTGGAAGGTTTTGAAGGACTATATCGAGTGAATGAGGCGTCATTGTATGCTATAGACAGCGTCGTAGCTAGAGTAATGAGCGTCCCTAGCAAGATTTGAATTTTGCGCCCCTCAAGACTTATTTTCTATGAAGAGAAGCAACACAATAACTTTGAAAGTGTAATTTAAGGTATGCATACATTTAAGCATAAAATTAGTTCTTACTTACTATTATATAGGAAGGTAAACAATACAATACAAGTTCGTTAATTTAGGCATTATAAAATCTCTTTAAAGTTTACTTTTATGGCCTTTTCTGAGGCCAATTTGTCAATAATATGTTATGTATTAATAATTTATGCAATGTCGTACTCAATCGATAGTATAGCGAGATTACTCAAGCGTTCTTGACCAATCCTCGATCATATATATTTTTTAAAGTAAATTTAATTTGCTGAAAGATCTTTCACAGCTGGCAGGCGAAGATGATTAAAAATTCACTACTGAAAGACAACACTGTAAATTCACTAATATATTGGTAATAACGATACTCATTGAGCTTGTAACTAAAAATGATTTAAATAACCTCATTTAAATGGTGGAAATAAAAAATTCGCTGAGCCATGATAGGTCTTCCAATAGAATATAATGAAGCTAGTACACATTCATTCAACAAATAGTTGAAAGTAAAAATTAATACATTTCCACTGGTCAATTTCCTGATAAGTTAAAAATAACCATTGTTCGAGAAGGGCGATAAAGTTCATCCAGATATCTAGTTAGCTCGTTTACTTGATCCCACCCATTTCCAAGTTTCTTGAAAAACTAATAGAAACTATATAATAATAATTCCTCTCTAGAAACTGTATTTCAAGCAAATTACAGTTGGAATTTACGAAAAAAGTCACTTGATACTACAGTGGCCAGCTACATGATCATCATACGAACGAAACGATCCAAAGGTCGAATATAAAGCCAGAGAGAAGAGTCCAAGAGAGCTTTTTCTGAACCGGGAGAATTATCAGTAGGCAGATGGTCGAGTCGAGGTTCCGAATTTCAGGTGATCAGCTTTTCAAGGTGTCGAATACGTGAGTGAAACATGTGTTCATGAGTGAGACATAAACATCATAAACAAAACACTCGCGAATTCCGATCGATTTCTACCGCTAAATTGCACGGAAAATTGTGTTTGGACTCATCGTGTAAAGCGACATTCAGTCTGATTCAGTCGTTCGTACAATATTTTCTTGCGCATTTGACTGTACATGCGTTCGCACGATAGAATGTACAAATAAATATACCGTGTAAAACGGCCTTACAGGTCGGGCTTTAAAGGTTAGACTTGCATGCTCAAAGACATACCCACCAGCGATCTCATGAGCATCTCCCCTCAGTGTGTCTCGGGTTATGCTAAGAACCGCACAAATTTCATCCTAACCCAACCTACGGACGGGGAACCAGCTATAAATCTGGTTCAAATATAGACCCATCTGTTTTGAAACTTTAATCGGTTTTAAGATGGCGGAAATAATAATGACGTCTTTACATGCTTCTTGCTCGAAAGAAGAACGGAATTTCTGCGCAATGAACGATATCCGTGCATGAAAGTCGGTAAGTGCACTAAGAATCACCATAGAATTTTTATTTAGCAACCGAAAAAAATGATTACGGCTATCGTAATGCCGAAGGCGCAATTCGGATGATGAAGGATCCATAGGACAAATAACCATGGCTGCTGCTGCAAATGTTCCTTTACCACCGCTAGCTTGTACCCTACTCTCCAATCCTGATTAAGATGCTCAACGCACATATCAACATTGCATTGCGCAACTTAATTAAGTCATTGAATGCTAATATATGTATGTACACAAGGGAAGCGATCAAGCTGTTAATCACTCAGAAGACGGCTCAAGAGAACCGGAGGGACGAGGTGACCTTCTATCAACCTGGGTGCTATTTAAGTAGAAATGAGTCTGCGTGGCCCATTTTTGGGTTTCCGGTGCATGAAAGAGGACCAAGAGTCTCTCATCTCTCCGTGCACCTGGAAAACGGTCTCCGTGTCCACTACAACGAACACAACATGCAAGATAGGTTGTGAGCTCCTCAAATGACTACGCTGACACTATTCTTCAGGATTTGTGGTAAATAAGTTCAATGTTTATCAAACCCGTTAAATTTCAATGGGTACTTTCCGCTAGTACTAATATATAAAGAAGAAGGTTTGTCTGTCTGTTTGGTTTTTATACAAATCTACAGTTTTTTCTCAGATCGTGCGACAAATTTGCAGACTAATAATTTAAGACAGGAGGAAATTATAGGCTATTTTAAAAATATCTCAGGGCCCCCAAAGGTCCCAAAAAAGGGGCCCTTTGGTGGTGTACACTACGAATTGGGTTTTGTGCAGTAGTTTCATTTTTGCTTTTTAATATTACTTCCGCTCAAGGTAGGAGATTGGGATTTTTATTATCAAATAGCTGAAAGAATGAAGTTCATAATTATTTCAATTAATTATCTTTTTCAAATCGTATTTCTCTGAAAATCGCGTTTTTATCTGCAAAAAAGCACATTTTTCTCTGAAATCAACAATAAAATATTTCCTTCACAGACAGATTTTGGTCTTTAACGCATTTAAAATTCATTTTGCTTAGTTAAGCTGATTGGGAATGCTCAGCATTGGGTTTCATGCAGTGGTTTATTTGTTTGCCTTTTAAAACTAATTTCACTCAAAATAGAGAGTTAAAATTAATTTTAACTTTCTATTTAATTAATATACCCGAAAGAATGAAGTTATTCATTTTTTCAATCGATTCCCCTCTTCTTATGTGAATGAGTCGTGAGGGAAGTGTGATCCCGAGCTTCGCAGGGGTAATTCAGCTATTATCTTATATATAAGGGTTTAAGGAACATGTGCCTGGGCTAAATCTTGACTTGATCTGCTGTACATACATGCCTATAGATCAACACTGATTCCATCATGATGTGTCTTACTTCACAAATTTTCGGGAGTAATTGACCCGTCTTCCGGGCGAACACGAAATAGACTGTCCGTTTCGAAGCCGCGCGCCTTGGTTTGGTGAGGAGGATGGGGGAGAATTATTCTCTTTCGGGACACTTGGGGGCAAGGGAGAGGTCAAACCGAAGAGGAGGCACGACGAAGGGGAGATAAGAATTAGTTCTCCTCTCTCGAGCGTTGTACTCTCGGCGGAAGAAAATGAGAGAATGAGAGTGGAAGGAAATGAAAAGAGATGCGTAGGAGAACGGAGGAGGTGGAAATAATTATCATATAAATATATATATTTATATGATATATATAAATATATATATATATGTATATATATTACATATATACTATAATTATATACAGAGTGCACTGTGGGATGGGAGAGTTAACAGAAGAGAAGGATAATAATTAGAATGTGCATGCAATGTATATACAAGAAAGGTTGCATATTCGGATTTAAAAATTAAAAATAAATGTGGATGTTGCCATGGTAGAGGTGACCATAGATGGAAGGTGAAGTTGTTAGGTCAAAAATGTGAAACAACCAAATATTCTTTCTTAAATAGAGGGAAAAGTATAAAAGAATGGAATTAACTGCCTGGAGAAGCATTTCCCCTTCGCTATCAAATGATCCATGAAAATGTTACATAAGATGCCAAATGGAATTTAATTCGTGTTAATACTTGTGTAGTGACATAATCTTCTAGTCATAATTTTATAGTTGGTCATACTATTGATACTTGATAATTTTGTAATTTCTGTGTGTGCCGTTATATTATCTATTTGTCAACATAAATGCCTTGCCAATTAGCTACTAGCTAAATTGCATTGTAAGAAATAAATAAATAAAATAATGAAATGATTAAAAACATGAAAGTGGAGCTGGGGAAAATATATCGTACTGGGTACGTAAATCATTTTATTCCCAATACATTCCAAATAAAGAAGTTACAAGTGACAAAATTTCACGGTACACAGTAGACTAAAGCAATTTTATCTGAGATTTTAAATTAAGGTATGGCTTCTGATGGTATTTCTCTTTACGGGATTGTATCACAAGCGCCCCACTCTGATTGAAGTATGCATCCTATTTTTTGGGGTATCTTAATACTGCTTGACATACAGAGGGACAAAGAGTTCGGACTTGAGGAAAGGCTTAAATAACTTCTATTTTGAAGAGGTTTAGTTATCAATGAAATAGGAAATATTAAACGAAATTCCGCAATTTTAAATGCATACTTAAATTGTTTTAACTTTTAAATTAACTTAGAGGTTGCAAAAAATACAATGTGATATTTTACCCGTTTCTATTAAAAATTCGCGACATGTTTTTAACCCTATATTGTAGGCAACCAATGCAAAAGAGAAAAGTTCAAATCGGTGGACTTAAGGTGGTTTGAGCGGGATAGTTCCCTAGTCATAATGGAGACAATATTCAAATTTTATTTTTTTATTTCAGCGTCTGTAAGAAGTATGTAATAAATATTGTAATATTTATGGCGCAAAGATATAGTTATATATTACAAAAATACTCTAATTAAATAAATAAAGCTACATAAGTCTCTAACTTGACAAATTTTTTCCCGCCTTACGGCTGAAAACCCTTCAAACCGGCAGGTTTTTTTTGCGATTCTGTAAAAATTACTGTGGTTTTTAATAGATTACTTTTTATAAATAGTTGAGAAAATATGCAATCTGCGCACCGTTAGTTTTTTGACGAAATATAGGCGCAAGAAGTTCCTAATTTTTTTAATATTCTCCCTCTGGAGCGCACGGCCATAATCTATCCCATGTAAAACAGTTTACATTTTCAGGCAAATAGCTCGAAAAGTAGTTCGGCAACGAGTTGATATTTTGATATCATCGGTAAGATGAGAGTTTTTTATCTTTAAAATGAGGCCAAATTCATAAAATTCTAGGTGAAGTGGTTTTTCGCTCAAACCACCTTAGTGAGTTCAGTGAACTTTTCTCCAAAGTGAATTGCAATGCCCATAACCACCACTCGCCACCTTTCCGGTGTCTCTGGCGCGCCCACAATGATTCTGACGCGAGTTGAGTGCTTTCTTGAGAATGTCTCCTCCCACTTGACACCCCCCCCCCCGCTTCCTCCCTCACTGCCTCCTGGATTGTGGCTGTTAACGCATTTGGGGTGCCCTTGAGAGGTCAATCCTACCGGGAGCTTCCCTCGTCTTGGGAAATTGATGGCCGGCGACGGCGGGACACACACACATTGATTGTGAGTGATCCAAGGCGCTCGCACGGGCACTGAAGAGAGCAGGAAGGGTTGTGGAGGGGGTGTGGTGGGGGGGTGAAGGGTGGAGAGAGGGGGAGGGGGAAGAGGTGGGGGTGTGAGGAATAAGAAGTTCACGCGTCCTGACTCTGCTCAGGTAATTTAGCGAGAGCTGAATTATTCGTAGAATAAAGGGCTAATTATTATTTATTACTATGTCAAATATTACTAATAATGTTACTATATTGACTATTATATGATTGGTTGCCATTTAAAAAATGAAAGTATTTCGTTATTAAAAACTTTTTTACGAAAGGAAAAAATACCCCAAAAAACACTTGTTCAGGAGAGTTTTTGAAGTTCTGTCCGACACAGTTAAAAAGTAGCGGCCGCTGATTTCGCAGCATGTAAGCGACAACAAAAGACACGTCATTGAATCAGAACATTGTTTATATTACGTTGTAATTCCGTCAAGTAAAACATTGCCAGATTTCGGGACCCCTTTTCAATCTTACGCAAGATACTAGATTTTTGGAAGGATTAGTGAAGATTAAATTCGGATAAAACTCTGATTAACTTCTAGCTGATTAACTGATTCGTGGCTCTCATTGATTGAGGCAGCTCATAAGGAGTAAAAAGCGCAATAAATTGAAGTTTTTCTTACACATGGGTCTCTGGGCGTTGATGGAAGAAATGCTTGTCGTCTACTGACAAAAACTAGAACGATTGCAGTTCTGTTGTTCACAGTGCTTATAATTTGAAATTTTCTTCTGACGATAATTCAATAAGTAGTACAATGCAATCTCACGAGTCACTATAGTATTGCGTAAGATGATCTCAGACCCCTTCCTGCGTAAGACTACATGTTTAAGGAGACTCCAACCCTCTCCCACTAAAAATATCACACGTCATACTTTAAGGACCTCTAGTGTCTATAATATAATATTTCATGCATAATTCAGTCCTGCCAAAACTCATTAGCTTTTTCGGGAGGTTCCGTTGGGTCATTAATACTCATTAATTAGCTCCACACATTATAATATATCTATGCAGTTAATATACAAACGGTTACCGTCGCATTAGCTACGATAAGTATAGAAACAAGGAGACTTTTAAATGCGCATAAAGAATTGCATATCTATATGAATGCGGAGAGATAACTACGACTCGAAGTGCATTTATTTCAGTTACTGATGCAGATCGCAACAATTTCAGGGTACTATTAGAAGTTTCATCCACTTATGGCGATTTTAAAGTAGAGTCAATATTTGTCATTTCACACACAATTAATCCGAGGTGCATTTTAAAGTAAACACGATACGAAGGAGTAAAACTTGTTACATGGACTGCTTATTAAGGTGAGAGGGCTATTAGATGTAGCCAATCGTATTATAAACTTCTTAGAGTCTACAACTACTCTAATTTTCACCGAATAGGTGCCATCAAATTAACCACAAAGAAGAAAATGGGTTTCTTTGCTTACCAATGGAAGGAAGTGGAATGGCCAACCGAAGATAAACCAATCGCGTTACTAACAAACATCATTTCAACTCTTAACGTCGTGATACATTCACGCAAGCATTAAACATTTAAGTCGATATTGTAGACCTATATGCTTAGATTTTTAGCGTTATGTTATACTTAACTCTAGCGTATGAAAATGTAGCTTGACTTTGTAGCGTCTTTTAAGACCCTCAATCAACTTTGATATTGTAATGAGCTGTGTTCTACTGGCAGAACTAAAGGATTGCGTTTAAAGTTTTCACATTAGTACCAACAAAACGTCTATGAAAGTCATAAAAGCCTACACTTTTACATATTTCCGCTTTTTTCAGTGATAACCCACTGCATCGTACTCGTCTCTCAGAATTTTCATTTCTTGGTGAATATTAATGTGTTCTACTGTGCTTGAGAAAGAGGGAGAGAGAGAGAGAGAGATGGAGAGAGAGAGAGTCACTGCTTCCTATGCGGTTTGCGAGGACAGTATAATTGGCAAATTTCTTGGCAGCTCATTTTTAAGTGACATACTAAGCTGATGTGATACTTTGCTTTTATGAATTATGACTATTTATTACTACTTTTCATCAAAAATTTAACTCAAAATATGCTGAACTTGAGTTAGAGTTTTATAAAGTTCAGTGCAGTATATTTCTATGTTGTCTCTTGCGTTGATGATTATCCGTGGTTGATGCTATTATAAAAAAATAAGACGATATTCCCAAAATTAAGATCGATATCTTAGCGCATTTACTACATTTCCGTTGAAAGCTTTTATTTTGAATATTCTCTGCATTCTTAATTAGTGAACTGGGTTTTAATTAATAGTTTTTAGATCGCTTGTGTCGGTGAAGAGAAAAGTTTTAAATCATAAAAATAATGTTCTCAAATGAAAGGAAAACTAAATTTCATTTCCGATTCTAGAATGCGTAATGGGTAACCTCTTTTCTTCCGACTTTCGCTTTTTAACATTCATCGTGTAGAGGACCATGATACAAAGGATCAATCGTGTCTTAAGGGACCATGGCAAGAGACCATTTTCCAATTATCTCTTAAATATTCCCAATATCAGATATAGGAGTCAATGAAGTTGAACGGAAGCGGAACCAACCGCTTTCACGGCCGTGACGTCATTTCATCCGTCGCTCGTTCCTTTATCCTGTTTGAAGTGACGGCGGGCATTTGTTGCACAATATGTGTACACTTTTATTAGTTATGTAAAAGAATGGTAATGCTTTATAACGGCTGAACTCCTTAAAGATCACTGTCCTGTATCGTGCATTAGAAATTGCCGATGGTGAGTAAGTTCATCTAAGGCTATTCCGTGGCGGCCCATACTTAGGCTTATAATACCTTATTTATTTTTTTCAAAAATCTCAAACCACGGACCCTTGATCGATGGATTAAATTGCGTTTGAGGGCGTTATATGCGGAAGCAAAAAAAAATCTTTTACGTTTTGTTAATTTGTGATTAGGTCTTCATGCTTCGAAGTAACTGCATAGCCCTGTTAAAACCTAAGCACAGTTGATTTCAACAACTATACCGAGAAAAAATTCGAATGGTAATCCCCCATTCTACAATACGCAATCTTCAATCAGAAGATGGGGTGATTTAATGGAGAGAGAACCAATGGAGGTGGTTTTTGAATAATTCACCCATCATGTCAGGAGGAGGCTGTTCTTTTTTCTCCGTACCTCTGCATCACAGACGCCTCGGAAGATTTGGCTCGGAAAGTCAAAAAGATTTTAAAGACCCCGAATATCACGCAACTTTCGTTTAGCTTTGCGTTGCCACGGGGGAGGGTAAAACTCTCTGATATGGGTTGCTGCTGGCCACTATCGTATTCTTGTATTTTAAGAAAATATTACAAAAAACTCTACTAGCAGTCTCTTCTATTTTTTTATATTTTAGTATTTCCGCAAATATTCATAATCTAGACCAATTGTGGCAATTGTGATTTTCTTTAACTTTTGAAAATTTTGACTAAATCGCGTTCAAGCAAAGGTCTGGGATTGAGGGTCCACCGCAAAAAAACCCTTGTATTCTACCGCAGGGTGCATTCGGAGAAACTTCCCTTCAGGGTTTGAACCAGTGTTCAACTGTCGGCAGCTTTTGCCCTCTTCCGATAGAAAAGTTCAAGCCAGCGTAAAAATGGAGCAACTTTACCAGGCTGTAGCTCAATCAGTTGCCTAATATGTGGAATAAAACGTTAAGAGATCTTCAATATCTTGTACAACTTTAAAGGGGGAACTTGCCTCATCTATTTTAGTTGCTTGCTATAGCTGCGGCGTTACTAGGCGAAGTATGCAACAACTTGGATTGGTGTTAAATCAAAGCATACACAATGATGCGTTAGTTCTTTAAATGGATCGTGAGGGGCCGCTGCACGTTTGGGGTCCTCTTGGGTGGGTGGGAACCCAGTGGGGACGTTTTTATTTCCTCGCCCACTCTCTCCACCGCTCTCTGTCCGTTGCAAAACGTCACGATTACTGGGTTTAGAGTTTGGGATTACGTTCGAAGCGAGACGATTCCTTTGCCGTCGACCGCAATTATCGAACATTCAATTATTACGTACGTAAGGTACTTTAGGGCGCTTTTTATTACCTCCCTCCCACACGTAATGTAACGTAATAATTTATGAAACCTCCCCATTTCCCTCCCAAATTTCCGTTAGTTGTCATCGCTTGTTTTTTTAACTTGCTCGTAGACCTTTTTGAGAAACGATGTTTATCACATTTTCAGCCACCAATGGGAAGTCTGAGCGGAACGCGTCAATGTTTTGTTTGAGCTGTTCGGCGATCGGACAAATGCCGACCGTGCCGACATGAAGCAGTCCGGTGCAGACGGGAGAGCGAACACAGATCATCATTTGCTATGATACAAGCGGACAATGGATTTGCTCTCGGAGACGGCTTTATAAAATAAACCGGACACTATCAACAATTATTTGTCATGCTTTTAAAGAACTGAGAGAATTCCAAATTACGATGTTCTTAGGCTACGCTAATTATTACTATAGGACATTATTTGTGCTCACCACGAAAAATATAAAAGATCGCGTCCAGGGGGCAACGGGGTTAAGGAGTGAAACTCCTCTCAGTTTGCAGTGCTACAAACTAAGAATTTTTCGTCCGACGGTAATCCAAAAAGTGATATAAATACAATCTCACCTGTTACTCATGAGAAATAACTACCACAAGATGATCTCGGCCCCCCCCCCCCACACACACACTCTTCTACGCAAGAAAGTTTCAAGAGGAGAGCCCAGCGCCCTCTTCCCCGCACCGCGTCTCACAAAATACACGCGCTCCAATGGCCCCCTTATCACGGTTGCCTTTTCCAATGGCCCAAATTTCCAAACGGATTATCGCATTGTCCCTTGGGACTCGTGGTGCACGGCTGAAGAGGATGGTGGGTGTACGTGCTCGCACCAAGGCAGGCGTGCACAAGGGCGACTCAAGAGACGGAGGGCTGCGCAGGGCTACGAGCGCCCTCACGGACGCTTTGATCAAGGGACACAGGATGAAGAGCTCTCCGCTCGGCTGGCCACGGATCCTTCTCTCACGCTATACACTCGACATCGAGGGTTTTTTTAGCTGGTGTTGTTTAGGCGCAAGCCTGTTAACTGTGAGTGAATTCAAATAAACTGTTTAGTTTAAGGTCAGCATTTGGTGTTGGTGTGCTTATCCTATAATCCGTAAATACAATTTAATTTCGTGGTCTCGAATTGTTCAAAGGAAAACGGAGTTTTAAAGTTACAATTTTTCGCTTCAGTTTGAACAGTGTAGCGAGTGATTTGTGGTCTCTTTAAATAATTATATCCTGAGGATGGAAACCTCAAAATTGAAGAGGTGCACCAAATCCCATTTTTTACGGGCGGATGCAAGGAGAAGTCTGGTCTGGCACCTCAAAATACTGCGATCGTTTATGTTGCCTTTCCCATCGCATCAACTCCTTCCGCTCAAGCTGCTGGTTGCATTACGTGGTTCATCACGAGGACTGAATGCAAAGACTATTTTCAGCCCGAGATTGAAGAGGGCGAGTGAATGCCGCTCGCTGTGGGGAGATGTGATCTGCATCCAAGTGCGTTATACCTACGTAATGAGGGTTCGTGCGCTCGCCGTCTCTTGGGCCGTGGCGACGAAGAGGTGCCGACCGGAAGCACTTCTTCTGCATTTCGAAGAAAATGGAGAACTGAGATGAACACAGGAGTCAGAGAGGAGGCTGCAGTGAGTATAACCTCGCGGACTGGGAATTCTAATCGACTCGAGATATTCATCTATTTGTATGGGTAAACACAATCGATATACTAACAAAAGATTCCGCTCACAACTTCTTCGCTGACGAGAAGATTGTCATCACCCTCTCCTCTGATTCAATGAATTTGAAATGTTGACGACGCAAGAACGATTTTCAGCTTCGGCAAACGTAGTCAATGTGCTGAGACTTGAGATTAAGGATAATGCACGGAGAACACGATGTCCTCTGTGGGAGAAATATTACGAACCTTCACGACAAATCCCATGGATAGGACTCAGGGGGGCACAATATGAAAGAGTGGGGGGGGGTTCACTTTTAATTCGACTCACCGTCTCTGTCTCCCTGGCGATGTGCACGACGGAGTGGTCAGCGAGGATGATCGAACTCCGCAGAAAAAATAGACGCTCGGAAGGCGAGAAGGAGTCGCTGCTCTCGTACCAACTCAAGTCTCCCGTTTGAAGGAGTCGCCGCTCGCTTTTATACGCACGCCGGCGAGAGAAGAGCGTCCATCAGGATCATTCCCCCCTGAACCCCCCCTTACATTCCCCCTCCCCTTTCCACGCACCCAGGGGGCCACGCGGGGTGCTCTGCGGCTACAGCAGGCAGACGATGAGCGCCCGTCCCCCGATATCCCATCCCGTCCGGGTGGAATGTCCTCTCCCACCACCCTACTCCCCCCCCCCCACATCCCCCATCCCCTGCCTTGGTTGTGGGGATTCCCCAGAGACCACCTTCCTCCCCCAAACCTACCCTCCCCCCCAACCTACCTTCCCCCCGTCTACCCTCCCCCCTCTTCCCTAAGCCACAATAATGGGAGATGGGAGGAAAAAGGGTAAAACTGCGTCTCCGAACTCGTCGCGGCGTTGAGGAGCATATGCACGAGGACTACTGAGTGCTGTATCGCAACTGCGTATCCGTGAGGAAGCTTGACACTATTCGCAGAAGTGTTGCCATCTACGGAGTTCGATACAAATAAGTAAAATTATGTACGCATTGGTGAGATGAAACTCTACTTGAGACGAGGTGACATTGTTTTGAGCTGTGGATTGATTCGATACATTTCCTCGTTTTTTGTTGTTTTTTTTAGTTCAGTTATTCTTTACTAGCAGTTGTATTTAAGTGTACCCTTTTAAGGGTAGAGCAATCAGTCATCAAAATTCATAGGTGCGTAGCTGTACATCTGTTTACCTTTACATAACTCCGTCTTCGATCAAAGCATTTTCAACCAGTCCGACATAACGTGTACAGTTTCAATGCATCGCGTGCGGAGAAGTCAGACTCCTTCGCTGGTTTGTGAGCGAAGGAAAATGTTTTAAATGGAAAACATTTGAAAGGGAGTCAGAGGTGAGGGAATGAGGATGAATGGGTTGAGCACATTTGAAAGCTTTTCATCGGTCGTGGCTGCTGGACACAACAGAGGGTAATTACAGCAAGTCTCACTTGGGGAGAGAGAGAGAGGGAGGGTGTTGAGCCGGCTTCAGAGTTCGTGGGTAGCGGAAGAATCGCATTCTTTGGCTGTGGTGAGCGATGGAGATCTTTCTGTACCCGCTCTCTTATCACTGCGAGCCTCTCGTCGGAGAATAATATTTCCATCCTTCGGTCTCTTGAAGACGTGCAATACTGTTCATCTCCAGTGTGAGTTTTGTACAAGAACTTGCTTTGAGTCTATGGTGATAATCATTTTTACCTTGCCATTATAGCTGTCTCCCAAGTATGTGGTCGGGTGGTCATTCGCTACACTACCATCCATTTTTACATCGAGTATTATTAGGATTAAAACGACGAAAGTAAAATAATCATCTTGAGATCAAGAAAAAAGTGGCAAATATATTTTTACAATTATCGTCGATATTATTATCCCGATTAAACTTTCATTGGTTCGGGTAATCTTAACGGGATATTTCTTCTATAAATGAAAAGTTAGCAATTCAGTGCATATTCAGAGGTTCGAAGATATCGTCGGGACAATTCACCTCTGAATTATAATCGTTTCGCTACGCTGACAGTGAATAGATTGTCGAGGACGCAGGCGTCGTATTGAGGGGCAAGGCATGCCTCAGATACACTTGTTCCCTCCCTGAGTTCCCTCCCGTCACAAGTCTGTAAACGGTGAGAGAAACATCCGCCCCAACCGGAAGGAGAAAAAAGTCGCCTTGAGGTAGATATGAAAAAATATGAAGCCATGGCGAATTATTTGACTTGATTCAAAAGCCTAATTACGAGAAAAAATTAAATATTGTGCCTTTTCAGGCTAGCGGGAGTATTGTGATTCTTTTGCGTTGTTTGCAAACGTTCTCAGAACGAATTTCTGCGAAACTGAGAAAACGCCAAGCATACCACGCAAAATATCTTAAATCTCCCATTCCTGACCACAGGAACAATAATAAGTGTACATTTGAAAACGCATTGCGTCTTTTGTAGACAAGTTGGCGGTGATTTTCATTAAAATTCAAAGGATAGCACATCACACTTATCAGCATCACTCCACAGGGAAAACTGTTTTAAGAATTGCTATAAAATACCAAGGTGCAGTTCTCCACTCCCGGGGAAATGTTTCACAGGATTATCTGACCACGCAATCAGAATCTAAGCTCAATTCGTTCAGGTCGATACGATGAAGATTAGAATTTATCGTAAAAACTTAATGTGCAGCGTTAGACCTGAAATTGGAGTAAAAGTCAACTTGTTGTATGGAAAATTTAACGTTGTAACTAACAGCTACATGCATGCCTTCTCCTCGCCTGTGGAGCAAGTAAATGGATAACTTTTTACCATTTTATCGGCTTTTTAAATACCTTACTAGAAGCGATTACATACACGTGTCAATCAAAATATAGGAAAAAAATAGTAGGACAGATCAAATTTGGAATTATGTTGGGACCGATGTGCATTTAATACCTGACAACGTGATTTACAGTTGAAAATTGATTTGCGCACTCGTATTAGTGTGTAACCATTTCGTTAAAGTAATACCGTAATGATACGTTTATGGTGTCTAATTGAAAACTCATAAGCTTAAAAACTTCTCATATCAAGTTTATAATAACAAAACAATGATTGGAATTAGTGCGTGTAATTTTGATGTACTTCGCTGGACTCAACTATCAATATGCATATCATGGCTGACTGATGATTACGTCTAACTCCTGTTTAATGAAATTAGCGCAGCAGTTATTCATGCCTTTTGAACTAAACAATAAACATCGTTTAGTGTTACTGCGAGAGTGAAATCCTAAGTAGCTGCCATTTGTAAAAGAACGTTGGCAGCGATAGAGACTCAGCTGATAGCATTTACTTTGTGTTTCTACTCGAAGAATACATATCGATAAAGTTGAGATTTCATGGATGTAATAGATAAAATCTTCATTTAAAATAATCAGTACGAATTGAAGGCATATGTGTATTTGCTCTTAGTGTTTTTACAATTCTAAGCTGAATATACTATTTACGATGACGTGGATTTTCACCAAAAAAATACAGATTTATTTGATGTCCGGATAGGATGAAATCATAGTGAAGAGTATTTTGGAGCCATGGGTCGGAACGGAAAGCCCCTGTCGTAATGTGCACTTCTCCTCTTGGGAGAGAGCTTTCGACTAGTCAGGGGTCGCCTCTGATTCTTCCCTCTGGGGCGCCGGAAAGCGCTTCTCCGAATTGAAGTCTCGGGTCGAGCATCTCATTACTCTCCTGGCGCTTCGTGTTTCTCCTTTCTCCCCGAGGAGCCTACGAGTCTACGGATGGAAGAAAAGGCTCGCGCAGGAGATTCACGAGTCTCCTTTATCCCTTTATCGTGGAAATAGCGAGTTACATACATCTACATCTACGAAGTACCGAGCAAGCCACCACCAGGGAGTGTGGCACGGGGTGATTCCACACGCAGGCACGTCCCAGTTCAAATCAGGACCTCTCACGTTCCCCCGGCCACTACTACATCAACAAAATACCCTTTCTAGTCCTCACCTCGCACTAGGTGAGGACTAGAAAGCAGAAACAGGAGAACAATGCGAGGCCAACCCTTGAAACCAAGAGAGGGCTACGTTGACAAACATGCAGTGGGTACATGGCTGAACAAACTACTAACGATTAGTATTATTAATATTTTCAATTGAAGGATACTAGAAGATCGGCGTACATACTTGGCCTAACGCGGCGCCGGCTTGCCCTCCCCTTGCCCACGCACTAACCTCACGCACTCCGGCACGCAACCACTCCGGTTTCTTCCGCGGGTGACCCTGGGAACTTCGACCCTTGAAGGTTAACTTTCAAGGTCTTTCCTGCAATTTCCTTCGAATACTTGCGCTAACAGGTCTCGAGATCCCTCCGGTGACTCCCAAGGAAGCGACTCTCGAATCACTCAACTGCTTAATTCCAATCGCTCTACTGCGCTCCTCTCTTTGCAAGACAGCAATGCAGTTGCTCTCCCTTCTTCAGACACAGCGTGTGTGTGTGTAAAAGTGGAGGAGAAAAAAATTCCCGTTCGGGATCACGAGCGATGTCCGCCAGAGAACAGTTATGGGCGTTTTGCTTCACTGAAAAGACTGTCTATCTCAACTACAGTTCAACTATTTGAACTATGTATTCAACTGAACTCTTCGCCGTTGCCTTGGTTGCCTACTATCTAGGTTTGAAAAAGGTCGCGAATTTTTAATAGGAACGGGTAAGATTACACCTTGCATTTTTCACCACTTTTAATTTTTTTATATTATTAATTGTTACATCTTTATTATTATTATTAATTTACAATTTACAGAAACTTTTCTAAATGATTTTAAAACAGAGATGAAATGCGATGAAATAAAATACAATATAAGTTTAACTTTATAATTTAAAATTAGGTATAGTTAAAAAATTAAAGACTTTAAAGTTATGGATTTTCGTTTAATTATTTCTTTTGGGTTTCTTTAGATCCCAGCCCAAGCGTGAACTACATGGTGATCTTAAATCTTAGATTACATGGTGATATTTTAATAATAACTAAACCTCTTCAAATTAGATGTTATTCTAGCCTTTCCTTAAGTCGAACTCTTTATGCGAACTGGACTCAGAATGTCATACAGAAATAACTCTCGCTTCCAAAAAGGGGATGCATATCAGCAATCAGCGTAAGGGCGCGGGATGATGCAATCAGGGTTTAGGACATTAGCCCACAAAGGGAAACACCATCAGAAGTGCTTCTCTATTTTCAAATCTTAGTTGGAATTGCTTAATTTTTCTGATTACCATGCGTTTCGAATTTTTATACCGAAGCGTAACGGGGTAGTGATTTTATTTTATCGCCGAAAACGCCCATCTTGAACACGGCATCAATCATGGTTCTCCGTCGAAGTGAGTTAGCGTGCGGTACGACCCCTTAACGAGTTCTCTACTGTACGATATCTAAAGAGCTATTACTTTTCTATCAACTTAGCCTACGATATCATTCTACGAAACCGCACGCTACCTAAGGATTTAACGAAATAAAAGCAGTTACGGTTTAATCGATATATGTACGGAGCAAACGTTTGTTGTCATATCGAAATTTTCAGTCTCGCTTTATCTCCGTATCGTGGATATTAAAGAACGATATATTTCTCCGTTTTCGTACTGGTTGATTTTAGGCATGTTAATGATTTTATTCAGCTAACGCTATTATATTCTATTACTATTCAATCTGTTATATAAATGAAAAGGAAAAATTTGTCTTATTCCACCAATTTATTTTACGGTACGACTAGTTTAGACGCAGCGGCGTCATCCTCAGGTACCTGAACCCATCAGCTAGGTATGTACCTGAAGATGACGCCGCTGCGTCGAAATTATAAGTAGTACGGTGAAATAAAATTGGTGAAATAAGACAAAGTTTTTCTTTTCATGTATAAAATAAACTTCCACAAGGTTGAGCCTGAGACGATTGAGATTCAAGCTGTTATTCATGTTTTGTTGAAGCAGCCAAACTTTTAGTGTGAAGAGTAAATATGCTGAAGCCGTTGGCAAAGATGCTTCCGTGAAGATTTTTCCGCGCTCAGGAATACTCGTCAATATTGATAGTTTCAGTGGACACATAGATTTAAAAAATATATATTAGAACCTTTCTCATAATTTCTCTTGCTTATTGGAATCAATTATTTCCACTAGGAAAAAGTTTTAGGCGATGTGAAGATGTCACTATACAATCGACCGGAGTTTTTCAGTTTGAGATGCCTGCTGTCGTAAATCAATGACCCTTCGAAAAATCGCTCAGTTAGTAGAAGCTTGAAAGTTATTGCTTATGAAAAATGAACTCAATTGAGTTAAAAGCACTAGAGCTATGGCTGTTGAAGTTTCAAGATCTCAAAGGCAAGGGAAAATTTTTTTTTCTGAATTTCCTAATTCTATTAAACTTTGCTTTATTACATTACAAACACCCAATAATTGGACAAACGCTCTAGCGTTTAAAGTCTTCTTATTTTATACACCGATTTCTATTCTACAGTCAATTGTCGCGCTGGTCTCACCGTGAAACAAGTATTCTTAATCGATGACAATAAGGTATACTGCACAAAGCCAACCAAATTACGAACCAATTATTCAAGGGCCAGGGCCCACCATTTTGCTTGCTTTGGAGTGGGTGAGCTTAAGATAAAGGCGATTGGTAGCCCTGGAGAGTAGGAAGAAGTGGAATGGGTTATGTCGATGGGGTGAAAGCTTTCAATTGGAGAATTTGTAACTGGCATCTGATTTCGGCCACGGAATACAGGGTCATGACCTTTGTGCCATAGAGTAACCGTGGAGCTGGAATTCCCCTTACGCAGGCTGCTATATAAAATCGATAGCTTACCTGGCGAGGGCAAGGTCAAGGTCAAAGTGGGCCCAACTTCTGTGATCGATCGTGCGGAAACAGGTGTTTCCATCATGGTTAGCCACTGTTCTTCTAAGTCAAAGATACAAAATTTTGCAAAATTACAGACAAAAAGACAAAAAAAGTTGTCCTCATTCCATAAGGCAGATTAATAAGGTTTAGAACGTGAGTCATATAGTTATATAGAAAATTTAAATATGTAAGCAAAAGCTGTTGTACTGACAATACGTGAATTAGATATCTTCAAATCACACGTCTACCCACCAACAGCGTAGATTATACCTCGCTCGGACTTCTCCGGCTATAGAATCTATAGAATCTCCGGCAAGCCAAAATGAACAACGCGCTTCGAGATCACTCAGATGACGACCGTAAGAAAATATGCTGGTTGAGCATATTTTATTACATGATCATAAAAATAATTCTAACCAATAGTGAAGGCCTTTCTGAAAGTTAAAGCTGAATTCAGAAGTAAAATATTGGGCGAATGTTTACGTGATAATCATATTGGTCACATGTAAGAGATGCTTAAAGTAGTAACTCGACGACTCGACTCTTTGAAAAACAATCGATAGGGAAGAGTAAGCAACAGCTTAGAAAAAGTCAGATCCTGTGAACTTCTTATTTCAAATAGTTTTCGCTACTTTCTTTAAGAATACATTTGCCACCTTATCTATTCTATATTGACAAAAAATGCCGGAAATGGCATTTCTAACTGTGGTTCAAAATGCTATCTGAAATTCAGTAGCCTCAAGAAATCTCTCTTCCCGTGCAAGTTCCTATGCGACCTCTTAATGTACCAGCATCTGACGTTGAGCACCTAACAAAGGACCTTAACTGAAGATTATAATTGAAAAATATTTATAAGAATCCCGTGTTACCAACGCGTGAACGGTACTGTTGTACTAAAGATTCGAGATAAGGAAGCGCCCAGTGACAACATGCCTATTTCTATCGCTTCTATCTTGTCCAAGACCTTGGAACATGTAACGTTACCGTCGATATCTCCTCAAAGGCAGTTTAGTGCAGTATACCAATTTTATATTTTTTTAAATTTCTCAATATTTCAGGCCGCAAAAGTTACCCTCTGAAGTGTTAGTTAACCATCCTAAATTTCACAATAAAAGAAAACAAAAAAATGTCCTACCTTGTGAAAATGCGATTGAATGTTGAAATGTGCCGTAAATATGGTGAATACCTATCCGTGAAACTCTGAATAAAACTTTTAATATTAATATCAAATTATTTCTATGGTTATCAGTATGTTGCTTTCTTTATTTCATCCATATATGAATTCACTAATTTGTTGCAAGATAAAGGACCAACCTTCCTCCACGATACCTCGGAATGCTTGACAAATCGTCACAAGGGCAATCTACCACCAATGGGTGAAGAACGCCCAGGGAGGGAGGGGATAGAGGCCATCTTTTACCTCCGGGAGGTGGCGCGGGAGGGGAGGGGGGGGGGTGGCAGGAGAGGGGCATAAGGGGAAGGTGGGGCGAGTCAGAGAGCGCGGTTGGACACAGGCAGCGGGCGCGCGCGCGTTGAAGTCTCCCGCGGACGACGACGGGCATTGATGTCTCCGGGAATATGCGCCACCCACCCACCACTATAACACGCTAATTTCGCACGAGACAAGAATTCACGATGGAGCAGCAATTGGAAATTAGAACTGCTGTCTGTACTAACACTTAATAATCTAGGTACTTTTCAATGCGAAAAACGTAACAGTAATACAGCCAAGGCTGAAAAAAATTGCCAAAAATCACATCTCAGGCTAAGAAAGAAGCCGCGGGGGTGGCCAGCGCTTATTCCTCACTCAAAAAAGAGGATGGATACAGCGTCCAATTTTTATTGGATAAGAAATTTCTCCATCCTTGACATCTGGTTCCTCATCTACCTCTGATTCATCCTCTACCTCTTCATCATCATCATCTTCAGCATGCATCCAGTCTGAGTCAGATTCTGGAGAGTCTTCAAACTTAGGTTTGTGTTTCTCACGTGCCATCAGCCACATGTCCTATTTCATGGCACATTATAAGGGACATCATACCCGTTTTATGTGGCAGTATCAAAGCTCAAATTGATACGACAGCTAAGGAGTTTGGACGTACCATCCACTTTAAATGGATACGCGCTTCGTCGTCGCCACGTCTATGCATTGGTCAGCACGGCGCTTGGGACTGGATGGTACACCCAACGCGTTGTATTGTGCTTCAGCTAGTCGTCCTCCCCACGTACTCTGTTGATAAATTCAGAAGGCGTATGTGTTCGACCTCTATTAGTATTTAGTTTTATTACTATTGACTAAGAAATAACTCGGAAACCCGACGTAACATGAAAATAAATATTATTGTTTTCAACCTAACACAGCTTAAGCAGACATCTACCGAAAAAAAAGTTTTGCTTTTGATCATTGTTGTGATTGTTTTGAGTTCAATAAAATGGCAATTTCTCAACAGACCTGCGGAATGGTTATGCTTCTAAGTTTGCGTTGCTTGTGATGCGACTCCATCCAGAGTGAGCTGAGTATATCCGTTTATCAACACTTTGTCTGGCAGACGTTTTTGGTATTATTTGCTTAGCCAAGCCTTGTTGAAATTCTCTTCCGCAACCTTCTTGTTACTTTTTTTATTTTTACTTTCTCCTTGAATCATGTCACGAATATACTTTTGTTTTGATACACTTGTTGAAAGGTGGCGTTCTCGGTATAGACATTTTATTATTGCAATTTTTGCCTGTAAATAATGAACTGTTTTCGTTGTTCACATCGATAGGAAAAAATGCAAGAAAATCGACTTTCTTATTAAAGCGGAATTCTCGTGCAACGATCGGCATCCATTTCGTTGGAAGAAATTGTATGAAGTACAAGAAAATTAATTGCTTGCTTTTTCCAATTTTCTCGGACGTGGTATCCAAGATAGATTGACAGTGATTCCCTAGTGGTTGGATGTGGCATCGAACTCCAAAATATCCTTTAAAGATGCCTGCCACGGCCAACTAATTGAATGGAGCCCCAGAATCCATTTAAATTAGATCCCAAATCCAATTCTTAAGTTGCCTTGCCACATTCCTTTTTTGAGTGTTTACAAGTGGGAATGCATTATGGTGACATATTATACTTATAATCGATAGCTACATATTTATAATGTAACAGCATTTAAAGTCACGTGGCTTAATCCTGCTTTATGAGGTCCTTATTTTTTACGGATTCCTCATAACTGTAGATCAGACGAAAGTGATCATTTTCCAAACAGCAGACATTACACGGACTCCAATTTTTTCACTGTTACAAACACCAGCATTCATGGCGTGAGATAGTATCAAAAGGAGGATACAGGACATGGGAGAAGTTAACTAATTACACAAAACAAATTATCACATGTGATTCGTCCATTTTGTGACCCGAAAACGAATTCTTTATTTTCATAAAACAAAAGGCATACGAGTTCCAATCCATCATCAGTATGAATACATAAAAAATATGTGGGAACGCTTATTCACTTAACAGATAGAAGGAATTGGGAAACCGAATCCCCATTCAGATTATTAAGTAGTATTAGTACTAATATTTCCACTCCATCTCCTGCATAAGAGAGTATTTGGTTTTGGGTGCGGCGATGAGTGAGGGAATAGGTGGGGTTTTGAAATCCCATCAAAAGTGAGGCCTTGGTGCTTGGAAAGAGGAATAGTCCTAGGCCCTAGGCGATAATCGGCCGTTTGGTGTTCGAACGAGCATAAAACGCATCCGCACCGAGGCCTTCAGATAATAAAGGGATGCAGCTGCGAAAATGGCTTGGAAACTTGATGATGAGATTACGTGATATATTGTTTTCTTCTGAAATTCACGGATGAAGGACGTCCTCATTTCTTCACAAAGAAAGCATCATCGTGGAGCATTATAAAAACTAAATAAATTTACAGAAACGACGATAAAACATGTTTCTTTCTTTCAGTAAAAATCTAGTCGTCCCAATCTCTTGCAAATATCGTCAATATTTTCCCTAGCAAAGGATTTACACTTGTTCTGGAATGTTTTCTAGAATGGCCAAGTAACCATTCAGCTAGCAGCTACCACGGAATACTCGAATAAAGACAACATAGAAGTCATTACCTACAATGCATATCAATACATAATATAATGATAGCAAAATCCAGCAATTTAAAACAGGTGATTTCGAAGCTGGCCACGGCAGCCACTTCGGTAGTGCACCGGCACGGGGTGGCAACCAAAAGGACAAGGGTTCGCATCCCACCTCGGGAATGTGCCTATCTCAGAGACATAGGATAGAGTGTGGTATGAGGAGTGGGAGGACAACCGCTCTTTGCGTTCCTTAAAGGGTTGTTGGGAAATCCAAGCTCCGTTGCGCAAGTGGTCAGGGGAGGCGAGGAGAATGATGGATGATTGACCCGGATGAAGGTTTTATCTAGCTAGCGCTTGCTCAGAAGATGTCTCAGAGTGCCATTTATATTCACGGAAACACAATTTAAAGTGAATCACAACTATTGTGCGTTGCAAATGCTCACTTCCTGAGAAACATGTGGTGCATGCTGAAAAGATATCTCATTACGCAACCAGAAAAGTCAACCCCAAGGGTGTTCTATGAGCTAAATTATTTCTGTCTTAAAGATATTATGTGGCATTGTTTTTCAAATCTCCATCATCAAGTCGGCATTTAAATCCGCCAATATCACGCTCTTTATGCATTTTCTGTCTTTAAAACTTAAAGTGTTCTCACTTCTCATACTATACCACGTTCTCTAGCCTCAATCCTAAGATCCTGAGATAAGCACACTCCCGAGGTGGGATACGAAACCGTGTCCTTTTGGTTGCCACTAGTAAAGGGAGAAAGAGGGGAGTTGGGTAAGTCATCTTGAAAATATTTACTTTTGCCTGTTGAGAGTGGTGGTGTCGACATTCGCGTCCGTATGCTGAAATCTGTCTACATGGTCATCTGGGAGCTAATGTGGGACACTACTACTACTTCTGGGTATTACAGCTTCTAATTCTGAACACTACTACTGCCTCTGGATACCGTTACTACCATCGAAAGACTTTTGTTTGAATACGCCAAAAGTGAGAAAAGTCATTGGTTAGAGCAAAATATTTAAGTGCACATGTAGAAGTATTCATAGTAGTAATAATAGCAAAAAAAGAACCGCACTCGTTTCACTACAGCTACTCGAGATACTTTTACATAGACACTTGAATATTTTGCTCTAACCAATGGCGTTTCTCACTTTTCGTGATAAGGACTATGGGTGGATATCACCCAGGGTCGCTTCCCTCCTTCTCATTGCTCGCCCCTTGAAGTTGCTGGATGCACTGGGCCACTAATTCTGATGGCTCTTGTAATGCATTGTGTTAAAATGAACTTATCTTATGGGCTGTCTAATAAATAATTAATCCACCCAATCCCTACCTGACAGCTCACCCCAAATCACCTGTCACCCCAGACCCGAAACTAGTCGATCACCCGAGACGCCAGGAGGTGGTCATTCTTTGATCTCGTGTTCTCATCCCACCCGCCCCATGCCGACGTTATATGTTACGTTGGCGACGAGTTTTTTTATATCGCGTGAAAATTTACAGCGTACTGACGGCTGTATGAGATTATTATTGACCAATACAGTAAGACGCATTGTATCTCACACTATTAAACGGTCACTTTTTCGGGGAATTCTTATCACTAGTGAATAATAGTGGACATGGCACTAATCGTCGATATTGGTAGCTTCGATAGTTCAGACGGAGCGTGAGCTACGTGCAGTTCTGTTTTAAAAAATCGTACCACTTCGGTGCCGAAACATTTATAAGTCCCGAGTTGACGACGATGTGACAAGAGGACCGAACCTCGCCCCCCGCGCGGGAAAGCAATAAAATCTTCCTCCCCGTTGTTGGTCGAGTAGAAAGACCCACGGAAGGAAAATTTTGACCTGCGAAAGGGATTATTTCCGAGGGGGGAGGTAGGTTTTCTTTTCTTGTGATATGTGAGTAAGAAGGAAAGGGAGATCTGCGAAGTTCAGACGTGCCAAGATCCCTCGCACAACACAGATGCAAGCAGTCACGGAAAACAAAAGCCTATCGTAGGTCTCAATCCCTGGGTTCCTTTCTTTTTTATGAGTATTTTAATTTGTACGCGTATTCATCAACGTAAAATGTTATCAAATTTTTGACGCATTTTCGTTATCTGGGATTCCTTGTGATATCACAATCCATATTATACTTGAAATGTGCGATATGTTCAAAGCCATTTGGTTCGTTTCGGACTTGGGCACAATGTTTTTAATTTTCTAATCACGCACCTAGCTACCGTTGAGCGATTCGAATGATTTGTCGACTGTGATGACATAAGTGGCGAAAAAATGTGAGTACCCTTTTGACTGCAATGGGTGTTAGAAACTTGATAAAAGAGCTGCAAATTGCAGTTAATATTCCTATTGTTGTGAACATGTAAGTATGAATGAAGTAACTATGAAACTGAAAATTGATTTATTTTGTGAATATCCTTGTTTTCATCGACAAATTAGGTTGTTACCAGGGCGGTTAAAAGTTAAAGAAAAGTGTACACCCGCACGTATCATAAACCTAGGCCTACACTTTTCGCTCCAAGAGACAAGGTCGAAAAAGAAAAAAAAAGATTGGTAAATGAAGGAATTCTCTCTTCTGTACCTACTATTTGTTAGTATTACATGTTATCATGTTAATATTACACTTGACAATACACTTTTGAAGACTGTAGATAGTTTTACATATCTGGGAGTTAGCTTAACTTCTGATGGGAAATTAGAGCCCGAAATTTCAAATAGGCTCAATAAGGGCGGAAGATTTTTCCAGGCCATCAAACATTTGTTGTAGAATAATTACGTGCCACAGAAAGTGAAAATGAATGTTTAATAGTAATTATTTACCGATAGTTCTTTGTGGGTCAGAAACTTGGAAAATGTCTTAAAGACAATGGAGTAGAATAACGGCAGGAGAAATGAAATTCCTGAGAAGTATTTTGGGGAAAACAAGATTTGATAGAATCAGAAGTTCAGATATAAGATCACAGCTGAATATTAAAGATGTAATACAGCGAATTTGTGGCAACAGAATACGATGGTTTGGTCATATAATGATAATGGAAAATTTAAGGATACCTAAAATGATGTTGGAAAAAAGAAAAGAAGGTAAAAGACCACGGGAAAGACCCAGGAGAAGATTGATAGATGAAGTTAAGACCGATATTGAAAAGAGAGGATGTTCCTATGAGGATGTTGTGAGTCAGAAAGTGTGGAATGACAGACCCAGATGGAGGCACTTAGTCAATACCTAGACCCACGAAAGTGCAACATGACACCGATATGACGATGATGTACTCCCTACAGTTACACCGATACCCAGTGGGGCACACCGATTGTTCCATTGTTACAAATAAATGGCCAAATTCGTATTTGTAGTGATTAGAACGTACCTCTTAACCCTTTTCCAGATGTAGAGAAACATCCTATGAGAAAATATAAATAAATGGTCTGGAGTTTGTAGACCGGATCTGCCTTCGAGCAGATGCAAATTTTCTGGCGGCAGAAAACAATTTGGCTTGGTGCAGAAATATTCTTTGCTTTATATGTTTTTACGATAAATATCATCCGAAAGTAAGCAATTCCACGCCATGAATGAAAAGATAAATTCCTTCAATTGAAATAAATTTGAGGTGGGAAAAGGAATAGTGTTGTCATTAAGTGATATTTTTTGTGCTGGAATCTTATATCTTCCTCTCCCCCACGATACAAGTTTCCCTTCAATATAATATGTTGCTCCGTAGAAAGGTCATAGCAACTATTTTTTACACAACCTCGGAAACAGTTACGATCTCTTTTCTACTTATATCATGTTCACTATTGAACGAAAAATTGAGTCACAAAAGTCATTGTTCGAACGCAGTTCCTGGGAAATTTGAAGTGCATGCATCTCTGTATATTAAAAAGTAATAATCCTTTCAATGTTTACCGCCTTGAGAAAGAGCCACGACCAATCGACGCCCATCCTATTCACGGAAGTATCCTTGTATTTTCAAAATCTAAAAATATTAGGCCTGTCGGCATGTGAAACCTCTTTTCGGCCGAACAAGAATCCCGAAATTAGCATCGAAAGTCTCCCAAGGGGGTTGATTAAAAATCCAGAAAATAGGCTGAAAATTAAAAAATATTGTTGTTACTGCCATAATTGTATGGGCTTTGGCAATGCACATTGACTCCGTAAAATATTAGAAAGAAAAAAATTGACCGAATTGGGATTCGAACGCGCGCCACAAAACGAGGATTATAGGTCCAACGCCTCTAACTTCTCGGCCTCATTGCATTTGCACTTCTCGGTTCGCAATGCATAGGATTTATGCGGAGGGAAATTCATTAGTTGCGTTTTTCTCTCGAACTCGGGCCCAAATGGAAGAAAGCCGTGACACTTTTCCCGCATTCTCTCTATAGTTTCAGAAAATAATTGCGTCATTTGGATCCCGAACATCAGTCACGCGATATCTCCTTGTAAGTTGAAAAATAAGTTGCAGATGAAATTTAGAGGAAAGGTGTAGCCGCAACAAAAGCGATCGGCGTTGGATATTTGGCGATAGAATGTGTATTGAATAATCATGAGTAACAATAATATATGCAGTTCGCAGGACAAGAAAACCAGCATAGAGTGCCTTACGAAGTCGCGTGTAACAATATTAAACCTCCAAATGGTGGTTTCCCTTTCCCTAGCACACGATGCGTACACATGTCGTGAATTAAATTAACAATAACATAAGGAACTATATACTTATACAGTTACGTCTTTCAAAACTTAGTTAATTTTTTCTAACTTTTACTACACTGGTAGAAAATTCCAGAGAAATTCTGCATGAGAATTTCCCTCTTAACTACTCGTCCAAAATGATACGCATTCCGCCAAGTTATAGTTATAATTTGTGTGTGTGTGTATATGTATATATATATATATATATATATATATATATATATATATATATATATATATATATATATATATATATATAATAATTTGAACAGAAGGTGAAAGAAAGAGATAAGAAACATGTAACTAAAATTGGACGAAGACACTGGTGATATGGAAGATGGTAAAGCCGAGAAATCAGAGGGTAAAAACGTGCCGTGGCCGGTACGTGTCCCGGCCACGGCACATTTTTACCCTCTGATTTCTCGGCTTTACCATCTTCCATATCACCAGTGTCTTCGTCCAATTTTAGTTACATGTTTCTTATCTCTTTCTTTCACCTTCTGTTCAAATTATTATATATTTATTCGCCTAAAGGCGGTGTGTGAGTGAGTGAACGAAATATATATATATATATATATATATATATATATATATATAATAACTCGATAGTTATAATGTAGCAACCAATCGAATATAGTTGGATCATGCCTCGATTATACCTGTTACAATTATAACGTACAGAATTATTCCCTATTTTATATCGGTAAATGGGGGCTTCTCACGATTTTTCCTTTTTATTTTATCGTGCCGGGGACCATGACAAATGATCATTTGCAAATCATCTCTTAAAGATTCAAAAAATTGCCAGAGATATAGGAGAGTCAAGTTGAATGGACGGGCAACCTTCCTATAACGGCCGTGACGTCTTTTCATCCATCGTTTCTTCCCTCTTCTTCCCGATCCATTCTAAAAGATGCCTTAAAAAGCCTTTTGTGAAGATGCCCACTTCTGCCGGAAATACAAAAGTATAAATATTTTGAAAATCCTTTGAAAAAATATCCGTCTTCATCGGGAATTGAACCAGTGGCCTTTGATCGATGGATGAAATGACGTCAGAGGGCGTTTTTTGGAAACAGAAAAAAATGCAACTCTCTACGATTAGTTATTTGGGAATATTGTTTCGATGCAACTCCGTAAATATCTATGTAAACCTTTTCAAATTTGATTTCAATGGTAATATCGTAAAAGCATCAAAATGATAATCCCCCATTCGGAAGAATTCATATATTTCCACTTTACCATCCATAACACGCTATAAACACGGTGTCACCTGTCTGATGCAAAAAGGGATTTCGTCACAACACGACGATCCAATGGCTGGGCGTGAAGATATCACGTGGCAAAAACAATGCTCAATAAATCGTGACTATCATACAAACTAGGCTGGTAACTTAGGTACTACATTATTACGGAAACACAATTGTTCCGTTCATGCGTATACTCTGTTGTTGGTTCGAATTAAGAGTTGACGAGAAAAGTATCTACATATATGAAATTTTATGCGTACAGAAGAATTTTAATGGATCGATGAAAAAATTCAAATTTGCAAATTTTGTTTATTTTGTTCGACGGACATTCGTTGTTTGGTGCTCTTCACCCGCGGCGTTGCCCCCAGCAACGACTTTCCCACCCCCCTCGAAACTCACCCTTTACGATTAACCCCCCCTCCCACCCTCCCTCACTCACTCTTAACCTGGAACGAAAGGAGAAGTTCAAGGCCGCGCACTGCCCTCCCTCCTTCCCCCTCCCCTGCATTCCCTCACCCCCTCCCTTTCTTCTGCCTCCCTCCCCAGAGAGGGGGGGTGGGAAGGGAGGGGGATAGAGCGGGTTGTTGACCACTTGGAGCGTGGATTCCAGAAGAATCTCCCTCTATTCACAAAGACTGTAGTTCACTCAGCTTTGCACGAATTGCATCCTCCTTGGGATTCCACCAATCCGTATTATTAGGATCGAAGAGAATGATGATCTCCATCTTACTACTTAAACAGCCTCCCGTACATGCGGTTTGCGCGAAGACAGACATCACGCGGCGGAAATAGTACCTAGACTATATCTAGAGTGCAACTTCCTACTCGCTTTTTACTTAATTCAAACTAAAATCAAATTGCCTGGAAAATAATCACACGCTGCAAATCGACACCCGCTCGCAATGAGAGTCGCCCCTTTGTTCGTTTTTCGATCTCAAGACACATCCAAGGACTTGACTTTTGCTTATGACTTTATTATCGTGTCGAAATTTCTGCAGAAAATAAATAATGAAAGTGACGAAAGAATTATCAGGGTTAAATGAACAATGTTGCAATTCGCTGAAATTACCTCGAGTTGAAAATTCATTAAGACCACGAATCGAACCACGGACCGTAGGTGCACCGAATGATGCACCATGCCCTACGCTACATTTTTTGGGAATTCTAGAGAAGCGCAGAAGTAGGTCCCTTGCGATCTGTCAAGGATGGCCTCCCAAAAGGAAGAGAGTACCTACTTCAAGGAAGCCACAACCCTTTGAGGTTGAATTCTGTAGCAGAACTTACGCCGTGCTTACCACCACTTAGTGGCATACGACTTGTCATGATTTTCATACCCAGCATGACGTCATGGGCCCGGGAACCCATAAGTCCACGGGTCGATTCCCGGTCCATGGGAGGATATTTTCCTCGCTCAATATCTACGTATTTCATCGTCGTAATTCGCCAGGCATTGAAATCGCCAAGCGAATACAAAACAAGATAAAAAGAGGAAATCGATGACAAATGAGGATTTTTCGACGCTCTCTTTCGACACGGTGAATCTTCCCAACGTCCATCGCGGCAGCGCTGTCGTCGTCCAACTGTGGCATAACCGCTCTCTCACCCTCCATTCATTCATTTGTCATAGCCCCCCGCGCCCCCATAGTAACCATATAAACGATATTCGATTCCCATTCGTCTTTCATTCGATTTACTATTTGGCACTCTTGACGTTAAGCGGCGATTACACACAGGAGTTGACTCCTATCTGATCGATTTATATCGAGTCGACTCCACTTGGAACCACAACTAGGATGGCGGCTTCTCCGTCCAAGTATCGAATTCCGCCGCACTATCGATGGCGAATTCCTATAGGAGGAGTAGGTATGATACACGTCCAAGTTTCACCTTCTATGTGGACTCGTATAGAAGTCAACTCCTGTGTTTAATCGCCGCTTTAAGCCGCCTTTATACATGGAAGATGGCTTCTATGGAAGTAGCGAGTGCAGCGAAGTATCAATGCTGTAGCGATGAAATCGCTACTTGCAGGGCACAGCTCTGCTTACACGTTACTTCCGGGTTATCTGCAAATAAATGAATAGCGTAACTAAGGAGGTAAAATCAAAAAATCAATGAATCATTAAATCAAAACCCTGTTGGTACTACAATCGTGTATTAATACGGAAATATTAACATATAATTGTGAAACAGGATTATTATACACATTTCTATAGTTCACTTTGGGTTAAATATTTGTTGATTATATCATTTAATACTTCATGATGTAATCAATTATGCGAAATATTTTGTTTTCATCAACAGAAAAAAATATCAAATTTCAATCGTAAGGAAATTCTCATTTGAAATAACTGTGGTTTTTCAATTGAGCTGTACCAGGCTGAATATTTCACCGGATGTTTTGCAATACTATCGATGAATCGAAATGCTACTTGCAGGCAAAATAGATGCCAGTCTATTTTCCTTGAAAGTGTGAACCGCGGTCGATTAGTTCCACTATCGACCCCTACTGCAATGGAAGTACGTGCTTACGCTTCGAAGTACCACTTGCAAGCGACTTGCAAGGCTACTGTCATTGAAGTAACTTAAGTAACTTAAGCTTTACACATGGAATAGCATGTTTAAAGCCGCATTTGGGTTAAGTATCACTATCGATAGAGTCGATTTTTTTCAGGTACCTATGTTTTCTGCTATGGTGTGATATTTTCTCAGGAACTTTAGTACCGTTTCCGTAAATTAAATTCCCCTTAGGTACTTCGTGGAGTCCCAAGGCTTGATTGAACACAAGCGATGATCAATGGTTGGAAGTAAGCGTTGATCATATTATCTGTTATTAAAACTGAATTAAGTTTTTCATCACTCCTCATCCAGTTATAGGTAACAATGGTAATTAATATTTCCCTTTGAAGGTGGGGATTCATATGCTATTATCACGAAACTACTACTTTGTAATGGGTCAAGTATTCATTGAAGTGACTGCAGCATTGCTCGTGAACGAATACAGATTTATTTGATGCGTGATTTATTTCTGTGTTGTGTGAATTGTTTCATATTTTTTTTCACTGTGGTGGCTCTGTCATCCCACTGTGACCTAACCGCTCTCCCTCGCTCCATTCATCATTATCCATGTCCCCCATAGACCCCGTATTACCAATATTCGATTACTGCTCTGTTACCAGAAGGCACAATGACCTTCATAAAAATTTTGTAAGGACCTCCATTGGTATGCATGGACCAATGTCCATGGGCTTAATGATTTATAACCCTCTACCATCCGAGCTCAAATCCAAAATTAAGATCGAAGTATTGCAAAAATGTATTAAATTTTTTTCACTCCAAAATGTTTTATTCTCTTAAAGAATTTTTTAACTCAAATTTTTAAACTCAAATTTGAGTGTATACTCTGTATTACTGTGTATTCGTATAATGTGTTGTGACTGTCTACAAGTATTTGACGTGCGTAATATCTCTTAAATATCAAATGTAACATGATCGTTTGGGCAAATAAATGATTATTATAATTACTTATTTCAAAGTTCTCTATGACCTAAACTTAAAACTGTAAAGGACTATGAATGCATGTAAACGCTTCTTCTATTTGATCCCAAAATTTGATCAAATATCACATGCACTCGAGCAAGCAAATTTTCTTACCATGCGTAACCGAAGAAAATATGTACTTCTTAGGATGCTTCCTACTTAAAGTCCTCAAGTTCAAAGGGCCTGACTGCGTAACAAAGTTCTATTTATTCCCCGCAGACGACGTCCGACAAAGAACTCTGCGTACCCCCCGGACACACTTAACGTTCCCACCCACCGAACTGCATAATACACTTCCAGGACTCCTTTTCGGTCGTGTCAAACTGTGGAACTCCCTGCCCCAAAAGACATTCATCGAGCACCAGCCATGAATCCGTTTTGGCAAAAACTACCTCTTCAACATCTCTCCAACCTTAGTGCCTACTCGACATACACTCAAATGCAAAGGATTTACATTTATATAAGGACCGTCACTGGGAAAACAAACTGATGACGATATTAAACAGTGTTTCTTGTTTTGTTGCTGTTTGGGGTACTCCGTAGGCTTCACTGATTCTTGTTCTTCTTCTTCACTTCTTGTTCTAATTCAGTGTATTATTGTAACACAAGTAGGTATGTAAACTTATACGGTTTATATTTTCTCTGTAAAAATTGATTCGGGTGTTCTATTTCATGTACATTTTCGTCGATTACAATACTCTGCATTTTTCGTGGTCTTAATTAATAAGAAACTTCTGAATGTTCCTCTCAATGCCAAAATTTTCTAATTTCCAATGTATATGTCATTAGTTATACCTAGTTTAAATTTTTCATGTATCCTGTTCATTTGAACCTAGGGGACAGGAGATCCCAGGTTCTTAATAAAAGTTATTATTATTATAACCTCCGACCCTCACACGCATGAGTAGAGTGGTGGCGAAACTTGATGCTAGTGGTTCGTCGCGAAGCCTTACGTGGGGTTGGAGGGCGTGGCGGAGGAGGGCATGGTGGACGGCGAAACACGGGGCAACTAAGCCACAACTAAGTAATAACAATAATACATATAAATCTATTGTTCTGGGACCTTGTCCTATGAAACATTTACCTCATACATTTATGGTCTATTTCTCTGTGGTGTGACAATTGAAAACCTTACCGAACAAAACACAGGAAAATTTTGCAACAAACAAACGGTATTAACAGTGATAATAGATACATTGCTACATGAATATTATTAGCATATTTAGGGAGGATTATTACAAAATATTTTTCAGCATTAAATACACACCTGTAAAGAGTGGAGAACTGTCCCACGGTCCCTCCCTTTGTCTTGCATCCGCTCTGCTTGCCTGGCCCTTGGAATGTCAATAATAGGCGATGCAACCTGTCAACCAAGCCCTGTGTTGAGTGATTCATGTAAGGGAATGACGTCGTTGGAGTGGAGCGCCCTGCTTTGGAGGGACTAAAGAGTGGACCTCCTTGGGCCCACTATGCGCAACCCTTTCACACTCAACGCAGGATAGGTGGCTTTCTCAGAAGGCATTGGAAAAGAACGGCTGGTCAACGTGTGGGCAGAGAACCCTAGTTGCCAGCCCAATGAGAGGAGCGGACAGGGGTCACGAGGGCAGAGGGCAAGCGGGACGGCGGATGTCGAGCAAAGAGAGGAGAGAGGCAGTCTTTTGGTTGTCGCGTGTGTGCGAGGGTTGTGTGCGCAAAGTGAGTGAGAATACCGAATAAATAGTGAAAATACCTATTCTGGTTTCTGTTTTCATTCCCTTGGTGGAACTTCCCGAACCAACTCATCGTAGCCGGCTTACTCACCAAACAGTCACATAATGTAAATAATATGAATTTTTAAATACCATATTGCAATGACATTGAAGATAAATTTACTAACATTTCGAGAGTACCATTTTGGCAGAACTTTATGTTTTACAAAAAGACAGGATAGTAAATTACAATGGAAAGAAAAGATACAAGAATATGATGGTGCAAGTTACCTTAAGAAAAACATTTATGATATATTTTTATCTTACATTGCAATAATATTTTTCCAACAGGTATGTCAAATATTTCAACTTGAACTAATTTAACGTATATCAGTTGACAGTGTAGTCAGGAATATCATTTAATGCCCTAATGGCAGAATTGATAGTTGATACACGGTGGTTCTACAATTTGGAATTTTGAGCCGTCTTCTGGTTCTTTTGGTTTAATTAAATCACTGAGTGAATTAACAAAATAACTTTCATGCAAGTAATTCGCTGTTTTACATGTGATATAATTTTGTATATTAAAACACCTCTTGCTGAAATGTTCTAGTTTTAACCAACACAAGTGACAAGTTATAAAAATCTCCAATGGCCGTAAAAGTTGGGACCACTCATCAAAATTAGACCACAATGCCTGTGTTGGGTTGCGGGAAAAAAGGGAAAACCACAGCCTCTCGACCAGAAAGTCCTTCTTTGGTGGTTTACGGGAATGCTACTTCCTCGCCAGTGACAACCACAGACATACACACAACCCAAATAGGGATCCTTCACTAGGGCTAATGGAACCCCGCTAAGGACGCCTGGGTTATGAACACAAACACACTCACAAGCACTCCAGAAATCACTCACTCAGATGGGCCCAACTTCTGGGAGAATCTAGCTCAAATGAGAGTAGTCAAAAAACGGCACAAAAAACAAGAAAATACGAGGGTGTGCGTCGGATACACGTATTTCGGCCACAAGGTGGCTCTCAGCAGCGAACTGAAGGGAGTAGTCACTTGCAACACAAGGTTGTAAGTTCCCTAGATTTTATATACTAACATAGTAAGGAGTAGTATATGATCACAAATATGTATATTATATCCGTATCTTACAGCAGAATTCAATACGGTTTTTAATTTACTGTGTAATTCACCAGTAAGGTCAGGAAATATAAGGGAACAATAATCAACGTGTGGAACTAACAAATGATTAGCCAGTGTTTTCCCGTACCTCTAATGGGATCAAGCGTTTCAATTGTTTTATCTGCGCTATTTTTTTATGCACCAAGTTAGAAACATATGATAATGATCATTCCAAGTTAATGTATAATTCATAGTAACTCCTAGATTTATAACTAAAGTATGCTGATAATGTTTGAAATGCGTCATTAACTCCATTTAAACCATTGAATTAAGAGCCATATAGGGCGTTTCAGTGGGTGCAAATAACAGATTAAGCATGCTGATGTTGTCAACGAAAGCTTGCGACCTTGACTACTCACCCGCACGGAGCCAGTTCGCAGGGAATAGAACCTTCCGCTGGAACACCTGCGAAACTGCCACCATGTTCCGCTACCACTGCAGTATTTGTAGAGAGGTTATAGTGAGGTACGAAGCTTGGGTTTTAACAATTGGTAGGATGAGAGCGATCATACGTGTGTGTCAGTGACTGTTCCATAGTTCCTGATAGTTTTGCATCAGCTGTTTTTTTAGAAACCGGAGCTACCATGGGTTTAATGGGTTTAGCTAGTCTTAAGATTATATCGTATTGCTGGAATTGCATTTCAGAAGGAACTATTTCGCAAAGGTGCCATACCTCGCGATGCCATTTATTAACTATTTCGCGAAAATTACAAAAAATGAAATCACCTAGCCTGATGGGATCACATTTTTTTAAAATTAGCAATGACAGAGACGATCTTTTTTTTGTATAACATCTACCGAATATAATTGAAAACTTCATTCCAATTACGCTCCTAAGTATTCGGTTAAGTGTTAGCGCGCACTTCATTAAATCACTTTTATGCTGAATAAAAAGGTCACACACAGGTCCACGTCACAGCACACATTCACTGAATGTGTTAATGACCGGGGATCTAATATAGTAACGGTCTATAGGTCTATAGCCTAAAAACACCGTGCCGTGGTTACTAGTAGTCTCTGTATATCTGCAGCGCTGGTTCTCACCCCTTCAGAGGCGTAGGTATATGTTAACAACAGTGAAGCGTGCGGAAGGCTGACTGGTGACAGCCTTCGTATTGGAGGTCCCTCGAAGTTAGCACAGCTCAGCGCGATACATTACGTAGGTGCTCGATCCAACTGAACTGTCGTCGTGATAGCCGTAGGATTGTGCAAAACTACTCTTTAATTTGCTGCCATATTAGATATTAGTTCTCATGAAATTAATGGAAACTTACTTTTGATAATCAACATATTCATGTAGAATTTTACTATTTTTTTAAAATGCGTTCAGCCTAATGCCTGTTGCTCACGGTAAAATCTTTGGTAAAACGTTTTATAAAATCTACTCATTTTATAAAAATGAGCTTGCTAACGATAAAACCGTTTCATAAAACTTAGTTTTATAAAACGTTTTACGGAATAGGACAGGTTCTATTTCCATAAAACCGTTTTATGCAACAACCAATGAGACTTTCCGCTCATCGCGTTGTTAATCATCTCGTATCCATGGGAAGCCAAACAAGAATAACGTAAACAAACATGGCTGGAAGTTCATGGAACGTTGAGGCAGTATCCTTCTTGCTAGAAGAATGCGTTAGAGCCTTAGCCCCGTTGAGTGTGATCAGAAAGTAAGTAAATGAACAATACATATAGTTTTTAACCTAATAGTCATCCAAAAGATAGTGCATTTATCACTTCGCGTGTTCGCAAAGCGTCTCATAGGTTGCAGGACATTGCGGTTTTATGAATTGTTTTACCGTGAACAAGCAAGTACGTTTTACGTACGATTCATAAAACTTTCAATCAAAATTTTTATAAAACTCTTTTATGGAAAATTTTACCGTGAGCAACAGGCATAAGGGAGTTGGTTAATGGAAGCTTCGCCTCTGGTTAGGTAGCTTTTCCTCGTGAGATCCGGGTCACTGACTTTCGGACCCTCCTCATCTCCCGTGGAATATTATCCTCTCGGGCGCTTTAAAGGGGGGAGGGGAGGTGACCTTTGCCTTGGATCTTTCTCATAGAGGCGGTCGGAGGGGGTGGGGGGGGGTAGGGCCGTCCGGGAGGGGGGCGGCGGGGGAGGAACATCGCCTCCGATGATTCAACATTCTCATTCTCTTGCTACTCACTACGTGTTCTTTTTTACATGAATTAGTCGCTTAAATAAAAAAAAACCTTATTATAAAGTGCAAACAAATAATATTAAAAGAGTACAATACAGGTTTTTAAGGACAGTAAACTTTTATGCTTTATTCAATACCCAAGGTACCCCCTACAAAGAAACTATGTTAATATTGGATATTCACCCACTGTTGGTTAGATGGAAACTGAATCATCTAATAGTTTTATATAAACTATTTCACAATATGATATGTTGTACCTCTTGTCTTAACGATATTAATTGCTTAATAATAACGGTGTTAATTGCTTAGTTACCTCTACAAGAAGCTGCAATATGTTCTTTATAAAATTCTGTAGAAACAATACTACTTACAATAATCTTGTCACCAGGGCAATGGGGTTATGTAACAGAGCATCATATGAAATTTACACTGACATCTTTTATGATTCTGAAATACATGTTAGCAAAATTTGTTAACATATTTACTGTTGAAATGCTATCAAAAGAATATCTGATGCAAGAGTATACTGACATTATTAGATATAAAACAAAATTATCAGTATGTTTATTATTATTATTTATTTTCTCTCTTTTTTTATTTTGAAATAGTGTTTCTCAATGTTTCATATAGTAATGTATGTGCTTTCCAATGCAATTCATCTTTATATGTTTTTCTTAATAGTCGCACTTTTCTTTTCTATTTATAAATGGACACTAATATTCCTTTGTCCAATTGCTCAAATATGTAAAATGTTGATTGCTGAGTAATCAAACTTTGTAAATTGGGTTAACCCTCGTGAAATAAGTGTTGATATTATTATTATTATTAAATCCATCTTCAAAAGGTATAAACACTGGTACAATTTCAAAACTTTTATTGAACACCGGCCAAGGTTTCATCAGGGATATCTAATTTTTCCACGAAGTTAGCGGCCATATTATTTCATAATTTCACTAAAAGTTTCCATTTTCGCTGATACGTTTTAAGTGACTTTGAAAGGAAATATTTGCAGTGATTACCGCTCATGTCTTTCGTGCAACAACGTTCTGCGAATTGTATTTGACGCGCGTTTTACATTTGAATCGGGAAATGTCTATTGCTTTTTGCGAAAAAGTTTTTTTTTTCAGAAAGGGGAGTTTGAATGAGCATTTTTGTTAAAAAAAATACCATCGTACAGAAGAATAAATGAGCATTTTAAATGCGTTTGCATGATGTGTGAAATGCATAGTACAGTCAAAGCACTATAAATAAAATCGACAAAATATCGTTTATATCAGCGGAGCAAGATATGCCTAATGATTGGTTGGTCGCATTGTGACATTATTTGCCCTTTTTTCGCCCTAGTTTTTGTGGTTGGCATTTAGAAGTGGTAGAGGCCACGGCTGGACACGTCTTAAGCTCTGCATTAGGAAAACACAGTCAACGACGCTAGCGCCGCCAAGACAGACCTATCTAGTACATGACGAAGATTGGGAGTTAACATGTTTTTATGAGAAAATAATTATTGCAAAGCTTTTAAGCGAGTGTGAGCCATGTGATGCTTTCAATTATGATAGTTTATATAATACTTCAATGTATTCGTTGCCAATAGGAGCAGGGAAATAAACATAGTAGATACTATGTAGAATGCTAACTACTCACCTAGGATTCTCCCAATATATGCTAATATTATTTTGTGAAGTAACTCATGCCCCATTTACATTACTGGCTTTCTACGCTAGTAATGTCAGTAAGATTGTTGCCGTGCGAACGCAAGTTAGCGCAAACCCTAGTTAGCGTGTCTGCCACGCAACACATACTAAGGTTGAATGAAGGGTTACTATCATCCGAGTTACCAGCGTAACAATGTGAACGGGACATTGCTGAAACATAACGCGGTCCTGGAAACGGTTGCCTACGTGACACAGAGGCGAACATACGCAGCTTAGGTTTGGCAAAAGCGTTCTCTCTAAGGCCCACACGGTCAACTAAATGTGAAACGCTCTATAGACTCAAAAGGATATCAGCAATGCTGATTCAGCATGGTGAACGCAGTGCGACGCAGCGCCGCACAGTGGGGCCAAACCCCACTTTAGACGGACAAAAGTCCAAATATTTTACAATCAACTCCAAAATAGGCATGTGTATGTTTATGAGATTGTTTAAATGAAAGCTGATTTCAAATTTTCAGTATTTAGTGTATTTTATGATTTTTTTGCAAATTTTATTTTTTTTAAATTTTTGACAGTAAAATTATTTTTCAGTAGAATAATATGAACGAATCAAATTAAAAATGTTCACGAAAATGAGATGGTCGTCGAAAATGAATCTGCTATAAAATTTACAAAATTATTTTTGTAATCACCTTTGCAAAATATTTTCATGTGTCATAGAAAAAAAGATACGATTTGCACAGAAGTTTCACAGAGCTGAGATTTCAAAACTCTCAGCCCTGGTGTAATAAATATCACCACTTGTAACTAAGAGTGGACATAATACATATTGCATCCAAATTTGACTTATTACAAACTAGTAATAACTTCATAAACAGATATTATTTACGGTACTTGCATTTGATTTCCATGATTGAAATTGTTTATATTATAGTTTACCCGTTGCCATGCGGCCATAGCGGCCGAATGAATTTCCTATCCGCCTCTCGTGCATAGTAACTTTAAGCCCTTTTGCAACTCAATGGCAGTTGATTTCTTTTACAATCTCTAGCTTCGACTTAAATGAGTAATATATCTCAAAATTACGATACGATTCCGTCCGATTATATACTTTTTTTCTAAATAATTAAAACTTTTCATTTTGAAAAATCAATAAATTTTCATTCGTGATAATTAATTACTCCTCGCGTATTTTCTTACAAAAATAAATTTTAAAATCATATTCACACTCTACTTGCTTATTTCAATCGATTGAAAGTTGAAAAAATGAAATAGAGGACACCAGTATGCTGTACTAATAGTTTCAAATCGACTGTCCAATTCGGCGTCTGCGTCCGTGGGACCAGTGCTCCGCTATTCTCTCACTTTGACACTCATTTCTACGCGCAGGTGCATACTTACCAACCTGTGAAATACACCGTTACGTAGTTCAAACATCTGGTTACCCAACCTAGTATTTCAGAAACCCTAATTCAAACTTTCATTTTTGGACTTTTGTCCGCCTAAAGTGGGGTTTGGCCCCACTGTGCGCCGCTTCGAGTCACAGGCGCAGATACAAGGAGGGGAGGGGTCATGACCCCTCCCCCACCCCCTCAAAACCTTAGAGTATTTTTTTTGTCCTGGAAAAACTATTATGAATTTGCCATAAAGTAGATCGCATTTGGCCTCATTGGGGAAAAGGGCGATTTGGTTGTACTTGAGGAAAACCAATACCATATTGATGCTGTTGTAGCTGGGAAAAAATTTCTCTTGACATACCACAATCCTTCATTAGAAATAGCACAAAAAAATTCATTCGCAGTGCATGGCGCAAATAGAGGAAAATAAGCAGTGCTTGATTCCTATTGTAAAACAATTATTTTTATGGTAGGCAAATAATTCCTTTAAGAGTCACAGGGATGATAAGAACATTGACAATCTTCTAAATAGAGATGAAAAATACAGTATAGTACACAGTGATGGAAATTCCAGAGAGTTGCTTCGGTTTAGGATGGATACTGGTGACAACAATCTGTTCAGACACTTGGAGAGTGCTTCATTGAATGCTGCATACATTAGCAAGCACACTCAAACTGAACTTATTGATTGTTGTAAGGATGAGATTCAAAGTATTATCTTAAGGATAATTGAGGAAGCACAGTTTTTCTCTGTAATATTCGACGACACAACAGACATTCTTAATGATTGCCAATTGAGTATTTCTTTGCGATACCTTCATGAACGTGTCCTGGGGAAATATTTCATTGCATTTGTTAATGCCTAAAATATGATTTGAGAGGAAGATATTGAATGAGAGGGAGGAGAACGTCTCTTGACTGGAGTTATCGTCTAGGACATCGCCAAGAACTTTGATTTAGACTTGAAGTTTTGCGTAGGTTTTGGGGTCGACAGTTGTTCAGTAACGGCATCTGAAACGAAAGGTGCCGCTCAAGAACTAAAGAAAATAGCCACACACTCTCAGCGCTGTCTGTGCAACAACCACATTTTGAATAACTCGTTGGCAAACTCCTCAAAAGTAGTGTCATGCAGAAATTTCCATGGAACTATGAAGAAAAAAGTGTCTTTTGCAAACGCCTCTCCAAAGAGACATTATGTTTTTAAGAAGGAAATGAGTGCTTCTGTTCAGGGTCATTAAACCCTTTGGATCTAAAAGCACGAGAGACACATTCACTTCCAAAGGGAATCGATTATTAAGATTCACAACGCTCTAGCGGAAAATTCTACGTGGCAGGACAGAAAGGCGTCATCTGATGCATTTTCTCTTATGAAAGCTATCCGAAGCCCAGAATTCCTCCTCTCAGTTGTGTCTCTACATGTCTACATTTTAGGAGCTAAGTTGTATCACTTTTTCACCTTCTTCAAGCATCAACACTTGATTTAAAAAAGGGTAGTGATGCAATAGAAGACACTAAAAGCGTACTTGAAGAAAAGCTATAAAATGCTGTAGCCATCTTTAGAGGCCTTATGAAGCTCCGGAAATAGATGAAAAATTAGATGTTGATTCAACGATACCAAGACTTGTTTCCCTCCAATCCAGCCGTCAAAACCACCCTGCCGAGTCGTGTGTGGAATACTTCCGAAGATCTGTTCATATACCACTTTTGGACAACGTCATCGCAGGCTTAGGAGACAGACTTTCAACGGAAGTTATGAATTTATTTAATCTTCGAGCCATCTTACCCAAAACTGAAATAAAATCAGAAGATGAAGCAGCTATGCGAGAAATTGTAAAAAAAATTATCAGGATCTTATTTACTCTAATAACTGTAAAGCAAGAGTTTTCATTGTGGACTCAAAAGTTGATGCGGGTCGTGAAGAACGGAGGAAAGCTCCCAAATTCCGTTTTGGAAACATTGGAAAAACTGCGGCATTGACATGTGTCCCAACATCCACAAACTTCTGCGATTTTCTGGCTACACTTTCAGTCTGCACTGTGGAGCTTCTCCCCTTGCGTCGGCCGAAGACTTGACTTCGGGCTGATATCGATGAGGAAAGACTCACTGGGCTTCCTCTCATGTCGGTCCATCGAGAAATTCCACTGCACCCAGAAGCATTATATAATATGTTATCCTTACTGAGTTTATACCGTTTGTTTTGTTCCATGTTGCTGTTTTCTTTCATAAACACAGAGAAGTACACAAACATATTGTTTTAATTTAAGATCCTTACATTATTGTTCGTAGATAACTTTTCAAGCATATTATGTTATTATTTTGGAATACTTTTAATTAGGGAAAGTGGAGTATTTAAAAAAAAATTATGACTTTTCTGGAAGATATATTTGTGTAAAACCCTTTTCTTTTTAGTTATTTTTCCAATTTCTTATTTTGAGATTTTCCCCAGAGATTTTTTCGTGAAAAGTCATCTCACAGGTCAACGATAGTTGCTGTTTTTTTTTTTTTACGAGTAACAGGTTTTTCTTCCGCGGGAGGTCTCTGTTGCTGATAAGTTTCTCTAGCCATCCTGCTGGCATCGTCTGCCTTTTAGTGACGCCCACAGGCTGGCAGAATGGCTGGAGAAATCGCTGTTGTCAGCGCAATGGACAGTCCGCGGAAGAATGCCCGAAAGCTGTTAGGCACTCATCAAGCCAAACGCCGCGTTAACTTTCGGATGAGGGCTGACATTTTCTTGAGCTACGCGACCTCATAAAAAGCCTATTGAAGTTCACATTTTCCTTTGTCACGCAGTACCTACCTCCTTGATTGTCGCACTCTCCCTCCCCAAAAGGTTTGCTCCATAAAAACAAACACAATGCTCAAATTAAGTACAATGGACTTACAACGCCTCATCTCTACAGTCAAACCGACCAACAAAACAAACCGAAACGCCAAGACTCGTGACCCAAAGTCAGCACGGGGGGAGGGGGGTGGCTGAGGTTATTTAAAGGGTTGTTTCCCTGCTCCATGCCGCACCCTCAAACCACATCCCACTCCCGTGTGCCGTGAATCTTTGCTCCAAGAAGGGCAGCGAGAACCTCTAAGTGATTCCCCGGGCACTGCTGGACAAACCCTCCCTTTCGCATAAGGCCGGATATTTTCTATCGTTTCGGGCGTATGCCGTACATTGCCGTCCTCCTCGAGCATACTCATGGTAAATGAAAAACACCCCTGACATGAATGATGTAAAAACACACAATTTACTCGTTGATTTCATCAAAATATCGAAGTCACTTTGAATTCGCTTTTCTTTCTTCGCCTCACTAACGGGCAATTTGACCCCACCGTATATGTTAGCAACTGATTCTGTTATTGTTTTCTTGTCTTCCTGAGTTTAATCTAGAATTCACATACTGTCTTTGATAGAGAACACTTCACGCCCTCTCTTCACTTTTCTGAACTGTCACCACAGCTTTCATGTTTGAATGTCATCATAAAAAAATAAAGGCTAGGCAAGAGTCGCAGCATGGCGTGGATTTGAACTAAGGTTTCCATTATTTCAGGAAATTTCCACCTTGCTACTTTGCTAGCAGAGTGGGCCACGAATTCATCGGGGGGCTTACTCTTCGTTTTATGCCTTCGAGAGTGAAAAGAATATTTGGTCACGATTTCAACGACACGTGGTACATTCGTTTTTTTCTAAAATAGATAAGGATAAACGTGTTCTAAGAGAGCTAAAGGCAGCTACATTGTAGATGTCTACATGAGCGTGTAGGCAGCTACATGGATGCCTACATGAGCATGCAGACGTCTAGATGGTTCCCTACACCAGCATCTAGGCACCTACATTATATACATCAATGCATGTTGATTGGACTACTCACCCCCTGCCACACACCCTTGAGGTGGTTGCAGAGTACTTTGTAGATGTAGACGAGCCCATGTATGAATTTTTCCAAGGAAAACAGATTAAAAAATCTACATTTAATCCCAGAAAAATCTTAGCTCTTAAGCACAGGTTTAAAATCCAGATAAAATCTAGACTTATCACATCATCTGATAAATGATAGGGGATAATTAGGGTAGATAGTTAAAATCCAAATACTTTGACTATAAAAATGTATCTTAAATTCTTATGAATAGGTGTTTATTTCATTCTTTCAAGGAAAATTTTCAAAATCAAGATTTAATAAAAAAAACAAATGTTAAGATTGTAAGAATAGGTTATAAATCAGTATAAAATCTATTGGTTTCCAATCCAAACACTTAATATGAGAGGTGTGGAGTAAATTTACATTACATCTTTCATCAGGTTTGTGTACTGGACAAGAAAACATGAACTTAAATATTCTTCAATTTATATATTGTCAACCGCACAGCATTAATAGGGTAATACTATTAATAATAAATTTGGGAAATAATTGGAATATATCCCAATTCTCTCCCTGTCTTTTTATCAATAATTACATTGCATCCGAAGAGTACAGTAATGAGGGTGTGTACTAGAGTTTACCCCTTTATTTCCATATATTTTAAATTACGTCTTTTCCTTAGAGAATAAAATGATAATTTGAAGTTAGCTCATACATATTTTAGTGTTCAATCATATTTTTTTATATTTCTCCATTCCGTCTTCTTCATTCTTACTCCGCCATCTCCGTCTTCTTCCTCGTCCACAGCTGGGATTCTTCCTCCAGCTTCATTTGTCCTTTCCCGGTAACTCCTTCTTTTCCGCCATCTTGTGCTGGGCATCTTCTTCCAGCTTTCTCGTTCCGTTTCCGGCCTCTCTCCAGGCCGTCTACTTCTTCTCTTCCATCAACGGCAGCCGGGCTTCTTCCTCCAGCTTTCGTAAATCTCCTACTTTCTCCATTTCCACCTCCTCCACGTCTTCTTCTCCTTCTGCGGCTGGACATCTTCCTCCAGTTTCATTTTCTTTCTCCGTAAGTCGACAGCTCCTATGGCCATCGTCTTCACCCACGCCCCCTTTCACGTCTCTTGATGATCAAAAACGCCGGCGTGTGTGCGGCTCTCAGAGCCCGCATCGTTAGGAGAGAATCCTGCGGGAACTCCAGTCCAAGGTTGAAAGAGTGGTGCGCGTCCCTAAGGTGGATGGGAATTTGGGTAGCTCCTCGAAAGTCAGCCGTGCCCTACGGGCTGCACGGGTTCGCCCGATTGCAAACAGCGGCTGGACGATCAGGAGTTTGCCTGGAGGTCCATCTTCCGATGAAGGGGCAGTGACATTACGTAAACCGGAGGTTTAGAGGGCCGTATCTCGGCGGGGCGGTGGTAAGGTCACTCTGAAACGTGGATCGGGAGATGCTGTGGTAAATCCCATTCCAGTTTCGAACAGATACCAGTTGCTATCGGGTGGAAACTCCGAGGTGTCTGACGAGCCTATTTCAGTTCTAGAGTTGGATAGACAGGTGAAACGTCTCACACGTCAAAATAACGAAAATAACATTAATTATCGGTGGTGATTTCAACGTTCCCTCGATCGACTGGAAGACATATAGTTTCAAAAATGGCACCAAAGATAAGGATTTGTGCGACACTCTACACATTCACATCTAATTCCTTGCATCAATATTAGTCACAAGGCGATGGCAACGGGCTTGTTTGCTTTCCCTGCGCTCAACGGCCTCGCTTCCGTCATGGGACTGGCAGACGTCCGGCTCCGTCCAGTTTGGCCGCAAGGAATCCATCGGAATTATTACTATGCACAAATAATAACATTATCACAAATTATGGATCGTAGAAGCATTACAAATAAATCACAAAGTGTTGCCGTAACTTTAATTTTTTGATTCGAGGCAAATTGTAGGACTAGTTTTTAGTAGTTAGCTTAATCATTTTCGTTATTTTAAAAAAAAATATGCATTTTTTAAATGTGCGTTTGCACTAATTGCACTTGCATTTTATTCAACTTTTGGATGAAGGTTAATATCGTAAATTTCGTAGTTTTCCTCAAGATGAGTTACAATGTTCATAAAGTAGAGGAAAATTCTAATTTTACGGTGCGCGCGGAGTTAATAATTTCATTGGCGTATCTACATTTTTTAAGCAGTCATAGATTGAAAAATAGAATTAAAATGGAAATAAAATTACCTTAAAAATGATGCATACAACATTTTATAACCATGTACACAAACACGGATATAAATTTTCAAATTACAGCGGCACATCATTTTTTGACGGCGACGAGGAGGCACCCCTAATCCGGCAAGATGCAATGTTACCTAAACGCCCAAAATAGTCTGTGCCCGCGGATAACAAGTAGTGTTTGAAGAATCTTGTAGTGCTAGATGATATTTCAGTATTTATACAATTTCAAGTGTACGGACAGGTTCCCAATGAAAATTTTATTGTTTCATCGTGTTCCGGATTTCATGCGTGGAGTTTGCATTATTCGTCGATTACGAAATTCTTTACTTTTAATATGGCCTGCTGTGAAGAATTCGGCGATGACGATTAGGAAAAAAATGTTTAAGTGGCAGCATCCCTTACTTCGTGTCTGCAATCAATGCATCCTGAAACAATTACAAATAAAATATGCATTTGTGATACCACGAAGAGTTTCGTTTATGTGACAGATGACTATATTGGCGCATGGAATCAGTCGCTTGTAGATGCGAGGCCTGTTGATTCACTCTCTTCCTATAAAGCTACCCCTTTCGTCCAATTGTGCGACATTTCGCGGCGAGTATCGTAATTTCTTATACCTACTTAGTACTATTTCCTGAGAATGGAGATCGCCAATAGGGTAGTTTCCTTCATCAAAGAAAAGAATATTCTTTAATAGCGATTCGTGGCCCATCGTAAATGTATTCATTTTCGCAGATAATTTGGATTGAGAAATATCAGTTCACAAGAAAAATAAATGTTAATTTCATGCCCATTGTAAAATGCCCAGAAACAGCGGGACAGCTGCAGCCATGTTGATGACGTCGCACGTACGTATTTTTAATTGCGAGCTGTATGGAATTTTCATCGCATTCGTACTTACAAGTGCAGTTCAGAGTCCGTAAACTCTGGTAAACATGTATTAATAATCGTATGTAAAAATTCTGAAAGCTCGGAAAGACTTCTCAGTTGAAAATGGAATTAATATAGTAGTTTTATAACCTCCTACGCTCCCTGCTAGTAGTCTTTACTTAACTACTGAGCTACCGTGAAGCCCTCCGTCACATTTTTACGCGAAGAGTCCCCGCTATCCTTTCATCTCATCACCTTTGCTTCGATATCTCATCGATGTGGCATAAGATAACTATGCTGGCAATGCGCTAGCCCTAGAATCCTCTGTTTTCCTTCTCTTTGCCCTCCCACTGGATTTCTCAAACAGTTTTTTCGGTCGGCCAATTTCAGCTCTGTCAAACCTTCAAAGAATAATGATTTAAATTAACATATTGAAGCAGGGAATACGGATATCACCGCCACCTCATCACAAATCACACAGTAGATACTATACTAGATATAAAGCCGGAGAAAATTTCAATTTCAGCTATAGCCAACTGCCAAACTTTCCTCTGAAAAAACTGTACGATCGTGAGCTTTGTAAGTGCTTTTATTGTATGCGTAAGTGAGCACTTACGAAGATATTTTGGGAAAAAAAACTTTTGCATAAAACGTGATAAAATATTTCTGGCATTAACGTCCTCATTTAAATTCAATTTGCTGAAGTAGTCCAGTCCCTATTGTTTATTAAATGATGTAGAATCTTTTCCACTTACAATAAATTTTTCATACATTTCAAGATCTTAAATCCATTAAGCTCTTAGCACAGTTTTTTTTAGATTAAAAAAATATTACACAGCTGTTAACTAGTTAATTACACTGATTGTACCACTTATAGCCACCAATTCGCGAAAGAGTAATGAAACTGGAAATTCACAAAACCAAAACACACTACGGACTCCCCTCTTCAATCTTGCCGTGTCTTGTTTTCCGAAGGTAAAGAAGATCCAACCGCTTCCACTCTTGAAAATAAAATAAAAACTCACAACTCACGTCTTTCTCTGACAAGGCGCTGAGCAAAACTGAATTCTAGCAGGAATATTTATAAACATAGGACAACCGATGCTTAAAAGTACTTAACTTGCGCAGAGTTGGTCACAGGGTGAGGACCGTGATTCTATCATCACCTTTTTCCTAGGAACTTCACACACGTTCAGGAGGATAAGGCTTACCCCATTCACCCCCGGTGGCCGAAATGCAATTAATTCCTTGCGCACAGAGAGCGGTGGTTGGGTTTTCCCGTTAAAGAGCAATAAAAATGCGGCGTAGCTCAGTCCTTTTCGGTAGCCGTTGACTCTGTAAGCGGCACGGAGGCGACAGCGGTATTTATTAATGAACAATGTGCCGCGAGAGGACGAAGAATAATCCGCCTCCTAGAAGGACGTAGTCTAGGAATGGACTAGCTATTTAAGGAATCTTACAATTATAAATTCTTTCAAGTTGTTTGTAAATTACTTGTTCCCCAACTACGTCTATTTCCTTCCGTTGGAGCTCTCACGCTATTTTTAGGTGAACATCGGGACTCTCAGATAACATTTGAGCCTAACTGCATGCCGTGGACATACACGAGAATGTGTAATCAACGAGAAGAAAGGTTCATTTATGAGATAAAAATGTGGTAGAAGAAGCAACATATGCAACAACTTAGAAAAGTAGTCACAAAAATGGGATTTCCATGAGTTATACTACGCGCCAGCCCGCCTGCCACCCGCGTCAGCGCACTGCATCGTTTTACTTAAATCAACCTCATGGTCGAATTTGCAAGTATTAGCAAGATTTTTCTTTACTGCTATGTTGCATATACTATACTCTTGTAATTAATACAAAAAAATCTGGGTAGCAAAAAGGCGCTAAAAACGATATTGCAGTTTTTATTTGAAAATAAAGGTAAAAACGCTCAAAGTTTTAAAAAATACTACAAATAATGAATAAAACAGAAATCGAACAAAAATAGTTTTAAATTCTACGCAAATATTTGTATTAATATTTTATAACATTTTTGGGCTAAATATATCGGCTAAAATTTGTCCTCCATGAAGGTGAACTTCTCCGAAAGGGACTGATTTCTCGCGACTGGCATTTTCACACTAAATGCTCCATGTTTGACGGGTCCCAGAGATTACTCTGATCAACGTAAATACCATTCTATATTCTATTCATTCTATTTTCTATATTCATGGTAAATACCAATGTAGTAGCGTATATTGTACACCATATCCTGTAGAATCCGAATACACCATTCACAACTTCCTCGCCGAAAGCCAAAATAATTACTTATGGCCTGCTTTTTTCGATTTGGGACCAGTGTGCGCCGCTACTATCGCTCTGGAGAAAAATCGGCTTCCTCTCTATTAGTATATTGGTCCCGGCAACTCAGTGGCGGATACATATGGGGGGCGCGGGGAGCGCGCGCCCCCGCCTTGCGGGGCCGCCCGCATTGCCGCCCACGCCGCCCCCACCAGTCAGCCCGCACGCTATTTGTTCGTTTCTTTTGTCAGTCGACTCTGAGTCGAGTTATCGAGTAGTTGTACCAAGGAGTCTATAGTTATGTATTATCCCTGAGTTGTACTTTCTTATGTAGCACGCCCGCGCGTCCGCCAGTGGCGGATACAGAAAAAACTCAAGGGGGGGGGGGCAAGTTATCGCGACGATTGTAGCTTTCAAACTGACTGCGACTCTGCTTCCCTTATATATGTAGCTCGGTTGTTTCGAGAACATTCGATGCCAGAATGTTCGCATCCAGACTTTTAAGGAGTGTGAACAATTACAAACAGTAGAATATTCGCGACTTTTCTCGAACAAATGCCAGACGGAATAACGTATCGAGATCACTAGAATGGCCGCGACTTTTCTCGTAGGTTAGGTGGGAATATTCTACTGTTTGTATTTGTTCACACTCCTTAAAAGTCTGGAAGCGAACATTCTGGCACCGAATTTTCCCGAAACAACCGAGCTACATATATAAGGGAAGCAGAGTCGCTGCCAGGCGGTCAGTTTGAAAGCTACAATCGTCGCGATAACTTGCGCCCCCCCCCCCCCCCCCTTGAGTTTTTTCTGTATCCGCCACTGCGGCAACTACGAGGGAAATTCGAAAACAGATTGGTGGACTCATCGACGTGGTCGAAGCCAGTGACGGATTACTGGCGGCTTGCATTAGGTACTTATTCGCTCTGGCTTCCAAACGGAGGCATAGTGATTACACCTTGTATGGATCTTTCACGTACATATCATTAAACTCTATCGTTCACGCATCAGCTTCCTCTGCATTATTTTTCTTTCCCGACTTTTTCTCCTAGGCTTCGCTCCTTGCCAGAGTGTGAGAGGATCCTCTCACACTCTGGCAAGGTCCTGGGATTCACTCGTTATCCATCTCTCTTCCTATATAGGTAGGTAACCTACGATACTTAACGGAACACGGCCATGAAAAAGGGTTTCCTCTTTGAAATTTCGATCGGACTGGAGTGGACTCCGGTAGACGACCCAGCCAGCACAACAAATATTTTAGATGGAAATTATTTGGGTAACTTGGGGCAAGTTTACCCTTTTCGTCATTACCCTTTCCTTACCCATTATTTACCCCCATGCAGCATTGCCAACAGTGTAGAATGAAAAAAAAATATAGTGAGGCATTTACTTAATTGTATGTGCTAAAGAAAAGTTTAAAGTAGAAAATAAAGTTCCATATATCCACAGGAAAATCTGTTTATCACACTCGAGTGTTAGCCTAGACACTGTTGTCATAGATATTACTCTTCCTATGAAATTGTTCTGGATTTATTAAAATTGGAAGTTGTACGTGTGATGTCATCACCAGCAAAAGAGCGGAGATGTGTTAACAATTTAAAAACAAAGATCACCGTTGTAAATGGCTGTTTATTGCTCCAAGATATCAAAGCTTTCATTGGAATGACAGCCCAGCCACTATATATCTATGTGCTAGGAACAATCCTCATCGTGGGATAATGCCGTTCAATCGCCAATCTTTCATGTTATTTCTGATAGTCTCTCCCTCCAAGAATACTCCAAGGCAATGTTCTTCATCCAAAAAATAATTCTTCACTTCAAGTCATTGGCAGCGCTGCAACCTGCATTGTCGACTTTTCTGGGGCGTGTGGAATGGTTTGGCAGCACCCCCAGAGAAAGATTGCCATCCAGTTTCTATATTCATGGACATGGATCTACATAATTACATACATATACAGGATTTCCCAGTTGGCCGCAAAAAGCGCAGTCAAAACCCGCGCATTTTAATAGTTTTGCCTAAGTCGCCACTCGTAGCGCTGACTGTCGGAGCGACCTGAAATTTTACTTAGAAGAAGACAAAAGAGGATATACATTTCAACCTAATAGGTAACGGTTAAAATTGCACCTGAAAAATCCACACCAAACTGGAAGGAACTAGGAAGATTGGATCATACAATTACCAAGACCTAAAAGGAATGAAATAAATAACGTATAAAAGATATTGAACTAATTGCATGAAATACAAACAGAAAAAATGGAACAATATCACCATTTCCCAGCAAAGCTCATTGTAATCCATGTTTTCTAAAATAAACTGAATTAATGAAACACTTCATTAAGTTTTTTGTTCTCCCACTGATAGGAAAATTGTGTCTCCAGCTCACTCGTTTCCCCATCAACACCAGCCATTTGCAACAGAGAAGCACTCAGTGCTGATTACAGCGCTGCCCTTTCGGGAAGAATCGTTGCGGAAGTCACTGACAACAGCGTAGTGCACAGAGCGCTGCTCAAGATTGAGGGGGCTGTCCATGTCCTTGCATAGTCCTACATGGTCCTACATTTGGGCGTGCGGAACGTGCGGATTGTTTTGGCAACACTCCCGGGTCGAAGACGAGCAACTTGTAAATAGGGACTTTGGATTTTATTTTGGTGGAGAAGTCAGTTTCCATGGGTGGATCATGTTAAGCAATTTTGTAAATTCTTTTGATAATAATTGCGGTCATGGTATATTAAGTTATCTTATACAGTTTAGAGGGAATTGAGATATCTATTAAAATGGATTTCTCAATATCTGTCAATGCGCATTGTTGATAGTTTTCGGCAGATAAGTGATTAAGACAATGGATTGTAAAGTACCGAAATGACTTACAATTTGCCAATATTTGGCTCGACTCGATAACTATTATCCAATTTGCTTAGCAGATATTTGTGAAAAGGTTTTTGCGCTGTTGTTCGTTCGTTAACGGTGTTACCTATGGAAGACCTTAAGCATAAAATTTTTTTATTGATTAATAAACAGGTGGGAATACAGGCTATGTTTTCTGTTATCGTCTCGAAAACTCAACTTGGGAATGATATTTGGAACTGATTTTCTTTTAGAATCCCCACCAGCGATTCGATGATGGAGAGAAACCTCCAGATTGGATGTACCGCAGAAAACTTAGTCGAACAGAGGATGAATCTCAGAAAGTTGCGGAAGATCTGGAAATTCTCGACAGTATTGATGAAGGATATTTCGTGGAAGAAAGTGAATTTGACTCATGTCGGTTTGAATTAAAGGTTTGATTTGATATGTATTGGTCGATTTTAAATAATTTACTAAGGGTATCCTAACTTCTCTGTAGTCTCCCTTCAAATTTTTTTATGATACAAGTCTTGAGCTGGTTATAATATTGGGGAAATTTTAGCGTTTTCAAACCATTAATAAGTATTCAGTTATTACATGTTTATCCAGAATTGGCACCTATGGGGACATTCTAGGGCACTGGCTATTATTATAGATAGTGTAAACTAAAAAATAGTAAAAATTTTCCTTTGAATAGAATGTAACTGGCTCTTGAGAATCCCTACCAATTGATTTATTAAGGTGCAATCTAGTTTTCAACGTACAGACACCATCTTCAGGTATGATATTATAGAGTTCATCTTTTCTCTTGTCGCTCAGAAATTACCAGAGAAGTTGGCTTGTGAAAAAATTCAACAGGAACGTTTAAAGCTTTGTCAACAACAGAAAGTTGTGTCCAAAAAAGTACTTCAGCTGATACTGCAGAAGCAGTTAGCTTGCAATGAAGAGTTTAAAAGGTAAGCTTTTAGGTTTTATTTTATTCAGATTGTGCATGTCTTACTTCACCAAATATGACTTGCTATTCTACTTTGTGTGCCTTAGAAAAATAATAAAGTTTCTGAAAAATGCAACATGTCACTTTGTATTCAGGGTCGTGCTTGTGCAGGACGATGTGGGAGTGGCTCTTAGGAAGGCGGCTGATGGAAGACGATGGCTTGGATTGGCACGGCACAACCTTACATCTGCCAGCCTAGGGATACTAGCCAATTACAAGAAAAGGCTTGCACTAACTTCTCTTCTCACAGCTTTACATGCGATAAAGACTCTAGTAAGTGGTTTTTCATCAATTTCGAATTAATTTCTTTACCGCCATAGGGATAAGTGTTGTCTGATATAATTTATTTCGGTAAACCATGATAAGCCAATAATTTTAACTTAGATACCAGTTTCTCTGTTGTGATCACGTCCACTTCTGAATAATGGCTACAGATGTAATGCTGTGTATAAATTTGTCTCCTGACAGCAAGGGGCCTAGAAAGTCCATACAGTTAAGTTCTCCCTAGGATGACAAAATAAATCTGATCATGCCTTTATTTCTCGTGGAACGCACCTAGCCACTAATTGACATTCATGGTCTGCATTAATATTATTGTTTAGTTTGCCTCCAAAATTTTGTTCCTAAAGTTTGTTTCATATTAACTACGCTCATGTGACCTTCATGAGCTAATAAAATTGCCTGGTTACTTTTAAAATTGCTTGCTTGTAGGCGCCAGGTTACTTTAGAGTATATTTACATTTTTTCATTCAGTACACTGCAAATCCAAGTGTGCCATAACTCCCGCGAGGCCGCCGGGTACACCATATGGTAAATACGGCCCTGCACTGTGCCATTCATTAGTGCATGCAAAAATAGTTATTTTACTGAAACTTGGAAGGAAATACTCCATGACTTCACGTGCCCGTGTTTTTTTTCACATTTCTGGTTCGTAGAAAGTTGAGCAGAGGGTCTATTTAGTAATGCCACAATTGTGGGAGACCCGTTTTGTTCACTTAGTGATTAATTCACTTCTCGCTAAATATTAAAATATTGGCTATGAATGTACTTGACTGTTGCAGGCTTCAGTATGTGGAAGTTACTAATATCAGTACTCATGATTAACACAGCTTAGTACTTTTCTACTACAATTACAAACAAACTTCTGCATATTATATATTGTGTTCCTGACTTGACGATGCTGTAAAGCAGCGAAATGTATCGTGCAATAATAAAATATTCCACAGTGGAAACTACAAAGTTGGTTTTTCTCAACATGGATATATCCATCATTTCCACGATGTCAGGCCTGAAGTCATCAGTTTTAAGGAGGAGTAACTTTTATGTCTATGATGAAAAATGGATTTAAAAATGGCTAAGTTTTCAGTATTTCATATGTATTTGAGTAGAATTGACTAGACCTTATATAGTTTATTATCTTTTATTCACTAGCTTTTAAAAGTATGTTAGGCCTCCAACTTTGCTTAACCTTGCATTTCAATCCAATCTTTGTGTTAAGACCGTGAAGGCATATCAAGGAAGGCTTGCTACACCTAGATATGGGAAAATTACTGTTATTTCCATCTGAGGTAAATTACCACAGTAAATTACGGTAATTTTCAAAAATTACTATAATTTTCCAGATTTTTTTAGTTTTAAGCATTTGACAGCAAATGTATGGTTAAATAAGAAATCCAATAGTCTAAGGAAGGGAATAACGATGTTTAACCACTTTCCTGACGGGGTTTTTTTTACAAAAATGGTCAAAAAAAATCATATTTTTTTATTTCAGATTCAGAAGCATTGAACGGAGGCAAATCCGAATATTTTTTGCTTAATTTTTTATTCCAAATAACTAATGAATTATTCAATAATTTCTGAATGTTGCCCCTTAACTTAACATAATTAGGCCACCTGTATTACTTTGCCCGAGTATACTCGGGCGTGTCAGGGAAGCGGTTAAACAATACCTAATGCAATATTAATCTATTAGAAATGTTTTAAATTGTAAAAAGAACTATGGCAGCTACACGAAATCTGGCTTTCTTTTGTCAACATATGAGAAATTTTAAAGAAGAATTTTCTAATGCATTACTCGTATAATGTTATAATTTAAGTTAAATATTTAAAAAATGAGTTGTGCATGCCTCAATTTATTATTAAACACGTAGGAAATGTGAACTTGGCTTAAAAGACCATGTTGGGAATTTGTCTGTTTGAAAAATTATCTCAAACATGGGTGAATAATCTAGAAAATTACGGTGATTTTCAAGGGGCGTGGTAAATTACAAAAAATACCACAGTAATTCACAAATACTAACGAGGTAATTTTCAGAGTGGCCCATCTCTAGCTGTGACCACAACTTTTTTAACAGACTGACTTTTATTGAAAGTCCCCCTTCTTCTTTGGTTGCAATGAATCCCCTGTCTATATTGCACGCCGTTGCCTCTGATGCAATCCTCATTGTTGCCCGTGTGGAATTCTTGCAGCACCAGTCTGAGGAGAAGGTGCAAGAGCTGCTGCATAGTGGTGCTGCTGATTCCTCAGATGGTGGAGTTTCGGTGAGGGGTGACTATGTGGGTGCGATTCGCTTACTGCTGGAATGTCAGGCAGCAGCCGCAACGTTTGGTCATTTCTCTTGTGTCGATGCCCTTAGTGCCAAGCTGCAGGACACACTTGAGATGGCTGAGGAGCAGCTGGATGTTGCCCTTGCTAAGGTCAGTCTCTATTACCTATTTTTCCTCCTTTGAAGGCGGGTCTGTTATAGATAATGACATATAAATAATCATTAATCTAGACAATAATCAACAATATTCAGCATCCCTGTTCCATCTTTGTTAAGTTGTTTTGTTATTTTTTTGTGTATTGTGTCTCAGTTTGTGTGTGTTATGAGTGCACTTTAAATTGGCAGTATATATTGCTGTATGTGTACTATTAAAAAAAATAGAAATGGTTTGAAGGTGCTACTGAAGTTCATCATCATCAACTGGTATTCTGCCTACTGGAAGGTCCCGTACACCACAGCTGTCTCCAATTTGTCCTGTCCCGAGCCTCTTCCTTGGTTTCCTTGTACCTTTTTCTTACCTTTACTTCGTCTGTCATTTTCAGTATTCTTCTTCCTCTTCTCTTTTCTCCATCCACTGTTCCCTCGACTGCTGTATTTAAAATTCCCTTCCCTCTTAAAATGTGTCCCATCCAGTTTCCCTTTCTCTTCTGTATTGTTTTCAGTTGTGTCATTTCCTCCTCAACTCTTCCCAGCACCTCCTCATTTCTTACTCCATCCACCCGTTCCATTCTCTCCAGCCTCCTCCACGCCCAAATCTCAAAAGCATTTTTTTCGCATCCATACAACATAACACTCCACACATACATAACATTTCACAGGTCTCTTCCTCAGTTCTTGGTCCATACTGATGCATAACACATTTATCTTCTTATTAAAATCTCCCCCTTAGCTATTCTTGACTTAATCTCTACCTCACTCTTCCACTTCTCACTCACTGAAGTTCATAGAAAGTTAAATAGGAAGTGTTCTCCATGTAGGATTAGTTGAATGCATTTTATTAACTTCCAGGTGATGCTACAACAGTCCCATTAGCATGGTTGTACTATGCATATGAATCAATGATAGGAAACAAAGCAAAAAGAAACATATTCTAGTGTCATGTAACTAAATTGAAAATCAGCTTGGATTTAAGGATTTTGTATTTTTTAAGTTCTATTAAGATAATTGCAAGTTATTGCACCAAAAGTTGATAAGTACACATTTATTATTTGAGTGTTAAAATTTTATTTTTGCTTCCATTGGTTTTAGGAGAGAATTATATGTAAGGAGAGACAGACAACCTTGTGTAAAATTAAAACTCTCCAACTATGTATGTACTTGGTAAATTAATATTTTTTGTATTCGAAGGTACTACTATAAGTGTTAAGAAATATTTCCTGAAAGAAATTCACAGCAAGGCATTTTCATTATTTAAAAATCACCCTAAATCATTCTTTCTATGCATCTTTGAATGGAACTCTTGTAATTTCATTAGGCTAAGGATTAGTGACAGGTAGAGGCACCTGTTTGTGGTGAAAATTTGTGTCTGATTTTGTCATTTAAAAGAAGTTATTTTGGTATATTTTTGGCTATTTCTATTTAATTTCATCAATAATTTTATTTCCACTTTTCAGCAATAAAAGCTTAAGCAAAATATCATTGATAGCATATTTGCAGTGAAACATCATCTTTTATTTTTACATAAGTACATGAAAATTATTCATCTGATGAAAACATGTACAGTTCATTCACGATAACTTGGCCAACACTCAGTAGTCTACTGAACAGGTGGGCCTAGTCCAACTCAGAAAATAGGGGAAGCATTGCAAACTGAGAGGGGAGCCATGCACAAACAGTTTTCCCGTGGTGGAAAGGGAAGGGGAAATTTGGGGAGGACAGTTCCCCTTCAAATCTGAAGTCAAATGGGCTGACTTGCTTACATCAGCATGTTGTCCAGGTCAGACAAGGCAAGAACACTGTTGGAGAAGAGGTAAACCACGTGAGGCTTGAAAATCCTACCACTTGATGGGCGAAATTGTAAGAACTTGGACTAGTCCGAACCAAAATCGCTTACTGCACATGATGTATGGCAGGCAGATACCCCTCCAATGTTCCCCTACTCCTCAACTTATTTCCCCTCTCGCGAGTTGTTATCGCCCAGGTTAACGTGAATGGACTGTACCTACAACAAAGCATTTATGTTTGGAAAACATTTATCCTGCCACTTTAACCCTTCCGTGACTGTGCGGGGTAAGTTAGTTACCCCAACTTATGTTAATGTTGTGTAACTTTTATATTTTCAATTTTTTTCTTTCTATATTTCTTGTATTTGAGCACAACCACTTTGTCGTTCCTTTGGTGACGATTTAAAATTTTTTAGATACAAATTGTTTCTGAAAACTGTAATTTTGTTAGGTGGGGTAACTGAGGTACCCCGCACAGCTGTTCTCGGGAAGTCATAGTGTGTGAGACTCGTTGCCTGTGTGGGGTAATTCATTTACCCCAGCATTCTTTTCTTCAGTTAACGTCTCATTCATTGCATTAAAATATATTTTATAATTCCACAAATCAGATTTTTAAACTTAACGCTACTATGTTTATCAAAAATACAGCTCAGTCCTTCACCACGGTGTACAATGTAGCTTCGCACCTTTGGGGAAGTTGCTGTCTACTATTACGTTACCACGCCTCACCTTTGGTGAAATTGATTTTTATAAGTCGGCAGTCATCATTGAAACGTTATCCTCTATATCTTATGACTGGAATTACATAAATATTCTGCGGCGACTTATTCATTCAATGTCATTGAGACTTCCTGGGTAAAGAAACTTTTTTCTTGGCTCAATTTCGGGGGAGTATTTTCTAGATGAGTTTACATTCACCCCTAATACATATACAAAGTGAACATTCTGAAAAGTGTTGCAAAATTAGCCGATACAATACGTATAGGCAACTCAAACAAATTTTACCGTCCTAGGAGAAGGTATATAAGACCGTGCCCTCGCCTGCAATCCAAAAATATAGTTCTGTGAGTGTTCAGGCACTTACTCGCTTTCAGAATGAAAAGGAGGCTCTACGGAGAGGCTGAAGTGCGTAGGATTTTGGAGGAAAGTGACGAGGATTTCGAAGTGAGTGAAGAGGAATCGGAAACCGAAGATGAAGCAGAGGAAGTAGAAGACTTCAAGGATGAACTTCATTGCGAGTTGCCGAGAGAAATCGCTACTGGTAACTCTTGTAGCCAGGGTGCTTACAGGTCCAGGTCAGGATTTCAGTGGAACACTAATCCTCCAGTTTCCAGGAGACGGAGAATACACAATATTGTAACATCCCCGAGTGGACTTACGCAGCACAGATTTGTAAAGAAATGTTATTATGCGTACAATTAGTAAAATTAAAACAATACAATAGCTTCTGTGCATTCAAGTTTTCACATTTCATTTTTGTCACTTTTTGGCATAGAGAATTTGAGTGTTGATTTTTTACTGAATGTTATTAGTCGGAATACAGTCCGGGACAGCTGTCGCATTGCTTCAATATGTGTGCCCGTTTTTGTGGACAATGAAATTGATTACTAAAAAAATTTACCCATAATTATTCTCAGAAAGATAATTAAATTTACCAAATATGCATATATGTCAATGAAAACATTACATCGCTGAGAGAGGATTTCCAACTCTTTTTGAATGAAGAAATGATCCAGGAGATATGTGCCTGTACGAATCGTGAGGGCCATATCACCCAAGCTAAGAAGAACATAAACCAACCCGGACAAGAAAAGCCATGGGAAGAAGCGACTGAGTGAAATGTATGCTTTCGTGGCTATATTGATTGCTGCAGGAAAAAACCGTGTAAGAAATCTCCATTTAACTGAAATGTGGTCAGAAGATGAACTTCTTAGAAAACCTTTATACACTGCAGTGATGTCCCGCGATAGATTTAAAATCCTACCAATTCCAAAATTTTCGATTCAACGACAGTTGCACAAGGGTAGCTAGACTGAAGAATTCAAATGATAAATTTGAAGCAATCAGGTCAATTTACGACCAATTTGTGGCGAATTGCATTAAATGTTATATGCCGTGCTCTAACATCACGGTGGATGAACGGCTTGCCAATTTCAGAGGTAAATGTCCATTCAAAGTCTACATAAAAAGTAAACCGGGTTGTTATGGAATCAAGATCTGGGTATGCACTGATTCGGAAACGTCTTATATTCTTTCTTCTCAAGTTTACGCCGGTAAGGTTGGAAACTGGAAAGAGAAAAATCAAGGACATCGAGTTGTAAATGACTTAGTGCGACCCTACTATGGGACTTACGTGGCGTGGGGTTACATGTGATAATTTCTTTACTTTCATTCCACTAGATCCAAAACTATTTGAAAATAAAGTTACAATCACTGGTACACTTAGGGCAAACAAAACGGAAATTCCTGTTTAATTTCTCCCGCATCCATCTAGGGAAATGTTTTCAAGTTTATTTTGGTTTACTAATAATATCGCTATGGTTTCCTATTTCCCTAAAAAAAGGAAAGGCCGTCATTCTTTTATCAACCCAACACAATGACTCTGAAAAAGCAGGTCCAAAAAATAAATTCAAACCAGAGATAATAAGGGGCAGTTGATAATAACCAAACCAAAGGGGCAGTTGATAATGGGGATAAAATGACGCGGGAAAATGCATGTGTCCGTAGCACAAGAAGATGGCCATTTAGAATATTCATGGAAATTATAGATATGGCTGCATTAATTTTCCTTAATAATTTGGACAAAGAATCATTCCAATTGGAAAGCTAATGATCGAAGTAGAAGGAGGTTTTTCCTTAGGGAATTGTCAGTCGAACTCTCTCAAAATAATGTTCTCCAAAGAAAGCAATTATCTCATAATTATCATTTGCCTTTAAAAATGCAATACATATATTTTTGAAAGAAAAATACTTATAAGAGTGTGACAGAAACAATGGCACGCAAAACAGCACCCCAAGTAGATCAAAGCATTGCTATTTTTGTCCGAGAATAGAGGATAAAAAGACTAAGGTGCATTGTACTGGATGTAACAAAGCAGTTTGTAGCTCTCATAGTGAAGAAAAATAACTTGAATCTTGTTTTGAATGCCGGGATGGAAGTTGAATACAATAAAGTTTATAATGTTGTGAATTCAATAACGCCAAAATTCTACATGTTGCCATCTTATGTACTCGTATGTTAATCATAGTGCAATTACAATAACAAAATATGAAATATTTCAGCTATTTCACACAATACCGACGTAAAAACCTAAATGTTACCTACAATGTATTAAAAAATTTAACAAAACATGCAATTATATCACTAAAAAAGAACCATGATAGTGAATAACAAGAAAGACTAAAAAACAACATTTTTTTTACAAATTATAAATGGGGTAACTGACATACCCCACATAGCCGTTCGCGTAAGTTTTCAAGGCACAGTCACGGAAGGGTTAATAAGTAGGGCCTATCCTGTGTATATAATCTACAAACCAATCTGATAAAGACAGAGATACCATGACTTCCATATTACTGGGAGTCAGAGCTGTTCTCCTGTCAGACATTATATTACAATATGTTGATAATGAACTCTCACTATCAACATTATACTGACTGAAATCCATAATGACTCCAACCGACTGGAATGGCACCCGACTTGCATACAGAATCACCCAAATAGGCTCCGTCAGTAGGGGAGTCTGAGTCTGTACGGAATCCCAACCAGTCGGTGGGTTAGGAAGCGCAACCGATCAGTACGGAACCGACAAAATACAGAATGACCCCCTGATGTGGTTGTTTGAGCACTGCCTCTCAAACCTGAGGATTGATTTTTTGGTAGAACAATAATCATTGCTTTAGTGCCATTTGGAGAGAATTTCAAGTTCACTACTCCATACTGCAGATGGTACATAACAATTGAGACTTATTTGTGCCTTACATTCAGAGGAGGCTGATACCCATGCTGGCTTTTGCTTGCCACTTATTCCCACCCCCAATAATAGATCCCTCTACAGCCCACGTGCCTTCTCTCATCGGGACAAATGACCTTGAGTTTTCTGTCACCACTCGATCCATACTACCAAATTGTGAGATGTTGACTAAGCTTCTTTCATATGCTTGATGTCTTCAGATTTGAGTGACAAGGAAAGAAGCTGGCTTAAGGTGGCTGGTCTAAAAAACCAAAGTGAACAGATTTTCTTAAAAATTTCCAAATATGTTCCTTTTTGGATATTCTATCGAATATCGAAGAAAAAACAGGGGATCATCGACATACTTTTTGCAATATTTTAGATTCTTTTAACATGGAGCCTTATGGCGCTCTCCACTCCAATAGGATAAATTACGTACTTTCTCCATTCCTACTGAACAGATTTTAACCAAAAACTGATATAATGTAGCTCTAATAAATTAAAATCTATTCTGAAAAAATCATTTAATACTTTCGACTGACATTTTTTGTTAATACGATTAAAAAATATGTATGCAAGAATTTCAAATGTCGCGCGTGGCTATGTGGTGTAAAGTTGGCAACGTGGCACACGAAAGTACGGGACATGCTAACGGTCACGTAGACATGACGAACAGATCTAACATGGGCAGAATGGACGCTGTTGCCGGATTAAAAACGAATGATTAAATAATTTATAGAAACATAATTTAATACTAGTTCGCATTCGAGTGACAATACATCTTCATTAAAATACTTATTTTGAATTCTATGGCCACGGGTGTGAACTGTTTTCGGAAAATTAATTTTGCAAGAATGATTTACGAATTGAATCAAGTCTGCATTTAAGCAAATTTTTATGGCAATGTGTAAATTTAAAAGACAATATTTCAGAATGTACTTAAGACATAAGTCATTCCTACTGAATATAGTATAGCTACGACCTATTATTTAAATTTTAAATGAGCATTAAAATTTAAATAACTAAATTTCTCAATGACTAACGATTACCCGACCAGCCACCTTAAACTTATGTCTTATGGTTTATCTAGCCCTAGAAGGCATCTGCTAGCAGTTGTTTTAACTTGGAGTTTGTGAAGACTGGGGTAAGTTTTTGTCTCTCCATGCAATCATAGGTTTGTGTGGACTTTGATGAGGCAGAGTACAGCCGTGTGCAAGAGGCTTGGCGATTGGTGGGGAAGACACAGACAGCCGTCGATCAGATGCAGATGCACGTCTCGACAGCTTTGCATGCCAAGGCTGCTTCAGCTCTCTCTGCCCACCTCTCCAAGGGATCAGTGGCTCCCTCTGAGGACTTTGCCAAGAGCACTTACGCCAAGACCATCGAAAGAGGGTTCGAGGGAGGCGTGCAGCCAGTTGACTTGCATCACGTGCAGTACAAGGAGTTGTGCAAGGTGAGTGTGGAATGACTCAAGACTCTGTCCATGAGGTCAAGCTGGCCAGCAAAAGTAGAGCAAAGTTGGCAATAAACAATTGAAATGGAAAAAATTGTGATAAAAATATTTTAGAGTAAGAACGTATACATATTAGGTATTACTCTTCATAGATAAATGCTGTTGGTAAAGTCGTGATTTTTTTCTCTTGTGGAAATAAGTATTATATTTCCCTTGATGGTGTCACTAAAGCCACTAATGGACCATGGAATAATGTAATTAAACTCTACAGTTCTAGCATGTGAAGCAGCTAAAGCCTAAAATTTGAACCTAAAATAATCATGGAAAGGTTTTGAAATGCCGTCTACCAAAACACCTTTGGACGGCTCTAGCACCAGTATTTTTTAAAGAGAGTCTTCAGTACTCTCGCCAATTAAGTTAAAAATGAAAGAAACATTAGATCCAGACAGACTAACAATTCATAAATGCCATTGTGAAACCAATTGCTGCTCAATTCCTCCTTTAAAGCTAAATTATTAGATTTGTGTTTGAGGGAAAACCTAGTGCTGCATATGGGTTGATAAATTCATAAGAAAATTAAGAATGGAATTAGGATATGAGACCAAAAAAGTTGTGACTTATCTACTGAACCATGCAGCAGCCAGGTAGAGCAATAACAAATATAAAGTATTAAACTGTAATGGGTATTAGATAATGATGGGTCGAATGCGAAATTTAATGAATCGTATTCCAAATCTTTTTTTGTTTATTGAATCTCAAATCCCAATCCTGCTGGCACCAAGTTTTAAATTCCAGTTCCTTTTCATTATCGTTGCATGTAATTTATTAATTTTTGAAGGAAGAATGCTAAAGAAAGGTAAATGAGCACAAGTAAATTAGTAATTTTTGCTCATGAAATGGAGCATTCTAAGGCCCAATGTTATAATGTCTGGTTAACGTTAACCGCAAGGTGACAGCCTCTTCGTTTCCTTGATGTGAACTGCGAGTGGAGATTTTGCATATTGAATCAAATTGGATCAGTCGGTTTGCTGACGTAAGTATTATTGATGGGAAAACATATACGGCCGTATTAATAGATTTCGAGTTAAACCTGGGGTTATGCAGTTTATCTCAGTCCGGTCTAAGTGCGGTTTAGAACGGTACTAAAAGTTGGTATTCATAGCTTGCGTCGAGGGAGATAGCCTCTGGGACTAACCGAGTCCGAGACTTGTCTACTGTGCGAGGATGGAACGCTAAGTAATCACAAAGTTGCAAAGGGTGTACGGCCTCGGGACCTCTTGATTGTGGGTGTAGAAAATTCCCGATTCCTTAGGTTTAAATGTGAGCGTATGTGAGGCTGCGGCCCAAAAAATTGCACTTATCTCATATATAAAAGTATGCAGTAAGTGGTAACATTATATTTATTTATGGTCCGTTAGACTTGTACGAACCCCCTAAAATTTATCATTCTGTTTTTTCCATCGCTCATAGCTACCTGAAATACTATAGTAGATGAGGATTGTTAAGTAAGCATAATACGTTTCTTGTGAGCAAGTCAGGAAAACAATTTTGCAAGGTGAATTTGAGTGGCAATTAAAGGTCTTATGTAAGTCTTGCTTGTACTAGAATGCAAAAATCATAATGTTTTTTGTTTGAATTTTTTTTATAATGACTGCAGAAAATATCGATAATGCATGGATAATCCACAAAACGGATGAACCACCCGCTCATAATCGGGTGTTCACTGTATTTTCTCATCACCAACTGAATAATTCTAGATTTCATTTTGTTATATGTACGTGTAGGAGTTTCAATGTGGTGCTGGCATTTGTTATTTTCTTTATTCCAGAGTGTACCTCACAATGAGTTCCTTCCATGCCTGAGTGACCTCTGTAAGTCCTTGTGGGGAATCGTGAGGAGTTACCACCACATAGTGAATTGGCATCGGAGCAGGATTAAGCCTCAAACCAGTCAAGAGAGTGGTGCAGTGCATTTGGATGAAGGTATTTGCATTGCAATATGGTGGTTTGCTTAGCATATCTGTCAGGGCATTTATTTTATCTTGACTCTATCCTATGAAATGTCCTATTTCATCAGCTAGAATAGTGGTGCTCACCCCCCCTCCAAGTGGAGTTTTCACTCTTAATGTCAGTAGGAAAATGTAAGTTTGACATGGGGTCAACAGTAAAAAAACCTTCTTTGGGGGACTCTCTTTAAGGCCGTTTTACATGAGGCACTTACTTGTGCAATTTGGTGTGCAGAAATTGCGAGAATGCGGGCATGGAATTATAGAAGGGGCGATTTTCCCATCAGTCGCGTATGGTGTTCTAAAATGGCGTGATCCTTATTAGGGTAGTTGTTTTACCCAGCAAAACTCATGTCTTGATATGGCTGAACTTGTACCCTGGTGCACGGCTGTGGTGGGTGAGGTGGCTGTGAGACTAAAGAACATGTCTTCCCACCAATTAGATCCTTTTCAGGGTACAACTTCCAATGTGTCTCATATTTGGAAAAATAAGCACCCCCCCCCTACTCCACATACGTATTGTCTCACTGGAGTTTTCTTATGTGTGCTGTCCTGCAGTCTAGTTGGCCCTTAAGCCATTCTTTCGTTATTTATACTCTATGAATTTAGTGATGAATACACAAAAGAAAATTGATTAGTTGATAAAAAGGCTTCTTCCAAATCCTAAGTTAACAAAAGTATCCAACAAAGTTATAAAGTTAGCTTTCAAGCACTTGTGGGAAAAACAATGTCCAAGCTTTGAGGAAGTATGGTGTTTGTTGCAGTTGTATAATTAAGATGGAAGGATATAGATACCATTAAATGTGCTAATTCAACATGGAATGCATTTAGAGTACCTCTAAAAGGATTTTGAAACAAAGCAAAGGTTTTATAATGAATCCAGGAGGCATAATGATGAAAGCTGTGGAAATGTCAAGAGAATTTAAGATTCCACTTAGTGTGGATGAAGTTTTCTCAGTTTTCCAACTGGGTGAGAGATTCCATAGTTGCTGATGTTTTGAGGTCTGACATGTTCCTTGTCATCATATCGGTGTTGACAAGGAACATGTCAGACCTCAAAACATTGGCAACTGTGGAATTACTCACCTAGTTGGAAACCCAAGAAAACTTCATCTTGTTAGTACGCCGGGAATGCACCAGATCCTTCATTCCACTCAGAGCTTTCTAAGCAAGCATTAGTCAGCATAGATTGTTGCCTCCAAGAAAAGGCCTTTCTCTTCTACACCGAACTTCCATCAGTGTCTTTTCAGTGATTAAGCTGAGAAGTTAAGTACAGGCAGTCCTCGACTTTCGTGCACTCGACTTTCGTACAATTCACACTTTCGTACGCTCCAAATTGATACCTTTACTTGACTTTCGGACGCTAAATTCGAACTTTCGGACATTTATCGAACAATATTTTTGAATTTCCCGCGATGGTGCCTAGTGCATGCTGGCATTCAACTGTTTCATATGGCATTCTCGCTAGTATACGCGACCATACGTGACTATGGGCAGTGTTGACTTAGAGCAAGGTTTAATTTGTTTATTTACTGAATTTAATTTCTATCTTATGATAAGAAAGAGTGAAAAACGAAAAAATGACGTGACTGAGACCAAGGAAAATAAGCGTAGGTCGCATAAACTCAATACTATCGAGCAAAAGTTGGCAATTATTAGACGTGCTGAACTGGGAGAATCTTTTGCTGCAATCGAACGATCATTGAACTTAAGCCATTCAACTGTGTGTTCAATAGTAAAGGGGAAGGATAAGATAAAAGACCATGTACGAAATGCTGGGAATATTTCATCAACAATTGTCAGTAAGCGGCGAGGTGTAGTGATGGAGGAGATGGAAAAATCGCTGAAATTGTGGATTGAAGATCAACATCAAAAAAACATTCCTCTGAGTCTAGCATTAATTCAAGTTAAGGCTTGCAGTTTGCATGAAGATTGGAAGCAACAATTGGGAGAAGATGATACTGATACTCCTGAATTTCAGGCCAATAAAGGCTGGTTTGACCGGTTCAAAAAAAGAGCGTGTTTTCACAATACAGTAAAACCTCTACTAAACGAAATTCTAGGGACCGATAATTTTCCAGTTCGTTAATCGGGAGTTCGTTTGTCGGAGGTGCTTTTCACGTTGCATCACTCCAGGGGAAATGTAAATAATCCACTTCTTGTACCTTGAATTTCAGGGAATATGGTGTGAAGAACTCAGTTAAAGGTAAAATTTCCACAGAGGATAGAATACTTTTATCCTCACTGCTCCCTTGCCTCTTAAAAAAACCGTGGAATAACAACGAGCGGGTATTTCAGCAAGTCCTGCTAATTATACCATTTACTGTGATTTCTAAAGGCCGATTTATAGTTGGCATGAACGTCAAACTTTAACCATGAATTGTTTTCGTGTTGACGCCATCCTGTTACGATCGCCATCAACTAGAATGTGCGTCGGTAACCATTGGTCGCCTTCATTCATCTTTGCTTGGATGCAGAGGTTTACATGCAGCCGATCGCCAACATGTGTTGATTTGTTTACTATCTACAAGAGAGCGAGAACATGGATGAGTACGAGTATTATCAACTCGTAATTGCTGTGATAATTGTAGTAGTGGGTTGGAACCTGTGTATTCAGCTCGAGGGTGAAGTACCCGTTGACGCCAATCGTAAACTGGCCTTATCTTCCCAACCAATGCATCTCAAACTCGCTAGAATTAATGATAGTAGTTTCTTATGCCGCCACTTTCAAGAACTCTAACCTAACACGGTCACATCCGTGGTGCATTCAAGGTTTTTGAGAACTGCTCCGTAAATACAGCACGATATATGTTGGTTTTCGTTCCGCCAGCTACTTTTTTTTCGAGAATTATTTTCAAGATGGCGGCCAGCGAAAAAAACAATTATCACATTTGAAACGTTCGAATTGAAAAAAATAATGTTATTACAGCAATAAAAATATTTAGGAATGTGCACAACGTAAATGACCACTGAACGAGATCTCATTGCATTAGATGTGTTTCAAGTATGCTAAAGAAATTTTCGAGCCCGCGATATGAAAGTCAACAACATTTGACATTTTATAAATCAAGCATGGATAACAATTTTTGCAAAATCGTGGAGAATAAAATACGAACTTACCTTGCAAATAAGTAGATAAATTACCAGACATAATAATTGCCACTTAAGGCAAAACCAGGCTTCACTCGCAAAGATTGTAATTATTCATTTAAGTATTATACCAGCTGATTGGTATGTTCTTGGTGTTGAGGTCCGTAGTTTTAGCGAAAGAAAAGGAACGTCCGGTTAACTTTAACGAGGTTTTATTCTCATGACCAGGTCATTTTGGTACAACACTTCTGTCACAAATTAAAATTACAATCCAGTTCACAAAAAAAAGAAATGAAAATCACTTCAGGTGACTTGCGCTGCCAACCTATAAGTTCCATTCTTTTCATTACCAACCAAAAATATTTTTAACACTTGGACAGTCCCAATTCTGCATCCCAATCTCACGAAATTGAACCGCAGTAACACTCAAGAGCAACCAGTTTTCACTCGAAAAGATTGAAATTATAAACTCATGATGATGAACCGCAGTTAAACTCAAGAACGCCGACCAAATCACTAACCACGCCGCTAACACTGATGCAAAATACTGGAAATGCAATTAACTGGATAAACAACAAGGAACTTCTGATTGGCTTGTTTGTACGGAGTCTCTGATTGGTCCTAGTCACTTTCAAATCAGCAAAAACGGCAAAAACCTCGCAACATATTCAAAATTAGCCTTTTTTTTTTAAAATACGTTATGAAGAGGTAAATATTATAATACAGGGCTAATCTTTCATTTCATTTATCGGGAGTTTTCGTAGAGCAGGAGTTCGTTCATTAGAGGTATTTACCAATGCATTTAAATAGGAATTTGGTGGGACCAATAGCATTTGTTCGTTCATCGGAGTTCTTCGTTTATCGGGAGTTTGTTAGGTAGAGGTTTCACTGTATTAAGCTAACTGGAGAATCTGCTAGTGCAGACAAAGAAGCCGCAAAAGAATTTATTAGATTTTTTTCTGAAATTATTGAAGAAGAAGGTTATTCTGCTCGTCAAATTTTTAACGTTGACGAAACGGGCTTATTTTGGAAGAAGATGCCTGCTAGAACATATTTGGCGAAAGAAGAAAAATTTGCTCCCGAGCATAAGGCATCAAAAGACAGGCTCACATTGCTTCTAGGTGGAAATGCAGCAGGAGATTTGAAGTTGAAACCGATGGTTGTCTATCACTCAGAAAACCTAAGAGCACTGAAGGGGCACAATAAGGGCTTGCTGCCAGTCATTTGGAAATCAAATTCAAATGCCTGGGTGACTGGAGCGATTTTTCAAGATTGGTTTAGTAGTCATTTTTTACCAACAGTTAGACAGTACTGTCGAAATAATAATTTAACTTTCAAGGTACTGTTAATTTTGGATAATGCTCCTGGACATCCAAAATCTCTACAAGACCTTTACCCTGAAATCAAAATCATGTTCTTGCCACCAAATACTACGTGCGAGATTCAGCCTATGGATCAGACAGTTATAGCCACCTTCAAGCGGTACTATATGAGGAGAACGATCAACCAGGCTATTCGGGCAACTGAAAAGGAAAGCTTGAAAGAATTCTGGAAAGAATTCTGAAAGGTTACAACATCTGGAATGCAATAAACAACATTGGAGACTCTTGGGCCAAGATAAAGGAATCTACAATGAATGGCTGCTGGAATAAGTTGTGCCCAGAGTTCGTACCAAATTTTAAAGGCTTTGAGGAGACCCCTGAAGTCGCCACAGATGAGGTTGTTCAGCTAATGAATCAACTTGATTTAGAAGTGAGCACTGACGATGTGGATGAAATGATCGATTCCCATTCACAGCCAATGTCAAATGAAGACCTTATTGCTATTCCAGAGGAGGACAGTAAGGAACTATCTGATGATGATGAACAGACTCAGTTCACTCAAACTTTGACGGTGAAGAAAATGACTGAAGCCTTTACACATCTCGAACTCTTCTTAAATATCATGGGTGAATGTGATCCAAATGCAGAGAGAAGTTCACAGGTTCGAAGAGCCATCGAGAGGGATACTGCTTGCTACAGACTCCTTTATCAAGAGAAGAAGAAAGCTGTTGTTCAATCTTCTATTGACAGGTTTTTTAAAAAAGTTGACAAGATGCCATCGAAGTAACAGCTTCCTTCTTAAACCCCTGAAATTTCAAAATCAGCATTTTTTTCTTCCCAATTGCGAGTTTATTTTATTTGTTTATTACTAGTACTGTTTACAGTAGGTTGTGTATGACATGTACCTACGAAACGTCATTCCCGTCATTTTATTTTCAGTTGTCTTTTGTCTCTTAGGAAATTTGCGAAATTTTGTTGTTTCTTTAATTGTAATAATTTAAATGACATCGAGCGTAAGGGTCCAAAAATTTAATTTTGTTACGCTTCTTGTTTTGTGTATTTGTAGTTGTAGTGGATATTTTCAGTGAAATGTTAATTTCAGCTCGGGAAAAATTAGAAATGCGTATGTACGTATATTGTGTCTAGGTTTCAAACATGGTATTCTTTTAGAAACATTTATCAAGACTGCGTAATTTTAAAAGTAATTACGTATTGTTCAACTATAATTAATGTATTTTTAAACTTTTGTATTGAAAATAAAATTTGCTTGCAAGTGATGAGATTTTACTATGTATATTTTACTCTCTGGGAACGTAACCCCTAATTAGTATGGGACTTTATTGCTCGACTTTCGTACATTCGGCTTTCGTACACGTTTTCAGGAACGCATTGTGTACGAAAGTCGAGGACTGCCTGTACATGTACTAGGAGTATGTTATAAACTTACATAAAAATTAATGCTACTTTCTTGGGCAGATGGGAACTGTTGATTAAACTTCAGTTTGTTTTGATATGATAGATGTCCACTACCAAAAATAGCAATGTACATCACCACAATACTAGAAATGAGGACAATTTATTCAATGGACATTGTAGACTCTAAATCTATCAAAAATGCCCTGATGTATATGACAGTTGACTGTTCATTTCATTACCCAAACAGATAAAATATTTGCTGGACAAAGAAGGTATATTCAAAAGGAGACTGAAAGATTATTTATTTTAAAATGCCTTATATGTATTTTATTGAAGAATATTTTCACTGAACACATTAAGTATTATAATCTTATTTCAGTGGTTTTAAATGTTCCAACAATTGCTGTAAAATGTTTTTCTAATATTTTCATATTGTAAAATAAGTTTGACTACATCATTTTATGCAATTATGCTATTGTTAAACATATTGTTTTATTTTTGACGATGCCGATACTAATGTTAAATTTGTCTATGGTTAATAAATTGAAATTGAAAACATACCACCAAACATCACCACAAAGGCTCTAAATCAATATATGGCTCTAGATGGCTAAATAAGAAAGTAAATCGTGGTTCTTTGTATCTATGCACGCGATGCGCTTAAGTACAAAGTTTTGAGCCATAGCTGGATTGACAATTTTTTTGGAGTGGAACTGAGGATCGTAGACTTAAAGTCCAACCATGTTATCAATTACCATTGTATTGCCTATGAATACCTAAACTTTCATAGCTCTAAATCGCTAAATAAGAAATTAAATCATGGCTCTTTGTGCCTATGTTCTGCATTTATTTGCACGCAAAATTTAAATTCCCACCACAACGGAGACTCAAGATGACAGATTACATTAGACAAGTGCATGTCATGACCTGTCCTTTATGGACCTTGGGCAGCGAGTGTAACATGTGGCATCGCTCGTGAGTTTTAACGGTTTTAACCAAAGGGAATTGTTTACATTATGGAAATGCTGCCAACAGTTAGAAAAGTGCCATATAGAAGAATACACGGTCATTAATGCAATTCACAGGGTTGGTGCATCACATTCGTCAACGTTGATTTGCTAGGTGTCTGCGTCTGCAAAAAGAGTTTTGCCGACGCAGTTTTTCACCATGGTTCGTAAAAACGAATTCCATTTTTTCCTGGGGACCGGGGTCGAGGTTCGTAACATCGGAAATTTTGTATTTTCGAAACTTCATATTATCGAATAGTGCCATGTATTTAGTATAGGCTTTTGGTCGGGACCAACAGTTTCACTTCGTATTATTGAAAATTTATATTATCTTGCTTTGTATCATCAAATTTCTACTGTAGTAGGTTTGATAGGCCAATATTGTCTGAGGTAAGCACCTGGGTACATTACTGTGTCGAAAGGGAATGCTCATACTTGACGTGTTCAAGGGTCACCTAAGAGTAAATGCGAAGAATTAATTGGCCGAAGGTCATACGGACCTAGTTCTTATTCCTGCATCAAGTGATATCAAAATATCATGGGTGAGATGTTGTGATTCAAAAGCCTTTCAAAGATAAAGAAACAGTTATTCAGTGTATCAGGGAAGAGGGTAAAAGCAGCTTGTAACAAATTTGCATGTGCATGTTGTTGTGCATGGATTTGAGAAATGCTGTCTATCCAACAGCATGGGCAGTAGCGAAGATGGTGTTTTTTGGGATGACAAGAGAGCCGTCGGCAATGACTCGAGTGTAAACCCACGAAAGACGGAGGATGTCCCCTTGCACCTTCAAAAGACTCACTTCCCCTCATGCACCTCTCTCTCCTTCCTGGAAGGTTGAATACTGTGCGCTAAACATGCTTTGAAAGGCTTCAAGGAGTCTTGTTTCCACATTGTGGAAATGCAAGTACTCTAGTTCCATAAAATGTATTTCCTCATTACTAGAGATCCGTGAAAGTGGTTTTATTTTTTGCTAAAATTCGTTTTAAAACTATGCGACTTCAGTGTTATAGAAAATCTTGGTGGTGTTATTATAATTTAACTTTTTTTTTGCATATTTATAGGTGTTTTATTATTTTTTATTTTTTTTTTGGTACACGTTTTGTGAATGGATATACTTTTATTAAGCATTATACATAACATATTCAATAAAATGTTGATTGTACTAAAGTTCTGATAAAACCAAATGATCGAAATGGTTCAAATTACGTTATATTATAGAATGAGCAATAAAAGGTGCCAAGGGAAGGTAGGTAGCAAATAGATGCAACAAAATCGTTTAGTATTAATTACAGCTGTTTCCAATCGCAATCGGTCAAGAAAAGCAGTGAAAGAAGCACGGATAATTAAACACAATCGGAAACAACGAAACTTGACCTGGGGGTGTGTTGAAATGATTTTTTTGCATTGAAGTACAGTGGAGCGCTGTAAAACTTCCATTGCTGCCAATTGTGCCAATGGAACTTACTATCGGCGCAAAAAAGGTGGAACGCTGAACTTTAAGCATTTGCATGAAATTCCGCCGGAGTTCCATAGAGTCGTGTAATATATTGTTTTACTCCTTGTTTATTTGACTATAAAATACATTCATTGAAAAGTGTTTAAATGTAAATGTTTTGCTTCTACGGTCGAAAGAATGAAGAAAAACTCGCAAAAAACTAGGAGAACGGCAAAACGGCCCTCTTCTTTATCTCGTCATGGCCAAAATATTTGATTAGTGCACTTTATTGTTTTTTATGAAGAGATTGACATCTCCGCATTACAATATTCTTTTAAAATTAAACAGCTTTAGCCTAGTAATTTAATTTTTAGTAGTTCGCGCGTGTAGTGCGGAGTGCGGATCGTCCGCATCCATGTGAAACGCGTCCAATGTGGTTTTCCTGCAACAAGTTATTCGATGGAGCTGTCTACTGCAGTACGGTGAGTCACCGCAATTACTGCTCCGCATCGACGCGTTCCGGACGCGTGAGCATATATTTCCGCTGTTCCGTGGCTTTGTTATTTTTGTTAAATTTCTTTCAGCGCATCATGGATTTAGAATATCCAATTCTTCAGGAGAGAATGCGCGTCGTTCTAGATATTTATGAGAATGTGAGGATTGATAAATGGGAATCGAAGAGAGAGTCCGTGGCTAATTTAACGGCGAATTCTGGCGGAGATATCACGTCGAAGGGGGAATGGCAGCGCCGAAGGCGAAAAGATATGGCACCATTGCGGTGAGCAGAGCTCACCACAACCAGTCTTTAATCATATCCAAAAAGTAGTGCATCGCGGATTATAAAATTAATGTTTGAGGTTTTGTTTAAATGAAACTTGAATTATTCAAATTTTAGTACATTTTTCTTTTGCTAAACCTTCGGAAGGAATGGGTTTTACAATATAGTTCAGTGCGAAAAATATATTACGCGAATGCAATATGCACACGAAAAAGCAAGTTATTGGCCTTTGGATCATAATGAGATAGCGCAAATGAACTTCAGCAGCATTAAACAATGAAGGCCTAGGCTTTAATCGATTTGACTCACTATATTTGCGATTTTTTCGCTATTTCACGTAAAATTCACGAGAAAAGCACAATTTCATTTTATTTACTGATTTCGCGGTATTTCGCATTATTTTGCGTTATTTCGCAATATCGCGTCTCGCGAATTTCATGGATCTCTACTCATTACATATGTTTTTAATAGCTATGAATATTTGGTATGATGATTTAGAAACCTGGAGCGTAAGGTAATGGCTTCCATCACTGCCATCGAACAATCTTCCATTGCAGTTGATGTATGTATCAAGACTATAATTTGGCACGAAATGACAAAAATATTTCAAATTTTGGATCAGCTCACGAAAATTCACATTAAAACTTTTAAAATCACTTCAAAATTCACACTGTCACAAATGCAAAAAATATAGGTCCCAACTAATCTTTACTCAGAACACTGGTGTGGTCTGTCCATTCTGGAGCTGCAGCAGCACAAATTCTCACAAGAGAATTTTTCTTTTTTTTTTTCATTCATTTTTGTAGAACATTATGCCACAGACACTATTGCCATGCACACCATTCCTTTTATTACATTTAAAATGGAAATACTTTCATACTTCATGCTTTTCATCGTAAAATTGTGAAAATTCATTTTTTTCATATAGATGTGCTACAAACTATTGAATGTGATGACGGCACCAGGTGATGGGTGAAGCTCTGAACATCTATCAATCAACTTGGTCTTTCTCTTCCTTTCATTACTGTAAAACTCTGGTTTTCTCTTATATCTGACAGGTTTTTGTGAGTTGAATTTAATGTTTTTTTCTCTTGAATGCATACTTCTCTTGTGCTGATTATCAGCACATTTTGGTGACCATTATGTCTCTTTTCTCTCTCTCTCTGTGGAAGACGGTGAGAGTGGCCGAGTGGAGACAAAGACGGATGAAGACAGCAGGGAGGTGGGGGAACCAAAAGCGTACAGTGAAGACAGCAATGGCTGCTTATTTAGCAATGATTATGTCATGCAGAAGCTCACTGCTGGATTAACCAGGATTTGGAATGAAGTTCAGTCCAAGATATGTGTGTTCCTTCTTGCCTCAGACCTCTCTTGGTATAAGTTTGATGACTTCCTACATGTCCTTGACATCATTCACAGGTAACTATCTTTTTCTGTAAGATTTTCCTGCATGTATTTGTTACAGAAGTTTGCTAGGAGTAGAGATGAATATTTATGAGGAAGACCAAAAGTTTGTTGCATTGTAGTGTTTTATTTGAATGGCAATGTAGTGAAACTTCAGAGAATTCAAGAGTTACATTCCACTTTTGCACAAATCCACGTTTGGAGGAAGTTTTAGTCTTGTGGAATTACATACTACGTAGTTACATACTACTTACATACTACGAATTACATACTACATTCCTTAGTGGATAAAAAAATACACCATCCAGGTAGTTTTTTTTTTAGATATCATGGCATCTTTGCACGCATTTCTGTGAGAAATTATCAACAAACAATTTCTGCATTACCTTTTGATTTACAGTAAATTTTTTTAAGTTAACAGCAAGTTGAAAAGTTAACGAGTTCATGTAGTTTTACATTTGACAGACTCACTGTCATAGGTCTTCCTTTGTATCTGAAAATGCAAGTGAAAATATGTATTTTTTGTGACTTGAAGGTAAAATAATAGTAAACAAGTGTCCTAATTACCATTTTTCACCATTATAGAACCAAAGAAGTGCAAATTCCTTGGGAAATTGATATTCATTGGCAAAGGAATTGAACAGTGCTAGAATGAGCTTTTCTCTTCCACCTCATTTATGGTTTATCACGTTGATTCATTTACTATGTACCACCGTGCAGCTGAACTTTCATCTCTTTAATATAAACAGCATATCCTGCAAGAAAAACACCTTCAATTTTTCTTTCTAGGGTCTTTGGTAGGACTTCCAACTCGTCGCTTTGGCCTCAATTAGAGAAATGAAAAAGAATTTGGAAAATTGACTGTTTTCATATGTGAACCCTTTGATAAAAAATGTCTGTGCTTCGTATCAATGTATGAATGATATTTTGTGTGTGTGGTCAGGGTCCCTGAGTCAATGCGGCACCTTCTTGCGCCGTTTGAATTCTTTGGACAAATCTATAAAACTCTCAATGGAAAGAGAAAGTAGTGGGTTCCTTAACACATTCAGCTCCACTAAAGTCATTAGATCCAACCTGTATGGTCAAATGTAAATGCAATGAAATCTTGTGAAGAATTTATTAAATGGTACCTTTTGCTATGTTTTAAAGTTTTCGTGATATAAATAACATTTTAGCATTAATTAATTTGCGTCGACACAGTGTCGATGCCGGCTCCTTAATTTCGCTTTAGCATGATCAGATTAATTACTTTTGTTTTAAAGTGAAATATCACGTTGAACCGCAGGGCTGTGTTGTGCAGAGCTAAATACGCTGACTTGGCGTAATAACTACTTCTGGAGAGAAGGTGACTCTAAGTCTCGGCTGGGCTCGGTAAGCCCTGCATCTCATGTCCGCAACCTTCGCCTTGAATATAATGCGGCGGTACACAAGTGTGTTTATGACACCATCCTGGCACGCGAGGACAAAACCCTTGGTCTCGGACTTCAGACTGGCGGAGCGTAGGAAGGCAAACGTCATCTCCTTTGACAACCCATACCTTTCGGTTTTCTCCTGCAAGTGGTCATGTTCGATCAGTGCCCTTTGAGTGCCAATGAAGAATGCTTCCTCCCTTTCATGAGCAAAGTCAGTGCCACGGAAGAAATTCATAATTATTTGTGTCTTGGTGGACAGAAACTTTATCTTACGAAGCAATGGTCAACACAAGAATGATATTTTCAGAATTATATTATGATATAAATTTAAAAAAACAATATGTGGATACTTCTGCAGAACATGGAGATAATCTATGACTTGTAACAAACAGAAAACACTAAAAAATGTGGCCTCTCGTCACTCATTTTAGTTGGAAATAATTCAAATCAGTCATGTATCCCTTTTTACTTTTGAACATACGTACATAATTACTTTGCAGGAACTTTAGTGCACTTAAATATGACATTTCACCGGGTTCTAATGCTCAGACACCACTTTCAGGGTCCAATGTTTAATTAATGTGCAATGCACGCCGAGGATTTTGGTGCCGATTCTTTTTCATTTCGGTACTCACCATATCCCTCAGTAACTTTCTTGTGCCAGTTAAATCCAATTTCTATGCATTATGGGAAAAGCGTGAAGCGCTAGAACCGGTGGATCCAACAACCGAAGAACCAAACCGACTCTCCTAGTGATATGAAAGTACAGTGGAAGATATTAATTATCATCAATGCAGGGTCATTAATGGCCATTTACTTCATTTTAGAGAAGTTATGGTGGAACTTAAGTGCGTTCCATGTTTTTACTGTACAATAGGGTCTTATGGTGTTATCTTTCCAGTGCATTAGTATTGAGCATTTCTTGCGCAATGTTGCCAGGTATGCAATTTTTTTCAATTGTGACTACATGATTTAGGAATAGTCGTCATACATACACAACGTGTCTCCATTTGGTAGGTAATTTTTAAAAAAATTGGAAAAAATTTCTTAATCGTTTTTCTTAATTTTTATAAATTTTCTCCGTATGGAAATGCTCCCGAAGACTTCCAATCAAACTGCCATAAGTGAGCAGATAATTGTTTAATTTCAAATTGTTGATAACTTGAAAGGAAATGGGAGAGAGAGAGAGTGTGACGTAGAGCTGGCAATACTGTAAATCCATAAGTGTCGTGGTGCAGTGAAAACGTGGAATGTTCTATATTGTTGCCACGAGACAAGTCTTGGTGTGTCTTGCCTCAGTCTTGTCTTCCAAAATCTGGTCTCATCTCTAGTCTGGTGAGCCTCAAGTCTCGAATTGTTAAAAAAAAAAATAATGAATTATTTTTTGTTAGAAAAACAGTTTTTGTGCTAGTTATAGTGGCTTTAAGAAACAATTTGCAATGCTAACATGTCCAAGGAGATTTAAGTTGAATTAAAACTGTATAGAATGTTCAGATCATCTAAATCTGATTATTTGGATATTTAATCTAAGTTAACTAATAACTATGGCTAATGATTTGCATTCAATCATTACAGACTCATTGAAGTTGGGGAGGAATTCTGTGAGAGTAAATCCCCTGAGTTGCAGGACTCAGTTCGGGCCAAGAGCCTCGAGTATGTCTCCAACCACCACCGTGCCACCCTTGACGAGCTGCGGATTTTCCTTGAGAATGAAGGCTGGGAGATTTGTCCGGTCCGACCGTCGTTTTCTATTCTCCAGCTGAGGGTAAGTCGGAGTCTTCATTTCTCCAGACATAGTTCCCCCCTATTTGCCCAAAATATTTGTGTGGAAAGTATTGGTGTGACTGCAGTGGACTCTTGGCAATCCGTACGTCTGCACCATTTGAACAGGCCTCCCAGTGTGCGTGCAGTCCAGGCAGTTTATAGAGAGGTTGTGAGTAGGGATGGGAAAATTACCGTAATTTTCATCTGAGGTAAATTACCACCACGTGGTAAATTCCTGGTAATTTTCTAAAACTATCATAATTTTCCAGTATTTTTTAGTTTTAGGCATTAAAAATTAAACAGCAAATGTATTGTTAAATAAGAAAGCCAATAGGAAGGGAATAACAATGTTTAAACCAAACTTAATACCATTAATCTATTAGAAAATTTTTGAAATTGTAAAAATAACTACGGCAGCAACACGCAATCTGGCTTTCTTTTGTCAAAGTATGAGAAATTTTCAAGAAGAATATTCTAAAGATTTAATCTTACAATGTTGTGATTAAAGTAAAATATTCCAAAAATGAGTTGTACATGCCTCAATTTATTAATAAACACGTAGGAAATGTGAATATGGCCTAAAGGAACATGTTGGGAATTTATTTGTATGAAAAATTATCTCTAACATTGGTGAATTATCTAGAAAATTACGGTAATTTTCAAGGGATGCGATAACTTATGAAAAATACCGTGGTAATTTACGAAAATTACCGAGGTAATTTTCAGAGTGGCCCATCTCTAGTTGTGAGATGGCATCACTGCCTCATCATCCAACATTATTTCTTGAACTAGGTTTTTACCGTATAAACTCGTGTAAGAGGCGCACCTTTTTTCCCAGTAATCGCAGCTGAAAATGAGGGTGCGCCTCTTACACGAATTTTTTATCTGCCTGCCTTAAGCCTCTGTCACAATATGAGTGGCAGAGCAGTATCGTGGCAGGGCGGTAGTAGCCACTAAACGAGCGGTGATTCGACCTAAGATTAGTTCAGAATCAGAAATGGCAGTACATACTGTCATTAGACAAAACGTTCTCTGCCGACATTTTGGCACAGAATGAGTAGAACAGCAGAGCGACACAAGAAAGATTTAATGTCTGGGATCGGCGGTGAACGGCACTTATGCCACTCACGTCTATCCCCCTATCACGTTTTCCCCCTGCCACACACCCCTGAGGTGGCTTGCAGGGTAATTTGTAGACATGGCTGAGTTCGAGCGTTTTCCATGTCAAACATTAGGAACATGAAACTCATCGTTGCCGCCCTATCGCTTGCCTACGGCCGCTCGTATCGTGGCCGAGGCCTTACTCTCAAGTTCCTGGAGAGCTGAGTGACCTTGGTGCTCAGTGTGAGTCATCAAGGGGGAGGGGATCGTTCGCTCGCTTGTTTACGGGGAACGCAGTCGCCTAAAAACTTGTTGAATGACAAGGCGAGGGTGTGGAGTGCAATTGGGGGACAGCGATTGGGCGCGCGACAAGTGCAAGCACCGGAATTTTCCACCCCCCCTAACTTTCTCATTTTTTGTCATCGGACAACTTTGAGTGACTCAACTGTATACAGCTGCCCTAAGCACAACTGAGAGAATTATGTGAACATTAACATTTGTGCAAACGCCACCATATGTGTTGTTCCCAAATGAACAAGGGCAAAAAGTTGCGGTCTTTTACGACAGCTGAAAAACTCAGTCATCAAAGACACTGAGGAAGTAGGAAACCGCGCTGGCGGACGAAAGCATGATGTGCCGGAATCATGCATTAGAAGATGGAGGAAGGATAAGGTTGCACTATTCCATACCTATAGGGACAGAAGGTCTTTTTGGGGAAAATCAGCGAGCTGTGACAGGACATGCGCGCGCATGCCGCCGTACTGCGACGCCCGCCTCACTAATAAGTCAGGACTTTTTTGGACCATATTGAAAAAATAAATGCTGAAAATTCCATAGACAGTTATGATTTCTTTAAAAGTTTGATTTTTTTCAGGTTTTGATGTCATATCTACGCCTTATCGTTTGTTTTTTACGCGGCTGACGCTTGGGTATTTTGCATTTAACGTGTTCGCATTCCCGCTCGTTGTCATTTATGGCAAAATAATTTGTAAAAACTAACCACATTTTAAAAGGCGACTCACAGCAACTACGACTTGTGTATTAGGAAAACGGTGGGGAATTCGGATTTAAAAATCAGAGCTCGGTGCAACTGTCTATTACCAACTAAACACGAATTGTAGCGAGGTCGGATTTGTTTTGCTTTAATGAATATCAATTACTCCACTCATTCCAAAGGGCAATAAACAATGTAAGCATTGTAGGGCTAAGGCTACAAGTGAATACTTACCTCCGAGGTCCATATATACCTATGAAAAATGCCGCGTAAATTATAAGAGAATATCGCAAGCGGCTTTGATAATGGCCGAAAGTTCGAAGTTAGGCCCGCAAAACCTCGCAATAGGAGGGAAAAAAGCCCCAAAATGTTTTCTTCAACTTTGATGCATAAAAAGAGGGGGTGCACCACTTACACGCGTTTATACGGTATATTGGTATGATTGACTTGTCACTGACCTTGAATGCCTTGAAATCGATTCGTATTAATGTTTTTTGCTACGGTAAAATTAAATCCCGTTTCACACAATACTTGATCCAGCACAAGGTTGAGGATACTCACTATTATCGCCGCAAAAAAGGTAGAACGCTGAACTTTAAGTATTTGTACCAAATTCCGCCGGAGTTCCTAAGAGCTGTGTTATATACTGTTTTACTCCTTGTTTTACTCCTGCCTCAAATCTCATTGCCAAGACCCCTCTAGTGAGACCTCTGTCCAGCACTGATTGGGCAAGGAAAGGGAAAGGCTCTAGGTGTTTTATATTCTTTTAACTTTATGCGAATGGATTTATATAGAATAATTCGCAATTAGATATTTAATTCAGTCTCAGAAATTACACACTTTAATTCAGCTGGTGACAACAATACAATCCATAGAATCAATAAACTTCTAACTCATAAACAAACAGTATTTTGCTCGCGGCCAGGAGTATCACCATTGCCAACTGAGCAAAATGGTAGTGTGCATTGCCGCGGGGCGTTTTTATTCTTTGTCGTTTATTTTAAGTAAGAGGAAGAATATAAAAATTTCCTTACATGAGAAGTTTTGCAATATTTTTTCCGTAATGCATACGTAATTTTGATACTCATATACTTTTCCACACCTCGGAAATTGAAATCTAGCTTTCGGCCATTTTAAAAATAAAAAAATGGGTAAAATAAAATTTTAAAAGAATATTTGTAATGCAGAGATGTCTTCTTCTGCGTAAAAAAATAATGAAGTCCACCAATCAAATATTTTGGCCGTGACGAGATTAAGAAGACGACCGTTTCGCCGTTCTCTTAGTTTTTCGCGTGTTTTTCTTCACTCTTTAGACCGTAGGAGCTAATCGTTTACAATTACACACTTTTCAATGAATGCATTTTGTAGTCAAATAAACAAGGAGTAAAACGGTATATTACACGGCTCTTTGGAGCTCCGGCGGAATTTGGTACAAATGCTTGAAGTTCAGCGTTCTACCTTTTTTGCGGCGATAGTAGTATGATAGCAATCCAGTACCGTGTGATATAGAACCAGCATGCTGACTAGCAAGCATGATAGCTATTATACTCGCTGGGCTACTTGATTTCGTAATTTATGTGGTACTAGTTTGCTACCAGCTCCCAGTAGGACCTAGTAGCCGTCGACCAATCACGTTAGCTTTTACCATCACAGTACAATCATCACTTTTTTTTAATCAGCGCCTCACTTTACACGGGTGTTGTGCACTCTTTGGCGGTGATAATATTTGGTGAAAATGTCTCCACAATCCCTGCTATTACTGCAGCAAACAAAGTTGCCTTCTTTCATGGAGATTTTCCATTTTCTTTTAACAGTTTGCAACTGTGGACGAAAGTACCACTTCATCGCAAGCACAAGTTCGATGTTCGTGTGAAACCTTCTATCCCAGTTTATATCAGAGTTCCGTCCTCAATATCAGGTACCAGCTAGGCATACTAGGTCTTGTGCTGGATCAAGTATTGTGTGAAACGGGCTTAAGCAAGCACCGGTGAGTGAATGTGGTATGTGGGAGTGAGAGCCAGGAGTTCTAATTCCAATCATGCACACCAGAGAGGTGATGAAATCGTGGTGGTAACTATGTGAGACTTGTATTCATTAGTAAAGCCGTAGTTCATGGAGGAAAATTTATGCCTTCCATTGATGAAAGTGAGTCACCTAGAGCATTCATTATAATAAAGTTTTGTACTTTACTACACTTTTTATTTTTTAAACACACTACGCGTTTCACCAATTTTATGGCATCGGCAGGTGTAGTAGTTTGTTTTTTTTTTGTTTTTTTTTAAGTAAAAAACAAGCTACTACACCTGACGATGCCATAAAATTTGTGAAACCCGTAGTGTGTTTAAAAAATAAAAAGTGTAGAAAAGTACAAAACTTTATTATGTACTATGAATATTAAAAGTTTCTACGAAGTAGAGCCTGAAGCTGTGGATTTTAAAGTAGAGCGGTTAAGAGGACCTACCTCACTAAAAATGTGTTTGCAGGCCCTCTGCATTTACATTGCTCACATGAATTGCAGGCAGATAAAAAAACTATGGTTTTCTGAATTCAATGCAGTAAAGAAACAGTTATGTAACAAGTTATTTCAAGTGTATATGACGCGTACCATATTGAAGAAATAAATGCATATGCCTATGTGTTTAGCTTAAAACACCCATTTTTGCCAGTGAAGTACTTGGCAATGAGATGGACTATATGGGCCAAAAAAGTCTTTAACCTGGAATTATCCTTTCTCCTTGAATTCAGACCTTTAGCATAAGAATATTTTTGATACAATTGAAGCAATTGTGTAAAGCATGAACCACATGGTGCTTCTTCATCGGCACTCTGTCGTGATGGCAGCGCTATGCCAACCTGAGCCTCCCGAGTCAGCCGACTGCTTGGTCTTCACTCCATAGCTCGCTCTGCCCACTCCTCTTCTGACACCGAATATTTTTTCTCTGGTTCGCTGGTCTGGTTCGCTCTCGTGCTGATGTTGCTGCTGTGATGAGCAGAGGCTGGCACTCTAGGCTCAGTGACTTGAAAGGCATAGACTACTGCAACTCTGGCCCTACTAGACATAATTTCTCTTATCTGCTAACTAATAATTATAAATCATGGATCTATAGTCTCTGGTTGAATATTTTCTTGGTGTGAAAACCGATGCAAATATGTTCTACCATAGTCAATGCTTGCGTCAAATTTCTGACTGTTTGATGTAATATGCAAAACCTGAACTTTCAGTTGACATTAAGTGAAGATAAAGGCGACATCATCTTGTGGTTAATGTTAATCAGACATTTTAAAACCAGATCAGACAGGCCTTCTGGGTTCTCTTCCATGTGTGTTCATCGTGGTGGACAACGTGTTTTGCAGGCATTCCAGTCTGCTGCTTAAGGTCCCAAGTATTTGATGCCATTTTTGGTCACATTATATGCACAAATTGGCCTCAGTCTGTCAGTAAACATGTTGTCCCCTAGGATGGGCCTTCGTGGGAGAGAACCCAGAGGACATGTCTCATCCATGCCATTCCATAGAAGGCTTCTTTCCAATAAGATAACCAGGCCTAAGAACTTATCGACCGTGAAACCATAGCTGGCCATAGTTAATAGAAAACCTTATTGCGGATAGCATTGTGCTCGTCCTGTGCATTAGCTGCCATTATTGGACCATCAAAATAGATTTTTCACAATTTAATGGTGCTAAATCTGCACCTATCTTTCACTGGCATACACTCTATGTCTCTACCATTTATGATTGTTTCAGGAGTTCCGCTGCCTGCGGTCCCACTTCCATAGTCAGTCATCACTCGGAGTGTCTGAAGGAAGTGGTGTGGAGACCTTCAACTCACCTGCATCAAGGAATGGCATGGAGGAGGGCTACTTTTCAAGATACGCCACTGCCTCATGTGGCACACCATTTGACCAAGATTCATTTGCTGATGAGGCTCAGGATGAGGACATTTTGCTGGACAAGGTTTTCCCATCTCCTATTAAAATACTAGTTTACAAGTTTTTCGCCCATCCTAATATATTTCACTTTCTCTGCTAAACATAGACACCGAATAGGGTAAAATTCGCCATGAAATAATCTTTTGACTTGACAGGGATTCGAACCCAGATCTCCCAATTGCCGGTCATCCAGTTACACGACCAAGCCATCTCAGTTCAAGGCAAATTTCAGCAGAGGGGGTTTACACGAACAAGTTGTTCTCGTCCCAAGTCTACATTTTAGCACAGGAGGCGTTGTATGAGACTGTGGCACATCATGCACGGCTACTGGCATCATACACACCTCACCGTCAAAATGTGTTTAGTTGGTAATATTTGAAATACTCAATGGTCCGAGTTAAATCAGACTGAATGCATGGTTAAGCAAGCTTTTTTGAATACTAGAAAGAGGAAATCAAAGTACATTCATTTAAAAAAATCTAAATATAAAAATGACAAGCCTGCAGAATTGTTTCCCAGCCCAGTACAAACGTGCTGGAACACATGGTTTGAAGCTGTTTTTTTATTTGAATGAACATTTTTGTGATATTTTGAAGTTGAAAAAAAAAAGAAAATAAATGGAAGAGTACCTGAAAAATTCTGGCGTTTTAAATTTTTAAAATGAAAAATAGGAACATGAAAAGGTAAAACTTCAAGCTCAATTCGTGGAGCAGAATGATAATGATTTGGTTTAAATATTAAAATTTTTGGAAGCATCTACGTACCCTACTGCTCATGTTCTATATTCTAAATTATAAAATCTTAAACTAGAGTTTAAAAATATTGCTGATGGAATTTATGATGAAAAAATTAAGAATTATTTGCCACAGTTAAATGTGGTTGAGCAGGCAACTTTCAGAGAACTCCAAGAATAAGATCCAAGCAAAACTATTTTTCAAATACTTAGTCGATTCTTTGTTCAACCTGAAATATATTATTGTAAAAAACTCCCTTATAGTATCACACCAACTAAAGTTGTTACCAGCATTTTCTATCATCACCGAAGGATCTCATAAAAACTGTGAAATTCTAAGCAAACTGAACAAAACAAAATGAAAAATGATGATGTTAATTAAATGAACATTCTCCATGCACTGAGTGTGGATGACCAAGATTTCATGTACCCAGCTTTTCAGATTATTTTCTATCCTGAAAGCTGCGTGGACAGTGAAAGATTATTGTATGGTTATGAAGTTACTGTTTTTGCGATACAAACTTATTTAAATTAGGAAAATTTGGAGGTTTTTTTTACCACTTCGTACTTTGAAGATTGAATTTTAGCATCATCTTGGAAGAATTGAATTTTATTTATATTCCTTAGATTCAGTTTGTTAAATAAACTCTGTAATCAGGAAGTAGATTCATTGTTGAATGACCCTTTGCTCATGGTTTTGTATAGTGTAGATTTAGAAATACAAGTAAAATACTTACTTATAACCTTATCATAAGGAAAAATTAACAAAGTAAGAGATCAGTATTTCATGGATGAATCTTGAACACTGCAGGGATTCATACAAACTCTCTAGTGAATGGAAACTTGTGCCCTGGACACCACTCTCACCCCACCCATGTCACTGAGAGTGCATTTAATGTTCTGTCCACATATTTCCTTATGATTGATGTTCATTCATGTCTTGCATTGTTTCCCTGATGAGCTCACCACGGTTCAACCTCATTTTTTTTACTACCTCTTACTTCGACTTGCGCCTATCAATTTCATCACTTCTGTTTTTCACTGATGAGCTAGATACTGAAGTATCTGCTACCAGAGTGATCATCTTTGTTTTAATGAATATTTCTATCTGGTTCCCACTTTCCAAAATAAAATATATCTCCTGTGTAGTGGATTAAATGTTGGAAATATTTAATCTCGACAGTCCACTACGTTTTGTCAATACGTAGTTCTTTTGTTTTCTTTACTGAGTATCCGTCTCTGTGTGACAGATTGTGATTGTTAAGTTGTTGAATTGTATTTGATATGAGTTTAAAATATATCACAGCTTTCACTTGTGCTATCAGTTTATTTAATTAAATACCCCTTTAAGTAATATTCAATATTAAATGCAAAGATGTCAACAATGCATTGATGCCTTCCTCTTTGTTTGCAAAATCACAAAGGGAGAGTCATCCGTGTACTGGAGCGATGAGAGTGAAGAGGAGGAGGACATCCCGGAGGACATGAAGCGGGACCTGGTGGACGAGAATGCCGGGGAGATGGGGATAAGCGGAAAGTAAGATGCACCTATTATCTTTTGCAGTAAAAACTTGCATCTGTTAATAAACATATTTGGTTTTGATGACATGGGAGTCCCTTCTGTCCTTTCTGGATATACCTTAATAACTTATTCATAGGCATATGTTCTCCCAGTCATCTGAAAGACTGGCCTTTGAAAGGAAGTGACGACAATTTCACTGCCACCATTGCTTCACTGTGCCATGGTGTCCACCTCCTAAAGAGAATTGACACCTACTTCATTATAGATAAAAAGAGGAAATGATTGCACCATTATCTTTTTCTCTCTTTATCTATCATGAAGTAATGAGCGAAATGTTTTGGGAGAATAATAAAAATTTAGCAGGCACGTATCATATGGACCAAAATTTTGCAGGCATTAGAATTTCCATGCATGGAAAAAATGGTGATGGAGTATTTTCAGGTGGTTGGCTGTAGCTCTGCTCATAATTCTTGGTAACTAAATATGTACAGTAGAAACTCGAAAATACGAAACTCGAAATTACGAAATTTTGATTTTACGAAGCAAAATCTTCGGTCCTGACGAAAAGGGTATCTAAGTGTATGCAACAGTACATGATATTACGAAATAACAAAGTTTTGAAATTACGAATCTCGGGTCTTGGTTTCCACGTGAAAAAGTTACTCGTTTATACGAATAGTGATGGATCACAGCAACGTTCTTGGGCGCTCCTTGTCAGAGTTAAACATCTAATTAATCATCGTTGCCGAATACATTATGCACTGAATGTGAAATGCCTGAACGATAACTCATTTTTCAATGCTACAATAGGAAAGGCGTGGTTTCGCGGCAACGTCCCGCTTCCAGCATCTGCGTCCAGCAGTCGGAAGTCACTGCCATACTCATCCAATATACATCAAATGGGCTCGATTTTGCTGAGACGTCTCGGCCGTCGTGTTCGGCTGCTGACGCCCGATGTCTGCGTCTCGACTGCTTCAAGAGCAGTCGAGACACGGACACCTAGTCGGGCAGTCCCAATTTTCAGTGATTTTTCTGCTGTCCTCTCTCCGCGTTTTATGTAAAGCGTCGTTTCCAGCTCTTTCTGTAAAACTATTTGCAACATTTGCTCATCCTCTTCTTTGTCTTCCAACAAAAGCAACAAAACTAAATCGTCACCATCCATTTCTACTCGAAATCAACTCACTCTCAGGAAACACAAAGAGATAATAAATTCATAATTAAACTAAATACACATTCTCCCACATCACCCAGCCGCGGAATCGGGACGTGGATGCCTGAATGAATAAAACCACCCGGCCGCATCGTCCAGCCGCTACGTCCAGATTCGGCTGTTGGACGTGGCCGCTGGACGCCCCAGTGAAACCAGACCTTGAACGACTTTGAATCGTAGGCATCGTAGCACATAAAATATGGAACCAATCGGACAAAAAATGCATTTGGCTTTGTTACCATGAGTTCACAGAGTTGCCAACGAGTAAAAATACGTAAATTAGTCGTGCACGGAAATACACGCCCGCGAGAGAATAATTGCTAATACCAGCATTTTCCTCTCATTATCCCAGGCATTTTTTGTTACCGGTTTTCCCAAACATAAATCCATGATGAGTATTCCTGGTACAGAAGTTTGCTGTGCGCGTGTGCTAAAAAAATATGACATGTATCGGAGATGGTGCTAGGTTGTTCGACCGATAGATTTAGTCCTGAATATAACCTAAGGAAGCTATTTTTCTCACTATTTCAGACTGATTATGCTTAACCTTAATGGACATAATCATGGCATAATTATTCCGGCTGGCAATAGCTATCATCGAAAGAATCAGGTTTAATTTCCCACCCTAATTGAGCGTTTTGATGTAGACATGGAGCAAGGTATTGCCCTTCCCTTCTTCCGTTGCCAACAGCCAAGAAAACCAGAGAAAATACAAGTTCGCTTGGTTCATACGACCAATTACTCTGGCGCACATTAATTCTAAAGTATGACTTGCGCTGGCCGCATGCATAATCAAAGGGAAAAAATACTGAAGCACCCATTTATAATTGTATCGGAAAATGGTGTTTCTTTCTCCCATTTTGCTCCAACCCAGTGATTGAAAAAATATCCTATAAGAGAGCTCAGCTGTGTTCCTGCAGATTGATAAGGAATCTGTCCGAATGGATCGGATCTAAAAGTTTTTTCTCAAGCACTGGCCAAAAACACTTCCTAAATTGCATTGCTAGTTTTCCACGATGTAGTTTCTTAACAACTTCTTCATTCTTTCGCCATTCTCTTCCCCCACATTGAATATTCTACCAGCTGCACAGTCTCCATTTACTACTACAAACTGAACTACTTCCAACTTATCCTGGGCCGTGTACGATTTACGTGTTTTTGATCCACCTTCCATTGTCTCTTAAATAGTCTCTGTAATTAAAAATGGGTTAATTTCCTCGTTCATTTGTCCATTTTAAGGTATTCTGAAGATAATTTTTGAGACTGTGCTCACTGCGAAAAAAAGGCTGCAATTTTCGCTCGCTTGTATAAAAACTTACGAATTTTTTAATGTGTGTTATCTATTAGGTGCGCGTTGTCTATGCAATTATCACATCAATGAAATTTTTTGACTGTGCGTTATTTAGTAGGTGCACGTTTTTTACCAGAAAATACAGTAATAGAACAGCATACTAGCAAGGTACTGAGTGAATTCTTATAGTATGAACAATTTGTTTCTTTAAAAAAATTATGAGTGGATCCAGGTTAAGAAACCTGAAGTGAGAAGTGGTGGAGAAGAAGAAGGAATACATTGGCCAGACTGGTAGAAGTTTTAGCACACGTATCAAAGAACACGCCAGAAGTTACAGAAATATGGATTCCTCCTCACCTTTTGCTAAACACTTCCATGAAAACAATCACACGAGCGATTTTTACCTGAAATTTTACACGTTCTTCCCAAAGTCCTGAAAATGGACGCACCTCGCCAAATATAAATTACCAAACAATCCAATAACCTTTGTAACAAATTATCATCATCCCTCCCCACTCCTTTCCGATAAAATTAACCTTTCCCGCCTCACCAGGCCTTAATTAACGTGTTTTTTTTCCTTCCTCAACCCTGCCCGAATATTTGTTTCCCCGCCTCCTCCGTAACCACTATAACAATTAACACAAATAACAAACATGTGTACCTGACGATGCCGTAAAGTGGTGAAACGCGTCATACTATAAAAAAGTTTGTGGAAAAGTACTAAGTTTCATCTTTACTAAGAAAGCGCAATGCTTACTTTTATGAATAGGGTCTTGTTTGTGTTGTACAAATTTCACATTTTGACATTGTAAAATAATGCTGGAAAATAAAATCCAGAATAATACGCACTATGTAATAAGAATTAAAAATAATGAGAACTATAAATATGTGGGAAGTGAACTATCCACACTTTAACACAGTTAAATTTGGTAAGAATAAAAATCAATAGAAATGTGTGAAACTGTCATGTAACCAATCAGAGGTACTCATTAAAAACAATTCACCCTCCATGGTTGCTGATTGTCTTTGTTACTGACCCGAAACATGTCCTCAATGCAGCTGGCTGGCACGAGTCATTTAACGATAGGATAAGGTTCGATATGACATCAATGCTGTGAGTCACTCTCCAGGGACTGCCATGGCTTATTGTCCTTAGCTCTGAATGCATCAAGCATCGTCCCCTGAGGCACTCGCTTTGATCCGACAACCCTGAGACTCTGCTCTTCTTCCCTCTCATACAGGGCTGGCTGCAGCAACAAGAAGCAGCGTCTGAGCCGGGGGAGCTCCTTCCGGACAGGGAACATGAGCCACAAGCCACCCCTGCCCTTCCTTACAAACACAGCACTGACAGTGCTGCGTCTTGTAGGGCGATACATCCGCATGGCATGCCTCTTGCGCCCCATTGCACCCGGCGTCATCATCCGAGCCACACACCTGTACGAGTACTACCTCTACACTGTGTTCCATTTCTTCGCCTCTGAAGTGGTTTGTATCCCACTCTTCACTTTGAATCCATCCTTTGGGAATAAAAACTCCTGCTTTTTTTTCCTTTTAAATATTAGTAATGGTGGTAACTAAAGTTACCACCATTACTAAATTACCAATTGGTACCACCAACACAACAAGCCAGTACTATTGTTAAATGGGATTTCTTAATGCCGGAAGTTTTAATGTTTACAGATTTAGTACCTATTAAATCAACTGTCTTACTAGAGGAAACATCAAACTTCAATGGACCTTAATACATATTTTCAATTTGACTAAGTTCAAAGTCATTTTCTTTTCCGATTTTGAATATATTTGTGGGTGAAAGTCAACAATTTTGTTTTCATACTCATCAAGTATTTTATGTTCTATTTTTGTTCTTGTTTGCATTGCTAATCTGTGTCTCTTCATGAATCTATAGCCTACCTATAGCACTTGTAAATTCATCATGCTCTCTTGCAGCTGACCTCAATTTACCTTCAGAAGTGATATTTTTAGTCGTTATCATAATACCTTGGCTGCTCTGATCTGTAACCCAGGTCTTCATCTCTTTCTCTAGTTTCTCCAATCTAGTTTTTTGCTCGCAAAGGTTGTGTTTTGATTGTGTAGCTTGGGAAAACCTATCAGTGCGCTACAGTGTTGTAATGTGTGTTGGGAGAAGTATCTAGTGTTTTGTATATCTGTTCATTGTTTAAGATTGAAGTAATCATTTCATCATTGCGAAGTTATTGGGATGCTTCACTGCTTTTGAATATTCCCTGACATCACTCTCTGTCTCTCCACTGTCTCCTCGTTTTGCTATTTGACTCAAACTTATTGTTAATCTTTTTGTTGTTTTTGTAGCCAGTGTCCACTGAACGTGTGTACAGCTACAAGTTGGAGACCCTCCTGGAAAGGATTCATGACAAGTTAATTCTCTCAAATGAAAATGATGAAAAAGCATCATCCCAGGAGGTGGACAAGGTGAGTTTTTTTTATTGGTTGTGTAAATGCATGTTCATGAGGGTAGGTTATGCTGCATTGGTTTCAATTGTACACAGTGTGAGGTAAATTATTTAAAAAATTAATTGGGGAAGATTACAACTACTTCAGTAAAAAAGTAATCAGTTACGAATAGAAATTACTTTCCAATAAGTAAATTAATTGCAATTTCAAGTAGATTAAAATTAATTTACATGCAATCCCGAACTCTGGGATTACCATAACATTGAATTCTAAGAGCATAACTGATGGTCCTCGACTTTCGTACTCAATGCATTCCTGAAGACTTGTACAAAAGTCAAACAATTGAGTTCCATACTTATTAGAGGCTATGTTCCCAAGGAGTTAAAATATATATAAGTAAAACCTTATATATTGTATGGAAATTTTATTTTCAATACAATATATTTTTAAATATATACATTAATGGTAAAAATTGGTACGAAGTTTTCTGCGGGGTTTGATTATAAGAGTAGCTTTCAGTTGTTCCTCCGCGTGATGTCTATTGATGACAACCGTTTCTCCAGCCATCCTGCTGGAATCTTCAGGTCTGAAGTGACTGGTGTCCTGACAGCCATCCTGCTGGTGTCTTCAGACCAGAAGACGCCAGCAGGATGGCTGGAGAAACAGTTGTCATCAATAGACATCACGTGGAGGAACACCCAAAAGCTGCTCCAATTATACATTATTGGTATTTCAAACAATATGTAATTTCTTTTAAAATTATACAGGAAAGTCTTAGTAAAAGTTCAAAAAAGAATTTCGTTGTGCACTTAATGAAACCTCAACATCAAATACATGTGCATTTGTAATTTTTCCTGAGCTAAAGTAAACATTTCATTGATAATGTCAATTATAACCAGAAAGACATAAAACAAGAAGTATGACAACATTAAATTTTTGGTCCCTTAAATTTGATGTCATTTAAATTATTATAATTAAAGAATGATAAACGAAAATCGAATGACATTTCATAGGTAGATGCTGTAAGTATATGACTTCATGTAAACAATGCTAGTAATAAACAAATGAAACGAACTCACAATCGGGAAAAAAAACTTGCCGAATTTGAATTTACAGGGGTTGAAGAAGGAAGCTTAAGATTGCGTCTCGTCACCTTTTTGAAAAACCTCTAAGTGAAGGTTGAACTTCAACTTTCTTCTTCTCTTGATTAAGGAGGCTGTAGCAAGCACTCCCCCTCTCCATGGCTCTTCTGACCTGTGAACTTATCTCAGCATTTGGATGATACTCCTCCATTATATTTAAGAACAGCTCCAGATATGTAAAGGCTTCATACATTTTATGCACCGTCAAAGTTTGAGCGGGCTGACTCTGTCTATCATCATCCTTAAGTTCCTTAATGTCCTCCTCTTGAATAGCAATTAGGTCTTCATGTGACATTGGCTATAAGTGGGAATCGATCATTTAATTCATCAGTGACTTTCTTCTGAATCTTGTAGATTTATCAGCTGAACAACTTCATCTGTGGCAACTTTAGTGGGATCCTCAAAGTCTCTAAAATGTGCTGTCTCAGCCCAAGAGTCTCCAATATTGTTAATTGCATTCCAGGAGTCCTTTCCAGAATTCTTTCAAGGTTGATAGATAAAAAATGTATTGTTCTAGGGCAAGCCCTATTAGAACAAGTACATATTAGTGACAATGTTTGCTCAGATTTTTACAAAGTTTTTAGCAAATACACAGTAAAACAAATAAGTATCTTATGAATACACATAAAAAAGTAGGAGTATAAAATAGTCTTTTGGTTCAATACAACAGCAGGAAAATATTCAAAAACTACCTAACTCCCCACAATTACCTTACAAATCAAATGCATGTAGTAATATGTATATTTTATTATTTTTTACGCATCCATATGTCATTGCAATTACAAGTTTGTCAGCACACCTTTTGGAAGGTTAGATCTTGCGAATCACTGTTGCGCTCTTCCTTCATGGCATCCTTAAAATCAGGTGAATCGAAAAAACAAGTTTACTCATTACATATTCCTTGATTTCATTCAAGAGGAACTAAGTAGAAAGCATTCTACTTAGTTCCTCTTAAAAATTATATTTTAATTACAATCATGTGGGTTAAACCAAAAGATTGTGAATCGGATACGTGACTTTCTATGTAATCGCTAGCAAAAAGTAGTTATTGACAGTATTAGCGCTGATATGGTAGGAGTGACATCCTAATAGGAAGCGTGATCAGCCCCCTTAATTCATTATTGATATAAATAACCTAACTTCTCGAGTTAGGAGTAACCTTCAATTATTTGCAGATGATGTGGTCATCTACCTCTAAACTGGTGAATATGCGGACTTAGAAGTTCTATCATCAGACCTAAACAATGTTAGCTAGTGGTGCCAGGAGTGGGGTCTTAAACTAAATCTTTGTAAATGCACTGCAGTACACTTCTTGACCAAGTCAACTCACCAGCGCCATGTCTACACTGTAGGTGGAGTAAACATGAAGTCGTCAGACGAAGTTAAATATCTGGGAATATTACCTTAACCTCAAACCTATCATGGGGAACACACATATTGAACATATTCGGCTTAGCCTTAAAGAAACTAGGATTTATCAAGCATTTATGTAGTAGGAAGGACCTTGGATGAAAAAGTGAAAAAGAGGTGTTACTTCGCTCTGGTTAGGCCACACCTCGAATATGCCGCAATCATTTGGTACCCTGGACGAGGGGCAGACGTCACGCCTAGGTGCTGTCCCTTTTGTTGTGGTGCCTTAGGGGCACCTCGTCCTTGTCCAATGAAAATATTTCCGTCTCGCCCCTTTTTTTAATCCCATGGCAAAGGGACTTACCCATGTGTGCGTACGGCAACCGTTTGTGTCCTCCAACTAACGGCAAATTTGCATCGAAGAGGTTTCCAGTAAAGGCTTCATGCTTGACCGTGCATTGAGGTAAGTCCTTGCTATGCTTTGCCAACACGCTTTGGGGTTTATGCGGAGCAAGTAATTGGAAAAGCCAGTGACTGTCATCAGAGGTCACGGAGGAAAAAGCCCAACACTTACTGAACACCAATGAAGTAAAACCTGAAAATTCAATTATTTGATGGAAAACAAAATTGCCAACTTTTGATCGGTCTGTAATTTGCACACACATACATATTAATCCCATCCAGCCATCTTTTCATAGGTAGAAAATGACGGACAGACGGAAAATAATGATGGACTTTTTGGGCTTTTCGGAGAAAACTCGGCCGCCTCAGAATTTGCGGGCTGTAGGTGGCCAAGTTATCTTGGGCTCACCAGGGAAGCAGTTAAGGCCTTTATTGGCAGGCAGGACTTCAATATCAATTGCTCTCTTATGAAAGTCAATGTGTGCAATGTGTTTCATCGCAAAAAAACACTACATTGTAGTAATTGTTACATTTTTTACCTTAATTTACTTGTTGTTGAATCTCATTTGTATTGTGGAAGGTTACTCGGGATTTCCTCCGGGTCAGGTTCTCCAACTCCATCTCGGCCGACGTTTCGATGAACGAGTTGTCCATCGTCATCAGGGCATTTCAATCACCAAAAATATTTGGAAGATATGAAAACTTGGAAAGGACGATTCAGTGGTATCAATTTTCTGTCTATTTTTTCTTCCCAGTAATAAAATGCATTTTTCATTTTGTTTACAGGTACTGTGTGCACACTTGTCACCTGTAGTAGATTTAAGCAAGCCAGAGAACCTCTATGGTCTTGCTGAGAGGATTGCAGCTGCAGAGTCTGTGTCTTTCCTATCGTCCCAGTTCTTGCTGTTGCAGCCATACCTTGAAAGCCTTCTGCTGTCCGCCCCTCGTCAACCGCAGAGGGGACAAATCAGCTACCAGCATGGGACTCCATCGCATGCAGCACGACACTTTCTCACCCAGTTCTATTCTCAGGTATGTTAAAGGTTACCCTGGCTTATGCTTTTGTGTTGTAGGAATGACTGTTATGCTTGAGAAGGGTAAGAGGGAGTGGTGAGGAGTGGTGAAAGCTTTTCAAGAGCTATTGTCTCAAATACAAGGGTCTGATCAGTCGCACAAATAAAACCACAGCGAAAGTCAAAAATGCTTTATTTGCAGCATTTTGATACACCTTCCAGCTACTTCTGTACATAGTTGCCGCTCTGACTTAGCCATTTGTCGTAGAAGGCAGCTGCCTGTGCTTTCAGCCAATTCTCTACACGTCTGCAGCTCGTTGTCCGTGCCAAAATGCTTTCCTGTCCTAGCCAGGGTTTTGTGTGAGCAAAGAGATGACAATCGGATGCCAGCTGCTAAGCTAAGTCCGGACTGTATGGTGGGTGATCAAACACTTCCCATTGAAAACGCTGCAGGAGCATCTTTGTTGCAGCTGCAGTGTGTGGCCAAGCATTGTCATGAAGAAGGACAATGCCTGATGACTCTTTGCTTGTTCTGCATTGCCCTTTGTAGACGTCTCTCAGAATTCTCTCACTCATGACGGTATAGACAGCTGACCTTGAAATTTTGGGAAACGAATCACTCGACACAGAAATTCTGAATCGACAATCTTCTTGAATCATCTGATCCACTCGCTGAACAAGATCATCGGTTGACACTCTTTTCCTTCTCTGACCGCCTGCATCATGAACATCTGTACGTCCTACTTCAAAGTTCCTGCACCATTGCTGCACTTTGCTGTCACTCATGGAAGTTTCAGCTTACACATTACTCATTCATCGATGAATTTCGGCTGAATTGCACCCCTCAGCTTAAAGAAATCAAATTACAGCTCGCATTTCACACTTGGCGGGAGAGACTATTGTTGAAGGCATGTTTACGTGCTCACAGGGCACTCAGAACTGACAAGTGTGACGTGATGCGGTCGACGGGCATATTAGAGACACTGCAGAAGACATCTGTGCAGAGTTTCATTGGATTTTCACTGTGGTTTTAATTTTGCGACCAATCGGACCTTGAAAAAAAAAATAGCCCTCGTTTGTAATTTTTGCTTAGTTTTGTCGAATTTATTTCACCACCCCCATTTCGATGTCAACTTAAAAGAACACTCCTTGTGAGAGTGTGATTTTGAATGCAATAAAAAGTTAATTTGGAAATGTGTAAAAAGGGCAAAGGTGAGGGCAGGGGAATTCATGCAATTAAGAATAAAAGTGGCGAGGTCGCGTTGGATGAAAGCAATGCAGGGACTGCTGGGGGGAGTCTTTTGAAGAATAGTACAATAGTGGTGCGGGCAATGAGGATGAGCCTTGGGAATTAGCAAGCAAGATTGTCAGAATGGAAAAGGAAGGAAGTGAGAATGAGGTCATAGGGGCAGTGAGAATATTGAAAAATGAGAAGGCTGCAGGCATAGATGGGATATCCAGTGAAATGCTGAAGTGTGGGTGTAAGTAACTTACTATGTACATAGTTGCTTTTGTGAATTGTATAATTTATGTTTAAATGCTTCTGTGGTTCGAGCAGATTGGAAGGATGCGATTATAGTTCCGTTGTACATTGAAGGATGGGGAGACTGAATATAGAAATTAGGGGTGGGTCAGTTCAGTTCTTCACTCCTCATTTCCACCGCTTCCTGAACTTGGAGCCATAACTATAGCAAAAAAGAATCGAAGAACCAAAATTCCAGTGTGAAAACCACATAAATAATGGACCCTTGTGTGACTCATTGCTTCTTTGAAATCTGGCAGCACGCATATTATTTTTCGTTTGTTTATGGAACTGAATTTCCTCATGAAAGAGAAGCTTTTGTTCATCTTTGAAGGTCACTGATCGACCCATATCACAGTAGACAGCTGATGGCAGTTGGCTATTTCAAAAACAGAAAAGTACCTCAAGGTGAAAACTGTAGTATGTTTCGCTTTGGAATTATTGTATTGCCGATTTCCTTTCCCTGATGCAAGGGCTGCGTTCAGTCTAGTAAACGCTTAAGTATGATGACTTTCTTCCTTGATCATTCCTTTTTTTTAATGTTTAATGAGCTTGGTGAAATCCAACTGTGACCTTTATCTAGGCATGCCAGCCCAACAGATATATAACAGATCGATTTCAAATCGTTAATGAAAAAAAGATGCTTATAAAAGTCAGAAGTGGTGCAGGCAAGTTTTTGCTGATGCATAATACAGACTAACTGTAAATCAAAAGATAGATTTAAAAATTCAATGATGAAGGAAATTAATCACGGAAGGTGGTGCGACGTTACCAATAACAGATGCATTAGCACTTCATACTAAGATAGTGGAGAGCTTCCTTTGTGCCACTCAATGCTGGTGAGATGGCATCAATATTTTTACAAAAACAGTGGTAGAGAACATGGTAAAAAACCATAAGACTGTAATTAATGCTAGAGTGAGTCAGGGGAACCAGTGTCAAAAGATTTAGTCTGATAAAAAAATCTGACGTAACAGTGTTTCCCTCTCTCCAAACCAAGTAAAACATATTTAGTAAGATGAGTAACTGCATCATAGATGCTACGCTTACATAGCCCTAAATCCAAACTGACAGTCAGCAAATAAATTATTAGCTTCAAAGTAATTAACTATCTGTTCATGAAGAATTATTTCAAAGACTTAAGACATAGTAGGAATAATTTACATGGGTCTGTAAATGTCACATATATTTTCATCATTCTTCTTAAATTTAGGGATGACTTTGACCCATTTTAGTGAATCAGGATACATATTCACCTAGATCAATGCAGTAATTTAAGAGGCAGGTAAGCACCTCGTATATAATTCTTGCAGACAATTTAAGACAAATAGCATTAATACCATAGATATCTCAACAATAGCTTGTTTTTAGTTTACTTGTTAAAAACTCTTTCAACTGAGACGTGTGTAATAGTAAATGAGGAGGAGACCTCTGGAAAATTGTCTATGTAATAATCACAAATCCTTGTTGAAGTGTCCTTTTTATGTATAATGGTTTTGATGACTCAACTAACAGCTTAATAGATGTGCACTCTTTGGCTATAGATGCTCTTTGTGTTGAAAGTCTCATGGTATTGGCGATTAAATTCAAAGTTGTATATCATGTAATGTGTCACACCTTCCCTTGCAGACTGTGAATGTAGCAGATGAGCTGAGAAGACCTATCTACCTTTGTGTGTCTAAGGGTGCTGTAAATTTGCGGCAAATACTTAGCCAGATGGCTCAAGTTAACTGGGAAGTCCCAGACGTCATGAGTCAACATTCATCATACATTGACATTCTTCTCCGGGTAAGATTCCTATGCTTTGAAACTAAAATTTGCAAGTCTGATGTATTGACCTTTAAGGCCAGCGTTTCAATTCTCACGGACTTCTGCTGATTGAGATCTGCCAGGCATTTAAACTAACATGTGGTCCCTAAAGTTCCTACTCGACAATGAGGACCCATTTTTTGGTGGGAACATAGTTCCCTTTATGCAGATAAATGCAGTTAATGGAATGAGGGGTCAAGAATTTAGAGGTTTACTTCAGTATTGCTCATTTCATCATATTTAATATGAGAATTCGTAACCAGAATAGTCTTATTGTAGGTAGGGGTGTGCGGGTACCCGAAAATTTCGGGTCCGGTCGAGTATTTAGTGTCCCATCTGAACACTCGATCGTCTCCTGAAAAATTCATGTCGGGTATTTGGCGCTTGAATTTGATTTTAATCGACTGATCCATCGTGAACTTCCAGTTTGAAATCAGCTATGCACCCGTACAGACAACTAATGTACGTACCAATGTAACAACCTTTCGCGCATTTACACTACTAACGTAGCGACCGTGGGTCGTACTGTCAAAGGCGCTAACCACTGTGTGAATGCGCATTGGTTACTAATAGAGTAGTAGTTCTTAACATTGCTACTAAACTAAGGTCAGACGCTGGTGTCGCGAGCGGAAACCAGAAATGATAAAGGACGATAACCAAAGAAGTCAATCAAAATAGTGAAGCATATGGTGCTACTTTGATGAATATGACATTTTAACACTTTTTATTGGAATTTAAAATCACATTACACTCATTTTTGCTTATTTATGAAAATAATACTTCACCCTTCTCCATTTTGATTGCCGTATTTGATTATCGCACTTCATCTATTCCGAATTCCGCCATCTACACGAGCGCTGACAACTGTTAAGTGGTAGCGTCAGGAACTACTTGTCCATCGTTAACCAACGCACATTCACACGGTTTTTAGTGCCTACAACGGTAAGGACGAAGGTCGTTAGGTTAGTTGGTTTGTTGAGTGAAGGGGGCACCACTAGATCGTGGCACTTGCAACAAAGCCGAAGTTTCTAAGCAATTTCATTTGATTGTGTGATTTTCATATGAGTATGGCGATAGCCGATTATTGGACGCAGGTGCCATCGATCGCCGGCTCACCTCGGGACAGAGAGCCACCAACAGCCGGCGATTCAGCTGATTCAGCTAAATCGAAAGCCCCACAGCGTGCTATCGCCGCAAATCGAAAGCACCAAGAATGAAACATCGATCGATTTATCGATTAGAAAAAATAGATTTTCGACTGTCGATCTTCCAGTAGGCCTAGTCAGTGAATCCACTTGCTCTCTTTAAGTGATATTTACCGATTTTATTTTTTGATAATTTCATCTCTATTTTCGTGACGTGTGAGAATGATGCAAGCTGGCCTAGGTGTAAGAGGTGGGGATAGCAATGTTGATGGCGATTTAACAGACGGCAATGACGAATCGCGGTCACGAGGAAATCCGCCATCGTGGAATAGTAATGCAGCTATCTGGCTGCACTTTGTGCAATTGCCAAATTTGCACTCAACGTGCAATTACTGCAATACAGTACTAAAAAACCTATAATATTGCTTTCAATACGGCTTTCATGTCTCATTTGAAATTATGTTCATAAGCTATAGCCTATTAATATTTGTTATAAATGTTTCTTCTTCATTCATGAAAATTGACAATGTTAAATTCCGAAAGATCATCGATTTCATTGGCAAGCTTAAAATAAAACATTTGACTAACTTACTGATCTAGAGTGGTGGAACAAAAAATATTAAAGTAAGGATTTGCTTTATAAATCCACAAGAGCTAAAGATCACATTATCTTGTGTGTCCCAGCTAACCTGCCGATCCTAGTTATATCTTATTGCGAAAAAGCACAAGCTACTGGGTGTAATTTTGCCTTAGAACCTTTTGAGTTGCACTACTTTGTGCTAAAACAATGATGCTCCCACTCTCAGGTCTTTACAAAGCAAACATTTACTGTAATTTTTGTCTTGCCATCGAAACATCCATTTTCCTTAATAATCCAGCACCCACGAATGTGAATACCTCTACTACCCGAACCCGAAAATTACCCGATGCCCACAGATAGTTCACTACCCGAAGCCGAACCTGACCCGAAATGAAAAAGTGCTACCCGCGCACCCCTAATTTTAGGTGTGGTGTCCTTCACAGAAACTCATATGAATTGCTCTACAGTGCAGGAAAATGAAAACAGGAATGCAAGAAATTAACCTTTAAACGCTGGATTTAAATTGCCTTCGAAGGCCCTCCCTGCCAGATTTAAATTGGCCCTTTGAAAGATTTCTTGTTGTGTCTCAGCCAAAAATGCCACTTTCGGCAGTGAGAAGCACCAAACGGTGTGCCAATACAGTTGAGCACCCCTAATCCAGAAATCCCTAATCCGGGAACACCCGTAATCCGGCAATATTTCAAAGGCGTAGGTACTTCGTGGAAAACAGAAACTTTTTTGCCGAATCATTGCTTTGAATTTCCTGAAACTGTAACCCACTCTTAGCAAAAATTCTCCCATTAAAGAGCAAGTATTGGAAGATTTTTTGCATACAATGTTGTCTACATCAATTATTGTGTGCCTGTGAGGCCTCGGCACCGCTATATAAGGCGACCACCTTCCGAGCCACGACATTCAGCCCTGAGGATGGAGTACGACTCGTACCGCGAAATGTTGGCAGCCATGGAGGAGATTGCCCGGCGGAGCACCCGAGAAGCCTTCACCACCAGCATACGCCGGAAAACATCAGACCTTTTTTATGTACATAATTCGTAAAATACATGGAACTATTTGGAAATGTCTCCTTTAACAATATTTGTGTGAAAATCGAGCCTCTTGACTCCCCTTCACGATTGTTGGATTTGCACTTTGATATGAGTTGGTTTTTACCCTCCCCTCCTTTCTTGCTTCTCTCTCTAAAGGAGCTGCAGATCTTTGCCATGCGACTCGAGGAGGTGGCATCCCGTGTTCCTCTCACATATTCCGTCCACCTCATCCTCTGGCAGCAGGTGGTTGGGCTCGTCTGTGATGCTTTTGTTGAAGGGTGAGAGTTCTTTTTTTTAATTCTCCAAGTGCTTTAATGAATGAATTCCAAAGAAGTTTAATGAGTAAGGAATTGTTGATTTGTAATTTATATTGTAAGTACGTATATATCAAACCAGGGTGTTAATGCTAGTAATCTAAAGCATTGGGTCAATTTAAACCAAGCTTCTGAGTGTTTCAGTGCACTGCTTACACCTCCTAGTGGTGGGACATGGGCAACTTGTCTTTGGTTTTTCTTGTGACAAACTGCTGAAAATGTGCCAAAACTTTAAACAAAGGTGTTAAGTGTAGACAATCAGCTGGACATTCCATACCTGGAATGTGAGGGTCCAGTGAAGAGGCTAAATTTAAGCTCAAGTTTTAAGGAATGTTAGCGAACAAGGAGCCAAACCCAAGAAAAGTTCCTACAATTTTGATGTGTTGAAAGTTTACAACATCATATTAAAGTTTAAATATTGGTTAAATAATATTTTTAATTATTTTATTCCACCATATTTCATTTCTATAATAATAATAATAATAATTTCTATACTTCCTATCTATAATAAAGAAACGTGAAGGCCTTCTCTGGGAAGAACTTCTCGGGTCCAGGAATGGATGCCATGAATAGCTTCTGGTGGAAGAAGTTTACTTCCACCCACCAACACCTCACCAGAATCTTCACGTCCTTTCTGATAGGTAGAGATCCTATTCCACCTTGGCTGACTGAGGGACGCACGGTTCTGATACCTAAGAAGGGAGACTTTTTCAATTCAGGAAACTACTGCCCTATAACCTGCTTCAACACTGTGTATAAGGCGTTCACCTTGATCTTGAGCGACCTTATCCTCCACCATGTCCAGCCTGTGTGGGAGGAGGTGTACGAGCAGAAGGGCTCAAAGCGTGGAATCGCGGGATGCAAGGATAACCTCCTCATTGATAGGTGCATATGCCAGGATGCCACCCGGCATAAGCGAAACCTATCAATGGCCTGGGTAGACTACAAGAAGGCTTTTGACACCACTTCCCATGAGCTTTTGATCGCCATGCTGAATTTGATGAAAGTCCACCCAGAGGTAGTATCCTGCATCCAATGCCTGTTAACACTCTGGAAAACCCGCTTTGTTCTGACTTCCGGAAGCGGTCAGTTTCCACAGAGTTGGTAACATACCACCATTTCGTTTTTCAAGGCGACAGCTTGAGCCCCTTACTGTTTTGTATTTCCCTCCTACCCCTGTCCCTTAGGCTACGACGAGGTAAAGGATTCATGTGCGGTGTTACAGTTGGCAGGAACCATAAAGTCACCCATTTTTTCTATATGGATGAACTGAAGCTTTATGCTTCTAATGCGAAAGACCTTCGCACTGCCCTGGACACTGTACTGGAATACAGTGAGGCTATAGGGATGAGTTCGGATTGGACAAAAATTGCATCCATCCACTTGGCGAGAGGAAGATTTTTGGAGATCAAGAAAGACTTGCAACTTGTTGATGAGAGCATCATTCGTCATCTCGAGGACGATCATGGCTATGAATATCTCGGCGTCCCCCAGCGCCGAATGCAGGAGGTTGCAACAGTGAAGGAAAGTCTCACTGCAAAATACAGCCAGACTATCAGGAACATCTGGAGTTCTGAGCTGTCTGGCAAGAGCAAGGTTCTTGCCACGAACATATTCGCGGTTCTTACACTGCTGCATACCTTCGGATGCATGAAGTGGAACGTCAACGAGTTGTAGAACCTTGATAGGGGAACGAGGAAGATGATGACCATCTATAGAAGTCTTCATCCAAAATCTTTTGTCGCCAGATTGTATCTCCCTCACAATGTAGGTAGTAGAGGACTATTGAGTCTGGAGTGTCTCCACAACAGAGCTGTCGTGGGTACAGCATGCCAAGTGTTAAAAAGCAAGGACCCTCCGCTCAATCTTGTGAGAGAGCAGGAGAGTACAGGAGCAGGGGCGTTTCTCTTTCAGGCAGCAAAGGGGGCAGTGGAAAGTGGCACGAAAGTGGCAGTGGCTGAATCTAACATGGATTCGAAGGAGGTGGAAAAACGGACGAAATATCAAGACCTGCTTTTCGAACTTCGACAGATGTACCCCAGACACTCTGTAAAACTAGTGGTCCTCATCGTAGGTTTGCTCGGTGAAGTCAATGGCTCGCTGATAAATAACATCAAGTGCATTCCGTCCTGCTTGGCACAGGCGGAATCACTAATTCCACGCATGCAGAAGGCCGTCATCCTGGGGTCACTCCGTCTACTGCATACACATGACCCAACAGCAGCGTAGCCACTCTTCTGATGTGTGTCGGACGTGGCAACAATTACGGCACAACCCCTCTCGAGTCTACGGCCATTATGACGGCAATGAAACCTGATGCTTGCCGGGGACTTGGAGGGAAGTGTTACAACTGTAACAAATAATAAATAATTTCTATATATCTAACAGCAAACGCTAATTACTAGATATTTATTATTAAATGAACAAACACACACAACCATGCCCTGGGAGGTGTAAATATCCTACCCAGGCAGGATTCGATCCCGCAACCTTCAGGTTGCCAGGCGGGGACTTTACCCTGCCGCCACCGAGGCCGGCAAAGCCGGTATACTCTATTGTGTACCACTGAATGCACTGGCAATGATGTAGTTAAACCAATCCCTTGTCTGGAAATATACTGATTCCCTTTACGATGGAATTCACATTAGGAATGGTCCTTTGGAACGGATTACCATCGTAAGTGGGGATCGACTGTACAATGAAACCTACCTCAACTGATACCTCCCTGAAGGGGTCACCTTTCTAAGTGGCCAATTTTTTCAGGAATGGAACGTATTTCCCAAATAAGCAATGAGAATTTCCCCTCCATTCAGAGGCCAATGGCCACCCTATTTTAGGCTAGCAGCCACTACTTCCGTGGCCAGCAACGAGATTTACTGTTGGGTTATTTTGTTTCCTTTTCCCAAGCACATTTGTGGACCTCGCTAAAAGCAGTTTAAAAGGCCACTTTGCCCTTTTTTGGAATTTGCTGGAGAAATATTTTACTCTTTCCTTAAATCTGACGCCATAAACTTCCCATCGTACTTAAGTTGAGCCAAGAGGCCTCTTAGTCAGTCACCTGCGAGCAGGGTAATCCTCCAGTGCTAAGAATGAAAGAAAGGTCGTCATCCGTGGGCCAGCCTTAATTGTTTATTTATGCACTGAGGGAGACCTTCCTTGGCAACCCAGCATGGGTGCTTATCTGTCTCAAAATTCTTTCCAGAATCCTACGTCATTCTTTTGGCTCATTATTGAAGCTGCTATGAGAAATCCCGGATATCCAATTCATACTAGTTTATACACTCCAGACAATCGGACAAAGGCTTGTCGGGAACATGTTGCTTCTTCCCTGAGTTAGTTTCCCTATGCACACAGGGTCGAGTCAATCGGGGTGCTTAAGCAATTCATTTCAGTGAAATGAGTCCAAAAGAAAGAAAGGAAGTGGTCTTAGGGAGTGAAAAAGGAATATCAGCGAGGACATTGGCTGTTGTTTTTAATTGCAGTAGGCCCCAAATTAATAACATCCTGAAAAGCAAGTGTGACATTTTAAAGGACTGGCCGGACTATGAGGACCACAAAATGAAAAGGAAGAAAAAGTGGAGTTTTGAGGAAGTGAACGAGGTTGTATGCGAGTGGTTTATGTGCCTTTGTGCAATGATATTACCAGTGAGTGGACTGCTGATACAAGAAATGTGTCGTCAGATAGTGAAGGAATAGTTAGTGAATAGCTTTGTTGCCAGCAATAAGAGGCATAAATGTTTGCAAAAATGCCACTGCATTGCAGTTTGTTCAGTGTGTGTGGAGATGGGAGTGACGTAAACCCAGAGGGTGTTGATGATTTGAGGAAGAGATTACCACGAGAGGGGTGTAGTTCTTCAATAAGAGATAACATATCTTTTGTCGGACTATTATTCCTCCTGAAATATTTATTAACGATGCGAGTGGTCTTTTTTTATTGTTCAGTTCCCAATGAATCACTCTCACTCGGAAATTATATTTGAAAAGGCAAGAAGATGTCAAAGGATAAGGTAACAAAAATTCTTTGCTGCGATGCAGTCGGAGAAATAGAGGCACCCTTGATAATAGGGAAATCCTTGAAGCCTCACTATTTTAAGAGTAGATGTCAACCAGTTAGTTTAAAAATGGAATGCTAATTAAAAAAGCATTGGCAATTTTTGAACCTTGGTTAAAGGAATTTAATGCTAAAATAGTCTGGGAAAAGCAGAAGGTGATTCTTGTACTTGACGATGCCCCATGCCATTCAAACATTTTAATTCAAACGTGAAGTTGATGTTTCTTCCACCAAACACTATGGCTATATTACTGCCACTCGACGAGGGAATTATGCATTTTTTTAAGCTCCAGTAGCGAAAATGAGTGCTGAAATCCCTCTATATAATAGATTCTCTGTTACTTAGTGCCGCCAAGAAAAAATTTTTATATTTTAAACAATTACCCATAAAATATTTTGTTGTTGATAAAACATAGTTTTTATGTAGTGATGAACTCTTCTCGGGCTCCACACCGGGTGAGTGATTTAAATGTTGCCGACGTTTTGGGTAGCGACTCGTTACCCATCTTCATTTGCCTTGAAGATGGGTAACGAGTCGCTACCCAAAACGTCGGCAACATTTAAATCACTCACCCGGTGTAGAGCCCGAGAAGAGTTCATCACTGCAATTCGCCGGGAAAGCGTTAAATCTTACTATAGTTTTTATGTGTTACTGTATTGAATAATCCATTAAAAGTATATGTATTTGCTTAGGATATTCATTCAAATCCATCTATTTTGTAGGTTTATTTAGGCTGGAAAAATTTTACCTCCATCCAGAGGTCATTTCCACTGATTTTAGGATGCATTTGTAGAGAACCAAAGTGTCTTTTATGGGCCGGGATATACCAGCAGTGTGTCACATGGATTTGACAGGTTTTTAAGTTGCTCAATAGCTTTTAAAGCACACTAAAAGTATAAGCAATGGCACAGTGGCACTTTAATGGTATCTGGGTCAATGTTAGTGTAAACTAGGGATGGTCGAATCAGATCCAAAAATCAACGGGTATTTGATTAATGTGAAATGCTGTACAAATGCCACTGCTCATATTATCACTTCTAATTTTTGAACTTTGGATTAAAGTCTAATATTTAAATTACGGTTCATAAAGCTGTGGTGCTGTTTCTAAGAGGTCCATTTCTGGTCAAGTTTAATTCTATATTTTGTGACATTTTTTAACCTCAACTTATCCAAGATATTTAAAATTTTCTATCGAATAAATCACATATACTGTTGGCAAAGGCATAAAAATAGTTTGCATGGTCAACCTAATTTTTTTCTTTAAATTTACCCTAAGCAGTATGTTCATGTGTTGAGCTACCAAATTGTAACCATGAGTATTGTTGTCTCTTAATTTCATTGTTTCTCACTTTGTAAGCACATGCATACATGCCTACATATTTCAGTAGATTGAGCTTCATTTGAATAAAAGCCTCTATTTGATTCAAATCACGGATTATTTGTGGTCTTCATTTGTTGATAATTTAACTGCTGTACTCTTGTAGATTTGCCAGTGCTGGTCGTCACTGTTCGAATGGGGGAAGAGGTCTCATGCAGTTGGACTTTACGCAGTTCCTCACCAAAGTGGAGAGCATTCTGGGAGGGAGCGTGGGAGGTGGCTCGTGTCGCGGCAGGGGGGTACAGGGGAGTGGAGGGGCGTGGAAATCTGAAGTCTTTGGTGCTAGCAAGGAGCACGTGGAAGCGTACGTGAAAGCCTTCTACCAGCCGGAGGCCGGGCTGGAGCTGTGGATCAAGGAACATGGAGCTGTAAGGATTACTCTTCTTTAATGCAATTGTTTTCATGAAAACCTCTCATGTGGCCTCTAGTCCACAGATTGTGGACATGGAAATAATTTATGACTGAATATTTCATAAAAAGGACAGTAGATATTCATAATCCAGGCTATGTGGGGTGAGGGGTTGTCTGGATATTGCCATTGTAAGTCCTCAAAGTCAAAGCTACAATCGAAATTCCTCCCTTCTCTTTCTTAATTCCTGACATGAGGCTGGAAGTTTGCTTTCCCTAGTGACAGTCTGAATGTTTTCAACGAGTGAGAGGAGAAATTCATGTCGTGGGAGGATGTCAGCCGGCTGAGCCTTGCTAGTCCACAGGCACTGTTTTACTCACGCAGGAGAAAAATAAATTGACTCCCGGAAAAGGGTCACGGATTAGCCAAAAGGTTGATTTACACTATTTCTGGGGATAAAACGCAGGCATGGGCAATAGAGCTGCTGTAGAAACGTCCTCTTGTGTGGAGAAGTTACAAGGAGGAGGAGTTTACGTACTGCCTGTTGGTGTGCGTGGACTTTTGTACGTGGTTTTTTAGTACGTTGCTTGAATGAAGCAGTGGAGCTCTTATTTGGTGTTAGCCATATTAATTATTGGTGTTAAACAATTACATAATTATGCACCTAAGGAACAAAAGTTGCAAAACTTGCACCCTTCCATTTTTTTTGCTCCATCATGCCATGGTTGTGTGCCACTAATATAAACTCATGTATTCCATTGCAACATAACCAGCAAAATTCTGGCTGGTCCTTTCTAAGAATTAATAAAGGATTTATTAGTCCCTTATATGGCTCAAATTAAAAAAAAAATAGGTAAGATCAAACTCATCTAATTGTAAGAGCTCGAAGTGGATGTCTATGTTGCCAGTAGTTAAACGAAAACTCGTCTACTTATTATGAATATGTCATTATATTTAAAACCCAACCATTATATGGACATTTATTGGAGTCACAGTTCGAAGCTGCAGCATGATATTTTGCACTAACTTCAGCGATGCATTCGAAATGCTGTATGTTTGAAATTGTTGATATTTTGCAAAATGCCTTTTTGTGTCTTAGTCTTCCTTTGTACCAAAAATTGTGAGAATCAAAGAAGGTTGAGCTCCAACCATGGTTGAGTTTGTATGGAATCTCCCTTTTTAATAGTACTTGTACTGTTTTAAATCGTTCAACGGAATCGTGGGAACAAATTATTATTATTATAGCACTATTCCATATGCAGTTTTATGCCCTTAATAGCAGTTTTAATTATTGCTTGAATTTTGAGGAAAGAACTAAGCGAGTTAATCGGGGAGTGGGTGTAAATTGCATTGTTATCTTTGGAAGGTCTCACAAAAAATCAGCCAAGGATATAGGGGTCCTAATGCATATTTTATTTCCAAAAATGTAATTAAGCCCAATTCCAACCTGAAAAAGTGTACTTAACAGTAGTTAGTGTTCCGTCACGAAGTACACTTTGTCAAGTTGGCAACATGGCCGGCTGACAAAAGGATGGGCTGATGGGATATCACCCAACCAGTTAGTTGGTTGCTCGCTTATATGGAGTGATGATCATTTCTTTGCCTCATCCAATGATCCTACATGGTGGCAGCGGTTAAAAAGTTTATAGCCACGTGTTTCAGGAGAATCAACGTTATTGCTGATATATAGTTATCACGATTCAAAATGACGCCTCCAACTAATATTAAGGTTACGACAGAGCCAACAGTTAATATACAACCGCCGGAGAATTTGGACTTCTCTAACCCGTCAGCATGGGAACTGTGGAAACGCAGGTTTCAGAGATATATGTCTGTGTCTGGGTTAAGTTTGAAATCAGAGCAAGAGAAAATAGATATTCTGTTATATGTCCTGGGTAGTAAGGCGGAAGAAATTTGGGCGCAGTTTCAGCCTAAGCCGGTGTCATATGAACAGGCTGTGAGAGCTTTTGAAGATCATATTATTCCTCGAAAGAATGTAATTTTCGAGCGATTTAAGTTTAATTCAAGGGTTCAAAACCCTGGTGAAACAATTGACGAATATATCACCGTGCTACATAACCTCGCCGAAACGTGTGAATATGGGGCTTTGAAGGACGATTTTATTAGGGACCGCATTGTAGTGGGAATGCGGGACGTGAAAACGAGCGAGCAAATGCAATTACGTCCCTCCCTTACACTTCACGAGTCTATTATGGCTGCTAAGCAGGCGGAATTGCAGAGTCAGCAGTCGCAGCAGCTTCATCATTCGAGCTCCAGACTACTAAACGTCGTGCAGAAAACGTCGGGGAAGCAGACGGCAACTCGGACAAGGGGCCAGCCAAGTGGAAAGATTCCACCCTCATCGCTGTCTCCGAAAGAGGGATTTACAACTCCGTGGCAGTCCAGTCGTGTCACATCAAAATGCTGCTTTTGTGGACTACAGTCTCATCCCAGGTCAACCTGTCCAGCAAAAAACGCTAAGTGCTATAAGTGTGGGAAATTAGGCCATTGGGCCAGTGTTTGTAAAAAGGGTTCATTTTCTGCTAATGTTCCTAGAAATTTTCATAAGAGGGTTAATGTAATTGAGGGAAATATTTGTAATGATCAAGAGAACACTAACATTGAATTTTTAGGTCATTGTAATTTGAAAAGTGCAAGTGATAAAAATAATGAGTGTGGTTGGACCATCCCAATAAATCTTCCTAAGTTGGGGAAAACTATCACATTTTTAATTGACACTGGTGCAGATATTGTGTGTCTTCCTCTTCAAGAGGTGCCCATTTCATTAAGGGATCAATTAACCCCAGAAGTAGATAGTGTTATGGGTCCAGATGGAAAGAAGTTAAAAATTTCTGGAAGTCTTTCCATAGAGTTGGTGTACCAGGAACAGTCATATACAGCCAAAGTTTTTGTTATGCCTAATTTAAAAATGCCAATCTTAGGTAGAACGGCACTGATAAAAATGGGTGTTATTAAATTTAATGATTCTAAGGGTATTGTGTTTGGTATGAAAATGTTAACCAGATCAAAGGTTGATGTTCCCAAGGAATATCCCAGTCTTTTCGAAGGCTTGGGAGAGTTCAAAGGTGAAGTGAAAATTGAAATTACTGAGAATGTCAAACCCTATCAGCAAACGACCCCCAGGGTTGTAGCGCTTCCATTGCTGCAAAAATTAAAAGCAGAGTTAAGTAGGTTGGTAAAGCTTGATATCATTGAAAGTGTGGATTATCCTACAGAATGGGTTTCCCCCATTGTAGTTGTCCCGAAAAAAGATTCTGTCCGTATTTGTGGAGATTACTCAGCTCTAAATAAGTGTGTTAAAAGACCCTATTTTCCTATATTTAGTGTAGACCGTGCTATAGCTCATCTCTCAGGGGCAATTATGTTTAGCAAAATAGATGCTAATCTTGGATTTTATCAAATCCGTTTGGAAAAAGAATGTCAACCTTTGACCACCTTTATTACTCCTTATGGACGATATATGTTTAAAAGGTTACCATTTGGCATTTCTTGTGCACCAGAGTATTTTTCATGTAAAATAGCTAAAATTATTGAGGGTTTAGAAGGTGTTATACATCATGTTGATGATATTCTGGTGTGGGGTTCATCTGTAGAAGAGCACGATTTAAGGTTAAGAAAAGTGCTTAATAATCTTCAGAAGGAAGGAGTTACCATTAACCAGGAAAAAAGTGTATTTGGTGTAACTCAGGTCAAATACTTAGGTTATATTCTCTCAGAGAAAGGTGTCTCGATTGATCCTGATAGAGTGGAAGCCATAAAAAACTTCCCTGAACCTACAAATACTCAAGAGGTTCAACAATTTTTGGGTATGGTAAATTATATTTCTCGCCACTTACCTGAGAAGTCTCAGATTTTAGAACCTTTGTGTAATTTACTTAAAAAGGAGATGCCCTTTATATGGGATAGAGCTCAAAGAGATTCTTTCTCTAAAATTAAAGAGTTACTGACTAAGGCTCCTACCCTTGCATTTTATGATCCAAATAAGCCACTTATTTTGAGTGCCGATGCCAGCTCCTATGGCCTGGGTTGTTGTTTAATGCAGGTTAACCAGGGTCAGAGAGAGATTGTAGCTTATGGGTCAAGAATGCTCTCTGTGGCAGAGAGAAGGTACTCTCAAATCGAAAAAGAGACGCTAGCTCTTACATGGGCAGCAGATAAATTTAAAGAATACTTAATCGGACTTAAATTTACTTTGGAAACAGATCATAAGCCACTACTGCAAGTTTTGCAAACTAAACCAATAGATGAATTAACACCCCGGATTCAAAGATTTAGATTAAGACTTTTAAGGTTTAATTACAATGTCGAGTACATTCCTGGTAAACTATTGAAGGTAGCAGACTGTTTGTCAAGAAATCCTGATGACAAGTCTGAAGGAAAAAATAGCCTGGAACTAAGTGAGGAAACTGAAGCATATGTCAATGCAATCATTCAAAATTTGCCTGTTAAAGATGATTTTCTTAATTTAATTAAAAAAGAACAATCTGATGATCCAGTTTGCTTAAAATTAAAAGATTATGCCCTAATGGGATGGCCCAGTTTGTCAGACTTGCCAGATTACATGCATCCCTATTATCAGCATAGAAATGAAATTAGTTATCTGGAAAATCTAGTTCTGAAAGGTTCTAGAATAGTTATTCCTCCTTCCCTACAAAAACAATGCCTACAATTCCTCCATGAGGGGCATCAAGGAATTGTAAAATGCCGTAGTCGGGCAAAGATGTCGGTGTGGTGGATTGGTTTATCCTCTCATCTTGAAACAATGATTAGAAATTGCCCTAATTGCATTCAGGAAAGGGTAAATATCAAAGAACCTTATTTCAAAGATAGTCTCCCTGAAAGACCATGGCAAAAAACTGCAGTAGATTTGTTTAAAGTTGGTAGATGGTATCTTATTGTAACTGATTATTATTCTCGTTTTTTTGAAATTGTTCCTTTGTATAATTTAACTGAAACTGTAATTATTGAAAAACTCAAAGAAGTTTTTTCTCGGTTTGGAATTCCTGAAGTAGTAAGAACTGATGGTGGACCACAGTTTAAGTCTAAGTTTGGAGAGTTCGCTAAGAGTTATAATTTCAAGCAGGTAACTTCATCCCCTTATCACTCGCAATCAAATGGTGCAGTAGAAGCAGCAGTCAAAGTAGCAAAAATGCTAATTAAGAAAAATACTCAGGATTTATTTTTAGCACTGTTAGCCTACCGTACCACTCCCCTAGAAAATGGGTTTAGTCCGGGAGAATTGTTAATGAATCGTCACTTACGATCAACTCTTCCTATGCTTCCTTCTAAGTATTCAAAAGTTATTGATAGCAAGAGTCTGGTATTTGAAAGGGAAAATACGAGGTTGGAAAACATGGCCAATAGGTACAACAAAAGACACAATGTTAAGACTTTGCCAGCCTTGGCTGTTAACGATACGGTATGGGTTACTGATTTAAGGCAATATGGTCGAATAAAGATGAAGACCGAGGAACCAAGGAGTTATTTAGTTGAGACCATAGAAGGGGTATATAGAAGAAATAGGTGGTTCCTCGTGCCTGCACCGCATTTTAATTGGGAGAATCATAGAGATCATAGTAAACCAAAATTCCCGGTTATGTTTAATAAGGAAAAAGAAAAGTGTTACAAAAGCATACCTGAATCCCCTACCAGCGAAAGAATATCTGAATTCCCTAGCAGCGAAAGCATACCTGAATCCCCTACCAGCGAAAGAATATCTGAATTCCCTAGCAGCGAAAGCATATCAGAATCCCCCAGCAAAACATGCCGCCGATCTACTAGGGTGACAAGGAAACCTTTATGGTTTAAAGATTATGTATGAATTGAGTTTATTATAGTATATAGTGATGTTTGTTAAAATGTGTAATATTACTTTGTTGACCTAGTTAAAGTATTATATCATTTAAAAAAAAAATTGATAAACTTTATTATGTAAAATTATAACTTGTTAAGCTTTTGTTATTTCTACTTGTATGTATAAGTTGTATTAAATGTTCAAATAAAAAAAGGGGGATGTTCCGTCACGAAGTACACTTTGTCAAGTTGGCAACATGGCCGGCTGACAAAAGGATGGGCTGATGGGATATCACCCAACCAGTTAGTTGGTTGCTCGCTTATATGGAGTGATGATCATTTCTTTGCCTCATCCAATGATCCTACAGTTAGAGCGCAAAATCGTTTTACTTAGAATTTGATGAATTTGACCTAATTTTAAAGAAAAAACTCATTTTTCCAATGATATCAAAATACAGCAGAAAAGATAGTGCTGAGTATTATCATTAATCCTGAGTACCACTCAGCTAGTTGTTATGTTACAGTTGAGCACTCAGATTCAGTTGCTAGCTGAGTGGTTTCCTGCATAAGCTCCTGTTTCTAAGATCAATTCTAATTTTATTAACCATTAAATACAGGTTTGTACTATAGGCTTCGTCAAAAGAAAGTAGAACTACATGTTGTTCTATTACTTATTTTTAAATAATTGCCTCATAAAGTCTTCACAACTATCAACAAAGTTATATGCACGTGTTTTACGTCACCATAAAAAAACAAACAAATAAATATGATGACATAAACACAATAAATTTAATTTAATTAGCAAGTACCTACTAATTCTAAACAACATTTACATAGAATAAGCAAGAATTGGCTTACTTAAGGTCACTCATTAAAATTTCATTATCTTAATTATCTTTTACCACGTAAAAGGCCTTACTTTTAAGCCAGTGCGATAGGACACTATAAAGTTTTTTCTTGTCAAGATTTCTAATGGCAGGGGGAATTTTATTAAAGAAAAGTATTTGTTGATAGCAATAACTATTCATGTTTGGGCTGAGGTGATGAGATGGCTTATCTATATAATCTTTTCTTCGGGTGTTATAATTATATACTGATGATCTATTTTGAAATGTAGAGCAATTTCCTTTTACATACATTATGTTTGTTAGTATGTACAAAGAAGGGAGGGTAAGAATGCTATACTATTTAAAATAAGGTTTACATAGTTCTCTTGGTTGAATTCCTGCTATCAACCTGATAACAGGTTTGCCACAGACCTGGAAAACCAGGAGAACTGGGAAAAGTCAGGGAATTTAAAAATGGTCATGGAAAACCTGGAAAAGTCAGGGAATGTTTTAATGTGACCTGGAAATTTCTTAAAGTTTCAACCTTATCCGCGTAATTTTTATAATCCCGTGATTTATATTACGATTTGTCAAATGGTTGAAATTAGTGTATAAGCGATTTACTAAGATTGTGTATCAAGCATAATTAATGCCATCTTCCCATTTAATTCTTCTGCGTTTTTGGAGCAAAGCAAAAAATGAAGTTTCTACTTGCTATTTCAGCTCCTCTTTCTTAGGTCACAGTACAGCTACAGATCTGCTGCAAGGTTTTTTGAAAAAACTTTCTGGTCTGATCTTAAAGAATCTCCTCCAAGTCTCAATGGATAGGCCCAATGTCAATTTCAAATTTGTGACAGACCTGCAGGCACACCCTCAATCCATACACTTTTTTATGCAGTTACCCTTCAATTGTTCAATTTCTTTCAGCAGGGCTTTAGCCTCTTCTTTAACACATTCAATGCAGAGCACATCAATTGACGTGCTCCTGGCTACACCGTCTGATGGAGCACGTCAATTGACGTGGTCGTTCCCTTCCGAAGCACTTTAAATTTTTATGAGCCGATTTTGACGACTGTCATGAAAATCGGGCCCGCATTGAATGTGTTGAGGATATGATTACCTTTAGTGCCAGATCCTCTTCGTCTTCTTGATTCGCCACCGCTGTTGGTCCATTACCATTGATACAAACTGGACCGAACCACTCACAATTTCCATCTGGAGTTTCTTGCTCCGATATATTGGCGCACCGAAAATGAAGCCAGAGATCACAAATATCACATAGGATACCATTCCTCTCGACTTTGTGATGCTCTACGCATTTAATACTTGTTAAAATTCTACTTCTGATAGGAGACTCTAAGGAGCCCTCTTTACTAGGGATGTACGAGTACTCAAAAATTTGAGTTGAGTCGAGTACTTGGTACTCGACTCGAGTACTACGAGTAGTTTTACAAAAGTCGAGTCGACGGAGCCACCGAGGCTAATAGGTTAAGAAATCTGCCGATAAGAAGCGCTATCATTGTAAACTTGCCTAAAATCAATCATTTTGCAGAAATGTTCCACGGCTATGAGAAGTGATACGAAAATGAGCTTTGATATAAGTTCTACCTGCATCATTCATCTTTCAATAGGGATACTTCTCAAGTACGTAAGTTTAATACAAGTACTGTAGTAGTGTAGAGCTAAGAGGATGTCCTCTCACTCTCCCCTCCACCATCCCGGGTCTCTCTCTCCCCCCACCCTTGCCTCATTGGAGGGTCGGAGTGATGTGATATTTTTTTCTCGAGTCAGCATCACATTTCATCAAAAGTATCACATTTCACTCGTTGCTTTCTCACGCCCTAACTTCTCAGTTGGCTTCCACTAGTTTGAGGGGGGCGTTGCCTGCTGGGAGTCCCTCATCAGTTATGACTGTGAACCAAAAGTATCACATTTCACTCATCGCTTTCCCACGCCCTAACTTCTCAGGTGGCTTCCACTAGTTGGGGGGAGGAGGGCGTCCTTTCGGGAGCCTTAGCAGCCAACTTCCATGGTACCAACTAGTTCCAACATCAACCGCATCACAAGATGACTTATTTAGGACGATTTGAATGGTGTCCACACCCCTCAAGGCATAAATCATGTCGCGCTTCTTCATTGGCAGTTTGCTGCGATGGAAGCTCCAAGGCCAACCTGGGCCTCCGATTCAGCCGACTTCTTCATCTTTTCTCTCTCCCCCCACCCCTCACGACACCAGATAATTTTTTCGGGTTCACTTCGGGAGGACGGTGGTAAATCATTCTGTGATGACCACAGGCTGACAGTGTCTTCCCCCTCTCGGCTCGTATTTCGGCTTGGGTGATTCTTTGACACCACCTGGGATCATCCGGGGGTCACATCCTGCTGCTCTGAGGCTCACTGACTCTAAAAGCATTGACAGCTGATTCCTCCGCATGCCCCTCTTACGCCTCCCTAGGCTGCCCTCTCACTTAGGATGAGAAAACATCACCGCTAATTTTTGGACAAGAAGAAATTTATGAGCGCGGGACACACTCTGCGAGAACGATATAGGATTCATGCGAGAAGATCGTTCCTTCCCCATTCGTAAACAATGAATGTTACCATTATCAATTTGTATGTTCATTGTCTACTTGCATCATAATTTTTACAGATTTAACTGGTAGTTTCAGGCGTTACTTGGTGGAACTTATTCATTGTATAAATGAAAAACTTTAACTTAATGGTTCCTCAATGACACTTTTATTTGTACGACCCAGGTTTCGATGTACTATAATATCATCTTCGTCACCTGAAGATGATGTTATAGTACATCGAAACACGGGTCGTGCAAATGAAATTATCATTGTGGAACCACAAAGTTTAAGTTTTTCATTTTTACAGATGATTCGGAAGTACAGCGAAAGCCGAAAGCCAACACTGGGCTGATACGGCTGGTGCTCGAACGATTCGAGGGGAGCCGTTATTTCAGTCGATTCAAATTGTAACCTTACCCCGGTGGTAGCGGTGAGGTAGATTTCCCACTTCCTCGCGATTTTTCCACAATCTGAAATTATGTCGCATAGCACCCGAGAGAGCTTTGAAATGCATCGTCACATCAATAGGACAAGTAAGGTACCTAGAGCATCGGAGCATGCGAAGAGAGAATTGGAACTCTGATCTCAAATTAGGTACATTTTCTTTTCAAGGTGATACATTGCCGCAAAGTAATTTCTATTTGAATAACTTTGTCGCTTGTAGCAGGATGTGCATGTAAATTATGCAACCTTTATGACATGAACGAAAAATCGTACTCGTTATGGTGATACGAGAGAAATAACCGCTCGCTACAACTGTCCAACTTCGTATGTTATTACCATGTGACCAACCATTGGTAAAAAATCACTAGCTACAGCCAAATTCTCGCTATATACCACACTCGTAATTATGGACTTCGACTGTATTAGGTATTGATAGTAGGCTTGTTGTCTAACTTTGATTGCTACGACTACTCTGGGCTCTTCCTAGGAATTTTGGATGCACAAGTTTTCAACCCAATGCAGTCATTAAATATAACTGTTGATAAAATACAAGAGGTTAGTTCATTTCAATTGTACTATTTGAACTTTTCAAGACACATTAATTTTAATTCATCTCCTAATTCTGTCGCGATTACATTAAACATTCCTTATTACCTTTTCCCTTTAAATCAGGCCATATGTAGAGAAGAGAGGGAAAGTGAGAATATTATTATATTGCCTGGTTGGTAAATTGCCGTAGTTCATATGACTCGACTCGATTCTCGCGAGTAACTACAACTCGACTCGATACTCGACTCAAGATCAAAAAGTACTACTTGCACATCCCTACTCTTTTGTGGTCGGCGCCATATTGAAAAAAAAGCAAAGTCAAGAACTGGCGTAAAAGAGAACTGAAGAACCTAGCTGACTTATTCTGAAAAATAGTTGTACATTATTACATATCTGTTATTCTTGTAGCATTTGTTGTATTTGGTTGATCGTTTCTATACAGTGATTGTATTGTGCATAGATGTTAATAATTTTGCTGTCTGATATTTCCATGTGAAGGAGTACTCTCCGAAGCAGTTAGTTTCCCTGGTCAGTTGTGTCTGCCAAAACAGTAAGAAGAGTAGACAGCGTTTGATTGCCTTGATTGAGGATATGGACCGCGTAGCTCGATGAAGGTTGGACAAAAATATTTTTTCTGGTTTGGTGAAACCTTGTGTAGAGAGTGCATGTGCCTGGGAAACAGCCGCCATCTGGGAAGCTTCCATGTTCCTGATCAAAGCCAGACAAGTACGGCCATCCTGTGGTATCATCAAGAAAAGTCATCTCTGCTTATCTGTAAAGAAAGATTGTATATTAAGTGCAACAGTTTATGTAATGTTGTGGTGTCTATTCTAATTTACTTCTTTTTGTAAATACACAAATTATACATGATGCTATTTATATTTTCCAATCTAAATAAGCCTCTAATTAATTTTTCCTTCGTTGCCATTTTGTAACTTCTTTTCCTTGACCCTTTCCGCTTAAGTTGCATCTGGAAATGAGATCTAGGTTCAAGTTGGCGGCTCAATTTCTCTGAAAATAAGAACATTTTAGTCAAAAACTGAAGAATTTTGAAGGTGCAATCCCTTAAACTACCTTGTACATATGTACTGGGTGTGTACTTTCTAAAAAATCTTTTTTGTATAGACGTTTCCAGCTATAAGTATGTACGTTTCGGTTTTATAGTGGCTCCTTTTCCAATGGTAATATCACATTCTATCCCAGGGTCGTAATGCTAAGACAATGCAACATTCATTCCCAAGGTGGATTGCCTAGTCAGAGGATTGTACGCTGCACGAGCAAGAGATTCCTTCAAGCTATTGGGGTAAAAATCTGTAACTAGTATGTCGCGAGGCATGAGTCCATAAAAAATGCAACAACTTAAGATTACGTGAACTTCCTTTCTGTCTATCAAAACATAATTCAGCACTTGCCAAAAAAACATCCATCTTAACTCCAGCCATACTCCTACCTCTCCCTCAATCTTGGCCCACGGCGGAGTTTCACCTGTAATTTCGTTGTCGTAGCTCTACCGATCATAGGCTCAGACTTCCTGGCTCACTACTTGCTACTCCCGGACTGCCGTAATCAGCACCTCATCATGACTCCGTGACAAGCTTCACTGCCACCTTGTGAACGTCTCCATGCCCAGCGGCAAGGTCCTCGTCGAGTCTTCGCCCTTCCATGCCATCCTTGCTGAGTTCCCTACACTCGCCCGCCTGCTGGAAAAACGCAAAGTGCACCACTCACTCCATTACATCAACACCAAACCTGGGCCTCCAGTGTCCTGCCACCCACGCCGCCTGGCCCCGGACAGTGGGGAAGAGGCTACCAGGATCTCCCATTACAAATTCCATCACTTGCCCTGGACAGCCTCAAAATTGCTGCAGCGGAGTTTGACGCCATGATCTAGGAGGGGACCGCTCAGACAGATCAGGGCCATCACCTTGCTACATGGTGTCATATGGCGATTACCACGCCTAGACTGTCCCGGATCACCACCATATCCGTCCACCATATCCACGACTTCACCCATCGCCTACGAGATTGCGCATGCCTTTCAACTGCCTCGTCAGCACCAGAAGAAGTAGGTGAATCCAAGCCCTTCACTTCTGGAATTGCATCAGTGTTTACCAGCCCAGTTTCAGGAGAGCGAGCTATGTTCATGATTTACCCCTAGATATTAATGCCTTCCCCGAAAGAAGTGGAACGTACACAAAAGATGAGCAATGACAGAAAGAAGGGAAAAACTTCTTCTGACTTCTTCACCCATGTGGCAAAACCATCATTTTGCTGACTTAGGTGATTTTTTAAAATGTAACCATAATAAGTACGTATTTTATACTTCTTGTTGGTACATAGCTTCTTTAATATATAAGGACACATTATGAGTGATTTATATAAAGAGACACAAACAAATACTCTTTTTATTAAATACTTAATGTTTACCAGGTATGGGTTTTGCAATGGCTGACTTCAGAAGAGATGGAATTAAGGGAATCAGTTGAATCTGAGCATGGAAGTACACGATTGAATGTTTGATTGAATTGAATGAGTAATATTAAACTATGGCCTATTGTTAACAAAAATTTAAAATTGCCTCTATAGTTGTGGGAGGATTTATTAAATTTGAGTTTTATTTAGTTATATCGCTTACTTCTTTTTTCTGAATATGTTGGAATGTGCAATTACCAATGAAAGGAAAATCAAGCACTTTGCACTGTAAATTTCATGCGGAAGAGCAGAATATTAAGGCATATCAGAAAATGTTCAACACATGAATTCAATTAATTCCTGGTATAATTTCGATTGAATTATTATTTCAAGTTTACCAATAAATCTATTGTTGATAATTTTCAGTTTGGTGTTGAACGAAGTTTCATTCAACGTAATTGTGATGATAATAATTATTAAATTGCTTTTACTCAGTGGTGAGAAGTGGTACCTATACTTTTAAATATCGTTCGTTGATTTTCCTTTTGACTGAAATGCATGCAATAGGGGCTGTCCGTAAATTATGTCACACAATTTTAGACTAAACTAAACCCCCTCCCCCCCATGTCACAGTCACAAATAGTTCCTCCCCCCCTTTAATGATATCACAAAAATGAAAAAACGTATACCTTTCTCCACAGTCTGAGTAAAAATAAGACATAATATACAGTGAAAGTGTGGATGTCACATGAATCATAGCTCCCCTCCCTCCCCCCTGTCACACATTGTGACAAGGTGGTGACCCCCCAATCGTGTGGAAGTCATTTATGGACAGCCCCATATTGATAATTGCTACTTTACTAAAAGAGTGATTGGCCAGGGTAAAGTTATTGTCGGAACGCAGGTACGTTATGAGAGCTAAAATAACCATGGTAGAATGTTAGTCATGGAAACAAGGTAAGTTTACCGTCGAAGATTTTATATTATCCTGTGACCCCGGCAACCCCGGTTGCAACTTCCGTGAGCTGGGTGTGCTGCGCGTATGTCAACTTCATTTTATTTTGTTACATTTGGCAATTCTGTTTTCGTCTACATACAATTGTGTTTTTACACGTGGGAACATATGTTCAATCTCATTCTGTGGATATCATTGATCTAACTTAATTTCTAATGAAACGTTCCTCGTAATCGACTGTAGGTTTCCTTTGAATTCGTTGAAGAGGCCAGTATTTCCCCCCGACGTCTGTTATTGTGGCTTGTTGAAATTCGGGAATATTTTTAACCCCTGTGTATAATATATCATTATATGCAGAATTTTGTACGTTGTCTGCCTCTATTCATGACGTTTAGGATTTCACCTGAAACTGCATATAATGGAAAATATTCCAGACCCTGCAACTCCTTCAGTGAGCGCGTCTCTATACACCACAGCTAACGCATCGACTCTTGATTCGAACTCTACCTTGGGAAGTAGTCTAGGTGATTCAATATTAGTATTAGAAAGTACCCGTAATGATGATGATTCCATAGACAGAGAAGGAAACAGTTATGGAACGATTTGTTTGGATTCGACAGGCGACACGACCAATTCTAGTGTGGTGGAAATTTCGAAAACATCTACTCCAATTGTCCCATACGTTGCCAACAAGAAGTCTACTAAGAATATTGGAGACGGAAGTTTCGCTGTTGTCATCGATGACGATCCTGAAGGTTTGTGCTCGAGTATTTTCTACTGTAATGGAAGAAACCACCCTCGCTTCCTCGTTATCATGTAAGGCTTCTCTGACCTTAATCCTGTAGCAATTCAGTTGAGTGTTCATAGACTTAGAGAGAACTCAAGATGGTTTCAGTATCTGCAGGAAATAAAGCAACCAACCGAAAAGGTATTTTGAACTATTAGGGGATCGAGCGCTTTCGTTTTCACACGCATTATATATAGTGCGTTAAGGGGTTACCAGCATCACCCACTGAAATTAGTTTGTTTTTGATAGTCTGGAAAATAATAAGTGTGCCTAGGTAATATATTTCAGTTTCGTCGCGCTTGAAAACAAAATGTTGTGTCTCTTCAGTAATTATCTTAGAGTTATTCAAAATACTGTGTATCAAGAGATGATATTTTGTATCACATTGGTTATATAGTTGCGATTGGTGTAGAGTTAAATGCTCACAGAATTAGTGGATTTATTTTCCGATACCGTGAGCCGCCATCAGCCATAGCCCTTTTGAGCTATCTTTTGTTGCCTTATATGCTCTTGTAGTATTACATATTTGAACGACATTTTTCATTGAAGTGGGCTAAACCCTTTTTTCTAATTCGTCAGTGATAAGTGTAATTGCCCTTTTACTGTCATTGTGAGACACGAGACAATTTGGGCCTTGCATTCCTAGAATTTTATAATATATTATTTCTTAACCATGTTGCAAGGCCTAATATGAAACCTAAAAATGTCACTCGAAACCTGCTATTGTATGCTTATTTTTCAGGTCAAAATCAACATACAATCATCAAACGATGTGATTAAATAATGTGTAAAGTCTGTTCACAGTTGATCCCTTCTTATTAGGCTTGTGCAGTTTCTATTTGCTTTAGAGGTGGATTTTTCTTAAATTATGAGAAAACCATTCATGGGTCAAGTGACATTCACATGAATTGGTACCTAACATAAGCTTGCATTTGCAGGACATTCTCCACCTTGTCTTATAAATAGCATGGTATGTCATGGTATTGGTCGTAAGACACTATACCTACTTAAGTAAGAGTGGATACTCTTTAATGGATCCATGTTCAACCATCAGTTTGCTTTTCAGGACTTTTCTGATTTAAACAATATTTCCCTGCTGTGTGTTCATTCAATAATAGCAAATATTTTGAGTGTTGCTTACTTTGACGTGCATGATAAAGTTTATTCCCTAATGACTATAGATGAACAAATAAAGGCATAGGAATAAAGCATGTAGATTTGCCACAGACATGATATTTTGTTACACAAAGGAAAAAATGGTATCTCTTTTAGAAGTGGCAAAATAACACAGATGTACCCTTGAACTGACAAAAAAATCCTGTTTTCCACTCACCATTTGTGACGATAAAAAAGAGAGAGACATGTGACTCATTGTCTACGCGCAATTCACTTTCGTCCCCTTCCTATTCATTTCCTCTGTTCCCTCCCTCTTTCATGGCTGGCATCTTATCAACCCCTACTGCTTGCCCCTGTGGCTGCTCGCTAGGCAGTATGCAGATGTAATATGGCACATAGAAATGCTTCTAAATTCTTGTCATGCTCTCCTGATATTCTCTTAATTATAACTGTTCATAAAATGCAATTGTAACTCTTCAGCTCTTCTTGAACTTCGCACCAGGATAATGGAAAGTCTGCTTGGAAACATTGGGAACATGGAAAAATGATGTTCACTTGCATGTCATTGTCTTCAGGGGGATATGTAACTGTCTTGATCTACCTCTTAAGAGAGTGACTTTTTCTGTCATTGAAATGTTGGGTAAAAATGTAAACATCCATTGGTAGGCCTGAGATTACCTGACGATGAAGATTTGGTGTGAAAGCTCCATCTCCCCCTTCATATGTTACTCCTTCGAAATTTAGAATTGTTAGAGTCAAGGTTTTTCCCTAATTCTGAGCATAGCATAGAGCATTTTCATGCTGTAACCTAATGTAACTTGGCTACAGTAGAATGTTGATTTTTGTGTAACACCTTGGATCCCGAAATGCCAGTGTTATGTAAAATCAATATATTAGCAGATGTTGATTAAAATCCATCAAAATTCATCATATACAACAAAATTTATAGCAATATGTGAATGATACACGATGTATATAGTGTAATAAACACAGATAGCTACATTAATATTGGTTTAAGCTGTGCTAGGATTAATATCATAGCTACATGTGAACTGGTGAATAGACTATCCAACTCTAAGTTTGGTTTAAATATAAATCTAATGAAGCATACGAGGTTCATATAAAATAGCTTTTGTGGTGCTTGCCTAAGAAAACCGCATAGGAAATTTGCTCCCTGATATGTTTTTCAGAGTGAGTAGATTTAAGGCTCAAATTCAAGAAGGAAGTCTTCTCTCGGGTGTGGCAATAGGTTAGTTAGGCTTTCCATTGCTGACATTTTGACGAACCACTCGGTTACCTTCCTCAGGGCAAACTGAGTGCTGAGTTTGATGTTGTCTAAGAGAGAAAAAACTTGGCCAATGCCAAACTCAGCACTGCCCTGAGGCTACACCCTGAGGAAGATGAGCGAGTGGCTCAAAACATTGGCTATGGCCATTTATGCTCTACTATATGGTATTGCGGCTCAAGTTCAAGTCAAACTTGGCAAACAAAGAAGGAGCATATCTTCTTACCAAGCATTTCACTAACAATAAGCATAATTGTGTATAAGTGTACTATTTTGCAGGGTTTATTTCTGTTTGCTACTAGCAGCAATTCATCTCTTCCTTGCTACAGTACCTCATTCAGCTTAAATTTCACTTCCCACTTTTGTTCCCAACGAAAAATGGATTCAGTTTACCAAATGTGAACTTAAGGGACCGCTTGGTTTGTTAGTTTAAATTTAATTTTTAATAAACTATTATTAAAATTTATACTAGAAATTCAATTAAATTTGGAAAGAAGAACTCTTCTCAATTTTCCACACACAAATTTTTGATGCGACTGGTTTCAGTTTATAAAAATATCTTTGCCTGCAAGACTGTCTGTGAGACTTTAAATTTCTGCTTTTAACGGTTTATCCTCCTCTTTACTTAATTTCTATGATGAGGAAGAAAAGGGCTTATGAAATCTCTTGCCTTCATGAGGTCGTGTAGCGTAATAAAAATTCAGCATGTTGTTTACAATTGTGCGATGCTAATTCGTGTAAAATCTCTCTTTATATGCTCGAAACATGACTGGTGTTTCATAAACCGTGCCAAGTAAAGATAATGGGTCAGGTATTTCCTTTGCATGTAATTTGACTGCATTTAAATCAAGGCAAAATATCTAATACATACATAGCACATTAAGTTATTCGTAAAGGTCTCGGATGGTATCAACCAGGGTCCCACTGTATTTGATGTTTTTGTTATTCCCTGATTTCCAAATGTGAAAATAAGTCCACGTCCAACTTGTAAAAAGCATGTGATGCTGTTGCACCAAGTAAAGAGTTTGTGGCATGAGCCAAATTGTATCACCAAAGGGATGGAAAACTGCGAAATATACTGAACATGATAGCCAAAATGAACCGAGTTGAGATCAAAGTTGCATTATCACTTTACAAGGATGCACAATTATTCTTTTGATTAATTTAGATATGCATGGTAATGAAAGAAACAAATTTATCTTACCATATCAAATTGAGCTAAGCAAGTGATCACTTTAGAACCCTAGCTGAGAACTAAAGGCTCGATCCAAATCGGAATTAAAAGAAAATGGAACTGACACATCAATAATCATGATAAATTATTTTTCCCGGTTAATGGAATATTTTCAACTGATTATACACAGACCGATTATTTTCATAATTGAGTAATCAGGCTGAATATTCTGACCAATTATCTCTTCCACATAATTATTAATATTATATAAATAATCTGCTGATGAGGGCAGGTGATTGCCCTCAAATGGTGTAAATACTGCAGATTTTGCATTGCATGAGAAAAGTATCTTTGGGTGAAGGATTGCAGGAGAAGGAATTTGATTTTCTTGCCGATGACACCCATCGAGAACAGAAAACTCTCCCCTAGCTCAGATGAGAAAAATGAGGATTCAGTATGAAATAAATATTCTCAATAATGGGCAATAACCAGTGAGTACTTATATTTTACAGAACTCAATAAACCAGCAATTAATGGGCAAGCCAAATGTTTGCCAAAATTACACTCCAGAATCAATTACAAAATTTTAAAAGCACGAGAATCAGGTTCTCCAAGAAAGAATGACCAAATGTGCTGGTTGCACTACTCAACGTCTACAGCAGACACTGGCCGTTGATGGGTGCAACAGCCAATGAAGTTGGTTTTTTGGGCTAAGTCGAGGTGGTGTGGGTGAGCTTAGGTTACATATAGGCGATTGGCAGTATTGGATTGGACAAAATAGTGGGATTGGTACTTAGATGAGATAGATGCTTTCAGTTGGAGCATCAGGAAATGGGTTTTTTCTCTGCTGGCATTATACAGGATTATGACCTCTGTGCTATATGAGCGACTAAGTATGGCACTTGAATTCTACAAGCACCAACTACTAAACGAGAGCTGCCCTGATGAGGGAAAGGTTTGGCCAAAGATGCGGAAGAAGACATGGCAAGAAGTTGCTGCTAGAGGATGGTGTTTGACATTTTCAGTTGTAGGCGTTGTTGATGTCAATGATGGGATGCCATTAGTGCACTTGTCGAATACACATTGAGGAAGTTTTCTGGCTAAGTCTGTAGGATAAGCAGTGTACGGAGGGGAATATTTCTAAAGAGGAGAGGGTAGGGGGGATGCATAACAAATGCCTCATGCCTTAGATGTTGAATACTTTCACTGCTGGCCACTTTGATGGAAAACATTGCTGTGAGTGGTATTTTTTTGTATACCCAAGTAGATATGGCTCCTTGGGTGCCTTAAAATCAAATAAAAAATTCTAGCATTATTTTAAACAAATGACACAAAGGATTCACGGGTGTGTCAACCAGTCACAACACTTTTGTCGTTATGCAGCCTGGGAATTAAATTGTATGCAACCTGCAACTTAATTTGTTACTTCCGTTCTTCTGCATAAACTTAGATGTTGTTTGGCATATTTATATAAGGGTTTAAGATAAAATGAGTTTGCTAACACTTGCAAATGATAAAAATAAAATATTCCCAATAATAACAAATATTTACATGTAGATTAGTTTGCATATTATCTTAGGAAAATTTTTCACTATATGTATCTCACTCATAATGTTGAATTCTCAATTTAATTAGCTATAATAGTAAATATAGCAATGGAGTATTTGCACAAATTTTGGGAACCACAGAAAATGTAACTTTGGTACATACATAAAACACTGAAACCAAAATGTTACATTTATACATTCCATACTTTTAATACCATAACCTGTTAATAATCATAATTTGATCCTGGTGCACGAATTAACAATGACCATATAGCATTTGCTGTGCTCTCATACTCCATTAGATGTGTGCACCACCATTCTGAGCTACCGCCACCGATAAGAGTTTGTACGGCACGCCGCTGATAGTGCTGCCAGTCTTCCATTTTGGTGGTGTAGCTGTCATGTGTGGCCATTTACACACGAGAAACAGTTTCTAGTCATATTGCTTCTCAACTCACTGGAATTTGGTATATTTGCTCTCTGACGAAAGTTACTGCTATCAATCTATCCCTTGTTCTTTGCGTGCGAATTCAGGAAGTATGTTTTTTGAGAACGACTCCACCTTAATTACAGTTATGAATATCTCCATATAGCTTGATCACCGGTTTCCTATCACTGACTTGTGCATCATTACTTCCTTATTAGATCCACATTTCCAGAACCTCAGCATAGTAGAAGCTTATTTCACGAGCCAAAGGGAAACTAAAGAAGAATTTTATGCTGCCTGTTAATTTACCAAGTCAGTAACGTAGAAGACGAAGATATGTGAAGTATTCCACTGCAAATTCCATATGCTCAACCATTTCAAAAGTCATGGGGGGAAATTAAATCTCAAATTCCGTCCATTACTCTTCTGGCCCATAGAATTCTGTGCAATCCAGCCGCGAGCACACTTGGTAAAATTATGTGTCTTTTCAATTGCTAGGATGACAATTTGCATAAAATGATCATCGTTTAGTCAGTTGACTGTAGATAAATTTTTAAAATGATAATTTCTAATATTGTGAAGGGAAATTATGTAAATTAGGAAATGCAAATCATACAAAGTTCGATTATTTCAAGGTTTAAGAATAGTTCTCAGTTTTTTAATTAATAGTATCTTTAAAATGAAGTCTCGTATCAATGAAATCCTTGGTGTTTGAAAATTCTACCCATAAGCAACATAGCTGAATAAGTATAGTAGGTAAGCAAAACATTAGCAAAATCATTGTAGTGTTTACACCTATTTAATAAATTATTACTCAAATGGTAGCTGTAAAATTGACAATAATTGTTCAGAACCAAATGCATGACTTGCAATAGAAAAAATTGCTTATTTAGTAAGGCACTAGTATAATATTCATTCATTTAGGTAACCTACCGGTTAAAGGTAGGTTATGATGAAAGTCAGAGAAAATCCAACTAGACTCTTACAATATGCAATGCCCTATCTGTCTCTAGTATTTTCTCTTTGTCTCAGGGTATGCCCTACCCTTCTTCATCCCATCCATAAAACCCATTCTTTTCCTTCTCTTTCCCCACTTGCCCAACATCTTTCCCTCTATCACAGCCTTCTGCAACCCATTCATCATTACCTCTTCCACCCACCTACCCTGCCTCCTCTTAATCTCATCCATAAGTTCCCTCTCCTCACAAACCATGTCAAGCACTTCCTCATTTGTCTCTCTTTCCAACCACTGCACCTTCTCCATCCTCCTCCACACCCACATCTCGAACCCCTTCAGCCTATTCTTGCCCTACCTTCGTAGAGTCCACGTTTCTGCCCCATTCAATGCTGCACCCCATATCAAGGTCTTCACCAGCTTCTTTTTATCCTTCACTAAAGCTACTCTCCTCCTAATGTCTTTGCTACTATGCCCATCTTCTTCTAGTGTACTAGCCAAGTAATTTAATTGCTCTACTTGCCACAGCTTGTGACCTTCTACTTTTATGGTCAGCTTTGCTTTCCTCGCCCCATAGAATCTCATGACTTTTCTTTTCTTATGATTGGTCTTCATTCTATATTTCCTGCACTGAAATTCTAATGCATCTACTAAAGCTTGAAATCCTTTCGATGATCTACTGACCAACGCCTGGTCGTCCGCGTATCAAACAGACTTTATGAGCTGGCCTCCTACTTTGATTCCCACATCTAGCTCTTCCCATGCCTCTCTTACCATTTCCTCCGCATAGATGTTAAAAAGCAAAGACGACAACGGGCACCCTTACCTCACCCTGTGACCTATAACTGCCCACCCTGATTCACCCTCAGCTACCCTCACCTGGGCACTGAGACTCGTGTATAAGTTTCGGATGAGTCTCCTATCATGCCAATCTATTCCTATTTTTCCCAGTATTTGCATTATTTTCTCCCAGTTTACTCTGTCAAATGCCTTTTCGATATCCACAAAATATGCAAAAAATTCCTGATTGTACTCTCTTGTTTAAACCTTGAGTGTCGTCATTAGTGCAATCAAATCCTGAGTTATCCTCACCTTCCTGAACCCAAACCGTTCATCGCCTAAATACATAGTTATTTGATCTTCTCTCCAGCCTTCTATTTAATATTCTAAGCAAAAATTTTGCTGTGTGCGAAATTAAACTTATTGTTCTATACTCTCCTTGTACTCTGATGCTTTCTTCTTCTTCTGGATAGGTAGACTTTTCACGAAATCCTCTGGCCATGCTCCTTCCTTGTAGATCCTACAAATAAGTTCGAAAAATGATCCTCTTCCAATATTACTGTAATTTTCTGTTTATTTTACACATTTTTTTCCACAAAAATTAATCAAAAAAGTAGGGTGCATATTATACATGGTTACAAACTTATCACGTTTTTATTCGGGCCGTCGATCACATTTGAAGAAATCTCAGCGCACTTACAGGTTTTCCGATTTTACAATTTTTAATAAATAACACAGCAATGAATTAATTTAATTTATTTATTTAAACAAAAATTTATGTTACGTTGTGATAGTAATCCATTCCATAGAACCGATCGTAATGTAAATTCCATCGTAAAGTGAATCAGCATATTACTGGACGATGGATTGGTTTAACTACATCATCGCCAGTGCATTCAGCGATACACAATATTATAGGTACCATGTTATTTAACCAATATTTAAACTTTATTAAGGTGTTGTAAATTGTCAACACATCGAATATCATTGCATGAATATCCATATACCTTGCCTCCGTACTCGCTGTCTAACTGGGAGCTAATCTCAGCGACTTAATATTTAACTGCATTTTCGAGCAATAGGAAGAAAATTAATAGAAATGGAAATGGAATAGAAATTATTCAACTTTCACTATACCTCAGAAACTCTTAGGGTATGTCATCTACTCCCGCAGCTTTCCTTACCTTCATCTCTTGTAGTGCCCCCTCTATTTCACGGTCCAGTAACTCTGGTCCGAGGTTATCTTAATTTACTGTTCTCTCATTCTCCATATCTAGATTCACAGGTCTATTTTTCTTTCATATATGTACATATACATAGCTCCTCCACATATTCTCTCCACCTATCCTGAATGTCTTCCCTGTTTTGTCCTTGACCTTTGGCATTGTTTGCCCCATCTTGCGCCCCAATAGCATTTTCACTTTAGCATATTGTTCACCCACTTCGATGTCTTTTAGGATAGTGAAACAACCTTCAATTGTTCACTCTAGGTTCTTCAGTAACTCTTCCAACTCGTCACTTTGGACTCTGTTTGAGAAATGAAAAAGAAAAACTTTGCAACTGAGAAGAGGAAATGGGCTAGCGTACGATGTGCTACAGTTGTCATATCCGAGGCCTTCCATGGCATTATCCATCCAGTCTTGGGATAGGAATTGGGAATAGGTGATGGCGTTCTCTGGTGGATTTCTTATGTAATGCAAAAATAACTAAATGAAAAGCTTTGTGAACTAAAATCAAAAGTTAAGATTGTTGATGGTTTTTTATTTGATTTTGACACTCCCAGGATTAAAATGTGAAAATGACCTCCACATGCAAACGCATTAAGGTCAATGACGTACAGCATTCAGTGAAGTTTGGTGCATCTTCAGAAGCCACGTAAATTCAAATCCATGTTGCAGGAAGCCACGTCCAGGGTAGTTTCACTGAACATAGTTCTGTGGGCTCTCAAACGCCAAAATGACGAGATAATCTCACACTCTTATTTCTCCTGCCATTAAACTCTCCCATAATGCTGTATCCATCTTGTACACCTTCATGCAAATAACTAATGGACTTTGTGGTGTAACCAATTCTTCCCATTTTCTTTCAAAACCGTGATTTAATGTTCTATTTAAATTTGTTCAATAATGCTATACATTCCACTGAGTAAATTAAATAACTGCTTACTCTGATTGCTATCTTTTGCTCATTAATGAATTTCTGAACCACCATTGATATCAACTCGCAGTCTCTACCCCCTTATCCCCGAGATGATCCAATGTTGCCCATTTCATTCTTTTGATTAATATATTACCCAACTCCATATCTGAAGATAGCTATGCATTGGAATTGGTGTGTGAGCTTGTGTCACTAATTCCGCTGTTCCCATGAAAAGGTTTCAACCCTAGCTCTGAGGAGGAATCGGAGCTTGATCTGGAGGATGACGAGGAGGATGAAGTGTCTGCAGTTGGTGCCGGCACCACCACCACCAACGCCATGGGGAATGCCAGCGGAAGCAGCACCAAGCTCCCCGAGACGGTCACCGTGCTTACCACACCAGATGGGGGATCAGTTTATTTGGTTGGGACAGCTCACTTCAGTAAGGAGAGCCAGGAAGATGTGGCACAGGCAAGAAAGATTCATGATATTTGTGACGGCAGATATGGTGCTCTTGTAACCATCCTTTGAAAATATCTGAGAAAAGATCCCAGTTTACATCAAAGGGTATTCTTGTTGAGATGAGAGTCACTGGGAACCTTACCATTCTTCATTTCCATTCAATAGATATGGTCATCATTCAAAGCTATGAAGTTCATAATGGCCAAAGGCACAGTCATGTCGAAGATTAAACTTCTCTAAAGTATGGAATTGTAAGGTCACTCACCGACAGTGGTGGGTTTGGGGAGAATGCGACAGGGAACAAGTCGGCGGCTATATGTTTGAATATAAGCCATAATTTTTTGTAAAAATATCAGTAGTAAATACTGTGTGGAGTAGGGGGACATTTTTTTAGAGCGAGGAGAAAACTACACTCTAATTCTATGGCCAGGCATTTTTACTATAAAATGTACTACTACAACTTATCTTATAGTTAATTAAGTCTCACTACATAAGAATATCTATTATATCATTTTAGTTTTCTTCATCATGATATTTTTATTGCCCTATAATGCAAAGGTGAAGACAGAGTGCAATTTGTGACAGAACTGTCAAAATTTCTGGGCATTTGAACTATGTACCTATGTAAAAGAAATCAATCTATTTCCGAAAACAGTTTTACATCTTTTGTATACATCAGTGTACATTCATAAATGTTATCTGTTGCACATATTGGAGCTGGATTCCTTAGATATTTCCGTTGGGTGTGAATAAGAACATCAGGGCAGGTACATAATTCAGATTTGGTTGCAATCCCTAGAGGTATGAAAGTTTCATACTGTTTTGTTCCAACAAGTGAATGAATGCAATATTTATCCTCCGTGCATATCTGTAAATTTTGAATGTTTACATGGTTTATCTCAAGGGTCTGACACTCACTATACTTCAATGGTTATGCATTTCAACCAGAGCACTCTAGCGGTCAGGCGCTAACTATCAGTACAACAGCACGACAGGTATACGCTTTAATTGAATATCTTGCAGATTTGTGGGAAATAACCTAATTAATTCTCAGGGGAAACTTAAAAAGGTAATTGTATAATCAATTCTGCATCCTGAAAAATACTGGAATCAGAATGCAGTGCAATAATGCCGTCCAGTCCTTCTCTTGGTGTTTTTGCAATGTACTTTCTCGGCCATCTTCTTTGTTTACTTACGGTTGCGATGGCAATGTCTCATGTGGTCCCAGGGGTATTTTAAATGGACGCTGACAAACTGCAGGAGTAATTACTGCATTTATTCACAAAAAAATAAAATATTTATGGCAAAACCATACAATCTTTATCTTTTTCATGCATACTTATTTTTCCATTTGCACCGGGAACAATTGGCACTGGTAGTAATCCATACGAGATATCGCAATTCCGTCAGACCCTTGGTTTATCTGTTCTGGGTCAAAGATTATTGCAGTTGCTATGGCACCAGTTTCTCATTCTGAGGGCCTGGGTTTGAATCTGAGTAGTGGTGTGGTACTTAGAAATATTGGTCAAGTATAGTTCACTGTCCTGCAGATGAGATGGAAAACTGTGGACCCTCTGGCACCTTTAGTCACTATGGTAGAATGACCTGTTGATTAATTGCGGAAGACTGTTGTTGATATGGAGTTTGCTGTTTCCTCCTTGTTGATTTCTTCTCTTGGTTTTTGGTCTTGGGGATGGTTTTTATAAAATAAACTGGTACTATCAAGTTTTTTCATTGTCATAATTATCAGGAATTGTGAAAATGCCAAGTCAAGGTATGATGAGTCTTCGCTGGTCATAATTGTTGGATATTATTTGTGCTCACAGTATAATATATACAGATTTTCTTCCAAGGGATAACTGTTGAGGGTGGAAACTCCACAATCTTTGCAGCCCTTTAAAATACAATTTTTAATCCTACTATAATTGAGAATGTGATACAGATAGGATCTTACATTAACTACAATCCTACATCTTTCTTGGAAACCCCACCCCTCCTAAGTAAGACAGTGTAGGAAGAGCTGTACCCCCTCCTCCAAATTGTCCTACATTTGACTTAAATGGCTCCTATGGCCATCACAAGATGTCTTACTTCACCCTTCCTCCATTCCCCAAATTATTCCATACCCTAACATCCTACCCACCTTCGTTAGAGGCACTAATGACCTATGTTGTTGCATGCTAACAAATTAATAGATAGCCTATAAGTTTGCCTTCTAAATATGTACTCCCATACTAGGTATACCTCAGTCTTTAATGGTCATTTGTTTCAGGGAGTTAGAAATATCCTGTCTGTATCTTACGTATTTCACTTAAAATTTGCAGCTGTTAAGTTGCATGTGTAATTTAATATTATACTCCCTGGGAGAAGGTAACATGAATTAAGTAGGAATCCATACTACTCCTTGAATATTTTTTGTGTGTTTATTCATGCATACTTAATCACTCAATCACAATTGAAATAGTTATCTTCTGTCTCCTACAATTTTTCTAGGTTATTCGAGCAGTCCAACCTCATGTAGTTTTGGTGGAACTTTGCAAGGCCCGAGTCAACATCCTTCAGTTGGATGAGCAGACTATACTGGAGGAAGCCAAGAATATAAACTTTGGTGAGGCATTCAACTTGTAATTTGTACTTGACAGTTTTAATTTTATAGACTCAAATTTTAATCAATAGAGTTTTTTGAGTAAATACCAAAATACCTCTCTACAATGAACCTCCATATTAACACTTTCATTGCGGATGAAAATTTCACAACTATTGCATATGACGGAGAGGTCATTTCTGTTTTAAATTACTAATGTTTGAATGATATACATAAAAAAACACCTTCAGACATTTTGTTTGCATTCAAACAAAAAACTGCCTAAAAATGCCTATTTTACCTGTTTATGCCTTTTTCTGCTGGTATCGCCTATTTAAGGGCCTAAAAAAGCAATATTCTTTTCAACGTCGCCAAACTTCTCTTTAGTGCAGAGCTTGTCTGTTATTTCAGTTCCTTTTTAATCTATCAAGGTTGAAATAATGTCATTAAACATGCATAAAGAAAAATCATTCAAAGTATTATTATATAAAGAGTAGAAAAACAACTATGGCAATTATATGTGATGCGTACATGTGATGGTTTCAATTGCCAAAACCATGTTTTTGAAGGTACAGTCCTGTTCATTAAAAAATTACCACCTCGGAGCCCTGTTCAAAAAAAAGTTACCACCTCGGAGCCGAAAAAGTTCTAAGTCCGCACTTGAGGGAAATGTGTCAACACTGTGCCCCACCCCTCACCCTGAGGGGGGGGGGGCGTGAACGAGAACCCCTCCTCCCCGTAGTCGGGCAAGTAGAAAGACCGACGGAAGGAAGATTTTGGCCCGCGAAAGGATATTTTGTGAGGGGAGGGGTAGGGTTCGGGCTTCCGTTTGCTTTATGAGAGGGCGAACCGACCGCACAAAGACCTCTCGCAGTCGACGACTGATACATGACGGAAAGCCCAACATATCCCCACGGCTCGTTTCGTTCTTTTTAAATACTTTTTTCTTACGCGAATTTATCAGCGTTAAAAATGACTGACGTTTTGACGTATTTTCGTTGTAAGTCATTCATTGTGGTGCCGACATTCCTATTATTATTATTTGTTGAGTTTGTGCTTCTTCAATCCTCTCAATTATTGTGTTTAGCCTTCACCCTATTATCCAGGATCTTTGCATAGAGGCAACACCCTGACGACTCCATCCATTTTTTTCTGGGCTGGCAATAAACTGTACAGCTGTTGAGGATGGTTGAGTTAAATCAGTCTAAGCAAGTATAAGCGAGAGAGAGGAAATATAATTCTAAGTATATGCAAGAGGGAGGAAAATTTAGGTTGTCGTTACACTCACATATGTATGAAATATCGATTAGAATGTCGAAGTAGAATGTTTTCTTTGGAAAACGATGAAGGCACGACAGTCTTTATGCAACGAAAATGGTATTATGAATACCACAGAAGACTATTTAAGGAAGTGGAATAGCATATTTTCCCTTCTTTAATCAGGTAGACCGAGGAGTAAACTGTGGGATGTGGGGGAACCCCCGCCCTCACGAAACTCGGGTGAAAAGACCTACCGACCACGGGACCTCTCCTTCTCTCCCACTCCCAGCAGTATACAATGTCGCCGCCTCATTCCATCCAAATTCCTTCGCAGGTCTCGCTGGGAAGTCCACCCTTTCCGACAAGCTGAGGAGGTGGAAGGGGCTTTCTTTCACTTCTGAGCATTTATTGCCCACCCGGAGTTTAAGTTGGCGAGTGTGCGAATCCAGCACAGCCAGTTGTTAGTCCACGATAGATTTACGCTCGAAATTGAGTAAAACAAGCATTGAAAAACAAATTGGTCGATTTCACCAAACGCATAGGAAGAGTGCGAAAATTCATTTTTAAATCCGCACGTCCTTCCACTTCCTTGCTTTTATATGAAAAGATTCGCAAAATAAATGTGGAAGTCCAACGACCTACCCGCGAAACTGGGACACGTATCATTTCGTATCTGCCACAGCTCTTCCCATTGCGGAGTTGGAGGAACGATGATAATTCCACATGCCATTTTGCCATCAATCGGTATTGCCATATCGAGTTACAGGGGGCATAATGAACTTAGTGAGGCTAGGTAGTAACATAGTGACAAATGTGAATACCTTTTCCCTACCTTTCCCTCGTTTCACCTTTTTTTAATTCTTTACGTTTCCAAACTATACTACGCCAGGTTTATTTCCTTACCATTCTAAACTATTTCAAACCTTTGGAAACATAGTATTTCTATAATACGTTTCGTGATAGTTTCATTTTTTTATTTACAGAGAAAGTATGTATTATATGAAATGCAATTGACCGTATTCATAATGGTTCCGCTGCGATGATTCTGCGTGTTTGAATGCGCTTTTGTTTCATTGCGGTTAATTCATAAGAGTCACTTGTATAGTCATTGTAAAAAAATAATAAAGACTATTTGCTACTTTTTTCAAATGCGATGTAAACAACACATAGTCCGACTGTGAAAAGCGCAAGAGTTGATATTTGAAGGGTGTCCTGGGAAATCATTTTGATAAAAGAGTCTCTGCCTCTCGACACAAGTTCAATAAAAATTATGGAGAATTAGGTTGCAGTGTAATATACGCCGGTGAGACGTAGTGGTGCCAAGCTGTTGTGAACGAGGGATATTTACCCCACTGAAATTCGCAGATATTTCCCTCTTTCTTCCTCACTCATAAGCAAACGGAAGCCTAAAACGACCAGATCGAATGGAAGGGGCGATCAGCATAAACACCACTTCTTCCTTCCTTCGGCCTACAGCCGAAAAAGAAGCCGCAGGCCCCTTTCAGGTCACTTTTTAGAGGGGTACAGCCTTTCCTCAAGCCAGGATGGAGGGGAGGGTTGTTTCGTTTGGAATATTTATTGCCCGCCCAGAAAAGAATGGATGGGGTCGTCAGGGTCTTGCCTCTTTGCAAAGATCCTGGATAATTGAGTGAAAGCTGAACTCACTAATTGAGAGGACTGAAGAAGCATTAGAGATTTTAAGGTGAATTCATAAGAGTCACTTGCAGATTCAAGTTAAAAAAACAAAAACGAGAGAAAACATGCGATGCAAACTCCAGTAGCTAATGCCACGTTTTTCAAATGCGATGTAAGCAACACATAGTCCGACTGTCAAAAGCGCAAGGGTTGATAATTGAAGGGTGTCCTGGGTAATCATTTTGATAACTCTCTGCCTCGATACAAGATCATTAGGAATTATGGAGCATTCGGTCATTAGGTCGCAGTGTAATAAAAGCCGGTGAGACGTAGTGGTGCCAAGTTTCGACATTGCATGGCAATAAGATGTGTCTGTCCGGCAACCAGTAAATTTATTCCCCAGTAATTTCTACCTCAATACAAAAACTGAGCGCAGGCATAATTCAAAGATTTAGTTGTTCGAAATTGGTGTCCAAAGCATTCGATAAGCATTAAGCTATTTTAATCATTATTTGAAGTAAATAAATCTCCTAAGTGAAAGTTACATTACTATTCGCAGGGAAAAATATCTAATTAAATATCGAAGACGCGTAGTCGCATTATTCCAAACGCGACAAAGGAATAAGAACTGGATATGAAAGAAAAATTCATTGCTTTTTATTGAAACCATTAAGAGGATATTCCTAGCGCATTTATACATCGCCGCTAGAAACATTTTGCCCGTAATTTTCGCGAGAATGGGATGTATTACAATTCGAGCCTGACATCGTCAGCTACAGTACTGCAGAATCAAGGGATCTGGTTTCGAATCCTAGTCCAGACAATTGATTATTCTCATTAGAAATTTGACATATTCGTGAAGTAAATTGCGTCATCAAATTCCACTCATGCCGCGTATATCCATGCACCAGGCGAGATTGAAGAAGCACTTAAATGCACTATCTAAAATGTTAAACAAACTCAACAAATAATAATAATAGGAATGTAGGCACCACAATGAAATACATATAACGAAAATACATCAACACTTCAATCATTTTTGACGCTAATAATTTCGCGTAAGAAAAAAGTATGTTAAAAAACGAAACGAGCCGTAGCTTGCTGGGCCGTGTTAGGATTTCCTTCATGTAGCAGTTGTCAACTGCGAGAGATCTTTGAGCGACCGAACCAAGCCATTGCCCTTTCATTCTCGCCCAGTCATAAAGCAAACGGAAGCCCGGACCCTACCCCTCCCCTCACAAAATATCCTTTCGCGGGCCAAAATCTTCCTTCCGTCGGCCTTTCTACTTGCCCGACTACGGGGAGGAGGGGTTCTCGTTCTCGTTCTCGCCCCCCCCCTCACGGAGGGGGGGGGGGCGCAGTGTTGACACATTTCCCCAAAGTGCGGACTTAGAACTTTTTCGGCTCCGAGGTGGTAACTTTTTTTTGAACAGGGCTCCGAGGTGGTAATTTTTTAATGAACAGGACTGTACCACTCAGTATTGCTGAGTGTAAAGGCAGATCAACTTCAGGCAGTATGCCTGAAGTTGATCTGCCTTCACAGCCAGTATTGATATTGTGGGGAACATGGCTAAATACTGCATTATACTCTGTAGATAAAATTATTGAAATACGTGAGGTATGTGACAGGAATAATGTGCACCTCCGAACCATAACATTTTTTTCACCCACTTTAAGGTACACTATTGGAGAATTCCATGCATGTCAAGTGGTCTGGTGGTCCCCGCTCGACCATCACTCATTTCAATGAAATTCTGTATGGACATTCACTCATATCCCCTATAAATATTTGTAAAGTTTTACGTCCGCCGATGGTATACTTGCTGATATATAGTAATTTGTTTGGCCCCGTGCCGCAGCTTTCTTCAATATGATTATATGATTTCGGTAACATTGAGCCATAGTATCTCAGGAGATATTTTGATAAGAGAAACAAACATTGGCTATCTTGTACAAAGTTTTGAGCTCTATTAAACTACATAATAAAAATAACTGTAAAAGTGACCTCCTAGGAAATTCAGGGTGAAACGCCCGAAAAATTGCTGATCGAAAAAAATTAAAATTTTGGCCTTTATATATATTTCAGGAAGTAAAGGTATTATCAACGTGAAACTTTGAGCATGATAACATATAAATTCATGGTTTATGAATATAATATTTCATCTTCCTAGTGATTTCCATTATTTTAAAAATCGAGTCAAAATGTAACACTTTTTGTAAAAACGCCAAAAATAGGGTATTTTCTCCCTGCTTTTACAAGAAAAGATCCTCTGGAATATTTTTTGGATCATTTTCATTATCAAGAGAATGATTTCAACCCTCTAAAAAGTAGATCTGGTTTTTCATCGAGGGCATATAAGGCCCTAAAAATAGGGACAACGTTGAGGATGACATTTGTAAAAACGACAAATATAGGTTATTTTCTGCCCGCTCTTACAAAAGAAAGACCTGGATACTCTTTTGAATCATTCTCATTTGAAAGAGCATGTTTCAAACCTCTTAAAAAAGTAGACTAGGTTTTTCATTGCGAGCACATACGGCCCTAAAAATATGAACAACGTTGAGAACGTTGCTATGGTGGCACCAAATGCATTCTGTTGTTTGTCGTCCTGTTTGTTTTATGTAGACATTTTTAGTATATTGAGTTGGTCCATGGTGACATTATCACTACCAGTTCAGGCATTTGAACCCGTAACCCCATCGGCGTAGGGGTCGTGCCCAATTGCCGTGCAATACCAGCCACAGGTGGGTTTCTTGGTTGAGGATCCCAAGCCTGCAATTTGGTTTCTTCGACAAGGTTCCAAATCCTTGTGTGGGTATCTGTCTGGTCCCAAAGCCAAAGGTTAAGCCAAAGGTAAAGCCACCTGAAAATGACGTTATAGTACGTCGAAACCCGGGTCGTACAAATAAAATTATCATTGTGGAACCACAAAGTTCAAGTTTTTCATTTATACTAGGTTCCCAAGCCTAAAGTTTCATAGCCGAAGCTCGTATGGTTTTTTTTTAGACTTGGGTAAGGAGACTATGCTAGAGCCTTGGGTTAAGTCGTGGTCGTGTGGCCGTTCTGTATTGAGTGAATTCGAGTTTTTTAACTTGTGAGTGATGCCATGTATTCATTTCTTGGATCCTTCAAATTTCATCTTAATGAATCCGTTATTCCACTAGAGGTGCTTCTAGATTAGTGATAGCTGTTACTGGTATCGACCAACTTTGGGGCTCAAGTTAACAATTGAACTTTCGTCGATTTATCGGTTTCTTTAATTTTTGTTTTCATATCTTCGATTAAAAAATATTTTAAGCGCCTATTTTAAGTGCCTATTTTGAAATTTTTAGTGCCTTAAATAGTTAGGCTGCCTATTTCTTCATTTTTAGTGCCTAAATGTCCTCAGCTTAGTCATCTGTCACAGGTAATTAATAAATGTATGCAACCCGCATCACACTTTCTTATTCTTGACGCACAGGTAAGGTTATGTTATATATATTTAATTTTTTTGGGCATTAAATAAAGTATTTTCATATTTACTATTTAACTTCTTTCTGATATACCAAAGTAGTATAAGCCTAGGATTATTTTCATTAAAAATCAAACTACAATTTTGGAAAAATTTAGTCTAGTTTTTTTTATTCTTTTTATTTGGACAATGGGAATGATAGCGAAGAGTTCATATATAATATACAGTCAACTCTCGATTATCCATGCTAATGGATGCACGACGAGGCATGGATAGTCGAAAAACACGAATAACCGAAAAACATGTAAAACGTGGTCGTGATATTGACATTTCACTTTGTAGGATGGAAACTATTTCACATAACAGACTGCAGTGGTTACCGCAAGACAACTAGTGAAATACTAAATATTTCTATTATTTCGAAATATAATAATATCGTAAACATTTATAAATTTATAGCTTCTAATGCTTGAAACACAACATAATGGGTACTTACTTAGCTTGACCACGTAGATAATAAAAGCTGACATCTTGCTTATTTTCAGTAAATGTATGACATCGAAGTGATTATATAATACAAAACATTGTTATGGTTGTGAGCCTCTGATATATCGTGATATAATATATAGATTCGGCATTAGTAGGATTAAAAATATTTCGCATTACAATTGACAGCAGGTGTTACACCAAGAAAACAAGTGAATAACGAAATGCTAATTTTCCAGTTTGATTATTTCGAATATCATGAAATCTTCAATGTTCATCAAAAATATTTTCTAATCTAATAAATAGTTTCTAATGCCTTAAATAAAAGATAATGGGTGCTTAACTTGACCATATCGATAATAAAAACAATAGCATGTCTTGCGTATTTGAAGTCAATGTAAAAATCATTATCGAAGTGAATATCAGAATAGAGCACATTCTTTTATTGTGAATCTCGGAAATAACAAGTTATATTTTGCTGTTTACTTGATTTCTTCATGTTTTCTTTTAATGCAGTTCTTTTTATACGTCGCAATAATCAAAAGCAAATTGTCGCATGTAATCCAGCTAAGTTTCAACACTCGCCAGAGCTTCTGTGCGGGTGCCAACTCTTCTTCCTTTACGTATTTTGTGAACTCCAAGCGAAAAGCATCAGCGGCTGAAACATTGCCACTCAGTCGCTCTCCCTGAATAGCAATTTCACGAATATTATGTCGCGGCTTGAATCTCATCAACCACCCAGAAGAAGCTTTAAAATCTCCTTCTATCCCTAGAGACTCATGAAAAAGTTTCGCCTGCTGTGCGCACATGGGGCCTGAGATGGGTAAACCATGAATTGACCGTTTTTGATTTAACCAAAGAAGCATGGCGGAGACTAAATCTTTAAAGGTTGATCGTTTCTTAGTCTTACCCTTTGAGGGTCCCAAACCACTGTCCGAGGTTGCAGCGAACTTCATCAGCTTACTTTTATTCTTAATTATACCGCAAATTGTTTGTAACTCCACATCATATTCTTTTGCCAGTTTAAGCGGAGTATCTCCTTTTTCATTTCTTTAATCAATTCTAGTTTTTCGCGATGAAAAGGACTATTTTCTTCCATTTTTTTGCCATTTGCATCAGCTTTGTCGCGGAACTATAGTAATGAATACAACTTTGAAGTTATTGGGATTTCCACACGAATGAGCTGGCACAATCGTATCTGGGTAAAAACAAATGACTGTTCAACGGCGAATAATGACCAGGGAGCACTGATACTGTTTTGTATCTAATTCAGGCCGAAAAGTAAGAACATACGGAACAATAAGTAGTTATTTTTAAGTATAATATAAGTTAGTTTATTTACAAGTAGTTTATTTACAAGTAGTTTATTTGACATTATTTCCAATGCATATTTACTATTCTGTTCGTTTTAGGAAGATAGAATATTCAATGGCAAAGGGTAATGGGAAAGAACGGATAAAATAATTTCAGAAGCAGATGCGGATGAGTTTTCATCCTTCTTAAACGAAGCAAACAATTTCCATAGTATTGTGATTAAATTAAAAAGTTAAACTGAAAAGAGACATTTACAAACTTGCAATTCTATTTAGATACATCGAACTTTCAAAGAATTTACTTAATTTTACCATTAGAATATTTTTCAAACTTTGAGATGTAGGGATGAGAACACAGCACGGATAATCCACAAACCGGATAATCGGAAGCCGGATAATCGAGAGTTGACTGTGTAGTAAATAGGAAGATATTCTATTCAATAACTGCTTGGCATTTTTGCTTTCTTTAATGCAAATGCTAATAGAATGATTTAATTATTGATTTTCTCCACTTAACGATGCATCATAATTTTTTTCAAATGAGTAGAAAAACATACTTACTAAAAACTTACGGGAGAATTTTACATCCAGTCACACAAAAATTTCGTTGAAGTAAGGGTACAGCCAAAAGTGGTTCAATTTTGCTTGCTATATATTTAATCAATACAATTTTTGCAATTAAAATTAAATGGAGAAAAGTAAAAAAAAATATTTTAATAATATTACAAAATGCAAAATTCTTGTTGTGATGTTCAATAAAACATTCGAAAATAATCTCTTAAAAATGTCTAATTACTTTCTAACAATTTAATTTACAATGTCCAAAAAATAATTTTACAAACAATTCCCGTTTCAATAACAAAAATGGTATTTATATTTCAAAAGACACACCTTTTCGTATAATATCTTCCATTTACAAATTTTTATGATATATTTGGAGACACGGGCAAAGACACAATCCTGGCTCACCCTCATAGTCAGGACAAATGGTTGTCACTTCCTTTCTGATGCCTTTATCATGGCACACCCGGCATATTTTCTGCTGCTTGTGCTTCTTCCCAGATTCCGTGTGTGCTGGGAAATGGGATGATGCAATGGTCTTGGCAGGGGCGTGTCTTGTGCCAGTTTGAATTAGCGACTCAATTAATTCTAGCCGAAATTCGTATAACTATTTTCTTTCCACTAAATCTATTGAATAACACAATTCACAACCATCATCTGAAAAATATATAAGGCCAATTTCTTGAACCACCTCAGGGATTTGTGTTCAACAGGGTAGTAGGACAAGAGTTGGTCACAATGATCAATCCCCCTCATAAAAATATTATACTTGACTACTGCCTCAGGCTTTTCCTTTGGCCCTTGTGTGCTGGAAACTTCCACAGAGGAGATCATTGTAGCGCTCCTCTTGTCATTCCACTTAAAAACACAAATCCCTTCATCTGTATACCGGGCTACCACCAGTTTCTTCTTTATTTTTGACGAGGTGACTTCCCTAGGGTTGATTTTCCTTCTGGCTCACACAGCCGCTGTACAGAACATATTTTCCCCAAGAATGTCTTGAGCCAGTCTAACACTGTTATAGAAATTGTCCAAGTATAAACTATGACCCAAACCCTTAAAATCTTAAATTAACTTGTAGACAACATTTTCTGCATGCCCCCTGCCCCCAAAATCCATATCTTTGGCCCCAGTATGGACGAGTAGTCTCAAAACAAGGCCGCAGGGCTCACTAAGCATGTATATACAGTAAAACCCCTAAATTACACTTTTCCAGGGATCCTAGAAAAAAACTGTAAATTATGGGAAAATGCAAATTGTGGGAAAAGTAGAATTTTCACTTCTACATCCATGTTCTTTTACTGGAGTAAGAGTAATAATAAGAAACACTGATAAACTGAAAAAGAGCAGTGTCACAATTTATTCCTTGAAAACTTTACAAAATTTAATGAAATTGATAGCTTAAATGAACCAAGGGGAGATCATGGATGTTATTACTTGACAGGAATGCACTAATATTCACTAATTTATGTTTATTAAGGTTAAATTCAATAAGTTTTTTGTAAGGCCATGTTTCATTTATTTATTTATTTAATGTTTTCCCAATAATCCAAGGGAAAACAATTTAACAATACATTTATGTACAATTGCAATAGTCAATTTAATTATTCCAAACAAAATATTCAAATAATAAACACAAAATATAAATGCTTTATATATACAATGCGAAGTATCATAACATGTTCATGATCAAATTTATTGCATATTTTATGTTTTTATGGACATAAATTGGTAGAGTTAACTTGATATGATATTCTAGATATGTATAGTAATGAAACAAAAATGTATCTTGCACGGTAGTAATTTGTAAAGGGAAGAAGGTCTTAAATTCACAGCGATACCTGGGAACTGAAAACTGGAACCAAGAAGCAAACCAGAACTAAAAAAGTAGAACCTACCCATCACTATAAAGATATAAAGTTATTCAAATGTTACACACTGTAGTTCAAATTTCCGTGATTTCCCATACATGCGTTGCTAACCATGGGGTTTTCCAGAAACATGGCCTCCACGGTTGATAAGATACCTGTACTTGTTGTAACATTCAAATCAGATAGAATTTTGTTGAAAAAAATTATTTTATTTTATCTATACACATTATAACTGTGCACAATGTGTTCAACTGTATATAATGTGTCATGACTATCCATGTGTAACTTTCCTTTATTTTTTAGTATTGTTTTATTTTTTTATTATTTGCAGAGAAGGTGAAGTCGACCATACAGCAAAATGGCCTCTTCCATGGAATAATGAATATTCTACTACTTAGCATGTCGGCACATCTGACAAAGGAGCTTGGGATGGCACCTGGTGGAGAATTTAGACGAGCATTCTCTGAGGTGTGTGATTGTTTTGTTTGTGGTTTAGTTGAGACTCAATGAGGATCGAGCTCTCTGCCCTTGCTGACGTAACAGACATCTCCACGTTTAGGTATACATGTTGGTGAACCTGGTAACTTCATTTGGTTCTCAGAGAAAGCCTCCTCTCATTGGTAGCTTGCTCCAATTGCTGTCGAGCCAAATTCTTTCGAAGCCATTTGCCTTACGTCTTCAATTGTAAAATAAATAATTTTTCAATCAATTTTCCTTATCAACAAAACCTTAGCCTTAGGAAAACAAAAACTTTGCAAATGGTAAAAAATATAATGCATAGATTAATAAAAACATTGTTGGTAATATGTAGTTGACATTGAACTAAGCCAAATGTCAGCACACTGTCCATTGCAAGCTACTGGTGGCACACAGGAATATTTTTGGTTGTTCATGATCGATGGTGAATGAATCCAGTGCAGTGATGGGAAGTAATTGGTTACAAAAGTAATCTGATTATCGATAATATGATTACATTTGACTTACTTTTAGTTTTAATCATTCAATTTTTGTTACATAATCGTTACATAATTGTAACTTTACTCGTATTCTGCTCCGAAAGTAATCAAGAGTTGCTACAGACCTGGAAAACATGGGAAGGGAATGAAATACACATGATTTATCATATATTACCTTGCTACGTGAGCTGGAAATCAAATGGCATACATGGAGAGATGAAGAACTCGAGTAAAAACTATGACGATACATTCTCGCGATACGCATAGAGAAATAGATAGTTTTATTGGTCCCGTTGATATGCTGTTACATACATAGGCCCCGTCAAATTAAGAAAGAAAGGTAAAATGCAATAAAATGGTAGTACATATTAAAAAAGTTAAACAACATACAGCAATATTATCAGTCATTCGACAAGAATTCTCTTACATTATAAAAACAATTGTCAAGGAAATATTTTTTCAATTTAATTTTAAAACACACCAGTCTTTGCTCATTTTTTTTTCAACTGGCAAATTGTTAAATAATTTGCAACCCAAATATGTAGGCCCTTTGCTGAACATAGTAAGATTGTGTACTAGTTACATAATTGGGTTTTTTTCTTGTACCATGGTTATGAACATTTTTATTTGTCTTCAAGTTAAATTTACCTTCAAAAGTTTTTACTAGTAATATTGATTCGTACATGTAGGTACAAGATAACGGCATAATCTTAAGTTTTTTTTAATAGGTCTCTACAACTCTTTTTGTCTTGCCTTACAAATGATTCTTATATCCCACTTTTGTAGTTTGAAAATTCTTTAAGATTTAGGGGAATTTCCCCATGCCACTATGCCATATTACAATCTGCTATAAATATGTGCATAATATAGACTAATGGCTGTGTCGGTATTGGTTAGTATTATCATCCTTCTGATCAAATAACACCCCGAGGCAATTGAAGAGGCAAGATAATCAATGTGACTATCCCAACTGAGGCATTTATTTAAGTACAAGCCAAGGAATTTAGTACCAGTGGTACGTCTTAGACTTCTGTCTGTTAACTTAATGTATGGACTACAGTCAATTTTCTTCTGTGACAGATGAAACAACATATAGGATGATATACTCTTATTTATTAGAACCTTATTATGAAAACACCAACTCTCCATATTTGTGACAGCCTCCTGAGCTGGTAAAACAACATTACCTGCCTGCTTTAACAGATGCTTGGTATCGTCTGCATATATGAAAACCTCACCATTCAATGAGTTTGGTAGATTGTTAGTGTAAAACAGAAATAGCAGTGGCCCCAGGATGGAGCCTTGGGGAACCCCCTGATAACCTCCTGGTAGGAGGATGACCATTCCCAGTCAGCACACAGAAGTATATAATATGTATTATTTACTTTGAGCCAAAGTAAATCTTAAGTAAATGATACGTATTGCATAGATATTGAATACATCAAAAATATGTCTATACGTCCCACTTTATTTTGTAAATAATACGTATTATTAATACGTCAATTTACGTAAACGATATACATAAATACCCAGATGAAAAAAAATTGCTTTCCACACCCTTTCCAATTGCTTTCCGTAGGTTGCTTTCCAATTGCCTGCCAATGGTGCAAAAAGAAAGCAATTGGAAAGCATTCGGAAAGCAAATTCATACTTTCCGTTTGCTTTCCGAACATTTTCCGAAAAAAAGTCGTCGACGAAGCAGAAATTTAACGTTAGATCCCGAAGCGAAGTACATTATACTACCTCGTATCTACCTAACGTGATTGTACCTGCAACGCTTGAATACCTTTCCTACGACACAACGCACCTATTCTCGCACCTATTATTTAATATATGATGTTGAGAACGACGTATATATGTAGTCACTTCCGCGGATAAATGTGACTTCGAGAACTATAATCATTAAATCATAATTCCGTGATAGTTTGAGGAAATACCAAAAATTCTTGATTAAAGTTATTTGCAATTAATTAATGCCAGATAACTGTTATTCTATGTTGCCACATAGTATGAATATAAATGCAATACTACTGCGAATAAACAAGATGTTTCCAATTCCTGCATGTTAGCTTCAGCGTCGTAGCTTGGGGCTGGCCAGGCGGGCGGCTGCTAGGGGCGCAACCCTCAGAGGGTGCACTTAGCAGACCCACAGCCTGCAGGCCATAAATCGAGGTAATATTACCTCGATTTATGAGGTTTCATCCATAGTAACTGTCGTTTCTGGGGAGCTTGATTCTTCTTGAATCTCCTTGTCGGAAAGCGGAATCGGAGAGCAACGTTTCCGTACGTTTCGTGTACGCTACTTCAACAGTCAAAGAAGCGTACACCAAACGTTGATTTGTTTCCTTAAGCGAATCACCGTTACGTGTACCCTTCGTGACCGGTCGAGGAAACGGAACATTTTCGCCAGGGAAACGGAAAGCAATCGGATGGTAATATAATCACATTTATTCTCTGAAATAATTCTAAGTCCATGGGAAAGGAATCGGAAAGCAATCGGATGGCAACTAGCCACAATGCAAGCCAACCGGAAAGCATCGGAAGCCAATTGGAAAGCAAAGTTGCTTTCCGTTACCTTTCTTTTGCCTGCGGAAAGGAAACGGAAAGCAAAAATTTTCATCTGGGTAATATGTCAATGATATATGTATATGGAATGTAAATTTTGTGCAAGCTAAACTGAAGCAATAATATGTCAATTTTATGTATTTACTCTGTAAATCATCTTATCTACGCACAATAATTATGCAAAAAATATCTGAAACTCATTAAATGGTATTAAAAAATCATTTATCCAAATATGTTGAGCACCTAAGTAAACATAATAATAAATTTTCAGTCAGTAATTAACATAAACAAGATAGATTAGTTCTCAGCTAAAGTCAATTATTATAAAAATATTACTCATCCTAAAAACTTAAGGTGCTTCTTACATGCTTTACAAGGAAACCAAAGAAAGAGCCCGGGATAAGACATACTATTAATATTTTTTGCAAAAAATCGTGTTTAAAAATCCAAAATTTTGAGACTCATTGGACTATTGGAAAACACAGATGACAAAGGACCTTCTGAGGACCCAAAATCAAGAAAATTTGGAGCAAATTAGTGCAATACAAAAAAAATAGGAACAAATTCCTGGCGAGGTCAAAATTGCGCGGGAGCAGAAAGTTTGACCCGTTTTTCCAATATGGCCAAAGAGTCAAAAGTGACTCAAGTCACAGGGTATGATAGCGGTAGATTTCCTCTTTCACATGAACTTTGAATCGTGAGAAAATATGCATTTTTAACAAAGTTATTGAATAATTTGTCCGCCCGCTCATGTGTAAATGCACGGAGCGTGCTCTCCGATACGCAGCGCAGGAGGTCAACATTCGGGGTGCGCTTGTGCCCGTTTATCTCGAAAATGGTCAAATTTTCGAAAAAAATTATAAGGATTTTTGTATAAAATTAACTGATCTTTAATTATCATCTGAACAAAAAATCTCCAACTGCCATATTTTGGGAGACATTCGCGGAAAACCGATTTTTCGGGTCTTTTGGGGCCCTTTTCTCCCCTGTCGCACAATCTTTTCATGCAAACTTGGTCTCATTTTTAATGAGATTACCAAATACCACTTTCAGCCAGAAAATAAAAATGGTAACTAATAATCTCAAGGTTGGCTCCTTCATTTACTGGACTAATGGTTGCGCGTCGCAAGAATGGCTGGTGCCACATATTAAAGAGCGCGGAATAGTAGATTCAATTTCAAGCGTATTGCTTTAAGGATTTCAAATAGAAACTAGCATTCATCAGGAGACATTCCATCATGTATATTTGTGAAGAAGCAGAGTTAAAAATACTGAAATATACTGAAATATTCACTTTTAAGTAAATATAGAAGTCCCTCCTGTCATTTGCAACCATAATTTAATGTTGCATTGATGAATTTTTCTTTAGGAAACTAATACTAATCGTGAAAAGAATATAATGATGATTACCACGAATCGTAACATCTGATAAATAAAAGATGTATATGTTAACTTTTGAGAGATTTAAATCTCTTTTTGAAGTATTAGTTTCTATTTGAAATCCTTTAAGCAATACGGTTGAAATTGAATCTACTATTCCGCGCTCTTTAATATGTGGCACCAGCCATTCTTGCGACACGCAACCATTAGTCCAGTAAATGAACTATCTGGCATGAATCCAGGAAAATGGTTTATGTATATTGGACGTAAATATATGTATATTTTACGTCAATTCTAAAAGTATATGGAATGTAAATAATTTACATTCAGTATACATTAAATTTATCGAGAAATAGGCCAGAAAATAGTTTTAAATCAATCACATATTAAATAAGACAGCATTTTATGTTGACCTAAAAAAAAAGTTAACAACATTTTCTATGTAAATATTTGCGAGTATATGATATGTAAATTTTACATATTTCAATATACTTTACATAGTTTACCAAGATTGACTTTAAAAATATGTATATAATACCTCGTGTGCTGACTGGGTTTCTTCATTTTTCCACTGGAAATAGTTACACACTGCATTCTCTTTGTCAAGAAAGACCTTATTAATTCTGTTGCAATACCTCTTAGTCCATAGCATTAGAGTTTATGCAGAAGAATCACATGGTCAACAGAGTCAAAGAGTCCTTCCTAAGATCATAAAAGATGCAAAGTATTGGCGTGATTATCTATGCCATCAAGAACAGAGTCAATAAATTTGTAGAAAGCAAGCTCAGCAGAATGTCCTTTTATAAAGCCAAATTGGGACTTTGATAGCATGCTGTTTTTTTATTAGAAATTCCATTATTCTGTTTGCAATGACAGTTTCAAGTATTTTTGAGAACACAGAGACTTTTGTTATTGGGCAATAAATATCCATTACCTCATGATCCCCACTTTTGTGTAGAGGAATGTCAACTGAGATTTTCAATTTGTAAGGAAATACTCCTGATGACTGACAAGGAGCCATTGCATAACTGATGTTTGGGATCCAAACGAGGCAATTATTTTCTGAAACTATAGAGAGAAAGCGGGAAAAGTGTCTTGGCTTTCTTCCGCATAGGCCCGGGTTCGAGAGAAAAATGCTATTAAAAAATCTTCCTCCGTATAAATACTTTAAAGTTCACACCTCTCTCAACAGACCTCGTAGCTCAGTGGGTTGAGGCGCTAAGCTGGTTATCTTCAGCTGGTGGCTGGGGTTTGATCCCAGGTTGCGGCATTTATTTTCTTTCGAATATTTTACGTAAATTGCCCACTTCCATACATTACAGCAGTAGCAACAATTTTTTAAATATTTTCAGCCTATTTGCTGGATTTTCAATCAATGCTCTTGGGAGACTTTCAAAGCTAATTTCGGGATTCTTGTTCAGCCGAAAAGAGGCTACACATTCTAACGGACCTAATATGTTTAGATTTTGAAAATACGAGGATACTATCGTGAATAGGATGGGCTTCGATTGGTCGTGGCTTTCTCAAGGCCGTAAACAATGAGTGGATTATTAGTTTTTGATTAACAACGATGTACTCACTTAAAATTTCCCAGGAGCCGTGCTCAAGTAATGACATCTGAAAGTATGCAATTCCATGCCATGAATGAAAAGTTCAATTCCTTCACTTGGAATAAACATGAAGTGGGAAAAGAAATAGTGTTATCATTACGTGATATTTATTTTTGCTGGAATCTAATATCTTCCTTTCCCCCACCATACAGGCTTCGCTTCAATATAATATTTTTCTCCACAAAAAGGTCATAGCAAAAGATTTTTACATAACCTCAGAAATTGTTACCATCTCTTTTTTACCTATATCATGCTCACTATTGAACAAGAAATAGAGTTACAGAAGTCATTACTCAAGCGCGGCTCCTGGGAAATTTTAAGTGAGTACATGGTTGCTAATCAAAAAGTAATAATCCGCTCATTGTTTACGGCCTTGAGTAAGACCCACGACCAATCAAAGTCCATCCTATTCACGAAAGTATCCTTGTATTTTCAAAATCTAAACATATTAGGTCCGTTAGAATGTGTAGCCTCTTTTCGGCTGAACAAGAATCCCGAAATTAGCTTCGAAAGTCTCCCAAGAGCATTGATTGTAAACCCAGCAAATGGGCTGAAAATAAAAAAAAATTGTTGCTACTGCTGTAATGCATTGTCATGTTAGTTGGGCTATTAGCAGTAGAGGGACTTGAAAATGAGTTGGTATTACAAAGTATTAGATATGTATTGTGGTGTCAATTAATTTAAATTATCTAAAAAAATTTATGATGAGAATGTTGGAAAATTACCAAAGGAAAAAGTTTTCCTAGAGCAAGAATGAAAATGCTGGAATGGACATGTAGCTGGACCATTGGAGACATTGGACATTACCCAGGATGCATGTCAGTAGAGGGAATTAAAAGTGAAAGAGGAAGGTTGGGGGGTGAGTTCTTCGAGTTAACCATATTTTCTGAAGTGAACATCATTCACCTACATAAGTATGAATGAAATTCATCTTGAACTTTGTGTTCTTGATGTTCCTTGATGCCTTTTCCTTCCCTGAAATGTGGTTGAAATGTTTACATCAGTGAATTTTTTGGATTGTGCAGCCATCAATATGGGAAATCCATTATTAAGTTACAACTTCAATGGTACCCTATGCATATTGGAGACTTGTAACCACCCTGAGGAAGTGAAGTTTCAGATTGGTTGGTACCTCAATAGTCCCTCCCTAAGATTATCGTATGGAGAGTTCATTTGTAAGATCAGTTGAGTTCAAAATACACGACTTGTTAGAGGGAAGGAGCCATATTAAAAAATGTCTCTACCACTCAACATGGGAAAAAAGTCAATTAGTGAATTAGTGAATTAGTTCTGAATGTTTAAAAATGCAATGGAGCTGGAGCCACCGTGTCCTTGTAATGGATTACATTTTTACTGAATTAATTATAATCTTCCCCAATTATATATTTTTTTAATAAGATACTCAACACTTATCCAATGAATGCATCAAACATCTTTCATTCTATCTTTAGTAACTCACCACATATTTGGAGAGTAGCCTTTGGGGTCGGGGAGTTGGCTGACCCCTGAACCAGGCCTATATTTAACTGCATAGGTACGAGGTTTGTGGAAAAAGAAACCAATTTTTCAATTAGCCCACCAATGAGTCGATTCTTACTTCTCTGCAGCCTAGTGATGTGTTGAGGGATTCTTCAGAAGCAATAATCCATTTATTACGTAATTCTATGTTGTTGAATTTTCAGCCGGCAAGCATTTAAGTGAAGTGATCTTCTATTGTTGTGGCGATTTTGCTTGTGTGGAAAAGAAAAACTGAAAATGTAGCAAGAAGGTATTAAGGATGAATCTGTCTGATTCAAAAATCAGTGTGTATCATTCAATATCTGACTGAGATGATGGCATGATAGGATATTATTCTGAACAGTGAGAAAGTAGTTCAAATGATGGCAAATCAATAGTTGTGTATGATAAGGATGGAGTTGACCTGGAAATTTTTGAATTTGGAATTTAAGAAAGCCAGGAAGAGGTGACATGAATTTAGAATTGTTGATTAAAACATTGAATATGAGTGACACTTGGGAGTGATGCACAGAGGGTGGTGGGGGTCTCTCATGAAAGTTAATGGACATTTTAGGAATTGGGAAACGACAACAATATTTTACCCATGCTCAGTGTGGTAAGTAGTCATTCTGGTTTTAGCAGTCTGTGAACAATCATGATTTTGAGTTTTCACTCTTATTCATGAGCATCTTTAGCTAGCCTTCAATCATAAATTTAAAATTTGTCTTACTGCCTTGAATAAAAAAAAGAATATGAGATATTTATTTGTGAGCCTATCATCCTCAGTCTCCCCAATTTCTATCTGATGTTAAAGTAAAAAATGAGGTTGATGGTTAAAAAGCAACTCCAAGATCCCTAATAATATGTTAAATTTCTCTGTTCTCCTTAGGCGAAGCAGGTTCCACATTGTGTTGTGCACCTTGGGGATCGTCCAATCAAGCTTACTCTACAGAGGGCACTGGCCTCCCTCTCGTGGTGGCAAACGTTGAAGCTCACCTGGCACATCATGGCCAAAGAGTCTATCAGGTCAGTGAAAGGTTCTTCAACTTGGGTAGAAAGGCCATGTGTTGAATGTCTTGGGATTGTTCGTTTGATGTACAATGTAGGATTGTTACCAGGCATGCAGAATTGCAACCATGAAGTAATGACACAGTACATAACCGCATTCCTGTGAGTAAAGGATGATTATAAATGCTTTGTGAAATACAGAACTGCTATGTAACAAACTTTCCTAAAGTGAAATTTCTCAATAGCAAACTGTTTTCTCCAGTTCCGGTAAAATTTTCATGTAAAAGTGTAGGGAAACATTTACAAAATTTTTCTTGTAAGAATGAGATGAAGCTTGAAATGTTGTTTTGGATCAATTAGGAAATGACGTCAATGTGTTGTTCATACTTTATTTTGTGCAAATTTATGCCTAGTTTCATACTCCCCAACTTGTGGCAGCCTCATTTGTTGCTTGACATTCTGTGTGGAGGATAAGTAGGTCCCTCTTCACCGCTAGCAGCAAAAATCCTAATATGGTCACAGTCCAGTCGACCCTTCTATTTTGGTCACCCTCATTATATGGAGACGGGAGAGGCGCTGAGGCTTGAGGAACATTGTGACTCACTTGTGGTTGTTCTGTCATCAGCTATCCATTTGCATTTTCATTCCACTATTTTTTTGGAACTCTCTCAACTAAGTGGAGTCCCCATGTCTGTGGTTCCTGCACCCATGGATTCAATTATCCAAGGTTCATTCAGCTCAGAAATTGGAAGTGAAATTTTCCTGAAATGATCAACCCAAAGATCAAATGCATGCTTTTCTGCAAGGTGAAACTTAAAAAAATTACTTGTACTCTGTCCTCGGCTACCTTCGGAGCCATGAGATAATACACACTAATAATGCATTCTCAATGTCTGTACTTATTACCTCATTTCATAAGTGTTGATTTGTTAGTCAATTTTTTAAATGATGGATCCCGAGCATAAAAGTGTCAATGGCAGTTGAGTGTAACTGAAGGGGCAGCTTGAAGTGCTCATTATGAATTTAATCTTGCTTTAATTCAGAAAGAAGAAAACAATAGCTGAAGCCACTAAAATTTAGAAGGGCAAACCATCCATTGATGAGGTGGTGAAGGACGAGAAAAATATATCAAATCTGAATTCAATATTATAATGAAATAAACTTAAACAATCGCACTTTTTTACTGTGGTTGAAATATGTTTCATATACCCATCTGTGTGCGAGGGCAACAGCATTAAATTTCAAAACTAAAGAAATCGTCTCTACTTGGGAAAGGGAGGGTTTTTGCTGGGAGTGCCCAGCGCAATGGCACCCTTGGTACAAAGATTTCTGACAGAAGGGAGGGGTGTGGGGGTCATGGAGCAGGTCAGTGATCCTTTCAATAACTTCTGCAGTTCCCAAATGCATGTGACCTTGGGTCACAAGGGCAGAGAGGTCAGAAGACTGGAGGGAAGAGGGTTTGTAGGTTCATTGGTAGTTTGAAGCAGCCAGTGTTTGTTCTTCGGCATTTGGGGAGGGAGAGTACCAGAAGGAAGGAGGGTTGGAGGATGAGAGGAACGAGAATGGAGTCTGTAGAAAACGTCATCTTTCTGGGCTTACTTCAAATAGAAGAGAGATGGTTGTGTTAAATGTTACTGGTTGCATACCATCAGCAAGGTTACTCTGTTGCCAGTTAAATATCATTATCATAACAAATAACTATAGATTCTAGTTTACACCAAAGGAGAGTACATTGTGAAATACTTTTGAGAAGTCTATATAAATAGCATTAATTTTGTCAGTCATCTCTAGACTATCAACTATGTAATTAGTAGTCACCATAAAGTTTTCCCTTGCAGACATGCCCTGCCTAAAAAATAAGAAAGGCATGAACATTGAGGCATAGTCTTTCTCAACTGTCATTATCTTAAGCAATCCTTATGGCAGTTTATATGTTAGATGAATATTAATGTTAAATTTAATGGCTTTGGCAGTTGATTCATCTGCAATTCATTTGCTTTTTTCCTGTAGCTTGCTTCCATATTTTATGTTCCCTGAATCATTCTTAACTTTTATATACTTTTGCGTTTATATTCTGAGTTCCTGAAGAAATTGGGGACAAGATGTAAGCTGTACTTAATGAAAGTTGTGTGAAAACGAGAAGGTTATTGTTTCTCTGCCAGTAATCTCAACCAGTCATGGTGGGAAGTGCTGATCATGCTTCTGAATATGCTGTCTGAGAGTAGCTAGCCAGCAGCAGCAGAAGATTCCCCATTATTCGATTCTCTTATCTAACTCCATTTTGATTTCTCCCTGTGTGCCTTTGTGGGGTTTCCTTGATGCTGCTGCCATTGGTGTTTGGGCTGTGGAGCAAAGAGGAAGTAGAGCGCTGCAAGCAACGGGACTTGCTCGAGGAGATGCTGGCCGAGCTCACGGGGGAATTTCCTGCCTTCAGCCGTGTTTTTGTAGCCGAGAGGGACCTCTACCTGGCCAACTCCTTGCAGATGGCAGCACTGCCCATCCCTTGCCCATCCTCACCGCTCGGTCAGTCTGTGTTCTTGGACTTGGTACTCTCCATTGGTACACTCTCCCTTAGGTATCATCCAGTCATCAGGAAAACCAGAAAACTCTGGGATAATAGGAGACTGGTAGTGCCCGCTCAGGAAAAATTTTTTCCACCCTTTTTTTCCCTGCAGTTGCTGGAAGGAATATTCCCTAGAGAAGGGTAATGGGCTAGTGTGTGTGTTGGTGTAGAGTTGTTAAACATCCTCACGTTCCTGGAAATTTCATCATGGTTACATGGAGGAATTAACTAAAAGATGAAACAAGCACAATAGAATATCTTCACCCAAACTTTTCTGGCATTTTACAGCTCGCATACACTCAGGACCTAGTTCCAAGAACGTCTCGGTAGGATTTCCATTGGAAGTCACTAATGCTCTTTTGCAACATGAAGACACTAGATTGTTGTTAGATTAGATTGTTATTGGGGGGGGCCTTCGTCAGGAGCCCGGGCACTTAGACCTTTCTTGGTCCATTGTGCCAACCCCATGCCTGTCTGCCACTTGCAGACAGGGGACAAGAGCATCACGGTAGAGGTATGGAGGATTGGCCTCCCCCTGCCCCACCCCAGTACCAGGGATGGAGGGTGTACTCCCTCTAACTCTCCCGATCTGGGTATATCTCCCACCGGCCTCCCGGTGGTCTGGAGGGAGTAGTTTCCTCTCCATCCACGCCTGGTGCAGGTATGGAGGAGGGTCACCCATCCAACCACTGTCCGGGCCCAACGTTGCTTAACTTCGGTGTTCTGACGGGAACTGGTGTTTCAACATGGCTAGGCCCTTGCCCTTGTATGAAGACACTAAGTGGATGATCTGATGAATCCCAAACTCATGCTTCCTCAATATTTCCGAAGGATGGACTGTCAAAGGAGGCTTTCCCCTCTGCTGCCATTGCATTCTTTATTCCCCTAACCCAGAAGTTGTTAAGGTTTTTCAGATTGGATTCATTTCATGAAGTAGGGGTCTGCTATATTTGCTGAACAGGAATTCATTTAGCATGACAGGTTGTGGAACATGTCTCGTGTTAACCTGTGCGTTATTATGGAAAGCAGGTTTGGTGAGGTCAGCGCAAATTGGTGTGGGCAGAACTATGGCAAAGGAAGGAAGGGCAGGTACCTACTGGCCAGGGATTTCACAGTCCACATTTCATTGCAAAGAATATGAAGAGTTGAATCATAAGACACATTCAGAGTTGAAGCCAATGGCCTTAGTGTAACATGCGACTCATCACTTGTTGAAATCTCTGTCATGACGGCCAAAAATGATGAACAGCATTCTGTAATAGGGATACACAGTTTTTATTTTGATTATCGCATGATTATTTTGTATGATTAATCATAAAAATCGTATGAATTATTTTAAATTTTCATAATTGATCATTTTGGCTGGTAATGAAGTACTATGTCATACATGTAGTTTGTTTAAACAAACAATAACCTTTGTTTTATGGTTATTCTTCGGAATTACTGCATCTCAGGTTAATGAGCTTAGGCATACACATCTGTAAGACTGGGCACAGCATATTAGAGCTGGACCTCCCACTCATTCCCCCATTACTCTCCATGGTGTGGTAGTATGTGTGAATGGGGAGACCAGCTACAATGAGTCATGTACAGTACATTTGTCCATGACTGTGCTTCAAGTTTTTTCAAAACTTCAAGGACAACTGCTCTTGCCCTGTGCTTGTATTTCACAAATTTGGCTTGATGAATTCAACCTCCTCCTCCAAGTAATGGGCGGAAGAGTTTTGTTCTCCCCATCAATGAATGAAGCCAGTTAGCCAGTATTTTTATCTTCCAATGTTTTAATAGTGAGGTTATGTTAGTGGTTGAGTTAGGTACTTCATTCACCCTTGAAGACGATGGCAGAGGAATCCAAATCATTGGCTTTTTCAGAATCAAACGTGGTGGAATACCTGAAGAATCTCCATCCATTGTCTAAGTTTCATTTTGGCAAACCCTTTTGGAGATTAAAATATTTCGCAAATACCTTTATCTTTTCAATTTTCAGAAATTATTTTGTTTTTCTTTCCAGTTTTAGTTTAACTGTAATTTGTGCATGATATAACTTGCTGTATATTGAGTGAATTGCATTTTATTTGTAACAGATGAAATGTAGTGATCCATAATGGTTCCAAAAAACAATTTTTGTATACAACATGACTCATTCAGAGGACTTTTAAGGCGGGTTCACATGATGCTTGAAACATAGGGCAGACAGGCAAAGTCATTTAATTTTTAATAGGATAAATTAGCATGCACTCATGAATTTTCATTTCTGTTAACCATTGCTACAGTGCTTGTTATGCATAAGTTGTATAATCAGCACTTTAGGAACTTAACCTTAAACGCCCAATTTAAATGCTGAAAAGGAGAATTTTTGTGTAATTTTATTGTATTTATCTGATCACATTGGTAGGCGAAATACGAATGAAAATCGTTGTTGCTTTGGGATATAGAACAGAAATAATTTGCTTTATAATGCTTCTACCTTAATTTTTTTATAAATGCTAATATAATCTATATAAATTCTCACTCTACTGTAATTTACACTTCTCACTGCTGTGTTGTAATTTGTACCAATTCTATCCCCCAAATCAACATAACCCATTTGCCTGTTGTAGTCCTCCACAGCAACCAGTTTCACTGTATTTCCCCGATCATCGCAGAAAATACTCTCTCCCGGTGGATCATGTATATTTGTCTGCATGAATATGTCTCTTTTATCCTTCCATACCAGGGCTGTCAAGTCATGTTGTACCCAAACCCGCAAGTCACCTCTTTTCATTTTATTTTTTTTGCAGTCAAAATCCGATAGCATTCCTTTGCGATTTGGTCTTACAGTGGCACAACAGAAAAGATTTGTTGTCTTCAGGTCGTCGAAAAGAGCATGGCAGGAGAAAAAGTTATGACTCTATAGTTTATGGCCAACCTGTCCTACCCTTCTTGTCAAAGCTCTAACTATCGGGTGCGTGTCTGACATGTCTTTTGTTGCAATTAGTCTGTCTTTTCCTAAGCAAACCCTCTTGTCATGTGTATAGCCAGTCTTATCTCACACTTTGTATATTTTTCTTCCGAAACGTTTGTGCTTATTTGGTATGTATTGCCGATACATTACTCTGCCTTTGAAAAGCACAATGATCTCATCTATAGTCAAGTTCTCAGTAGGATTATAATACTTGGCATAGCTGTTATTGAGCTTATCAAAGACAGTTCTAATTTTCCACAGCCTGTCATGATGATTTTCGTTACTATTGTCACTGTAATGGAGAAATCGTAATATGAGTAACAATCGGTTGCGTCTCATTTTCGTGCTGTAAAATGGAGTGTGAATCTGTTCTAGGGTTGACCAATAGTCCCTCAGTGTATCTCTAACTCCATGTCCCATTTGTAGAAGTATAGCCAGAAAGAGATTCATTTCATGTTTTGCCACATCAGTCAGTAAAATTCTTTGTCAAATTTTTCACGATACTGACGGTAGTATCAATTTGTTTCTATCACAAGGAGATCAGTAATTTCCACAAAAAAGCAGAAAACGCTCGCCGGAGAAGAATCATGTGTAATTCTGGATGCCTTGTATGCCTTCAATCTCGATGACATTCCGGTGAATGGTTGAGCACCAAAGACTGCACCAAGAGCACCTCTACCACGCTGCTGAGGTTTCCTCCATTTCTGCAGTGATGTTGTGGCTTGTTGTGAATTGTCCTCTTCTACAGATGAATCTTCATCCTCAGACGAAATTTCTGAATACAACACTTCAAAATTAGAATCGAGGAAAACTTCCTCCTCAATTTTAACTTCCGATAGCTTCCGCTTTGATTTCATAACTATAAATAATTACTTTTTTATTTTGAAAGGATGAAATAGAGCAAATGTTCAAATATCTCAAAGGAATGAAATGAAATAGTTACCAAAGAAAAACGAGAAGGCTTCAATAACACTCGAGAAACGGAAACGAGAAACGGAAGCTCAGTAATGAATACACTCATTACAATGAAGAGAGAAAGAGTGAGTGCTTGGTGTGAAATTGGTAATCTTTGGTGTGAGCCTAGCTAATGGCATGAAAGAAGAAAACAACGAGGCTTGCTCTTGACGTGGTTGGGGTTATATGGTGACATCCTACGTGGAGGAAGCTGAGGACCGCTTTTATTTTCCTTTATTGCATCTGCGCACCAAGGAGATAAGTCTCGGGGCAGGCCTGGCAGAGGCCGAGGGACCAAGAAAGAGGGTCACAATATTCCCTGAGCCCCACACCAAACCCTAGGAGGGTTTTCCCATTGAGGCCAAGGTAACCGACCTTTTTGCTGCATCGGTATTTAGAACCCAAAAATATATTTATTGTATGCATAAGGAAGTGTCTGAGGGTTAGGGAATAACCAAGGGAGACTCGAATATCCTGCATTTCAAAATTTGATTTCAGAGGTGTACCACTGCAGAAACAGGTTGAATATGCTTGTGTGCGAAGAAGAAAAACCTAAGCAAAGACAAAGAAAGAAGTATGCCAAATTAAAAAAATAAGCTATCAAAATCAAAACAATAATACATGTCCAAATCTGGCTCTCATCTCATTGTTTACAATAATTGAGAAACATGTGTGCCACCAAAACGCATATCCTTAGAAAAACCCATTACAGTGATCCATTGGGGAAGGTACAAAGAAATATCCCTGAAAACATGTACTACCATTCTGTGATCAAAACTACGGAAGTTGTAGGTGCTCAAGTGTAGCGTATACCCATACGGGTACGCTGGGCAGTGAATGTAGGCCCTCAAGAAGTATATAATGAACAATCAGTGCCAGAAACTCCTCAAGAAGGTGACAAAAATTCTCAGGCCATACCTAGAGTTACCTATATATGTAATGCTATGTATTGACGAACATTGCAATGTGTTTGGTAGCCTGGTCAGTAGTGTGCACAGCTATGGTAGTGAAGGTCGTATGTTTGATACCTGCATGATTCTTTTTTCCCCAATTTTCCAAGCCTTACCATTTCGTACATTCACGATATCAGCTACTTATTTTAAAAGTAGTGAAGAATCTCATGAGGATAATGTTCTTGCTCAATTTCCCATTTCTAATTTCTAGATAATCTTTATCTTGGGGAGCGAAGGAGAGATCAGAGCAATTAGAGGTGAATGCCACGTTGAGCGGAGAAATGGAGATGTCTCAGTGGCAAATTAAAAAAATGTAAAGTTAACATGAGCGTCGCTAATCATTTGCTTTACATTTCTCCACTTTGAAAGAAAGATGCACGTAGTCCTACTCATAGACTCCTGATGCATCCATGAAAATGCTAAGAGTACCAATGTCTGCGCACGCTGAGGCTCAACATATTTTTACTTCCATATTTGCCGATAGATGTCAGCAAATGGAGTTGTTGCGCGAGGTCGCGTATGACTGGCATAGCCAATGCTTGAATATGAACATTTTGCATGAGCTATGCTAGAAATGCCTGCGCATGGGCTAGCCCACATTTAGGGAATTAGTCGGAATTTTAAGTTTTCACAGATTTTATTTTTGCGCACTAAAACGACTACACGTACTGCCTGGCCCCTGAAGGCTGGCACACGCTCATCAACCTCAAGTGCCTGTCTCTGGCTTGGCTTCTTCCTATTGGTCCATTTGAACCAAGAACCCCTCCCTCCTGCGGTCATACCAAGCACTTCCTTCTCTGTGAGCCTCAGTCACTGCTTATTGGGGTGCAATAAAGTAAATCAAGCCAAGCCAGGTACATATATGTGAGATAAAAAAACCTTAGAAAAAGTGTTGCACTTCTTACAATCACATCTCCTCCAGAATGAGTTGCTGAATACATTTGAAAGTCAATAACCCTAAATTATTTAATTAACCACTACAACACTCCACTGTTTACTCTCAGTGAGAATCAGCATGCATTGAGAAACCATTATTCTTTCAACCCTTTGACCACCATTGACTACCGTTTCATTTATCAGTTATAGTACATAGTTATATTATATCATCTCTTAACTGCCATCTAGTCGGGCAAGTTTTACAAAAGTGGACTGGAAAGAGGATATAACACTATTCGTCCACTGGGGCAGAATGCAATTCCCTACAACAGTTGGACATCTTCAAATACAAATATCTTCACATAACACATATGTTGCCCAGCCTAACACCATCAAATGTTTAAACATTTCGGCAGAGGACATTTTAAGCTGCAAGCTATGAGAAAATTTGGAACACAATTGCCCCGGTTTGTGTTGCAATGCTTTCACTAGTCAGCCAGGTTGCTTGTTAATACAGTTATAAATAACTATATTGTTTGCAGGGCTGTATCATTGTTTGCAAAGCTCAGTACATATGTCCTCACGGCTGTCATTTTTGCAACGATCACTATGAAGTTAAAATTTTGGCTCGATGACAAGTTTTGTGATTTCTATGTTGAGTGCTTCCTACTTCAATTGAACAATGAAATTTGACCATACTCTATGCTGGTTCATCTTTTCTTTATGTAGGGTATATCCCTGCCAAGGTGGTTGGTGTGGTTGGGATCGGGCATGTGCCAGGGATTGTCCAGCACTGGGGCAATGTGGATCAGGATGCAATTCCAGCCATCATGGAGTAAGTACACAAACACTGAATGACTAACATTAATTTTAACAGAGTCCCCTACTAAGGATAACATGCAAGTGGTAAATTTGCAGTGAACCAAACCAACCATCCCAAAGACCATTCCCTTCCTAAGGGTGTTGCTATTTTGTTATTTTCTCCTGATACAGTAGAGCCCCTCTAATTCCTGAGGCCTGAATTAACTAAAATTCCAAATTTAAATTTAAAGCTGTTTTATTGCCGTAGGAACAACCCTAAAACATTTTTGAAGGTCATTCATGGTTCTCAAGCATATAAGGAAATACGAGATGCACTAAAGACGTAAGAAAATATAGGATTACATACTTTAAAATATCGTAACAAAACTCAAAATATGTAAAGCAAACAAAATTGACTACATATTAGAATTGTATTTATTGATCTACAAGTCATGAAAAAAACGCAATATGAAACCTTACAAAATGTGAGTAGGCCTGGTGTATAGTATTTAAAAAATAAATATGAGTAGGCCAATGTATATTCACAGTTAGTTTTTACTTTTTATCACTCTTTTAGGACGTTATTTTTTTGACGTTATTTTCCTTTGTTGGGAAACCTCCTGTCTTTTAGCGGCGGCGAAGTTGCGTCATTGTTTCATCGGGAGAACGTCTGCAGGCGTTGACGATGCTTGTTGCTTGACGTAGCTGAGAGCAAGCAACCTCTAATGCTTTCATGGCGACCGTGTGACTCACTTTCAATGAATCTTGTGGATCATCCACATTTTCATCAGAAGATTGGTCTGTTGTAGAACAGCATTCACAATTTCCTCATCTGATAACATATGCGACGTCGTGTTATCTTCACACTTGCCTGCCACCCATTCAGTCACGTCCTCTTCCATGAAGTCATCGCAACTCGGAAGTTGCTTGAACAAAGATGCAAACACTGCAGTGTGATTAATTGCGTCATCGTGTGGCTCGTCAGCCCAATTTTCTTCCACGGCATTGTATCGGGTTTCAAACACTTTTATTTCTACTTCGGGCCACAGTTTGCACCACGACTTCACTAACGTGTGGTGTTCAATTTCATCCCAAGCTTCTGACGAAAAGTTGACAACTGTCTTTATGTTCACGGCTTTGAGCCGACTCGCCAAGGATTCATCTTCTTTATCTATACCTTCATATTCTATCAATGATGTTAAAAGTTTATAACGGTAGTGCCGTTTCAGGTTTTCTAGTATGCCCTGATCCATGGGTTGAATGAGTGCCATAACATTAGGTGGCAGGAATATGGCCTTGATGTTGCCGAAATACAGTTCATCGTCGTTCGGATTAGATGGTGCATTGTCCACTAGAAGAACAGTTTTTCTATACGTAAAAATCTTTTGACACACAGCACAAACTCGTTCTCAAACCATTCTTGGAACAAAAAAAGGTTCATCCAAGCACTTTTTTGTGCACGGGAGTGCACAGGTAACGCACTCATGTTCAAGTGCCTAAACGCATGTGGCTTCCTTATTTCCTGACAACCATCAAGGACAGTTTGTGCGTTCCTGATGCATTGCTGCAGGCAAGTACAGTCACACGCTCTTAGTTTTTCTTCAAACCTGGTACGGCAGTTTCTATTCCTGATGCCAGGGCCGGACCAGATGCCAGGACCGGGTAACATTTTGAAGTAAAGCCCTGTCTCATCACAGTTATAAATCTGATCCGGCCCTAACTCTTCATCAGCAATCATTTGTTTGAATGTGTCCTTGTATTTTACAACGGATTCCAAATCCACTGAAAGTTTTTTGCCTGCTATACACAATTGCCGTATTCCGTAGCGAGACTTGAACCTGTCCAACCAGCCCGAGCTAGCAGTGAAACCGTCGCCTTTTAACAAAGCATTCATGCTCAGCACCTTCTCTTGTAACAACGGACCACTAATTGGAGTTCCCTTCTCGCGTTCTTGAGTGAACCACAGATACAGGCTGGAATCAATTTTGGGATTTTCACAATCTCGCATGCGCTTGCGTTCACTTATCCCGGAAGATGAAGCTGCCTTGCTACAATATTCCTCGATTTTAACATGTTTCCTTTTCCAGTCACCCACAGTCTGACTTCCCATGCCTAAATCCTGGGCTACCTTCTTTATTGTTTCACCATTATCAAGTCTTTTTAGTGCTGCTAACTTTTCATCAAAAGAAACACTTTTATATTTACACGTAGGTCGTTTTGCTTTATACATCATTAAAACAACACGTAACACTACCAAGTGAAGAGACATGCTGTACTGTACACTGGAGTCTGTACGGCTGACAGATGAGTGGTGACTTACGCTCGCTTCACTGGGTCTCAAGACGGTTGGGTGCTTGCTTAGTGGGCGGAGGGGTGGGAGAGGGAGGGTGCAGCCGGCCGGCTGGCTTACCTCGGTCAATCGAGGAAACGAGCACTCTCAAGTCAGTTGTGAGCCTGTGGCGTTCTACTGCTTATTACGCACGGCGCTGCTGTCGAGAATTTGTACCTCATTATTCAAACTTTTTTACTTTTTTTTGGCCCGCCCCAATTTATTCAGAAACCTGAATGACTGGGGCTCTACTGTATTCAATTTTAACGTCCCTAATTGTGCGATGAGGTAAATAATTGAGTACATAAAAAAATCCATCTAATTAGTTAATATTTAGGGGTGACTCTAGAGACATGAATGCTGCAACATTCAATTTTCCCAATTTAACCCTAGGAAGACTGAATAAAAATTATCGCGTTGTAGCCTGACTGGGTCCAATGGACCCTGAAACTTTTTTGTTCACCTATACCATTTTATGATGAATTTTGGCTGAGTTAAGTGACAGTTTTTATCTTTTTTACTTCCTCAACATATGCCTTCACGTCATTATTGCTATTAAATTATTTTGTTGGACGCTATTTCTGCAACAAAGCATAATATTAATCACACTACCAGAAATCACTCCAAGTTTCCCATTTTTGTGAATGTTTATTAACACAATTACATTAACACACATTACATAATGGATCTTTTGCCACCGTCAAAGAAGATATATTACCACTTTAATGAAACAAAAGAATGATGCTGTTACAAATGTTAGTAAAAACTGTTATGCTACTGTAAGCACTGATTGCATAAAATTTCTGAATGCTCCTGGCACATATTTCTCGCGTGAACAGGTAGTTCGTATCTTTCTGACCTTTTTGTAATTACACTTATGACACCTACTCTTCTTGGTAATTATGCTAAGGTTGTCAAGGGGTGTGTCACATTTTCTTTTTCTCGATATCAATTCTTCCGATTGCTGATTTTTCTCTTGGAGATACTCAACCCTTTCAGGGCACCCAGCTAACACTTTTCCGAGGCAGATATGAAACATACGTCGTTTAATTAGTTTATTTGAAACCTTTTGACTGTTTAAATGATTCCATATGACATAAGCATTAATTGAACTGATATCAATCATGTTATAAAATATTACGAGAGACCATCTCCAGGTCATTCTTTTGCAACTGTAGCTGCGCACCATTTTATCAATGGTATCTATACCACCCTTGGTACTATTATAATAGAAAATCACTTCTGGTTTTTTATTTTCGGCGGCATCGTCAATTTTTGGCTTATTGTGCATGGTTCTTAGTAAAATTACACTTTTTCCTTTTTTTTGGGTAATATGACAGTATCATGGAATCTTTATGAACCCCAAACAAAGTGGTATTAGAATCTCTGGCTTTTACAGACGTGAGCTCGGGTGGAATCTCCCCTTTATTTTTCCTCATGGTCCTTACAATCGTTAAACCTTTCGAAAGTAGTTGGTGGCCTAGAGACAAGCTTGTGAAAAAAATTATCACATGTTATGTTTCTGCCTGAGTTTTCTAGTCCCTCAACCATATCTGTTACTACTCTCTCCCCTTGATTGACCTCCCAGCTTTTATTAGGGTCTCTGCCTGTATATATTCGCATCTTCCGCGTGTATGGGTTACTACTATCGCTAATTGCGCAAATTTTAATTCCATACTTTCCAGGTTTTGATGGAATAAACTGTCGAAATGGACAGCGTCCACGGAACGTCAATAATTGTTCGTCAACCGCCATGCAGGATCCTGGCACAAATGCATCTTTCAAATTTTCATTCCACATATCAAATATCTCTCTTATAGGGTGCAACTTATCTTCGCCTCTGTTTTTCCTCCTTTCTGTCGCATTATCAAATCGAAAAACCCGCAGTATTATTTTGAATCTATCCCTACTCCTAATACTGTTGAATATTGGTCAGCCGGCTAATTTACTCCAAAGTTGTGAAAAATTTTCATTTTTGGACTTGTAAGCACCGATCAATATTAGCAATCCCAGAAACATTTTTATTTCAGTGTCACTCACTTCATTCGGCAAAGCTTAATAAACTACATGCCCTTCAATATTAGTCCATTTTCTAACAACATCAAGGATATTAGGACGCAAGCAATAGCAAGAGAGCAGAAGACACGGAGTCAACATTCCGCACGGCATAGCGAGATGGACCAAGGCTGTGGCGCAAAATATTACACTCCTGCGTTCTACTCTTTTTAGTGGCATGAGGTTCTGTTGACCACTCCTCTTTCAGATTGCGCGAAATCAAAATTTTCTCACGATATGAGTTCCCAATTTCCGCATTCCCATCAGCTTCTGAGCATGATGAAGAAAAATCACTCACAGTGCCGTTTTGTTCTCTGTCGTCATCCGACATTTCACCGTCTTCATCTCCACCGGAGTCACCCTCCTCCAGCCAGCGCTGTATGTTTAGATGCTGATCACGTCCATTTGCCGTCTTTAGATGAATACACTCCAAATGTGTGTCACTCTAATCAATCCTGGGAATAGATTGACAGTCAAATTTATAAATTTTTCATTCGAACGTTTACTAAGATATAAATGAAAGATAACATTGTTCGTGCTATTCCTTAGTTGTAATTTCAGGTAAAAATTTGCAAATCACTGTCTAATAATATGTTTCTGTTATCATCAAGCAATTCACAGAGCTCAATAAATTTTACTAGAACAACTAATGTTATATAAACAATACTATTTTTCATTATTACCTAAAAAATATCTTGATAGTTATTTTGACTGTGTTATCCAAAGGGCGACGCCGATTACTTAGCTTCGCAACTCCACAGTGTACCGATAGTCTGTCTATGAATTCAATCACAAGAATACCACACTCCACAAAAGTTGGTACCACTAAGCATTCTGTAAAGATAGAAACAAGAAAATTGGTATATATTATAGTAGCTGAAAAGCATTACAATACTTCATCTAACTTATTCATCTGACGAGTAAATGTTATGGTAAATGAGGTAAATATTGAAGTAGAACATTAGAATGAGAGAGTTTACTCTTTTATATAATCCATAAAAGTTTGTACTCACCATATACAGCAGCAAAATGTAATGATGGAATTCAAATTCTTCAATGTCTTCAGTTCAGTTGGCGGAATAACAGCATATGTCGGCAGGCAGCAAGACCGCACCAGCTTGCGAGCGTAACTTCCGACTGACCACCACGAAAGCACCACAGAGGCTAAATGAACGGTCTCCCATATAAAACTGAGAGAATACGGGACAGAATGAAGATAATTCACAAAATGTATGCGTCAAACATGAAATAGTTGCAAAACCTATCCATTTCAAAATGAAGTGGATACGTGTTTCTGATCGTATCATTCTGAATGTGACATTGTAAAAGCATATAAAAGGCTTCAAGCCAATCCCTAAACATTGCCCAGTAAATTATACAAAGTATCGCTAACGATTTTGTTATAACTCCATACACATTAAATCTCCTAAAAATACAATGCAAATAAGAAAATTGCTGGTGAGTTGAAATATAATAACCATCGAATTGAAAATGGTCGGCTGGGTCCAATGGACCCAGTCCGTCCACTATTTAACTTTATAGTATAATAACAAATATATTTGGCCCATTCTCGTTATTTATTGCTATGTTATTGAGGACACATATATAGAAAAAGTCACGGCGTCCAAATCAATATCGTGCATTTTTTACAGAATTATAAACTCTCAAAACTACAAACCGGGTCCATTGGACCCAGTCCGTCGTTCTAGGGTTAAGGAAACTGCTGTGTATAGGGTAATGTAGGAGATCTTTTAAGGGTCAAAATTCTCACTCCATTTTAAATTGTGTGCAGCCATTTGTGATCATTAAGGGCTGTTTCCAGAAAACTCTATACGCATGTACAAAGCAGTAGCAGGGGCCATGCTGCAAAAGGTACTCAGGAGCTCTCTCTGTGTAGTTCAGGGGGCCTCTGTGTTGCTGGGTGAGCTTTGGGTGAGAGTGATGAAGTATCATGTGATGCAGGCGTGTGTATCGGCATTATTTGTCCCTTGATTCTGGTCTTGGGAGAAACTAGAGGCCTAACTGAAATGTGAGTGTTCACATCTCTTCATTGTCAGCAAAAATATAATATCAATACCATATTTTCTGGCTTATAAGACCCTCGGTGAACATTCAACCTGCATCTTATGTGTTCAAGTTTGAGATCAGATATTGCCTGGAGAAGTCCAGCAATGGCCTTTTGGTGACACGGTGCTGCTTATCTGGATTTTGAAAACTCAATTGTTGACATAGTCACCAATTTTATTTCAGATTTATCTAATGAAATGCCTTTTTCACGTGTGTCAGTGGTTACAATCTAAAGCAGCATCACAAACCAGTAATTTTATTGTTGTTGAAAATTTGTTCAAAACAGTGATACCTACAGTTCTTACAATGAGACAATAAAAGGAGGAGGGTTTTTTTTTTTTTTTTTAAGTTTGGGTTTTTCACAACCCTAACCCTGAGAAACTATACTTGGAGCTGGTAAGATTTCCTTGGAATGTATATGTACAAATATTCATTCTATATTTATAGGGGTGTGCGGGTAGCACTTTTTCATTTCGGGTCGGGTTTGGATTCGGGTAGTGAAATATCTCCGGGCATCGGGTAATTTTCGGGTTTGGCTAGTAGAGGTATTCACATTCGTGGGTGCTGGATTATTAAGTAAAATGGATGTTTTGATGGCATGACAAAAATTACAGTAAATGTTTGCCTTGTAAAGACCTGAGAGTGGGAACATCATTGTTTTAGCACAAAGTAGTGCACCCCAAAAGGTTCCAAAGCAAAATTACACCCAGTAGCTTGAGCTTTTTCACAATAAAATATTACTAGGACGGGCAGGTTAGCTGGGACACACCTGTGAACAAGATAATGTGATCTTTAGCTCTTGTGGATTTATAAAGCAAATCCTTACTTTAATATTTTTTTGTTCCACCACTCTAGATCAGTAAGTTAGTCAAATGTTTTATTTTAAGCTTGCCATTGAAATCAATGATCTTTTGGAGTTTAATATTGTCAGTTTTCAGTAATGAAGAAGTAACATATTTATAACAAATATTCATAGGTTATAGCTTATGAACATAATTTCAAATAGGGAGGAATCAGGCGAGATTTTGTGGAATATGAACATAATAAGAACTATTTATTGTAATTTCAAATGTGACATGAAAGCCATATTCAAAGCAATATTATAGGTTTTTTAGTACTGTATTGCAGTTTTTGCAAGTTGCATGCGAATTCGGAAATTGCACAAAGTGCAGCCAGATAGCTGCCTTACTATTCCGTGATGGCGGATTTTCACATGACCGCAATTCGTCATTGCCGTCTGTCAAATCGCCGTCAACATCGCTTTCCCCACTTCCTACACCTAGGCCAGCCTGTATCATCTCACACGTCACGAAAATAGAGATGAAATTGTCAAAAAATAAAAATGGCAGATATCACTTAAAGAGAGCAAGTGGATTCACTGACTAGGCCTACCGGAAGATTGACAGTCAATAATTATTTTTTTTATTCAATAAATAGATCGATGTTTCATTCTGGGTGCTTTCGATTTGCGGCAATAGACGGCGATTGCCACGCCATGGTGCTTTCGATTTAGCTGAATCGCTGGCTGTTGGTGGCTCTCTGTTCCAAGGTAAACCAGTGATCGACGGCACCTGCGTCCAATAATCGACTATCGCTGTACTCAACTGAAAAGCACTGATAGTGTTTTCATTGCTTAGGAACTTCTGCTTCGTTGCAAGTGGCGTGATCTAGTAGTGCCCCCTTAACTCAACAAACCAACTAACATAACGACTTTTGTCCTTACCGTTGTAGTCGCTAAAAACCGTGTGAATGTGCGTTGGTTAACGATGGACAAGTAGTTCCTGACCACTTAACAGTTGTCAGCGCTCGTGTAGATGGCGGAATTCGGAATATATGAAGTGCGATACTCAAATAAGGCAATCAAAATGGAGAAGGGTGAAGTATTATTTTCGTAAATAAGCAAAAATGAGCGTAATGTAATTTTAAATTCCAATAAAAAGTGTTAAAATGTCATATTCATCAAAGTAGCACCATATGCTTCACTATTTTGATTGATTTTTTTGGTTATCATCCTTAATCACTTCCGGTTTCCGCTCCTGACACCAGCACCTGACCACTGTTTAGTAGCAACGTTAAGAACTGCTACACTGTCAGTAACCAACGCGCGTTCACACAGTGGTTAGCACCTACGACAGTACGAACCACGGTTGCTACGTTAGTAGTGTAAATGCACGTAAGGTTGTTACGTTGGTATGTACATTAGTTGTCTGTACGGGTGCATAGCCGATTTCAAACTGGAAGTTCACGATGGATCAGTCGATTAAATTCAAATTCGAGCACCAAATACCCGACCCGAATTTTTCAGGAGACGATCGAGTGTTCGGATCGGACACTTAAATACTCGACCGGACCCGAAATTTTCGGGTACCCGCACACTCCTAGATATTTATTAAGTTAATGAATTCGTCTCTCCGTCCAAATACTGCTTAGTGCCAGTGAAATAACTTGTGAAATGAAAGTCAGAAAAAAATAAGCATCTGCTTCTAGTTTTGTGTGCTTTTCTTCATCATCAGCCGTAAGTCTGTACGTATTGTTTTTATTTCAATGTTATGCATTTTTCTTTTCAAGAATTCCACCTCCTTCGCTCACAAGTCGAGTGCTGAAAATCACTGTGAAGGCTTCCCTGCTGGGTCTCCTTGTTTGGGGCTGTGTGCGTATTCTGCCAATCCCTCCATTCTCGAGGGACATAGCACGGGGTGCGGAAAACTCCTTGCGCACTATCAAGGCCACAGTACAAGGCCTTTTCCAGGTAATTGAGTCCTCTTATCTTTTTAGTGCTATTTTGTATGATTCTTTCTCAGGAGTGCTGGAACCAGAACAGCTGATCACCCCTTCCCTCTTTCCATCGACACCCTGGACTAGGGAGGAAATACACTGTAGTTTATTTGGCATATTATATGTTTGAGACTCTTGAATTTATTTTTGCTGAGAACTTTCCTAATAGTATGTGTTAAAATTTGGCTCATAAATCTCAAAATAGCTTCACAGAAGCAGGTTTTCTTTAGAATTGGTGCTCTCTGCAGGGAACAGATGTTTAATGCCTGTTTGTTTTACATTCTCTTGGTTTTTAACGCACTCCATGGATTGTGATAATTTCATACATATGTAATCATAGCATTTCCTTAAATATGCCCAGCGTGTTCCTAGAATGTGCATTCCATCTGCAACATTCTTGTCTTAGATAGTGGTTGTTATGAATCAGTTCTTACATTCCCTCCCATTTGACCATACTTTGAGATAAGGATCCATCTTTTTTCTCAAAAGAATTCTTTCATGTGAAGTAAATCAATCACTGCAACAAGAGCATCTACAATGAGGTGCTCATTTCAAAGTCATTGTGATTTTGGCATCACTTTCTTGAGCATAAGTTACTTTTAAGTTTTGCCAAGTTATTTTGAACTTTTGCTTATGCTAATGGTGCGCCGCGCGCAAGTAGTTGTTTACCCCCAATCAAATATCCCTCGATACACATCTCATTCACTCTGTCCTTGGGTTTTTTTCGGGGCTTTCGTGCCATGACTACAATGCCTGTATTTGTAATGCTTTCCCCACTCTTCCTTCCGAACCTCCCCTCCTCAAGTGGTAACTGTGGGATCGCCAGGCAGGGTGGAGAAGTATTTTCCAGATGGTGTGATATCCTTTACCTATTTTCCCTGCGTGAGCACTTTCATCATTTGGTAGCCGCTACTCCCATCTCGCTTTGCGTGCTTCACCAGATTCTTTTGTTTACCCTGAATTGCTGATGAGTCATGGTTCTCAGATTTATTTAGCTTTTCCCATTTACTCTTGTCCCATCTCCCCAAACTCGAATGTGAATCACGAGGTAAGGAAGGCAGAAGATATAGGGTCTAACTATTTTGAATCAAAAACTTAGTACTTTTCCACATAAAAGTGTGGAAAAGTACCATATTAAATAATTTAATCGCAGAACCAGAAACCTGAATACCATAAACATGAGCTGTGAAAATCTTCAAAAAAATGGATATCTATAATGTCCGCGAAGTCAAGCCTGAAATTTATATAGGGACTACTTCTGTGTGGTGTATGTCCAACATTGCAACAGTGATTTTTTCTTGGGTTCCCTAGAGCTTCTTTTGGAGGGCTAAGGGATTCTGGGGTCGTCGCCAGCCTTGACGTGATACTCCACCCCTACCCTTCTCTCTCCTCTTCCAAGCCCCTCCCCTATTGGAAGCCACCTGGCAATGAGAAGAGAAGGGCGTGGGGAAGCGATGAGTGAAATGTGATACTTCGAGTTCGTGGTCATAACTGATAAGTAGAGATCCGTGAAAGTGGTTTTATTTTTTTGCTAAACTTCGTTTTAAAACTATGCGACTTCGGTGTCATAGAAAATTTTGGTGGTGTTATTATAATTTAACAATTTTATGCACATTTATAGGTGTTTTATTATTTTTTAGTACGCGTTTTGTGAATGGATATATGAAATTTTTTCTCGTTTCCGAAGTGTTTGCCATTAATAGTCAGTTGCATTGCTATTACTTGCAGTGGCGACATATTTGGTGCAACCAAAACATCGGGGCAATAACAATACAGCAATGTGCAGTACAGTACACGTGTCCTGAAGTGTCAAAATTCGACGTTTAATATTCCAGTGTATTACATCTAACATGGATTTTGATGTTATTGAAAGAGAATCAGATCATAAGCAATTGAAGTTTTCGAAAATATGATCTTTAATAGCGATCTCAATAGAATGTTTTCACCACTTACCAAAAATTCCCACAATAATGGCTAAATTAGCATTATAGTTGTAGGAATTGGCTGTGGAGTGATTATTAATCATCTTCGGTATTAACGAGAGTTCCATTTAGTGAGTGATTTTTCATATCCCGAGAGCTGTCGCTAAATAGGGCTTCTACTGTACTTGGTAAATTTTTATGGTGAACTGTTTATCAGTTAGCTCATATTCATCATGTTTGTTCTCAAAGTGCACTGTGGTGTGGTCTAATGTTGTCCCATAATTTAAATCATGGGAGTCTCTTAAAAGTGAGTCATTTAGCTTAGATGAGTGGAGATGTGCCTGACTGTACCTTTCTCTAATTCTTATTTCAGTGAGACATATTAATCTGCTCTGCAGTGCATTGGCTCGGTGCATCTCTACTCTCCTCGTAAGAGCACTGCTCCTTGTCTTGATCATGGTTTGTGGTTTCTCTTTGGTATATCGGGTTATATATGGATTTTTATGGGAAGTATTTTCAACATACGAGGAGCTAAGCCAAGAATACTGGCTGTGTGGTGCCAAAGGACCTTCTGCTGTCACCGAGGATCCATCAGCAAATGTACGTGGTGGCCAAGTGACCTCATTTTGTCGGACAGGCTCGTATGGCTGCACCCAATTCTTTTTGGGAAACACCGAAGAAACACCTATTCAACATGTGTCGTATGATTTAGAACCTGATGTTTTTATTATTTTTAGTCTATATTTATGCAAAAGTAAACTTTGTTCCAAACATAATAAACGTGAGTGTCCAATTGTGAAGGGGAAGCTCATTGGCTTACAAAATGGTTTGAAAAAACTAATGGAATGGTTTCAGTGTGAAGGTTGGGCAAATGAGCAAGTCTTTCACTTTGAAAAATTCCTGCAGTTTTTTATGGAAGTCAAACTCCTAAGCCTTATCATTACTCCCTATAACCTCAGTGAACTACCCTTTAATGATTTGTATAGCGGCTTGGATTGTAAGTATGAATTATTTCATAAACTCACACATCATCACAATCACTCCAGATGTTACCCCAAGATACTTAACAGATCATCAAAAAAGATTCCTATTTTCTGTAATTCATTTTGGTCAAGCAAGATTGATAGTTTCTTTCAAAGCTCTTCAAATTCAAGAGTTGGTGGAAAAAGTTTTGCAAATCCAGTTAATTGTAAAGTAAACGATATCCCTTTTAGCCTTGGTTGTTATCCTGATGTTAAAGGAAGGCTTGAAAGTTTAGTTTCTCCAAGTTGGGGATTGGTGGGGGGTGGGGGGAGCAGCAGGTGGTGGCTCCCCTTGGAGTATGCGGTGTGGGTGGGTTCAGTGCGTCATTCAAGCAGCAGCGGTGGAGGGGAGAAGGGTGGTGGACGAGGAGGAGCGAGTGACAATTTGACTGGTTCTGCAAGTGATGAAAGTCAAAGACTTGAGGTAGGAGGAGAGGCGGGTGGGTTGGAAGGAGGCTGCCAAGTGAACAAAGGCATTGACGAGTCGTTGGATGGAGAAGAACTTCCGTTGGGGATGCCAAAAGATGAGGAGTGGTGTCAACATTTACTAATTGATAATTATGAGCACGCAGTTGAGGGAATTTTCTATGTTCCCACTAATGTCTGTGGACCTGGTGTTCCCCTGGAAGATTTTGACTCATTGTATGTGGGCTGCAGTTGCTCAGTCGGCAGTTTAGTCTGTAATAACAATGGTCTTAAGTGTGCATGTGTTGCTCGAAGCCTTGGGCTCAACTATGGCTCCGAGGGACTTTTGAGGAATGAGAAGCTTCGTGGTGAGTGGCACTTGCCAGTGATTGAGTGTGGTGAAGCATGTGGGTGCGGTGTGAATTGCGGCAATCGCCGAGTGCAGTTTGGCCCTTTGGCTACCCTAGAGGTGTTTGAGACGGCAGTGGAAAGAAGAGGGGTTGTGGATGAGATGTTGGCAGGACACCTCACCTTGGAAGAGGGGCAGGTTGGTCACTGCCTGGTGCCAGCTCGTGGTGAAGGGACCCTTTGTGAGAAGAGCAAAGGCTTGGGTCTCCGGACACTAGTGTTTGTGCAACAGGGATCTTTTGTGTGCGAGTACGCTGGTGAAGTGATTGGGCGGAATGAGGCGATGAGGAGGTGGAGGAAAGACTCATCCCTGGGGAAAGCCAATTACATCCTTGCTCTGATTGAGAGGTGCAAAAAAATTGAAAACACCAAAATTGCTCCTTCAAGACCCCAATTAATACATTCCAAATCTTGTGTTGGTCAGAGTAGTGATGACCGAGGTGGGGATGAAAAGAGGACTTCAGAGGATGAGGATTATCTAGTGGCAACTTACATAGATCCTACTCAAATAGGAAATATTGGACGATATGCCAACCATTCTTGCAATCCTAACACTTTCACTATTGGCGTAAGGGTTCAGGGTCCAATGCCACATCTCTGCTTGTTTGCAGCAAGGGATCTGTATCCAGGGGAAGAAATCACCTTTGATTATGCTGGCATGGATAGAAGTGTTGTGGAACCCTATGGAGATAAGTGTCTAAAAGCAAAAATTGATGGCACTAGTTTTGAACCAAGAAGGAAGACATCCAAGCTTGATGGTTCATGCTCAAAAAATATGACAGAAGGATGTGATTCCTCTGGTGAGTCAATAACGTTAAAGCAGATTTCAGTTAAAGGTAGCATTGAAATGGTTGGAACTCAAGGGCACACTAGTGATAAACTTCCCACGCACTTGCCCAATCAGATTTGCTTGGAGAAATCAAGTTCATCACTCTCTGCAGTCCAGAGGAGTAGTGATATACAACCAGGCATTTCTCAGGTTCACGGTGTAAATATGTCAGACTCAGAAAAAGCTTACAACTGTGAAAGTGGTGTGAACATGATGCTTCATTCCAGCCATGAAAGTGAAATGACGAGAACCCCCTGCTTGTGTGGAGAAAAGAACTGCCAGAAGTTTCTTCCATTTAGCGAACTTTGGATCTAATTTTTGGGAAATAAAATCCAAGCGTTGAAAATGTTTTTGGTTAGTGGACTGAATTGATGTGACAATTTTGGAGATATATTTGTGGAAATTTTTCATTTAGTAAGTTCTCTTTATCAGCCATGGCAGCAGACGTAAACTAGTTGAGTCTACTCTGTGAAGAGTATTTGGAAATTTTTTTTATTATTAAATACCAACCTCATTACTTCCTGATAATTATTATTTCCCATTTGTAGATTATGTCAATGTATATGTGGAAAGCCTTGGCAGAGTTGTATCCTGTAACTGAGTCAAATTTTGGATAAAATCCAAATTCCTCCATGTTATCATGTGATCTCAAGGAAAATAATTTATTTGACCTTTTTAATAAAAGTAGAAATATTTTCACTGCTGGAAATAATTAAATTTAAATATTAATGTTTGGTTTTCTTTATTGTGATGTCAGTTTGCTTCATTAAATGATTCATTTAATTACACGTCCTGTTCTATCTTGGTAACTGAGGCTGCTATGATGATAATTTCTGTGGATTGTAACCTAGGGCCATGTTAATTTCCTTTTGAAATTACATGGTACAATCAATTAGCTGCATCCATTTTGTTTTGAATTAGCCAAAATCATCTCACTTTCATTCTTCAGTACTAGTTCCTGTGGTGGTTGCTGTTCCTAAACTTAGCTGTCTGATAGTTGTGTTATTCCTTCAGGAATATCAGCTATCCATGTTATTTGAGTTTCTTTGCCTGCCCAGTGATAAAAAAAATGTGATGTAGATCTCCTGATCAGGAATTTTTCAATTTCAACTCTTGTCTGGATGAATATGTTATAGTGATGAAGAATAGCAAATAGAAAGTGGTCTGAATCTCTGAGTTTTGTTGTTTTTTATTTTGCTGTGCAACTTAGTAAAAAATGGAAAAGCTCCAAAATTACTGATTTAAAGTTAGTTTTATGTCTGTCACCATTTTATGTTAATATGACCTCTCTTTTTTACTCTGTGACTTAAATGACTAGTTCCAGGGTATTTCTTTCAGAAAAAAACCCAAAGGAATGACTCAGTATGTCTTATCATGCATAATTTTGTATAATTGTATGTATATCTCTCCTCTTCACAGTACTTGTGTTTAGATTTAAGTGATAACCGTAATGATACTAAGTTCCTGCCCACTGCAAGCAGAAGCAATTATATTCATGTGAGCTGATGTTACATCACAAACAGCAAATGTTGACATTTAGAGACTCCAGTTTGTTGAACTTTGTACATATTTCACATTTATAAATATTTTTACATCAGTTGAAAGATTGTTAGGAGTTATATTTTGTGCTGTCTGTTGTTGAGAGTAATTATGTGCCTAATTCTTTGGAAAAGCTCTTTCTCAATAAATGCCAGAATTAATCTTTTTGTTTCACTGAACTTACCTGATGTATTATCGGAAAAAAATGGTGCAAGAGACAACCCCGCGAACAATGAGTTGGATGAGCAATAGAGAAGTTAAAATCTTTTTCATAGGTATTCATGTTGATTCAACCGACAGGGTTGCTACAGCCCTGGAAGAACCTGGAAAAATCGTGGCATTTTAGAAACTCCTGGAAATTTGCTTTCCCTAGTCAAAATCTAATTGTTGTCAGTAAGTGCAGAGTTCCATTTTAGGTGTGTGGTGTATTAATGAGGCATTGGAGCTCTTATTTGGTACAATTAAGTATGTCCATAAAATAAACTCTCTGGTCCTATACACCCTTGCTGAGGAAGGTGGGATATTTGTTTCTCTTCAGATTGTGCATGAGCTACCAACTCCCATAAGTCATAGGAACCTCCAAAAGGCATCAGGACAGTCGGAAGGAATGAGCATTAGTATATATTCCTTGTCTGTGGAGTGCCCTTATTTTTCACTAGTGAGAATATTAGTTCTGTAATTTCTGAGGATACATGGTTTTAGCTTTAAAAGCCTTAGTTCACACTGTGAAGATATTTTGCCTTAGAGATGTCATGGTATACAGAAAATCCAGGAACTTAATGATTTAAGTGGAAGGAAATTCTTTATTTCTTGAAAAAAATTAAATGGGAAAAGTTAGCGGTGTTTTAGTTATTGCATGCGCCTGATAATATGTTTCATTATTTGTATAAATCATTTCTGAAAGAGTATTACACAAACTCACCCGAGCGAAACTTCCTCAACTGTAGGGGGTTCCATTCTGCGACTATACAATGTTGCAGGAATCCACATTGGAGGAAGCATTGGCCTTATGGAAATACGAGGGTTGCAAAATATAGACCTTCCGGGTGATTCTTTATATTTCCATGATGCGTTTGCACCAATATTTTTGAGAGAAGATCGATTAACAAATACTATGGTACCTTTTGATGCATTGTAAATGTTTAATTATCTAGCAGATAGAAAAGTTAACGTTCATTTTACAATTTTACATTAGGCCAAGACTTTAATTTATAGAATAGAAAATAGTGCAGAATCACATTTTTTCTCACACAAAGCTACCAAAAAAAGTAAACCTGTACCCTAATAACTTTTTGTCATCTTTGTAGAACTAAAATAAACAATAAGTCATTGGGGAATATGTAATTTTCATTGTCAATGAGACGAAGATAAGTTTTTTCTTCCACCTCCTTCATGGTGCACCTAATCGAGTCATGTACAATCGAGTCACTGCCTTGCAAATGACGGGGCTAAGCTTCCATCTCAGAGTTAATTAATTTAAGATTACCAGCTTATCCTATTAGAGAAGCGCCTTTAATCTTTTCTATGGTCTCCAGTAGCACTTCCAACTCATCGCTTTGGACTCCCAATCTGTTATACCGCGTTTACACATTCGCACGAGTGGCGAGGCGAATCGCGAGGCGAGTGGCGAGGCGAATGTGTAGTCGGTTCACTCGTCATTCGCCTCGCCGCTCGTAGCGCTCGCGCTGGAAGCGGTCTTTGGGGACGAGTCAAAGACTTGTGGGGACGAGGCGAACACTCGGCGAGTGTGTAAACGGTCATTCGCGTTGTGGGGGCGAACGCACGAATGCCACTCGCGAATGTCGGCGAGTGACGAGGCGAATCACGAGCGCGAATGTGTAAATGCGCTATTAGAAATGGAGGCATTCCACGGCACTACCCATCCAGTCTTGGGATAGGAATTGTGGAAAAAGAATGGGATTTACTGTGGGGAAGATTGTGCTTGTTATCCTCAAATGATGTTTCACTGGGTGCTAGCCATCCTGAGCTTATCTAGATAACTGATTCAACTTTAACAATATCCGTGGTGAATTTTGTGGTAACAGAATGAGAATGTTGTGCAGAATAGCCAGTGTGATAAGCAGCCAAGATCTTGTGAGCATTGTATCACGAAACTACACGTAGCTTAAACTTACTCTCTTACAGCTTCACTGGCTTAAGCACTCAGAGCGATATCGAAGGATCGGGGTTTGAGTCCCAGTCAAGACGGATGATTGTTCCTTTGTGGAATTATTGCATGTTTATGGTTGATGGCATGCAATAATGATTATGACAAGTCAGAATTGTGATATATGTAACAGGAAGGAGTAAGTTTTTATAATAGCTCTGTGCGAAATGCATTTAGTAAAGAATGAAACATGTTCTCAGGTTCTCACAAAAACAACTTTAATCCTACTAACTCTTCTCATATTTTTTTTTTCGGGGAGTAATGAATTCCATTCCAAATTATTCAGGAATACACAACTCCTCTATTTCCTGTATACTTAGACCTCTAAATGAAAAAAATTTCTTCATAATATGAAGTAAGGTTTTTGAGGTTAACATCATGTCTCCTCAGAAATACACTATTTCTACAAATTGGACATAAAGGCACTCAATGGATGAGAAAGATTGACGATCATTCCTTTTGATTGTCCTGACTCAGGTGGGATAATATTATGACTTAGGAGCAGCTAGCAAGTACAATATACCTTCACTCTATAGAGGAGACAACAAATATCCAACTTCCTCCGAATAATCCCAAAGAATGGAACGGAAAAGTTTATTTTAGGTCCATAATTAAATGCAAAACACCAAGTAAGATCTCCATTGTCTTGCTCAGGCAATTGGTACAAAAAACCCTGTCCACACACAGACTCAAATGTGCCTCACTTTTCAAAACAATCGACTCGGGAAGCATATTTCCAGGCTAATTTCTCGTTTCCCATGTTGCATATTTCATTTACCCCTTTTTGATTTCCATAAATCTTCCACACCTGAAGCAACCCTGATAATGCACGTACTTGCCGAGGATAGATCAGTTCAGGTTGAAGAAATGCAAGAGACCATTTTGCTTGATGAATGTATTAGTGTACATACTAAGGGTGGTCCTTATTTGTGGGGAAAAATTTTTTGCTAATTATTTCTGGAGCAGCCCCTAAATTTGAGCCATTTGGTTTGAAAATAAAGTTGCAAAACATTAATGTAATTGGATAAGTGCCGTATCACTCTTAAAGTTTTGAAATTTTGTTATTTTTGGCTGTTTCCAGCCATTAATGATGATTGTTTAGCACATGGCATTTCTAATTGCTTTTCAGTTATTAGGAATGACTCATTGTACATTTGATTTGTTTCATTTAAAATATTTTGCGAGGTACGGCCCCGAGAGTGAGCGCATGCTACTCAAGTTGCACCCTCTCGCATCAACGCTGGAATCTACTAAGTGCACTATCATGTATCTCGTTTAGCATCACAGTACCTATTCATTTAAAAATTGAAATTATCTTTTTTTGGTAGAAACTAAAGATTTTTTAACTTACATACTCTAATACTGCCATATTTTGGGCAAAAATATCCCAAACTTGAGAAGTACTCAGATTACTTTGGACCAGAGCTACATTATTATACTTTCCATTTCCTAATCATATTTACTTCAATAGTACATTGCTCAGCAAAAGAAAGCCTGAATACATTTTAGTACACATTCTTTTAGAGCAGATTTGATCATGAAGAAGGGAACATGGAGCATTGAAATTTACTTTGTTTTATCCAAGCTATGAGAAATGGTTCTCTTCCAGAAGGATGCACTGCTTGAAAGATAAAGGGACTCTTGGCCTTCCTCTTCGTATTGCAGCTGTTTGTGGGCCTACTCACAATTTTGTTGTAAATAACGATATTTGTACATAGATACGTTATGCAAGTTCACATGCCACGCTAGTTCACGTGTGGTGACGTTGATTTCTCTTGAAACCCATCTCTGCTATGCCAGGATATGCTGAATCTTTAGTGTTGGTATCTAAAACATATGTAGTATACTTAATAGCAGAATGAAACTTATCCACAAAAGATATTGTGATATTTGCAATGGAAACAAATCATTCCGTCTGAATTTACCTAAATGGATATATCTATCCATCTATAGAGTAATCAACTAGTTAAAGGTAGGTTGTAAAGAAATTTAGAGAAAATCCTCCAGGTTATTTATACATGCATGGTTCTGTCTATCTCTACTATTCCTTTCTTCATCTCTGCATACGTCCTACCTTACCTCACCCTTTCCATGAAACCTATTCTCTTTCTTCCCCTTCCCCGCTTGCCCAACATCCTTCCCTCTATCACGGCCTTCAGCAAACCATCGTTCCTCATTACCCCTTCCAGCCCACCTACCCTGCCTTCCCCTAATCTCATCCACAAGTTTCCTCTCCTCACCCACCATTTCAAGCACTTCCTCATTTGTCTTCCTTTCCGTCCAACGCACCTTCTCCATCCTCCTCCACACCCACATCTCGAACGCCTTCAGCCTATTTTCGTCTTCCTTTCTCAAGGTCCACGTTTCTGCCCCATACAACGCCACACTCCATACCAGCCTCTTTTTTACATCCTTACTTAAGGTCCCCGTCATCAGCTCCCTTCTATTACTGAACACATCCTATGCTCGCACTATTCTCCTCCTAATGTCTTTGCTACTATGTCCTCTTTCTTCTAGCGTACTACCCAAGTAATGAAATTGTTCTACTTGATCGAGTTTGTGTCTTCCTACTTTTATGACTAGCCTCGCTTTCTTTGTCCCAGAGAATCTCATTACTTTTGTTTTCTTATCATTTATCTTTCTCCCATATTTCCTGCACTGAAATTCAATGCATCTACTAACGCTGCAATCCCCTTGATGACCAGTCCGGTCGTCCACGATTCTAACCGACTTAATCAGCTGGCCTGCTACTTTGATTCCAACATTAGTTCTCCCCATGACTCTCTTACCATTTCCTCAGCATAATTGTTAAAAAAAAGCAAAGGCAACAGTGGGCACCCTTGCCTAACCCTGTGACCTAAAGCTGCAATCCATATTCTCCTGTGCCCTCTGGGCCACATTTAAGTTTCAGATGAGTCACCTATCTCACCAGTATTTTTCCAGGGATCTGCATTTGTTTTTCCCAATTCACTCTGTCAAATACCTTATCAAAATCCACAAAGCAAGCAAAAACACCTTGGTTATACACTGTTTCTATCTATAAGCGTCCTCATTACCGCAATCAAATCCAGAGTTGTCCTCCACTTCCTGAACCCGAAATGGCCATCACCTAAATAGTAATGTGCTCTACTTTCAAGGGTTTTATTTATTTTTCTAAGTAAAACTTTTGCCATGAGCAAAATTAAACTACTTGTTCCACACTCCTTGCATTCTGATGCTTTCGTCTTCTTCAGAATAGGTATAAAGACTGTTTTCACGAAATCCTCTTGCCATACTCCTTCCTCTTAGATCCCACAAATAAGTTCAAGAATGAATCATCTTCCCTTACTACCCAGATTCTTCAGTAACTCTGAAGGTAAGCAAACTGCTCCCATGGCTTTTCTTGCCTTCATCTCTCGTAATACCCCCTCAATTTTGCTGTCAAGTAACTCAGGTCCAAGGTTATTCTTGTCTATTGTTCCTTCATCCTCTTTATATCTAGGTTCACAGGTCAATTGTTGTTGTCATATAGCTCCTCCATGTATTCTCTCCTCCTATCCTGGATATCTTCCTGTTCAATTAGTATCTTCCCTGTATTGTCCTTAATGGTATCTTTTCCATCTCTTACCACCCAATAGCATTTTCACTTTATCATATTAAGCAACCACTTCCCCCTCTTCGTACAGCTTTTCCATTACCTCGCATTTTCCCTTCCACCAGTTGTCCTTCACCCCATTGGTCACTCGCCAGAGTTTATTGTTTAATTCCTTGTGCTTCCTCTTGCCTATGTTGGTGTTGATATTTCTCCATATCCTTCTGTCCTCTATTTTCCTAATCACCATAACCCACAGCTTCTTTACCCTCCAAGTGTTGACTGTTCCTATTGCTTTCTCTGCCGCTCTTACCATGCCTGTTTTTATAATCTCCCATCTTCCCTCAATTGTTCCCATTTTCTTTGCTTCACCTATGTTGTATTCCTCCAGCTCCTGGTTATTCCCTCATTTTTCATTCCCCACTATCCCATGTATATGTTAGGATAATAATTAGGATAAATAATTAGGATAAATGTGTTGGCCCAAGGGTTCCATCAAATGGCCAGGTTCCAGGGGTTCGTTTTTATAAATTGTGAAAAGTAAATTAAATTTTACCCTCTAGTGCTATAGTAGTAGGGAAAAATATGGAATTTTTCAGGGAATGTGTGAAGCCCAAAAGAATAATTTATTGTAATTCCAACATTTGCAAACATTATCAAGATTGGAGATGATTGCAGAAATCTTATAGCCATAGAACCCAATTTTAGAAGGAACAAGATTGACTTTGCTAGTACCAGAGTCCTGTGCAAAAAAAAAGATCAGGTACTGGGACCGCATTGTGAAAGAAGCTGTTGAAGTCAGGCTGGAAAAGAATAATATCAACAGAGGCAAAGATTTGCAGCTTAGCAACACATGGAAACCAGCACATTCCCATGAAGACGATGGCAGACTACATCATTGAAATACAACCTGAAGACGTATGCTGGAACGCAGGTGAAACTGTTGTCACTAAAACAACGATGCGGTGGACACCCGAAAAAATGCAGCCTTCAACTTCTACGCACCGCGGAAGCCTTCGCGCCAACATCATTGAAATGCCATGACGTCAGATGCATTGGTGCTGCTCAAAGCCATTATCAAGCTGGAAAACCGAGAACTCTTCATACCGCATTTGGCGGATCTTAAATTTAAGTCGTTGCAGCAGTTCATGCATCATCTGTCCATAATCCCACATTCTATCCATTTAGGAATGACCTCAAAGTCCTTTCTAATCACTACAAGAGAAAATGGAAAGCCGGGATGTATTTGTTCACTGGGCAATAGCTTAGGTATTATATAAAGACAAGAAAACTGCTTCGAAGGTAACAAGAAGAATAATGGTGGAAGCGCTCCAAAGCAGATAAACTGCTTTGTATTCATTTATATGACTATGAAGTGGCTCTGTAAATCTTTTACTCCTCTCAGTTGAAATAAAAAAACTCATATAAAATACATTAAATGTGTTGCAATGAGATTGTAATCTACTTACATTTAAATCCGAATATCCTGACTGACTGATTCATTCACTCATCAATCCAAAGCCCAAACTAGCGGTGCTAATGACGATGAAACATGAAATTTTGAGGATATATGTATTCCTATTATAAATTAGGGATGCATTATAAAATAGCATGAATTAAAGAATGTAGTATTATATTCTTTAATTCAAGTTTCTTATGCATGTTGTTTTTGACATAAAATTGCATTTTCAGCTCCCTTAAATTCAGAGAACCTTTGGTCTAAAACCTTGCTTTCTTATGGTTTCAGGTCGTATGGCCTCAAATTAAAAGGGAAATTTTCAACCCTGGTTATACCACACTGGATTTCTGGAAGTTAGGGGAAATACTGCCTTAAGAGCTGTAGCGCTTGAAAATTAGGAAAATTTCTCATAAGACCACCTAGAATTCCTTGTGCTAACTGTAATACTGTTGGCTCCTCTTCAGAGTAATTTATCACGCATTCTAGATTCATAAATCTACGAAATTGGATCGGACATGTATTAAGAGTGAAGGGGATAATAATTACAGCTTTTGAAGGATTGGTGAAAGGGGAGAAGGGAAGGAGAAGGCTGAAACTGATAGATGAAGTTAAGAGAGGAGGATAAAAAGAGGCCAAGGAACAGGCGAGGCACAGAAGCAGATAGAATCTGCTATGTAGGCACCCAGTACGACACCTGATGATCGTATATGTCGCACATCATATTGAAAAAATTCTTTTATTCCGAAGCAAAATTTTATCTTTCTTCATCCAATTGAAATTCTCTCTCTCCTGGTGAAATGATAGGGCCCTGTGGCTAAGAAATATAAGCAACATTTTCGAGCTACAATGTGCACTACTACTAGTTCTATGATATCGATAAACTTCCTTTAAAATGTGCATCATTTTTATCAAAAACAATACCTGATCACCCCGCACATTATGATTCCTCCTCTCTCACAATGGGAACTGGAGGCAGAAGGGTTATGCAAATGGCTCTCGACATCAATCATGCCACAAGAACCCATTCCACTTCAGACTATGCAAGTACCCCCAAACAAGTAGAGAGAGACTTCAAAACAAGGAATTGAGCTAGGAATTGGATACTCAGAAACTTTGCAAATGAAAATTTAGAGATAATTATCATTTGTTTCCTGATTGTTCATACTGGATAACATCATGTATCAGTACATGAATTAGTTTCACTTTGAATTTTCTAGATGTAGTTTTTCCTATGACTAGAGGCCGGTTATGCAGTTTCCTATTTTCATATAACAAGTATCTCACTGAAAGGAAACAAAAGATAGGAAATCAATACTAGGAGGGCACTATTTTCTTATTTAAAAAAAAAGTGTATTTACAAAGTAAGAAAAGGAACTTAGCAACCATGCATTCAATTGTTCCCATGATCACACATCTTATTCCAATGCATGTACTTAAAAAGTTAAGAGTATCTTTTGTAACACTTTGACCACCACTGAACACACCACACGTCTGAGTTGGTCACGACTTCTGTCCGCTCACACCAAGCAGCGACTTGGCTTCACCCTCTTGCCTCATGAGATCATCACTAGCATAGCGCTCAAGGAGCTCCTGCTTCCGCCGCTGCAACAATGCAGCTTCCACTTCCTTCTGTGATGGCACTGGAACGTGAGCCATGAAGCGAGCTCGGTGCTGCTGCTGGCTACTCGATGACCCATCTCCGTCCACCTCCTCTTCTCCCTCCTCCCCATCCTCAGACTGTGAAAACCAAACAGAGCACACCCTTAGTGCAAAGCCTTTTCCTCAGCATTCAAACCCAACAAATGATTGTGGTCACCATTGTGAGCATCTATGTAATTCACTCTTAAAGAGCACTTTGTGCACTACTTGTATCTTTTACATAAGGCTTGTAACTTAAAATTTTAATTCCGTGCCAACACGTTTAACAAGAACATGCAATTGTACTTTTCCTGAGATTACTGACTAAACAATCAAATTCCAAGGAGAAAATGAAGGGGGTTAAGGCAACGGCAATGACCTCCATAGAAGTATGATATATGTACTACCCATTTTCCCAATGCATAAGTCTCTCTTTCATGCTTCTCAATTCAATGTTTTTTCCCAATTAAAAAGGAAATTACCTGCTTGTTACCTTACATTAATGCAATGAACATAAATTGCTGCAAAGAGAAAATAGTCTCCTGATAGAACCACTAAAGATCAAATTTGGTTGTTTTTCCCACATTCAAATGGTCAAATTTTGAAGGCAACAAATCAACTGAACCAAATATTTTATACTAGCAAAATTGACTGCTTTCTGTCGTACAACTTGGTATCTACTGGGATATTTTTGGGCTACAGTGTACACACCTCTCCATCAGGTTCCACAGCATAAATGTTCTCTTCTTCCTCCTCCATGATTTCATCGTCTTCTTGCCCACTTCCATGCTTATCGAGCAATGCCTCCTTCTTTGCCTTCCACACAGCAATTGCCTCGGCCATTGCTAGCAACAAAAGAGGCCATGAGAGAATGAAGGTAAAAACAGTACATCCAAATCACAAATGTGAAAGAGTATGGGCTGCTGGAAGCCCACCAGCCAGATGTGGCTCTCTTGATATTATCAAGCAGCCTGCACGTTATTTTCAAGCAGTAATAAACATTAACATATTAAAATAATCTGGCCCTATTTCCAAAAAGGGTTGCCCATGCCCAGGGTAGAGCCATCCAAGTCAGTCTAACCAGCGAGATTTTAACACTGTCACCTCTCTAGGTCTCTTTATTTGACATCAAGTCTCCTGCCTCTCTTTCTTGTCTGCAATTGTTCGACAAAATTAGTATCAGCATTTAAAAATGCACTTAAAGGGCATCTCATATTGGCATTAAGATCATAAAGGAAGTACGTAATGTTTCTTGGTACTGTGCAACCAGATTTTTCCTTAAGCTCTGAAAACATGTAATCCTTATTGGCTGATATTCCAGAACAACTGTGTCACTATATTATCTCAGGTGACACGTGAATCTCCTTTTATTCTGTGCTGTTGTGATATGTACAACTAATGTGGAAGGAAACAAAAGATAACAGTGAGAAACTGGTCAGAGTACAGAGGTGAACTAGATGTCAGACATTTTTAATCAATCATCAAGAAAGGTAGGTAATGTACAAACACTTCATAAAAAATGCACTATGCCATTCAAAATACAAATCTGTTCTTAACCACTTCCCTGACAAGCCCGCATATATTCGGGCACCGAGGTGGTGCAAAATCTGACAAGCCTGCATATATTCGGGCAAGTCCGCGATGTCCGTATATTTTTCTTTACGCCCGCATATAGTCGGCCGATGCTAGTAGTTTGCGTTCCTGCCGCCTCCCATGCTGTTGAAGGTCCAGAGCCACCGATGCGGCAAGCGGCGCTCTTTTCAAATAGTGATTTCCAATGTTGAAACAATGGTCATTTTTGGTAATATTTCTAGCAATTCGAGGGTTATAATTTTTTACGCACTGAAAAGTTATCCCCATACAAAATTTCTATCACCTACATTGTCATTCGTAACAATCCTTCTATTTACTTCATGCATGGAGTTTCTTTTGCGAACTTTTTACGAAATTTACAACTTCAATTTTTGTTATTTATAGATAACTATTGCAAATTTATGATGTAAAACTTCCATTTCACACGACAAAAAACTTTCTAAATAAGTAAATAATTTTTAAATTACATAGCTATTTTCATTTGTTTCATCATTCACTTCATGAGCATTCAATTACATTTTTCTTCAACATTTTAGCGGTCATTATAAAAATTGCAATTTCAATTTTGCGCTAATTTTCACTGCTACGATGAGTTCCACAGTAGTTGGAATACAATATTTCTCTAGCAACAGAACATGAATCTTTCCTTGCCTTATTTTTTACTATAGATATATATATATTTGTTACCACATATGTTTGTTACTATATATATATTTGTTACTATATATATTATCTAATTCTATATTATTCGTCCGCACATTTTTCTTCCGGTAATTTTTATATATGTTGGAAATGTCTATTGTACCGTTCTCTTTAGATAAAATGGCGTGAGCGTAAATGTTTAGATATGTTGCGAATGTTATTTCATCAGCCCCTTTCATTTTTCTACTTTGAATTTTGGCGGAAGTGGTGAAACATATTTATGGAAACAGCTTTACGATGAAGACGTCTGAAGGTCGTATGTTCTCAATAGAAACCAACACAAGTGCCCTGTGTATGTGCTACCCTACCTCAAATGAGTACGAGAAAAAAGGAGAGATAGAGATAAATCCCAAACATGTGTAATGCCTTCTATTGTCATGTTTGACGCTTTCCTTCAGGTCAAAAAACACCCGCTCAAGAGCCGATGGCCCGCTAAGCAACCTGGTGCCCGGTATCATGTCATGCTAATATGCCACCCTTTGCTCCCCGGGCTACTTTCCCACCAGCCAACCCTTTACTAATGGGCTTTTCTCGATATCAATTTACCGTTAGTTGGAAAATTCATGCTGCTGTGGTACGCACACGTGTTTTATTTTCCAAGAAATGGTAGGAACGGAAAAGAAAAATTTTATGATGAGCATGGTATGGGCTTTTCACACTTAGGGGCGAGGTCCTTTGCATATCGTGATTGTTTCCACGAGTACTTTGTAGGAAGGATGATAGTGACAGTCTTTCGTTGAGTTTCAGAGAATACGCATCCTTGATTTTCAGAGCGCATGCAGTTTTTCGCTGAAATTCCACCGATGCAAACATTCAATTTTTAGTTAGAACATTTTCGTTCTAATACGAACGGTGTAGTAGGAGTGAATTCTACGGCAAATTCTTTGTTTTCGCTTGGTAACATTTGGCAATCAGCAATGGATTCCGGAGAAGAATCAGTGTTGACCAGAAGTGATTCCGAGGTTATGGACATTGAAGTTTCTTGCTCCTAATCGACTCCCTCCGGAGAAACAAGCTCCGAATCAGAAGGCGCAGTGGAACATTCGCAGGTAGCGGAGTGGGAGGAAATGCTTTCAACGAATCCTTCTCCGACACCACCTAGGTTTCTTTTTGAGGGATATTCTTCGATGAACTTTGACCTGGTTCCCGACTGTGGTTCCCTAAAATATTTTTTTCAACGATGAAATTGTTGACTTTATATAACTTGGGAAACTAATCACTGCGCCAGTAACGCTTTGCGCAAAAAAGCGGGGCCGAGCAGTACTAACGTAAATCAGTGGCGAGCTGTGACACGCTCAGAAATTCATATTTTTTGCCCTTGTAATGCTACAGAGCAGAGTGCGGAAGCCAGATACTGAGTTTTATTGGTAGAGGGGACCTATACTCCTCTCCCTTTTTTGGATACACAATGTCTTACCGATGATTCGTAAAAATAAGGCAATATTTACATTTTGCCTATAATAACAATTTTGATCCCCAAATACACCCCAAAGCCAAACTAAATAAAATATGGCCGATTTACCAGAAGCTGGAGGAAAAGTTCAAGGCACTCCATACACCAGAGACGGACGTTACCATCGACAAGAGCCAGGAAGGAAGGATTGATTGATTGATACAAGGGAAGATTGGGGTGGCGGCAGTTCATGCCTATGAAAAGAGCTTCATTTTGGCAAATATTTGTTCTTTGTGAATCGAGAACTGGATGAGTGTGGTCAACGACAATTTACACGGGAAAAGGGACTGTGTTGGATAAAGACTTTGCCCATTTACCCAATGGCCTCAAAAGTGATGATGACTCTTAGGCCCCGTTTCCACTACTAACATTCTACCACGGTTATTTCAGCCATCATAACCTACATGCGTTCCAATTAGCTACTTCGGATACTTCTAACCGTGGTAAAGCATCTTTTTGTGACGTAGCAATACCAGTCTAAAGGACAATTGACGAACGATATTTAAAAGCGTACGACTTCTCGTCTTACGACCAGAAACCTATGTAATTAATATTATCATCACAATTGTGTTTTTCAATAATTAATCTCGTTCTATACATGCACCTGTGAAGTATCAACCTTAATAATTATTGGTAAACTTAAATAATTGTAGTCCAATCTAAATAATATAAGGATTTATAGGAATATGAATTCATCTTTTGAACACTTGCTTTTCTGGACGCTTCCTCATCAGATTTGCAGCCCATATTACATTTTAGCGAATCGATAATTCGTCTACCATTATCGGGAACAAAAACATTAGCAAAATATACATTGTTTTCAGACTGTGGTACCCCATTGTCCATATAAAATGAAGGAACCTTTGATTATTTCACAAACATTTTCATTTCACCTGCCGACTAAGGTTTCGACTTGTTAAGTCATTTTCAAGGGCTTGGCATTGAGTTAATAATTTGAAATCTCGGTCGACAAGCGAAATAAAAATTATTAATAATAGTATGTAAATAAGAAATAAAGGCCATGATAATGACTTCATAAATCGAAACCTAGTTTGGCATGTGAAATAATTAATAATATTCTCGACTACATAACATTTCCCTACTTTCATATTATTATCGGTCATGTATAGATTCTCGATTAACCCTTGTCCTCACGACGTGGTACCCGGGTACCATTTTCATTTTCTTTTTTTTTATTTTCCGCGCTATGTATTTGGATGGAACTTTCTCACATCTTAGAATCATTAATAGTAAGGCAGTTTTAAAATGTTTTATGTTTGTTTTTATTGTAATACTTGAGATACTGAAATTTAAAAGTTTTTATACCTAGTCTAAATGAAGAGGTACCCGGATACCACTATGAACTAAAAGTTTATTTTACTTAAATATTCTATCTATATTCTAACTATATTGATAAAATTGTTAATTTTAAGAAAAATTAAGATTAATAGTAATGATAATTTATAATAATTTTTCGTAAATATCTATTTTTAAAGAACTAAGCGTATGAATCACACTTTTCTTTTTTCTGCGTATGGTGATCACTAATTGGTCTTGGCACATGCGGCATACTTTTCTTGTTTTCCGCTGTTTTTTTGTTGTTATACGGCAGAGATAGCATTTACCTACAACTTATAGCCTTCCATATGAATCTCTTTTTAAGTTTCTCTCTGTTGAGGATCGAAATCTTTGATTGGAGCCCCAAGCATGCATTCAATCCTTCTCCTGGTACTGAGTTGTTGGCTTGTCCTTGGATATCGTTAAAGTGACTCAATGGCTAGCACGGATAGTTGTTTCCCCAGTTCTCGTAGAATCTTCGCCTGCGGTCATGTTTATTATTTTGCGATCGATTATTACTGTCATAAATTATGTACTAGGCTAAGCATGCGACATCAGTTACATTGTAGAATATAGCTACTGGCCATCTGTTCGTCCTGCGCTTGATGCTGTAATGGCACAGCATTTTGTCCATGTTGTCAACACGCCCTTAGTAGAGTTATAGTAATCAATTATTTCTGGTTTCTTCTTTTGCCCACATAGGTTAGTGGTATGATGCATCGTTGATAAGATTATCACTGCTTTCCCAAGCTTAGGCACATAGGAAACCATGGTGACCTCATCATCAGTGAATCCAAAGGGGTATGACAATGGATCCCTCGACCTGTGGGCCTGCATTTTCATTGGTATATATGGCTTAATCATCTTCGAAGTGCCAACTTATGACATCTTCCAAGACATTAAAAAAAGGGCTAAAGGAAGCGCCGTCAAAAAGTTAGCTATCACAATTTTCCGGCCAGAGTTTTTATACCTGATGCATAATTCTTTGGCGACTCGCTCTCCTTGGCTTACTTCAGGTCCAGTCGGTGATTTTCCAGCATATATTTTCCCATGTAGGGGATAGGAATTTGTTGCATCACACAGCCACCCAATTTTAATACCATACTTCGTTGGCATATATTGGGTGAATCTGGTTCTTCCTCTATATGGAAATAATTGTTCGTCAACTGTAAGATTCTCTGAAGGCACATAGTGGGAGTGCAAGTTCTAGTTCAAAAAGGCCACAATTCAGAAATGGGCGCGGCTTTGTCTCTCTTCAATCTATCAGTTTTAGTGCTTCGGTTGTCAAACATGATAAATCGTTGAATGAAATTAAACCTATTTACAGCCATTGCGGCCTGGTAGAGTGACTATAGGTGTCACATTACCACAACTCGTGGATATCTTCCTTAGTTGGATGGCGTACTCCTGCTGTAATAATTATGCCAAGGTAGCCGTCTTACTCCTCCGGGGATATTTTTTTTCTTTCAAGGTTTGGATGACTTGTTTGGATTCGCACGGTTTCATTCTTCATAGGAATACTCTGGGCCTTTTGGTTTGTTCCTCTTATTATAATTTCACACATCCTAAGTGTCAACATTTAAAAAAATGTTTCCTTCACTATTAGATAGATCCATTTCTGAACCGTATGATATTATGTCTAAATGTTTGTGACACTACACGAGGTGTAATTTTTCCAGAAGGTATCGTCTTCACACTGCATACCTGGGTCAGTGGATGTGCTTGCACGAGCTCCATTTTTAGCTCCAGTGTATTCCTTCTCTTCATCATCTATGTCATCCACTTCCATTTGAATAGTGGAATCGGCGTGAATGTCATCAATATCTGAATCTTCATTTCGATCCGCTTGTCTTTTTGGAAGCGCCACTCATCATCTGATCCGATGTTTCATAATGGCTCATTTTCCTTCTATATACCAGAGTCTCCGTTGACTAGCTGCGATAGATAAGGTGCTTGTTGTTCATAGCTCATCCTAGTGAGTGAAATATATAAACGATTCGTTTGCACATAATTTTTATAGTGACACGTGATATCATAATATACGAAGTCATAAAAACAATTCTGTTAGAATTGATCCCTTGAAACTTCTTCGGCCATCACTTCAACCACCATAACGCAGTTCACAAAAAATTCTCGTGTAGGGAAATGGTAATTAAAAGGTTGAAAACACGTTTCATGCAACTTAGAAATTTGATGGCATTGAGTAAAAACAGGAATGCTACCGCAAGCGACTAAAAGAAAAACCCACGAGTAGACTCTAAACATAGTGTAACCAGCGCTATTTGAACACGAGAATATGCAATAAGCTGCTAAAGGTAAATATCAGAACTAAAATATAAAAGGCACCATGAACTTGTCTCAAAAAATTACACATTTAGGACTTGGAAGAGCTTTTGCCACAAAGTAACTGATGCATGCGAATAAATAAGCGGAAAGATTGTAGAAATGCACGGCTGAATGGAAAGTATGAACTATAAAAGTATGAAATGAACTATGGAAAGTAAAAGTCATCATAAAGATAAGACATTTCAATTTTTTGGTTTCTCTGGTACATTTACAACGTATGAGTCAGGTGAGTTCAAGGCTTTTTAAAGTCATAATAAAATTGTCTATGTGATTTTTCTCACATACTACAAAGAAGCACATGCCTCATATTGAAAGTTTGGTTGTGGGGAGCCAATATTATTTAATTTTATCATTTTGTCTCAATTGTTTCGCTCTATCACTTTCGCACGATTTTAGAAAGGAAGAGACAGATTAGTTTCCTTTGCTAATTATTTTTATCATCACATAACGCTCATCAGACAAAGCTGAGGTTTAGGCTGAAATAATAATGATAATTTCATAAGTCAGTGCAACATTACTGGCATTGAAAAATATTAATATTTTGTAATTCTATCATTGAAAATTTTAAATACCTCGAATGCACTCATGGATAAAGGAAAAGTAAACTGAGGAGTTCAAAAAATGAAGTCATGCTGCATAATACCTTAAATACTAAATGTATTCAAAAGTTAATCCATGAAAAGGAATGAAATACCTTAAATAAAACATTTTCACAAACTAATAGCTCAAATATATTTGAAGTCAAATTATAACATTTTTACAATTCGTGTCTTCAAATTTTGAATGAATAAGGTCGATAATTGGATCAGATAATCGATATTTATGTATATTTTATCACTAATAATACTTAAACTATGAGTAGAAAACATTATTAATATGAATTAAACGTCTTAGACTTACTATTCTACAAGTTAATTAAATAAAAAAGGATGAAAAACATATTTATACATAAAAGCATCCGGTGGGTACCCGGGTACCAACGTCGTACAGACTAAGGGAAATTTCTACCCGTGAGGACAAGGGTTAAAGGGTCCACGTCCCAAATATTAAAAAATCCTCCATTTCAAAAATGAAGGCGATGTCTAACCATTAACAATAGGTCGTAGTTAAATATATATAGGTTATAAATATTGAATGCTGACAGTGAAATATACCTATATGGATACTTAATGGTGATCCCCAAACGCTTATCATTTTCAAGGCATTGACTTCCTAAGTTGAAACATTGGTTGACAAGCGAAATTAGACATAAAAATAATATGTAAAATAAAAATTAAGGCCTTGATAATGTCTTCGTAGGCCGAAGTCTTGGACAGGCAGTGAAACAAAGTAGTATTGTAGACTAGACAAAATTTCCTTCATTTCATATTATTAGCGATGTACTTGAATAGTGTAACCTACCCTTAATAAAATCTATCCTCTCTTTAACTACGCACGGCAACGCCTAATCACTTTTAACCGTATCGGTCGTATATAAATATTTATTCTTTTCAATATTGTCTGCAGACGGTGAAACCCTGATCCCTGCACGCTTTCCGTGATTCAACTGTTTTCCCATGATTCTTACCAGGATTTTTACTAACATTGCGTTCCCATTACAAAAAGACACGACGGTAACCACTATTCCCTGATCTTACGAGGGTAACTCAATGCTAGTAGGACTATCTACCATGGTAGGCGTTTTCGAGCGTTTCCATTACTAGCATTACGCGGGTAGAGTTACCGTCGTAGAAATGTCAGTAGTGGAAACGGGGCCTTATGAAGCCATTATTTGGCCTATGATATTGCCTGACGACGGATAGCTTTTATACGTCTCCAGATCTAGCAGACTTGCTCGCTTCACACTCCACTGACTCGTATGGAACACTGAGGAAAGGGACTCCAGCTCTATTAAAAAAGAATCATGTAAAAGAATTAAAGTTTCTTGATTTTTGCCATAAAATGAATTTTGCTACAGCATTTTCAGGGCGAAAGTCGTCGTCATGCAGGTTGCCTAACTCCCATAAATGTTTGTACATTGTTTCTTGAAGTACTATGGACTAAAATTAATAGTTAACATGAACGTTGTCGGCAAAGTATAAACTCTTATAATATAAACTAAATGTATTCCTCAAAAGATGTCTAACTTAGGTTTACGGGAAGGAAAGTTATACTGATATGCAGGTGGCCTAATTCTCTTAAGTTAAGGGGCAACATTAAGAAATTATTGAATAAATCATTAGTTATTTGGAATAAAAAATTAAGGAAAACATTTTCGGAGTTGCCTCCCTTTCATGCTTCTGAATCTGAAATAAAAAAATATGACTTTTTTTGACCATTTTTGTAAAAAAAAACCCGTCAGGGAAGTGGTTAAACGTATGGCAGGCTCTGATGTCAATGGACGAAGGCACAGAGTATTCAACAAAGATTTAAATGAAAAGAGATATCATAGATCAGAGGATATTAGGACCTGCCCTTGCCATACTACATATATGTATATCAGGCAGTCTAGAAGAGTTTCCCTGAAGATAGATCTGAACTTTTTTCCATTTACCACTGCTTATAATAGATGGGCAGCCAACTTGAATAATAACATTCATGAAGAACAAAAAAATGCAACTTTTACATTGTTCTTCAATCAAAGCACAATCATGCATCACAATATTTTCTTCAGAACTAGATACTTTTGAGGTTTATGGAGAAATTTCAAGATGATCAACCTCCATATCCTGCAACATCAACTAAAAGAAAACTGGCAAGATGTGGGCGAATAGGTTCTGATGATAACTAAGGATGCAAATGTGCCATCTGTTTCAACCAAAAGTTAATCAACAAAGACTTAATTTCTATACAAAAACAGCAATTAGATATCTACTTAAGGTACTATTAGCTAAGGATTTTTATAAATTCCTTTCTCGTATGACCCTTACAATTTTGCATGTAATAAGTTATGATCTACCAATTTGTTGCTGTAAAAAGTAATTATACATGTTCTTAGGCCTTTCATTTTTTTGGTCTCAACCGGCCTTCTATGATCACGGATCATCATAAATAATGAGTGATTATATGAGTCAATTATCATTACATATTTAGAATATTGTGTCTTAAGCTTTTCCATCCAATCTATTAGTAGTGGTACTCAATTACTCCAAACCCAGCTAAATAAACTAGAGGAAGAATACAAAAGTTTGCATTACACCATTAATATTGACAACTTGCACTAATAAGTCAAGCTTGAAATCAGTTTGTGCATGAAAAGGAATTTTTTCCATTCAATTAAGCAGGAGAGTCACTGACCTTTTCTTTCAGCCTCCTGCTCCAATGGGATTAAGATTCCATCATCATCATCTCTGTAACCATAGTAGTCAGCATCTATGTCCTTCATTAGTTCTGCTCGTGTCTTTCTAGGAGGTGGTGGAGGCTCCTGCTCGAAAAGCTCGCGAACACCTGCAATAGAATGAGCACAGACTCTCACTTCACTTTCATTCAGGGCATACACATAGACATTGAGATAATGGAATGGTGGCTTTAGTTCACAAAGAAGAATTTAATGAAGGTAGGAAGAGCTCCTCATTTAACAATGAAGCTAGATAGCTCCTATCATGAACATAGAAGCAGCAAGGCTTAATGTCTAAACAACTGGAAATAAGAACATCTATTTTTCTTCCAAATATTCTTCTTGGATTCTACCTAGGAAGTGGAAATCACTAATAAGAAGAATTCAACTGGAAGCTCCCTCCATTTTGTCTTGAAACAACTACATCATATACAGAAGAAGTCCATTACTTTTATTCAAAAGTATTAATGTTAGGGATGGTCGGATTGGATTCGTTAGATCCTAAATCAATTATTTTAAATCAGATCTAGATCCAAGATATTAAAATTCACGCATTAGTGAATGATGCATCCCATAAAAGGAAGTAAAAAGAGGTCTAGTGTTCCGATTCTCTTTGTATGCACTGATTCACTATGTTACTTGTCCTATTGATGTGACTATGTGTTTCAAAGCTCTCTTGGGTGCTATGCAACAATTTCAGGTTGTGGAAAAATCATGAGAAAGTACGAAATCTACCTCACCGCTACCAACGGGGTAAGGTTACAATTGGGTATTTTCCAAAATTTTAAATTTAAGTATACGGATCTTTATATGTTACTTTAACTCGCACAAACTTGTGGAGCGAAAATAGTTTTAACATTGATTCAATATTAATTGAGATATTTAAGATTAAAACAGTCAAAATTTCAAATTTTTTTATGCAGTCGGACGAAATGAAATCTGATTGGCTTGACGTCATTTTCGCTGAGCGATAGACAGATGAAGAGAGCGATAGAGGGAGAAAGCGAAGAACTGTAGATGAGACCATATTTCATTGAAAAAAAAAGACTATGGCCGGCAATAGTTTTATTAAAGCCACATCAGATAATTTACCCAAAGTGGATATGTTTATGGTAGGCGTTTTTATGGAGAATGACGACCGATTTAAAGCTGCTGAAATTCGTGGAGCTAAGTCCAAAAAATACCTACCATATCATATTTTAAGTAATAGTCACAGTAAATTTAGCCCTTGTGAATAATGGCATTTCTAAAGTTGATGTCAATTAGAATTGTCTGCAATCACATGAAACCAAAATTAACATTTACTACAACTAGCGAATTCAATATTTTTAATCTGTAGACTGTATGGTTCACTTTGATGAAAACTATGGTGAAAGTTGCTAGCTTGTTTAAATTAAACCACTTTTGGTAATAAATATGAACGAAATTAATTATTTTTCCAGTACACTCTTAATCATTATGGTACTACTTTCTTTCTCACAGTCTATACCAGTCCATACAACAGTAAACAAACAGTATCTTAGTAACATATCAACATAACACAGTACTTGCTTCATAATAAATTTACTTGAATAAGTTTATTTATTTATATGAGATCAATATGTATACGTAATAAGTTGGAACATACATTAAAATGGTCTTTACAACAATAAAATTTGGTTTTGCTCCGGACGAAATCCCGGCGTGCCGCTCGAAACCAGAGTTTCTTTCTCCTTTCGTCGTTTGGAAGCAGAACAAATTTCTTGTGCGGTGTTTTCACTGATGTATATGTACATTGTGGCACAAAACACCATCTATAGATGCCTTTTAAAGGCACATCAAGAAACAGGAAAACGTCCAAAACTAATTTCGCCGCACTTGTTTCCACCCTAAGCATAAGGAAACGCCTTGGTCTAAATATAAACAGCAAAAATGACGTCACAGGTCATCCAGCTGTTTTCGGAGTGTGCTCGGGAGCATTCATAACCTCCGACTTTCTTTAGCTTTTAAAACTGAAATCCATACAATTTGATTAGAAAACTTTTAACCAATGCAATAAGTTCAAGTAACAGAATCAGAATATCGATAGTTTGAAGTACATGGAAAATACCCAATTTGAATTGACCAAAATAACGGCTCCCCTAGTTTCATTCAAGCATCAGCCGCATCAACCCAGTGTTTGCTGCAGAGGCCCACCCCATCCCCCAGTAGTGGAAGCCACCTGGGTAAAAGCAAAGCTGGGCGAAGGTAGATAATTGCAAATAAGGCAAAGGAAAAATCCTCTCAGATTACTACCTTCTCTTTCTCGCTGATTTCATAGTGCCCAGGAATAAGGAATGAAGAACTTTAGATGCGGTAATTTTTTAGACCCGACTGAGGGATCGACCTGAAATTTGACAACTTAAGTGTTTCTGGCTGTGTGATTGAGAGAGATAGCTGCAAAGGATATTTTGCTATTCATCACAATAACCTTAATTGAGCCTCGTGTTACATGTAATAATCATTTTTCATCACAAAACGAACGAGTAAATGGAATACTGCCCCTATTTGATACATAGGCAGCATGATGCGTGGAAGTTGATTTCAATTGAAATCTCAAGAGTAGCAATATCTCCAAATACATACCTATATCATTACTTGCAGGGCATACTTTGTTTGGCTTTTGTCTCATTTCCGAATTATCCGTAAAAATGTATGATGCAAGTAAACAATAAGCATTGCAAATTGATAACTGCAACATCCACGATTTACCTAAGGTGAAGGAGCAATATTCTCGGTTGACTCCCGTATCATTCTCACAGAAGTGCCACAAAAGTTACCAAAATGGTTTCATTTAAGATTTCTTGTGCTTTTAAAATAGCTGACGAATCTTCCAGAGAGCTAGTATTCAGCAGAAATGCTCAGAAACAGCTTCCCTGACTGCACGCAACTAAGGATAAAAGTAGATTTCTATACTTCTCAGCCCAAATTCCAGACAAGGTAAATATGCTTCAAATGCCTCTCCGACAATGATTGTATAAAAAATGGGGAAATAAAGGGAAGAGTCAGCCCTATCATCGATCTTATTCTGGGCATTTGTTTGCACTGTTCATATGCATTTTAATGGATGGTGTGAGGAGGCCTTCATATGAATACATTTTATTTTTTTTTCAATAACCACCGAAAACAGCTCTCATTGGCCTTTACATCGGGGTATTAACATTCAACAACGGACAAGCACACACAACCATGCCCTGGGAAGTGAAAAATCCTCCCCAGGAGGGATTCGAACCCGCGACCTTTGGGTTAGAAGGCAAGGACGTTACCCCGCCACCACCGAGGCCGGCAAAAATGAATGGCACCTTACCCAGAATGAATGGCACCTTACATATAGATTTAGACTGTGTGGTTGGTAATTTTATAAAAACTACATCTATTCGCACCAACCATAATAATTCGAATGAATGTAAATGAATCATAGGGTCCAGTCTGGGAGAAATTATTTTGTTAGAATCGTAGAAAAGTAAGGGGTATTAGATAAATGGGAAAGGAAAGTGAAAGGACTGTGCATTTAAGAAATGTAAGAAAAAAAAGACGTGATATTCTTAGTTTTCAAGAAAATAAAGTTTGAAAATAACCAAATTTGCATATTTTTCGTGATATTTTGACGCCATATTCCGAGATTTTCGGACGTCTTGCTATAGGGATACCGAGTAATTTCACGTCTACAATATGTCATTACCCTTACCCCCCAACAAGGTTGTGGGCCTATGGAGTGAAACAGGGGTGCTAGGGTGGGACGGTAAGCGGCCTGGAAATGGCCATTTTCGTACAGAAAAAAGGCATTTATAGGTGAAAAAAGAATAAAAATGTAATTTTAAGTGAACGGGAATGAGGAGAAATAGATTTTTCTGTGGTGGAAAATGGGGAAAGTGAGAAAATGAGGTAAAGGAAGTTAAGAGAAATGACCATTGACGAAAAAAATCCCCCAAGAGGGTTGATGATTGGAGGAGGGTGTAGTTGTAGTCTCGTCAAAGTTGTAGCGTATTTTTTTAGAGAAAAAAATCCCATTATTTGGCGTTCCACGGAAAGAGTTATTTTCAGAGCCCACAAATAATCTTTAAATGACATGATTCGCTTAAGTCCAGAGAAGAAGGTGTGGAACCTCGATTGGGAAGTGGGGAGGAAAGTGTGTAAGAGAAATATTTGGAATAAAGTTCAGAGATATGTGAAAAATGTTAGGGGAAGAGCATGTGTGAAACCTGTCGTAAATCGCGGCTAGTTTAAGTTGAAGGTGGGAATAGTCATGGGTGGTGGGTATAGCGAATAGAAGAAACTGCTCGACCGCTGCGTCATCTCCGGGAACTAGGAGGAAAAGGTCAGTATTTCCAACATGGCGTCCAGAAATAGATTCACAACACAGGTGAATAGTTTACGAAAGGAAAAGGTTTTATGAAGAATATGAAAGGTTAGTATAAATGTGCTCATGTAGCGTAGCAATATATGTGAAGTAGGTGGTATAAGGTGAGCGGAAAGCAGGTAAAATTGAGGAAATCGCAGACTGGACGCTTTGATACAAATACCTTCGGGTAAAATGAAAGTTCCAAGACAGGTGTGGCAAATGATCATATAGCCTGTGGCCATTAAATCTATACTATATTTTGAGATACTCATCATGGAGACAATATAGCATGTTAAATGCCCTCAATATTTACTGCTGTAGTCTAGCAACACATGCCCTCGTGCAGGCTGAGCATTAGCTACTAACTCCAAGATCGTATGACGACCATTTCTGGTCAAAAAACATTGCATGCCAAACAAATCCTCAAATTATCTCACCTGGCAGATCCTTTGCGGCACCAAAATACTTATACCCACGATTGCCAGGAACTTCCTTTCCCTCATGATCCAACATCCGCGGTCCAATCCTGGCGTAGTCTGGGCCTCCGAGCTCACGTATTTGTGCTTCCCAGTGACCTTTCTCGCGGAGAAGTTTATTGATTTCGTCATTTAAATCTCGTATTCGAAATTCACCTAATCCAGCTGGAAAAAAACTATAGTTAATGATTTCTCATATGCACACACATTTCTGTAGAACAGGCACCACTAAACTTCTATATTACCATTTTGAATTTGTGCAACCTTTTTGGCGATTTCCCTGATTATCTGCATACGCCATTTTTCGGCTTTGGGCAAATCTAAGCATTCTGATGCAAGATATGGTCTTCGCTCCTTGTCTTTACCTTGGTCTTGAATCTGAGCAGCCCTCCATCTCGCCAATGTTGTCCTACTCAACAACCACAACAAATCAATAAAAAAAGACAGAGGAAAAAATACACGCCATGCAAATTAAAAGAGAGCGAGGGGAACTAGTCTCAACTTACATAGCTTTTTCTGCATTACGGGCCTGTCAAATGAAATAATGAATATTATTAGGCTTAACAAAGTAAACAGGACTGTAAAAGTGATAATGTATCTAGAGATATAACTCAACCTATTTCAGGCCGTAATGATTCCACTTACCATATTTCTTGAGTTTGTATATAACTAATATGCTGGAGAAGTAACTAGATTAACGGGCAGATTCACACACCATAGAGCTATTAAACAAGCCTATTATGTTTATGTCAACCTTCGACTGAATTCAACCATGTATGAAATGATTACTATCCCAAGGAATGCTTGCGATGCATGTATACAACCAACAATTCCATCAAATAGACAAGACCCCCAAAATTTAAGACCACCAAGACAGACACCGCTCGGCAGTAGTCAGCTGTCAGTCCAAATTTTCCGACTCCGCCAATTTAATCCATCCTTTCCGTTCCTTAAGTCGACCACGTACATTTGTTTTCTTGTCAGGCTGGGTTTGGAATTATACTTTGTAACTATGCTATTGTGGTCTAATTTTAAGGACGGCATTTTATAACATCATACCTTTCATAGACAAAATGAGTAAATATTTGTTGAACATGGACACGATGATGAAATAAATCGATTCTCCATATCGACCAGTCTTCTGCAGACTGTGTGTACGTTCCTACGTCCATATGGTTCAATTTTATAATTTTGGTTGTTGTGTTTAACTGTATTTTTATCCGTTGTTTGTATTGTTTTATAATGCTAAGGATTTCCCTGTGGCGATATCAGTGTATTCTTCTGTTCTCAGTGTGCTTCGTATTAGCATAACGTATTGTTAAAGTATGTGCTGTTAGATCTGCTTAGTGATGGCTTATGCCAGCATGGCTGAGAAGAAACACACCAAAGAAGTGTTGACAGTGTTAACCCTTTGTGTACTGTGGTACATCATCAGTTCTAGTAACAATGTTATCGGAAAAATGCTACTTAGTGATTTCCCCTACCCAGTTACTGTGACTATGGTTCAGCTTTCTTCCATAACACTGTACTCGGGCCCTTTCTTTAACTTATGGGGGATTAGGAAATTTGTAGATATCAGCTGGAAATACTACCTCAAAATGATCGTGCCTCTTGCTCTGGGAAAGTTTTTAGCGTCAGTATTCTCTCATGTCAGTATATGGAAAGTCCCAGTTTCCTATGCGCACACCGGTAAATATTCGGTTTTTCTTGCATTACTTGGCTGCAATATATCATGAATGTACAGTGTTATTTTGAATACAGAAGTGTTTTAATTTTTTTATAGTTAAAGCCACAATGCCTCTCTTCACCGTGGTGCTGTCAAGAATTATACTTAAGGAGAGACAGACCTTTAAAGTATATTTATCCCTTGCACCGATTATAATTGGTGTAGCAATCGCGACAATGACAGAACTTTCATTCGATGTAATTGGTCTTGTCAGTGCACTTATTGCCACAATGGGTTTTTCCTTACAAAATATATTTTCCAAGAAGGTAAGATTAATTGGTGTTATTTCATGTTTAACCATTGAATCTTTCCCAGCGTGTGAAATTCTCTCTCGTTTTCTTCCGGGTCAAGTTTTTCATTTCCTTCAGCGTTTTGATGTGCGGCGCAAGTCGAAACGGAGGAAACCTGATCTAGTGGAGAATGCGAGAGATTCACCCGTAGTATAACGTTATTTCCTTTTTTGTAATTATTTGTTGGATTTTACATGCCATTTGCTCAATATTTCTGCTGGATGAACTTTTTATTCCAGTCTTGGCATATATGAATTACTGATGATGATCAAACAATAGCTCAATCGTACATTTTATATAAGAATTTTTGTCAATTTTATCAGGTGCTTCGTGATACAGGAGTACATCACTTGCGTCTTTTGCATATCCTTGGTCGCCTTGCCCTTATATTGTTCACTCCAGTTTGGATTGTATTAGATCTGCAGTCGTTAATACAGGAACAAATTTTGGTGAGTTTAAATTCATTTTATCCTTATTTTGGTTGTTTTTACTTTGATAGCAAATTTGCCTCATCTTCACAGTTCAAGAGATTTGTTATTGTTTTATAAAATGGAGCCCAGTGACCCACAATCCACACAACACTTAGGTATCTCAAAGAATTGTGTCCTATAGTACCTCTCCAAGACATTCTTTAAAGCCTCTGAGATATCTTGGAGACAGCACTATGCCCACCTCTGTTGTAGCCCCAGGCATTTTGAGATGTCTGTGAAATATCGAAAGTTGCCAAGGATCCTTTGAATATCTTGAAAATTCTGCAAAATTTCTGTTAAAATTTTCTGTTAAATAAATCCTCTTATTATCCTGAAATCATTCAAAATGTGTCAGGTATTTTTTAGATAAAAATATTTAATAATTTTAAACCAAGAGTTTAATTTTATTATGGGACGTGATACAGATGGCATAAATAGAGTGCATTTCAAATTTTGAACTCTCCTACAGTTCATTTCCATTAACCTAGGCCCTACTTATTAAAGTTGCAGGATAAATGTTTTCCAAACATTAATGCTTTGTTGTAGGTACAGTCCATTCACGTTAACCTGGGCGATAACAACTCGCGAGAGGGGAAATAAGTGGAGGATAGGGGGAACATTGGAGGGGTATCTGTACGCCATACGTCATGCGCAGTAAGCGATTTTGGTTTGGACTAGTCCAAGTTCTTACAATTTTGCCCGTCAAGGGGTAGGGTTTTCAAGCCTCATGTGGTTTACCTCTTCTCTAACAGTGTTCATGCCTTGGCTGACCTGGACAACATGTGGGCGTAAACAAGTCAGCCCATTCGACTTAAGATTTGATGGAGAACCTCCCGTACTTTACCCCTCCCTTTCCACCACAGGAAAACTTCTTGCGCATGGCTCCCCTCTCAGTAAGCGCTGATTCCCCTATTTTCTGAGTTGGACCAGACCTACATGCGCAGTAGACAACTGAGTGTCGGCCAAGTTATCGCGAATGAACTGTACCTAACTGAAATCATGAAGACGTATCCAAATAAAAAAATTGCTTTCTGAATGTTACTTTCCAATTAACAATTCCGTTGGAGCAAACTTGAAGCCAAGTGATACTTGCCTTCTGCTTGCTTTCCTTATTTACATTTTATATAATTTTATATCCTTCCGTTTGCTCTGCATTTTCATCAATATTTGAAGCCTCCAGTTATCATATTTACAAGTGTCAAACAATACTCAAGGCTTTCAGGGCATTTTCTTTCAATGTACAAATGTAAAAATAGCATTCACGATTTCAAGAGCCAGTGTCTTCTCCGTTGAGGGATCCATGTTTGTGTCGTCCTCCTCTCTGAGTCTCTCGATCCTTTTCGAGTCCCATCCTTACACACACGGGGTTTCCAGGGTCGTCGCCAGCACAGCAAAAAGAAAACGTGAGTGGTGCCTCTCGTTAAACGATTTGCCAACTGCCCAGACCGCCATTCTTAAATTGTGTCATTGTTACTATGTATTTTTGACTACTTTTTTCAGTAAACTATGAAATATAAATTTTAGAGAGAAACTGAAGTGAAATTTGAATGTTTTCTATGAAGATAGAAAATTATATTATGCACCATAAAAATATGTTATGCTTTTCACCATCATCACCATGACCACCGGCATCCTGGCATATGCACCTTTCAATGAGCAGGTTGTCCTTGCATCCCGCAATTCCCCGCTTTGAGCCCCTCTGCTCGTACACCTCCTCCCACACAGGCTGGATGTGGTGGAGGATAAGGTCGCTCAAGATCGAGGTGAACTCCTTATATACAGTGTTGAGGCAGGTTATGGGGCGGTAGTTCTTTGGATTGGACAAGTCTCCCTTCTTAGGTATCAGAACCGTGTATCCCTCAGTCAGCCAAGGTGGAATTGGTTCTCTACCATTTAGAAAGGACGTGAAGATTCTGGCGAGGTGTTGGTGGGTGGAAGTAAACTTCTTCCACCAGAAGTTATTCACGGCATCCATTCCTGGAGCCAAGAAATTATTCTTGCCAGAGAAGGCATTCTTCATGTCACTCTCTGTGACTGAAAGAGGTCCATCCACATCTTGTAGGTGGTGGTCGCAAAACTCTTTAAAGAGGCCTAGGGCCAGAGTTAAATGGTTTTGACGTTTCGTAGATTTCCTTCCAGAAACGTTCAACCTCTTGGACGGGTGGCAGTGATTCGACGACAGGCGGAGGTGGTCGAAAGAGACGGGACGGATGAAGGAGTAAGGTGGAGTTTTCCCTCATGACCCTACTCCTCTTGAAGAGTTTTTTCTGGGAAGCGGTGAGTGCTCATACTCTATCAACCGCGTGCTGCTTAATAGTAAGCAACACACTTTTATTCAGTGTGTGATGGTTGTATCTGAGGCTGCGCACTATGCGCCGAACTTTAGGAGTGAAAGTTCGCCCAGATACGATGTATTCCATCACACACTGGATTCTCGACGCCTGTCGCCTCGTCTGAGTGATCTTGGCCTCCAACTGTTCCAGCCTCTTTGCTGCTTTGTCCTCCCAAGAGGTGTTCCTTTGGGAGTGAGCCATAATTTTGACAGCAGCATAGACCACGCGACCTACCGTCCAAAGGTCTGACGTTTCCGTCAGGATTTCGTTGATAAGACCATTCAACTGGGGCAGGTGGTTACTCTGCAGAGAGATCTTTCGGTGGATGTCTCTCAGCCTAGGTTGTCCTTCATCACAGTTAATGGTGCTTAACAACCGTGTCCATAGTTCACAGACAGCCTGACCAGCTTCCTCCGCATTTGGCCGAGAGACTGACACAAATGTCGTTCTCGCCTCAGGCAGTGGAGAGGCAGCCCGTATCGGGGAGAGTGGTCTGGCCGGTGGTGTGTTCCTCTGAACTGGCGGTTGGTGTGGAGTTTCCTTTTTTCGCAGGTGGTTGGCATAATCGTGCAGATTCTGTCGTGATAGATAGTCATGTTCCGAATGCATCTCACACGATTGAAAAAAGAAAAAACTTTGTTCAGTTCCACATAAAATAATTTTAATGACGACCTAGGTTTCGTCGCTGAGCGACATCATCAGGGGGTGTACAGAAAATTTTTCCACAGTATATAGGTACACTGGGGGAAAAGGTTTGGAAGAGGAGGGAGAGGGTTGGTCTGGGGGATGATAGGGCTGGGGGAGAGTGGGGGAAGGTTGGATGAGTAAGGAAAGAGAGAGAAGTTAAGGAAGAAGGTTATTGTGGGGGAGGCTGTTGGTTACTGTTGTTTGAGAGGGTTAGGCTTGGGAAGGGGGGGAAGTTTGATGAGTAAGGAAAGGGAGGAGAGAAAATAAGGAAGAAGGACGCTGTGGGGGGAGAGGCTGTAGGCTTTTGTTGTCAGGAGGGGGTGGGGGAAAGGGAGGTTTTGCGACCGAAAGTCACGATGGTGTGGCAAGGTGGGGGGAAGGGGGAGGTTTTGGAGGGTGGACGGAGACTTCAGGTAGTGGAAGGTTAAGCAGAGGGGAATGGGATTGAATCAGAACATCATTTATAATAATACATTTGTCCCTTTTCACATGTTTTAGAATTTCCAACTGTTCAAGTGCGTCTAACTTGGCACCCTTTTTTTTCCACATGGAGGATTTCTGGTTGGAAACTGCTGTGGTGGTTTTGGTCCAACAAATGCTTGGCAAAAAGAGAAGAATGGTTTTTGTTTCTAAAGCATGCCTGATTTTGAAACTTCTCCCAGTCTGCGCAACGTAAATTTTCTTGCATGCATCGCACATCAGTCTATACACTCCACTCACATTTAAAGGGTCTACCTTGTCTTTGGTAAAACTAATCAAGTTTTTAAAATTTCTTTTGTTGTAAAAGGCTGGTTTTAACTTATCTTTGGGCAGTAACTTACTCACTTCGGAAGAAATATTTCCCAAGAATGGAATCCTACGCCACTTGATGGGTTGGTCTCCTGTGAGGAGAGTGGGAAAAATACTTTTCATAGCTAACTTTACGCGTTTTGTGTTGTAAAGAGTATCAATTATTTTGGGAGAATACCCATTGTTGGTGGCTATTTGTTTTATTATGTGGAGTTCTTTAGATTGGTTGGCCTCTGGCATAGGGATGTTTATCAATCTGTGCAAAAGAGAATGGAATGCAGCAAGTTTTTGAGAAAAATGATGCCTGATGAGGAGTGAATTACTTGATCTGTGTAGGAATGCTTCCTAAAAATTGAGAAGTCCAATTTTTGGTTAGTTTTTGAGATCGATAAATCCAAAAAGTTTAGCGTACCGTTGAGTTCCGTTTCCTTCGTGAATTTCAAGCACTTGTCAACACTATTGAGCATATGAGTGAACAATTCTAGTTGTCTCATGGTGCCTGACCAGATACAGAAGATGTCATCTACATATCTGTACCAACAAAACACATTTTTTACAAGTTCCCGGTCATGAGACAGCAAAACTCTCTCGAAGTTGTCCATATATATGTCTCTCAGTAGTGGGGATAAAGGGGAGCCCATTGCCAGACCTTCGGATTGCTTATAAAATTTGCCATTGAATTTAAAATAGTTTTGAGTTATACACAATTTGGTCAAGGAATATTACTCACTTATCACCGGAGAGGGAGCACCAGCCTTAATGAGTACGACTTCCACCAGATTCACAGCTTCCTGAGCAGGGACACTTGTGAACAAATTACTCACATCAAAGAAAACGAGCGTGCACTTTTGCGGCAAAACTTTCTCCGATAGGATGTTCGCCAATTCACAAGAATTTTTTACACCATACTTGGGGGAAAATTTCGAATAATGTCGAATAATCATGTTTAACTTATGAGCTAAAAGGTGGTTGGGGGCTGTCACATTTGAGACCACAGGCCGTATGGGGATGTTTAATTTATGGGTTTTGGGAAGACCAAAGAAACGAGGCACCATTTGGATGAGCTTGGTTTTTTCACTTGACCGGAGAATCACAGAACATGAACTAATTGCACTCTTACACTCCTTTTGGAAATACAGGGTGGGATCACTTGAGAGTTCGACGATGTTATTTGCATGGATGAAATCCTCGCACTTTTTTACGTAGTCTTCTCTCTCCATGACCACCTTGCCTTTATCAGCTTTCTGTACCATTAGGTTGTTTTTGGATATGGAAGATTTTAGTCCCATGCTGACTGCGAAATCAGGATGGTGATGTTGAGCACCTTTTGTCATGGAAGCTGAATGTTTGATCTGTTGGGCAATCAGGTGTTTGGCTCCTAAATCCTCTTTATGGAGAGCTAATTCACAATCCACCGCTAAATTTTGCAGATCCCCAATCGGAATAGGTAAATTGGGGATGTATTTCAGGCCTTTTTGAAGGAGCTCCAATTCCTTGGGAGGAAAATCACACTTTGACAAATTCACAAATCTATCACTGAAGATGTGAGGGGGTGGCACTGAAGGAGGTGGTAGGCTGTTGTTACTGCCATCAGGAGCGTTTCCACTGAGTACTGTCAGTTTCTTGATAAGGGTATATCTCTTCTTATGAGCTACTTCACTGCTGTATTGGCGGATCTTGTCGTCGAGGCTGATCCATTCCAACCAATGTAAGTCATGGGTCAACTCAATGTAGAGAATGGATAAGTAATGAGAGATGGAATCCCTCTTTACGTACCATTCATGCTGCTCTCTTCTGATCCAGGCTCGTTGTCCTACTTACATTGCGTATTTCCCCGCTGAGGAGGAAGTCCTGTACTGGAGCTGAACGTATTTAGGCACAATTTTGCTTGATAAGCACTGTCCATTGAAATAGATATTTAAACACGCTAATCGGTACTTGATAGACAATTTCCGGTAGATGCGCTGGCTTGGTAGCGTAACTGGCACTCTTGATGAAGTTAATGGCTTGAGGCGTAACTTTATGGACCTCCCCTTCCCCAGCTCCTCCCCTTCCCCAGCCTAACCCTCTCAAACAACAGTAAACAACAGCCTCCCCCACAACAACCTTCTTCCTTATCTTCTCTCTCTTTTCTTACTCATCCAACCTCCCCCCACTATCCCCCAGCCCTACCATCCCCCAGACCAACCCTCTCCCTCCTCTTCCAAACCTTTTCCCCCCAGTGTACCTATATATTGTGGAAAAATGTTCTGTACACCACCTGATGATGTCACTCAGCGACGAAACCTAGGTCGTCATTAAAATTATTTTATGTAGAACTGAACAAAGTTTTTTCTTTTTTCAATCATGAAGGAGTTCCATAAAGTTACGCCTCAAACCATGAACTGCATCTCACACCACAAAGAGTGCATCCTTGCCATATACCCCCTGCGATCGGGCTCGCTCACAGCATGGCATGCTAGGAGGTCGCCCCTTAGGGCTTCCGTCCACTGCATACGAGCTCCCTTTCTAGTTGGTGAGTTTTCGTTGCCACACCCAACTATACTAGGGCCCCCATCCGAGAGGGGCCAGTTGTGGGTAGCTTTCCTGGAATATTTTCTTGGAACCAGTAAAACTGCGTTTGGGGTGGTTACCCCCGCACGCAGACGTCCACCATTAGCCGGCCAATGCCGTTACCAGGTATGCCACGGGGAGGCTGGTGGTCCGACTTTGGTACCCTTGTTATTATTATATTAGGACTATATTTGAATGGAAGGTTTGTATTTTATATTTTTCTTCATACCACATAAGTAACTTGATTCACATAGACATACATACATAATTACTAGGGATGAGACATTCAAATCCATGAATCCCACTAATATTGGAAAAGATTGTGAAAAAGTTCTTTATCCTGGTTTATATCCTTTTAGAACACGAAATATTTATTCAAGTTGTTCAAGGGCATATGTATTTTAAATACTAATTACGACAGTTCTACAAACTTCAAGGTAAACATTGAAGGTGGGGGTACAACTAGCTTTGTTACTGCAACACCTCACCCGGGAATAACTTTTTTTTTTACTAAGATACCGTATTTACTCGTGTAAGCCGCACACCTTTTTTCCGAAAAAGGGGGTGCGCGGCTTACACGAATCCTCTAGATTTTCATGTAAGCCGCGCACCATTTTAACTTAAATTCCTGTCGTTAGTTTCTCCAAAGTGAATACAGTAAGTCCTCGCCTTACGATCATCTGACTTACGAGCTTTCAAAGATACGAACATACATATCCAATTGAAAAATTCAAACGTGTGAAGGAATGTCAAATTTGGTGCCACCAGATAAGTTATTTTTGCCGTTGCAGCTGGCTGTGCGGCGTGCAGAAACTCGCGGATTGGTACTACCCTTCTTTGCCGCGACAAATTTTAACAATATAATATCTTGATATATCAATTGGCTATGTTCATTGTTTACTTGTGCCATAAATGTTTACGGATGATTCGGAAGTAAGACGAAAGCCGAAAGATGCCCTGCAAGTAGTGATATATTTGGAGATATTGCTACTCTTTACATTTCAATGGAAATCAACTTCCGTGTGTCAAGCTGCCTTCGCATCAAATAGAGGCATGATTCCATTCACTCATTTTTTTTGTGATGACAAATAATTATTACCGGCTATACGAGGCTCGATTTAGGTTATCGTGATGAATGGTAAAATATCCTTTCCAGTGTATTTGGAAATTGCCTTACAGGCAGTCCTTCCATCCAGCTATCCCTCTCAATCACTCAACCGGAAACAATAAAGCTGTCACATTTTATGGTGATACCTCAGTCTGATCTGAACAATTGGCACGTCCAAACCGGTTTTTCCCAGAAGACCCCTCAAGAAAAAAGTTCTTCGTTCCTTATTTCTGGGCGCGACGACATTCATCTGCGCGGGACTCATTCCGCGAGAAAGAAAAGGGGGTAACCCGAGAGGATCACTCCTTCACCTTATCTGTTAAAATCTAATTTCGCTCAGTTTCGCTTTTACCCAGGTGGCTTTCACTATTGGGGGAGGGGTTGGACCTCCTTTCATGGGCCTCGGCAGCCAACACTAGATTGATACGGCCAATGCTCGAACGAGGGAGCCGTTATTTCGGTCGATTCAAATTGTAACCTTACCCCGGTGGTAGCTGTGAGGTTGATTTCGCACTCCTTCATGATTTTTCCACAACCTGAAATTATGTTGCGTAGCGCCTGAGTGAGCTTTGAATCGCATCGTCACATCAATGGGATAAATAACGTAGTGCATGCAATAACGCATGCAAAGAGAGAATCGGAACTCTAATCTGTTTTTACTTCCTTTTATAGGAAGCATCATTCACTTATGGTAGTGGATACCACGCCAGGAAATTTTACATCGTTCAGGCTGTTGACTTTTACATCACCATGTTAATAGATAAAGAAATTCTGTTTTCACCGTTTGGCACAGGAAGGATGTTGCTAGAACTTATTTCATAGGGCCTGCGAGTGAGACATACTCTGGGCATCACTGTTATGCCTTTGAGTTAATTAATGAAGTATAATAGCCAACAAATAACCCCCTTATCATTTTTACACATGTCTACAGCAAAAATTATGAAAATTGGTGTTGTTTTATGTATGGATGGCTAATTGCCCTTGAAGACTTTCGTTTTACCTGAAAATGTTTAATATCATTATAGGTGTGATGAGTGAATGTTTCAAGGTATGCTTCTGATGTCATTGAATACACCCAATGCCGTATCTACTAAAATATATGTGGATTTGGTTAAGTACTTAGAAGATCTCCACGTTTCTCAAATTAATTTATTACAGCCTTGATGCAATGCACGTCATTATCTCCGTCCAACTCTTTAGTTACATCAACATCCTATTCATCTATACATCAACAGGCCTCGTTCGCAACAACATAATATGATGGCATTAAAATGTGTTCATGTTAGAAGGATTGGACCGACCCTTTCTCGTTAAACTTCTTCTGTCAATAGCTTTGTAATGTCATCAACAATCATGTTGGCAATGCTAATAATCAACTCTGCAATTATCATCATTTCTGCTCATGAGCATGAAAAATTTTCCTTGTTAAACTCTTGCAGCAATAGCATTTTATTTCTACACTCCTTTGTCTCATGTCAAGATGCTATCATTCTGAATGTGAACCGTTGCATAGAGGTTAATTATTGCACTGTTATTTGGAAAGTACCTGGTTACCGAGCGTTGCTCGATGTTTATTTGGTGTAATAAGAACTTGTACGCTCCTATTCTGATACTTATTGTCTATTTTAATTATATTGGGCATTCACATAGTGTGATTAAAGGTTTTAATAAAGCATAACGGATATTTTTTTTTTTAAATTTAGTAGTGATGATGCAATAAGAGAGTATAAAGCAAACTCAAAAACACCACTAACACAAAAATATTCTTCTAACGAAATTCTGAAATAATCAATAAATTCAGTATTTACATTGTTTTCATTATTTCCAATATTCATTGACAGATTATTGTTATTATTAGATTCAAAATTATTCAATATTTCTTTCCATAAAATGTTTCTCGTGTGTCGAAATTATTGAGTCAGGACTCTCTTGGGCAAATTGTTGCAAGGTTGATCCATTTTCAAAAGTTGTACGAGCTGCTTCCGCAAATTTGGGCCATTCAGGATTGCACGTCATTGTGATAAAGAAGTCTGATGATCCATGTCAACGGACAAAGGCCATAGCTTCCTCAAAATGTTCAGTGTAAAAACTTGTAGATCCCAGAAACGAAGAAGGCAAAATAATCCTTTCACCAAAAACAGCATTCTTTTTTTTTCAGTCAATTCACTCAAAAATTGAATCGCACTTGTACGTTTTTCTGCAAGTATTTTTTTTTTAATTTGCTTTAATCCATTGGATTCTGTTATGTTCCACTCTTAAATAAGTATCAACCAGATATTTCTGAAAAAGCCGACCTTCGAAATGCAAAGCATTGAACTTGCAAAAGCCACAGATCGGGATTTCTTAGGTTGATATCTGAAGGAAAATATTTGGCAAGTTGAGGTCTAAGTGCTAATTGGTACTGAGCTAGTTCAAATCAAGTCAAGTTTTGATGGCTGGTATAAGGTGTTCTTAAAGGAATATTAATACAAAGAATCCAAAATTGCAAAATTTGGGTAAATTAGTGGATTATTAAAGAGCCCAACACGACTGTCAATATTGTTCATGGTAACTAAAGATTTACCACGTTTACGAATAATTAACTCTTTATATGGAAAGCTTTGGTCAGTGTTGAGGGTAATAATGACATGAACTTCATTCTGAAGGGGTATGTTAAACCTTTTGTGATCAACGGCATCAGGTAATGCAAAAAGCAGCTTAACATAAGGCGGCTCTACACCTTCTGTGCATCTATTATCTTCTTCTTCTACTTCCTGCATTATCATGAATCCAAGAGCAAACGGATTTTCAAATCTCAAAATTTGTTCCAAGAGACTAATAAGACTCTTGCTGATACCATGACTGATGACATTGCTTATGCGTGCACTAAGAGCATCCTGATTATCCTAATGTATATCTGTCCATATTAACCCTTCCGCGCGGTTCGCCGTATGGCGTACGTCATCGGCAGTCTGATCCCACTAGCGGTTCGCCGTATGTGGTACGGCGGCTGATACTCCCTCGGTTAAGATTTTTTTTCTCTTCATCTCAGCACTTTTTGAAGGGTGAATGTTATCGCTGGCCTCTGAGAAGATGCCTCATCGTTATCATAGTCTTTTGCAACATGAAAAAGCACTTCATAGGCAATAAAGATTCACCATTATGAGCAAAGAATATGAGCTCATCACCATTGCAAGTTCTGCGTTGACCTCCTTCCTCATCACAAAGAGCTCTCTTATTCTGCTTGCCTTTTGTTTATGTCTGGCATCTGGATTCTGTCTCTCATATTAGGGGACCTTCCTAATCACTTCTCTTGGACCATTCACATGCTTCGTTCATCCTTTTTTTACCCACAGAGTAGTGACCACGTCGCCTCACTTCCAAACTCTCTCAGTGTGTAGATCCCTTTCGTGTGGAGAAGTCCAGGAAGCACAATACAAATTTAGAAATGGAGTCCAAAAGGAATAAGTTATTTTTGAGCGAAGAAGAAATACAAGATATAGTTGAAAATGTGGGAGAAGAAGATGAAGTGCTTCTAGATTCAGGTAGTGAGTGTTCAAGTGAAGAAGAAGGTGATTACTCAGTGAATACCCTTCCCCAAATTTGTGATAGCGGAGACGAAACTGACGGTGATACACCAAGTAGGGCACATGATCTTTCTTCCTCGTGGGTCTGGGATGATTTTGATGAATGCAACATTCCAAAAAAAATTGCTTTCACTGGGAAATGTGGTCCAACAGTAGTTGTTGATAATATTGTTGAGTCTTTCACAAATATTTTTGATAGAGAAATAATGGAAAAAATCGTTTTTGAGACGAATAGATACGCAGATAATTATTTAGAAAATAATCCACTATCCTCTCGGTCACGATTGAACAATTGGAAACCTGTTGATGTTGGAGAGGTTTATGTGTATTTTGGGTTGATAATGTTGATGGGAATTATACAAAAACCGACTATTCGTTCATACTTTTCACGAAACCCACTTCTGGAAACAGAAATTTTCTCTAAAACTATGTCCCAGGACAGATTCGAATGTATCTCAAAGTTTTTACATTTTGTTGATAATGATAATATCCGTCACTATAGCGATAACAAAAAACTTTTCAAAATTCAACCTATCACAGATTACTTGAAGAGTAAATTTGAAAAAATGTATGTACCAAAAGAAAATATTGCTGTTGATGAATCTCTTACTCTATGTCTATCATTCAGGCAATATATTCCTTTGAAGTCATCTAAATTTGGCATAAAAACCTTTGAGCTTTGCGAATCTGATACAGGCTACTTATGGAGTTTTATTGTTTACTCAGGTGCTGATTCAATTATTTCAATCACAGAAACTCCTGATGGACTCAAGACATCAGCAATAGTGATAAAGTTAGTACAACCCTTATTTGAGAAAGGCTATTCGTTATGGTTAGATAATTATTATAATTCACCTGCTTTGGCAAAGTTTTTATTGGATCACGGTACAAATGTTGCTGGAACTTTACGATTATCTCGAAAAAACGTCCCAAAAGAGGTGAAAACAGCAAAGTTGAAAAAAGGAGAACATACAGCGAAAGTTTGCGACGGGATAATGATAATGAAGTGGAAAGACAAAAAGCCAGTTTCACTTATTTCAAGCTTCCATTGCAATAATTTTCATGAAAAAGATGGAAAAACAAAACCAGTGTGTGTTTTAGAATACAACTCCGCAATGGGTGGTGTTGACCTAAAAGACCAAAAGCTTCAGCCGTATTTATTAGAACGAAAAAAGACTAAGAAATGGTATATAAAACTATTTAGAAGGCTATTGAATGTTTCCGTTCACAATGCATTAGTAATATTCAATAGTGGTCAAAAAAAGGTAGATCATCTAAACTTTCGTCTTCAGCTAATACAGCAGCTCTTTGAAAAATACGGAGCTAGCTCAAATACATCGACCACTAGGAGGCCTCCCACAAATCCGTCACCACGCCGTTTAGTCGAGAGGCATTTCATTGAAAAAATACCGCCCGCCGGGAAGAAGTCCCGGCCTCAGAGAAGATGCCAAGTGTGCTCCGCTAGAGGCAGAAGGAGGGAAACAGTGTACTGGTGCCCTGACTGGGATGCTGGCTTATGTTTAGAGGAGTGCTTCAAACTTTATCACACCAAAGTTAACTTTTAGGACTCAAGTTTTCTAACTTTAAGTGATTGCACAAGCTAAATTATAAAGAAAAATGTAAGTAAAATTTTTATTACATTAACACATCACTTTAGCATATCATACTAAATTTTTTCCATGATACAATGGAAACTAACACAGATATAAATAATTGTTTGCAAAGGTGCAGAAAATGAGATTTTTTTAAAATTTAAATACCGCGAGTAGGGTCTGGCTGTTTAAATGCGTTGACCGGCTGGAAGGGTTAAGGCCATTCAAATTTTCCATCATCATTTTGAGCAGGGTGAGCTGATACATTAAGATTGTGATAAACTTGATCGCTAACAATATAACTATAAGCTCCTCTACTGTTGATTGTTCGATTGTCATCTACGGTGAATGAAGCCATTGCAAAACATAAATTCTAGTTTTGAACCCTATCAGAAAATAGATGAAGTGGAAGAAACGATCGCACTAACTCGTTCGGAAATTCTGGATGTGGTAGATCTATCCTACCATGCAAGCAGCAGTCCCCAAACGAATCTCAATGAATACGATTTGATACACATTCTTCGGGAAAATGCAATGCTCCATAATGAATACAAGCAACACTAAAAGGTTGCAAACTATGGTAAGGAATATCAGCCATTGTAGCTGCCTTGTAGGAACTTATTCGGTTTAGTCATAATGCTAGTTATCATCTTGAATTTCTCCGGCATTCTTCTTCCAATCATTGATGATGATCATCATCTAACTCTTCTGTATGCCTCTAAGTCGTTCGTTCACACATGTCTTGAAGCCATTAATATTTTTGTGAGTCTGATTCTTCTGTTCTTTGGTTATTTTGTCCATGCCTTATCTTTTACACAATATAAAGTAAGCATATAGATTATTGACTTGGTTTATCAATATTCTACAGCTCCTTGAGGACTCACGGTAACACTTTCAAGATTACGTTATCAATACTATTTACTGTTAAGCAGCCATTAACCACACATGGAGAGGTTGGGTTGAAATATATTCCAGGTAAAATTTCAAAGTACATCTGTAAAAGAGATTTTTTTAAATAGGCGTAAATGCCTCCGGCAATTCATATCCATTCCATGCCTATGCTGCGGTTTCCAAGTAAATAAAATTTTCAATTGTTGAAGTAGGTAGTGCAAAAATTTGAAATTTTCGAGCTAAAAACTAAAATTCCAGGAAAATGCGATGGGTGTATGGAAATTGAATGCAAGAATTAAAACATTTGTTCTTTCATTTATCTAAACATAACATTTTTAATTTTTATCAGGAGTGTAAGCAATTAAACAAAGCAAACATAATATAAATAAAATTTACTTATATACTCTCACACACACACACACACACACTATATATATATATATATATGCAAGATTTTCTTGTTTAATAGTATAGGATGTATCACCAGGTGCTTGACGATGACTTACACGACTTGGAGCAGTATGTATTGGATGTTGAACTTCCTCCTAATTGATGGAGATATTTAAGAGCCATAGAGAGATAACTTAATCCATAATATTTAATCAACGTGAAAGTTCATGGTGAGCTTACATAAACAATGTCATTTATTCTTGGGCTTCCAATGGTTCTCACCATTCAAAATCAAACACATCCAGAACTGTTGTCATGCATACGTACATACCATCACGCCATTCCCTTTTGGAGTGGGCTAAGCCAAAGACCTTATTTATAACTGTTAGTCCTATAAAACTGGATCCCTTTTAATAATTTCCACCGTGAAGCCCTATCCATACAAACCACTTTCGCTTCACTTGCACTCATGCATCGCTTCGTACATGCTCTCCTATTCCTAACGCATTAATGACTGGACTTTTTTCCAACTTACACCCGTGGCCGGGAATTTTTTCCAGTTGATACATTTTTTTTATAGTGACTCTTAGAAATACCAAAATACAATCAAAAATGGTAAATAAGAAAAAGAAACTTGGAAGAAAACAATTTTGATGCATTGATTACTGATGTAAAACCCTTAATAGAAGAAGTAGTTACAATAGATCACAGCAGATGATATCTAATGACAGCATGTAGAAAATGAGTTATCTCGTGATCTGTCTGTAACAGATGGCACGCAAAACATGATTAAACTTGTGATGCGTCCACAATGCATTAAGACTCTTCATATACCTGCTCTTTGGAGTGCCTTCCACTACATTCACCCATGACTTCTGCAGTCTACATCCTCTCACACCTCTACTATCATGTATCTGTTGCCTTCATCAATCCTTTTCCCTCTTTTGCAAGCATTTGCCCAAGATACACAAAGTTGTCTACTTGTTCAATTACTTCATCATTTACCCTCATTATGCAATCATTATTATCACTCTCCCTATCAAGAACTCCTACTTTGGTCTTATGTATCATCAAATCCATTCTTCTTGTTGGTTTATAGAAGATATCCAGGAGCCCCTGTAATGCCAAGGAGTTTCAAACCGCAACTCTGCATCATCTGCGTACAATAGAACTCGCACATTTACATCTCCAGCCATTACACCAATCTTATCCCTGCATGAATCTCTCACCCATTCATCCATAAAATATTGTATAGCCGTGGTGACATTATGCGTCCCTGCTTTACCCCCTGTTTTATTTCAAACCAGTCACTCTAGACCCCATTAACTTGCCTCATTGTTATCATGCATCCCCTTCATTACAATCAATAACTGCTCTTTCCTTACACCAGCCTACAAAACCTATTCTTTCAATTCATATACGTACTTACATCCTAGAATGCAGTTCATATGGGTGCACAAAGAGTAAGAAAAAAGATTTTCTGTTCCACAAAATAAAATATATTTGCGACCGGTTTCGATACGGCATATCATCATCTGGCAAATATATTTTATTTTGTGGAACAGCAAAGTCTTTTTTCTTACCCTTTGTGCATCATGAAGGAGTTCCACCATGTTACGCCACCCACCATCGCATTTTTTTTTCGTTCATATGGGTATTTTTCTCGTTGGTAATGATAGCTCTTATAATGGGGCTTCAGGAAAAATCCTTATTCTGCGTTTTGAGATTGCCCTACCTTTTTGTCGCAAAGGCTAATTTTTTTCCTGGAAGTTATAGTTTGTTAGCTTTACCATCTCATGTTGCTATGATTAGGCATAATGACTGTATATAGCCTTTATATATTTCATATTCTGTTGTACATCAAAGTAAATCTGCACATGTACTCAATAAGGGCTGATGTACATAACCACGCCACTAGAGCCAACCACAAACTAGACATGCCTCACTGTAGACTGGCTAAATCATTTAAATATGAAAATTTGGCTATTAAGTGCTTTAATATGCTGCCCAAATCAGCAAGAATGGTAGTTGACAAATTTTTCCGCACGGCCCTAGAGAAATGACTTTTAACAAAACCTTTATACTCTCTAGATGAATACTTTGCAATCGACTTCTCTACCATAAGGTTCTAATTTATACTTATAATGTGTTTTGTATTCTTTGCATTGTGTTGTTCCTGTATCCTCACATGAGGTGTACAATGACTGACGACATCTACCACAACGCCTGTTGTGCAACAGATGAATAAAGATTATGATTATGTTAACTTAATGTATCTAGTCATATTGTGATGTTAACTAAATATTTTATTATAGCTCTGTGGAATATAGAACTCATGCCTGCATATTATCATCTTTCCATCTAGTTTCAGAACAATGGATATCGAGTAGTTCTGCTTCTATTTCTTGATGGAGTTCTCAACTGGTTTCAAAACATTGTGGCCTTCAGTGTGCTGTCACTTGTCACTCCGTTGACTTATGCTGTTGCTTCTGCGTCGAAAAGGCTGTTTGTCATTGCTGCATCTCTCATACTACTGCAGAACCCAGTCACCATGACCAATATTGCTGGAATGGCTCTGGCAATTTTTGGAGTTCTCTGCTACAATAAGGTATAAGCTTGTGTATAACTTCTGTTTTGACGTTCATAAATTTATCCCTCTGAAAAATGCGATAATTTTGCATTATAATCACTTTACTGTGCATAAGGCAAACTTACTTAAAATAATTTTAACTTTAAGATATGAAATCAGTAGTAGTCTACTACATTTACTATTGTACATATTTATTATGCTATCCAATGTATTGTTAATACAGTGAAAATTGCCTATAGCGGAATCGTAAAAATGATAAGTGTGGAGAAGTTTCCGTCATACACAGGTTTGAAGCACTGCATTGGGATAACATATTCTTTAAGAGAAATCAACTGTTTCAGCATTTTATTCGCATATTAAAATACACACATAGACAACATTGCCATTAGATCGTACACAAAAAGTAATAACTTATAATGGACTGCTTAATTTTCTCGCTGCACATATGTCTTTTCTCTGCTTAATTTTTACAGTCATTTACCAAACTTAGTAGACCAACGTCGTTGTAAACGAGACAAAATTTTTTAATTTCTTCCATTCTCTGAACAACCTCTTTATAATTGTTTAGTCTTATAGTCACATCCTTTTCTTCTGTTTCATTTTCTTCAATATCGTCTTCCCCATCATCCTTAATGCACCCCTTTTCGCATACTAGGAAATCAGTATTAAAATCACCAGAAGCGATCGCTAAGTTTTCGTCTATCTTTGCAATGATGATTCTTTGCAATGATTTTTTGGGATGATTTTGTTTCCAATATCAATGATTTAGTTCATCATAAGAATCATTACGATGTGAATGAAATCATAAATGTATTCATGCTAACTCCAACCTTTAGCTATTCAGCGCGTAGCACTTCTTTATTCTTCAACGTGCTGTACACCTGCGTTTTTCTACATTTGAATTTCTTTTGCACCTATTTTGCGTTGCACTGATTTCTTAAGAAAATCGAAATTTCGATGAGTTCTATGATGGCAATTTTGTCCTGCAAACTCAATGCGTTTCTTTTAGACATTTGGCTCTCGTTATGGATCCACTTACACCACTAGAGGTATTCACTGCGGGCACCAGGAAATGAACTTATTCGCGACGAGTGCGACTTTATGCGACTCAATAAAGGGGAAAATGTGGGAGAGGGTCAGGGGAAAGGCTTGTGTATGCACGTTGATTGGCTTGGTCTACTGGGAGGGTGTGAATGACAGTAGGCCTATGAAGAACGGGCGTGATGGCAGAGAAAAGGGGGAGGGGAGGAAATGTGGGAGAAGAAAAAGGAAAATCAGGTGCGTAGTGAGCAAGATAAGTCATAACAACCAAGACAATAACAGCACAAAAAGACCACCCAGTTCAAGGATCAGCTATTCTCAGGAACTTACACCAACCTGGGCGTCCCGTGGCACCTAGCAATCGAGCGAAGAATAGCAGAAGCGCGAGAAGGAGAAGGACAGGGGGATGGAAACATTTTCGTCAACCATCGAGCCCCCCTACTGTGTTCCTCTACCAACAGATAGTGGCATTCCCTTCTATTCAACTCTCTCCCATACATTCCCCTCCTTGAGGTTATCCTTGGAAATTCAATTCCGGGAAGACTTAGCGTGGCAATCCGTAAGTGTGTTCGAGTGAAAATTGCATTTCCGTATACACAGGTGAAAAGTTCAGGTCTTAGATAAAAAATCATTCCGTTGCCGCGTTGAGCAGGTTCCGTTAAATGCAGGTTCAATTATATGGGAATTCTTATATCGCAGGTCGGGGCCAAGAATATTTTCCGTAATGGACAAGTTTCCGCTGTATACAGGGTCCGTTATAGAGTTTTCACTGTATTACATCATAATGTACTCTGATCAAATATCACTATTTTTGATGTTGAAAATTTTAAATATGTATTCCATTTTCAATATCGATGGTGCTGTAGAAATGAGTAATATCAATCTTATGGTACTAGTCAGTTATGTAAAAAAGAGTAGTACCTCGACTTACGAACTTAATCCATTCTTGTTCTTGATTTGTATCCTGGAGCGTAATTTTACATTCAATGAATGGGAAATCAATCCATTCACAAATTCAAAATTAAAAAGGCGTTTGGGTTGCTGGAAGTGCATGCCGTTCAACAGATTTTACTCCATTTGTTGTTTGCATTGCGTAAGTAGTCTGTGGTGTGCTGCAATTAGAAAAGTATCGCAGTTTGTCTCTGGAACATCTCTGGAACAAATCAGTGTCTAGTGGCCAAAAAATAACATGAAAAAAGTTCATATCTCATGAAGTTCGTACCTTGAGTAGTTTGTAAGTCGAGAGACTACACACTGAGATGCCATCCTTTTGGGGTCTAAGCGAGCGAATGTTAAAATCAACATTAGATTGATGGAGTTAAGGGTAACTCGGTGGAAATTTACAACGTTAAGCATGATGAAAAAACACTTAGTTCCACATTTATTTTCGGATTGATTTTGACGTCTACTGCGTCATTTATCATGGTACATTGACCTTGTGACCAATAGGGTGGCCAACTCTTTTGTGGTGGTATTTCCCGGGATCTCCCATATTTGACCCTATTTTTTCACGATCTCCGTTCTCCCGTATTTTTTCGCCAAGCAAAATCATTCAGTTTCAATCATTTAAATTTTGCGCACACGGTCGAAATTCGTTTAAACGTTCGAGAGCAGATGCAAAGTTTTTTCTTTCAAATATCTCGTTTAGAAATGACCAACCAATGAGTTAATCTCCTTATCTGTTAAACCTTTCTTTTTTTCGTTCTTTGTGTTGCTCAGCTGGTGGTGCTTTGGCGTCATTTAGTTTCAATGGTTTTACTCTACATCAATTGATACATCAACTGTGTGCCGTATAGGGGAAGGAGTTTTTAATACAATAATGGGCAGTGATGACGAAGCTACAACGCCGCCAAAAAAGAAAATAAAGTATGTGTACATATATTTCGAAATGGGAAAGTGTATATTCCTGGATTGGACCTGCACCGTCTAATGTTTTTACAAACAATGCATTGCTTTTTTATTTTTTTGTGAAAATTTGCCGTGTTCTCAATCTCCCTTATTTTTGGTCAAGAATATAGAAATCTTCCTTATTTTCTTCAAAAATAGTTGGTCACCCTAATGACCAAGGTGCCTTGATAAATGATGCTGTTGACAATGAAATCGATCAGAAAAAAAAGTGTGGAACTGTACTAACAATAAGTGTTTTTTCCTTGTTAAAATTAGCGTTTTAAGAAATTCTATCACATTACATTGATCTAATCCAAATGTAATTTCATCCTTGCACATCATTGTATTGCTGTATGTAATTTATTTTAGTACTCATTTGACCACTCGGCAATTCTTAAAATTGAATTTCATTACGTAATACATATCTTTTTTCATATTTGTATTACGTTGCAGCAACAGTAACAGTTGAACATCACTCCGTCCTCCCAGCAAGACTTTCCGACTTTTCCTCCCACCATCCAAATGAACATTTTCCTTCTTGGAGTACTCCCCTGAAAATGTATCACGTAGCTAGATGAAAAGAGATGAACTTTTCCTCAAAATCTGATGCTCTCCATATGTTGACTTGTCTACTTCTGGAATCCATTCTCATTCCTCTCCCCATGCTTTTGTCATTTCTCAATGCCGTTTTTCTGGTCCTGTCAACTTTCTTATCATCTCTGTTTGTTTAAATCCCCATGCACATTTACATTACTTAATTTCAATTTTCCTGCTATTTGTGTGGAGCTTTGCCAGTTTTTTTTTAATCCCATGTAACGTCACTCTGCTCAACCTGGCTGTCATCCGAAGGAGACGGGTTACCATGTAAATGGACCAAAATAACAGCTCCTCTTGGTTCGTTTGAGTGTAAGCCACATCAATGCAGTGCTGGCTGCGGAGGCCCCCGAAAAGATGCTTTCCCCCTCCACTAGGGGAAGCCACCTTGGTGGAAGCGAAGCAGGGTGAGGATGGTAGATGAACCCAGATAAGGCAACAGAATGAATTTCTCGGACTACTCCCATCTCTTTCTCACTGATTAATTCCCGCACAGATGAGTTTCATCATGCTCAGGAATAAATGGTGATGAACTTTTTATTCTTGATTGAGAAGGGCCTTTTGGGAAAAACCAGCATAGGCGCATCAATTATTTAGACCCAACAAAGGGGCCAACCATAAATCTGACAATTCTATTAGTAAACATAATAAAAGATACACTGTTGTATGTTCCACAAAAGTTTACTTGACCGACCCAGGTTTCGACATGTACACTATGTCATTTTCAAAGGTGAAGATACACAGTTTGCGAGCTTATTTATACCTTATACAGAGGGGGGGGGGGGTTAAGTCAAGGAGGAGGAGGTCGTATTGATGGTGGGAGGGGTAAGAGCTAACGAGGAAATGGATTCCTCAAGGTCAGTGGGTTTACGTGTTGACTCGAGGAGAACTGATAATAAAGGAGAGGAGTGGGAGGGGTACAAAAGGTCGTTTACCACATGTACATTTTTATTATGACATGCTCTTAAAATTTCTAAATCTTCCAGAAAGTCCTACTTTTTCCCTTTACACAGTTTGTGGAGAACTTTGGCATTAAAATCACTGCTATGGTTGCAGTCTAACAGATGCTTTGCAAAATTAGAGGTTGAATCGCCTCTTACCCAACACTTCATATGTTCATTTACTCTAGTTTTTATGGCACGACCACTCTGTCCAATATATACTGAATTGCAATTAGGCATATTACAACATAGTTTATATACACCGCTTTGGTCTTTGTCAATAAATTTTGGTTTTGAGTTAAATAACAAATTGCCAACTGTTGACATATTATAAAACGATAGTCTTACTTTATCTTTCGGAAACATTCCAGTCACCCGATAAGTTAGGGGGCCAAGGAATGGTATTTTCCGCCAAGATGTTGCAGATCTGTCAATATTAGGAGATGTAGAGGGCATAGTTGTGATGGTCTCCATAGCGTGCTTTTTAAGTTTCCTATCAAGAATTTTGTCAATGGTAACAGATTTATAACCGTTTTGAACTGCAATTAATTTTTTGGTGGATAATTCCTTTTCAAAGTTTTTAATTGACATTGCTTCACATTGCAATCAAGACTGCTTTCTTTTGAGCCACTGTGTAAACATAACACTGAATTTTCTCCTTTCCACTTGAATTTTCTCATCGTGACCTTGAGGAATCCATTTCCTCGTTAGCTCTTTCCCCTCCCACCATCAATACGACCTCCTCCCTGCCTTAACCCCCCCCCCCCTCTGTATAAGGTATAAATAAGCTCGCAAACTGTGTATCTTCACCTTTGAAAATGACATAGTGTACATGTCGAAACCTGGGTCGGTCAAGTAAACTTTTGTGGAACATACAACAGTGTATCTTTTATTATGTTTCCTGTCACCAAGTTCCACCAAATGTCGCCATCCAGCCTTAAGTTAATTCTATTAGTTCCCGCTGTGTGCGTGAGAGGAATAGCTGGGTGGCAGAACTGCCTGTTCGGCGATTTTGAGAAGCCTCGAAAGGGATATTTTACCATTTGTCGCAATAAGCTTAATCGAGCTTTTATTACCCGTAATAATCATTAATCATCACTATACAAATGAGTACATTGAATAATGCCTGTCTTTGATGTGACGGCAGGTTTACACATGGAAGTTAATTTAAATTGAAGTCTAGGGAGTAGCAATATCTCCATCTAAATCACTACTTGCAGGGTATCGTTCAGCTTACACCTTATTTCCAAATTATCCGTAAAAATTTATGACAGAAGTAAACGATTAACATTATAAATTGATAATTACAATGTCCATTATTGATGTTAGGCAAAGGAGTTATATTTTTGGGTTACTTCCATGTCGTTCTTGCTGAATGAGTTCATGAATATCTTCTTGTTCAGGAATTAGTGGTGATGTTTCTTTCATGAATCTGGCCATGAAATCACCCTAACCAAAATACGAGCTGAGAGAGAGAGGGAAGAAATCGTCAGCCTCCACTCATCATGGAATGATTTAGCACCATCAGCGTGACGTGAACCCGAAAACAAATGTGTATCCAGTGCCGGAAGGGGAGGGAGCAGGGGTAAGCGATGCAGTGAAGACAAAGTGGTTGGCTAAATGGGGGCCCAGATTGCTGTGGCGCTGCCATTGTGGCAGAGTGCCAAGGAAGCGTGACATGGTTCACGCTTTCCCTGTTTGCTTCAATTGCAATGAAGATATTTTTATGAGAAAGGTCAGAATTCAAAGAGAAAGGATCCTTCCTGGTGATAAGACTTTTTTGGCCCTTATAGTCCATATCATGGCCAAGTAGTGCACCAGCAAAAATGATTGATTTAGGCTCAATATGTGCACTTATCTCTTCAATGTGCCTGGCATCAAGTGCACTTGAAAATACTTTTGACATATGTAGCTGTATCTTCACATTGTCGAATCGTGAAAACTGTAGTTTTTTATTTGCTGGAAATCCAGAGTAGCAGTTCCTTGCCAAGCACGACGTCATGATGAGATTTAAAAGTGACACAAAGACCACTGACCACCTTCGAACCAAAAGAGGTCACCACCTGAAAGAGATTCACAAAGGAGTGTGTGAAGTGAAGTGCAGCTGTGGAAAATTTTAAATCGGACAAACTTCTTGATCTCTCAAATGTAGATAAGGGGAACATCAAATGGAAACAAAAGCAATTCCACCACTCCACCGTTGCAGAGCACCACTGATCAGCATTGGGCCAATTGACGGTGCCTTTGCAATATCTCTTGCTATTGGAGGTCTCATTTTAGGCCATACTAATGCAGTTGGACTTTATATATGTTGATAGAAATAAATACTTGGTAGTTATACCGGTGACTGCAGTTAGGTGATATTTGTCTTTGTAAATTTTTGCAGATTAGAGAAATTTCGTGAAGCTAAAATACCACATTTTTCTGGATTAATTGAATGTTGAGTGAAGAGCTCTTAACAAGGGAAGGAGTCTCATATAGTCATTAATGATGTTAATCAGTAAAGACAAGCTGTATGCCGGTATGAAGACCAAAGATTTATGAATGGTTTTCCTTGAACATTTGCGATGTGAATTGGCCTGTCCAAACTTTAGATCGCTCTCTTATTTTTGTTTCACTCATAAGTTGAGGGAGTGTGAAAACCAACTCCATCGTCAGCAATCTCTTCACAGACCCCTGTTTGATGATTATTCCTTTTCACAAGCTGAGGAAGGGGTCTTTTTTTTCACAGAGCATTTATTGCTTATTCTTTGTCAAAACACCATTAACTCAGAACACATTTTTTTCAATTATTGAGTCTTTTTTTTTTTAGCCCTGTTGTTACCCCAGAAATGGAACTTTTTTATATCCTTGGGAGATGATTTCTTGATAGTTTCTCTTCTTTTCTATCCCCAAATAAAAAACTGATTTTTTAACATTGATTCAAAATGTCATTTCCAGCAGATTAATCAAAATTTGGTATTCATCTTTCAGGCTAAATATGATGCAAATGAGGTAAAGAAGAAGCAATTACTTCTACCCGTCTCGAAGAATGTAACTGGTTACATTTCTACTACTCCCACAGTGAATGGTATTCACAATGGCCATGCTGGTGTAATGGCTAATGGCAGGAAGCCTTACTTTGTATAATGCAGTGTGTTTGCTCATCTTTGTGAAATCTGAGTTTTGTGATGGACTGCAATGGAAAATGAGTGGCACTTTGATTGATCGTAATTGTTGCCATTCTTGTTCTTAAATTCTACAAAATGGTCCCACAAAGTGGTAATCTCAAAATGCCATGTCAATATGGTGAATAGTAACCCTGCTGTTGGTATTCAGTGTGTCCTTGTTCATTTGTGCATGTTTGTAAATATTGTCCCCAATTGTCAACCATCTATTATATCTTTTAAGTTGTTGCTGAATACCATTGAATAACTCCCTCTCCTTATTATAGTCTCTGAATTGGTCACATGTATGCATCCTTAAGCATAGTCTCTGACTCTATTCAGAATCCATGTGTACTCTTATTTGTATTTTTTAATTGTTGATTGCATTCAGTTCTGAACTGTACATCAGGTTTGAAAGATTGAGAGATTGACTTCTGTATTTGTCTGGAAGAGGTTTAGTGACCTTTTGAGATGAGCCCCATCCGAGAAGCTCTTGTGGTCTGCTCCCCTAAGCATTAAGTCACTGACAATTCGTGCCAACGCTGCCACAAATGGAAATGCAAAACAGTAGTGTGACTGCTGCTGCAGTAGCATGCCAATTCCTGATGACTAGGAGCCTGCTCCTCAGAAAAGTCACTATGATCGCTTCCTTAACAACTTAAGTTACAATTGTTCCTGGTACCAAGGATAATGACCTTATTGTAATACACAGTGGCTGTTTCTTGCTACTAATTTGCAGTTGCATGATTTTTGTTTAAATTAAATGTTAGCATGGTTGCTCCTTGTACCATAAGTTTGATAGTTTGAGAGATGATCATATGGTATTAACTTCCCTCAGCAAATGCTGTGATAATTATTAATCCATTTAGGAAAGGACGTTACTAATTTAATGTTTAACTTATCCTATTCCCTTTGTGTCACCTGACAAGTTATTCTGTCATGTTAACTACGGAAACGTACAGCTCGGTCATTTCAGCTTCTTCCAGTATTTTATTTATTTACTGTAAATACATATATGTATTGTAATTTTTTCACCATTATTTGCTGTGTTTATTGTGGTGTATGGCTTTGGAACTGTTCTGCTATCCGGAGGAATCAGGAGGGATATATTTCAGTGCATGAAGTATAATCACTGTTATTGGTCACTATGGTACTACCTGGTGATTTTAAATTATTTGATGGCACTGACGATATTGCCAATTAACTTCAGGATGTACACATTGATGAAGAATGGATGTTTGACTTATGAATAATGCAACACTGGCTAAATATTTGGTCCTTTCTAGATTCTTTGCTTTTGAGTCAAGATATGTACATCATGGTTATCCCTTTGAATCAAATTTGACATCTGAAACATGTATTGTTTGAGTCCACACCAAATTGAATCACTGGTTAAGTAATAGTTCTGAATTTGAGTCCAATCAGTCAAATCCGTGTCAAATCTCTACATGACGTTATTTGCAGTTATGGGCATATGCTTTTCTATTCTGTTCTGACAGTTCCACTGTTAACATAGCGCAAGAATAAGTCATGTGGGGTGACTCTAAAAAATTTTTAGCTCCCAATGTTTTTTTTACATGTGGTTCCTTCATTCTCAGGACTGAATTCTAAGTCTTTGAATATCTAGGATTCAAACTGTCTAGATTTGAAATTAAATAAAATTTAACATAATTTAATCCAGTCCAATTCAAATAAAAATGCTTTGCACATAACAGACCTCCACCGATATCTATGGATATTATAATTTTAGTGTTATTAAAGAATTGAAATTCATTTCATGTTATTTTCAGTTGTTATAAATATATGTGTATTTGTAAAACTGCTCTGTAAACTGATTATTTTTAAATAACCCAACAATATATTTATTCTTTTGGAAAATATGAACTCAATAAGCCTTTTTTGTCGTGACTATGTATGAAGTGTATGTTTGGCTTTGACATTCAAAAGCGATTCAGGTCATGTTTTTTAGCTTTTGGTATTTATTGATCCTGATTGGCCAGGGTACTTTTTTGTAATGTCTATTTTTGTGACATTTTGAGACAATCCAAAAACTTTAAATTAATTGGTTCACAGAATGGCTGTTAAAGAAAATTATGGAAAGGATATCCTTGAAGCCATCGTGAAAGTTTTAGTATCAGCTGACCTAAAAGCCTGGTTAGTCCAGGTGTCCATTATAGTTGTTGTTATTTACTGGATTTTATCAATATAATTTATATATATGGTTGTTAATCCTTAATATGAGAGATCTTTCAGTTGAGTGAAAATAATGAAGTGTTTATGATGTCATGAAAGTAATGGGTGGAATATTAGTTGTAAGCTCATTTGTATCAAGTTGAAAAGAAAGAGGAGTGGCAGAAGCTAGTTTCCTAATGATTTGTATTTAACTTTAAAGACTGGAGTATATTCAGGCCTTTCACAATTGTTTAAAGCTGGCTTACATGCTGAAAGCGCCTATAGTTACTCTGTATCTCATTAGAGTGAAATATAAGTTGCTTTGAAATCATCTCTTACTTCGTGGCTTGTGTTGTGATAATTGAAGGGGTTGAGGCAAAAGATTCCCAAGCAACGTTTGGTAAATTTTAAGGGAGAGCAGTTTAAGGTTGTTCAAATCATGAAATCTCACCATCAATGGGATTTATGTATTAATAGCTTTCAAAGATTCTTTTATTCATTTTACCTGATGTACCAGCATAACTTCTTCTGGGCTGCTATCTTTAGGGTCAGAAGTCATTACTTTAAAATAGCATGCCAGCGAATACTGTGGCTTGGCACTTCATTGTTCCATTGGGAGTGACGTTTTATGTTAGGAACATTTATGGTTTTGAAATAATTTTTGTTATTTCAACTCTTGTAATCAGAAATTAAAACTAAAGTGTCATCAGTTAAGTGCTGAAGATGCCGAGTGCAACACCAGCAAAACTGTTGTCCGAAAATATTGAAGTTCGTGGTAGAGAAGCTGAAAGACTGGATCTTTCCCAAGGAATACTCCGCAGAAGCCTTAAAAAGGATATCATCAGTTAAAATAACATTTCCATCAATAACCTTTAAATTGGTTGCATTGGAAATCGGGGTGGAACTGGTGAGTGGAAAGAAATGGATATCAACGTAAATCAGTCATGGAAAAATGTCTGTTTGTATCTTTTCAATGTGATGTTCTTTTCAGAACATAAAACATTAGGAACATATAAGTGTGCATACATAACATAAAAACTGACCAATCAACAGCTCTTTGATTACTCTTCTTCAACTTCATTAGTCTTCATAGTCTGGAATCAAACTGAGATAGAACTGGTGACAAACAGGTGGGGCATAATAATAATTGTAATTTTTTTAAAGTCCGTAGGGATATACATATCCATGGGTTTCGTCAAGGTTAAGTACAAAGTGACAAAGACAAAGCAACTTTAATTACAAATCATAATTAAAAAATTCCTTAACACTATAATAATATTAGCTAAGTAGGACATTTTTTAATTTGTTCTTAAAAGCCCTAGGAGTGGCGAGAGATTTTATACCTGTGAGTAACTCATTATGAACTGTGGCAACAGAGTGAAATGGACCTTTCTGGTCCATATCACTCTTGTTCAGGAGTTTCAACACATCTTGCAGTTTGTCTTTATTTACTTCAGTGGTGTAATTTTGCTTCATTGTCAGTGTTGTGGTGTTGCCTCTCTTTTGTACATTACAGTCTTCAAAATCCATCTGCACTCTTGTTTTTAGTTTGACCAACCATGGATTACCTATTTGCTTCAAATCTGAAGAAATAAAGCCCGTGAATTTAAATTCCATGCCACTGTCACAGGTTTTCTTACTGGTGTTCAGGAGTCCTTCTGTCATTGCAGCCAGGTCATGAAATTCATTTCATGTCTGTTACACTGAAATTTTTTCTTTCTACCACATTCTAGAATGATACATTTATAGTTGCCAGGGTCATACATATTCGGGTGATTTCAGTGGTACTTGTCGATTTTTGCAAAGTCTCTATCTGAAGGTAAGAAGGTGTTGCTAGGTGCTAACAGCCAGTCTTCAATCCCATTATCTTTTGGGGTGAATTAAATAACACCAGAGTGCCTTTATTTTCCAGTTTTTATTCTGGCCCCTGCAGTTATCAGAAAAAAATCACAAGTTTTTAAGCATTGTCGGTGTTTGTTCTGAGATACTTTATAACGTTGCGCTTACATTTTCATCACTGCCTCTTACTGCAATACTCTCATCACACAAAAACATGCAACCTAAGTCTTTACCACAGTCATGTGACCCCACATTTTATGTGTACAACTTCTGTAGACAAATACCAGGGGACACTTAAAGTGTAAGGTCTACTGTAAATCGATGGAGATTACATGAAATGAAGAATTCTCTTTTGCCAATTCACAGCATTCAGCCGTCTTTGCCCTCAGTGCATCTGCATACCGGAGATGGAATTCTTTCTCTCCTTTGGCAGATAGATTTTCATAATCCTCAACAGATGGCACTGACAGCTTGGTTTCACTGAAAATGTTGCTTGCCACTCTTGTCTAGGGTTACCATACGTCCTCATTTATGCGGACATCCGTATTTTCGACTTCTAATGTAGTGTCCGCGTACATTTTTACGATTTCTGCTAATGTCCGCATTTTTTACTTTTGGGAAGTAAGATCCTTTGGTTTTTGTTTTCATCTCGTATCACCAACTAGTTGTATATATTTTTGTATTGATTATTGAATTACACCGTTAGCGATCTGTTTGGGTGCTTTCGATTTAGGGCTATAGACAGTGATCGCCACGCCGTGGTGCTTTCGATTTAGCTGAATCCTGGGGCTGGCATCATTAATGGTGCTTCGTGGTATGTTATTTTCTCTGTATAAAAACTTAAACGAACTGTTGATAGATGGCACTACTGGTCTACAATGGGTTGGTACCATGTTGATCAATCCCGTTGAGGGTGTCCTCACTTTGGGGTTTCAAAATATGGTAACCCTACTCTTGTCCCTTGTACCCCTTCAACTATTGAATTACCCACAGATGAGGTTGACATGAAGCCAATTCTGAGTATTTGAACTTTGAGTCCCAAGGATAAAATTCCTCTCTTTCACCATGGTTCCTACAGGTTCTGAAGATCCAATTTCGCCTGCATAATAGCCATCCAAAAGTGATTGGATTCCTTTTTTCATTTCAAAATGTCATTTTCTGTATTTTCTCGTCCCATTGAAGAAAGACCATGTATGGCGTATTATTTGAATTTATATTGACTATGTATAAGGGTGATCATGAATTTAAAAAAATGAAATGTTGTGTTGAAATGTTCAGTGATCATTTCGATGTATTTGTTACAGTAGGTAGTAGAGATTTTTACTATAGGTGTCAGTATAGCATGTGTCAGTTCATCGAGATAAGCTGGAAGATTTTATAATTGTTACACAGGTCACATGAGATAGCAAATTGGGGCAAATCCAGTGCATCACAACAGCTCTGTGGGTTTTCTCTGGAGCTGTGTGTGGCCATGTTGACAGTATTGTTGGGGGCCCCCGTGCAAAGTAATGCACTGGGCTCCACCGTTCATGTGCATACATGGTTTTACACGGGCTGGTTGGGCCCCCCAGGCATACACTTGAAGCCCTCAGCCAGTGCCCCGCTTGGCCCATGCAGAAAACAGCACTCATGGTAACTGGTATCAACTTAACGGTAGAACTGCCAACCATCTTCATTTTCCCAGATACATCCTCATTCAATCCAGACTGTCCTGTAGAAATTAACCCACGTCTGGAATTTAAGCCTTAAAAATTGAGACGTCCTTATCATTGCCTCATTGACTGGGTAACCATGGTAGTGGAAAAGGCCACGGGATAAGCTTTATGGAAAGACAGATGGGCAAGCACTTTCCTGACATACCGAAGGTCCCAGTTTTGGGTCCTGCCTTGGGCATGACTCTTGCTTGTCTCAGGGATAAGGTCTTTGGTTAGATGGTGCTGTGTAACCATAGTGTTTGGGGTACCTTAAAATCTAAATCTACTGCTATTTGAAAACGTGTCCGCCAAACAAGGCCGAATGAATGTGATTCATGGTACGCTAGGCATAGATTACCCCAAAAATACTCATTTGTTGACTCAAATGTCCTCAATTCCAGCGGAAGATGATTGGCAGTCCTGCTTAATGGGGAAATCATAAGTAAGACTCATGACCCGAAGGATTGCTGATTGAGAGAAGTTCAGGTTTTGCCATGACTCAAACTAATTGCTGTGTGGCCACTATCTGTACTTGACATTATTTGCTGATGGTCACTACTTATTTAATGTTTATTTGTAATAATTTGATGTTTATTCAATGCTGGTGCACTCACCTCCCCTAAAATTAATTTATTTGACAGCTCCTATGAGACTAGAAGCTTTTATTTTTTTGTTTCAAAACTATCTCCAAGCTACCTTTATTTGAGTAATTGTTTAAGCTGCATTGTTGGCATTGAATCATATCTTCATTTTTAGTAACCCCAAGTTGCATGGCTTCTTATTTGCAGTTTGGTGAGCGAGAATCACATAAAAGTTGTGACGCACAAATTGTGCAAGTGCATGTTATCAGGTCATTTTGCAGTGATAATTTGGACTTCTATGTGCTTAAGTTTTTTAAGGAAGTCTGTTGGAAACCTTGATCCTTATGTGCTGAAAGCAGATGCACCTACATGAATCATGTGAGTCTCAGCAACTTGACCCATTACTTCCTTTTTCAACGAGAAGTTCTACTTAGTTTAAATTACTGTGAGTACGCTTAAGTTTCTTTTTAAAGAAATGTAGTTTGCTGCTTTAATTTATCCAACCATTTTACTCAATATATCATGCTTTCTGGTCAGCATGATAAAAATGTTAATAAAAATTTCAACATATTGTACAATAGAGGTCTTTAGATGGGAAAATTACTTGGACCTTTTTTCCAAGTAGCTTCGAGGAATGAATCAGGTTTTATCATAAATTTCCATTTATTCCAAGGAAATGAAAACTAATTGTGTTGCTTGAATATTACTTGTGTTTCATGAGAGAAAATTGATGAATCCTTGGCACTGACTTTGAGGCACCAGTACCTATAGGTAGTTATTTTTTTCCTTTTTGAAGGTGAAGGTAGAATATATTATGGTGACCATTTCCTTCTCTGTTTGTATTGCTTATTTTCATGAATGATTATTTCATTTTTAGCTTTCAATGTCTGTTTTATTTGGGCTTGATTGTGCTTGTGGCTATTTTGGTCATTAATACAACCAGCATTTTCTTTCAATTGGCATATTGCTGTGTTGAGCCCTTACCTGTTCATTCACAATTCATTGCAATGTGCTATGGCTCTTGTGATTGTTTGGTGCTTCTTACTGTTCTCTGAACTATAGCTCCCAAATACTTTGTGTGGTGAAAAGAAGGACACTTGGCTCCATAAATTAGGACTTTTGAGGATGCCTTTACAATAACTGAGTAAACTTATAAATGTTGTATGCTTTTTATGCTATATAATTATTTAATTGCAGTTCATTACTTCATTTGTGATATGATGGCTAATTTCATCAGTCATTTTAAAACTAGAATATTTGCACAAGTAATAGCCAATGCTTGATTCTAGCTTACCAACAATGCCCTACGTACAGTTTTTTGGAATAAAGTAATTGGCAAATATTCTTTGTCAAACTCTTGTAATGGGTTTTTGTGAATGTGGTCGCAGCTTAGGTAGCTTCGAATTTTAGAAAATAAAATTGTCCATCAAGTAATAATGCTGCAAAAAGTATTGTGATCATAATTCAAGCACGAAAGTGGAGAAGCATGCCATCGTTCAATGGCACCAAGATTACATTGCCATTTAGGAGTCCGAAATATATTGCCCACAATTGATAATCCCAAATAATGAATAGATGGTGTGAATTGAGGTTATGGGTGATAAATGTTTCCTGTATCGAACCTGCGACAAAAGTTGCCTCACAAAAAGAGTATCACCACATAGCTAACTTTTGGCAAATTAAGTAATGATTTCGCTAATGGGATATTGTTTGTTGGTGTGGCATTTCTGTTATTTTACAATTTCATTAAGCACTACAACCTCTTCTGTGGAGTAACCATCATACATATTTATAAGCTCAACAAGCACAGAGCTATTGTTTCTTCTGCTCTGATAAATGGCTGACTTCTCTTTTTGAGAGCCAGTTGCTACCAGCTGAAAAACTCCGAGCTGGCTCTGGAGCTTACTATGTGTGATGCACTATGTTGAAAAGATAAGGAGTTTTGCATACTTGTGGAGTCTTAATTCTGTATATTTTAGAAGTTACTTGCAAATGGGCTAAGATGCATCAAACATTGAGACATGTCTGGAGAAATGAGAATGGTTGGCAGGCCTATGCTGCACAATTCTAGCTTTATTCTGCTCTGCGTCCCGCATATGTGTTCGGTGGATTTGGAGATAAGGATACTGCACATAGTAATGAAGCTTCGTGCTCTGAGATACGTATTTCAATTTTTTTCGTGCTGTGATTCAAGCCATCAAAAGTATTACCTACTCATGCATATTCCGGCCCACGATTGTTGGCCCAAAAATTAGGTTTCACAAGTTATGTTATAATCTCTCCGTATGGAATCTTTATTGGCAACTCATTAATTCATCCATTGAAGCTTTTAGTTTAGCAGTATTATTTCCAGCCATATCTTTTGTGTCTTCTTAATGCCAATGCTTACATGAAATTGTCGTATGTACTTTCTTTTAGCGAGTGTTGAAAGAGTGATGAAAAATCTTAAGATTAGAGAAGTGATGGATTGTGACTGTGATACTTGTTAAGTGAATGTTAAAGGGGTGACATTTTAAAATTTTGAATCAATTTGTAGGGGTGTTGTTTTAACCACTCAATGGACTGGGAAGGAATGTCCATTCGTATTACTCCTAACAGTATAATTAATCACTTAATGTGTTGATAACTTTATTTTAAAAAGTCCCAATAGCTGTGTTTTTGAAGGCATTGGATAGCTTATGTTTGAGAAGTATTAGATAGCTTTAAATTCCCTATTGTTCCATAGAATGATGTGTCAAATCTTGTACGTGACGTGGGCATTGTTAGGAGTGAGTGGGCATTTGAATGAGTTAAAAAGCCTCTTTCATGCCTGTGCATGGAAGAGTAAATGTTGCCGTGAATAGGTTTTTATTTCTTGGTGAAGTCCGCTGGATAAGTTTTAATAATAGCGTGAATTATTTCCTGGAATCTATCCTCAGCAATCAACCAAAATGTTATTGATCACATGAAAATTAGGATTGAAGGTGAAGTCTGTTAAGGCCTGGTCACGCATTAAACCAGGGGCATTCATTCGTGAATGCATGTCCCATCAAAAACTCATCATGTAGCTATGGCAAATTGCATGACTGTATGGCCATAAAATAGCCCGTTCTAGGAAATTCTGAGAATTCGGTCTTGAATGCAGTGACCAGTAATCTTGTAATAATAGCACGACATTATCATCTGCTCTAATTTTGTACTCTTGGACCTTCATATCCTTGGTAGATAACTTCAAGGCCTGCCGCTTAAAATTAGTAAGCAATGTATTTATAATATCTCCATTTTAAGCTGTGCGAGGGAAATGACATTTGCAGTGTTTTTTGAAATAGCAGTTTTTCTGCGCATGCTAAGAAATTTTAAGTGAATTGCTCTCTCACAATTTTACACTATATGCTGAAATTTTCTTTTGTTACGTGATGCCGCTAGGGTCAGAGATCTCCTTTTCTTTTTTCATCCTCTCCTTCTTGTGGAAAGGAAGACCAGAGAAACAGGATTGAGCATACTATGCTTTTCTCGAATCAATGCAATTCCATGAGGTGTCAAAGCATGGGATATCCCTTTAAAGTGCTGAGTGGTTATCACATCATCTCGTCTTCATCTCAAAGAAACGTGTGATAGGGTTCTGGATTGGGCCTCTCCCATTCTTTGTGGTTTCACACCTTTCCCTTAAGGTTTGTCCCAAAGATAAAACATTTGCTGCTCATTTGTACCGCTTCGGTATGATGGATCCATTCCGCCCCTTGCCTCCATGGTTGGGAATGGCATCTGGGCTATTGAATAGGTTGTTTACTTGCTTCACAACAGCCCCCTTAAAGCACATCTCCCTCCCTTCCGTCGGAAATCTTTGAGCAAAGAGGGGATAAGAGCCCTCCAAGCATTGCACTGTTGGCAATTGCCTTCACCTTTACTTGTCGTAAATTAAAAAAAATGAATGTTCTAAATTTTAGCAACTTGAGCTATTTTTCTTTCTTTCTGAATTAAATCAAGAATTTGCATCTTTGCCTTGATTGGGAGAATTTCGATCATTTTCTCTTCTGTAATGCTGGATTGCTGTCACTACTTCTACCTTAGGGAGCCATCGTGAACAATAAGCAAGGATGTACCGTCACAGGGGCATGGAATGCGGCAACAAATAAGGGCAGACGGTAATGAGTCGTGCATTGGGGGCTTGGGAATGAGGCTGTACTTCATAGAATGGCATGCATTTGAACTTAAAGGTCGATTACAAAGCAAGATTTACACTTTTTATTTCCAAGTCTATAGTGAATGTTGGACAATTGAAACTGTGCAAACAGGGGCTCTGCTGTGTAGTATGTTTGCCATAATTAAGGCATGATTTCATATTCTTATGTGGTGATAATTTCTTATATTTTGTAGTCACTTTTTTATGATGAAAATTATGGAAGGAGTAGAAAAGAGATTCAACATTTCCATTGGTTTTAAAGTGCTCAATTTGATTTTGCCGTTGCCTCCATCTACTTTTTATTTTGTGTAAGTTGGGAAGCAATCTCCCTGATGTAAAAATGTTGTGAGCTGAGAGTTGTTCATGAGATACATAGATATGCACAGCAAGACCCCACTTAGCAATATTGTGGTGTTCCTCTGAGGACCATTTTTGTTTTGAGTTTTACTGTAAAGTGTACCAATGCATTACTGGGATGGTGCTAGAGATTGTCTTTAAATATTGGTATACAATGTATTTGATCATGTATTATTGTCTCTTTGATATAAAATGCATGAGTGCACAAATGAAAGGTACACGAAATGTCACGATGTATTAAGTTTAAGATCAAATTGATATTCTTCACATAGCAGATTGAGAGTCGAATCCATCATAATGTGAACCCATTGAAAAGTGGTGGACAATTGTATTGCATCCGTGCTACATATATCATGAAACTGTACCTACTGAGTGTACAGTATATTCTTTTATTTGTTAAAATTTTAATTTAGTAATATTTCAATTTGCAATACCTAGTGATTTATCTGTGATAATGTTTAATAGAAATTGGTGTTATGAATCAATATTTTCTTTATTTTCAACTATTTAGTTGTGTGTGATTTATTTCTATTGATACCCATGTGAAGGCTGAAGTCAATCCTTATTAGGCACGGTTGTGAGCCCACCAATATAATCTTGCATTTCATTGTTTATATTTTTTTAAATCTCATCATACTACATTTTAATGAGGCATCTCAACTCTTCAATGGGAGGTCTAATGGTAAATTCAAACATTTACTAAGTGAATATTTGCTGTTATTTATGTACTATAATGTAAAGATTGTTCAAGATAAGTTTGATTTAGTTTAATTTCACAGACATTTGGGTATGAAAGTGTAATATCCTTTTTTGAAGGAATACCTACCTATATTGTCATTTGCTCTTATAATGAATAAAAGTAAGTGGAATTGTCCATCTTTATTCATATCATTGATGATTGTACTGTGAGAGTATTTATTGATGAATATTTTTATAAATTATGACCTTTGTGGTTTGTGAAAACAGTTAGTGCTATTGTTTTAATCTACCTACTATCTTTGAAATAAATTAATGCATACTATAAAGGCTTGATTCTTTCAATTAAAATTTTGTTTAGCAAGTTTCATTAGCAGAGACATTCTAGAATGCTCTTCCTGCTTACCACTCAAAAATAGTGATGATTGTCTACTGTAATGACTATTCTTTGAGGGAGGAGTTCAGTGCAATTAATGCAATCGGTTAGTGACACGTACATGACTGTCATGAATCTTTAATGTCTCAGACTCCGGCTTACATGATATGGAATCAAAATAAGACATTCCTGGTCCAAGCTGGTGCCAACCGGAAGCGTGAAACATAATGCAATGTCACCAAATGCATAACATCGTCCCCTTAGCAAAAATATTTTCATACTTTTTTCAAAGAAGAATTACATTAGGAGGGAATGTTAACAAAACAATAGAGTAAATTAATGCTAGAATACATATAAGTAATCCCTGAAATATAATGTGTATGAATATAATGGGGAATAACATTATATGAAGCAAACTAATGATTTAATGCAACTTAATATCTAAGTTTTCAACTTAACATCTAAATTCAAGCGAGCACGTTGGGACCTCCTTAAAGTTTTTATTAGGATCAACAACTCTGGTTGGTCTAGGCCTTTGAGGCTGGGCCATTGGGACGAGTGGCGGATTCTTTTGGCTCACAGGGGTTAGATTGACAGGTTGAACATTATTATTCCCTAGAGCCTCATAATTGTTGTTTGATAGAATGAGTTGACCCAGGGGTAGAATTCCCTGAACGTTTGGTGGAGGGACACACTTTGGTGCCATATATCACTGGCCTGTGGCCTCATTACATTCAAGTTAGGATCTGCAATTTCTCCAGGAGGAGGTACTATAGGAGCATGTAACTCTCTGAAACACAACGACAGGAGGTGGACACTGCAATGCCAAGCTTCATTCCGAACCTGTACAAAATAAGTATTTTTACAGATGACAGTAATGACAGCTCCTTCGGCAACTCCCTCTTTCTTTTGTCCCCTTACCTTTTCTCCAACAGTTAAGTTTAATGTTTTTTGCTCATAACTTTGTTTAGGTGGGGGTTTTAAACGGTAGAGGAAAGTCCTGACTTCTCTTCTGATGTCTATTGAGATGGAGTGACATTCCTGTTGATAAAAGGAGTGTTTCTATTTTTGAAGAAAAAATTACACAACCTTTCTTCCACTGGTTAAGGCCCTGCGCACATTCCAAACATTTCGACAATCCTTTCTTTGTAATCTGGACCCAGCATTCTGATAATTTGCTTGAGGATGGTGGACTATGACGTGCAGTGATATTTTACTTTTATTTATTTAGTATCATCCTGAAAACAGCCTCAAGGGCCTTTTACATCAGGCATTGTGACTAACAACGATGGACAAGCACAAACAACCATGCCCTGGGAGGTGAAAAATCCTCCCCCGCGGGACTCGAACCTGCGACCTTACGGTTGGCAGGCAGAGGACGTTACCCCACCGAGGCCGGCGATATTGTTTGAAGAGCAGAACATAAGGCATTCAATAGAGTCAAATGTTGGACGATTGTCTTAGAAAATTTCAACTGGGATCCCAAGAGGTATAACAAGTTCTCTAAGGATAATAATTATATCACTGGCAGTCATGATTGTTATTGGAAACAATACCATCCATTTTTGGTTTTACTATCAATGACTAGGAAAAATGTTGTCTTGTCCCAGTAATAAAAATCAGCATGCATTGTTCTTGGTAAATCAGTGGCATTGTTCTTTGGTATCAGGCCATGAGTGGTTTGGATTGAGGTGGCTTAAAGTTCACTTTAGCACTTGGATCACGTATAGCAACGTGCTTGTCAGTATCAACAGTAATGCCTGGCCACCATGCATTTGATCTAGCTCTCGGTTTCATCCACAAAATTCCTGGGTGGCCTTCACCCAACATCTGGGGAACTTGATTCCTAAGATTTTGATGAATGATAACCCTATCTCCAAATAAAAGACCCACGGTGAAGAGAAATACACATCAAAGAATGGTTTGAAAGGTACAGCAGAGTAAGAATTGTGTGAAGAAGGCATCCATACTGGCATTTTTCCATGGAAACGCGAAGTGAACTAATGGAGGAGTTGCAGAAAATGCTGGTAACAACACTTTATTGGTTTGTTACTACAAGGGAGTGAGTCACCTAAATATTTTTCAGGTTTAATTAACACAGAATCAACGATTTGAAAAATGTTTTTGCATGGATCTTATTCTAGGAATTTACTTAGCTTTTCTAAAAATTTCATAGCAACAAACTGATCAGTTTCTCTGAAAGTTGCTTGCTCAGCCTCTTATTCAACTGTGGCAAATACTTCTTAGTTTTTTTCATCAAAAATATAATCACTAATATGTTGAACTTCTAGTTTAAAATTTTATAATTTTGAATTTCGAAAATGAGCAGTAGGATACTTATAAGATCCTTCCAAAATTTTTAACTTTTAATCATATCATTAGCATTCGCTGCTCCACAACCTGAGCTTGAAGTTTTACCTTTCCCATATGTCCTTATTTTTACTGCAGGCTTTTCATTTCCATATTCCGTAGGAAGAAACGAGAAAGTGTCAAGCATACACATATTGTAATAAGAGCACCTGCATTCACGTGAAAGGAAGCAACTTTGGCCTTGGAAACAATATATTACATACACAAAATTTATTTTTTTGATTTTATTGTTTCATTAAACTTCTGAATACCTTACTGCACATTGCGATTCATTTGGTCAATTTTTGCAATGATTCTCTTAGTATTTTCAGATTCATACTTTGCTTTTTTGAACAGTTGACCTAAAAAGGAAAAAAAATCACGAAATGTTGTATGGATGCAAAACGTGGACGTTGAAGAAGAGAGAAGAAAAGTACTTAGAAAGCTATGAAATGTGGCTATGGCGAAGAATGGAGAAGATTGGATGGAAAGATAAGATCATGAATGAAGAAGTGCTAATTAGGATTGGAGAAGAAAGAAGTATACTGAGAGAAATTAAAAAGAGAAAGGCAAAATGGATAGGACATATTTTAAGGAATAACTGCCTACAGAAAATAATAATAGAAGGGAAGAGAGGAAGGAGGAGTCACGGAATGCTTCGATGGATATAAAAGAAGGAAGGAGTTATGCGGAGATGAAGAGAGAGAGGCCCAGGACAGAATGCTGTGGAGACAACGCTACCGTTGAAACCTGTCTACGGACAGATGCACCAATGATGATGATGATGATCTATGAATCCGTACTTACGGTGGAAAAAAATCATGAAAATGAATTTTTCCGAGCCCTACAGCTGAGGGATCACGTAGAGGAAAAAAAGGCCATTAGTCTGCATGCGGCATCATTGGAATCCCCCCATTGAGCATACCGTGAGGGGTAATACTTCTGGATGGATTTCTATTTCACCCTGTGGCTATACCAAATGCTTTCAACTGAGAGTACATAGTGACTAAGAGGAAACTCACAGGTCAAATGGCTAGGTATAGCGAAACTTGGTGGCACTCCACAGCAGAGGATAAGAGGACACTGACCGTAAACCAAGCATTGATGAGTGGGCAAAGTTATCGAAGGACTCCCGCAAGGTCCTCTGGAAAAAGGCTCGGCCGCTTCATCCCACATCTTATGTATGTTTTCCTCACCTTTACGTAATGATCTTCACATGCGAGTTCCACCAAGTTTTGCTACACCTATATCCATAGGCTTCCTACACAGCTGCAGCATATGTGAAGTCATTGTGGCATACCTTATGTGGGCACTTTCACAATTGTGAAAAAATTTAATTTCATTCTATTTTAACACATTTGCGACTTTTCATAGACTATTCTCAGGGATGTAAATTTTCATGAAAAATGAAAATTAATTTTTCAATTTTTATATTTAGAAATTTCCTAATACTAGAACATAATTACATATTTTTATAACTTCGGGGGTTGGAAAGCATTTGTAAATGATTGTATTATAATTATTTGATTGTATATAATGAAGTTTCACCACAGTAATTATGCTGGAGGAAATGTATGAAGAAAAAGTATCTTGCCTGCTTCAAGATCCTACATTTAAAATATTGGAAAAATATCTTAGGGAAAAATTAGAGCATTTGACAAGATAGACCTAATAAAAAAATTCAACAATACTGGATGAAAGAAAACTGATGTCCACAGCTTCAAACCCCCCACAGTTCTACGGATTTCCAAAAATACACAAGAAAGGCATTCCTCTAAGGCCTATCGCCAGGATGATTGGAGCTCCGACTTTCAAACTGTCACAGAATCTAGCACTAGCAATATTCAACCATATATTGGCCTGACAGAATCATGCCTAGAATTCTTCTCACTTGGCTGAGATCATCAAAACCTTGACCTTATCAAAATCAGACCTAGTCAACTTCAAAGTAGTCTCTTTATACCAGAGTTTCCATTCCTGAATCTATGACTTTAGTAAGGTCTTCATCATGGACGTAGCCAGGGAATTTGGCAGGGGGGGGCATGGGACCACCCCAGAACCACCAACCCTCCGGGAGGTACCTCCACTTCAAGAGGGGGTTTTTCTCCCCCGGAAATGTGAGAACGGGGCCAAAGGGACCACGCCGCCGTGCTATGGCTAGGCTACAGGCGTGCGGTTGCTAGCGCTGTGTGAAGTGTGGCCGCCACAATTTCGATTTGTTAAATTTTTCTAGGGGGGGGGGGGTCCTGGTACCCCCCTAGCTACGCCCTTGGTCTTCATTAGGAAAATCCAAAAGTAAAGTTAATTCTTAAAAATTAATTCTGTCTAAAAAAATTATTCTTCTTGTGCCGAGGGAAGATATATGGTATATATGTACATACATATGAGCAATTGGATGGTGCTGCAATGGGATCTCCATTATTGCCAACCTTTACATGGAGAAATTTGAACAGGAAGCCCTACAAACTTCTTTTCTCAAACCAACTCTTTGGCAGAGATATATGGATGATACTTTCATTGTGAGATCACATGGAAGGGGAACCTTAAATAACGAGGAGTTTACCTACCTGGGAAGCAAAATAACAGCTGATGGAAGGAGCATAAGAGACTTAGTAAGTAGAGTTCACCAGGCAAAGAATGCGTTTTATCAAAGAGGGAAACTCCTAACATCCAGAAATATCAGCCTAGACCAAAGAAAACTCCTTCTTCAAACTTATGTGTGGAGCATATTTTTATATGGCAGTGAGACCTGAACGCTGGGCAAGGCAGAAGAGAGGAGGGTGGAAGCTTTCCAGATGTGGTGTTTCAGGAGGATGTTAAAGATTCCCTTGGTGGACAAAGTCAGTAACGAGGAGGTTCTCAAACGTATGGGGGAGTCTCCTTGTCTGCTGAAATTATAGAAAAAGAGAAGAAATATCTGGATCGGGCACCAACCCGAAACCTTGGCACGAAACCTTGCTGGCCATACTATCTTAGAAGGCACTGTGGAGGGAACCAACTGCCGGGGCAAGCCTAGGTTGGAGTTTATGGGGTAAATAATGAAAGAGTTAGGCTGCTCCACTAATGTGCAGTTGAAAAGAATGGCGCAAGACCGTAGCAAATGGAGAACTGCCAACAACCAACCTTTGGGTTGAGGACTTAAGAAGAAGATATAACGTTTTAGAACACCTTAATAGTCGTTATCCATCCCTTCACAATGAAGTCTAAGAGAATAGAACACTTCCAGTAGCGTAGCCAGGGGGGGAGCGAATTTCTCCCCCACCCCCTGTGTTCGTGTTCCCCTAAGTCTGTGAATGTTTCCATTCTAAAGACCCAAATACGTATGTGAATCTGTCAAAACACATGTGTTCCACAAGTGTAATTCAAGTGCAAGTATATTTCTCGAGGAAACACAATCATGTTGGATGAAACTAAACATCTGTCTAAAGAATGGAATTCTTTCCTAGATTAGATTTATTTCTGCATCTAGATTTCATTACTTTAGCCTGGAAAGTCAAGGATCTAGGAGAGTTCAGATTCAATTATTTTTGATAATCCCAATCATTTGAACAACTACCCTGTTGAGTTCCTACATTCCATCATAACATTAGGCATGCCACCACACAAACTAGAGCTGAAGGTTGGGACCTTAAATATTCTGCTGATATCTTATCAGAGAGCATGAATCATGGAGACGTAGTACATCCCAAAACTCAATCTTGCATCAAAAGACACTATATTTGCCATTAATTTTTATGAGGAGACAAATTATCCATTATTCCTGCTATTAACTATGAATAAATCTCAGGGACAAACCTATGACCATGAAGGTGTTTTTTTTATACCAGCCTGCTTTTGCCCATGGACAGCTCTATATAGAGGCTTTAAAGACAATTGTGACATATGTGGCTTTCCCTCCGCGATCAAGGATGAAAGAATTAAAACCTCAAAATATGGATCAATGCAGGGAGAGAAGAGGAAAACATTCCGGAGAACAAAAGGATTTTTAGTGATAATGCTGTTACGGCAAGAAGTTTTTGTTGATTAAATGTTCATTATTGTTTAACTTTTTTATAATCGATCCAGCTTTATAAAATATAAAATAGGTACTTTTTTACATTTCATCGTGGCTTTTATATAGCTTCAAATGCCACCATGAATTAGGTTTATAAATATTAATAGTTTAAACTAGCGAAGTTTTAATGATTATAGGCTTTCAAACCATTTAAATTTTTCATTAAAATTTCCAATATAAAAGAATATAGGCCCATCATGAATGTTTGTTGACGGCCTGCCATGGAAAATGCAAATTGCTAGGTATATGTTGAAAAACCAATGTTGAGTATCTTTATAAAACTACAGTGTAATTGAAAAATACATTCAATATTGTTATCGACAGAGTTCTATTTAAAGAAAGTTCTGATCCATGCATGATGGGGGTTTTTACTAAACTTTTTAGCTTCTCTGACTCACATCACAACACGAATTATGACAAAAACACTGCCACGTGGATCGAGCCATTCGAGAGCTGAAATAAACCGTAGTATCCGTGACATTTATATTTATTTAATTGCTCAAAAAGTAGTTTTAAAACATAGGTACATATTTGAAAAAGAGAGTAAGCTCACCCTATAATACCCTGTACAACTAAACAAGCGTTAATTTTATTTCATCCATGAATCGTCCTCAAAATCTGGTTTCTTAATATGTATGTATTTTGTATCTGATGAATATAGTAACCTATATATTTTTTATTAATGGCTACTTTTTCTTCTCATTGCAATATCATATGATAAGTTTTTTTACAACGCGCATAGTACACGTGTGCAGACATAATGTACGTAATTTGGTTCAAAAAGCTTTGCCGTAAGTAGGTTAAAAATGAATTTGGGCTGGTGGGACGAAAGGGCACATTAACCGTCATATCATTTCTTTTAATTCTTCAGAAATTACAGAATGAGAATAAAGGCTGCATCGGCAAATTTGTGTAAATAAATCGACCAAATTTCAGTCCTTAAATTGTACTGCAAAAATTATCAATACATGAAGAAATTGCTTCGGACGTTGCATAAATTTGTAGCAGCCACGGAGAGTAAAGAAAGGTTTTCTAATCTTGAAGGTGCCTGCATTCACCATTCGTATACCCCGCTAAAATCTTTCCACTGCGCATTCCGGTATTCATACTTCTACATCCGCGCCTCCGCGCAGCGGAAGTCAGATTTCGATTGTCCTGCCATCTGCCGAGTTGCACGGAGCTCGGCCACAAGGCAAATTCCTTCAAAATGGTATGTTTCGGTAACATGTAAATCATATCCTTTAGAATTTAATACATCGTTATGGTTTGTAGGTTAATTCATTAAAAAGCTGTTTTTTCAAGAATTTTCATCTGCTATTTTCTTATCCATCGTTGAGGATTCATTATAGTTTAATTGTCAACCCATGTGTTCTGTGTCTTGAATTTTCCTTTGATATATTTATAGTGTGCTTATGTAGAAGTGATGTACCCACTGATGTATTAATTCATATAACCTTTTTCTTTCTAGACGAAGGGAACATCAAGTTTTGGTAAACGTCGTAATAAGACGCACACGCTATGTCGGCGTTGTGGAAGATCGTCTTACCATATTCAGAAATCGAAATGTGCGCAGTGTGGCTATCCCAGTCGTAAACTTAGGCATTGTGAGTATATGAGAGCTCAATTTCTTTTTATCTGTTGTAAGCGGAATCAAGAATTAGCAGTATTTCATAGTTTCTTGGGGTCTTCGAAGGGTTGAGTGAAATGTTGGTGACTTCTCACTCCCTCGAGGTCGTTTGCAGGGTATTTTGTAGATGTCGAGGTTTCTATTGCACAAATCCGGCTGAGGGAGGATGGTTGCTAAGGACCAAGGCCAAGTTTGCCCTAAGTATTTTGTTAATTTTATTTGAAAATGTCCACATACAGTAGTTGCCAATGAATGTGTAATAGCTGGAAGTGTAATTTGCTTTCATAGTTATGCAATAGTAATAGTTTGCTCGAAGGTAATTAAAATACCGGGGCCATGGCCAACGTTAACAGGGTAGACGTTTCGTGGCATCATGGTTGTTCGTCCTACTGGAGGGACGGGTGTTCTGTAGTGTCGGGAGAAATTAGATTATATATGATCTCGCCGCAAGTGTCCTTTTTGGTTCTGGTTTCAGGGTATATGTTTAAGGGTAGTTGTGTAACTTTGTGATGGTTTTGAGTTCACGCATGGGAAAATTTATGTGGGCCACATCAGCGGAGAAATCAATCAGAGGGGGAATCAAGCCTAATAAGCTGGCAAAGGTACCGATGGCATCCCGTAGGGACCTCTGAAGGAGTACCTACTTAGACGCTTAGCCCCACATATATTGTATGATTTCCTCTTATTTGCGTGCGAGCCGCTCTATGGGCGTGTGGTAGGGGTTTTTAGGACACTAGCCATGATAAGGGAAAATGAGGGCTAGGCAAAGGTGCATAGCAAGTTAACGGAGCCTTAATGTGTCGCTGTTTTTATTTTCTTTAGTGCCCAGTGGTAGTGTATAAGGAAATGTGACTATATTACCTCTTAGGCTGTGCAGGCCGCTATACTGGTTGTGTAGATGGCTTCGTAACTGTGCAGTAATTTGATACAAAAGTTGGTACTTCCTCATGGGGCTGCTATGTTTAACTCCGTTGTCAGGTAGTTACAACTCAGATGATGTGGTATAGTGTGGTCAGTTGACTAAATAACGTGTGGAAATTACTGAGAGTGATTCTTCATTCCATAATGTCGAAATTCCACTACTACACTAAGCTACCTCGCCTACCGTCGAGTTATTACTTTGAAAATTAGGTAAAGGTGAGCTTTCGTCCCGCCAGCGTTTTCGCGAATTTCACCCACTTACAATAGAGATATCGGAACCAAATTCACATCACTTACAAAGCAAACCTTGCGCATTTGTAAAATACTTTCAACACAACAATGCATCAACTACTTTAGGAATGGGAAACTTTCAAACCTGAGAAGTGCGTTTTTCCCTCTCTGCCATCTTGTCGTTTCCTCTTATCCACTGTACGTGGCGTAGTGATCGAGCAGTTGGTTCTCTAGCATATGCACACCTCTCCTACACAATTTCTTCCCTCCTTCCACTCAAACTCGCCCCGCAACAGCCATTTACTACAATGCAATTCCATTCATTCCACCGCAGTAAACATTGCACATTTCACTTCAAATGAAGGATTTACACTTCCTTTTCACTCGCATTCATTCCACTGCACTAATAACATTTCACGTATCACTTTCAATGGAGGATTGCGAGTTCCCGCAGCGAACAAACACCCGTGCCTTTCGAGGAATTCCAAGCCTGACTCCGCCGAAACGAAAGTCTGGATCGCAGACATAGGTGTGTGCATACACGATTGACAACTCATGGCGACCGTACACCACACATGCAAGAAAATTATTAACGCCAACAAGCTTCTCAACTCTCGTTGGCGAATGAATACCGGTTGACTTTTCAACAATCAACTTCCAATTATTTACAGTTAATTTCCCCCTTCCACACTACCCGAAAGAACTCCGTTAACAATACTATTTACTTAGCCTCTAACAAAAGCCCACTCATTATAACCTTGTCATCTGACGAATTTTATACCAGAAACAATACGCAGAATAACAATTTAGCCTTCCACCAATGCCCACGAATTTTTACCAATAAGCGTGAGGGATTCTATTCTTAAAATAATAAGCAGAATAACATTTTAGCCTTCTACTATTGCCCACGAATAATCACCAATGAACGAGAGGGATTCTATCCTTAAAATAATACGCAGAATAACATTTTAGCCTTCTATCTATGCGCACCGAAAATCACCAATAAGCGTGAGGGATTCTATTCATAAAATAATACGCAGAATAACATTTCAGCCTTCTACCAATGCCCACCAATAATCACCAATGAGCGAGAGGGATTCTATTCTTAAAATAATACGCCCCCCAAGTTTATTGGAGGGGTGGGTTCAGGGCAAAGGAATGGAAGGGAAATTCGTTTTTAGGTTTAATAAAAGACAGAAATGCAGTACAAATCAGCATTTTGAAATTTCCTCCACTCCCAGAAATGCCCATTTCCACTTTACCATTCCCGCGAAAACTGCGTTTTTCGCTGTATTAATTCACGAAAATGCGTTTTTCACTTTTGAAAATGGCCAAATCGGGCCCGCGTACCGTCCCACCCCAGCACCCCTGTTTCACTCCATAGGCCCGTAAGCTTGTTGGGGGGGTGGGGTATTGGAATATAGTAGAAGTGAAATTAGTCTTATCCCTCTACCGGTTGTTCGTGAAAACCTCCAAATATGGCGTCGAAAACGGACGAAAAAGTCGAAAAATTGGTCATTTTCAAACGTCTATATCTCAAAAACTACTAGTCATACGGGTATGATTCTCACATTTTTACAAATGCGCAACCTTCCTCTACTCATAGGTATCACATACAATATCGTAAGTTTCCTAGGTTTTTCAAAAAAAAATGTTGACCGTGCGGGACGAAAGCTCACCTTTACCGAAAATTACTACTTTTATGACTTTTTCGTCATTTTTGGACGCAATTTATTTGAGGTCTAACCTGTAGAAGGATGTAACTTATCATCAAAACTATTCTCCCACAACAAGGTTGCGGTCCTGCGAAGTGACTGGTGCTAGGGCAGGACGGAATGTGATCCTGAAATGGCGATTTTCATTAGTGATAAGTGGGTTTCTAGGGGGTGTGCAAGCACAAAGCCTATTGTTTGACGAAAATGTGACTCAATATTTTTGCAAAGTCATGATGCAGACGCGAAGTCAGTTGTTCTACGTAGGGTGGATTGGATGGGTACTGTGTTCATTAGGTTGCTTTTAAATATGTAGTCTAGTGTAATCCTCTCCATATCCTTCTGCAATGACTCCACCAACATTTTCACATCTTTTCCCATATTTTTCAACATTCATCCATGAGGGAATGGGGATTTTGGAGCACTCGGTACATATTTTTAAATGGCTGTGGTTCATAATTTTTTTCTCTGAGGGTGGAGATAGTTTTCTCGTCAGCCGGTAGTTACCCGAGGCAGTGCCTATCCAGTCAGTGCAATTGTCTTGAGTGTGCCCCCTATGGTGTTATTGCTCTGCATGGAGGGAAGGAGACCCGTGAACCTTCCCCCACCCACCGGGGAAGTTTTCGTTCCATTTGGTAGATGGCTAGACACAGAGTTGCAATTTCTACACTTGCAGATGACTGCAAAATGCTACAGAGCACCATCCTTGTTCATCAGGCCTTTTTGGAACTTGCAAACGTGATACTCGATGTAATCGTGAACAAAAATTTTGGCAAAATTTGCGGTTTCAGGGTGAATTATGTGAAATTTTTCCATGTTAGTAATGATAAAAAATTATGTGAATTTCACAAAAGTTGGTTTATTCACGACCTGGGTTTCAACGCATAATGTCATCTTCAGGAAGATGACATAATGTGTTGAAACCCAGGTGGTGAATAAACCAACTTTTGCGAAATTCGCATAATTTTTTATCATTACTAACATAAAAATTTTGGCATTGTTCGGATGGCGAAGGAAACTGGTTTTGTAACAATTTTCCCAAAAATATTTTAATGCTTCAAGTGAGATACCGAAAGAACTACTGCTGTTCTCACTGTCTCATTATGTGATATCTCGCATTGACTTGAGGGGACACTGTCACCCCAGCATGTCTTTTTCATATAATATTGTTTATTGTATCACCAAATATTTGATCAGTGTAATATTTTAATTAAAATATACTACTGTACTCCAATAACCGGTTTCAATCTGCAATTATCTCTAAATAAGTTGCTGTGTGCGATATTCCACAGAGGATAAAGCATTCGTCTCGACTGGGTTTCGAACCCGGATCCCTTGATTTCACGCAAAGTGCTTTAACCAGTTGAGCTACCGAGGTGTCCTTCTCCCTTGTGTATTTTTGGTTGTTGTGAATTTTCAAGCTGCCACGCTTTACTTTTTGTGAAAATGACATTGTATATGAAGTCGGCAGTCAACATTGAAACTTCCTCCTCCTCATTTTACCACTGGTAATTTATGAAATGATTCCTATTTGAAAAATGCATGTAAAGGACATTTTATGCATGGCACTTTATTGAACAGTTTTAAGTAGCATCTGTATTCACAATGGGAGAAGGCAGGCTCAGATTTAGAGATTGGGCTATTTTCCCATCTCTTTTTTATGCATTTGTGCATATATTCTAGATAGCAATTCACCCACTAGTTAGGTTAGGGGTTGTGATATGCTAATAACATAAGGTGGGAGCTTTTTTCCATCGACCAAAATAGTCAACATCATACAATGCTGTTTGTGATTAATACCACTTTGTACTCACACCTTTGGACCAATTTCACTAGCTGTTACGAGTTCAACGGCATCTTAATTTCTCATCATTACAGTAAGTCCTCCCTGCGGTTATTTATATTTCTGCTTAAGTAGAAATCTGTGTAAGTCAGAACACAACAGCTTACCTACCCATATTTGAACCATTAGCGATGCCACTTTTACTGCGATTGGCGGCAATTGGCGAGGATTAAAGGAAACACCATCTTTTGAGAGGCCGTTAAGTTAACATATCACGAAAATTCTGTGAAAAACACAAATCCAAACTTTATTTCATTGGATATTTAAATTGAAAATTTGTTAAAATTATCATACTCATGTTCAGGGGTGGCGTGGCCAGGGTGGGAAGGCGGGGATTCCCAACTGGGCCCCGGCCCACGCACTAGGTTCGTGGCTCAGGCCCGGTGGGCCGGGTCCCGTAATTTGAACAGCCAGCAGACTAAACATCTCTGAGTGAAATTGCAATTTTGTCATACTGTACATAAATACCTATGAAATTGTAGTTGAACGCGTTTTGAACCCACAAATTTTTTCAGAAGGGGGAGGGAGGTCACACAAATTGGGCCCCTGAGCACCCACGCTGCCCCTGCTCATGTGAGTGCCTGTTCATAATTGGAAAAAGTTCTTATTAAATACGTATATGCTCTTCAATTCGACTTTATCATGTAGAATTGTTCTAACTGCTGACTCATTCATCCCAAGAGCACGTGCAATTTCAACAAACTTTTCACCTTTGTCAGGTCTCGTAATAATTTCCAGTTTCATTTCCAAACTCAAAGCCTGCATTTTTTTTGCCACTCGTGGAAATCTCATCACTCTTACTTTTCTGAGCCATTATGAGGGTTCACATCCAAAACAAGCTCATAAGATGATTTTAATGATTTTATGAGAAAACTTTCTCAAACCTAATAAATAACGATCCCAATGATCAGATCACAACAGAAACACAAGTTCTGTCTGCTGCACGAACGTGTTCTTTTTTTTTGGTGTGAAGGACAACGGGTGTCATCTATGGAATTGATAATTAACTACGTGTCGACTTAACCAGGAAGGTCAAACTACGCCGAAAAAAAGACTTGGATGCCTTGTAAGGCCAGTGACAGGCTTACGTTTTCTTCACGTTTCTGTCTCTGCGACAGATATGCGGCGACAGCCAGAAAAGGTCAAGCACACAGATTCTTATGGAGTTGGCCAGGCTTGCGACTAGCGACAGATTTGTGATGTATATCACAAGTTATCCTTATCGTGGTATTTCTTATAAGTTTTCTGTCATGACAGGTATATCCATCACAGAGAATATCTCGTCAAGTTGGGAATGACCACCACCTGAAGACATCACCCTAGACACAGCAGTGAAGTTGACCTCAATACTATTATACCCTTCAGTCCATATATTTTCTTTGGCGTTGCACACTTTGTCATGTCCTTGGCCCTAAACAACGTTCTCCAACAAGTAGCATATCACTCAAAGTGCATTTAAAAGGCGAATGATCAATGGACTGTATTTTAATAATGGGTCAATAAAGTTATATGTAAAAAATGGCCAGAATTGTCATAGTGTCACATTTTGCTTTGGTTTTCCCTGATTCATCTAACCTATTCAAAATGTGTGACACTAAATATATGACAATTTTGGCAAAAATCATTAACCTTGAAGACGATGGCAGACTACGCCATTGAAACGTCGGTGCAGTTTAACACCATTATCTGGCTGGAAACCAGATATCTATTCATCCTAAGCATTTGCCGGGAAAGACTTAAATCCTTGAAATAAGCAAAATTCACTGCTTGAGAACGGAACGCAGAAGTGTTGGCAAAATAGGGGTGTCCCGCGTCCTTTTAAGAGCACTGTCGATTTTTCTTACTCATACCTCACTTTTCGAAAGTTAGAAAGATTTTCTGGAGATAAGTTCAGGATTTTTGTGCAACCCTCACACAGTGTTTTTTCACCCGCCTTACGGAAAAAAGATGAGTGAATTACATGAGTAAATATGGTGTTAAATGAGTGAAAAAGCAAATATGATTTCAGGTATAATTGTTACATCTGACAACTGCATTCGTTCCATAGACGAGCTGACTGGCATCTAGTGGAATAACTTGGTAAATAGCAAAGGTATAATGCTCCAGCTGCAGTCATAATCAGCCTACGGAAGCTAAGCAGTTATGATATCGATGCATCCACAGATATCTTGAATAATTTTTTTATGGTTGTATTGAATAGGGCCAGGGAAAACATGCTAAAGGAATAATTAAGCTGACTGAGATATGCTATCTGACAGGGACACTAATCCTTTCTCACTGATAGGCTATGCATACGTACGTATGATCCAGTTGCTGGGCATAGTGATTCAGATGTGCATTTTTCAAAATGCACTCTAGGGAAACTGCTTAGTAACAGCTCCACCTATTTCCCCAAAGATGTTGTGCACAAAGAAATCTCTGGCATTAAGATATTATATATTGCTTACCTTAGTTGCATGTGTCGTTTTTATTTAAAATAAAAACAACACATTAACTTCTGTTTCATTATTCATTACTTTTTGGCTTTTCGACTGAAATATTTTAGCCGGTTTCAGCAGGCTTTCCGGTTATTATGTATCAAAAATAAGTCTAAGCATATGGTGAAAAAATTTAGCTAATTGCTGAGGAATTGAGTGATAAAAATGAAGCTTTTGCATCATTAATATTTCATATTTACTTCATGCCTATTGTGCTTAGATTTTAAATAAAAATTAAAATAAGGTGTCCGTTATTATTGGAGAAAAATCTTGCCCAAACTACCTTATCTAAACTCAAGAATAGAATTTTTTCATCTTGAGGCATTCAGGAGTTTGAAAAAAGTGAAAGTTAATCAGTCATATTTCTCATCGAGCTAACTTGTTTTTCTCTTGTTGTTGATGGTACTTGAAGTGTATTTGTTATGTCTTTGTAGATTTTAGTTTTAGTATTATAAGCTTTGTGGTAACTATTTTTACTTCTTTGTTAATGAATAACTCCAGTGAGGTAATGTGGTTTTTTTCTGTCCCATAGATAACTGGAGCGTAAAGGCACAGCGCAGGAAGACTACTGGCACTGGCAGGATGCGCTACTTGAAAATTGTGAGGAGACGCTTCAGGTATGTTACATGGGAGTGTTAATCATGATATGCAGTAGACGACAGATTGGTTGTACTGTAGATTTGATTATGCGATTGTTGGATCATCCAACTGATGCAAAAAGCCAGCTAGAAGCACTCTTTCTCCCTCCATTCCTCCACTCGGGATTCTTTTCTACAACGGCCAATGGTGTGTTGAAGTCTTCAATATCCTTATTTTGCCCTCATAAAGGTTTTTGTTTCTGCTGCAGTTTACTTTTTGGTTCTGCAGGTTAACACTATTTGATGGCATAGGTCATTTTTCATTTTCCATCTGTCGTTTGCTGGAATTGGCAACAACACAGTGCATTGAGTGATAACTCATCATAATCAGAGTGGAGCCCCTAACGTAGAGAATTGAAGTAGGTTACTTATTTGTGCAGTTGACATCATTGGGTAATGGAGGGTCTTCGGAATCATTGCTCGGTTATGTTATGGGTAGCACAAGTTAGCTTTAGTGCTTTTGTGTTTACTTCTGAACGATTACCATTAATTAGTGTTGAGGATGAGGTTGGGACGTGTACTGTATTAGGGTGTTGTAACAAGTTGGGCCCTATGAAATGAGCATGGAGAATCAGTGGCTTACAGCAGTGGAGTTGAATAGGTGTTGCTGTGCTGTGAAATCAAGGAAAGCTGTGCAAACTCAAGATTTGTTAGAACATAGGGACTTCAAAGCAGCTGATTATACTCACCGTTAGAATACAATGAGTAAACTTGATGCAGTCATTGTTACATTGCAGTGCTTTCCAATATTAGAATGACACTGCAATCAAAGACTAGATCTTAGGTAAAGAGGTTCTTTTATGTGCCAAGGAGTGGGGGTGGTTGGTCACTCTGGACTGGGACAAGTTCGAGTTAGTCGGGAGGTGTAGGGGACTGACACACATGGCCCTCTTTGTCTGGCAGATATGTGAGCTATAATTTAAGAATGAGTCAATGGGGCTCTGGTGGGCAGAATCCTTAGTGTCAGTATGACCCTGCTAAATTTGTGAGACTGATAGAATAGTAGAGAAAGGAGCAGATCACCGGCCTGTGAAATGCTAGATTCTAGAAGGTTCTCAATGCTAAGTTTCCAGCATTATCCTCTCTTTTGTCATCAATTAAAACATTTTTCTTACTCTTATGTTTCTTCTTCCCTAATGTGTTCATCTTTTCAATGCTAAAATACCAGTATTTTTATTCCTGCCAAATATTCTGCTGAAGTGAAAGCTCACTTGTAAATGAAAACTACTGCTAGATATCTCTGAAAGTGACTTGTGCCAGACTGGAAGACAACTTCATGTAGGGAATTTTAACATATTAGTGTTAGAAATGTATCACCCTCTATTGAAGTTCTTTGCTTTCATGGGGTTTTTGAAGGTGATATTAGCAATACATGTCTTGAATTAAAGCCATTTCATAAGCTTTCAAATACTTTTCATTTATGTAATGTTCTATTATGGATTTTGTACGATGCATGGCATGCATCCCTTTCTTCTTCATGCTAGAATGCCCTCGTTGGGCACACATTTGAATAGTGTGTTGAAGCACATCCCATGAGATATTCATGGCATGACTTATCACAAATATTTAAAATCCTTCATTGAGCTTGAAATAGCTGTCAATCTGAGGCCATTAGGGCAACAATGTTTGAATTGTATTTTAATATAGTCTATGCTTATGATCATGTATTTACTGAACAATGATTGGAGAGATGAATTTATAGAGGCTTTTGTTAAATTTCAGGAATGGATTCAGAGAGGGTGGGAAGCCTGTTCCACGGAAATCTGTTGCCTCATCATAAACTTCTGATGTCAATTTAAGTGAATAAAGCCAGTTAAAAATATCTTCGTTTTTTTGTGACCATGAATTGCCTGTTATCACTTGAAGTATGATTGCTGAGACTACCTTGAGTTTTTGATGCCAGTGATGTATGGTGGTAAATCCTTGATTCCCTTTAGTATTCTTATGATTGTTATTCCTTGTGGGTGCTTCCATTTTTCCAATTACTGATAGCTTTCTGTGACAATAGAGCATAAGTTAAAGAAGCCCCTTGGGGTTTATGATAGTCGTTTAACACTTTCCACCTTGCGGATTATATATGCTCCTTAACCCTTTGACTACCAACGGGACATATGTCCCAGGTAGATGTGCCGTCCCATAAGTACCAATGGGACATATGTGTCCAGTTGCAATGGGACATTTGTGTCCCATTGGTACTTAAGGGTACTTAAAAAGGAGAAAAAAATGGTAGTCTAAGGGTTAACATTTTCTCCTGGGCTGTTTTTAGCTAAATTTAAATGTCTGGTGACGACTCTGTGGTAATTAGAGAAAAAACTCAAGGCAGTGATATTTGAATGGTGCTACCACTGATTTGGGATCTATTGAACAAAATGTTATTGCATAGTACCTGGGAAACGATTGTATACTGAAAAAATGGTCGCAAAATAGGCAACACTAACAGAACAACGTAAGGATGAGTGACACTCTGGCTTCGTGCACTCTGGAATATATGCCTTCCCGTGCACTGCTTGGGCATAGAGTGGAAAGTGTTAATGAATTACTTATGGGGTCGTTTCTCCTGTGTAAAAGACAACTGCATTTATTGTGATGCATTGTTGTATGTTGGTAATGTCGTCCCTTGCTTGTTTCCAAGGTGTATCTTAAAACATATATTTGGGTTGTGACATTTTTCAAGTGTCAGTGTTGCTATTTGACTATAACATTCAATTAATATCTTCACTGCTTTACCTTGGGTATTGTTTGCCCTCTCTTCCTGTAGCTTTTATATTTCCTCGCATTGTCCTCTCCACCTAATAATAATAATTTATTCATTCCAGGACATGTTGTATTACATGTGTAGAACAAATCACAAAGAGATAAATATATTCATTAACACGGAACACACAAGTTGTCTTCACATTAAAACAGACATAAACTCCTCTGTGGAGTGAAAAGCACCTTCTACTAAATATTGTCGTAGCCTTCGTTTAAAAAAGGGGAAAATTGGAGAATTCCCTCAGATTTCTAGGCAGGCGATTCAAAAATATGACACCTGCAAAAATAGGGCTTTTGCTAAATAGACTCTGCTTATGTGGGATAGTTCTTATAACTTGAGATCTTCTTCAGGGATGTTACAAGTCAGGGAAATGTCAGGGAATTTGAAACCCATCAGGGAAATTTCAGGGAAAATTGTCGAGCGCTCAGGGAAAAATTGGATGTGGGCGAAGGTCGATGAATTGGTCAGTGGCTGACGCACCCCAACGACACGTTCGTTCGCTGTTGCCGGAGCCAATGTTCCATATTCTGATTTTGTCTTAGTTTCATAAACTAGTGATTAAATTTGATGAGTAAAAGTAACATTGGTGTGTTTTCTTAACATTAATTTACACTTAAATTTTCACTTCTCTGAACGTCAAGGAAACGCTTAAGAAAAATATCAGTGAAAATTACAATTTTTGTCAGGGAATAGTCAGAGGAGTTATTTCCAGAATCTTGTAACAACCCTGTTCTTGAACTGTGATTATGGACATGAGCATTCGTTTCAATATTTAATAGTTTTTTTGTTCTGACGGAAAAAGCAATGGATAGAAAAATGTACAGGTATAGGACTGTGAGAACTTTTTAAAGTCTTAAAATGTACCCTGCACTCATTAGTCGTTCTTTCCTTCCATGCACTTGCATCCACTGCTGCTGCTCATGGCAGTGGGCTAGGGTAGAGGTCGAGGAGAGGTGGACATGCCAGCAAGCGTGGTAGTGGTAGTGAAGACACGTGAGGACCGCCACACAGTGGTCTAAAATCGCTAACAGATAGGCAAAACACCAATTATTGAAAAATATGTATGAAATTTTATATAAAAGTGTTTTCGAGGTTGTGAATCAGAATAGGACATTATTTTTCTCTTAAAAAAATGGCGGTCGTAAAAAAAATTTTATAACAAGAAAATTATACTTTTTAGCTAAAATCTGTGAAAATATTTTTATTGTCTAATATAATCACGTAAATCATATTATACATTCAAATACGGCATGGAGTGGAATTAGTGGATCTTTGAAATCATTGATAATTTCGAGTGTAGTTGCAGTATTTTTGTTGGTCGACAAAAACAAGGACATGAGGGTCAAGGGTTCTTCCAATATAATTTTTTGTATGCTGGATTTAAAGCTGTCAATAGCACCTGAACTAAAGGGGTGAAAAAAATTATTGCATCAGTTTTAATGTTTACATCAGAAAATTTCTGCTTGTACTCACTGTGACCAGAGCTAACTTCACAGTCCCGTTTGCAAATTAAGATATTTTCAAGCTCTTATACGAGCAAAGTAGCGAGAATTTCTTCTTGATATAGCATGATTCTGTAAGCCCTATGATTCAACAATGATTGCAGTTGAACTTAGGCAATCTCACCTCTTATTTTCATGCTCGTTTTATCGGGTTAGCATCTAGCTGTAGCTAATAAAACTTCATGGTGTGCAGGATACATTTCATGATTCAATGGTCATGCAGGTCATGCTGTTTTTTGCATTTAATGTATAAATCTGGTCGACCACTTCTTTTTCCTTCTTCACATTCAGTACATTAACCATCGCTATCAGAAGACAGATTCGCAAGTGAAATCTTTATTACAATTCAGCCATGAATGAAACATGGAAATAAAAAGCTGTCTGTTAGCCAAGCTTGTTGCCACCTATGATGTAAATCACTCTGCAATCTTCTTATTATCAATTTCTTGTACTCCGGAAGTATGAAAGGACATTATTTTTTTTCGACAAATGATCCGCAACCTTTTGATAAGCTTCAAGTGCTTCAGAGTGTAAATCTGGTTTTAATAAAATGAAATATTCCTTTTGCGATAGGGACAGTGAACCCATAGTGTAATGCTCTTCTGAAACAAAATTAAGAAACGTTTACGAAATAATGTGAGTTGACGGAATGACGCTCTAACACATGCATTAATGTACACATATCAAAGTATATATTGAAGAAATATAATAGTATCAATATTTATACATTACGTGCTACCCCGAGATCTGCCTCACGGTGAGTGGCGTGGAGTGCAGGCCGCCACTCACCCACGAGACTAAAACCCTTCGTAAAAACTTATTGGTACTTAAAGGCAGCTAATTTTTACATCCCCACACAGAAAGCTTTTTTCATTAACATAGTGTAAAAAATAATGCAGGACAATTTAAGATTTTTCAATAAATTTTCTTCAATCATTTTTTTCAACAATTTTCAATAATTTTTCTTAGGCCCTTTTCGTATTGAAAATAAGTGGCCATTGCTATTAAAATTCATTAAATTCCACAAATAAAGGCAGTTTATAGTATTTTTCATACCTCAAGTAGGATTATCCATTTTACAGTATCAAATTCAGTTTATTTGATTCGATTTGGCGACCTTTCGAAGTCTAAGCTCCATTTTAATTGTACATACATGGTGAATCCTTTTTTATGACTTTACTTGGTGTTTGGAATTTAAGCAATAAACATTTTTATTTCAATTATACATGTTTTTATATTGATTTAAGCCATACTGATCATATTAAGCAGTTTGGCAAAAGTCATGGAAATTTCTAAATTTTGGTCTGGAAAAGTCATGGAAAATGCCAAGGGAAAATTTGTAGTTACCCTTTAATAGCATTTTCTCACTCTAAGCATACATTAATTTACAAGATATATAATACTATACATATGTATAAGGTAATATTGTGGTAGTGCCAAGTACATACGTTATATTTTGCCTGTAAATGAAATTCATCAGGCAATAATTTCAACTGGAGTTCAGTGATATTCTGTGCATTTTTACGCTGATAATAAAAGTGCCAGCTCATTTGTATAAGAGTAATTCATTGATGCTTTTTATCTGCCAGTCGTTCCTGGTGGATGGGCTTCGTGGTAGCCTAGGAAGTTTGAATTAGGTGCAGAATCAGGTTGTGACCTATAATCTTTAAATAATAAAATAACCCTGAATAGTAATTTGTATGGGTTGTTTTCACCCCACAAGGTTAACTTTTTTAGCCCAATTAAGGAAACAATTCGATGAAGTTTTTCTAAGGTATTTTTAAAGTACACATTTTAACACTTTGACTAGTCTTTTTAATGCTGTATGACCCCAAAATGCAGAACGAATGAAAGTATCACAATTTTTTCTTTAATTGGTTTTTGGTGAATTTAAATAATATTCCATGTCTATCAACGTGGTGCGCTATAGGTGAACCCACTTTGTTATGCCACCCAGAATGACACAGCTTTAGGACTCCTTGATTCCATTTATTACACATTTTTACTCACCAAATATTTGGTATTGGTACTTTTTTACTTCGTATTTTTTTATTTATTGTAACTGATATCAATCAGCAAAAGCCTAATCTCCACTTCTTATCTGATGCTCTTTTTTTACCAAATATTTCTTACCTTAACCATGTAGAGCTCTGGTCCTGCACTCTTTGCGGAACAGTGTTCAGTTGGCTGTTTATCTCCGGTGCATATATTGCGGGCAGGCCTCACCTGGAGAAAAAATTTTGATGTTTGCCTTTTATAGCTTTTTTTTCCTGTACCTTACCTGGTCCCTCCTCTGCGGTGCAGTGTCATTCTCCCGACGATTATTGACGAATTGCATATTGAAGAGAGTTGTTCATTCGTATGCTGCAAATTTATAAAGTGATAAAATTTTCATTTCTTGAAATACATTTATTTCGTTACCTATTAATAGTTACAATTGAATATTTGTTATAAAAATCTATAAATTTTAGGACACGTGTATGTACTATCACTTTCAAAAGTTGGTCCATGCGATGAGTTAGGGCAACTTCGCATTTCGCTGAATTCGAATTTCAGGTATTGCCTATGCATTCAGCGACTACTAAGGGCCAAATTGACTCATTTCCACTCAACTACGGAGACCCTGGCATGGCCTTATCCTGCTATCGCTGCCCAGCCAACTCACCAGACTCCCAAGTGGTAGGCAGAGATTGCAAAAGGGAAAGGCGTTAAGTGTTTTTCCCAGTTAAGTGTTTTTCACTCGAACGAGTTTCGGCGGGCTTAATACACAAAAATACAAGTAAGCGGGCTTAATTGTATTATTGATAAATCGAGGAAATGGATCGGCGAATCGACCGCCACAAAACGATCACAAAGAAATTTTTTTAGGGTAATTCTCAAATATGCGTTTTACCCTGGACAGCTAACTCCCCGGACCTTTCCCCAATTGAGAATGTGTGGGGTAACATTGTGAATGAGTGGCATTACTACGGAGAAAGAACTGAGTAACACTTTCGAAGTCTATAACGTACGGGATGTTTGAAATTATTTAAGCCGATGTCCCCGTGTAATAGAACATTTGGTTGGGTCTATGCAGTCACGATTATGATCTGTAACTGAAAGTAATGGCGATATTAAAAAATATTAAAGTTCTCTGGTGAAAGAGCATTTTGTTTAGATTTCTGTTACCAGAGGTAATATACTGAAAATGACTCCCAAAATGTCTAGTACACTTTTCATCCTAACCTTATCAAATCTTGACTCATTCCCATTAATTTTCGCTGCAAAATGAACTCCATGCCAACTTAAAGTTTAAACCACAACTTCTATTTCATTCGAATCTATTCTAAAGAACGAGAAAATTTTTAATGTTTCTTATTTTAAATCGTATCTTTTATATATGAGCAGTTTTTCATCATAGGTAGACATTTTTAAATGGAGTGCATGTCTTTTCTGAGAGAGAGAAATCAATTAAGTTATATCTCCACTGAAGGAAAACTCATTCTTAAATGACCGCATTCATTTCTGTTAAACTACAATCCACTTTTTGTAGCTTCATTCGCCATAGTTTTGCATTAATTTTATCCTAATTAGGGTTTTACCCTTTTTTAGTTAATATCGTCAAGTATTATTTTCGGTAATTATATGTGTTGGATGAAATAGGTATGGCTTCGCTTTGAGTATTTAGTAATCTGCTTCGAGCGGCGTTACACCAAAGGCAGGTTTCAATTTTAATTTTTCTCTATTAGTCTGTAATTCGTCTTACATTGTTTTTATTGGTCTGTTAAATTCACTACGACTGTGATTAGTAAGTTAATACAAAACAAAAAGATTCATTCACTGCAAGTCTACCCATCACTCAGCTGTCCGTTACTGAACGGACCTCTAATTTCTAGAAGCTATGTTCACTATGGTGGCAACATATTCTGGAGATGTAAAACTCCACTGACCTCTCTGACTATGGAATCTATCAGTCACGCAATGGGAGAAGCAAACTAAAGAAATGTTGGTGAAATCTAAAGTATCAAACGCACGACGTCATTTTTTGGTTTAATAAATCAATATTACTACCGCAAATCAATCAATTAATTAATTCAGTTTCAATACATTCTCGTAAAAGCAATGCCATACTGTGAAAAACATTGCGTGCCTCATTGTAAGAGTAAGTACTTAAAAGCTCTATGCTAAATGCAGTGTACTTCACTTCAGTCACAAAAAAGTTGTGATATTTTCGTGGCACAAATAATAGGCTTAGAGTTAACGTTTCCAGGCTTGGATTGTTTCCTTTCATTATGCCCATATTATTTTCAAAAATTAATTAAGTAGTAACCGATCATTAGTCATTATCATGAGGGAAATTCGGAGTGAATAGTGAATAAATCTCTACTCCCGATTGTAAGAGAATCATCGGACTTCCGTCAGTTACTCATCCCAGGTGAATACTTTAATCGTTAATTTTTCCCTTTTAGGTGTTTATGAAATTCTTAACGGTCTGCGTACCCAAGCACATATTTTGCTATAATACAAAAATGGAAAATCGTTGTATCAGTTTAATGTGTGCGCCGAGGGCTTTCCAAAACCTCCAAATTTTCGTTCCGTTAAATCAGTGGTTCCCACCGGGGGGCGCTGAGAAGTCTGAGGGGGGCGTTCTGTGCCCAAGTCATATTGAGGGGGGGCGTTGAGGTCCAGCCGCCGCCCCCTTGAGCAGTTGGCGTATTTAATGGCCACTGACGGCATTACTGACATCTTTGTTTCGATTCTTCAACTTTTGACGCTACAGCCTTTTGGTGCCAGGTGTCAGAAACATTGTTATAAATGCTTTCTCAGCTCTCGCAAAAGCTTGTGGCAGAATGATGCGTCACGAATGGGGTTGACATAATCCGTGGAGTGGGCATACTGACGGAATGGAGGGGAGGGGTACGGAGGAGAAAGCAAAGGGGCGGAAACGTTGTTTGCAGGGCAGCTAATAGTGCGTTTTCAATGGAAATACGGACATTGTAACTGCCGTTAAAATTCTGCATAAAGGTTATTTGGCAAAAGGAAAATGAAACTCAACCCGATTAAAAAACACATTTTCCCGAGAGATTGTTTTAAATCATGTATCTACTTTGGAATATACATAGTAGTTCCAAGGATTTTTTCTGTTGATGACACGACCCTATCAAAAACTTTTATTGCATTTCTTCATCGGCCTCCTTCCAAATACACAAAATGACGTTGTAAATTAATTTTCGTTCTTGGCTGTAAAGCGCTTTCAGATTCCCAATTTTGGATAGTTCGTAATTTGTAATTGAAAATTATAGGAAAAATGAATGTACGAATATGACGGAAAGAGGAAAATGTGGTAATGATTAAATGGAATGAAAATAAGTACAGGGCAATGAATTGAAAGTGAAAATAAGAAGGTGGGGGAGTTCTAAAATGAACTGTTTAATAACCATAGCAATAGCCATGAGGATTAGAACCAGGCTTAAAGGCAACAAGGCGTAGGGACGGAGCAGACATTACATTGTACATGCTCTCTGCTTTTTTTCGGGTGTCCGTCCGCGTAGGATGGCTATAATTAAAAATATAAAATAATCAGATAGCTAGTAGCAATGAAAATACGATACGTTCAAGAATGATAGGGTTAGAAAATAGAATGCGGAATTAGACAGACATTACGAGCTCACATTAGCTAGGAACGCCTACCTAATCGCTCAGGAATATGACAGCATCCCAGTCTCATGGTTTTCATTTCTGCACACCATGTAGCGAGTCGGTGTTTTCCTCGCGTAGATTATTAGTCGGTGTTTTCCTCGAGTAGATAGATTCTACTGATTCTACTGCACCTATGAGAACAGTTCACACGCGCGTAAGCCTGAAACGCGTCAATAGAAAAGCTTCTGGGACCTAAGGAAGCGGTCGTATTCGTGCCAGTTCTCGGTTCCTTCGTTATAGTAAGTAAACACCTCAGTGTTTAAAGTTGGCGTTCACGTGGATGGTACCGTAAATCGCATGAATGAGACTGTTTGGTCACATTGTCTGTACGGTAGTTCTTCATGATATGTAGTTAATTTTAAGCCCCAGAAAACCAGAGGAAAAAGGATGTCAAGGTAGCTTATCTGATTAAAATACTTGGCACGATATCGGGGGGTCCGGGTTCGTGTCCCGGTCTGGACGAATGATATTTCTTTTGTGGTATTCTTTCAAAATAAGCAGTGATGGTTAAATTTCCGCTATTTCGCGGTTCATTTAATTTTTCAAAATTGTTGGCAAATTAATTATTCACCTTGCTTTGACTTTTAAATAAGTAAATACAGAAATTTTTATCTCCGAAACATATTTTCTTATTATTACAATATTTCCGTACATATCTATCTCGTAATAATCATATTATTGTGTTATTTCTACAGATAGATCCATGTCGGAACCAAAGAAAAAATGTAGACTATACAATGTCGAATATTAAAAAATATGGTTTCATTCAATCACCCACAAACAAGACATTACCAATGTGCCTAATTTGCCACAAGGTGTTTTCCAATGAAGCTATGAAACCTTCGCGATTAGAAGAGCACTTGAGCAAAATACATCCTGAGAAAAAATATAAAAATATATCTTACTTTCAAATGCTCAGAGATCAACATTCGAGACGTCCTACTTTGGGTGATATGTTTTCGGCCGCATCAAAAGGAGAAAATGATGGATTACGTGCGTCATATAATATTTCCTTACTTATTGCTAAATCGGGAAAACCACACACAATTGGCGAAGAATTGATAATTCCAGCTTTGAGTGAAGTTCTGCGTACCGTGCTGCATAAGCTGCTGATATAATTTAAAAAATTCCGTTGAGTAATAATACAGTGCAGAGGCGAATAGACGAAATGTCTGAGGATGTGGAGAGTTCTCTAGCTGATTTTTTTAAGACTACCGAGTTTTCATTACAGCTTGATGAATCTACTTTGCCAAAAAACGAGTCTTTACTTCTGGTGTACTATCACTTTCAAAAGTCGGTCCACACGGTGAGTGCGGCCAACTTCGCATTCCGCTGAATTCGAATTTCAGGTATTGCCTATGTATTCAGCGACTACTAAGGGCCAACTTGACTTATTTCTACTGAACTACGGAGACCCTCGTATGGCCTTCTCCTGCTATCGCTGCCCAGCGAACTCCCCCGACTCCAAGTGGTAGGCGACGGTAGGCGGAGATTGCAAAAGGGAAAGGCGTTTGGTATTTTTCCCAGTTAGGTGTTTTTCACTCTTACGAGTTTCGGCGGGCTTAATACACAAGAATACAACTAAGCGGGATTAATTTTATTTGTGATAAATCGATGAAATGGATCGGCGAATTGACCGCCATAAAGCGATCACAAAGCAATTTTTTGAGGATAATTCTCTAATTTGCGTTTAACCCTGGACAGCTAACTCCCTGGACCTTTCCCCAATTTAGAATGTGTGGGGTAACATTGTGAATGAGTGGCATTACTACGGAAAAAGAACCGAGTAAAACTTTCGAAGTCTACATACGGGATGTTTGAAATTCTTTAAGCCGATGCCCCCGTGTAATAGAACTTTTGGTTGGGTCTATGCAGTCACGATTACGATCTGTACCTGAAAATAATGGCGAAATTACAAAATATTAAAGTTGTTCTCTGGTGAATGAGATTTTGCTTTAGATTTCCATTACCATAGGTAATATACTGAAAATGACTATCCCAAACTATCTAGTACACTTTTTATCCTAACCTTATCAAATATTGACTCATTCCCATTAATTTTCGCTACAAAATGAACGCCATGCCATCTTAAAATTTAAACCACGACTTCTATTTCATTCAAATCTATTCTAAAGAACGAGAAAATTTTTAATGTTGCTTATTTGAAAATAGTATATTTTATATATGAGAAGTTTTTCACCGTAAACATTTTAAATGGAGTGTATGTCTTTTCTGAGAGCGAGAAATCAATTAAGTTATATCTCCACTGAAGGCAAACTCATTCAAAAATTACCGCATTCATTTCTGATAAATTACAATCCACGTTTTGAAGCTTCATTCACCATAGTTTGCATTAATTTTATCCTTTTTAGGGTTTTATGCTTTTTAGTTAATATCGTAAAGTATTATTTTCAGTAATGAATGTGTTAGATAAAATAGGTATGGCTTCACTTTGAGTATTTAGAAATCAGCTTCGAGCGGTGTTACACCAAAGGCAGGTTTCAATTTTAATTTTTCTCCATTAGCCTGTAATTCGTCTTACATTGTTTTTATTGGTCTGTTAAATGCACTACGACAGTGTTTAGGAAGTTAATACATAACAAAAATATTCATTGACTGCAAGTATACCCATCACTCAGCTCTCCGTTCCTGAAAGGACCTCTAATTTCTAGAAGCTATGTTTACTATGGTGGCAACATATACTGGAGATGTAAAACTCCACTGACACCTCTGACTATGGAATCTACCAGTCACGTAATGGGGGATGCAAACTAAAGAAATTTTTGTGATACCCAAGGTATCAAACGCACGATGTAATTTTAATTAGGTAGCAATGTTTATGCTCTTTTGGACGAGATTGTTTCACTGCACAGGGCACAACCTACGCTTTCACGAGCACTGACGAAAAATGAGCTTCTGAAGAGATATCAGGGACTATAAACTGTTTAAATCTGTCAATCCTTTAGCATAAATAGTTTGGTTTAATAAATCAATATTACTACCACAAGGCAATCAATTAATAAATTCAGTTTCAATACATTCTCGTAAGAGCAATGCCATACTGTGAAAAACATTACGTGCCTCATTGTAAGAATACTTAAAAGCTCTATGCCAAATGCAGTGTACTTGACTTCAGTCACATAAAAGTTGTGATATTTTCGTGGCACAAATAACAGGCTTAGAGTTAACGTTTCCAGGCTTGGATTGTTTCCTTTCATTATGCCCATATTAATTCCAAAAATTAATTAAGTAAAGACCGATCACTAGTCATTATCATGAGGGTAATTCGGAGTGAATAGTGAATAAATCTCAACTTCCGATTGCAAGAGATGATCGGACTCCCATCAGTTACTCATCCCAGGTGATTACTTATCGTTAATTTTTCCCTTTTAGGTGTTTATGAAATTCTCAACTGTCTGCGTATCCATGCAATATATTTTGCTACAGTTAAAAATGGAAAATCGTTGTATCAGTGACTAATGTGTGCGCTGGGGGCTTTCCAAAACCTCCAAATTTTCGTTCCGTTTACTAATTAATGATAAAAGCATGAAGACCATATCAATTGTTTTGTTCTTAAACTTTACTCAAAGGTCTCGTTTTAATTTACTGAGCAATATCGTTTTAATTTTACTTTGCAATTATGGAGATAGAGAAGCAAATTTATCATCTCTACGTGTGATTCACTAATATAGATATTTGCCATAATATCCCTTTTCTCGTCGTTGAGTCATGTCCCATCTATAGCACCTTAGGCAACACCACGTTTTATTTGTGCTAAGTCTCTCGTATATCTCCTTTCGACTTTTCGTTTATTTTTCTCTCCATCCTACTTGAAAACAGCAAAATTTCTATTCAAACACAATTCTTTAAATCCTCTGTTACACCAAGCTCCATACATTAATTTATCCTTTACTGAAGGACGTAGTTATACTTCCCGGAAAGGTAACCTGTTTCCCCAGCTCAGAAGTTTCCTTAGTTTTCTTCATTTTTGGCTATTACTACTTTATAAACTACATTGCCTGCGCTTTATATGATTAATTCACATCCCACATATGACGAACCTTTTCCCCTGCGAAATTGACATTGAGTCCCGTGGTTGACTGGGTAAATAAATCTTGGCCATCTGCAAATCTACCAAAATTAAGTTACCTGCTACTTTCCTTCCTAATTTTATCCCTTTTCATACATCTATTACCAAATTGTTAGCGAACAATTGAAAGTCAATGGTAATAAGAAGTGGCCCGGCCTGAATCCTCTTCCAACATATACCCATTCCGATTCGTCATTCATTACCCGTATACCGCTTCATCCCGGAGAGGTTTTATAATTAATCGCCTAAACTTCCAGTGTACTCCCTATTTCTGCAGTAATATTTATTATTATCGTCCAATGCACTCTGTAAAAAGTTTTCCAGCAGTCTAAGAAGCAAATAGAGACATAGTGGCTATTATCTATAAATAAATGTTAGAATACTCATCACCAGAAATGAGTTTCGCGTCCCGCTCTCTTTCCTTAACCCATACTGGTCTTCACCGGGGAAGTCTTCCGCCCTTTCCCCGATTTCATCTTAACAGCTATTTGAGCTATTTTTATTACGTGCGAAATAAAAATTCTGATCTCTTAACATTATCTTTCTTTTCTCATTGTCGGGAAAGGTTTCCGAGCTGATTTTGCAACAGTGGATTTCGGAAACGTATTTACTAATACTTTATAAATTACTAGTTTTCCCGCATGTAAACGAGGCTATTTTTTGTCCCATTAGCGCAGGACTAATGATTTTTGCCACGACGACCTTATGAGGAGAGTACGGGAAATTATCGCCTTCTTCCTCGCACAAGAAATACCGATAAGTCCCAGCCGGAAACACTTCATGGGTTCTTCGGCTGGCGAATTCTTATGGGAGTGGGGGTTGGGATTGTTTTGGCTATTCGTTGTCGGAGGGAGAAGGTCACGCGAGGTCTCTTAGCGAGTACAAAGTAAACCCAAGTTGTGCTAGTCGTAGCAGTAAAATTGGCCCCCAGAAGTCATGGAACGCGTATGCAATACGTGAAGCTCGATTTCAGCAGAACTCGGAGATGGTCGCGCTCACCGTGTGGACCGACTTTTGAAAGTGATAGTACGTTCGCTTCATAAAAGATGAAAGCATTTGTCAAGAATTATTATTCGCAAGAACGTTAGAAACGGACACTAAAGGAAATCTGTTTTTGGCGTTTTGGAACACTATTTTGAAGAAAAAGGAATTCCTCTGAATAATATCTTGTCTGTTGCTACCGATGGTGCTCCGGCAATGGTTGGACGTCACCGTGGTTTTATTTCATGTTTGAAAAGAGCGGTACCAAATGTAGTCGCCGTGCATTGTGTAATTCACCGACAAAATTTGGTAGCAAAACACCTTAGTGATCGCCTTCACCGCTCGCTCCAGTACGTAATTACTGCAGTTAACAGGATCAGAAGCAATGCTCTCAATGATAGATTATTTAGAAAGCTTTGTGATGAAAACGACAAAGACTTGAATCGGTTACTATTGCACACAGAAGTTCGTTGGCTGTCAAAAGGTACTTGTCTAAAACGATTTTTTGAACTCTTTGAAGCAGTTACTAAGTTTTTTGAAAGCAAAGAAGATTTATTAAAAGTGATTTTATTGAAATGTAAGAGCGATATTGCTTATTTGACAGATTTATAAAACAAATTTAATGAAACAAACCTACAACTGTAAGGGAATGATTTGAATTTGATCAAAGCCAAGGCAATTATCTCTGCGTTTGTGTCAAAACTTGCTTTGTACAAACAAAATTTGGGTAGAACACAATTTCGTCAGTTTCCAAATCTTTCTTCAATGGAAACTAATGATAACGACATTCTCGCTTACTGCCAGCATTTGGAAGCACTAAAAGAAGACTTTACAATTAGATTTGAGGATTTACTCAATATGGTCATTCCAGATTGGGTCATAGAACCATCCTCTAACTTAGAAATCAAAGAATTATCACTGTAGGAGGAGTTTATTGAATTGTCAACAAATGAAGAGTTGAAATTTAAATAAAAAAATGGGTATCAAGAATTTTGGCTTTAACGTCAAATTCCAATATCCATCCTTATGGGCTGCAGTAAAGAAATTTTTCATTGCTTTCCCGTCCTCATATTTAGCAGAAAGAGGGTTTAGCATGGTGACCAATCTATTAACTAAGAAAAGAAACAGGTTGTCAATAGTGGAACGCGGTGACTTAAGGTTATTAATGACAAAAATCGCACCAAATATTGATAAATTCGTTTCATCGCATCAAGCTCCGCTGCCTCATTAATAATATTATATTAATTATTAATAACATATTTTAATCGTTCTGTAAACAATTTGTCAATATTTCATTATCTTAGGATTAAAGAAAATTAAAAATTTGTTCTTGTTTTTCAATATATAGCAATGACAATGTAGTTAACCTAAGGGGGGCGCTATCAAATTATTGACTGAAAAAGTGGGCGCTGACTCAAAAAAGGTTGGGAACCTATGCGTTAAATTAATTAATGATAAAAGCATGAATGCCATATCAATTGTTTTGTTCTTAAACTTTACTCAAAGGTGTCGTTTTAATTTACTGCGCAATTTCTTTTAATTTTACTTTGCAATTATGGAGATAGATTTGCACATTTATCATCACCACGTGTGTTTCACTAATATAGATATTTTCCGTAATATCCCCTTTCCCGTCGTTGAGTCTTATCCCATCTATAGCACCTTAGGCAACACCACGTTTTATTTGTGCTAAGTCTCTCTTATATCTCCTTTCGAATGTTCGTTTATTTTTCTCTCCATCCTACTTGAAAACAGCGAAATGTCTACTCAAACACAATTCTTTAAATCCTCTGTAACACCAAGTTCCATACATTAATTTATCCTTTACTGAATGACGTAGTTATACTTCCCGGAAAGGTTACCTGTTTCCCCAGCTCAGAATTTTCCTCATTTTCCTTCAGTTTTGGCTATTACTACTTCATAAGCTTCATTGCCTGCGCTTTATATGATTAATTCACATCCCACATATGACGCACCTTTTCTCCTGCGAAATAGACATCGAGTCCCGTGGCTGACTGGGTAAATAAATCTTGGCCATCTGCAAATCTACCTAAATTTACAGTTACCTGCTACTTTCCTTCATAATTTTATCCCTTTCCATACAGCTACTACCTATTTGTCAGCGAACAATTGAAAATCAATGGTAATAATAAGAAGTGGCCCGGCCTGAATCCTCTTTCAGCATACACCCATTCCGATTCGTCATTCATTACCCGTATACCGCTTCTTCCCGGAGAGGTTTTATAATTAATCGCCTAAACTTCCAGTGTACTCCTTATTTCTGCAGTAATATTTATTATTCTCGTCCAATGCACTCCGTCAAAAGTCTTCCAGCAGTCTAAGAAGCAAATAGAGACATAGTGGCTATTATCTATAAATAAATGTTAGAATACTCATCACCAGAAATGCGTTTCGAGTCCCGCTCTCTTTCCTTAACCCATACTGGTCTTCACCGAGGAAGTCTTCCGCCCTTTCCCCGATTTCATTTTAACAGCTGTCTGAGCTATTTTTATTGCGTGCGAAATAAAAATTCTGATCTCTTAACATTATCTTTCTCTTCTCATTGGCGGGAAAGGTTTCCGAGCTGATTTTGCAACAGTGGATTTTGGAAACGTATTTACTAATACTTAATAAATTACTAGTTTTCCTACATGCAAACGAGGCTACTATTTGTCCCCTTAGTGCAGGACTAATGATTTTTGCCACGACGACCCATGTCATGAGGAGAGTACGGGAAATTATCGCCTTCTTCCTCGCACAAGAAATACCGATAAGTCACAGCCGAAAACACTTCATGGGTTCTTCGGCTGGCGAATTCTTATGGAAGTGGGGGTTGGGATTTTTTGGCTATTCGTTGTCGGAGGGAGAAGGTCACGCGAGGTCTCTTAGCGAGTACAAAATAAACTCAAGTTGTGCTAGTCGTAGCAGTAAAATTGGCCCCCATAAGTCATAGAACGCGTATGCAATATGTGAATCTCGATTTCAGCAGAACACGGAGATGGTCGCGCTCACCGTATGGACCGACTTTTGAAAGTAATAGTACCTATAAATGCATGAAATGGCCATTTTGTGAATAACACCAATTTAAACTCGATCATTACACCACAATTATTCAAAAGTAAGTCACAAAAACTGAAAAGTACCTAACTAAAAATATGACTCTCTGGCACCAGTTGACAATTTACTCTAAGCCAGCTAGATACCTACGTTTCTAGTCCATCCTCCCATGAAACTCCTAGAAGTACTTGTTTGGGCAGAGAGAGAGGGATTTTCTGGGCAATCGGAAAGGTAGTAAATAGTCTGATTACTTTAACCTCTAATTGTGCAAATCTGGCAATCTTTCTGTTTTCTTCTATCACCTTTGGTCGTCATGGGGTTGGACTTTGAAAATGGTGTACTAGTGAGAGCGTGTTTATTCTGGGAGCCAAGACGTTTTATTGTTTCTGTCCTAAGTCGACTAAAATGTTGAAGATTAAATTTCTCTCCCTTTGAATACATTTTATACAACTGGAAATTTTTTAGCAGCAGAATTTTTACAATATGGAGAGCTTTTTTTATACCGACGTAAGGTCCTATTAGAGGTAATATGATATGAAAAAAGATCAATTTAACCACCCCTCCACGTATTTTTCACATATTTTGTAATTGCTGCAGGAACTGTAGTTGGGAAAGTTACCAAAATAATTAACTGATTGAGTAATAGTTAATCTCTGTAAAAAGTAATTAGTTAAAGTTAAAAGTTATATTCCTATAAAAGTAACTGTTTAAAGTTTAAAAAAGTAACTTTAACGGTAAAAGTTACTTTTAAGGAACTTTTAAGAGCTATGTTTTTGAAATTGGGATAAAATGAATACAAACTTCAAATTCTAGACAAAATTGTTAAAACTTTTACTTAAAAAGTCGTTAAACTTTAATAACATTCTCATTTCAAAATTTGCATTGGACATCCGTCCTCTCTTGTCTGATAAAAGAAGCCCTGCAGCACTAAAGATCCTTTGACATTGCACTGATGATGGAATGCCGGTGTTGTACCTCGCGGACATGGTCTTCGTGTTTTCTCGTCTGAGGGTGTATTCCTAAACTTTGGCGGTCACTCCACTCAACCCCGCTTTTGTTTGGATGTATTCGTCTGGGCCTATTCATTGCATTCTTGCACAACTACCCAGCTATATTGCATTCTTAGACACCGTTTTATTTTTCCATTTTTCTGTTGGGCAAGCTTTGCGCCCAAAGTCGAACAGGTCGACATTCGCCAAAAATTAACTGAAGTTAGTTTTGTATCAGTTAATGTATAATTTTAACGATTAAAAGTTAACTCTTCTAAAAAGTTACGGTTGAGTTAAATAGTTAACTACATTTTTAACGATTGATTTTAATCGTTAATTTTTAAAATCGTTAATCCCAACTATGTCAGGAACCTCCATACATTTCTCCTATTGACACTGTTAATCAATTCTCCGGAATTGTGTGTACTAATTATAATCACCTCTCACTTTTCCTTCCATTTTAGGACACATCCTGTCTTCAGACCACTTTTCTACCACCTTTCCATTTTTTTATATTTTTTATGTTATACTTTCACGGGATTTCTTTTTCTGGTCGTTCTCAGCGCGTCAGTGCACAGCATTTTGTTTGCTGTTAAACTTGCTATTATATGTCAACGCTGGTGAAGTAGTTACCCATGAACACGCAGTGGCCCACTCCTCCAAGTGTCTGCAAAAGCTTATGAACAACGCTGCCCGCATGCCCAAGTTCTCCTGCTGCTGTTTCTCCTGCTCCAGAATAAACTAAAACTTTTGCAAAGAGTCAGGATGGCCCGGCGAATATGTACAGCTTTACGTCAGTCTTATATTTCTTTCCCTTAATATATTGTGGGAAAGCCAATTGTCCCCTCCATGAAATCATGTACACGTCGATACTTAATTCTCTCGACGGGTGGTATACTTGATCCATTATGTCCTCAAAAGAATGAAGCAGGGGTCTTAATTTTTTCTGAAGACGATCGGATGAACGTGGTTCGCAGACTGGTACAAAATGCAAAGCACGTAAAATTATGTCAAATCGGTCGTGGGACATATTTCAAGGAAAGAGGATCATATTATCAGTGCCTTTTCATCATTAATCTTGAATTTGAGATACATCATTCCATCATTTTTTCGTTTCTTACCGAATAGTGATAGAGGCACATGGGCGTACCCAGCGAGGGGCAGGGGGGGGATAGAGGATCAAAAATAGAACTTTGAAAGAATACAAAGTAATTCTATAAAAAATTGCGTCACATTGTGTTCCTTGTAGTTGCTGTTAGGGAGACAACATATCTTATTTCTATACTCAGAAACACTAGAAGAAGCAGAGCAATGGCACTCCCTTCCGCACCCTTATGCTACCTAACGAGTTTGGACACACTTAAAGATGACGTCCTCCCTAAATTTCCGGATTTAGGTACTTAACTGGCGAGTTTGGACACGGCTTTAATCCTTTGATTGTCTCTCGTGATATAAATGATCAGACCTATCCTACTGTTCTCGTTCGACAGTTTTTCGTAATACTGATACGTAAAAGTCCAATTAAATGCGCTACAAAAACGGGACGGTTGGACAATCAGCCACTATGAAGAACTCGAGTCCACGGCAACTGCGAACATGCTTTCACGTATTAAGTTCAAGCACATGTGAATCGTAATAATAGTTTAGACCATTCCACAAATTAAATCGGATGCCGACCCTCTGGCTCCAATTATCCAACATAAGTTGACATGATAGCACGATTATGAGCTTAGAAATCATTGTGATCCATTATTGGAAGGAAAAAACGGCTTAGAAACAAAATCTTTACAGAATCAATAACATCCAAAAAGAATCAACCAAAGACATTTCTTTTATGATAATTTAATGATACCTAGATATGAAATGGATTTTGAGAGACAATAACAGACAGCATTTTTCAGGTTTATTGTTTTAAAATATTACAAATGGCATCAACAGCTGACAACTTCATACATACATTACTGCAAGGAATATTGACAGAACCTTTCACAAATTAAGGCTGAGCAGATGAATCGATAGTTAATTGATCAAGGATAGTTCTATTTCTTGATATATAATTTCAATGGGATGGAATTTCATGCAACTGATGATGACAAAGGCATCAGTCTCAAACCTGAAAATGAAAAGCAAGATCCCATCATTCACGTCATGTAAGTTCCGAGAAAAAAGTTACAATGTATTCTTATAAAAGTGCCAAGTAAGTAGAAATCTATCAATTCATGAGATAATTTCCCAAAAAATGTCATTAAGTAATTAGACTGCGAGCTAAGCAACTTATTTTCAATGCAAGCGTGTAAACAGAAGCGATTAAAACAGCAGTGCAGGTGATAAGTAACTCTAAACAAAGATAATTTACTTATTATTACAGTTGTTTAATTCCCTTCAATAAAGGGTAATTGTCATGCTACTTTCCTTTCCAAAGCAGGCAAAAGAATTGGTCATCGGGAAATTTAATCAGCCTAATGAAAGATTTACTATACACGCCCTCATAAGTAAGGAACAAATCCAATGAAAACGAAGGCTACAAGATCTTAATTTGCCTCTTGTGGATACGCAAATTAGAAGAAGGAACATGCTAATTACGCACACAAAGCTATGATATCATGAAAATTTAACAGGTCCGACGAAGTTTAATGAAGAACATGGCCCAATAACAACAAAGTGCTTAAGGTATTCAAATATGGGTATACTGATAAAATATTCCCTTAGTAGGTATGGTTTTCAACAAAATTGAAACATTCCGGAATTTAAAGGGATAAAAACTAACGATTAAGAGAGAAGGAAATGGCATCAAAAGTTCTTACCTTCCGAAAATGCGATGGGAATTCCCCAAACAAAGTTGGAACCGCATCAGCACGAATACCACTGTAGCCCAAAGACGGCCGGTCAAAACATTCCTTAGAAAAATGCACAGAACGAAGAACGGCACAAAGGCTCACAGTCTCTCCTTCTCACTGCCTGTATCTATCCCTTTCTTTGCTTCTCATCCTTGGGAAATTTAGTGGGGCATTGTTCCACAATTTGAGATGTCGTATTCACGCATGCATCACAAAAAGATTTGAGCAATAATTCGCGAAAATGTTTTTAAATATCGTTCAATTACCTGTTAAATGTTATGTTATTTGTCTTTTAGAGCATCAGCTGCCGTGCGGATTTGGCCGATGGCCGGTTTTGACAACCAAACGCACAACAAGACAAGGTGATCAACCGACACAAAACCACTTATTTCCATACTAAGGCGAATCCTACCGCTACACTTACATTTGCTCATGCGCAATAGATGACAAAAAATTGATTCCGTAATTACAGCTCGCTTTGTCAGCAATACACAGCTAGAACTGGAAAGAAAACTCCCGTACTTTACTCGCACTTTAATGGCAACCACTAATGTTTTGCGTCGCACAAGATGGCTGCGCGAGCAAAATCACTGAAGGCAAGGCTTCAATTTCGGCCGCTAGGGGGAGTTGTAGCGCTCCCCCGGTGGTGTTTGCATACGCATGGAACGACCTGGGCCTGTCTCTCAAAGCTACAAGTCCACAAGTTAAAAGTCTGTTCTCTTTTAACTTGTGAAATTCTGTTTCTCATACGTAAAGTACTGTTCATTAAAAACTTACCACCTCGGAGCCCTGTTCATAAAAAACCTACCACCTTGGAGCCGAAAAATTTCAAAGTCCCGACTTGACGGCGATGTGACAACGCGGACGAACCTCGCCCCCCTGACCGGGGTTGCAATAAACTCTCAATGCGGAACGAGAACCATTCCTCCCCGCAGTTGGGCGAGCAGAAAGGCCGACGGAAGGAAAATTTTGACCTACGAAAAGGATTATTTCCGAGGGGAGGGGTAGGGTTTCTTTTCTTGTGATGTGTAAGGAGGAAAGATAGATCTTCAGAGTTCAGACGCGCCAAGATCCCTCGCACATGACAGATGCAAGCAGTCACGGAAAACAAAAAGCTATCTTAGGTCTCAATCCCCGGAGTTTCTTTCGTTTCTTATGAGCATTTTAATTTATACGCGTATTAATTAACGTAAAGTTTTATGGAATGTCTTGCGCATTTTAATTATCTGGAAGTCCTTGTGATATCGCAATCCATATTATACTTGAATTGTGCGAAATGTTCTAAGCCATTTTGTTCGTTCAGACTTGGGCACAATTTGTTTAATTTTATAATCACACACCTAGTCACTCTTTCCGAAAGTAAGTTATAAAAGTAAACCATGAAAAGCATTTTAGGAAGTGCTTTTACACGTATTTCTTTGATCTCATAATGTGCGTAGATAAACCTGGAGTAGGTGGAATTACAACACGCAATGAGCCTCAAGAACGTGCGAAATTCATTAAGAAAAAAACAATCGAACGAATTTTGCGCACAACTGTTCTCGCAAAGTATTCTAGGAAAGCATATTATAGGGGCGATATATTTATGTGTAAACAACTGTTTCCTTTTAAAATGATAAGCTTTGAATTTCACGATCTTTTAGCAAATATTTTCGTGATAGTTCGAGGCTCAAGAGAGGGACTTGCGGATTGAAAAAAGCGCCTTTCGTACTCATCCCATGCTTTTGGTGAATTCGGTCGTTTTGCTGCTATCAATGCAGAAATTCACATACGAGTGTATATTATGCGTTCACTAATGGCGTCATATCGTATATGTATGATTAGACTGACATCTTAAATCAATGACCGTATCAGATTCATATTAGCCCCCCTCTTGCTTCACGGCCATTGCTGCGTTTTTCGTTCGTCATAGGTCAGAATTTTCTTATGTGAGATCTTTAGGAAAAAAATTCGTGATAGTACTTCCTACAATGCGGCGTTGTGGCTTTTTTCTTAACTTAATTCCGGAAGCAGGAAATATTTTATGACAAAGTAAAGAAAATTGAATTACTGCCCTGTAAAAAGCGCATAATTAATCATGACGTTTTGAAAGAAACAGGGATTTTGATACCGTAAGGAATTCCAGAACAAGAAAATGTAAATGATATATTAGGGGTCAACATATCAATAGTTAATAACGCTAATTAATACGAGCAGGAAACTAATAAAAAAACTAAACGAGCCGTGGGGATGTAAACCAAAGAAGTGGGCATTGCGTTTCCGCGCTATCTAGCAGCTGTGAACGAGAGATCATCTATTCCCATGCACAGGCCGCTTCCACATATCCACATAACGTGCAGAAATAGCTCGACCGACCACAACACTGCTTCTTTACTCCCAATCGAATTAGAATCCGCTACCCCCTTCCATTGTCACTTTTTGGCAGTGTATGCCCTTTCCTCGAGCGAGGGTGATGGAAGGGGCTTCCTTTGGTTCAGAATGTTTATTGCTCTCCCGGGAAAGATTGGAAAGGCCAAAATGGTGTTGCCTCTATGCCAAGACCCTCGCTAATAGAGTTAACTCACTAACTGACTATATTGAAAGAGATATTTAAGAGACTGGAAAAGGGAAAATGATCGGGTTATTTTTATGGCAACAAAGAAATGTATTCTAACTTCCACCACGAAACAGTAATTGAGAACTGGCTGGAAATTATGATTGAGTGGATCGAAAGTGTTTTCCTAAGCATTCCAATATAGGAATGAAATAGCATCGAGCTACTTCAATCCAAAGATATTTTAAGTTAATACCATTCCTTGTTCATCGACAAACAAAATTTAAAATCAAAGAAGCGCAGTCGTATAGTTAAAAGTATGTCGAAAGAACTTGATATGATATTGGATACTCTGGAAAGCTCAATATTTAAAAATGAAACCATTAATTAGTTATGGTTTGCGCATAAATACATCGCCCCAGAAAAATTCTATTCCCGGATACTTTGCGATGACAGGTGTGCGCTAAAGTTCGAGCTTGACATTATGCGTTACTACAGTGTGAAATAGAGTGATCCACTTTTAAATCTCATTCAGACGAGCGTTTTTTCATTGTGAATATAGCACATTATTGCAGATGTATCTAATTAGATCGCACCTAATTAGATCGAAGAAAAACTTGTAAGGTAGTAAGTTCTTTGCCGCTGTTACTCTGTTAAATTCATGTGAAATATAGTGAAATTCATATTGTTTTGTGTCTTTAAAAATGATTGAGTCTGTCAAAATAAAATATACGTGAAAGTTTAAAGCCGTTAATGATATATATTTTCCTGAAGCCATTTTATCTAGTGTGATTTGAGACCCAATGGGGGCTATAACCCCCCTTGCCACCACCCCTGATTACGGTAAATTATCTTCGTTCTTCTAATTCGACCATGGTGTGAACCCTGGTAAGTATTGAATGATAGGTCTCATAGTTCGACTTTTCGAAGGGCGCAGGAATTTCACATTCCATTAGCGAATCTTTTCGTGTAATAATTCGGGGCTCAGAAAAAGGGTCATGAAAGTTATTTTTTGCTCCTATGACTCCATTTTTCTATACCTAGTGGTAGCAAAATTACGCAGATTACAGTCTTAACTCAACGCCGGTAGGTATACATTACACTCACTACGTTTACCAATCGATCTCAGATCGGTCTGAGTTCAGACCGATCTGAAAGTTCAGCAGCATGCTGGCTCAGATCGCCTGGTTTACCAAAACGGTCTGTAAATATCGATATTGAACTATCGCTTTCAGTAGTTTGAATTATTTTGAGATATGAGCCGCACAATTCTCTCCTTTCCGTTATACAACAAGTCACACCGTAAATGATATCGATTATATTTTGTTTACCGTCGGCAACCAAAAGAAGAACGATGAGCGCCACGCTCCGACCTCTTCGGATCGATCTGAGATCTCAGACCGGTTAGGGAAAGCGGGCTGACTCAGCTCGCTTCTCAGATCGATCTGGCCAGCCCGCTCCGTTTACCATACCGAGCTGAGCCGGTCAGATCGATCTGAGATCGATTGGTAAACATAGTGACTGATTTATCTTCGTTTGTCTGGTTCGACAATGGGAAGAACTCTGGAAGATGGTGAGTGATAGGTGTCACGGTTTAGAGGTTCGGGCGTTGGAATTTCACACTCTAATAGCGGATCTTTTCGTGAGAACTCGGAAGTAAGAGAATTGGAGGGACGTGTGGATAGAAAAATGTATTTTTCGTACTCTATCTATGCTTCTTAGGAAATCCGCCGTTTAGTTTTCCTAAATAGAATTCAGTTCACAATTCATTACTCTTAAGCTGAGCTAAGGGTCCCCCACTTTCCCGCATTCACCAAATGTTGGGACATTAACAACAACTCTCCTTTACCCCCTTCCCAGAGAAATAAGCGACAACTCCTTTCCATTCAGACTCTATAGTTTGTAGCGCTATGTAATACGCATAAAAAATGGAGTAAATGAAAACAACCGAAACGAGCTGCAAGGGTAGAGATTATAGATAGGCATATTCAAATGATGTTTTCTCGACCTCTTAACTCTTAATGGTGTAAATATCAGGAATGTAGGCCAAAATAAAAAATGCAAAACTTCTCCCAACGTTTCGGATATTTTATTTATCCATCCTCAACCAGTAACCGGTGAAAGTTTGTCTCTTAATCTATCTTCGTTAGGAAATATTTCCCCATGACAATTCGTTGGATGAGGAATGTTCTGTTAAAATATGAGGGTGAAGTTGTCGGTCTCCTTTGCTTCACTCCTTTTATTAATATGAAGTCAAACGAGTGGCATATAACCAATTTTTGAAGCTGGGCATATTATTATCCTACGTTGGCCACCGTATAATCGTCACGCGTACTTGCCGATTGTAGCGAATTTGAATTTAGGAACGATGGTCATGGGACAAATAAGTTCTTTTGGTGACGTTTTAAAAGTGTGATTGGTGAAGTAAATCCAAAGAATAAGCACATTACGAATACATTTACCTTGCTTTAATCACATCCTCCTAGAACGACCTATTCCCTTATATCTTTTCCCTCTTGTTTCTCTTTGTTCCATTTATTATGTTTCCTGATTTTACTACGCCAGGTTTATTTCCTCACCATGCTAAATGTTTACAGACGATTGAAAACAAAATATTTCCATAATACGTTCGGTGTTTTTTTTTCATTACGTTCCCACTGCGATGATTCGGCATGTTTTAATGCGCGTTTGTTTCATTGCGGTTAATTAATAAGAGTCACTTGTAGATTCATGTTTTTAAAAATGGTAACAAGAAATATCAGAGACCATACATATTGACCAATACCATGCATATTGACCAATTAGGTACTTCGGAGCGATACTCTCTCAATGTACATACTATAAAGAAAAGGGTATTATACTAACATATAAAATATGGCAAAAGTGTAAATTTATTCAGTTCTTTAGAGTGATTCAATATCAAAAATATAACAAAAACGTGTTTACAGAAAAATATCGTCCCACCTGCACTTTTGGGTCAGAAACTTGGGAAATATGAAAATGGGAGACAAGGAAAGATTACAATCCCTGGAAACGAACTTATGGAGAAGTGTCAGGATATTAAGAAAGGATCATGTAAGGAATGAACAAATGAGTAGAATAAAAAATATAGAAGGAAATGTTATAGATGCAATTGAAAAAAAGCGTTTGATGTTATATCTATAAGGGTCACCTAGAACGTATGGAGAACTACATATGGCCAAAAAGGGTATGGAATGGTACCCCTACAGAAAAGATAAAGCGCGGCAGACCAATAATAAACTGGAATAAGAAAGTCATGGAAGCACGAGGGTTGCAAAACAATGACTGGAGCAATAGAAGGCAAGGTTAGCAATGGAGGCTGAGAAGCAGAAAATGGCTCAGGCCATTAAACCTCGCATATATGTGTATAATCTGCCAAAACTCTCCGGATCTTTGCCTTGCTCATTGCCACCATCATGCCATACACCAAACCAATCGTGAAAAAAATCGCAGGATGCACTTCGATCAGATTGATCGCGCAAAATGCACAAACGATACGAATCGTGGCCACGTGTCCGGTTTCAAAGATGTACCAACGACGAATGTGCAAAAAAATTGGAAAAATATTGAAAATTGAATAATAATGTCGTAAATCCGTAGCGCGAGACACCCGTCATAGGTTGAATATTCGGCCCAGTATACTAAAAAAGTGAGTACATTTTCTTTAAAAATCATTTGACTCGGGGATCTCCCAATTTTCGGTCAGGTGTTTTAGCCAGTTACACCCCCAAGCCATCTTAATTCGAGGCGAATTTCCGGGGGTGAGGGTCTCGGAAGTGACACAAAATAGTAAGCACAACCCCTATTGTACGACAGGGTAGACTGAAGAAGAAAACACCTTTCCATTGATGCGATGCACTGCGTCTTATTGCTAGTGGTAGGTGAGTGCTTCAGTATGCGAATGGCTCGGAACACCCTAGCAGCAATACCGTCTCTACCATAAGGGCACACGGGGCCCGAGCCCAGGGCCGCCGACCTCACGGGGCCCCCGAAATGCCGATATATTTGCATAGACAAAAAAAGGAGCTCAGTTTTTTTTCTGTTTTCAAATAGATAACCACTAAAATTACCGTCAGATTTTCAATTTTTTCCAGAGAGTGAACAGTGAATATTTAATTAATAATAAAGACGTATTATTTGCTATTTGGTGAAACTGATTAAGGTGGTTCCACCGTAAAATGACTTAAGTGTCATTTTAGTCATATTCTGTCTACTTGTAGAAAAAGTTGTCCTCTATCTGATATGAACAACAAAATAATACCTTTCCACGCTATTTTATTCTATAAATGAACTTGAAATTACATGGTGTTCAATGGGGGAATGAGAGAAACACGGGGAAAAATTGTATTTTTCCATAAAATAAAAATGCCATTTTCGTGGAAAACTGTCTCTAAGATGGAAATAATCCAGAGAAATTGAATAAAAATAAAATACAGGCATCTTACCACCTTATTTTTCTAGTTATTGAAGAATTAATGCCGTAATTGAAGTCAAAATGCGGTAATTCGTAGGAAATGGCGCTGCAGTCGGCTCCTATGGCTGGAAAAAAGTGCTAATTTAAAATACATTCGTGGAATAATCATCATTTTTTCTACTTTACTTTTGGGTTTCTATAGGTAACGCATTGCATCAGTGAAAGCAGGATTTTTATGACAAAATATCAAAAATGTGGAATTTAGTATTTGTTTTGACTCGCACAGTCGCAGCGGAACCTCCTTAACTACGCCATAAGCATAATAAATTTAAAATCATAACAGAAAAATATTTTTTCTTTTCTTTCCCTTTTTTTACTTTCCAACGGGGCCTCAAATTTTTGTGTGCCCAGGGGCCCCGGCATGTCCTAAGACGGCCCTGCCCTGCAGCCGCTTGTATAGCAAATATATAGATACTTAGTAGGTGAGGATGAATGAAGCATGATACGCCGCCAAGCGATTATTAGCCGTATCGAAATTACTGCATCATAATGGCGGACTTCAAGGACGAGGATGGGTCGATGACTTTTCGATGATTCAGGGACTTTCCCGTCGCTTGGAGACCACCCGTTAAAAATAAACAGACTCGCATGCTTAGGTAGAGGGCGGATTTTCATGGGACGTGAAAACAGAAACGAACGCACTTCGTCACTCCCCGTGGCCTCGGCGAGAGACGTCACCAAAATTCGATTTACGTCACGGCTCTTTCCGATGACGCAAGCCGTGACGCCAAATAAGCGAACACGAGGGGGCTTCGCTGCAAATCGTTCCCACTCCTACTTCTTCGCGTCAAGGACAGAGGGCGGGCGGGGAGCCCCGAGCGTGAATCCGTCGAAAGATGGGTTGGATAGCGTAGGCGACCCCACCTCGCCGCCAGCACTTGACCCTCATCTAGTTGAAACCTCCTCAAATCGGTCTTTTGATCTTCCTATTTCCTCCGTCGTCCCGGCATTTCGTAGCAAAGACCTTCCTAAGCAGACGGCTGCTTACATTGATACGCCTGCTTACAACCTTGAACGTTGGTGGCTTCCTACGTTTTAAGTCCCACCTTCCGTACTCCACCAACCAAATCCCACCGGGTTACGTGGAATAGCCCTGATAGACGCACTTCTATATGCTGCGAATACGTAGATATACTGCCTATTAATTGCAATCACACTTTTTCAGGATGTTATTATAATGGATTAAATTTTGCCATTTAATGTTAATGAAAGAATTATGCATCGACTAGAGTAGAATAGACATTTCACTGTGCACGGAGGCATGTGATTTATCGGCGATTCAATGTGAATGGAGAGCATTGAGTGGAGGTGAGAAGACGGGAATAAATATGAACAGAGGAAGTGACGGCTGCCGTGAGCACAAAAGTGGAAACTAAATGTGCACGGAAATGGAATTACTACCTTAATTGCGGGGTTGGAACTGAGAATCATTGGAAAGACGAAAAGTTCAAATGGCTTACCTGAAGAAGGTAGAATGGTTGCTATAGTTATTGTGTTTACCCAGCAAGGACATCATTAGTTCTGTTAAATATTCAAATGCCAGGAAATTTTACTGAAAAAAAACTTCAAAGGTATACTACTTCACTCCCATGCTAATAATTATTTTTCCATTTACTGCCATATTTAACGTGGTACCATGAAAACTTTCTTGATATTATGAACCTAAAAGGTGATAAAATCCAGTTTATACAATCAATGGGAATCTCAATATACGCAATACAATCAAACTGTTTGATACCTTATACCATCGGTAGAAGCTTGAATGTTTGATACTTCTTGAAGCACCCAAAAATATCTACTAACGATTCTGCCGTATTTCTACGCTTCTAAGATTATTTCAATGAAATAGACATACTGACACGCTGTTTGATTTCTTAGGTAATGATATATATATATATATATATATATATATATATATATATATATATATATATATATATATATATATCTTCTAAAAACATGATCTAGGCATGTTAATCTAACATGAATGAGAGCTCTGAAAGGCGTACGTGAATGGATTTAAAAATTCATCCCTGATCATGAATTTAAGCTATAATAAGAGGTAAATTACCCATAACGACGTTCTCGTACTTTGTCTTCATTGACTTATGGAAAGTGTTTTACAACGGGGGCTGGAGCAGCTAGTTGTCTGCGATGAAGATTTTGGAATGATATTCAATCACAGAACAATATTTTAAGCAGTCGGTATGGATTTCAGGTGGGAGTGATTAAATTCGATTGCTCTATAGATGAAGCAAAGGTGAGTATAAGAGTGTGGCAAGATTGAAGTCACCATTCACCTTTTGAATTTACGTAGAGAAATCGATAAATAAAAGATAAATTAAAAAGTGGAATGCATGTGCAATCCATATGTTACACTTTGATGTAGGAATTCTGCGGAGAAAGAAAGTCTGACGGTAACGATAAACTGTTTGGACAAAACTATGATCGACTAAGTGTAGAATCAAAACGACTGATTTCCGAAGAATAATCGAGATTATCTGGCGAACGAAATTCATCGATAACTCGTAGTATTAATAAATGCAACGCACAGTGCCTATTGGTATGATGAGTGATCTATGAAAAATTATGAAAAGATGGAAAAAAGTGTAAAATTGCTTATAATAACCAAAAGAAAACATTTAAAGCAACCAGGGTACCATAGAATGCTCCTTAAAGTATTTTAGATGACGATGTCAAGGCCAATCAATTTAAATAATTGAGAGAATACATCTTCATGACAATGTGATACTTTCAATGAATGATAACTAACAATGAAGTGGATGACTAACAACATTACACTGCCTTTTGATCATTGGCTCGTTGAAATTCAACATGGGCAGAAAACAATGATGACGACGAATAGGATACAAAAATATACGTCCAATTTGCTGTTCGAAGCGTATAAGCAGGTATCAATGAACTCCGATCACTCAGAAAGATTATCAAATTAGCCGCTGTATAGAATTTGTGATTATCTATTTTAGTTTAGCATAAACCATTCTTTTAAATATCCATATTTGTGCATTATGTCAATAGAAATTGCATCCCACATGGACTGTTGAATTATTGAGCTCGGTGTATATCTGGGGAAGGGGATTTGGGAGTTTTACAATTAACCCTGCTGAAATTAAAACCCGCCATTTCTAAATGCGTATGGATAGACTGAAAAGAAATATAAAACATTTTCCTATATGCCTCAATGGTACGAATTCCTGAGCGTGGACAGCACCTCCTGTCGGAATCAATAAATTAGTTCAGTTCAATCGTAGCTGAAGCAACGATAATAATATTTATGATTCCGCATTTCGGTGTTTATTTGGTGGAATTTATTTGCTCATATTTGACAGTTTTCTGTTCGTTTTCAGCGAATGATATACAATGCGAGTAATTCATATTCTTTGATAAAACGTACATAAAATTAATAACAGTTATAAATGTATACCTAAAAGCATGATGTATTAACAATATCCCATGCAGAAAATAATCACTTGACTTCGGCATTAAAAATACTGTTTTAACACTGTTTGTTTCAACCTCAGATTCAGTAGTTCAATCACTGAGAGATTGAGATTTCATCACCGGGAGGGTGATTTTAGTTCTGGCCGTCAGTGATTCGAAGTATTTGAATCACTTACGCCCGGTTTCACCAACCTTCGTAAGACAGTTAAAGAATCGTTAGGTAGATGTAGCGCCGCGTTTCAAAAAAAATATGATATCATCGACGCTCATTAAGCTCCGTTTAACCTCTTGTCAATTTTACGGATCGAAGTAAAAGTTAAAGAACTAACGAGACGTCAATTGTATCCGTCATGGCGGCTGACGATTTTGATGCTGAACTTGTGTACTTGGAAGTATTATAAAACATTGAGGGAAGACATCCACGGCAAAGACAGGAGTTCGCTGATCACTTTCATGAGCTCGACGAAAGGAAATTCCGTGAAAGATACCGACTAAGCAAGAGTGTAGTGTGGAAAACTATTGACGAAACATAGGAAAGGTTACAATTTACGACAAACCTTAACAATCCTCTCAGGCCATTAGTCATTGATTTTATCACTGGGTTAGTGATTATATTACCGTCCATCAAAAGTACTGTGATGAGTCATTATGAGTACCAGAATCACATAAAGTCAGTGATTTTATCACTGAGAGTGTGATTTTATTGCTGACCCTTAAAATATTCGATAATCAATATTAGTTTGTAGTGAGAGTTAAGTCCAAGAAATAAGCCGGAGTACTGCGATGTGTAAAGGCACAAGAGAAACCACCGGATCAGTCTCCTTAGAAGGTACACTGCCTTGCATTTACCATCATAGGACGTGATGGTATTCCTCCCGGAGAAAGGATTCCGGAGGTAAATCAAATCTCTGGGTGGGGACCACTGGGAGGGAGAAATCGATCAAAGAGGACAAATGCTATATAAGAACTAAGAACGGGAAGTCATTATTGTCGGGGCAAAAATTATGCGATCCTGATTTCGGGGCCAAATAATAAGAGAATTGTCGATTGTTATAAGACAAACGTCGACACGTAGCCTGTTTCAATTTCCGTTGAATATTTGTAATTATGTTTTTTTCACTTTTGCCTAAGTGTTGATTCTTGCGCAAGAATGAGAAAAAGAGCCCATTTTTTGAGCCTCTGGAAGAATTGCTGAAATTTGCCGGATTACGGCATTACTACTCTTGGTTTAATCGCCGTCAGATTTTAACATAACGTTTTCCCAACCTTTGCTAGTGTTTTCTGAAAGTCTCGATGTTATAACTTTATTTTTTATAGAGCTGTTGTTAATTATGCGGAACATCTTTATCTCCATTCGTACGGGTCGCTGGAACATGGACGTGACACCATCTTGAATTCAGTATTACGATATCAGTACTTCTGAAAAGATGAAACCAAAGGATTAACTTATTGCGATCATTATATATATATCACACATTGATGAGGCTTGTTCGCGCGTTCTGGGAGCGACGCGGACTCGCATACGGCACTCAGGGGTCTATTCTGAATCTAGGGTCACCATTTCAAGATGGGGCAATTCCACGGTCCCTAATAGCCGAAACTGCTATTCTGAATCGAGGTGTTAAATTAATAGTGACGGAAAAATAGTGATTCGGATCATGTTGACTTCGATCGCCTCTTCCGGTATAAAAACTTATCAGTCAAATAAAAATAAAACTTCAGCAGCCAATGAGAAGCAAGCTTGGGGTGTATTTTTTCTCTCATTGATGAAATATTATATCTCACATGTAATGTAGGACTAATGTCACCTATTATATAAATAAAATTGTAAATATAATATTTGTTACATATTACAAGCTTGAATATGGGACCTATATGCACGAAGCTGTATATTATGAAAATATACTGACGAAAATGATATGGCGGAACTGTAGATGTAAATGTACAATGAGATTTGCAATAAATTTTAAATTATTTATGCCAATGTAGCCTGCGATCCCTATGATTGAATAATCTATTAGTTAACTCTTTATCTGTATCAATTTTGTGACTTCGTCCTTCCGAAGAGTCGACATATTTACTTGACCCGAATGCTATACCTGAGGAAGCATTCGCTCCAAGCGAAGTTACCGTCAAAGATAACCCTTCTAACATCGAACCAGAAGCTCAACCATCGACTTCGAAGCATTGACGGCTTCAAGGCGGCAGTAGGGGAAATCCCCCCCCCCTCCCCAAAACCTGGTGAATTTTAATTATTTTTTCATAGACCTAAAACTAAAAGCCAAAATTATATTATGCTGTGAAGTACGATGGTAGGCATACGTCTTTCGTTAAATAAGAGTTTCTTTTTCATTTTACACATAGTTTATTACGATTTCCCGGGACGAAACCCCCGGACTCCCCTTTATCTGGGAAGAGTTCCTTACCTCCAGAGCCAGTGGTACCCCACCCGAACCTCTGGTCTGGAGCCGCCCCTACTTCGAAGCAAGGAGAAATGAGTCGGTCTTTGTCTAAAAAGGTATGCAAGCCTACAGCCAATACAATCCCACCTTATAAGAAGAGAAATATAGAATTTTCATCGTCATCACATGAATCTTCTTCTTACAGAGAATATAGTAATGAAGATGTAAACAAATCATTTAAGGAAACAATGCCTTCTCCAGTTAAAGTCCGTACGACTGGTCGCCAAATTAAGCCTGTGGTCAACAGTCGAGCTGTTCACCTCACCAAAGGTATGTTCGCCAATGAAGGGAAGTCTGCAAAATTCAAGGACAAACAGGATTCAGCAGCAAAGATGGGGTCCAGTAACAAAATTGTGAAAATGTCTGGAAAATAAAAAAAACTATTAATTTGTGAAAGCTGGTATTGCAGCGTATTTTGGGAAGAAGAAGTTAAATATATGCGTATGTGCAGTGTGCGTCTGTGTGGAAAATACGTTCATGAGAACTATATCGGACTCACTACAGAAAACAATGAAAGGTTTATTTGTCCAGAATGTCAAATTTAATTCATAAAATCGAAGTCCTTTTTACTTACAATTTTTTACTTTAAAATTAACTTTGTCAGCATTTTTAAATCTCAAACATATGTAAATCTTATTAAATTGTACTTTATATTAGGCCAATTAAAAAAGGCAATTGATTATTTTTCGTTATTGAAATGTGAGTTTTATAAAATTATTTTTTCCTTAGGTTGGCCATAATGCCTTCACATACCTTATTAGCATGATATATAGAAATGCAGTCATATATATTCAAATATCTAGGTGATACAAATGTATGGCAAAAAGGTGCGATTTATCTATTTTAAAGAGTAAATAGAAAATCCTTTTCCTGTGATTAAGCGCCATATTCTTTCCTCAAGCTATTGAATTAAGAAAGAAAGAAAACTACAGTTAAAAATGATATAAAATAATGGCTAGATTTGCCGATCCCTCAGCATACACACAAGCCAAACACAGTCACAAATTACCATAATCTATCATTCGAGTCATTTGGTTCATTGAGCGATTTGAAAAATCGAGTCAATAGATTCATTTTCGTCTTCAGACAGTCATACTGGCATGCAAACATTATCACAAAAATTACAGACTCGTAATATTGTTTATACTTCTATCCAATCATTGTAAGCTGAAAAAATGATTGAAGGAGGTAAATAAGAAAATAAAGTTACCCATTCATATATCTAACATTATTAAAAGCTTAGATCATAGCTATTTTGGTCCTTAATTGCGCGCGAAAAAATGACGTATTGAGCCTGTCTGCTGTGCAATCTGTTTCTCTAATTTTATGGATGTGACCGAGCCTGCCACAGTAGCTAGGGGTTTTTAATGTGTTATTTATGTCTTCTGAGAAGTAAGCGGCCTCGAATTGACTCAGGAGGTTAAGCATATTCTTTAATCTACGCTATGAGAGGGATTCCCATCCCATTTCTATCAATATCTTCGACACACTGCTAGAATTTTCGTAGCATCTCTTCACAAACCTAGCTGCTCCTCGCTGCACCTGATCTATTTATGATATCATATCAGTTTCGTAAGTATCCCAAATACTAGACACGTATTCTAGGTATGGTCTAACTAGAGAAAAGTTACAGCGCTCTTTATAACTTTCTCATTGCTTTTCCCGAGTATTCTTTTAATAAATCCCAGCTATACAATAACATAATATTGGCAATTTTCCACAATAGAAACTTTAATTCAACCTGGTTTAATGCACTGCATCATCATCAGGTACAAAATATGACTCTTGCATCATCATCACAAAATATGACTCGGCCGGTTGCAGGAACGACACATATGTATTCAATAAAGTTATGAGACTCATAAGCCCTAGCAACCATTCAATAGGTGTTGCAGGAACCACAGGAACGTTCAATAACTTTATGAGTTCCATAAACTGTCCCATAACTTATCCGTGGGGTTAAATTCTTATGAGTTCCATAAAAATACAGTATGGTGGATAGGTAATCAGGTGTTTGGAAGTGTTGTTGTGTGAAGATAGATTTTATTGGATGAAAAAGTTCGTGTGCTTAAAGTTAAATGGTTCGTGTGTTTAAATTTACTTCCACCTAGCAAGCTTATAAATCATATTTAACTATCAGGTATGCTTATAATTGCTAAACATTCCATATTTTCTTTCATTTGAGTGATCATGGCTTGCTGATTTACTATGAATTGCTTTTACACGGTTCTAATCTTTGTAAATATTGCCGCGGTACAAAACATGGTAGTCGTAAAAGTGCAAGCGTGCTACGGTGAAATGTCTATTTTTTTAACGATGAGGCTACCACGAGGATTTTTGATTACATAGTCACTGTACGTGTACACTGGTGTCTGGTAAAGATTGCAAGAGGCATAAATACACAATCATCTTCTTAAATGTGATAGCCTGACACTGATGATGAGCTGCTGACAATCCTACTTATTGATGTACATTGTACAATTGTATGTAAAAATATGTGCTGGTAGACACAATCTCAGGTGACGTTTAAATTTCTCAAAAGATATTTTTAAGATATGCTAAAAATAGAAAAGACATCTTAATTACAATGTGAACTAAAATTTAGATTGCTGAAACCAGAAAGCTAAACAAATTAACTTTATTATCAACAAATCTAATAATCTATGTTGGGTTTCTTATAAATGCTATATAGCATACTAACGTAATTCCTTAGCGTGCTTTGAACTTTCGCTCGTCAAGTTTGTTTACTGTTTCCAACGGCACGACTGTAGTGATATCTAGTGGCAGTTTGATGAACTACGTGCTCGGAGCAATAGCTATCGAGAGGTTAGTTATGAGGCCGATTGTTTCTTGCAACCCGAAATACGTTATGAGTTCCGTAAGTTTATGGAACTCATAACTATCGAATACATAGCGGAAGTTTCGTGCAACCAGCCATCCTGAATTTGTTACCCGATGATGATGCAGTGCATCGAAACCGGTCGAATTAAAGTTTATACTGTGGACAATTGCCAATATTATTTTATTATGTTATTCCACGACATCAAGCCTGAAACAACACTTTTTATTCCCAGCTTTATGTTGGCTTGACCGCATATTTCCCGAATACGTTTATTTCAAGATATTTCCTAAGTAATTGTGACACCTAAATATTTAACGGACTCAACGTTGACTATTTCCGATTCGTTATTTCGTAAGATCATTCTGGGGGCTATTGTCTATCTCGAAGTTACCGATGCGGTTGCTTCGAATAAGCTACCAGAATTGGCTACCAATCGTATTCTCTAACTCGCGGGAGCTTTCTCAAGAACGTAAAAGGAAGTGGAGAGAAGTTTGACGAAAGCATAGACCTTCAAGGTCTATGGACGAAAGGCGGGTATGAGAATATTTTTAAACCAAATCCACGGAAACTTCATTTCTGGTGACGTCATTCTTAGAACCAATAGGAAAGCTCGTTTCAATGTTTTTCCGTGGATAAAACTGGTGAAACCTGTTTTTAGACCGTTTTAGATGTTGAAGATGTTCGTGCATCGTGTTTAGCGAAAAATCCCACGCATTAAAAATGATGCGAGCAAAATTCTAAAATGTTTTATTTTCGCTTACATAATCTCGTGAACAATCATGTAAATACGAACGCACGACGTCCATCTTGGCTGTTTTGGTCAATTGAAATAAGATCGTTCGTAAATATATTCGGGAATTAGGGTTCATGTCAATTATATGATTCCATGTGATTCGTGCTATTTGCTTTCGTCAATTACTCGTTATTTCAAATCATTTAAATAATATACGAAGATGAAGCTTTTAAAAGAAATGTGAAGGTGATACACGTTACCACGGTCCACTAAGTATCCCATTATAGGCTGGAATCGCTTTATCTACCGAAGGTAAATATGGCTTTCCGTCACTCCAGTTAATATCTTTTTTGTGAAAAATCCCACAAATGACGAAAATGACAATGTAACCCAGTGAAAGTGCAAGGAATGCGCATTTAATAATTGTAAGAAACATACCCGTGCGTTGGATAATTATAGATAGATAAGCGTTATAAAATGACCAATATTTAAGCAGGGTATTCGGAGGCCGCGCTTCGTGAGGCTACCGTGGGAGCTTATTGGGGCTACGGAAGTAGCTTCGTGACATTTACAGAAAACAAGTGGGAGCCTAATATGCTACCGGTAGCTTCTGCTTTCTCTTTCTCCGGTAGCTTCTATTATAGAGAATACCGATGGGAGCAAGTAGCTTATTGAAGCATGTTTCACCAGAAAGCTCCGATGCTTCGAGAATAAGCCCCCTGGTGTATTCTTCTTCCTCCAAAATTGTACCGGCGCACATTGGTTTAGGTTTTATCACAGCTGCCATTTTTTGCACGAGGCTTGAATTGCTACTTGATCCATTGTTTAAGTCCCTATCTTTCGGTTTCCAAATCTCTCTGTAAGTGACTGCGTCGTCAGTAAATAATCTAAGTTTAAATTCAACTACGGAACTGATGTCGTTAATGTGTAGGAGAAATAGCAGAGCACCGATGGCACTTGACATGGAGAACATCCGAATTCCTTGGGAACACCCGATTCGACGTTAGTTAACACCCGGTTGGACATGATACCATCTATAACGACCCGTTGTTCGCGACCTTTTCTGAACTTATTAATGCGGCGTATGATATTTTTATCAGTCCAGTTTGTAAATAAGCAAGTAAAAATAATTCGATGATTCAATTACGGAGAAAACATGACGAAGGTATCTTAATTTTTATTTTTCCCAGTGTTGCCCTCCGCTGTATACGGAGAACCCCACTCCGCAAAGAATCCCTGGGATGAAACCCTTCGTACTTCAACGAAACATGAAAATTCTCGCACCTCCTGTGCCTAAAAGTTGAAGAAATAAAGATTGAAATGAGAATGAGAAAAAATAGCTGACTAAAGTCGTCAAACAGTCAAAAGATACGATCTGATGTGCTCAATGCGGGTAAAGTGGAAAGTGAATCGGCAACAGTGCGACCAAATATTCCTAGGCGTAGCCACGATTTCAGCTGTCAACGCTTCGGATTTTGGGATTGAGGTTTGTTTCAATAAAAATTCTGGAATTACTTTGATAATGCCAAATTAAAATTGTCTTTTGTCGTGCTTTATTGATGTATTACAATCGAAAAGCATTGTGGGGAGGAAAAAAGAAACAACCACGAATGAATATGTAAATAAATAATGAATTCGTCATTGTCCGAGAATATTTGAGCCAAATTCTTAAAATTGAAAGCCCGAAAGAAGGGCAGAACTTTCGACTGCGCACATTGCAGCCACCCGTGAAAAAATGAAGCGGATTTCGCCAAGAGAAGTAAAAAAGAACGCACCCTTTATGTGAAGAAACAGAAAAAAAATTAAATGGGTATAAAGAACCCCCAAAACCGTATCCATCGTGCCTGAAAGCCAGGGGCGAAGCAACACAACCTCCAACGTTTTTGTTAGTGGTTGAGAGAGAGGCTATTTGAGGGAGGCAATCAGTGGACAGCCTCGCGGAGACTGAAAGCAGACATGTGAGACAAAAGGGAAGGAAAACTGCAATAAAACGTTAAATCTACCTTTTACTATGGGCGAATTTCATCTAATCCTTTTATGATATTACACTTATAATAATTTATTTGAATCTTTCAACTTCAAAATGTTTACTATACAGTAGACCTGCAATGGTTGTATTCACCACAAGAAGAAGCTGGATATTTTAATACGCACTGTCAACACAGACAGCTTATATCTACAGGAAACGTTATTTTAGCCTTGAAACCTTGTGAAACTTATGGGTTTTTTGGTTATGACGACATTAGTGGGAAGAGATCCCAAGTAAAGGTAGCCATTGAAGTTATTCCACTGCATTTTACATTTGTATAGCGTATTCCTAGAGTTCACTTGAATAATCCTGGGCCAGGGAACTGTCATTTTTTGCAATCCAAGCGGTTTTTCAAAGTGAGGTTTGGTTTCGGCTTGAATTGACGAAGCCGGCACACAGCCCATTTACGTAGAAGATGATTGAAAACTCTACACATAAACTTTATTACCCGAATATTCATGATTATAAAGGGGTTCCTTATTCCTTTAACCCCCATATTGTGCTACAAATTAAAAGGTTAGCAACAATATTATATAGATTCTGATACAATTCATTCATTCAAGTATTCTACCAACTGATTGGTAGGTTCTTGGACAGCTCCCATTCTGCACCCCAATTTCATACACATTGTCTCGCTTTCCCTCATAAGGATGCCCCGCCATTAGATTCCTCTTCAATTCTTCATATCTTCTACTTCCTCTTATTTCGCCCAGAATTCCTATCCTCTTTCCTCTTCCACGCTTCCCCAATGTTCTCCCCACTATCACTCTCTTCAACATGCCCTCTCCTCTCAAAACCTGCTCCATCCATCTCTTCTGCATTCTCCGCACCTCTGCCACAAGCTTCTTCTCCTCTCCGACCACATCCAATGCCTCCTCGTTTGTCTTCCTCGCCACCCAGCTCACCTTCTCCATCCTTCTCCAAACCCACATCTCAAACGCCTCAAGTCTACGCACATTATCCCTTCGCAATTACCAAGTTTCCGACCCATATAGCGCCACGCTCCATATCAGAGTTTTCACCAGCCTTTTCTTTACGTCTCTTCTCAGATCCCCCCCCCCCTCGTCAATTCCCTTCTCTTCGAAAATGCTTCTTTAGCCACGACAATTCTGCATCTGATGTCCCTACCACTAAACCCAGTCTCCTCCAAAATACTACCCAGATACGTAAACTGCTCTACCTGCTATATCTTCTGCCCTTCCACCTTTATATTCAGCCTCGCTTTCTTATTTCTAGAAAATCTCATCACTTTCGTTTTCTTGTGGTTGATCTTTACCCCATACTTTTCACACTGCACCTCTAACGCATTCACCATTGACTGTAACCCCTTGGCAGACTGACTAACCAATGCTTGATCATCTGAAAATCTCACTGATTTTATCAACTCACCTCCTACTTTTATTCCAACCTCCTCCTCCCCCCATTCCTCCCTTACCATTTCTTCTGAGTACACGTTAAAAAACAACGGCGATAGTGGGCACCGTTTCTGCACTCCACGTCCTATCGTGGGCCATCCCGATTCTCCATCGGCTACCCTAACCTGCGCCGTCTGGTTCATATACAAATTCCGAATCAGACACCTATCCCTCCAATCGACCCCAAATTTCTTCAACACTCCCATTAATTTCGCCCATTCCACCCGATCAAACGCCTTCTTGAAATCTACGAAGGATGCAAAAACATCCTGCCCATACTCTAGGTTTCTTTCTACTAGCGTCCTCATCACCGCTATAGCGTCTCGCGTTCCCGTCCCTCTCCTAAACCCGAACTGGTCGTCACCCAGGAATTCATTTGCCTTCTTCTCTTACCTTCTGTTTATAATTTTCAGAACTACTTTGGCCGCGTGGGATATTAAGCTTATTGTCCTATAGTCTTCGCACGTTTTTGCCTTGCTCTTCTTCGTTATAGGAATTAGTCTTCCGGCCACACTCCATCCTCATAAATTCTACGAATAAGCGCAAAAAGTTTTCCCCTTCCGTTCTTCCCCATGCTCTTTAAAAACTCTGCGTGCATGACATCTATTCCCACCGCCTTATTCCTTTTCTTGTCTCGTAGAGCTCTTTCGATTTCACTATCTAGGATACCTGGTCCGATGCCATCTCTGTCGATGTCGTCTTCCCTTTCTATATCTAACATATTGGGCCTTATTTATTTACCATAGAGCTCCTCAACATACTCCTTCCACCTCTCCTGGATCTCTTTCGGTTCTACGATTACCTTTCCCATCTCGTCTGTTATCGTTGTAATTCCCCATCCCTTATTACCACCCGTCAGTTCCTTTACTTTCCTATATAATTTATCTGATCTTCCCTCTTTTTGGTATTTCTCTAACGCGTCGATCTGTTCTCTCCACCACGCCTCTCCTGCTTTCTTTGTTTCTCTTCTAAGCCTGTCACTTAATTCACGGTATTTTCTTTTACCTAGCTCTGAGTTTACGCTCTTCCATTTCCTTCTCTCCTACATCTCCATTATCATCTCCTTCGTGATCGACGGAGATTCTCATTTTAGTTGCACTCACTACGCCTACCGTTGCTTTCGCCGCTTACTATTCGATGCCAAATTACTAGGTAACGCCTTGTGCCGAATATAAGCTCAACACGTCAACCGGTGGCTCTGACCACGCATTTTTGTACTTGGTATCTTTGGTGGGCGACACGAGCGCGGAATTTTGCTTCGAAAAGTAAACATTGTTTCCACGAACATAAGATGTAAACGAAGCCCCACCATTTTGGCTTCGTCAGGCAAGTGATTTGCTTCCCCAGCTATAATTGAATGCGTTTAATGATTGACTGCATTTCTTACTGTCAGCTGCGCTATTGTAATGGGTGAAGTATAGCGCGGCAGTTGGTGATCATAAATAGAGCACTCGCACTAATAATTTTGCCGGATTTCCGGCCAATCAATTCTGCCTTCCATAAGGAGGATTAGAATTTTCACACATCCCTGCAAACCTTTCAAATTCGCCGCGCCCAAAATATTCTCTTTATGATTTCGGACTAATAGCTTTATTTCCTGCGCAATTTATTTGGCAGCCAAAGGAGAAGATCCCGCTAGCATTATCGTTGAGACTGCATTTGATTCCCTCTGGTGGCCTCAGTGCCTCAAGGGATTCAAAAAATGCAACATCCCAGGAAACCTAACGACAGAAATTCGGAGTTACTTTACCGGAAGAACCACCACTATTCAACTGAAAAACCTGGCCACAACGAAGAAAATAACAAAAGGAGCACCACAGGGGTCAATCCTGGGACCTCTACTATGGAATATAAGCATGAAAGAGCTACTACAACAAGACCTACCAGAGGAATGCAGATGGACGGCCTACGCGAACGACATGGCGATCACCATCCCAGGAGACTCAAGAAGAGTGATAGAAATTAAGGCCGGCGAATGCAGCAAAGTGCTAGAAAAATGGACCAAAAATACAAAATCAAAGTCTCAATTAAAAAGACAGTGTACTTAGTCTTTGGCGGAAAGCTGCAACGAGATCCTACGATAAAGATATATGGGAAAAACATTAAAAGGACCTCTGAATTTAAATATCTGGGAATCAAATTTGACCAGAAGCTACAATTAACCCGCCACGTCAACCAAACATCAATAATAATAAAAACGGTATTTAATAACTTAAAAAGATACTGTAAACAAAAATTTAGCATAAATACGGATAGTCTTCGAATCATTTATCAAGCAGTAACAATACCCATTGCTTCCTACGGTATAGAGGTGTGGGGACATAGAATAAATCATAGCAGAGTTAAAGAAAATTATACGAAGCACAAATGAGCTGCATTCTACCTATCGCGAGAGGTTACCGTACAGTGGGCAACGAAGCATTAAATGTCATCACTGGAATTAAGCCAATACATTTAGAAATAATATCTAGACTCCTCAAGTCACAACTAAGGAGAACCGGAAGAGCTTCAATAGATGGTACTCAGCTAAAAAATACCGACAAATGGAATACAAACAAGAGGATAATCAATGAAATTGCGAACAGAACCTGGGAGGCAGAATGGAATTTAACAGAAAAAGGAAGACTAACGTTTAAGTTATTCCCCAGCATTGAAAATCGACTAAAATGTAAACTCAAAATGGACAGATACATAACCGAAATCCTAACGGGACATGGAGGACTCAAGACCTACCTTAAGAAAATAGGAAAAGAAGAAAATGAAGAATGTGACTGCTACCTAGGACCAGACGATGTACATCACAGGTTATACGATTGTCCAAAATACACAGAGGAAAGAATTGAACTTAAGAAGATCTTCAGAAACTGGCCAGTCACACTGGAAGAGGCTGGAAAAGGACTGGGGAATAAAAAAGCAGCCGAAGCAGTTTCAAACTTCACAAAACCGCAAGAAGGAGAAGGGACGTAGAAGAAATCAAGACAAGAAAAGAAAAGGACGAGAGAAGAGAAGAAAAGAAAAAGAAAGTAGAAGTGGAAGGAATGGTGAGAATGCTGAGAAGGAGGAAGAAGAAAGAAGGCAACTTTGTGATAGAAATACCAAGAAGAAAATAACAATTGTAAAGCAAGCAAAGAAAATCGCAAGACACCCGATGAAGAAATCAAAGGAGAAAACCAAATAAATTTAAAAAAAAATAATAATACACTTTGAAAAATTAAATGCAATGAAAAAACATTGTAACTTGAACTACAATAGTAAAATATGAACCAATTGTTAAAAAAAGTAAAATGTAGAAAATTGGGGGTTTAATAATTGGTACCCCAAATATTATTGTAATTGGAACAATAAAGAGGAACTCCGCTCTACTCTTTCAAGGGAAGACGGAGTGGGAAGGAATTGGTGTTCCAATTCTCTCCCTTTTAATAAAAAAATCGTAAAATAGCATTATCGTTGTACATTTTGTGCGCGCGACCACGACCGTGTCTCCAGAGTGGAATTCGAGGACCGGAGGATAATCGCGAGGAACCATCGGACTGAGACCGCGGAAATTATTGGGAATCTTCGAGACGACATCTCAAAGCGAGTGAGTAGTGAGAAACCGAGTAGGTGAAGAGAAATACGGAGGCGACATTCCACCTGATTCTTGGGGAGTTAAGCACGCCAGTGGAGTCCTTTACGATGCAGACCTCACCGCGGCTCGCGTTCCATTTGCCTCAATGTAGTTACACATATCCACAGACAACGCGGAGTTTTGCGAATGTAAAGCCACGCCCACTGGTCGCGAAATCCTCTCGGCTCACCCCTTGTTGTTTTTGCTTCTCCTTGGCCGCCCACTAACACCACCTCTCCTCCGTAGGGGTTTCTGTATATCTATGCCCAAACCTAATTTAACAATGTACAAAAGGAGTTTCTTGTATATGGAACCAAAATTGTATAAAATCCTACCTAATACAATTAAAGAAAGTAATTGTTTTGGTAAATACATAAGGTTGATAAAAAAATGGATAATAAATTTTGATGATATTGAAACGTTATTGTAAAGGGTCTGTATATTGTGTATACTATGCTTAACTTCATATGTGTTGTGCATTCTATGTTGTAATTCATATTTTACAGTCACTACGGTTGTGAATTTATTTTGACGCACAAAATTCCTTTCAATATTTTTCTTATGTAATGAGTATTTTTGGTTCTATGTTTTTTCATTTCCGCATTTAAGAATTTTGAAGTGAGCCTGATTACAGGCTTATTGCCTTATAGGCTATCTTAATTCCCCGAATGGAAATAATTACCTGCATGAACATATGTATGGAAGAATAAATATTATATGCTCTCGTGCATCCATTTCCTCTCAACCTCCTTGGGAAGCCACGCGTAACTAAGGATCAAGGAGGATTGCCGTTTCTTGAGTCAACGGAGGTGTTTTCCAGTTCGTTGCAATTACTTTCGGAAAATTCCTGATTCACCACTTGGAAATTCGTAACTGGAATAAAATAAACATGATGAGGGACGTGAGGACGACAGGGAGCCCTTCCAATTAGCCGTCAACATGGAGACTTTGTGGTGGAGGTGGTTTGGGGGACCTCCACCGGTCCTCACACAAGTCGAGGCCACGGCGAAACCACGAAGAACGAAATGGGATTGAAAAGACGACTTAATGAATGGTGGCCTTTGTTAAAATCATGCGATCGTGAAAACATTGATTTCACTTATCATTTATTTTGTTTCAACTGCTCTGTTATCTTGGATATCATCATTAAATGAATCGAATATGAATTGAATTCTTATTGAACCTCTTTCGTTCACCGATGCGAAAATAACTCCTGGTGCCCCCACACCCAAAAAGATGCTCCAACGTGGCCGCTCGTTGGCCACCACTTGAGGTCGTCTCATGGCACTCAAAACAAAGGAGTCTTTTAATTTCTTTAATACCGAGTAAATATACTAATTTGGCTGAGAAGCATTACGTGCACACTGAAAACTAAATGTCAGATACTAACGCTGCTGATTGGTCGGTGAATATCTTTTGAATGAATACTTTTTCCAGTACGAGGAGCAACTGATGCGCCAGTTATGACGGACGAGCTCATTTTGACTCGAGTCAAAGTTATTTGCTAATGACTTTGAAATCAAGATGGGTTGATGCCTTCATTTTATTATGATTTAACATCATCGAAATATCTGAAACTAAATTTTCGCGAACACGTCACTTCTTGGGAAAATATTCTTTATTCCCCTCTCCTACACCTATTCTTGCCTTTCCGCTTATAAATGGTGGGAAAATATTTCGGCAAGGTGAAACTTTGATGGCGCATTCAGATAGAAGGCGCAGTTTTCTGTAAAGGTAGCCAGCATATGAAGAATACGGAATTTCCTCCGCTCAATTAAAGGAGCCTCAATTTGAAATGCAGATGAGGTGGACGACGGAAGAGGGGTGGTGGGAGTTGGGCTCAAGGCCTTCGCGGTTTGGGTTGTCGACTTTTGAGAAGACTGGGGAGGGGGGGGACGGGGCAAAGGGGGATGGGTGCTCGAAATGGGGCAGGAAGTGGGGCGAGGGCGGGAAAGGGGGCGGAATGAGAGGTGGAAAGCAGGGTTCCAGTTCCATTCGTACGAAGTTTGTCGATTAAAATTTAGACTTAATCGATTATGTAAGTTACTACCCGATTTATTTTCTGACGGCGTTAATGAAATTTTACGAAATCCAACATATTACATTAGATCGGATCATGAGAATAAAATTAGGGAACTAGACTGCAGAACGGACAGATTTGAAATTTCATTTTTCCCGCGAACGATAAGCGAACATAACAGCTGCCAATGAGACTTTTAACCAGGTTTGTCTATAGGTAGTTGGTTGATTTACTCCCTAATACTTATATCCTTATCTACTATCTAGTACTTACAGCACGCCGTGCATGTTTTCAGCATAACTCTTGAATCTTTGTCCGTTTATGTAGTTGTAATATACATAAATACTAACGGTCCTTCTAAGATTGGTGGTGTACTTAGAGTTTAGTGCATTCTTGTTAGTCTTCGCCTCTTGACAATCAGTAGCCATTTATGCTAATGGGTCAATACTCTTGGTTACACTAACATTAAAAGGGTATAATACAGATCTCAGCGGAAGTGATATACTGTATTCGTAACAACCGCATAGGATACATCATGTTTGTAAATATGAATACACTAATCTAAGGCAGATATACCATGTACGGCCTGGGGTGGGTTTAGAGCTCGTGACCTGCCGTTGGTCCAACCAGGCACGCTACGAATTGGATTTTCGAGTCCTTCATCTCTTTAAGTTAAGTGGTTATTTTGTTAAGCGAGAACGGGTGTGAATAATCAGTTTCTTTTTCTCAGGAGGCTATTAGTAAGTTCGTGTTTAATATTGGTGGTGTGGGGTTTATCTCGTTGAGCAGCAGAAGTTGATATACAAATTGCTTGGATATATGACCGTAGCTTTATGTTTTATTTTATTTCCATCGCTCAGTTTTCGTAAAACTGACCTTCTGCTTTTCTGTGAAATATTTTGAAATCCAGTGGTTGAACGATTTGTGTACACTTCTCTCGTCGTGCTACATCAAAGGCTGATTGGCAATTCGTCCACAATTTCTGGGTCTTTATTCTTCAGACATTTTTGATAACGCATCTCAAAATTTTTATTCCATCCAGGAAGGTATTGTTTGCGGTATCCTCTGGGTATGGTCTTATTTGCCGTTCGTATTATTGCGCCCACAAATGTAATTGCAAATAGTTGTTAGCACTAGGAGGTTGTCAACACATCACACACATTTATATAGATTGTCAAAGAAAGCCGTCCAGTTTGATTTTCCACCTTAGGCGGGGAAAGATGTTACTATGGGCAAACTAATTCCATCTCTATTAAGGCTTACCGGTGCTGGTTACCTTGGAGGTTTCGAGAGACTTATAATGGTTGGCCATCTTTGTCTGTAGTCACGAAGCAAAGGTCAGGGTTTCCGTCTGTCTCCATGCTTTCGATCTGAAAGAGCCTCGGCCTTTTGCATCAAATTAAAGGGGTATGTTATTGCCATCTGCCCAATTTTCAAGGGCACCGCCATTGCAGCCATATTAACTGTATTTCCAATGCATATGATGGCTCATTAAATCTCCCGCGTTGACTGCTGGATGCTGCAATGAAGGTAGGACTTGCGGCGGCCAAGTAGCTACTGGGGGTTTGTATATGTATGTATACATGTGGGGTATGGGGTTTGTATATTTGAATATATGCATACATGGTCAGTTCTCCTTTTTGGACATATACTTCATGCATGTTTTCGTAAGTGGATGTTGGACACATGCAGATGTTTTTGACTGTGCGTCGAACATAGGTGGATCACCCCATAAAAATGATGGTAGGTATGTTGCGCCGATTACTTCCAAGCCTGGAATTTTACGTCTTCTGCTTAACTGATCTCCGTTCTCCGTATGTGTCTCTTGAATGGAAACAACGTCGATATCATTATCAATTAAAATATTTTGCAATATATCGCATTTTGCCCTGATAATGCCCTCCACGTTGGTATGGCAAATCCTGATACGATATCCAAGATATCTTGTCATTTGGATCTGATAAGGGCCATTGGTAGTTTCATGAATCATAGTGAGGATGAGTGGTGTGAATTGGCCAGGAGATCAACGTGATTATCGTGGCCACCGGAGAGGTGCTATTTCTTTAGCGTTACCCAGGGTTCATCACGCGGGGGAAAATTAGCTTAGCACCTCGTCTCAAGAGACAGCAAAAGGATAAAAATTAATATTGTGGTAATAGTTGTGTGACCTCAGAAAAGTTATCTCAAAGGCTACTACTATCTACTGTTCTTCCTCTCTGTATTCTACTTATAAAAAACTATTGACTAGGGAGGATTAGCAGCCCTTTATGTATTGATGCTCTTAACCAAGATCTACATCTACAAAATACCGTGCAAGCCTACTCAGGGGTGTGTGACAGTGGGTGAATATTCACCAACATGCATTACACTATACCCTAAAGTTAGTGTAACTACGACTAATTATGCATTAGCATTAATCGCTAATGCTTGTCACGAGGCGAAGCCTCACAAGCATGCACTACACACTATAGATATAATCACAATGGAGATGGACCGTTAATATACATGTATTTTACAACTACACAAATGGACAGAGACTCAAGACTTATGTAGAAAATATGCACGGTGTGCTGTTAGTACTAGGTAACAGATTCCAGTATTAGTGAGTACTACTACTACTAAGAGCTACACTATCTATCGACAAACCTAGATAAAAGTCTCATTGGCAGCTGTTATGGTCCCTTAAGCCCGTTTCACACGATCAAATTCTGCGTCAAATTCCATTCAAGAATCATTGATCAAGGTTTCTCGAATGGACATGACGTCATGACAGCGGACATGTTTTCTTGAAAGCTCTTGAAAGGCTTCGTCGCCATCAAATTCCTCTCGTCTTGAACGGTTCTAATTTTTCTTGAATCTTGAACGGCTTTGAAGCGTATCCACCAATGGGGTTGTATTTCAGACCACTGGGCGTAAGATGGCCGACATGGAGTAAGTTCCATGCGGAAGCACCTCGTATATTATGCTATTATGTTATAATAAAATAATTGTTCAATGTAACACATGCGCCTTTTAACATGCAAGTGCCACTGTGCTTTAAATTATGAAATATGTATGTAAGCTCTACGAGGTATATGATGGTCTCAATTGACAGTACAATATTTCTAGTGACGGAAGGAAACAAGGACAATCTTTCACGTCGTACTTTGAAAGAACTTACATTAGAGTATTTAGGCGTACAATAATGATCTCTGCTTTTTTATTAATAATTGATATCGTGCTTCATATTTAGGAAACGTCAACTATTGGCACAATAAGAACTTTATGGACAAATTTCGCTCACAGAATTTCCAGGCGAGAAATGGACACCGTCGAAGAATTTATGATAATTTACGAAATATGTACTAGTTTTCTCGCAACATATGAGATTTGACTGGATATCTTTAAATAATAATTGTTTTTGCGTACAAATAAGATCCTCAGAAGGAATGTAGATGATATTTTGTAACAAAACATGACAATCCGTTGAAAAGCACGAAAGCCTGCTAAAACCATGTACGGAATACACCATATTTGTTATCATACTGTTGCATAGTCGTTCGTAGCCTAGTGGGTATCGTCCTCGCCTGGTAACGCGGAGATCTCCGTTTCAAATCTCGATGACGGAAGTTTTTATTAGCAATTTTTTTAAAGTTCATAGTTATTTCTTCAACTCAGGATATAAAATACTTTCACTAGTTGGTGATTAAAACTACAAAATTTTTTTGATCTCTAGTTTCGGACATTTTTTGTCGGCAAACCATGCCCCGGCGACTATAGGCGTATGATGATTCCAGATCCTTCGTTTTCCGTTTTATGCATGTATACAACATACATGCGTTTTATATTTTACAGAAATTTATGCTGAAATCGACCAAAGCCTTAAAAAATGATGCTATGAGTATGCTTGTAATTAGAATACGTTGATCCGTCAGTTCTTGCAGCTCGAAAATTAATGTTTTACATCTAGGGCTCCAATGCAATGGGGAAAATTCCAGTGCCTTTCGCTATGCCTTCCCATTGTGTGGCAGAAGTTGGTACCTGAGCAAATCATGAGCAATAAAACAAGCTGCTATCGCTAAATACTTCAAAGTGTCTGCAAAAACTAAATTTTATCGTGGAGTTGCATCTACCCAGTCAAGAACAAGTATTATTCGTATGTATGTACCTGCTAAAGATTTTTGAGGATAGAAATATCAAATGGCCGGATAAATTAGATTAGTATATTAAAGGTAGACATTAGCCATTTATTCACCGTCAAGAATTCGTCCTTAAGGGCTTCATAAATTGCTGTGTACACTTCAGGAACGAGCAAAGAAATGGTGTTGCGAGCAATACTGGTTGTGTATTGAAGGCTCGTAAAGGATTCGCCGGTCGCCAAAAATCTCAGCGTCACTGCGAGTTTGTGCTTGGCTGATATGCAGTGCCAACTTACTACCGTTTTTGAGATCCTCGGTTGTATTAACTCAATTAAATTTGTTTCGCTCATTTTTAGGTAGTTTTTAAAATATTCCGGGCCTTCCGTTCATACCTCGTTGTGCAGGAATTTCATCAACCATTCATTTTGCCTCCTGCGAATTCCACTTTCTCGCCCTTCGACGATTTATTTGTCTCTGAAGTTGAATATCAACGCCTAAAACAGCCACTGCTAAACCTATACTTAAACATTAAAATGAGTTTAAAAAATCTATATTACACAATAAAGAAATGTTTGACCACACACGACAGAAAATTTGGGAAAAGTCGCATTACGTTGCTATTTCGTTCCTGCCTTGCCTTTAACCCAGCTCAAACGCTTCAACCTTGTCTTTGAAGTCTTTGATCGTGTGAAAGCCCTTTCAATTATTATTGATCAAGCATTCTTGAACTGCTGTCTTGAATCATCTTTGACGCAGTTTGACGTTCAATATTTCATGTTCAACGTTTCTTGTTCAAGTAAAATTGAGTGGTGTGAAACGGGCTTTATCGTTCGTGGGAAAAATGACATTTTAAATCTGTCCGTTCTTCAGCATAGCTCCTTTTTCTAGTTTTTTCCTATTTTATTCTCATGATCTGATCTACCGTAGTATGTCGGATTTCGTAAAATATTATCAACGTCGACAGAGAATAAACCGGTTTGGAACTTACATAATAGATTGAGTCTAAATTTTAATCGACGGTCTGAAAGCGTTTCCCATCCCAGTTGCTGCAAAAGGTCAGTAACACTAACGAGGTTATCATAATGGCCTTCAACGTATCTTGCCGATCTTCGCTTCACGCGTTCTAACTAAGTTTTCAAGTCTATCTCAAAAGGATCCCAAATACTGGCAGCATATTCCAAGTGGGGACTAACGAGGGAGATGTAGCTGATTTCCCTAACTTTATCGTCGTACTTGCCAAGTACTCTTTTAACAAATCCCAATTTACGATTAGCTTGACCGGTAATTTCTCGAATACGCTTACTCCGCGAGAGATCAATCAAATCGAAATTAGAAGCTATGACGTGGTGGAAGGGCTCCATATAAGCAATGAAGAGACTTTGTGACTTCCACAGTTTATTTAACATAGAACGACCAGTTTCGGCTGTCAAACAATGTACCTGAAGATGGCTTGACAGCCGAAACCGGTCGTTCTATGTTAAATAAACTGTGGAAGTCACAAAGTCTCTTAATTGCTAACCTCGAGAGATCATTAGTCAATTTAACTCCGACGTATTTAACCGATTCTACAGTATCTAATTTACTGTTGTTTATGCAATATCTGTTACAAGGAGCGTCTTTCCGTTTCCAAAAATTCATAATAACGCATTTTTTCAGGTTTAATTGTAGCTGCCATGCATCGCACCACTCCTGAATTGCCTCGAGGTCCTTAGTTAGCGCATGCTTATCATTAAGGCTACGACTATACACCACTGCGTCGTCTGCAAATAATCTAAGCTTACTGACAACTGTTTCACCGATGTCGTTTATAAACAAAAGGAACAAAAGTGGGCCTATGACACTTCCCTGTGGGACACCCGATGTGACTTTTACTTCATTAGAGATAGCGCCATCTAATACAACCCTTTGCACGCGATTGCTTGAGAATTCTCTAATCCAGGAAATTTCGTGGTCGTCTAACACGTACGATTTTAATTTCTTGAGTAGCTTACTGTGGGAAGCTTTATCTAATACCTTTTTAAAGTCAAGAAAAATTGCATCAACTGGAAAGTTATGTTCACCCTAGAATAAAATATCGCGGGCAAAAAGTTCTAATTGAGATTCGCAAGATCTTCCCTTTCTGAATCCGAGTTGCGTTTTTGTTAACAAGTTCTGCATATCGAGGTGTCTCATAACTGAACTTACGATTATATGTTCAAGAACTTTGCAAGAGATAGATGTGAGAGATATCGGTCTGTAGTTCGATGGCTGTTCCTTATCAAGCTAATTCTCTATACATGCAGGCAGGAATTTCTTCAGGACCTGGGTATTTATTTGGACTTAAAGATTTTAACAAGTTTTCTATTCCGTGAGTGAAAATATCGATAGGCGGCATCTTTTGCTGGAAGTATTTATTTACTGTCGTTTAAGTTGGGTGACCTTAAAAAAGTTATCTCAAAGTCTTTTACTTGTCCTGTCTATTCATATTCATCTCTGCAAGCGGTTTATTAAAAAAAACTCATAACTAAGAAGGACTAGCTGCCTTTTCTGTTATGTTGCTCTTGACCCAGATCCTTGTAAAGAATTCTAATTTACAAAGAGCTTGACTAATCATAATATAAATAATATCTTTAGTTATCTTCGCTAAAGATTTTTATGGATAAGGCACTTTCTGATTTACCATGTCTATGTACTGATTGTAAATAAAAGTGTTTTTAAAAATACACTACGTGTTCTTTAAGTTTCATTTCTAACTGTCGAGTGCTGGACCAAATGTTTATAACTCCTAGGTATTTTTAAATCCTTTAATCCAGCATATTCCATCAAATGGTAATATTAATTAAGGGAAAGGGTAAGGGGCAACATTAATTTAGCTAATATGCAAAAGAAGCGACTTAGAATCAATGACGCTTCCCTGTGGGACCCCAAGGATAAATTTAATTTCGTCGGAGGTAAGCACTCGATCTCTTAAAAACTGAGTACACCAATGTATAGTGCCAGTGGGTGTTCCGTTAGATTTTAATTTCATAAGTAAGTAACCATCTGTGTATAACTTTGTCACTTTCTTTAAATCAAGAAGTACGGCATCAACTGGAGCGTTATCTTCACTTGGGGCGAACATATCGTTAGCAGCATCTGTAACTTCGGTATCGAAGGCAAGCGACTTTGGACTTTCTAGGACAGTACGTTTATAACCAAACTAAAGAGCGTTCCACATTTACTAAGATCGGGAGTTCGAAGGAAAATTCATGGAATAATTATTCATGAAAAATATTCCTCCGACACTAAAAACCATTCTAAACTCCGTAAATATACAAAAAGATCATCCTTATTTCAAGAGGACCACATTATACCGTCTTCTAGTTGACATTACGAGTCGTTCATCGAAACGTTGGCAGAAATGGAGAGGTTACGCGATAAAGAAATAAAATAACCTAATAAATACGTTTTTTGGTTAATCACTGAATCAAAATAATAAATAAGTTTGTTAGTAAATCACTGAATCGAAAGCCAATTACAATTGGTAATAGGTAATTGGACAAATCCGAAAATATTAGTCCTACTTCGTAAAGGTCCCATATGCTAGCGGCAAACTCCAAGACACGAGTGAAAAATGACATTGCTCTTTAACCTTCTCGTCGCATTTTCCTAATATTCTTTTAATAAATCCCAATTTGCGACTAGCCTGTCCGCAGATTTCCCGGACGTGTTTCCCCCAAGGCAGGTCCTGAGTAAGGGTAGCACCTAAATATTTAACTGACTCAGCATTTGATAAGTTGGTTGGATTAATTGTGTGTTTCGTTGACCGAGTTATTTTTTTCCAAAAATTCACAACAACGCACTTTTTAAAATTCAATTTTAACTGCGAAGAATTGCTCCATTCATTTATAGCATCTAGGTATTTTTGTAACGCAATCCTGTCAGACTCATTTCTTAAATCCCTGTACAACACTGCGTGGTCTGCGAAGAGGTGAATTTTGCTCGCAAAAACGCTAGTGATGTCATTAATATACAAAAGGAACAATAAGGGACCGATGACACTTCCCTGGGATGCACCTGATGTTACTTTCACTTCATCTGAACTAACGCCATCTAGAAATACCCTCTGTTCGCGGTCTGCTAAGAACTCTCTTATCCAACATATTACGTTGTGGTGTATTCCATAAGCTTCCAACTTAACGAGTAACTTCGAATGAGGGACCTTATTAAAAGCTTTTTTGAAATCTAGAAATATTGCGTCTACTTGGACAAGCTTTTCTCCCGAGGAAAGAATGTCGTGAAGGTATAGCGCCAACTGGGTTTCGCAAGACCTGCCCTTCCGGAATCCGTGCTGATTCGGCGTTAACAAGTTTTGACTATCCAAGTACCCCATAATCGAACTGACAATTATATGTTCCAATATCTTGCACGAGAGAAACGTAAGGGAAATCGGTCCTTAGTTCTGGGCTCTTCCTTATCACTGCTTTTAAATATTGGTGTAACGTTCGCGATTTTCCAATCGTGTGGGACACGATGCAGTGTTAGAGATTTTTCAAATATTATTTTCAGGTACGGTGCTATTTCTGATGCTAATAAACTCGGGCGGGAATTTGATGGGGACCGGGTTTTTGGAATAAATGGATTTCAAATGACGTTCTATCTTACGACTAATGATATTAATAGACTGAATTGGTTGATTATATAGCCTAGACTTTGTAGCGGTGTTATTTAGAGAGTATGTTTCATAGATGCTTTGAAAAAAGGTGTTGAGGATATTTTCTTTATCTAATTTGTCATTTGCTCTTTATCCTATATCATTCTTTACTGACGTTACTGTTGATTTGCAGCCTTGAACCTCCCTCACATACGTCCAAAATGCCTTTCGGTTATCCTCTAAATATTCGCCCAATATTTTATTTTTGAATTCCGTTAATGCTTTTTGAAAGGCCGCCTTAGTTGCTGTTTTTGCTAGCTTGTATTTTTCGTATAACTTCTTATACTCCTCTCCTGACGTGCGTTCTTCATTTTTGCGTGCCAGATTCGTTGTCGCTTGAGAGATTTCCGGACGTCCGCATTATACCACCTGGGTTCAGTGTTGACCTTTTAAGTTTACTTGGTATTGCGCTAGTTATGGCTAGTCGTGTGATGCTACGAAAAGTATTCCATGCATAGTCAGTAAAACGGTTTTCACTAATATCAGTAAATTTTTAATACGAGATCAATAGTTCTTGTTTTAAACCTTCGAAATCCGCCTTGTGATATAAATGTACCCTCCTCTTTATGGGTGCCTTTTTGTCAGTAAAAAATGGAATCCAGCTTTTACTGCTCTGTGATCACTACGTCCGTTCATTGTTACTAAGTTAAGGACGCTTTCAGGTATGTTGGTCGCCAAAAAATCTAGAACGTTGTTTCCTCTGGTCGGTGTTGTGACTAATTGATGTAAGGAATTAGATGTGAATGTGTAGAGTGTCACACAACTCCTTATCTTTGCCGCCATCTTTGAAACTACAAGTCTTCCAGTCATTCGAGGGAACGTTGAAATCACCACCGATAATTATGTTATTTTCGTTATTTTGACGTGTGAGACGTTTCACCTGTCTATCCAACTCTAGAACTGAATTTAAGTCTGCATCAGGTGGTCTATAATATGAGCAAATAAAAAATCTTTTTGTTGAGCATTTTATGTAACACCACACACTTTCTAAATCATTATCTGGAAATATTTCGGGTCTGCTAACGAACTCATCTTTGACTGCGATAAATACTCCTCCTGTTTGGTCTTTTCTATATATTGCATATGATTTTTGGAAGATCTCGGTATCCGCAATTTCATTCGATAATCAACTTTCTTTTCCTATTACTATATCAGCGTCCGTGCTCTCAAGGAGATGGGGAAAATCAGTAACTTTGTTTTTTGCACTACGGCAATTAACAACCACAATGTAAATGGAATCCCTGGGATACGAATTACAAGTCCTGTCTATCCAGTATTTTATATAATTTATGGCGCTTTTTTTGATGTACCTGAACCGTGGTTTATATTTCTTTCTGATAGTAAGTCATTCTGAATTTGAAAAAACTCTCATTCCTACCAATACTTATAGTGATCTCTTTACTTAATGACCCATTACATGATCTACTCTCTGCCCTACTCTCTACCCTAAAAAAGGCCTGCAGTGCTCTAAAATACTACCAGCTACATACTTAGCTGTCTCGGCCGTGTAATGGACATTTCATTGTGATTCGTATGTAGGTACATAGCGGCCGTGGCAAGGGAACGGGAAGTTTACGGGGTGTGGTATATTTTATCATTAAAATTTATGATTGAAAGAAAAAAGGAAAAAAGATATATGCAAATGAGAAGTTAGAAATAAATCTGCAAAATATGGCGAACAAGCCGCAAAAAGAGACAACTATTTTTTACTTCCCTTACTCAAGGGCCCCAGAAGCGCTGGCCCTTGAAGTCCCCCACCATGATCCTTTCCCACCATTCAGTGCCTCAAGCAAAAAGGGGAGAGTCGACACGACTGGCGATCTTTGACATAAGTTTTTCTCACCCACAAATCACTCGTGGCATTATTGGAAAATGTTTCCTTATTCATGCATGGCAATGCCCCTCGTCCACACATTTCCTCAGCATTCTCGAAGACATCGATCCATAACCTTATTATTTACGTAAACGTCTGTACTTTAAAAACCCATGGCATTAATAATGCTGTAAGCTATCGACAAGCGAGGTGAATGAATCTTATATTGGAGCTTTAAGAATAAAATAAAATCCATTTCATTATTCATCTTATATACGTAACTAACATTTAATAAATCCGGGATTTTGAAAACAAAATGTTTACTTTATATTCCGGTAATTCATGTATTGACCTTTACGTCGCAAAATGTCATCCCTATGAGTCATATTATGTGCAAAATTAAACAGTTTTTCTATACTAAATAATTTTGGCGCGGAGTTATAAGTGGTTGCCTATGTTGTCAGGATGCCGCCCACGGAGCAGAAGCTTGGCAACAGCGTTCTCCATAAGCCCCATACTGTCAACTAAATGTGGAACGCACTATAGTTTCGAGAGAGATTGCGTTTCTCACGGCCACCTCCCAGATGTGGTCCGAGGAGATTCTCTCGTATTACGGAGACCATGTGACCCTCTGTCATTGCGCCATTTGTTGGACGGAAGGGAGATTCGTCGCCGAAATGTTTCCCGCGTCAGAGCAAGTCTTTGGCAGCCGCCGAGGGGGGAGGGGAGGGAGAGGTCTTGAGTGGAGTGAGAGGGAGAGGGTAGGGGGTCGGCCAGTCCTCCCGCGAGAGAAGTGGTTTGGCGGAGGGAGGGAGGGGGAGAGGTGGCCTTGAACTCCTTCGCGGAGTGGGCAGGAAAATGAAAGTTTAAAAAAGGAGCAGTGGGTCGGGGTGTGTTCAGGATGGTTCGGGTGGGGGGAGGGGGGAAAGATTGGAGGCTGAAGGGAGGAGGGAAATAGGAAGAAGCCCTTTGGAGTGAAGGTCGCCCTCGACGGGATCGCAAGGAAATCGTGCCGTGTTACACGGCCTAAGACGGCGAGAATCTGCGGTGATGACGGAGGCTCTAACGCCCGTATCCATAGTTACTTTATACTCCGTCTAAAGCGGCGATTGCACACAGGAGTTGACTCCAATGTGATCGATTTATATCGAGTCGACTACGATCTCCCGACTCCTCGTTGGAGGGGCGATCGTGTCTACACGTGTACTTGTCGCGAATCTTGAAAATTTCGGAAGTTGGGAGCGCCGCGATGTCAACACGCGGAACCCGTAGCCAAAACAAATAACTCAAAAATTAAACTTCTTTGAATAGTAGAATTAAATTTAAAAAAATTTAATTCTTCTATTCAAAGATTATATTTCTAAGATTTGTAAACATCTTTATGCTTGCATGCATACGGAGATAGGACGTGCGCCTTGTGATTGTGTTGGTGGAGATTTACTTCCCTAGATAATTCGAAAATGGAGTGAAAGAATTGCAGCTGGTGATCCCTGTTAAGTTTTAAGTTTCCCATCTACCCTTTTAAGTTTTAGTTTGATAGAGGAAAGCAACTATTGTTGTTATTATTGGTACAAACGAGGCGTCTTGGACATCATGCTTAAACAGCAACACGCCGACAAATTATGTTCATAGAATGGTTATTACATCATACGTATCACATTATAGCCCGAGCTATTTAAAAATTTATTTTCATATTATGACCTACACATGGATTGTGGCCTTCTGATTACTTGAATTATATAGCACTGCCTGCCCTATGAATAACACTGCCTCACTTGAAGCACCTCTGTCATTTTCCATCTATATTCTTCTATTTGGTTCATTTCTTACGTGTTCTTTTCTTGATATCCAGGCACTTCTTTTTCCAAAGTCTATTTCCAGGGATAGTAATATATTTCCTTGTCTCTCTTTCTTATTTCCCAAGTTTCTTACCCAAAGGTGTAAATCCTTTCAATTATGGTTTTGTAAGTATAGGGGTAGCGATACTAAGTGACATTATTTTGTGAAGAACATTATGTACAAGAGAGGTGGGATTAAGGGGACGAGTGTGCTTCCAGAGATCCTTCTGAGAGTTCTTCGGTACATTTGACCACTCATCATATCTTGATTCACCCTCGGTGACCTCTATTTCTCCTCTGCTGAGTTTCATTAAGTTTTGCTCTACCGACGAACGTTTTTATTTTATTTTCTATTGATTCTTTCGAAGGAAATAATAAAGTTACCCTTTTTCCGTGTCTTTTTTTCCTATTATTCCTCGAAATTCAAACCCATTAATCGAGAATGAAATGAGAGCAACGAGGGACTGGTTGAACGGGCCTGCGAAGAAGCCAACGAGATCTGGAAGTGAGTCGGTACGAAGGAACGTCTTGGAGCAAAGAAAGCGAAATATGAAATGTATTAACGTAAGGGGGTGCGAAAAATAACTCTTTGAATGTGGAGTACGTAAGGGAGAGGGATGGAAGGCAAACAAACACTCGATTAATATACACGGGCGAAGCTTATAAAAATATGATTGAGTAAGAATCAAAGAAGTGATGGAGAAATACGAACGTGGTACGCGAAGCATCGCGAAGAGAATTTGACAGAGCAGGATGGAGCCGCAAGATGGCGGGAGCGAACAGTATGAATGAAGAAATCAACAAATGAATATCCGAATTCGTATTTTGTAAGGTGCTGGAAATTAACAACTACGGTAAGAAGAAAAAGAGGACATAACACCTCTTCCAAGGGAAAGTATTTAATAATTAAAAAAAAAAATAAAACGTTTATTTTCGTAGACCCTTATCGGTCTTTCAGATATTTTGGTATGTACATTAATTATCATTTTCCCAAGATATAATTTAAAAAAATATAATAATACTTAAAAGATAGTGTTTACACAAAAATATACATAATAATAATAATAATAAATTAACACAACAAATACAAGAAAGTGTTTGCACAAAAAAATTAAAATTTATTACAGTGTTACAATAATTATTTCTATTTTCTCTTTTTCATTTAACATTTTTTCGTGAATATGGAATTAAATAATTTTTTTAAACAAGGTACAGATTTACATGTTTTTACTTCTTTTTGGAGATAGTTCCATTTTCTTGATACAGTGGCGATGCATGATTTGTGGTACATACATGTCAGTTTTGTGCTGTGGGATCTGTAGGTCTAAATGATGGGATCTTGTTAGCCGGTTTTGGATGTCTTTTTTGAAAATAAATGAGTTGAAGTGGTACGGAGGATAGGTTGACTTGGAAATTTTGAAGGCGGAGAGAATAGATAAATGAAGCCGTCTTTCTCTAGCTTTAAGCCATTTTAGTCTCTTGTATGAATCAGTAACATGATCCCACCGTTTCAGATCACATACAAATCTCACAGTAGGATTAATAGTAATCTGGAGCTTATTATAAGTTCTTCGTTAATATTGCTTAGTACACCGCAACAGTAATCAAAATGTGGGAAAATAATCGCATTCACAATTGATTTTCGTAAGTTTGTAGCCAACTGGTTTTTGGATTTGATAATTGGTGAAGAGTTTTATAGCTTTTACTCCTAATATTTAGGCAGTGGGCATTTCAATTTAAGTTCCTGTATATTATTACGCCTAGATTTTTTACGTGTTCTTCATAGGGGACAGCTTTATTTTTGACTGTGATTGCTGGGATGCAGTGAAAATTTATCTTAGAGGTAAGGTTCCTACTGCTGATAATAATAGCCTTAGTTTATTTTCATTTAGTTTTAGGCCAATGGTCTCAGCCCATGCGTTAAAATGGACAATGTCATTAGTGACCATAGAGTAGTTACTGCTAAGTTCTCTTTGAATATCATTAAAAGTTTTAAACAAAGAAGAAATTTCTGCATTAAAAAAACGCAAATTTCAATGCGTTTGAGAGTCATCTAAACATTCTCTTCCCGACTATCAAGAATCAAGCGTAAAGTTAGACACGAAGGGTAGTTGTAAAGAATTTTTTTGATCGTACATTCGGGGATCAGAAAATATATTCCAAGTAAAGTAAAAACAGAGGGAAAAGACCCAATATGGTACAATGCAGAGGTGAGAAATCGTAAAGACGTCAGAGAGTATGCCACGCCAAGATGAAAAAACTCCATAGAGATTTGTCCACTGGTGATCAAAATTTAATAATTGAAAAATACAAATTGTCTAAAGCCACTACAAAGGAAGCATTTCGGAATTCATTCATGGAATTTAAAAGAAGAACATTAGTTTGAACATCCGTAAAGTTAAAAGATCATCTCCAGCAAAAGATGCCGCATATCGATATTCGCACTCATGGAATAGAAAACTTATTAAAATCCTTAAGTCCAAATAAATCCCCAGGTCCGGAAGAAATTCCTGCCTCCGTGTATAGAGAAATAGCTTATGAAATAGCACCCTACTTGCAGAATATATTTAGTAAATCCATCAACGAACACTAAGTACCCATAGACTGGAAAATTGCAAATTTCACTCCCATATTTAAGAGCGGTGATAAGGAACAGCTATCGAACTACAGACCGATATCTCTCACATATATCTCTTGCAAAGTCCTTGAACATATAATCGTAAGTTCAGTTATGAGACACCTCGATATGCAGAACTTGTTAACAAAAACGCAACACGGATTCAGAAGGGGAAGATCTTGCGAAACTCAATTTGCACTTTTTTCCCACGATATTTTAGCCTCGGGTGCGGGTAACGTTCCAGTTGATGCAATATTTCTTGACTTTAAAAAGGCATTTGATAAAGTTTCCCACAGTAAGCTACTCATGAAATTAAAATCGTACGTGTTAGACGACCTCGAAATTTCCTGGATTTGAGAATTCTTAAGTAATCGCGAGCAAAGTGTTGTATTAGATAGCGATGAATGAAGTAAAAGTCACATCGGGTGTTCCACAGGGAAGTGTCATAGACCCGCTTCTGTTCCTTTTGTACATAAACGACATCGGTGAAACAGTTGAGAGTACGTTTAGATTATTTGCAGACGACGCAGTGGAGTATAGAGAAATTCGTAGTCTTCATGATAAACAAGCGCTAACTAAGGATCTCGAGGCAATACAAGAGTGGTGCGATGCGTGGCAGCTAGAATTAAACCTGAAAAAATGCGTTGTTTCGAATTTTTGGAAACGAAAAGACGCTCATTGTAACAGCTTTTGCATAAACAACAGCAAATTAGATACTGTAGATACGGTTAAATACCTCGGAGTTAAACTGACTAATGATCTCTCGTGGAGTAAACATTTTAGAGAAATTACCGGTCAAGCTAATCGTAAATTGGGATTTGTTAAAAGAGTACTTGGCAAGTACAACGATAAAGTTAGGAAGTCTGCTACTTCTCCCTCGTTAGACCCCACTTGGAATATGCTGTCAGTATTTGGGATCCTTTTGAGATAGGCTTGGAAACTGAGTTAGAACGCGTGCAGCAAAAATCGGCAAGATACGTTAAAGGCCGTTGTGATAATCTCATTAGTGTTACTCACCTTTTGCAGCAACTGGGATAGGAAACGCTTTCAGACCGCGACTAAAATTTAGAATTAATCTATTATGTAAGTTCCAAACCGGTTTATTCTCTGACGAAGTTGATAATATTTTACGAAATCCGACATACTACGGTATATCAGATCATGAGAATAAAATTAGGGAACTAGACTGCAGACGGACAGATTTAAATGTCATTTTTCCCACGAACGATGAGGGACCATAACAGCTGCCAATGAGACTTTTCTTTAGGTTTGTCGACAGGTAGTGTAGCTCTTAGTAGTAGTAGTACTTCCAATTACTTAAATCCTTATCTGTTACCTAGTACTAGCAGCACGCCGTGCATGTTTTCTACATAAGTCTTGAGTCTCTGTCCATTTGCGTAGTTGTAAAATACAAGGATATTAAGGGTCCCTCTCCATTGTGAGCATATCTGTAGTGTAGTGCATGCTTGTGAGGCTTCGCCTCGCGAAAAGCATTCGCGATTTATGGTAATACTTAATTAGTCGTATTTACACCTTCTTTAGGGTATAGTGTAATGTATGTTGGTGAATACTCACCCCCTGCCACAAACCCCTGAGGTGGCTTTTGGGGTAACGAGTAAGAGCGAGGTTCACGGAGTCGAATGCTTGTGAAAAATCCAACAGATCAAGCACAGTTAGTTGTCTATTATCCATTACTTGACTGATGTCTTCAGTTAGGCGAAGCAGTATGGTTTGAGTACTATGTCCCTTCCTAAAACCTGATTGTCTTGGGTTGAGCAGATCTCGTTCGGTATGAGTTAATTTGGTTGAAAACTGTTCGCTCGAGCATTGTTGCGCTGGAGCATAGTAATCCTATTGGTCTATAGACACTCGTATTGATAGGATTAAAGCATTTAGGAATAGGCCTTGACAAGTTTCTTTTCCAAATAATTGGGTATATGCCTAGTTGTAAGTAGGAGTCAAAGAAATTTAAAAGCACGGGTAATTCCATTGGTAATGATTTTTTTATAAGTTCTATAGGGATTTCATCATAGACCCTAGCATTTGAGATAATGTTTTTACATGCATAAGTAACTTCTATAGGCTTCACGTGTGCAAAAAATAATTGACTATCAATGTTAACTGTCTCATTGCTAATGAGTGTTGGAGGAAGAATTGCATTTCTGCTAGTGGCAAAGTAATTGTTTAGAATATTTGAGTGAATGATCAATTTCTCATCATTGGGTTTTTTTAACTATTCCTATATTTCGTAAGTTTTTCCAAGTGTTTTTTGAACTATGAATTTTTAAAAATAGCGTCTGATAGTAATTATTTTTTGCTTCACGTATCTTTTTCTTCGTGATCTTTCTCATTGCCATATATGAGGAAAACACTTCAGGGTCACCATACCTTCTCTACAATGCTCGTGCATTATTCCTCCTCTTAATAGCCGACTTTATTTCGGGCATAATCCATGGAGTTTGTGGGTGGGTCACGCGAATGGAATGAATTTAGGTCATTTAGGTCAAATGAATCTATAATATTCGAGTATTTCTATTTTATCATCCGTTGAGAGTGCATTGGGTATTGCATTCCAGTCTCTGTTATTTAGGTCAGAATGGAACTTGGTGTGGTCAAAATAGCTCAAGTCTCTAAAGGTTATGTATTTTACTAACGGGTCTGGGGATTTGTTTTTATCGTAGAAAACTAAATAAAATAAAGAAACTAACAAAATATATACATGAATAAAAAAATAAAAATTCAGCGATAAACTATCGTCTCTCTCTCTCTCGGTATGACTTTATGGGACCTCAAGAATCCGTTGATTATCACGCTCTCAAATGGAAGGATACTTTTTGGAAGATAACCATTCTACGCATGTAATCCAGAAAAAATGCTAGCAAATACTCACCAAGTAGCACACCAAAACACACCCAATTGCACCAAAACCTGCCACTAAGCGCCAAGCCATAGACCACTTCCGATATGATGCTCGGAATGTAGGATTGGAATTGGAAAGCTCGTCAGCTTGTATTAATGAAAGACCATGAACCCAGTGAACCCGAAAATCCCGAAAAAGAATGACTTCTCAAATCTATTTTGACCCGCGTAAGTAAATATTATATGGAGTTACAAGTCGGGTTGTTAAAATGTGCACAGATTCTAATTTAACTATACGTATGTTTGACATGAATTCTTCTGTATAATATTTCAAGTCAAATTGAAGTCTTTGAATGAATGATTCGCCTTGTATGTGAAATAGTTGAGATAAATGCCAGCGCGATACGAGAGATTTTATTACTGATTTTGCACAGTATGTTTAATGCAAATAACATATACACACAGAACAACCTTGGGGTTGACATTCACGGCTGTAGTATGATGTCACTCCAATGTGCATCACGAGTTTGCTAGGGAACGGGTATTTTTATTGCACATCAGTTGTTGATTATCTTTCAAGTTGTGATGCCATGAAAATAAATAGTGATTTGATTGATAGGTATGCTGATGTAAAGCGAAGTGCATTAGGCGTTTTCTGGGCAAGCGCTAGCTAGGTGAAACCTTCTTGGCTCGATCATCTATAACTCTTATCGCCCCCTGACCCTTGTGCAACACAACTCGGGTTTCCCAACGATCCTTATAGGGATGCATTGAGCGGTCGTTCTCTAACTGTAGAACATTGGAATCATGCCGAGAGGAGAGCAAATGCCATTTGAACCAGGAGAACGAGGTGCGAGGTCGCCAGATTGGTCAGCGAATGGCGACTTATTTGATGCATTCATGGGAGGAAGCAAATGACGAGGAAGCTTAGGAGGTAACCGAGAGGAATAGTTTTTGCAATAATATTTTTCATAACTTTAATTTTACAGTAAATTTTATACTCAATAAAAGCGAAACATGGTAATTTCAGGTAGGAGTAAATTAATCGCTGTGAATTACTTGAGCTTTCACAAGCACGCCCGGTATGCGTGTATAAGTAGATATTGTACGTTCGTGGTTCTAAATCATTTTAAGTTGATAAACTTAGGGTTTTAAAATGCTCACACCGATTATGCTTTACCACACGGTCTAACTTCAAACCTAAGTTTCTGGGATAAGCACATTCCCGAGGTGGGATAGGAACCCGTGTCCTTTTGGTTGCCACGCCGGTGCACTATTGACCTAGCAACCATGGCCAGCTTTCAAATAGCTTCTTTTAAAATGCTTGATTTTGCTATCATTATGTTATTTATTGAAATACATAGTAAAGAATTGCCTCTATATGGTCTTTATTCAAGTATTCCGTGGTAGGCTAGCTGGATGGTTATTTAGTCATTCTAGAACAAGTGTTAATTCATCGCCAGGGAAAATTAAACATTGATGTTATTTGCAAGACATGGAGAAGACCAAAAAATCACTGCAGGAATGAAACATGTTTTCTCGTGGTTTACGTAAATTGGTTTCGTTTTTATGTTGCTCCACGATGGCTGTTCTCTCTGCACTCTTTATGAAGAAATGAGGACGTCCTTCATCCGTGAATTTAAGTAGAAAACAATATATCACGTAATCTCATCATCAAGTTTCCAGGCCATTTTCGCAGCTGCATCCCTTTATTATCTGAAGGCCTTGTTGCGTACGTATTTTACGCTCGTGCGAGCACGGACCGGCCGGTTCCCGCCTAGGTCCAAGGATTTTTCCTCCTTCCAAGCACCAAGGCCTCACCTTCATGGGATTTCAAAGACCCACCTATTCCCCAACTCATCGCCGCACTCAAAACCAAATACTCTCTTCTGTCGAGGATGGAAAGGAGATATTAGAAATAATCTTAATGGGAAATAGGTTTCCCAATTCTAACTCCTACCAAATTTTGTTGTTGTTGGTGTTCGTTACAGAATAAAAATCGGTCTTTGGAGATTCACTCGCTGTTAAATTGGGATACTTATGCTGCCAAGGAAGAAATCACTTTTGCCCGACATTACCCGAAAAAATCAGTAGTTAAATCACGGGAAAGTTTACAATTTTGCTTGAAAACTAAATAGGTTAAAATGAAATTAAATAAATAAAATAAGTTAGAAATAAAATAAAAAAGTAACGATGCATCAATACGTTGCCCCTAGTGCCAATCGCCTTCAATAAAATTTATCATTTGCATTCCTGCTGAAAATGAATACTCACTTAAAAAGCCAAAATATCTCCGGATAACTTCCGCAGCCGATCGCAGCTTGTGGCTTCTTGCCAAGTGATGTTAAGCTGGAAATAAAAACTCTTGAAGTGTCCTATAAATGTTCTACAAATTAAATACTACACAGAAGCTCTTAAGCTGGAAATGGAACCTCATAAGCTAGAAATGTGAAGGAGTTTGAGCAGAATCAAGCCATGCGATTCTAATTCCTGTGATCTTATTAATAGCATTTACCAATTATTGGTATGAAATATATTTTGCCCTAAAGCATTCAAATTTGGGAAGTATGAGCGCTGGCTACATCCGTGATTACCTTCTTAGTCTAAGATGTAATTATTGGCACATATGGACATGTTTTCATCCTTGGCCGTAACATAGTTACGTTTTTCGTATTGAATAGTACCTACATACATTTAAAGGTGTAAGTAGAGACAGTAGTTCTTCATTCCAATGGCTGCTCCCTCGTGAATTTTCGTCCTGTGAGAAATGAGCAAAGTGGAGGGTGCATATTTTTTCGCCTCCGGAGACATCAACGCCCGTCGTCGTCCTCGGGAGATTTGAACGCGCGAATATCCACCACACTCTCTTAAGTCTCAACAGCGGCGGTCACTCCAGCACACCCGGCTGACGCTCCTTGAGGGCTCTCCATTCAAAGTGTTGATGTTAGCGCACTTCGGAACACATTAGCGCACACCAACGACGTTGAATGGAATGATGTGCGCTGGAGAAATGTTTTATAACCTACCGGCAGGTGGCATTCTGTGGGCGAACAACAGTCACGGCCGAATGTTTAGTTTTAAGTTGTTGAATTCGTTCATAATGAGTAATTTAAAAGTTTAAAATCTGCATTTTTGACGCCTTTACTGAAAATCAACAAACTTGTCAACAATCACGGATGCCATTATCGACGTTCTTTTGTTGTTTAGCGCAAATCAACTCTAGTCCAGTTCTGTTTTGAAGTGTGCTGCCTAGTGTGCAGGGTCTGTAACGAATGGAAGGCAAGTACGCTGTTGCGTTACGAAATGATTAGCGCACTTGAGTGAATGGAAAGCACTCCTAGTCTCATCCCTCACCTGACTACCAATCAGGGAAACCATCGCGCCTTGCGGTCTAAATACCGCCTTCGCTCCATTTCTACTCTTCTCCATTCGGCTTCGAGTGCGCGTGTTTTGGCGCCACCTGTTGGAAGAGAGAGACAAGGTCCCTCCCTCTCCAAGGTCTTTTACGGACCTTGGAGAGGGAGAGGACTTGGGAAGAGGCGGAAAGGGGGCGTATCAAGTGACCCCTTACTTATTCGCATATATTACACGGATTTCAGCGGGCAACATGTAGAGGATTTCATCGTAAAAAAGAAAATATTGTTTTCTTCATTTTAGGTTTGCCAACAGAAAACCGTGTCCTCTCCATCAGTTCTGATATCGTGAGAAGAGTTGTAACCTTCCACATTATTTTCCCCACACAGAAAAACTTGAAATTGTATGGGTTTAATGATATGAATGTCTGAGACTAGGGGAACAATAATCTTTTATGTCCAGAATAAAAATGGCTATTTCGCAAAAAATTGCTCAAGGGATATTACTAAGTAATTTGATGGTAGTGAAATGAAGCCTCAAACCCATCTTAGTTTTTAAGTTGTGGGCTTAGTAAAAATAACTGATGGAATTGAAGGAGTCAAAATGCGTCATTCTAACAGAAATAGCTGTGGAATCGACTATTTAGCCTTGAAAAAGAATTCGTTGGAAAATGTATTCTTTGGTAAATCTGAACCCGAATTATCTGAAGTTTACTTTTCAATGCACAAGAAAGATAATCAGTCAAAGTCATGTTTTTCATTTGACATTTATAAAAAGGTAGAATTTTTCATTTTATATCTCTCACGCTGACGCCATGCAATCGTATGTTATTTGCGACGACGTAGTCGTCAACTACAACGTTAAATATTTTTAAATTTTGATTTCAACTTGATGAATGCGTGGATTAATAATAATCAGAGATACAAATGGAATATAAAACATTCTCATTTACGATGTTCTTGCTAATGGAATCCCATACCACATCCACGAAGACTGCGGAGGACAATATTTCTCAGCGGACGAAGTTACATTTATGTGCGCCGCTCTACCACTTCGTGGAGGAAATGAATTTGGAAGTGTTTGTGGGTCTCCATTAAAGCGAATGACGTAAAAAAAATCCGCAGTTCAAAACAATGTCACCTCGTTACAAGTTGAGTTTCATTTTCTCTATGTGTTCATATTTTTATAATATACAATACTGAGGGTTCTATGCCGCGACGGGTTCGGAGGCGCAGTTTTACCCTTTTCCCTCCCCTCTCCCCGGCCGCCTCCCAATTCTTGTGGCTTAGGGTGGAGGGGGGAGGGTAGGTGGGGGAGGGTAGGTGGGGGAGGGGAAAGACAGGGAGGAGGTGTCTGGGGGGATGGGGGGGGGTGGGAGAGGACATTCCACCTGGACGGGATGGGATATCGGGGGACGGGCGCTCATCGTCTGCCTTCTACCTGTTTCAGCACCAGGCGTGGCCCAATGGTTGCGTGGGATGGAGAGTGGGAAGGCTGGGCGGGGAGGGGAAGGGGATCCTAATGGACGCCTCTTTTCTCGCCGGCTCGCGTATAAAAGCGATCGGGGACTCCTCAACCGGCAGACTTGAGTTGGTACGAGAGCAGCAACTCCTCCTCGACTTCCAAGAGATCGATCATCCTCGCTGACTACTCCGTCGTGCACATCGCCAGGAAAACAGAGACGGTCAGTTGAATTAAAAGTGAACCCCCCCCCCTCTTTCTTATTTTGCCCCCCTCCCCCACTGAGTCCTTTCAAAGGGGTATGTCGCGATGGTTCGAAATATTTATCCCACAGAGGACATCGTGTTATCCGTGCATTATCCTTTATCTCAGTCTCAGCCCAGTGACTACGTTTGCCGAAGCCTAAAATGGTTCTTGCATCGTTAAATTATTTCTCGTCAACATTTCAACTTCATTGAATTAGACGTGAGGGCGATGACAATCTTCTCGTCCGCGAAGAAGTTGTGCGCGGAATCGAAGTATATCGATAGTTTAATTAAATGAATCGGTAAATATCTCGAGGCGATCAGGGGTTTACCTGGTCATTATTCTAAACTCTTCCTGTAGCTCAACCTCTTTTCATACTGTGATAATAATTTATTTTGCCTATATTTTATGTTCAATTTCAAATTACACGACTTTTCACTTTCTAGAATGTTTGAATGCATGAATTTGGAGAAAGAATACTCTCGAAGATTCAACCGTATCATTTTTTAATTGAAAATAATGCAAAATTTAGGTATATGGCTAATTGTGTTCTTAAGATCAGATGTAATCAGGAAATATTTCAGTGTTCGTAATATTTAATTGTTTTGTATATATTACAACATACTTACGTCTGCCCCTAATTTAGGAATAATTTCCACTTCAGAGTTTAGTCAATCATTATTGTATTTATTGGAAATTCTAAGATAACCTGTGGCAGATCGAATATGGGAAAATATTATTTGGTTACTCCTTTCACCCAGGATGACCTAGTGGTCCGACAATCGTGAGCGAATTCGTGGCCGAACCCCTTGCAGCCGTCGCCGCGTAATTTGTGTTAAAAAGGGTTGTCTTGAAGTAGATGCCCGTAATTCCTTTGAGATGATGTACTTGTTCCCTTTCCTTTTGTTCCTTGTTCCGGGGCTTGGTGTTATGTTTGGAATCTGACGTATTTGCTGCGGCTCTGTTGTTTTGGCTGTAAACAAATGACGGAATTCGTTTACTTATTTACGTTTTTGCATATCCGTATAATTTACAAGATTCGAGTACATTATTTGCCTATATTCAAAAGAAAACATTATATTTTCATGCAGTTGTAAAGTTATGGAAGAACTCATAATCAGTTTGAAATGTTATATATACGGTTCATGGATTGAATTATGCCAAGCGAGTGGAAAAGCAATGTTGACGAATAAATGAAAACTTTGACCTGTCTACTGAAAATTTTTAATTCGCGCAACGCATTTCTACGCGTCTGAGTCATCCATCTTGTTGCATCGTGCACCTGACGATGACGCTGAGGAGTTAAAACACAATTAACAGATTAAAGTTTCAGAGGGCAGTACTAAGGCTTTATTTAATTAATTCACGGCACTATACGTTAAGTCAGTAAATTTAAAAGATGGGAACGCGGTAGGGGTATTATTTTCATTTATTTCTCACACTACTAAGTATTACTTGCGAGTTGCATATTCGAGTGTTACAACTTCCGTTTGAAAGGCGTTTCTCGAGTCACTTCCACGATAACTGATCTCCTGAGGAGTCGGTCGTTTCCTCCCACCTCTTCACAACCCTTACCCCTCGTCAGTGGATCGAGCCAGCGCCGTGGATCTCTGTTTGTGAGTGTCCCACAACAACCGACCGCCACCTTATCCGTGAGGCGAGGGGAGTGTCCAGTCGGATCCTCCAAGGACACCCCGAATGCGTAACAGCCACATTACAAGAGGGCAGCTTCTTTTAGAAAGTGAGGGGGGAATGTAGGGGGGAGGTAAGGTTAGAGGGAGGGGAGGGTCTGCCTCCGGTGAGTCACTCAACTAGCTTCAGGAGGCTCTCTCTCCCTCAGATCACCTCCTCCCATTATGTCCCATCTCTAGAGGGAGTGTATTTATCCCTATGACCTCTCCCAAGTAGAGTACTCTAAAGACTCTCTCCTGCCCTACCTCACTGCCTTCGAGGACTTTCCATTCACGGTGTTTGAAGTTAGCGCACTTCGGAACACACTGCCGAATCTTTTGTTTAAATTTGTTCAATTCTTTAAAAATAAGTATTTATAAACGATTACTTTTCATCACAGAGTAATTTATAACCTCAAAGTACGCATGCTCGCCGCCTTTACTGAAAATCAACAAACTTGATAACAATCACGGATGTCTTTATCACCGTTCTTTTGTTTTTACGTGCTCATCCAATTTTCCCCGTATGTTTCGAAGTGCACAGGGTCTGAATCACGAGTGGAAGGCAAGTGCGCAGTTGTGTTACAAAGTGATTAGCGCACTAAAGCGAATGGAAGGCAGCCATAGTTTAATCCCTCACCTTACTTCGGGGAAGCCGTCGTGCCTTGCGGTTTAAATACCGCTTTTGCTCTATTTATACTCTCCTCCATACGGCATCAGTACGCTGCTCTAATCCTATAGGAACCCTTGATGAAGTCTTGCCAAGCAAATACAAATACAATGGTTGGAATGTTTTATGTAAGCTAATTCATGGATTCACGGGAGTGTACTCCGCTGATCAAAATCTTTTTGTCTCATCATCGGCTCTTCTTCCCCTTGCTCCCTCCCCCTCCTCCTCCTCCTCCTCTCTTTCCTTCTCTAGTCCAACTTCCTCTTCGACGGTGCGACGCTGAAAGACTCGCCTGACCAGTTTCGGATCGTGTGAACGCTTTTGCCTTTGAAAACGATAAAGCCATCGAACGTGCTAATGTAGGCGCGGCAATAAAAAACGTCCAGAGGTGTTAATGTGGAGAGATTTCTCTCAGCAAATGCGCGGAGCAGCCATGGCTGTCCCTCCTCGGAGCAGTCCGCTGCCGGAAGCTGTCGGAGAGACGAATCAATAGTGGACAACTCAGAAGGAGCTGAGGACAGTGGACAGTATCCTGGATGCAAAATCATCTGGAAGCAAGGCGAAAGAGGACTCTGAGGAGTGACATGCTCTTGAAAGGTTTATCAACGCGGGGTGACTTGAATTCTCTGCTTCGGGGATCTTTTTTACTTTGTTTTTTGAACTTGTGTCTTTCCTTTCACCTTTAATCCGAGATCAGTCTCCGTAACATTTTCCATTGGGCATCGTATCGTACATAATGCGTGTTTTATGCTGAGAATTGCGCATTTATTTGAAGTTTGAATAAATGTAGCCTTAAAAGTTGTCTTCGTTGATATTTATATTGATATAGAGAGAGAAGAGAATATCAAAAGTTTTTAGCTCATCAACAATTACTGAAATACTGAAAATATATTTGCGTCCTTTTTAATTTCGTTTTCCCACTCAGTGGTTTTATTTATTTATATTAATTTTAAATATCCCCTCGGCTTTGAAAATGCGAATCATCCCTGTTATCTTCCCGTGAAGGTAGGCTCAGCGCGACTTCCGAATCATCAACCAGTGAACAGTTAATGTCTACAGATAAAAGAACAGCTACGTGATAGCTAATGTCCCATCCCACTTTAATATTCGGCTTTTGTAAAAAAAGGTTTTCAATCAGTCCCTTATCTTTCTAACCCATGATCTTAAAATTTCTATTAGGTATCCTAAATATGCCTTATTCGAATAAATTTAGCAAAACATGAACTCCCATTTACTTTTAAAGCCCTATCTGAGATAATTTCCTAAATCCTTAGCCCTCAGCCCATTAACCAAAGTCATAAACGCATAAAATTTAATTGTTTAGCTTGCTCAATCTTTATAAAAGCATCCAGGAAACATTTATTTTAAGCGGTGTTGATAATATGCATATTGTTTTGTTCGTTGTTTTTTTATCGTTTTCATAGATGCATTTATTGAAAATTAAATTTTGCGAAATATATTTTCCTGACGTGATAAATGGTTTATTTCGAGCTAATATTCTTCCTCCCCCAACACGACACTTAAATTTTTATTACTTTCCTTCCCCACAGATGACGCGTCTGACACTCCTGTTGTTTTTGGTGGCGGCCGTTGTGACGCTGTGCGTTGCCCAGGATCCTTCCGCGGCGGCAGCAGAGGCAGTGCCTGCGGTTGAAGGGCAGCTGGAACAAGAGAGTGAGCACAAATCCCTTTGAAATTACAACGGTTCCATAAAAAATGTCCAGATGTCGCTCAAGGGCTCGCAAGGAATCCTCTTTCTTCATGAACTCCATCCAATGCTTTCGAGTCAGGGCGCGTCGGGAGTCAACAAACGCCTTCTCCTCCGTCTGTCTCTCTGTCTGTCTCCTCGCCGCTCCCACCATGAGTCAATCGAAAGCACTGAGTTGAGTTGAGGGTATAATAAACCACGGTGGATGTGGGGATCATTAACACACTCACGGTGTGTTAGTCTGGAGAAGTAAAGGGGTCTGTCGCTACAAGGCGGTCCACGTGGCAGGGAGAGACGCTGAATTTGCATGGAGGACGAAATGTATTTTACTGGATTTAATTTCTGAGGGGAGAGGATGTAATGGCGGGCGGGTAAAGAAGTTTCCAGACTTGGCAGAGTTGCAAACTGGTGTCTGGGCAACTTTGTGCATGCTCGTAAAAGTATTATCTCTCGTCATAAATTACACTAGATTCACTGAGGTATCTCACGTAGGAGAGTTATGTGAGATGCAAAGATTAACGTGAATGTGAACGTTAGTGGTAATTGTTTGCGTTTCAATTTAAAGGTCATCACAGTCGACTTTGGGAGTAGGGTGGATAGAGTTTCACATATTTTGGATTTTTAAATGCGTTGGGGTGGAAAAACTGACTTTAGGGGAGTTATTCAATCATGCCAAAATTCAGTAAAGTTAAAATATGCCATACTCTGCCTACATGCGACTAAATGTTGAAAATTTTCCGAAAATATGGCGGAATATGAAAATATACTCCGATATAACTGGTTATGGGCCGAGCTCAAAAATCTCTTTTCCGTTTGAAATAGATGGCTAATGTTTGTAATCACTGCTGCGTAATATTTCATTTTTATTACGATCCAGAAGTGTCATAACTCCAAGTATATTTTTCCTTTTCATACTATCCTATACAAGTTACCAGAGAGTCCTTTAAAGAATCAAAGCGTTTTATTTCTTCGGAAAACGTTTAAATTTTACTTTAACCTTTGAGAACTTCAGAGTTAAATTGATTTCATATGGAGTGAGGGCTAAAGGGGGCCGAGAAATAAGAAAGAATAATTAAGACAGTTTTTAATTATAGGTAAGAAATTCTCAACAACACTTCTGCGATGCTTGAGCTTATTAACCAGAATGGAGTTATTAACTGAACCAAATACTGGAGAGAGTAAGTAAATATTTCAAGTATTAGAGTGGTGAAAGAAGAAAGAAAAGATTCGCGTAGCTCTGGTGCGATAGATGAGAATTAGGAAAATATGATCCACCAGGAAGAAACCCATGCTAAGAAACAGTGGATTTAAAGGTGGATGATAACAATGCGATCGAATTAAAATGATACCACGCGTTAAACGGAGAAAGAATGGTCGTTCTCCACTTCTTATTTTCAGGCAGATTTCGTGCGAAGTTCCATTTGAATATTTAACTTCGACGGGATGGAGCCAGTGAAAAATTCTCAATTTTAGAAGCATACAAATATTGGGTTGTTGCTAGGTTTAACCACGATAGCATAGATTGAATCCGTCGTTTTCTCGTCGGTGTAAGGATCTTTCAATAATAAACGGTGTGCAGCAGTGACGGGAATGACTTCTAGTTCTCCTTAGTTTAAATGGGCTTGTGAAATCGATTTCCGTGACAATCTGAGGTGCCTCCCTATTGGCTATCCTGACTATCGACGGGCTTGATTTTGCTGCTGCGGGATTGCATTGGCAGGTTATGTCGATAAATGAGATGTGAAAATTAGTTCTTATCTTGTTGGCTTGTTTTACTGCGCTTTAAAGTTTGGTATGAGGCCAAAGATTGCCCTTGAGTAATACACTTATGCAATAAAATTGCTTATGTTTCCATGCGTACTTGACGCATGGCATGACTGAAATTTAAGGTCACTCACTAACTGAGCGTGATTGGAACCGTGGAAAAACTTCTAGCTGAACTTCTTACTCTTCTCTTGCAGGTGACCTCGAGGGAGCGGAGCAGAGATTCGGCGGAAGAGGGTTCGGCAGGGGCGGGTACGGCAGGGGCGGGTTTGGTAGAGGTTACGGCGGGTTCGGTGGATACGGCGGTTACGGCAGGGGCGGGTTTGGTAGAGGTTACGGCGGGTACGGCGGATACGGCGGATACGGCAGGGGTTACGGCGGATACGGTGGGTACGGTGGATACGGCAGGGGTTACGGCGGGTACGGCGGATACGGCAGAGGAGGATTCGGCTTCTTCGGTTGAGCTCTGTGTGTTCATTCACTCCCCGTAGATAAGGCGATGCAGGCCCCAAGATGGACTTCCCGAAAAATGACCGAAGGCGAATCAGACTGAGCGATCTTCGGATGGACTCACCGGAACGGAATAACTCCTTAAAGAGGACGCCAACGACTTCCTCTTTATCTCTCAATGCTTGGAGCCGACTGTACGTGACTTGATAGTCCAATCCTAAATTCCCTTATTCATTGTTCCTTTAATGCATGATTCCTTTTCCCTGCTGAAATGTAATATTGGATGTCTTTTGCCAATAAAAAACTTAAAATAGATGTTGATGATTTCTTTTGGCTTCCCACCATAAGTGCTGATTGCTTTTGACAGAATTTACTCGTGACTAAAATACACTGAATTGAAATCGAAAAGGAATGACCTATAAATCAACTTACTACAATTCAGAAGAATAAAAGTTGCACAAAACGTGAAAATTTAGTAAATTCTTCACCGTTGAAATTAAGGCTTCTGCTTTTACTTTGGTTGGAGTCCAAACTCAGGAAGCCAACTCCTTGATTCGTGAAATAAAAGTTGAAGTGAGGAGGTATGCATACAGGATGGACAAGTGGAGAACAGTAAGTGAGCGAGTCATGTTGCGATCAAACGCAGTGGGATTATTGGTAGGTAGAGGAGAAAAATTAAGTTTAAGTACTGCAAACAAAAAGGTCGACATCAACGCCTCTGGCGAATTATAGTAGCAATAGTAGACGACCAAATAGATAAACTAAAAAAGAGGCGCTGCCTTCAAGTGTGGCGAAGTGAATTATGTGGAATCAGCGGACAACAAAGTGAGGATCACATTCTTACAATTTCCTCCAGGTGATCAGAAATTGATGGAATGAAGACGTTTTTCTTGAGGGTTGCGACTAGATAGTTTAAACAGAGCAAGCCTCTTTTAGAAATGTTACTTTTTATAGACTTTTGTTCCGTAGGTCAGCAGGGTACTTCTGTTCAATCGACTTTTTTAATTTGTATATTGATAATAACCAGTAATAAGTCTGGTTAAATACGATTTCAAATTGCATCCTACGTCCTGATGTGTGTAGGTATTCCTTCTCGGAGATCCCTGAGTTTGTTCCTCGGTTGAAGTTTTGATGATGGGTGGAAAGTAAAACCAAACTAGCGAAACTCTAAAATTATTATAATTCCGATGAGAGGTGAGGGAGGAAGGCTCTTAATGATGAATTCAACCGTGATCTCAAGGGATCTGGGTTCGATCCTGGGAATGTAGTCGAGTCAAATGCGGATGACTACTACTCCGTGGAATTTTCGCGCCACTTTCGGGTGACGCCGCATAGTGATCCCATATCCCGAAAATTTAGTAAAAAAAACAAGTCTCTCTTTATGGACTTTCAACTGTAGGAATAACTGCAAATGCACTTCTAGCATATGGAATGACAATTAATAAGAATATTATTATAAAAAATGTTTAAAAATTTCTTTTCCAAACTGAGCGTCGAGCCCGTTCCCTCTCATAACACTTGACGCTCGGCAAAAATAATTTAATTGGAACTCCAAGAACATTTTGTTTATTACTGACCATTTTAAATTTTTCAACATTTATTCTTATCTTAAGGGTAATTGAAATTCAATTTATTGCTTTAATTGATTAGTAAACGTTGACATGAATTGTGAATCCACCGTGAATTCAGTTGTGTTTTATTTTTGCTAAATGTCCATATATAAAAAGCCTAAAGGAAAAAGTTCCAAAGCCTTATAATTCGTAGGTTTTATTAGACGTTCATTTTAAACTAGCAGTCGATTGCTGGTCATTTGGCTTCTGTGTGGTTTATATTGTATGGAGTTATGGAGTATAGAACGGATAGATTTAAGATGTCATTTTTCCCACGAACGATAAGGGACCATAATAGCTGCCATGAGACTTTTATCTAGGTTTGTCGTTAGGTACTGTAGCTCTTAGTAGTGGTAGTACTCCTAATACTTGAATCCTTTTCTGTTACCTAGTACATACTAACAGCACGCCTAGCATGTTTTCTACATGGGTCTTGAGTCCCTGTCCATCTGTGTAGTTGTAGAATGCATGTATATTGAGGTCACTCTCCATTTTGATGACATCTGTAGTGTAGTGTTGCATGCTTGTGAGGCTTCGCCTCATGACAAGCATTAGTGATTTATGCTGATGCATAATTAGTCGTAGTTACACTAACTTTAGGATATAGTGTAATTTATGTTGGTGATTACTCACCCCCTGCCACACACCCCTGAGGTGGCTTGCAGGGTATTTTGTAGATGTAGATGTTTGTAGATGAGTAGTTTATGGCGCTGATGTTATTGAATTCAGTATCAGAAGTGCAAAATAACTTTTTCAAACATTTTAAATGTTAATCCATATTCGAATGCTCAGTAATTAATTTTATAATGATAGTGTATGCATAAATAATCGGTTTTAGTGTAATAAATAGTCAACTCTTTTTATTCATATAACTAACATTGTATTGAAATTTCTTTAACGGAATGGATTTTACTGAAAACTAGGTTGCAATTTTAAAAATTAAGTTCAAACAATAAAAAAATAAGAGGTTTACATCCTCTTAGCAGTCCGTTCTGTCCGTTGAATAATAACCAGTATAACGCTATCGCTGAAGGTCAAAGGAATCGTTCTTCGCTGTCGCAGTTGTTCATTTCATTATATTCTGCTTCTGACGTTGCCAACCCTTTATTTTAAACTAATTTATCGCACATAATCATGTTACATAACAATTATATAGTGGCGATTAGAGATTTTATTCTTAAAATAAGCGTTTTTCGCAATCGCAATCGCTTTCGCAAAACTTGACGCTTGGCTAGTGGACAATTGTTTCATCAATACAACATTTGTTAATCATATAATAGGAGGGTCGTTCAATAATTCGAGGGCCATTCGTAGCTACCGCATCGGTAGCTTCGAATGGCCTACCAGAATTGACTACCAACCGTATTCTTTAACTCGAGGGAGCTTTCTCAAGAACGTATTAGGAAGTGGAGGAAATATTGACGAAAGGCGGGTATGAGAATATTTTTAAACCAAATCCACGGAAACTTCATTTCAGGTGACGTCATTCTTAGAATCAGGGGAAGGTCGTCTCAATGTTTTTCCGTGGATAAAACTGGTGAAACCTGTTCTAAGGCCATTTTTGATGGTGAAGGTATTTGCGCATCATGTTTCGCGAAAAATTCCACGCATTAAAAATCATACGAGCAAAAGTCTAAAATGTTTTACTTTTGCTCACATAATCTCGTGAAAAATCTCGTGAATACGAACGCACGACGTCCATATTAGCTGTTTTGGTCAATTGAAATAAGATTGTTCGTAAATATATTCGGGAATTAGGGTTCATGTCAATGATATGATTCAATATGATTCGTGCTATTTGCTTTCGTCAATTACTTGTTGCTTCTTATCATTTAAATAATATACGAAGATGAAGCTTTCAGAAGAAATGCGAAGGTGATACACGTTACCACGGCCCACTAAGTATCCCAGGATGGGCTGGAATCACGTTATCTACCGAAGGTAAATATGGCTTTTCGTCACTCCAGTTAATATATTTTTTGTGAAAAATCCCACAAATGACGAAAATGACAATGTAACCCAGTGAAAGTGCAAGGAATGCGCATTTAATAAATGTAAGAAACATACCCGTGCGTTGGATAATTATAGATAGATAAGCGTTATAAAATAGCCAATATTTAAGCAGGTTGTTCGGAGGCCGTGCTTCTTGAGGCTACCTTGGGAGCTTATTGGGGCTACGGAAGTAGCTTCGTGACATTTACAGAAAACGGGTGGGAGGCTAATATGCTACCGGTAGCTTCTGCTTGCTCTTTCTCCGGTAGCTTCTATTATAGATAATACCGATGGGAGCAAGTAGCTTATTGAAGCATCTTTTCACCAGAAAAGTTAGTGCTTTGCGTTAGAGAATAGGCCACGCCAGGCTGCAGCGCCTGGTGTATTCGCCAGGTGTATTTGTCCACGAGCCATTTCAATGAACGCCTCGGAGTATCTCTTTGTGTATAGTGCGGCAGTACCTAATTTCCACACTTTTGCAAATTGCTCTAAGACGTGATCAGCATCTTCGTGGGAAGATGGATCTCTACTCACAAGTTGTGGGTTCAGCTCCACTTGTGCCATTCGATACAGCCTCAATACACCGGCAACACTGATGGCAAAACTCTCATTTTAAGCTCTTTAGCTATGCATGATGATATAGGGTACTTGTTGGCACTTCGCCCCACTTGTGGTTCCTTCTTCGCCATAACTTCTCGCCGTCAGTTTGATTCCTTCAAGCATTTACCGTTTTTCTCCTGATTTCCAGAAATCATAAAATCACGGAGACCCATAAATATTATTCGATCGACCTCAAATTGTTACAGCATTATTTTTCTCCCATTTCACAACGATTCCCGGGTGTTCGCATTAAAATTCCAACATTTTTGTATTTCGATTCACCCTATCCACCTGTATCTTCATCACCGGAGTCTTCGTCCGAAATGATGTTTATTTGTGGAGGTTCGATGTAAATGCCTTGTATTTCACCGGTATCTGTATCATACTCTAAAATGCCTAAGATATCTCTCACTGTCCGGATCCTGGGAAAAAACGGGAAACCAATAAAATATTCTACGTAAATACCTGTAGAGTTTAAAAGAATGTATTTAAACACGTTACTTACAGTTAAAAACGCTTAAAACCCGGTAATACTGATAACACAAATGGATTTGGTGAAATGGCCTCGTAGCCACCGAGCGTAGCCATATGGATATGACGGAATTTACTACAAAAATCTTATGATCACACAATTACACAAAACGAAGTGAGCTTATGAAGCCCCAATCCTTTAGGAACAAATAAAACATATATTAAGTTAGACAGCAAAAAATACGCTCTAACCTGCAGCGGGCGTCCATTTTGCTCCTCTAACGCGCACACGTCAATTCCCGCAGTCTCGCTCCGACTGGCTTCCAAAACAAACTAACATGTGGATCTGGCAATCGTGACCTTGAACGATGCAGAGTTAATTTCAATATAGTTCGCGGTTCCCCCTATATATCGCCATACACTCGGCGCGTCAGGGTGTAGCCAAGGTAGAAGGACTTTGGGTGTAGCCATATGGCTCTACGGTAGGCGGAAATGGTAGGGCCACCTATGCCAGATAGGTCGAAGGGTAGGAGGCAGACGAAAGGAAATTCCGTGATGGTACCACGTTGATAATACCGTTGAGAAGTGGGGGTGGGAGTCCCTCTCAACTATCAATTACCCAGAATATGAAAGTCATTCGCCGATATTTGAACCCTGGAAACTACGAGACGCCGCCCACTATGGCGGGTGTCGTACCCGGCAGCGTGGGAGGCAAGGCCTCCGCGGTCGTCATCACACGAAATCCTTGCACAACGTCGTCATCAGAGGATACAAGGAATAGGAGGGAGAAGAAAAAGAGGAAGAGGAGGAGGAAAACAGTGGTAAAAATAGGAACTTGGAACGTAAGGACAATTATGAGGGCCGGGAAGCTTGAAAATATGAAACAGGAAGTAGAGAAGGGTAAAAATAGATGCTTTGGGATTGTGCGAGGTTAGATGGAAGGATAGCGGGGACTATTGGAGTGATAATTACAGGGTAATCTATAGTGGGGGAGATGAGAGTCAACGTGGGGTAGGCATGGTACTGAACACAAAATTGGGGCTGAGAGTAGAAAACATTGAACAAGTGAGCGACAGGATACTAGTAGATATAAAATAGATAGTAGTTAGAAATCAATAGTAATATGTAAATAAATAGAAATAATAGTAGATAGAAATAAAAGCGAGCCCGACGAATTTCGTACTGGTCCAGGTATACATTCCTACTAGCAACCATAGGGAGGAAGAGGTGGACGAGTTGTACGAGCTAGTAGAAGAAATAATTAGAGAAGTCACAGGAAAGAAAAACCTGATAGTGATGGGTGACTGGAATACAGTGGTGGGGGAAGGGAGGTACGGATTAGAAGTGGGAGGGTTTGGGCTAGGAATAAGAAATGATCGTGGTGAGAAGGCAATTGAATTTTGTAGAAGAAATAAATTAGTAGTGACAAACACTTGGTTTAAATATCACCCCAGGCGTAGGTACACATGGAAAATGCTGGGTGATACTGGGAGATACCAAATTGATATTGAAAGGGTTGAAAAGGAGGGAATACCAAGAGTTAGTGGAAAAAATACGTGAAGATAAGTGTATGGCAACAATCGAGAGAAGATGGGAGATTATAAAAACAGTCATAGAAGGAGCGGCAGGGAAAACAATTGGAATGGTGAAAAATAGGAGGGTTAAAAAGCGGTGGGTTACGGAAGACATGATTAGGAAAATGGAGGAGAGAAGGATATGGAGAAACCTCAACAGCAACCTATGCAAGAGGAAGTGCAAGGAAATAAAGAATAAACTCCGGCGAGTAACTAATCAGGTAAAGGAAATCTGGTGTAAAGGACGTGAGTAAGTAAAAGAGTTGCAGGAAAAGAGGGAAGTGGGTTCTTTATACGCCAAAGTGAAAATGACGTTGGATGGAGAGAGAGGGAGCAATCGATACTAAAGGTTAAGGACAAAGCAGGAAAGATATTAATCAAACAGGAAGATATCCAGGATAGGTGGAGAGAATACGTAGAAGAGCTATATGACAGCGAGAATAGACCTGTGAACCTAGATATAGAGGATGAAAGAACAATAGATAAGGATAACCTCGGACCGAATATACTTGACTGCGAAATATGGAGGGAATGAAGGGAGATGAAGGGTAGAAAAGCCGTGGGAACCGATAACCTACCTTCGGAGTAACTGAAGAATCTAGGTAGTTAGAGAAGACGATCCTTTTTCGAAGTTATTAGTAGGATCTACGAGGAAGGAGTATGTCCAGAGGATTTTGTGAAAACAGTATTAATACCTATCCCGAAAAAGAAGAAAGCGTCAGAATAAGATGAGTATAGAAAAATTAGTTAAATTTCGTACGCGGCCAAAGTTTTACTCAGAACAATAAATAGAATGTTGGACAATAGAACAAATTACTAATTAGGCAATGACCAGTTTGGGTTCAGGAAGGAGAAGGCAACTCGGGACGCAATTGCGGTAATGAGGACAGTTATAGATAGAGACATAGAGCATAATCAAGATTTTTTTCTTGCTTTGTGGATTTAGAAAAAGCGTTTGACAGAGGTAACTGGGAGAAACTACTGCAGATACTTGGGAAAATATGAATATTGGCGTGAAAGGAGACTCATTGGAAACATATACATGGGGCAGAGGGCTCAGGTGAGGGTAGGGGAGGGTGAATCAGGGTGGGCAGTTATAGGTCGCGGAGTACGGAAAGGGTGCCCGTTGTCGCCTTTGCTTTTTAACATCTATACTGAGGAAATGGTAAGAGAGGCATGGGATGAGCTAGATATGGGAATGAAAGTAGGAGGCCAGTGGATAACGTCATTCACGGACGACCAGGCGTTGGCCAGTCGATCATCGAAGAGATTGCAAGCTTTAGTAAATGCATTGGAAAAGAAGTGCGAGAAAAATGGAATGAAGATTAATCATAAGAAAACAAAAGTAATGAGATTCTGTAGGACAAAAAAGCGAGGATGGTCATAAAAGTAAGAGGACATAAACTGGAGCAAGTAGAAAAATTCAATTACATACACAATATTCCAGCCGATTCAGTTGAGGAATTGTTCAGAGGATCAAAATTCATCCCTTTCCTCGAAAATACTATCCTGGTTTCTGACCAAAAATTTGAATCTCACCAGGACATATTAACACCTTTTCTGAGTTTGATAAAAACCAGAATAGAAGATAATAGTTTTCAAGACACGTCTATCATCACTAAACTCGCGGAGTTCTATGAACTTCAAACTTCAAGGCTCCATGGTGAGATTATCCTGTGGAAGGAGATTTTGAAAGAATAAAAGCCAACAAATGCAATAGAGGCTTTGCAGCATAGCAACATTGACCTATTGCCTGTGGTTGATTCCTTAATTTTTATTTTGCAACAATTCCTGTAACAACTTGTTCACCTGAAAGGTCATTTTCATCATTCAAGTTGCTGAAAAGTATTTGAGGAACAGAACTCCCGAAGAGCGCCTAAATGGAATAGCTTGCATTCATGAGAGAATCGCTGTTACTGAGGACGAAATCCTTGCCGAACTTGCTAAAAATTCTCGTAGGCTGAACATTTCTTTTTAACAGTAGATAAACAGACTTTCTTTCCGTTTGAATAATTTATCTTTTTGTGCCTACCTACAACCTGAGTATTTAAATAACACCTAGTCTTTGGGCATGATAAATTATACATGAATCATACAAGTAGTCTCAGCGTGATAGAGTTGTTTTCCTGGAAGTTATGTTTGAAGCTCGTTTGTCTCGATTATTATGAATCTTCTTGCGCCATGATCTTCATCAAATTTAAAATAAAACACTTTTTTTTCAAGAACTTTACTTTGAGTTTTCTTTAATTTTAAAATAAAATACCATTTCAAAAATAATATTTTATTTTGAAATGTCAAGAGATCAATATTTAAGGTGTAAGAAGATTAATAATATTAATTTGATAAAATGTCCGCTAAATACAAAATATATGTAAATATGTGCCATATATAAATATATGGCACATATTAGCCATATGTAGAACTAGACTGCTTGTGCCTACCATGCAATCCAGGTAAACCCTCCCCCAAAAGATATTCCTAGCTACGCCACTGGTGTGGAAGAGGATGGAGAAAAGAGAGACAAATGAGGAAGTGCTTCACCTGGTTGGTGGAGGAGGAAACTTGTGAATGAGATTGGGGGAGGAAGGGTAGGTGGCTGGAAGGGGTAATAAGGGGCGATTGTTTGCTGAAGGCCGTGATAGAGGGTAGGATGTTGGGCAAGCGGGGAAGGGGGAGAAAGAGAATAGGTTTCATGGACGGGGTGAGGAAAAGTAGGACGTATGCAGAGCTGAAGAAAGGAATTGTAGAAATAGATACAACCCTACATGTATAAATAACCTGGAGGATTTTCTCTGAATTTATTTACAACCTACCTTTAACCGGTTGATTACTCTGTAGATGGATAAATATATCCATTTAGGTAAATTCAGACGGAATGATTCGTTTCCATTTTAAGTATCACACTACCATTCGTGGATAAGTTTCATTCTGCTATTAAGTATACTACACATGGATTAGATACCAACACTAAAATTTCAGCTTATCCTGGCATAGTAGAGGTGGGTGTCAAGAGGAATCAAGGTCGTCACACGTGAACTAGCGTGGCATGTGCACTTGTGTAACGTATCTATGTACATTGTACATGCGTCATTATTTACGGCAAAATTCTGAGTAGGCCCACAAACAGCTGCAATACGAAGAGGAAGGCCAAGAGTCCTGTCATCTTTCAAGCAGTGCTACCTTCTGGAAGAGAACAATTTCTCATAGCTTCTTCCCGTATGGATAAAACAAGTTAATTTTAATGCTCCATGTTCCCTTCTTCATGATCAAATATGCTCAGAAAGAATGCGTAGTTAAAATAATTAATGTGTAGTTAAGTGGGAGGAATTTGTATTTCATTCGGAACCATGAATTTTGCACTTACCCCTATTGCATGTAGTTTGCATATCTTCCAGTAGAGGCTGTTATGCACTTTGAGACAGCGAGTTGTGAGAATGGAGAGGTGAGAGAAGGGGTTTGAGTGAATCAACACCTGTTTGGGAGGTGTGTGTGAACAGGGATATACAAGCGGGGAATCCCTTAGGCATAAGCCGGGAAATAGTTGGGTGGGACGGAAGGGTGTTTGTTGGGTGGGAGATTGTGAATGTAGTAGGTATAATAAAACCCCTTGGGAAGTCCCAGTGTTCGTCTTCCATTCTGTGTTGTGTGGCATTGAGCGGTAGGTGGCCTTTCTATGCAGAGGCTCCTCTTGAGGATTAGTGAGCGGGGGGGGGGGGGGTGGTATTGGGTCGTGGCTTGGTCGATGTTCGTATCTCTTCTCGGTTCCGTGAGTGGGGAAATGAAAGGAAGACGTAGATGGTGAAAGGACGGGAGGGCGCGAGGATACGCGGTTATTACGGACACTTAAGGTAGTTTGAGCGAAAAATCACTTCACTTAGAATTTGATGAATTTGGCCTCATTTTAAAGAAAAACTCTCATCTTACCAATTATATCAGAATATAAACCCCTTGACGAACTACTTTTCGAGCAATTTCCCTAAAAATGTAAGCTATTTTATGTGGGATAGATTACGGCTGTGCGCTCCAGAGGGAGAATATTGAATAAATTAGGAACTTCTAGCACCTAATTTCGTAAAAAAACTTACGGTGTGTAGATTTAATTTTTTCTCAACAATTTATAAAAAATAATTTATTAATCACCGAAGTAATTTTTACAGAATCGCAAAAAAACTTCCGTTTTGAAGGGTTTTCAACCGTATGGCGGGAAAAAATGAGTCAAGTTAGAGACTCATGTAGCTTTATTTATTTAATTATTGAGAATTTTGGTCATATATAACTATATCTTTGCGCCATTAATACTAAAATATTAATTTCATACTTCTTACAGACGCTGAAAAAATAAAATAAAATTTGAATATGGTCTCCATTATGACTAGGGAACTAACTCGCTCAAACCATCTTAAGGTGAGGTGGGTTGAGGTAAGGAGATGAAGACGCATGTGTATTGTTCTCGTAGGCGTCCTAGTGACCGTTCAGGATAGGGTGGGAGGTAGAAGGATGGGGGTGGGATGGGCTCTGTGAGGTGAAGAAGAGGTTAACATGAGAGGATTTGTAGATAGTTGGGATGGGTGAAGGGATGATGACGAAGCAAGAGTCGCTTTAGAAGTTAAGTGTCGTTATTTTAAGAAAAAGGTTCGTTTATAATCCTTTCCATTGACTTTTATGCATATATCACACTTAAAATTCTTCATCGTTGATGCTGTTTTAAAAAAACTAAGAAATACAGACCGGAAATAAAGGTTGCATCACTTTAATTTTATGCTACAAATATTTCAGCATATATATGCATGATATTTCAACAGCATTATGGTAAGACTTTGAAGAATGTGTATGACAAGTAAATAGAAACTTGCCTTTTTAATTTTGAAATTTAAGAAAAAGATGCATAGTTAGTTTCCAATGCATAGTTACTCATAAACTTAAAACCTTAAGTGTTGGACGACGACGTCCCATGAAAGGTTACTTACATTTTCACCAACATTTTCCTCCTTCGGGTTGGCTTTTCCTTTTTAAAATACATAAATAGCAAAAGTAAGCCGCCCACAGGAAAAGGGCGCCTAGGCTCAAAAGATAACGCAACATACATAACAGTGGTAAAGATATTGCATACTCTCTAGGATACCTAAGGAATGTAAAAGAAGAAACTATCCGGAAACTAAAGGTTTCCGCACTAATTCAGCTTAAGTGCTATGTGACACGTTAAAGTTCGATGCAACATTACGCGTAAAAATAGTCCTGAGAAACCTACATATTTCCCTTTACCATTTCGTGCCGGCGCGGCGTCTAACGTTTGGCAAAGATTATTCCATCACGAATACCACTACATTTTTCTTCACACTCCCAGCACGGAGCTCTCAAGCCGCGATCAATATCTCAGGGATGTGTTACCTCCATTTAGGACCGGACCCAGCGATGCACCGGACTCTTTACCCGGCCACTGTGCACAGGTTTTCTTCACCCCTTTCCGAATGGTTAGTCCATAGCGACATGCCGTCGCGGTCAATTGCAACGGGTTATGCCTACACAACGGCTTCAACTACAACTGCAACGGCATTCATAAAACCTAGGTTCTCCCATATCATGTTATATCATAAATATTTTCTTTACATTATTCAGTACCTTGTCATCTGCTAAACGAAATTCTACTGTAAATATTAAGTTATTTAGCAGGAATAGCAAATTACCAATAGTTATACAAGTAGCAGTGAAAGCTACCTCGGATACAGGTGGTAACTTGGGATCGCAGTGCGAGAAATGCTCGAGATCACCTCCACCCTCAGGCCGAAAAACGGTTCGAAATCCTGAGAAGTGGCCATTTAAAACACTTTTTCTGTCATGACCTTAGGAGATCATGATTTTTTCTTCATTCTACAAATTTTGAATTCCTCTGCTGTAAAAGTAAGATAAAAATTAAATTAACCTCTAACATAGTCCGCCATAATTACATCCCGGGTTAATTTACCCTTAATATGAAGTTGCTTCTCCTTACTTGATCTAATTACACTATGTTCTTTAATCATTTACCAAACTATGAAGTCCTCCACTGGAAAATTAAGACAAATAAGATTAATTTTCTTCCTTCAGAGTCAGGCCAAATTGGCTCCCGAATAATTTTTCGGCTTATATGAAGTAATTTTTCTTGATTGACCTTATAAAAATGTAATTTCATGTTCATTTAACAAATTTAGAAGTCATCCATAGGAAAAGCAAGAAAAAAAGCAGGAAAGTTAGGAAAGAAATAAAATTTTCCTTCCTTCTGCGGCAGCCAAAGTTGCATCGAAGCACAGTGCTTCGAAATTCGCCTCCCGAATAACTTTACCGTTAAAATGAAGTAATTTCTATAACATAACCTTAATAACTATGATTGGCCCCCGAAGGAAAATTGAGAAATAAACTAACCTTATGTTCATTCAGAGGTAGCCCAAATTCCATGGAAGCAGAGTAGTTTTGAAATTTTCCTCCCGAATTACTTTACGCTAGCTATGAAGCACTTTTTCTTAAATTTCCTTAAATCAATATGATTGTTTATTCACTTGACAAATTTTGAAGTCATCTGAAGGAAAGTTAATAAGGAAATTAACTTATCCTTACTTCCGAGGCAGCCCAAATTGCATTGAAGAGTAGCGTTTCCAATATTCACCTACCGCATTACTTTACCGTTTAAAATGAAGGTCTCTCTCTAAAATAACCTTATGAAACTCTGCTTGTTTATTCATAGAACACATTAAAAAATCCTACGTAAGAAAATTAAGAAATAAATTGCATTCCTCCTAGCGGCAAGAATACTTCTGGAATTCGCCTCCTTAATTACTTTACCGTTAATATGAAGTACCTTTTCTTACGTAACCTTATAGAACTATAATTTTTCATTCATTAAAAAAATGTTCTGGTCCTCTGCAGGAAAGTTAGGAAAGATATTAACTTCTCCTTCCTTCTGAAGTAGCCCAAATTGCATCGAAGAACAGCACTTCAGAAATTCGCCTCCCGAATCATTTTACCTTTAATTTGAAGTACTTTCTTTTACATTAAGTAAAATTAATATAATTTTTTCTTAATTTTGAAAATTTAAAAGCCCTCTGAAGAAAAATTAGGAAAGAAAATATTCTTTTTTTCTCCCTTCAGAGGCAGCCCAAATTGAATTCTCCCCTAGCGGCCCAGTACTTCCAAAATTCGCCTCCCGAATTGATTTACCTTAAACATAAAGTGCTTTTCCCTACGTAACCTTATAGGACTATAATTGTTTTCTCAATGAACAAATTTAGAAGTTCTCCGCAGGAAAATTACGAAAGAAATTAACTTTTTTCTTTCATTCAGAGGATGTACAAATTACATCTAAGCACAGCACTTCTCAAATTCACCTCCCAAATTACTTCGCAATTAAAATGAAGTACATTTTATTACATTACCTTATAGGACCATGATTGTTTACTCGTTTAAAGAACTAAGAAGTCCGCCGCAGGGTAATAAGGAAAGACGTTGACTTAATCTACCTTCGAAGGCAGCCCAAATTGCATTCCCGCCCAGCGGATGAGTACTTCCGATATTTGCCTCTCGATTACTTTAAGGTTAATACGAAGTACTTAGTTTTAAATTACCCTGATTAAATAATATTTTTGATTTCATGAATAAAGTTTTTAAGTCCTCCGCAGGAAAAATAAGAAATATATCAACTTTCTCTTCCTTCAGGAGTAGCCCAGTATTATTAGAAGTATTTTTTCTCAGATTCCCATTTAAAAAAATAATTATGTTTTTCATTAAACAAATTTTGAAGTCCTCTGCTCGAGGTATAAGAAAATAATTATCTTTTTCTTCCTTTAGATGCAGCCCAAATTTCCACTTAGCGGCACAGTACTTCCTAAGCTTTCCTGTCGAGTTACTTTACGGTTAATATACGAAGTGCCTTTTCTCATATGACGTTGTAAAAGTATGCTTGTTTATTCATGTAACAACTTTTGAAGTCTTCCGCAGGGAAGTTAGGAAAGAAATTAAATTCGTGGGTAGAACGTTCGGCTTTGGACCTATTGGTCCCGGGCTGGAATACGAAATGAACCGATCTCTTCTTATCAACGTAAAAACTTTAACAATCACTCTATATTGCGAAGTTTATTCACATTACACCTATGTATTCCTTTTATATGTGTGGCCCAGGAAAAGTTGGGGGAGAGTGTAACTTAACAAAGAGGGAAAATTCAACTTGAAAAATAATTCCACTGGATCGTAATTCGACTTGGGATCTTCCAGTCGCCGCCGGTTAGTCGTGTTGCTTAGTTACATCTCCAAGTCATCGAATCGACGGAGTGGTTGGTATGAATCAGGTGTTCTCGCCTCCAGTCTACCCTGTCGTACACTAGTGGTGTGCTTACTAATGAGAGTCACTTCAGAGACCCCATGTTTTCTAGGATATTCGCCTAGAATTAAGATGGCTTGGTGGTGTAACTGACTAAAACACCTGACCCAAAATTGGGAGATCCCCGAGTCAAATGATTTAGAAAGAAAATTTACTCACTTTTTTAGTATACTGGGCCGAATATTCAACCTATGACGGGTTCACTCGCTACGGGGATACACGAATGTACGAAATTATTATTTAATTTTCATTATTTTTTCTAATTTTTTTCCGCACATTCGTCGATGATACATCTTTGCAACCGGACACGTGGCTACGATTCGCATCGTTTGTGCATTTTTTGCAATCAATTGGATATCAGTGAATCCTGCTATTTTTTTACGATTGGTTTGGTGTATGGCATGATGGTGGCAATGAGCAAGGCAAAGATCCGGAGAGTTGTGGCAGATTATACACACATATGCGAGGTTTAACAGCCTGAGCCATTTCCTGCTTCTCAGCCTCCAATGCTCCAGTCATTTTTTTGCAACCCTCGGGCTTCCATGGCTTCCTTATTCCAGTTTATTATTGGTCTGCCGGGCTTTATCTTTTCTGTAGGGGTACCATTCCATACCCTTTTTGGCCATATGTAGTTCTCCATACGTTCTAGGTGGCCATATAACATCAAACGCTTTAAAAAAATTGTATTATAACATTTCCTTATACATTGATCGATCTACTCATTTGTTAATTCCTTACATGATCCATTCATCATATCCCGACACTTCTTCTCCAAAACTCTATTTTCCAGGAATTTTAATCATTCCTTGTCTCTTTCTCATATTTCTCAAGTTTCTGGCCCATACGTGTAGATACTTTCCACGATAGTTTGGTGTACACACGTTTTTTTGCTATTTATTCGCTCTAAAGAACGGAATTAAGTTGCCTTATTACACTTTTGCTTTGTCATATTTTATATGCAATATCCTTTTCTTTTTCGCAAATGGAGAGAGTATCGCACCAAGGTACTTGAAAGAAGAACGATAATTGTTTTTTTTTCGAATCCGGATCGAATTTTTCAACATCTCCCACTATCATGTATTCTGTCTGTGCTTATTGTTAGTCCCCACTTTTAATATTCTTCTATTTATTTTCGGAATATGTAGCTGGAATTGTCGCTTTCAGAGACAGTAAGAACCTAGTCGTCAGAGTATAATAAACTATCAAGTACGCCATTGTCTACAGGAATTGCTATTGTGCAACATTTTTGCTTCCGCGTTATTAGGTCTTTAATTTTAAGTAAAATTGTTAGTAATCTAATACATTGGTTAAGCAAACTATTATTTCAGCGGTGACTAGAAATTACGTTAAACTGCTATCATTTCTAAATTCAGAATGATGTCCATAAATGTAGAAGATTATGCCTTTCGACCGGATATGAATTATTTTGCGTTACCCTTATCACTTAGGCATTTATCATGTTTCCTAAATGGTTATTTTTACCTCTTTATTTTTCATTTATTTTGAGAAAAAGTTAAAATTTGCATAGTTAGCTGACATTTTTTTATAAATCATATTTCTTTCACTGTGTTATTTGCTCGTTCATCCAAGCAGTCATTTGAATTATTATCCCAAGCAAATATAAATCAATTGAAACGATTTCACTTATTGGGAAGTAATTTTACCAGTGATGGAAGAGATAGGAGCAGGATTCTCTGGTGAGCACAGAATCCCAAACAAAGAAAGCAGATTAAGTCACTTAATGACAAGGGTCGATGGCGAAAATGGCCTCATTTGAAGATCTAATAGGAAATGCAGAAACTAGTATGTAATCGCAGTAATTTGCCATATTTAATCATAAATTGTACCTAGCATCAATCAGGAGGATTTAATGATTTAATAGCAATATTATTATTTTTAGGACAAGTTGCTGAAGTTTATATATCCTCGTAAATGACAGAAATGACTTGTTGCATCTCCCACGGGTAAAATGAAATCTCACCAGGTTGAATTCCGTGTCGGGAAAGCTTAGTATATTTAAGTAAGGAACTTACCGTAAACCGGCTCACTGTGGAAATAAACTTTTTTCGTCGATCCCAAAAATTTCCTTAACTCCAAAGAAGTTTTGCATCATCTCACTTAAGCATATGGCCCAAATTGATCCTGTGCTCAACTACCGCTGATCTCTCAGGTTTACCAATCCTGGAATTGTATCTCTTGTGCTCGAATCAGTCATATACCTTTATTAGCTTATAAATTAGCTTAACCTGTCCAAACTCTCTGTAATACTCTTCTTCCATTGTCTATCCAATCTGTGATTTGTGATTTCCCTCTTTTGCCTGCTAACCTGCTTTTCTCCTCCTTGACCTATAGACGGGTTGGAAGGGCTTGTGGGTTCCAATGACCCCTTGAGATGGACTGGCAGGAGCAATCATTATTGTTCCTGGTAGGGCAACCCATGCCAGATAGGTCGAAGGGTAGGAGGCAGACAAAAGGTAGTTCCATAATGGTCCCATGTTAAAAATACCGTTTAGAAGCGAGGGTGAGAGTCCCTCTCAACTATCAATTAACCAGAATATGAAAATCATTAGCCGAGATTTGAACCCTGGAAACTACGAGACGCCATCCACTAAGGCGGGTGTCGTGCCCGGCAGCGTGGGAGGCGAGGCCTCCGAGGTCGTCATCACACGAAATCCTTGCTCAACGTCGTCATCAGAGGATACAAGGAATAGGAGGGAGAAGAAAAAGAGAAAGTCGGAGTAAAGCAGCGGTAAAAATAGGAACTTAGAATGTAAGGACAATGCTGAGGGCCGGGAAGCTTGAGAATATGAAACAGGAAATAGAGAAAGGGAAAATAGATGCTTTGGGGCTGTGCGAGGTGAAATGGAAGGATAGCTAGGACTATTGGAGTTATAATTATAGGGTAATCTATAGTGGGGGAGATGAGAATCAACGTGGGGTAGGTATGGTACTGAATACAAAATTGGGGCTGAAGGTAGTTAGTATTGAACAGGTGGGCGACAGGATACATTATAGGCAGCAGAGTGTATCCGTCACATATTTAACCCACCTAAAAGAGTCATTTACCAAAGGAAAAGGAGCAGCGAAAATGCCCCAGCTAAAATATTACTGATTTTCCTCTATTATTGACCATTTAACCAAAGTAATAAGATCCAAGTGAAACCCATACCGTGGTTGCCAAGGAAGTTAAATTTATTTTGGAAGATCTGGTGCTTTCCCGGCGAATCTGTTTAATTAGGGCTTCTCGGGTTCGGGTGAGATGGTCCTTTGTCTCCAACGTTTCGAGGTTCGAAACTGCCCTCGTCTGATGCCTGTTTAGATTTATTTAGTTGAAATTATAAAAAATGGATGTTTTTGAAGTAAAAAACGCAAATTTGAAGAAAAAACGAAGCATAAAGAAATATTGAAAGCAAGAATTATAGCATTTACTTCATGCCAGGTAGCCCATCAACTAGGAGCGACTGGCGGTTAAGACTTAAGACTTAGAATGAATTAGTCATATACATAGATGCTTCCTGCACTTTTATTATCAGCGTAAAAATTCTAGGAATATCACTGTACTCTGGTTGAAATTAATGCCTGTTGAAGTTTTTTGACAAGCAAAATATAACGTACTTGACTTCTCCACAATATGATTACCATATACTTTTATATGTATCTTGTAAATTTATTAATTTTTTCGAGTGAGATTAAGTGCTATTATGTTGGAGAGTTTCCTTTTTTCTCAGGTGGTTGGCGTAATCGCGCAGATTCTGCTGCGATAGGTGGTGGTGCTCCGGTTGCATCTCACACCACAAAAAGTGCATCCTCGCCATATACCCCCTGCGATCGGGGTCGCTGGCAGCAATGCATGCGAGGAGGTCACACCTTAGGGCTTCAGTCCACAGCATACAAGCTCCCTTCAGAGGTATTATTATTATTATATTAACAACGGATAACCAATGAAGGAACAGGTCATTGAACAACTAATATTCTTAAAAGATAACGCTGTCCTTTAATATAAATGAACCAGACTCCGGGATCTCCAATCTTCAGTCCACAACATACGAGCTCCCTTCTGAGGTCTTGATATTATTATTATATTTACAACGGATAACCAATGAAGGAACAGATCATTGAACAACTAATATTCTTAAAGATAACGCCGTCCTTTAATATAAATGAACCAGACTCGAGGATCTCCGAGAGGGAATACCTACACACATCAGGCATAGGATGCAATTTGAAATCGTGTTTAACCGACTTATTACGGATTATTATCGGTAATGATATTTAAAAGGTCGATTGAACAGAAATATATTGCCCTGCTGACCTACAGTACAGAAGCCTATAACAAGTAACACTTATGAAAGAAACTTTCGCTTTTTGAACAATCTAGTGACAATTCTCAATGAAAACTTCATTCCGTCATTTGCCGGTCATCTGAAGGAAATCGAAAGGAGGTGTCTCTCACTTTGTTGCCCGCTGATTCCACATCATTCCCTTTGCCACACTTGAAGGAAATGTCTCTTTTACCTTATTCTACTGTTTGTCTGCTTTTGCGACTATTATTTGCCAGAGGCGTTAATGGCGACCCTTTTGTTTTCGCCGGGCAGAACAAGAGACAAACGTTGAAGCCGTCGTTGAACACAAGTTGAAGCCGTCGAGAAAGCATTTGCAGTACTTAAACTTAATTTTTCTCATCTCCCTACCAACAATCCCGCTGCGTTTGCTTGCAACATGACTCGCTCACTTACTTTTTTCACTTTTCCATCCCGTAAGCATGCCTTCTTACTTCAGCTGTTATTCCACGCATCAACGAGTTGGCTTACTGTGCCCACATTTAAAAAAAATTGAAAGTAGAAGCCTTAATTTCAACGGTGAAAAATTACTACATTTTAAAGATTTGTGCAGATTTTATTCTTCTGATTTTGTGTCTGTTTACGTGAAGGTCATTCGTATTCCATTTCAATACAGTCCATTAAATCACGACTAAAATTCTATTCAAGGAACTCAGCGCTTTTGGTGGCAGGCCAAAGGAAATCATCAACAGCTGTTTTTATCATTTTTTATTCGCAATAGACATTTTACATTTCAGCAGGGAAAGGGAATAATGCCATAAAGGAACAAAGAAGGAGGGAATTTATGATTGGACTGGCAAGTCACGTAGATTCACCTCCGAGCATTGGAAAGAGAGATGTAGAGGGAGTCGTAGGCGCCCTCTCTGTTAGGAGTGATTCCGTTCCGGTGGGTCCATCCGAAGAGCGCGCAGTCAGTCATCTTTCGGGAATTCCATCTTGGCGCCTCCATCGCCTTATCCACTGGGAGTGAGAATCAATACGCAGGTCAGCCGTAGTAGCCCCCCCTACCGCCCCAGCCCCTACCGCCCCATCCACCGCCCCAGCCCCTACCGCCCCATCCACCGCCCCAACCCCTACCGCCCCATCCACCGCCCCAACCCCTACCGCCCCATCCACCGCCCCAACCTCTACCACCCCATCCACCGCCCCAGCCTCTACCGCCCCATCCACCGCCCCATCTCTGCTCCGCCCCCTCGAGGTCACCTGCAAGAGGAGAGTAAGACGTTTAGTTAGACTTTTTCCACGATGACAATTACGCTCAGTTTGTCAACGACCTTAAATTTCAGTCATGCCATGGGTTGGTCCAAGTACGTAAGGAAAAATATGCAATTTGATTGCATAAGTGTATTGTTCAATAGCAATATTTGGCCTCTAATCAAATTTTAAATCGCATTATGATAAGCCAAAAAGGTAAGAGATAATTTTCACATCTCATTTATGGACATAACCTGCCAAAGCAATCCTGCAGCAGCAAAATCAAGCCCTACGACAGTCAGGACAGCCAATAGGGTGACACCTCAGATTGAATGTCAGGAGTAACGAGTTCACAAGCCCATTGTTAAAACGTGGCCCATTTAAACTTAGGAAAAGTAATTAATAATTCATTCCAGTCACATTCCGCTGCTGCACACTATTTTTAGGAAAGGATCCTTACACCGACGAAAAAGCGACGAGTTCTATATATGCGATCGTGATTAAGCCTAGCAGCAACCCTATTTTTATGCTGCTAAATCGAGACTTTGTCACTGGCTCCATAGAATCTACATCTACGTCTACTTCTACATACTACCCCGCAAGCCGCCTCAATAGGCGTGTGGCGGGGGGTGTTAGGACACCAGCCGTTTACATATAAAAATGAAACGCTCTACTGAAATTACCCCTAGCATTTATTAAAGTCCCTTATTGTTCGGTGTGTGTTTATCATCGACTTTTAAAATTCACTGTGTATTAGCATGGCTTTCTTCCTGGTGGATCATACATTCCTGATTATTTTCTATTTCACCATGAAGTCACGAACTTTTTCGTGTTTATTTCACATCTATGATACTTGAAATACTTACTTCTTCTCTCCAGTATTTGTTTCAGTTAATCACTCCATTCTGGTTAGTATACTAAAGCATCGCTTAAGAGTTCTTGGGAATTTCTTACCTATAATTTATAACTTTCTTATTTATTCTTTCTTATTTCTCGGCTTCCTTCTGTTGAGTACATAAGAAAGCTTTATATGAAAGCAATTTATCACTATGTTATTCACAATACTTAAAGTAAAAATAAACCTTTTCTCAAGAAATGTGACGCTCTGATACTTAAAAACACTCTCTGGTAACTTGTATAGGATGATATGAAAAGGAACAGTATACCTTGAGTCATGAAACTTATGATTCGTAATTCAAATGAAATTTTACGCAGCACTAATTTGTGCACCAGAGCGTGGTACGGGTTGCTTACGCCGAATTTTTATTTACAATCTGATGCCTCGTAGCGGGCAGACAGACATTTCTGCGTAGCGAATTGGTATTTCAGACTCTGATATAAAATATATTAGCCATCTATTTCCTAGCAGAAAAGACATTTTTGAACTTTGCCAATTACCAGTTATCGGAGTATTTTTTCAGATTCAGCCATATTTTTGGTAATTTTTCAACATTTAGTTGCATTCAGGCAACGAAGGGTGTATTTTAAATTTGATAAAATTTGACATTGTTGATTAATTCCCCAAAAAGAAATTTTTCCGCTCCAACATGTTTGGAAATGCAAAAAATGAAAATCGACCCACCGTACTCCCCAACTCAGCTGTAATGACCTTTTGATTGAAACGCCAACCATTACCACCGACTATCACATTCAAATTAACCTTTGCCTCTCACAAAACTCTCCTAAATGAGATTCCTCAGTGAATATGGTGTAATTTATGACGAGAGACAATAGATTTACGAGCATACAAAAAGTTGCCCAGTCAACAGCGTTATTCGGTCCATTTCCTCATTACACATTCATTCATATTTTATGTAGTTCTTAAAACTGTTTTTCGAGTATCATCTACATCTACAAAATACCCTGCAAGCCACCCTAAGGGAGTGTGGCGGGGGAAGAGTAGTCACCAACATGCATTACATTACATTCTTAAGTGGTGAAACTACGACTAATGATACATTAGCATTAATCGCTATCCTCTCCATTTCTAAGTAATAGGCGCCAATTCGGTCAGTTACCTCCTATACAACTTTTAATTTGTTCTGGTAATTTCTTTTCCCGCCCGCCATCGCATCCTATCCCCTCAGAAATTATGTCCAGTGAAAAACATTTCGTCCTCCAATCTAATTCACCGTCTCTCCCGCTACCACTGCCGCGGCAGACAGCCTTGTGGCACCAGACCCCTTATATTCTCCGACCTAACGCCACCTGAGTGTGTTAATGATCCCCACATCCATCGTGGTTTATTATACCCTCAACTCAACTCAGTGCTTTCGATCGACTCATGGTGGGAGCGGCGAGGAGACAGACAGACAGACGGAGGAGATGGCGTTTGCGGACTCCCGACGCTCCCTCACTCGAAAGCATTGAAGCCTTGGCTGGAGTTTATGGAGAAAGAGGATTCCTCGCGAGCCCTGGAGCGACATGTGGACATTGTTTATGGATCCGTTGTAATTTAAAAAGGGTTCGTGCTCACTCTCTTGTCCCGGCTGCTCTTGTACCGCAGGCACTGCCTCTGCTGCCGCCGCGGAAGGATCCTGGGCAACGCACAGCGCCACAACAGCCGCCACCAGAAGCAACAGGAGTGTCAGACGCGTCATCTGTGGAGAAGGAAAGAATTATAAATTTAAGTGTCGTGGAGGGGGAGGAAGAATGTTCCCTGGAAGTAATCCATTTATCTCGTTAGGAAAATATATTGCGCAACATTTTCATGCGATGAATGCATCTATGAAAAAAGTATAAACAAATATCGAACAAAACTAAATGCATATTATATACAGAAGTTAAATGAAATGTTACCTGGATGGTTTTGTAAAGATTGAGCAAAGCAAATAATTAAATTTTAGGCGTTTACACGTTTGGGAATGGTTTATAAGATGAGGGCTAAGGGGTGATGAAATTATTTCAGGTAGGGCTATAGGAGTTAATGGGACTTCATGTTTTGCTAAATTTATTTGAATACGGCATATTGAGAATTCACAATAGAAATCTTAATGGCATGGGTTAGAAAAATATGGGACTGTTTGAAAACCTTTCTTACAAGAGCCGAATATTGAAGAGGGATGGGATATTAGTTAGCACGTGGCTGTTCTTTTAACTGTTAACGTTAACTGTTCACCGGTTGAGGATTCGGAAGTCGCATTGATAGAGCCTTAACTGGAAGAGAGCAAGGCTGATCCGTATTATCATAGTATGGGGGAAAATTAAAATTGATATAAATAATTAATTTGAATAAGTGGGGAAAACTATTTTATTCTTTTTATTGGTCGCAAATTCTTTCAGCATTTTAGTTTCTTAATGAGCTAAAATATTTTTATCTTCTCCTTTTTCTGTATACTAATAGCGATGACATCAAAAAGAACTTTTAAGGCTATAAATTAATTCGAAATTAAAATTAATGCGCAATACTAAGTAAAAACATGCATATCAAGTACAATACAATACCCCATTGATAATGTTCCGGAGCCTGATCTCGGATTGATGGACCCTGCTGCAGAGCCTTAAAGTCACCCCCGCGCTCATTATACTTTTAATAGCATGTCACTCCTTAGAGTTTTCTTTCGCATTGCTTCCCGAAGATTATGTCTCCAGGAAAGTGCTCCTTTCAGAGTTGTCCGCTATCGCCTCGTCTCTCCGACAGCTTCCGGAAGCGAACGACTCCAAGAAGTGACCAATCCCTGCCCCGCGTTTGGACGAAAGATTTGCTGAGGGAAAGCTGTCCACATTAACAACTCGGATGTTTCTTATTGCCGTCTACAATAATCACTTTGAGTGGCTTTATCTCGTTAGGAATTTAATCAGTTTTATTCATCAACATTGCTGTGCCACTCGCTTGGCGTTTTTCAATTCATTAACCCTGTGCATAAACTTTTCCTCTAACGAGGAGTTCTTCCATAACTTTAAAACTTCATGAAAATATAAAGTTTTCTTTTAAATATTATAGGCAGAAAATGCATTCAAATCTTGCAAAGTTTACGGATATGCAAAAAGAGAAACAAAAAATCGAATTCCGTCATTTATTTACAGCCAAATAACAGAGCATCAGATGCCGGCAGTAACACCGAGCACCGGAACTAGAAACAAAAGGAAAGGGAACAAGTACATCATCTCAAGGCAACACTGGCATCTGCCTCAAGACAACCCTTATCAACACAAATTACGCGTCAATGGCTGCACGGCGTTCGACCACGAATTTGCTCACGATTGTAGGACCACAAAGCCAAATGATTGACACATATTGACCGTAAATGAATGACAAAACTCTGAAGGGAAAATTATTCCTAAATAAGAGACCTTCATTTTCAACGGTCTGATCGCCAAGGATGACACCATTCACAAATATTTTTTACAGGCTACATATATTCCTTCATTAGGAAGTCATGAAATTTGAGATTTAACATAAGATATAGGTGAAATAAATGATTGTACCAGTATGAAAAGTGATTCAGCAACAGCAAGGGTTACGAATAATTACCAGGTAAAATCCTTTTTCTTCAAGATATTTAGCAATTTCTAACCGTAAACAATCGATATACTACGATTCCGTGCACGACTTCTTCACGGACGAGAAGGTTGCTGTCACCCTCGCATCTGAATTTGAAATACTGACGAGAATTAAGTTAACGATGCCATAATGATTCAAAAAAATAATTTAACTGGATGCATATATTCCTCCATTACAAAATTATGTAATTTGAAATTGAGAATAACATATAGACGAAATAAATGATTGTCACAGTTTGAAAAGTGGTCGGCAGCAGGAAGGGTTTAGAATAATGACCAGGTAAAATCCTGATCACTACGAGGTATTTAGCGATTTCTATACGTAAACAATCGAGAACGCGTTTTCCTCTGTTGGATAAATATTTCGAACGAACGCGACAGACGCTATTGATAGACGCCCCGGACTCAGAGGGGGAAGGTGCCACTATAAGAGAGTGGCGCATATGGAGGTCTCACCCTAATTCCACTCACCGTCTCTGTTTCCCTGGCGATGTGTACCACGGAGAGATCAGCGAGGATGATCGATCTCTTGGAAGTCGAGAAGAAGTCACTGCTCTCGTACCAACTCAAGTCTGCCGGTTGAGGAGTCGCCGCTCGCTTTTATACGCGCCCTGGCGGAAAAAGAGCGTCCATCAGGATCTCCTTCTTACCTTCCCCTTCCATAGCACCCCCCACCTCCATGCCCACCTTCCCACGCACCCAGTGGTCCACGCGTGGTGCTGAAGCAGGTAGAAGGCGCACGATGTGCGCCCATCCCCCGGTATCCCATCCCATCCCGTCCGGGTGGAATGTCCTCTCTCCCCCTCATCCCCCCCCATATCCCCTGGAATTTTCTTGCCTTGTGTGAGGGGATTCCCCAGAGACCGCCTCCCTCCCCCTGCCTAACCCTCCCCCCTCTTCCCTAAGCCACAATAATGGGAAGAAGATGGGAGGAAAAAGAGTAAAACTACGTCCGAACTCGTCGTGTCATTGAGGAGCATACCTTCAGTGTCCTCAGTATTGTAAATATAAATATGAACACATCGGGAAAATGAAACACCACTTTCAACGATGTGACATTGCTTTGAACTGAATTTTTTTTTATGCGTCTCCTGATTATGTTCGTGGTTCTTTTAGTTCAGTCATTCTTTGCTGGTTATTGTTAGTGAAAGTCCCATTTAAGATGTAGAAATATTCATGAAATAATAAGTAAAACATTTACGTCCAGATGTCAGATGCGAGAGATAAGCGTGATAATACAACTTAAATTATACAATAAATATAACGGAGAATGCCAGTGAAATTTTTTGATAGTAAAAAACGAAGCTCGCACACACAATATATAAGCTCTTAATTAAAAATCCAGTGGCGGTAATAGTACAGGGCAATGTTGCATTTTAATTACATACGCGGATGTTCGACCAATGGCACTCATTCCCGGAGTGTCTTGATTATTACATGTACATTATAAAGGTAATTTTTTAAGTGACTCTTCGATATTTATATGCCGATTACTTATTTTGCCGCTGATAACTCGTATAATGCCATTGCAATATTCAAAGTCAAACAAATAATATTTGGTGTAATATCATCTTGGTTTCGTATTTTTGATCAAACCTGATTCGGAAACCATTACGTTTTCCAAAGGTTTTAATCGTAGTCCTTTAACCTTCCATCGCACTTTCAGCTTTTATTAATTATACTTACTTCCATTTATCCCAACTTTCATTTGTTTTCCTTGACGATCAAAATACTTCCCAACATGCTCTCTTCAAATCCACACGTTCGCGTGCTACTAGGGTATGAAAAGATGGATAATTCAATACGGATTTTAATTTAGGTTAGACTCCATCTATCCTTAATCCGGCGAACGAAAACGGTCGCCTAATACCAAAATAGTTGGGGGACACTTCAAGGTGACGTCCACCTATTGAATGAGAAGCAGTAACTTTGTGATTCCACATTTATTTGAAATAAATGTGGAATCACAAAGTTACTGCTTCGCATTCAATATGCTAAGCAAATTCCATAAAGTTACGCCTGAGACAACGGAGTGACGTCTACCCTAAGTATATGGGATTTGGGTGAAGGCTCTGTGAACCTACTGACCATTAAGTAAGGTTTTCTAGTTAAAGGGTTAACATTTGCGTTCGCTTGATCACCCTGCAAGCCGTCCTTCTCAAGGGCGTAAGGCAGGGGGTGCCAGATGTCCAGCCAATGTGAGTGGTGGGGAGAAAGAGAGAAATGGAGAAGGGGAATCAGCAGAGGTGAAAGGTTATTCAGGTCCGCGCTGGCACTCTATCCTTCATTGCTCTGTCTGCGTTCATGTCGTGAAAGATGCGAGGGTTGTGTCCAATCCATTCCACAATCTCCGACACCATGCTCTGTCTTTTACGCCAACATATACTGTGCCGTGCTACAATTACACTCTCCCTATCTGACTCAACCTCATACGATTTTTTTTCTATCAGTTCCTTAATTATTAAGTAACAGTAATTTTCAACATCTCGCACTCCAATGGCTACCATTGAAGTCCTTCAATTAGTCTTGTGACACTTTCTGATCGCTTACGGAAACTTATAGGCAAAAGCTCGGGTGGTCCCTTCAATTCAGGAATCAAATCTTACCGGGTGCGAGGAAGGGAAATTTTCATGACGTGCTAGGGATGAGGATTTCCTCTTGTGCGATTACGTATTTCCTCCGTTTTCTGTCAGATAACCTTCCCTCGTCTCGCTATACAAAGCCATTCGCTTTAATGGAGACCCAAAAACACTTCCAAATGCATTTTTTTCACGAAATGGTTTAGCGGCGCACATAAATGTAACTTCGTCCGCTGCGAAATATTGTTCTCCGCAGTCTTCATGGATGTGGCATGGGATTCCATCAGCAAGAACATCGCAAATGAGACTGTTTTATATTCAATTTGTGTCTCTGATTATTATTAATTTAAGTATTTATCTTATTAAGACCAAAATGAAAAAATATTCAAGATTGAAACGGTGTCGCAGTTGACGACTGCATCGTCGCAAATAAAATAGGTTTTCATGGCGGCTACGTGAGCGATAGAAAATGACAAATTTTAACACTCTATAAATGTCAAATGAATATAATGGTTTTGGCTTATAGTCTTGTGCATTGAAAAGTATACTTCAGATAATTCTGGTTCAGATTGATCGCGGAATATAGTTTTCAACGGATACTTTTTCAAGGCTAAATACCCGATTTCAACGCCATTTCTGTTAGAAAGACGCATTTTGACTTCAATATCATCAGTTATTTTTACTTAGCCCACAACTTAAAAACTAAGATGGGTCGGTTCCTTTATTTCATTACCATCTTATTACTTCGGAATATCCTTAGAGCAATTATTCGTGAAATAGTAATTTGTGTTCGGTAAGTAAGAGATTATCGTTCCCCGTGCCCCAGTCATTCATGTCATTATACCCATGCAATTTCAAGTTTTTCTGTGTGGAGAAAATAACGTGGAAGGTTACGACTTTGCGGGCGTTATCAGAACTGATGACGAGGACACGGTTTTCTGTAGGAATCCCGAAAATGATGAAAACAATATTTTCTTTTTTACGGTGAAATCCTCTTAACGTTGCCCGTTGAAATCCGTGTAGTAAATGCAAATAAGTAAGGGGTGGATTAAAAGGGACATGGCAGAGCAAACCGAACAAACCACTCTCTTACCTACTCGATACCCCCGGTTAAATACGAGTGACGAAACAAATAAGTAAGGGGTAGATTATAGGGATTTGGCAAAGCAGACCTTTCTAATACTCGACACCCCACCCCTTTCGCTTCGTTCCAAGCTCTCTCCTCTCTCTTCCGACAGATGGCGCCAATTCACGCGCGCACGTCCAACATGTCGCTCCTGTGCACATATGTAGTACCTCCTTGAGGAGTATCCCAATTATAATAATCCTAATTATACTTAACGGTGAGAGGAACGTTAACGGAGGTTTCACTTGAATTGAAGCTTTTAGGGCACTTGCTGTAGTAGATCCATTTTCTTCTACTTCTCCTAAAAGATGTCCTGCCTGTCAATTTCAAACCGCTACGGTTTTTCCATCCACATTCCCCCAATTGGAAGGTGTTCCTGGTCATCAGGTCATTAATAATCAGGGAATAAATGGCCTGAAAATCCCTTCAATAGATCCGCCCCACATTACAACTCCTGAAATTGAGAGCATACCAACAACTGCTGCCTCTTTGCACTCTCTTCTTCCCATAAACTAAATGCTAATCCATTTTTAAAAAGAAAATACCCCTAAGCGGTTATCTATAAAATATAAGGCTGGGAATATTTGCATATCATGTCGGCCAAAATACTAATAACTAAGTATTGAGCCTTGAAGAATAATCTTCAATTAAAGACAGAATTCCAAAATCGTTCTTCATAGATGCGAGAAATCAAATCAAAGGGATTCCCTGATAAGTTGTGAAGCGATAGAAGGGCGAAAGTAACTTCAAACGTTTTTCAAGAAAGGAGTTCACTCCCGTGAATCCATGAATTAGGTGACATGTAACATTGCACCCATTGCATATTTCTTTGCTCGGCAAGAATTCAGCAAGGGTGCCTATAGGAATAGGCCATCGGACTGAAGCCGTATGAGGGAGAGTAGAAATGGAGCAAATGCCTTATTTACATCTTATTTACGGGAGGGACCTTGTCTCTCTCTTCCAACAGGTGGTGCCAAAACACGCGCACTCGAAGCCGTATGGAGAAGAGTAGAAATGGAGCGAAGGCGGTATTTAGACCGCAAGGCACGATGGTTTCCCTGATTGGTAGTCAGGTGAGGGATGAGACTAGGAGTGCTTTCCATTCACTCAAGTGCGCTAACCATTTCGTAACACAACAGCGTACTTGCCTTCCATTCGTTACAGACTCTGCACACTAGGCAGCACACTCCAAAACAGATCGGGAGCAAAGTTGATGTGCACTATACAACAAAAGAACGTCGAAAAGATTCTTGTGAAGTTTGTAGATTTTCAGTGATGTTGTCAAACATGCATATTGTGTTTTTTTAAATTACTCAGTAATAAAAAACTTACATCTTTAAATACATATTTTGAACAAATTAAACAACTTTAAACTAAACATTCGGCCGTGATTGTTGTTCACCCTCAGAATGCCACCTACCGGTAGGTTATAAAACATTTCGCCAGCGCACATCGTTCCATTCGACGTCATTCCTGTGCGCTAATGTGTTCCGATGTGTGCCAACTTCAACACTTTGAATGGAAAGCTCCCAAGGAGCGCCACGCCGCGGCGTGCCAGCCGGGTGTGCAGGAGTGACCGCCGCTGGTGAGATAGAGAGCGGTTGTGACTTGCCCGCAACATGGCTCGCTCGCTTACTGTTTTTCACTTTTCCCTCCCGTAAGCATAACCGCTCACTCCAGCTTTATTATTATACGCATCAAAGAGTTGGCGTACATTGTTTAGACTACAACCAAACTAAGAGCTGAAGCCTAAATTCCAATGGTGAAAAATTACTACATTTTCAAGTTTTTTGCAGATTTTATTCTTCTGATTTTTTTCACTTAATGTGGAGAACATGCCTATTTGATTTCAATACAGTCTATTAAATCACTACTAAAATTCAATTAAAAGTAATCAGTAATTTTGATGGCAGGCCAAAGGAAATCATCAACTGCTGTTTTATGTTTCACAATTACCTTATAATTCTTAAAAATTCTCTAATAATCAAAAACATGTCTTATCAGGACAAGGACGACAATCTCTTTTTCTGTTAGTTATCAACATTCTGTTATTAAGTGATAATACCCAGCCAAGGCCTTCACAAATTTTATATGTGAAATTAAATGCAAAATTAAAATGGATCTAATATTAATCGTTACAAGGTATTTCACCGGGAGGGTTGTAAATTTGTAATGACGAAAGCCAAAAGGGGACGTTATATGTTGCGTGACATCAAATTATACTTTCGGGTGCCTGTCTGGAGCTACTTCATCAGGAAGGCGTAATGTTGCTCCAAAATAGCGAAATTCGTAACTATGGTGCAGAATGCTCCGTTGAGTAGACAAGCACTCTTTTAAGTGAAAAAAAATCAAAACGATGTGAAATTGGATTATCGCATTGTCTTTTCAAGTTTTTTGATTTCCTACAAGCGATTTTATTCCGCGTATTCCTCAATAGTAAAGCAGAGGTTTTTTGCGACGCTAAATCCTTAACGACCGTATTCATAGCCTTCCTGTTAAGGCTGGAGTTAAGAGGTTTATCTTAGTCTGGCCTAAATGTGGTGTAGAACGGAACCAAAACTTGGTATTCATAGCTCGAGTCGAGGGAGTCAGGGACTGAGTCCGAGACTTAACTACTGCGAGAGGCTGTAACACTTGGCAACATCGCTATTCGTCAAGTAACAGCACTGAGTAGGGATATATATCTTTACTCTGCGGTAACAGGTTATTCTCGGAATTATTAACTAGTTTTCAGCGTCTCGTGAGGAGTTGTGCGTTTTATACATATCCTTTCCCTCATTCCTTTGCTTCTGGGGACATCACACGTTGGTTTCTTACTTAAGGTGGTTTGAGCGGGATAGTTCCCTAGTCATAATGTAGACCATATTCAAATTTTATTTTTTTATTTCACCGTCTTTAAGAAGTAGATAGTAAATAAATATTGTAGTATTAATGTTACAAAGATATATTTATAAATGACTAAAATTCTTAGTAATTAAATAAATAAAGCTACATTAGCCTCTAGCTTGACTCATTTTTTCCCGGCGTACGGCTGAAAACCCTTCAAAACAGCAGGCTTTTTTGCGATTCTGTAAAAATTACTTCGGTGAGTGATAGGCTAATTTTCATAAATACTTGAGAAAACATGCAAACTATAAACCGTTAGTTTTTTGACGAAACCTAAGTGTTATAAATCCATAATTTTTTCAATATCCTCCCTCTGGAGCGCACAGCCGTAATCTACCCCATGTAAAACAGCTTATAATCTTAGGCAAATTTCTCTAAAAGTATTTCGGCTTCTTCTTCTTAAGTCCTCAACCCAAAGGTTGGTTGGCGGCAGTTCTCCATTCGCTACGGTCTTGTGCCATCCATTCTTTACAACTGCACATAAGTGGAGCAGCCTAACTCCTTCATTATTTGTCCCATAAACTCCAACCTAGGCTTGCCCCAGCAGTTGGTTCTCTCCACAGTGCTTTCTAAGATAGTATGGCCAGCAATGTTTCGTGCCTTAGTTGGTGCCCGATCCAGATATTTCTTCTCTTTTTCAGAAATTTCAGCAGACAAGGAGACTCCCCCACACGTTTCAGAACCTCCTCGTTACTGATTTTGTTCACCCAGGGAATCTTTAACATCCTCCTGAAACACCACATCTGGAATGCTTCCGCCATCCTCTCTTCTGCCTTTCCCAACGTCCAGGTCCTACTGGCATATAAAAATATGCTCCACACGTAAGTTTGAAGAAGGCGTTCTCTTAGATCTAGTCCGATATTTCTGGATGTTAGGAGTTTCCCTTTTTGATAAAACGCATTCTTTGCCTGGTGAACTCTACTTACTAAGTCTCTTTTGCTCCTTCCATCGTTGTTGTTGGCTTTGATGTAGTTTGGCTAGGGGTTCATATTTTGATATCATTGGAAAGATAAGAGTTTTTTCTTTAAAATGGCTTCCAGTTCATCAAATTCTAGTTGAAGTGATTTAGCGCTCAAACTACCTTAAAGTAAAATGTGTCTGCACATATTCTCGTCGTCTTATCCTCCATTCTACATCCTTTCCCCCCCCCCCCCCCCCCCCCCCCCCCCCCCCGAACCTCTATGAACCCACCCCGACCACTTCTCCTTTTTTTAACTTGCATTTTCCTGCCCTCTCTGCGATGAAGATCAAGGTCACCTCTTCTCCTCCCTCCCTTCCCCTCCCCCTCCTCCAAACCACTTTTCTCGCGGGAGGACCGGCCGACCCCCTCCCCTCATTCAAAACCCCTCCCCCCTCGGTGGCTGCGAAAGACTTGCTCTGAAGCATTTCGACGATGAATCTCCCTTCCAGCCAACAAATGGCAGAATGAGAGAGGGTCGCATTGTATCTGTAATACGAGCGAATCTCCGTGGACCACATCTGGGAGCTGACCGCGAGAAACCCGATCGCTCTCGAAAATAGCTTGGTTTGAAACGCACTGGCCTTGAAAGTCCAAAGTTACTTGCCTTCTATACTCAAGTTGCAGATGTTGCTAACATCATATTCGCCCCAAGTGAAGATAACACTCCAGTTGATGCCGTGCTTCTTGATATAAAAAAATGACGAAGTGGTTTACAGACGATTACTTAAGAAATTGAAATCTCACGGAATAAACAATGGTAATCTACTATACAGATTTAAAAAGATCGAGTAATAAGCGTGCTACCTCCGAGGAAATTAAATTTATCTTGGGGGACCCACAGGGAAGCGTCATTGATCCTAAGTTGTTCCCTTTGCAAATTAACTTAATTAATATTGCCCTTTTCCCTTTCCCTTAATTAATATGTGGCGACCTGATTTGTTTATGTAACTAAGTCATGGACTGAGATTGTGAGGGGCATTGCATATAAGCTCTAATAAATTGATTTGATAAACGTGGAGATCTCCTCACTTACCCATCTCCACAAATATTACCCTTTGACGTAATATGTTGGATTTAAGAGTTCTTAGGAGACCGCGAACAGAGGGTAGTTTTAGATGGCGTTAGTCAAATTACACTTAAAGTTGCATTGATATCGGTCATCGGACTCCTATTATCCTTTTTGTATATCAAAATGATGTCACTACCGTAGTAACGAGCAAAATTTGCCTCTTCTCCGACGCCAAATTATTGTACAAGGGTAGTAACAGCGAGTCAGACTGGAATTCATTTAAAAAAACCTAGGTGTTATAACCGATTGGTCAAACACTCGACAGTTAGCTTAATGAATATGTGGTATATTAAAATAAACACTCCTCATTACAATCACTACATGGACATGGTAAATCATTAAGTTTCGGATCCATAAAAATCTTATAGCGACAATGAATAAAGATCTCTCATGGGTGAGCACATTCCGAAAATAATTATTACAGCTATTTGTAAATTAGGATTCTTTACAAAGATCCTAATTTTGGAAAGCTTTTCTTACGATCGTACATTCGGGGATCAGAAAATATATATTCCAAGTAAAGTAAAAAAACGGGCAGCGATCGATGATGGTACAATGCTGAGGTGAGAAAATCGTTAAGACGTCAGAGAGTATGCCACGCCAAGATGAAAAAACTCCGTAGAGATTTGTCCACTGTTGATCACAATTTAATAATTGAAAAATACAAATTGTCTAAAGCCAGTACAAAAGAAGCATTTCGGAATGCATTCATGGATTTTAAAAGAAAAACATTAGTAGAAAAGTAACAGGACAACCCAAAAGCATTTAGGTCATACGTAAGGGAAGTTCATAGCAATAGATCAACAGTTATTCCACTACGAAACCAGAAGGGCGAATTATAGACAAGCAGATCGTACAAAGCCAATTTATCAAACTCCTACATTAAAAGTGTGTTCACCTAGCCAAGTTACACGATTACTTCCAGCAAAAGATGCCGTCTATCGATATTTAAACTAACGGAATAGATAACGTGTTAAAAGCCTTAAGTCCAAAACATTCCCTAGGTCCTGAAGAAATTCCTGCCCGCGTGTATAGAGAATTGGCTCGTGAAATAGCACCCTACTTGAAGAATACATTTATTAAATCCATCAATGAACACAAAGTACCCATGTACTGTAAAATTACAAATGTCACCCCCATATTCAAAAGCGGTGATAAGGAACAGCCATCGAACTACCGACCGATATCGCTGACATCTATCTCTTGCAAAGCCCATGAACATGTAACTGTAAGTTCAGTAATGAGACACTTCGATTTGCAGAACTTGTTAACAAAAAACGTAACACGGATTCAGAAAGGGAAGATCTTGCGAAACTCAATTAGCACTTTTTGCCCACGATAGTCTCGAGTGAACGTTATGTTCCAGTTGATGCAATTTTTTCTTGACTTTAATAAGGCAAATGATAAAGTTTCCCATTGAAAGTTACTCATGAAATTAAACATCCTACGGGTTAGACGACGACATAAGACGGCAACTCGTGCAAGATATTGAAACATTTAATTGTCAGTTCGATTATGGGGTATTTGGATAGTGACAACTTGTTAACGCAAAATCAGCACGGATTCCGGAAAGTCAGGTCTTGCGAAACCCAGTTGGCCCTATTTCTTCATGACATTCTATCCTCGGGAGGAATGCTTGTCCAGGTAGACGCTATATATTTCTTGATTTCAAAAAGGCTTTCGATAAAATCCCTCATTCGAGGTTACTCGTTAAGTTGGAAGCTTACGGAACACACAACGACGTAATATGTTGGATAAGAGAGTTCTTAGCCGACCGCGAACAGAGGGTAGTTCTAGATGGCGTTAGTTCAGATGTAGTGAAAGTAACATGAGGTGTACCGCAGGGAAGTGTCATTGGGCCCTTAATATTCCTTTTGTATATTAATGACATCACTACCGGTGTTACAAGCAACATTTGCTTCTTCGAAGACGACGCAGTGTTGTACAGGGATCTAGGCAATGAGTCTGACAGGATTGCGTTACAAAAAGACCTAGATGCTACAAATGAATGGTGCAATACTTGGCAGTTAGAATTTAATTTTTTAAAGTGCGTAATTATAATTTTTTGGAAAAAGAATAAATCGGTCAACGAAACGTACACAATTAATCCAACCAACTTGTCAAATGTAGAGTCAGTTAAATACTTAGGTGTTACCCTTACTCAGGATCTGTCTTGGGGGAAACGCGACCGGGAAATCTTCGGACAGGCTAGTTGCAAATTGGAATTTATTAAAAGAATATTAGGAAAATGCGACGAGAAGGTTAAAGAGCAATGTCATTTTTCACTCGTGTCTTGGAGTTTGCCGCTAGCATATGGGAGTTAAGTTGAATAGTTAACTACATTTTTAACGATTAATTTTAATCGTAAATTTTTAAAATTCTTTATCCGAATTTTGAATATATGATATATACAATGATCGCAATAAGTTATTCCTTTTGTTTCATATTGTCATAAGTACTGATATCGTAATACTGAATTCAAGACGGTGTCACGTCCATGTCCCTGCGACCCGTACGAATGGAGATAAAGATGTTCCGCAAAATTAACAACAGGTCTATAAAAAATAAAGTTATAACATCGAGCCTTTCAGAAAACACCAACAAAGATAGAGAAAATGTTGCATTAAAATCTTACGGCGGTCAAACCAAGAGTAGTTTTGCCGTAATTCGGCAAATTTCGGAATTTTGGCTAGAGGATTAAAAAATGGGCTCTTTTTTTCATTCTTGCGCAGGAAACAACACTTAGGCAAAAGTGAAAAAATCATAATTACAACTGTTCAATGGAAATTGAAAAAGGCTTCGTGTCGAATTTTGTTTCATTACAATCGACATTTCTCTTAATATTTGGCCCCAAACTCAAGGTTGCATAATTTTTGCGCCGACAATAATGACCTCACGTTCTTAGCTCTTATCGAGCAGTTATCCACTTGGATTGATTTCTCCCTCCCAGTAGTCCACACCCAGAGATTTAATTTACCTCCGGAATCCTTTTTCCGGGAGGAATACCATCACGTCCTATGACGGTGAATACAAGGCTGTGTGCCTTCTAAGGAGACTGATCCGGTGGTTTCATGTGTGCCTTTACACATCGCAGTACTCCGGCTTATTTCTTGGACTTAACTCTCACCCAAATTATCAAATTTGATACTGGAATTCCCCATAAATCATCCTTTTATATTCAGGATAAGGTGTTTTTAAGAAACCTCTCTTTTGGATGGGTAAGGAGCTTATATTGATTATCGAATACTTTAGTGGACAGCAATAAAATCACCCTCCAAGTGATAAAATCACTGATTTTATGTGATTCGGGTACTCAGAATAACTCATCACAGTTTTTTGATGGACGGTAATATAATCACTCATAACCGGGCGTAAGTGATTCAAATACTTCGAATCACTGATGACCAGAACTAAAATCACCCTCCCGGTGATGAAATCTCAAACTCTCGGTGATTGAACTACTGAATCTGTGGTTGAAACACACAATATTGAAGCAGTATTTTTAATGCCGCTGTCATGTGATTATTTTCTGTATGGGATATTGTTAATACATCATTCTTTTAGGTATACATTTATAACTGTTATTAGTATTATGTACGTTTTATCAAAGAATATGAATTACTCGCATTGTATATCATTCACCGAAAACGAAAGGAAAACTGTCAAATATGAGCAAATAAATTCCACCAAATAAACACCGAAACACTTCAGCTACGATTGAACTGAACTCATGTATTGATTCCGACAGGAGGTGCTGTCCACGCTCAGGAATTCGTACCATTGAGGCATATAGGAAAATGTTTTGTATTTCTTTTCAGTCTATCCATACGCATTTAGAAATGGCGGGTTTTAATTTCAGCAGGGTTAATTGTAAAACTCCCAAATAACCTTACCCAGATATAAACCGAGCTCAATAATTCAACAGTCCATGTGGGATGCAATTTCTATTGACATAATGCACAAATATGGATATTTAAAAGAATGGTTTATGCTAAACTAAAATATATAATTACAAATGCCTTCTATATAGCGGCGAATTTGATAATCGTTCTGAGTGATCGGAGTTCATTGATACCTGCTTATACGATTCGAACAGCAAATTGGACGTCTATTTTCGTATCCTATTCGTCGTCATCATTGTTTTCTACCCATGTTGAATTTCAACGAGCCAATGATCAAAAGGCAGTGTGATGTTGTTAGTCATCCACTCCCATCTATCATTCATTGAAAGTATCACATTGTCATGAAGATGTATTTTCTCAATTATTTAAATTGATTAGCCTTGACATCGTCATCTTACATACTTCTAAGAGCATGCTATGGTACCCTGGATGCTTGAAATTTTATTTTGTTATAATAAGCAATTTTACACTTTTTCCATCTTTTCATAATTTTTCATAAATCACTCATCATACCAATAGGTACTGTACGTTGCATTTATTAATACTACGAGTTATCGATAAATTTCGATTCGCGAGATAATCTCGAACATTCTTTGGAAATCAATAGTTTTGATTCTACACTTAGTCGATCATAGTTTTGTCCAAACAGTTTATCATTCCCGTCAGACTTTCTTTCTCCGCAGAATTCCTACATCAAAGTGTAACATATGGATTGCACATGCATTCCACTTTTTAATTTTTCTTTTATTTATCGATTTCTCTACGTAAATTCAAAAGGTGACTGGTGACTTCAATCTTGCCACACTCTTATACTCACCTTTACTTCTTCTATAGAGCAATCGAATTTAATCACTCCCACCTGAAATCCATACCGACTGCTTAAAATATTATTCTGTGATTGAATATCATTCCAAAATCTTCATCGCAGACAGCTGGCTGCTCCAGCCCCCGTTGTAAAACACTTTCCACAGGCCAATGAAGCCAAAGTACGAGAGCTAGTCGCTATGGGTAATTTGCCTCTTATTATAGCTTAAATTCATGATCAGGGATGAGTTTTCAAATACATTCACGTATGCCTTTCAGAGCTCATGTTAGATTAATATGCCTAGATCATGGTTTTAGAAGCTATATATCATTACCTAAGAAATCAAACAGCATGTCAGTATGTCTATTTCATTGAAATAATCTTAGAAGCGTAGAGATACGGCAGAATCGTCAGTAGATATTTTTGGGCACTTCAAGAAGTATCAAAATTCAAGCTTCTACCAATGGTATAAGGTATCAAACAGTTTGATTGTATTGCGTATATTGAGATTCCCATTGATTGTATAAACTGAATTTCATCACCTTTTAAGTTCATTATGTCAAGAAAGCTTTCATGGTACCACGTTAAATATGGCAGTAAATGAAAATATTATTAACTTGGGAGTGATAATACTGTATAATTTTGAAGTTTTTATTCAGTAAAATTTCCTGGTATTTGAATATTTAACAGAATTAATAATGTACTTACTGGGTAAACACAATAACTATAGCAACCATTCTACCTTCTTCAGGTAAGCCATTTGAACATTTCGTCTTCCCTATGATTCTCACATCTAACCCCGCAAATAAGGTACAAAATCTCCGTACACATTTCGTTTCCACCTCCGTGCTCACGGCAGCCGTCACTTCCTCTGTTCATATTTATTCCCGTCTCCTCACCTCCACTCAATGCTCTCCATTCACATTGAATCGCCGATAAATCACATGCCTCCGTACACAGTGATATGTCTAATCTACTCTAGTCGTTGCACAATTCTTTCATTAACATTAAATGGCAAAATTTAATCCATTTTAAAAACATCCTGAAAAAGTGTGATTGCAATTAATAGGCAGTATATCTACGTATTCGCAGCATATAGAAGTGCGTCTATCAGGGCTATTCCACGTGACCCGGTGGGATTTGATTGTTGGAGTACGGATGGTGAGACTTAAAAAACGTAGGAGACCACCGTCGTTCAAGGTTGGTGATCATTGTAAGCAGCCGTCTGCTTAGGAAGGTTCATGATTCGGAATGCCGGGACGACGGAGGAAATAGGAAGATCAGAAGGCCGATTTGAGGTGGGTGCAACTAGATGAGGGTCAAGTGCTGGCGGCGAGGTGGGGTCGCCTACGCTATCCAACCCATCTTTCGCCGGATTCACGCTCGGGGCTCCCCACCTGCCCTCTGTCCTTGACGCGAAGAAGTAGGAGTGGGGACGATTTTCAGCGAAGCCCCCTCATGTTCGCTTATTTGGCGTCATGGCTTGCGTCATCGGTAAGAGCCGTGACGTACACCGCAATTTGGTTACGCCTCTCGCCAAGGGCGATGGGACGTCTCTGTTTTCATGTCCCGTGAAAATCCGCCCTCTATCGAAGCATGGGAGTCTGTTTATTATAAACGGGTGGTCTCCAAGCGACGGGGAAGTCCCTGAAGCATCGAAAAGTTGTCGGCCTCTCCCCGTCCTTGAAGTCCGCCTTTATGATGCGGTAATTTCGATATGGCTAATCATGAATATACATATGGATCTAAATCTTTGGTACCACTGTACGGTAGGCCCGATCGTCAGGAGGTTGATATCGAAATTCGATTTTCGACTTACGGGAAAATGTATCCCGTCCTACCAGATGAACAACGGAAGAAAATTTTTTTTTTCGGACGGGTGCCAGAGGGGCCGTTTATACTGAGAGTAGGCAACCCGCAACACCCACTCTGATTTGCCCACTTTTAAGCCATTTCAGAGACTCTGGTGCGGTTTCTTCGGGTCCTTATGACTGATATGGCTCGGCTGGATGCTGAGGTATGCCCAACAGGTCAGCGGGTCACGTGGTACGCCATCAGTGCTGTAGAAAAGGCAAGAAATTAGTCAATTTCTTCAAAAATGCGTTTTAAGTGACGTAAAATCGTAATTATTTGGGTATGTGGGACAGTTACTTCGTCCAATTAGTTCCAGTGTTGCCGCGAGACGAGACGAGACTTGAGCCAGTCTCATCTCAGTCTCATGTTCTGAACTCGGGTATCGTCTCGAGTCTCGTCTCGTGAACCCCAGTCTCGTCTCGGTCTCGAGTCTCGGACGAGACTCTCGTCTCGTCTCGTCTCCCCCAAAATAAATTTAGCACCATAAAAAGCCGTTTCCTTTGCGTACTTAATCGCTGAATCGGTACACTCGAAAAAGGAAAGCCATTAATATAAATTTTAAATATATATTGATCTGGACACCAATTACATCAAACGACTAGTAAAATCATTGATTTTATTGATACTCAATGAATAAACTAGTAACATATAACAAAAAATTTCTAAAAAGAGAATGCAGACACAAATTTACTGCAGAGAAATCCACAGAAGGTTTAAGAAAATAATCGCAAAAATAATGTGAGTGGTATAAGAGATAATTTTCGCTTTGATAAAGTAGGTAGTTTAAATAATTTTCAGATTTAAAAAAGTTTAATTAACTTAAGTTTTTTATTTGACTGGTCAAATTGTACGTCACCCACGAGTTCACAAAGAGTAAAATTCTTGCTGATTCGTGACCCAAGCGGTTTCTATGCTTCCTTTTTGTCAAGGCTGCTCTTGAGAACAACCTTTCCACTGGAACAGATGTAGTAGGAATACTGAGGAAGTCTCTCGCCATTTTTGATAGCACTGGAAAAGTTGCCTCATTTGCCTTCCACCATGTCAACATGTTTACAACACAAGGGGATCTCGGCAGTTGAAGATAGTCTTCAAGTTCTTTCCTCCATTTTTCATGCTGGGATGATAGACTAGGAGCAAATATATGAAAACCATTAGGTCTTAACAGAAAAAGGGTTAAATTTCTATTTAAAAGTAAAAAAAATTAAATAAAAGTTCTGAGTCTAATTGAAATTCTCTCTTAGGTCAAAATAGTTAAGATAAGTGAAATTAGTCGAAAAGGAGAAAATAGCTGCCAGTATTGGGTCTTGACTGCTTATAGAGAGAATATACATCTAGAAAGTCTTCTTCGTCTCTCTCTACCAAAACAGACCTCTCAAGATTCTCTAGATCCATTGACTGAGCGGACTGTATTTGAGTGGGATACCTTTCGTATTACACTTTGAACATTTCCTCAAATTTCAATAGGGACTTTTCCTGCATCTCTTTTCCCCATGGCGTCATGGAGAAAGTTTCACATTTATGACGTGGATCTAATATTAATACCGCGCAATAAATCCAGTTTGTCATGCGGTAGTTGTGGCATTTTCCCCCCGTTTTTTGGGCAATTCTCCTCTTTGGACAGTTTCTCCTCTGCGGACTGTTTATCCTCCGGACTTAGCCGAAGGACTTAGCGCGCATGTCGTAACGACATGTGCGCCAACGACGGCCAAAATGCCTACGACTACAAAATGCAGCGACTACTGCCAGCGACTTCTGCCACGACTTCTGCCACACCTTTTGCCACACCTTTCGCCGCACCATTCGCCGCACCATTCGCCGCACCATTCGCCGCACCATTCGCCGCACCATTCGCCGCACCATTCGCCGCACCATTCGCCGCACCATTCGCCGCACCATTCGCCGCACCATTCCCTCACCAGGTCCTGCCCCGCTTTTATAGCCAGTAAAGTGAGGAAGGATACCAAAAATGCGGTCATCCTGACCAAGGCTCAAAGGCTGTGATCCTGTATTCTGCGGCCGACGCCAGAAAACAGTTCCTGGCGCTCCAATTAAAAACTGCCACCCTATCTATCACCCATCCCATTATTTCCTCCCCTCCATGGCTACCAATCGCCAACCTCCTGACCTTACCCATTCCACCTTCGTCCTTGTCGACAGACCCCCTCCTCAGCTGACTCGTGTCCAAGCTCGCTCTCTATTGCTTCCGAGACGCCGACCGGGTAACACCGTTGTGTGAGCCTGCTGACTAAGTCACTTTTGTACTTAAGAGAGAAGTTCAACCTCTCGTACTTGTTAAACTTAAACTATTTTCCGACTGGTAACTTTAACTACGGTCGCCTGGCACTCGACCTATGGGTAAATTATTGTAATTGGTTTGGTTCTATTTTGTGATTTGTAAAATATATTGATAAGTTAAGTTTATGATTGATAATACTTGTGTTTCGTTCGTTTTCCTCATTTTTCTCACCCGAGCTTGGAAAGAGTTTGTGTTTTCAAGAGTGTTATCGGCAAGAGGATCTGCTCCTTCTCCCGATAGCGCTACAAACTGGTAGCAGAGCGTGGTTATTCTTTTCCTGTCTTTCCAACGCAGTTGGTGAGTGTTGTATGAGGATCTGTGATCGTCATTATTTCTGGTATTTCATTTTCTTCCTTCACGGAAGTTTTGTCTCTGCCGCTAACGGCAATCTAAATAGGCAAGGGTTTTATTTTTCGTAATTTATTTCGTGTTCCTGGTTTCCAGTTCGAGGCCCTAGAATAGGTCATTGTAAATTCCTGTCGGAGTTTAGTGTGTGAATTCTTGTGTGACGAAGTTTTTTCGTCTTATCTTCCGGCAATTTGAGTGGAGTTTCGTCAGTATGCCTGGTGATTCAGTCGATCAGTACGCAAGGGCTTACTTGACCACGGCCGAGGACAGGCGTGCTAGATCTAATGGGGGATCTGTGCTTACACTTGAAACTTCTGGTGTTCCGGCGGAATCCACACCCAACGTGGTTCCCCGAGGCCAGTTGAACGAGCAGAATCCAACCCATGTCGCACCGCCAGTCCCAATGCAACCTGTTCTGCCGCTGTCTGAAGGTCTGGTCATAGTGAAGCAGCTGATCGCTGATTTTCCACCATTCGAGGTTTCCAATACAGAAAATTGGTATAATTTCATGTTGAAACTGACAGAAATTGTCTCTCTTTCGCTAGTTCCTTTGTCTACGTTGTTGTATTTAGTCATTACCAAGCTGCCAGCTAGTTCTCATCAGTTTTGGCTCTCTATGTTAAATCAGAATCTTTCGTGGGCCGAAATTACCAAACGAGTTTGGGGAAGAATTGTAAGTGATCGAGAGTTTGACCGTCTTCTTACCACTAAAGTAAAGAGATTTCAGTTCCCCCGTGAAACTCCTAATGATTTCGTATGTTCTGTTCGTAACGCGATTCAAGTGTTGGCGTTAGAGTTCACCGAGTGCCAAACCGTTCGGTTAATTATTCAAGGGTTAAATCCTCTCACGAAATCCGCTATAATGTTTGCTCGCCAGCCCACGACCTTTGAGGAGCTAGACTCTGTTAACCCAGGCGTCAAAGCAATTGATTGATTGTGCCGAGTACGCCAATACATTTCATAGTATTTCTCCTAATGTCTCCCCAGTTGCCACAAGGCAAATAATTTGTTCGTATTGTCGTAAAATTGGGCATCATGCAAGGGAATGTCGGAAGAAAGCCCGTGAAACACGCCAACCAGCCGTGAGTTTCATGAGCGTACGTCAAAATTGTAACAGTAATTTGCCCCTTCTTCCGATAAAACTTCAGTCTGTTTCTTGCAATGCCCTCATTGATACTGGTTGTTCCGTTTCTATTTGCGACGAAAAGTTCTTCAAAACTCTTAAAATTCGCGGTGGCAAATCTCAAAATTCTTGCGACTCTATCGAGCTATTGACAGTTTCTGGTCAACCGTTTCAATTAACGATGTCGATCCAACTTAAGGTGCAAATCGACAAATTTTCCTGGCAGCATACATTTTATGTAGCCAATATTCCATTTCCAATTCTTCTAGGCCTTGATTTTATTCGGAAATCCAATATGATTGTTCATCCGAAAGCTGTCTCTTTTGAAACGTCTCCCGCTACTAAGTTAAATTTTATCGCTTATTCAGTTGACAATTGCGCATCGAGTGCGTATCCCGAAGTGCCAAGCAGCAGTCGGTAGACAGATTCTTGCAGCAATCCTTTTCTCATTGAAAATGGATCTAATTCTTCGGATAATTTGATAAGTGAGTTAAAATATTTGTTGTCGCAATATCCCGATGTCATGACCCACGATTTGGGGACCACATCGCTTATGACTTACGAAATAGAATTAACTGACTGTAACCCGATTCGGAGTCATCCGTTCTCTTTATCTCCCGTTAAGGCACAGATCATGAAAAAACATGTGCAGTCGCTGCTCGACAAGGGAATTATTGAGAATTCTAACTCAAATTGGTCTTCTCCAGCCTTTTTAATTCCCAAGAAGGATGGTACGGAGAGGTTAGTTGTGGATTATCGTAAGCTTAATAAGCAAGTTCAAATAGACGGTTATCCCACTCCGTCGGTGGAACATGCATTTCAATATTTAGCTAACGCAAAATACTTTACTATACTTGATCTTAATTCTGCTTTTCACCAAATTCCTTTGTCTGAAAATTCGAAGAAATATACTGCTTTTGTCACACCGTTCGGGATATATCAATATACTCGTCTGCCATTCGGGTTTGCCAATTCTCCCCAAGTATTCACTCGCTTAATTAACGAGGTACTGGGAGATCTAAAGTATTCTTGTGTGTATCCTTATATCGATGATTTGTGTATCTATTCAAAAAATTCCAGGGATCATATTAATCACGTCGATGCTGTCCTTAAGAGACTTCGTTTGGCTGGACTTACTGTATGCGAGGAGAAGGTTAAACTTGGCACTACGTCTCTCACCTTCCTGGGCCACTTGATATCCCATGGAAAACTTCAAGTTGATCCTGATAGAGTTAAGCCAATCGAAAATTTCCCTGCTCCAAAGAGTTTGAAGGAGGTAGCGAGATTTCTGGGGTTATGTGGTTTCTATTCCAAGTTCATTCCAAGGTATTCTGAAATTTCTATTCCTTTAAATCGCCTTAAACGTAAGAATGTTCCCTTTCACTGGTCAACGGCAGAGAATGAAGCTTTTATTCAGTTAAAGCAAGCTTTGATAAAGCCCCCGGTGCTGTCTTTCCCTCGTTTCGAGGATGAATTTCACTTATTTGTTGATGCTAGTAGCCTCGCATTAGCTGCAGTGTTAAACCATAAAGTAAACGGTGATTTCATACCTGTGGCATTCGCTAGTAAAGCATTATTGGATCATGAAAGAAAGTTTTCGACTTACGAGTTGGAATGTATGGCTGTATGCTGGGGTGTCGAGAAATTCAATGTGTACCTTCAAGTAAAACCTTTTCATTTGTATACTGATAATGGAGCACTAACTTGGTTGTTTTCACATCCCAAACAGCTGGGAAAGTTGGGTAGAATGGTTCTTAAACTCTCTTCTTATAAGTTCACCATCCATCATGTACGGGGAACTGCCAATAATGTAGCTGATTGCCTTTCTCGTGTCGTTCCTGTGTCTAGTGATAACGTTGCTAGTGATATTGATTCATCTAAAGTTGGTGATGATCTATTTCCACCAATGGCTTGTGTATTGAATAATGTTCCTTTATCATTTGTTAATATTAGAGACCATCAAAGGTCAGATCTTACTTTGAGGAATATCCTCCAGAAAGTGCTAAAAGATCCTTTGTCTTGTGCAAATTATTTTGTTAAGAACCAGCTGCTATGTTTTGGCAATTCAAAAACTCTTAGAGGGAAGGTTGTTTTACCTGTCGTGCTTCGACCAATGATATTCCAATATTTTCATTGCTCTAGTTTTGGCGCTCACCTGGGAATGTCCAAAACTTATGAGAAAATTAGCAGGGAATATTGGTGGAAGGATATGAAAAGGGAAATTTTTGACATGGTCAGAAATTGCCACTTATGTCAGACATGTAAACCTAGAAATTGTTCTTCGCCTGGTATGTTATCTTCTAACATCCCTTCTGATGTCTGGGAAAGAATTTATATCGATTTTGTCGGCCCATTTCCATCCACAAAGGGTAGTAATCAGTATATTTTAACACTGATTGATGGGTTCTCTAAATTTTGTATACTGGAGCCTGTACGAAAGGCTACAGCTGGTGCTGTTGTGTCTGTCCTCACTCAAAGAGTTTTCTCCAAGTTTGGTTTTCCAAAATATCTGGTCTCTGATAATGCTGCAGTTTTTAAGTCACACCTGCTTAGGGAGATGTGTTTACAACTTGGTATAAAACAAGTTTTCACATCTCCATATTACCCTTGTGCTAACCAAGTCGAAAGACTTCATCGAAATTTAAAATCTGCCTTGACAATTTTATGCAACAATGTTCACTCTACATGGGACCTTTTCCTCTATGATCTAAACTTTGCTTTCAATACTGCTGTACACGGTAGCACTGGCCAATCTCCTGCCAAAATAATGTTTGGTAGACAACTGCCACATCCTCTTACAAATCAGTGGTCAATTCCTATTGAGCTGTTCGAGAATAAAATTAAGGATGATCAGAGGAAAGCCTACTTGCAACAAGTGGTCGCCAATCTCAAAAAGGCAAGGGCAAAACATGGGGAGGCTTTTAACAAACTCCACTCTCCAGTAAATTTTGCCCCTGGAGATTTAGTTCTTTGTAAAAATCATCCTATTAGCTCAAAGGCAGACAAGAGAACAGCCAAGCTAATGCCTCTTTGGGAAGGTCCTTTCATTATTAAAAAATTTGTGTCTCCTGTAACAGTTGTTCTTGAGCTATCACATGATAAAGAAAAAATATGCCATGTCTCTCAGTTAAAAATTTATCATCGTGACTCTGTGAATTCTCATTAGCTCAATATGGTGTGACTATTGCATTTTTCAAATTAACTCAATGAAATACTATGATTCTATTTAAACACACTGTTATTTGCTGCCTTTTAGTTGATCAATATGTACTATTCTATTAATATATTATTATACAAATACTTAATAATGTGAACACAGTGATCACCATACTTAATGTTGTCTTCCTCTCTAAGTGTGCAAATTGTGAAATCAGTTGGAGGACGAATGGTCTGATTGGAATGGGATGTGGGGAGAACAGCCAGGAACATTCCCGAGGTGACTCGCTTCCAGATAAGTTGCGGAGGGTCAATGGCTGTTAAGATTCATGTGTGTGACATCGACAGTGATTATATCATTGTCCTCCCAGGGTGATTAGTGCTTTCTTTATGGTGATTAACTGTGTAATTGCAAACATTATCATTTTCTGTCTCTACCTGGCTATCTAATTTCTGTAGTCAGGTTATGTATGTTGAATATTGGGTTGTTAGGTCATGTATCTGGCGTAGGGGGTGCGATCCCATCGCCCGGCAATTATAATGATTGTCGCAAACAGCACCCAGCTCTTGTATCATGCTTAGCTGGTCTGGGGTTCCAACCCCCAACAAATTTGGAATTGAATAATCCATGACGGTGGCCACTAAATTATTTTTCTATTTATTAGCTTTTTCTAACACGTTTGACTTAACCTGGCCCGAGAACTGATTGAATCTCTCATCTTACCCAAATTAATTTTCCATTTTTTGCTGTTTTTTCATGGAAAACAATTTCTTACATATGGGTAGTGACATTGGAGAGATATCAATCTAATTTGTCATTAAAATGACTCCAATCTTATCCTGAGTCATTTCTATCAACCCAAATTCCTTCATTGAGTTATCAATGCTTAACAGTGCAACCCAATTGGTTGTGCGAAAACATTTAATTAGTTTTAAGGTCCATGAAATTGATTGTCCTCTCATTCTGAGTCGTTCTATCAACCCAACTTCTTCAATGACTGTGTTTATGCTTAACAGTGCAACCCAAGTGGTTGCATAAAACCATGTAATTAGTTTTTAAGGTTCATGAATATGGGGGATCCACTCACAAATTTTGAATTAATCATTAATATTATTAATACTAGGGTGAACTTGGAATACAGAATTATTGTTATACTTGAATTATCATTAATATTGTTAATACTAGGGTGAACTTGAAATACACAATGATATTGTTATACTTTAATTATCTATAATATTATTATTACTAGGGTGAGCTTTGAATATAAAATAATATTGGTATATATGTATGATTATTATAATTTTCTAAAGTATATTTAACTGATGTCACACAATTGCATACTATTACTTTCAATGAATACAAGTCTACTTTCATTGAACAATTGTATAATCCTGCCTTCAAGAATATTTGCTTTGTTTTATGCAATATTCTCTTTCTAGTTAATTTATTACACCTGACGAGTCAGATGTTTTGTCTACTGGGTGTTGGTTTTTTGTTACTTAGATTTATTTCTCATTTGTTGGATGTTGCCAGCTGGACATCCAAATTATTTATGATAATTGATATCAAAGATGCTATCATATCATTCATTCTACTGGTCCATGTTTGTGACAGTCAGAATATACTTTCATCATTTGTTTGAAGGCTGTTGAATACTTAAAATCTATTGCTTAATGTGTTTATCTGCAATCTTCACCTGTCGCCTGGAATCACAGCTGTGGTATACTGCTCTCATGTTTCCTGCACTTGGCAACTTTCGAGGAGTGTCTCTCCCTCTATGGTTGGCTATGGCTGTGTGAACCAGTGTCATACTGAAAGATTGTATGAATCTGAAATGTTACTAAACTGGGTTATTAACTTCAACATGTTTATTAGTGATTATCCTTCTACACTGAATGATCAGCTGTTCCACCTTTGTGGTCCAGAAAGGAGAGGAGGTTCTTTTCTGTGGGTGTGTGTGCTCAGTATCTTGGCAATATTGTTCAGTAAATTGCCTCTTAAGCCATAAACTGGCATTGTGAATTCAGTGAAAGTGTCCCTCTAGCTAGAAAAAAGGTGTCATTGATTCAATCATCATTCCTCATCCGGGAGTCAATTCTGTGCCTGATTTCCCCCAGTGGATGTGGCATTTTCCCCCCTGTTTTTTGGGCAATTCTCCTCTTTGGACAGTTTCTCCTCTGCGGACTGTTTATCCTCCGGACTTAGCCGAAGGACTTAGCGCGCATGTCGTAACGACATGTGCGCCAACGACGGCCAAAATGCCTACGACTACAAAATGCAGCGACTACTGCCAGCGACTTCTGCCACGACTTCTGCCACACCTTTCGCCGCACCATTCGCCGCACCATTCGCCGCACCATTCGCCGCACCATTCCCTCACCAGGTCCGGCCCGCTTTTATAGCCAGTAAAGTGAGGAAGGATACCAAAAATGCGGTCATCCTGACCAAGGCTCAAAGGCTGTGATCCTGTATTCTGCGGCCGACGCCAGAAAACAGTTCCTGGCGCTCCAATTAAAAACTGCCACCCTATCTATCACCCATCCCATTATTTCCTCCCCTCCATGGCTACCAATCGCCAACCTCCTGACCTTACCCATTCCACCTTCGTCCTTGTCGACAGACCCCCTCCTCAGCTGACTCGTGTCCAAGCTCGCTCTCTATTGCTTCCGAGACGCCGACCGGGTAACACCGTTGTGTGAGCCTGCTGACTAAGTCACTTTTGTACTTAAGAGAGAAGTTCAACCTCTCGTACTTGTTAAACTTAAACTATTTTCCGACTGGTAACTTTAACTACGGTCGCCTGGCACTCGACCTATGGGTAAATTATTGTAATTGGTTTGGTTCTATTTTGTGATTTGTAAAATATATTGATAAGTTAAGTTTATGATTGATAATACTTGTGTTTCGTTCGTTTTCCTCATTTTTCTCACCCGAGCTTGGAAAGAGTTTGTGTTTTCAAGAGTGTTATCGGCAAGAGGATCTGCTCCTTCTCCCGATAGCGCTACATAGTGCTTTAGCATCTTGTTCCGAGCAGCTTGATAGGCAAGCAACAGTTTTTCATCACCTTCATTCCTTTCAGGCTTGTTGTCCAGTATTTCCATAATTTTTTCTAGCTTATCCAACAGCAAGTTAAATGGAACGGTAACAAGTTGAAGGGTGACGTAATTTTCTCCTCCTAATTTATTCGTCAGAACTTTTAAAGTTTTTTTTAAACTTTGTGATCATTTTCAAGCAGTGTCCATTCTGACCCAGTGATTTTGAGGCGCTTCAGGTCACTTATACTATCGCATAGAATTGAAATACCTCTCTTTTAATTAAATGCTGTTTAAATCATATCGTCTGTTGAATTCCACCTAGTTGGGACGTCTATTACAAGGTTCAGTGATGGTTCCCCTGCAGCTTCGCAAGCGCTACGGAATTTATTTCGTAACTGCTCACTTTTTTTAATTTTTTTAATTAGAGATCTTATTTTGGCAATTGAAGTTCTATTTTCTTCTTCAAAATCAAAATCCTCGTCGTCACTGTCAATTAATAAAGCTGATCTTCTGAAACCCCGTCCTCCAGAGACAACGTTCTTAATAGATCCTGTACTGCAAGGTTTAGTACATGGGCTATGCATCTAAAATGCTGATCAGTGCTATCAAAAATTAGTGCTTTAGCCATTTAAGCTAAGGAACTCGGCCGCAAATCGAGGGATCCGAGTTCGAATCCCGGTCAGGGCGAATGATTTTTCCTCTCAGGAATTTCGCATAAGTTTGCTAATAGATTTTTTCGATAGGTTTCTGGCCCCTTTTAGAATGGACTGCATGCTGCTGAAATAAGATTATCTGCCGCTAACAGGTGTTTCTGGAGAAAATATGATGAATGGAGTTAGAATGAGTGGCTGATGAATAAATGCCGGTCAGATGATCCAGTAATGAACTTTTTGAATAAATGGATTTTTGGTTAGCAAAATAAAGGCAAATGAAAGAAATTAAAGTCAAAGGAAAGCCGTTTGTTGTTATCCTTTTTTATTGTAATATCCTCAACACAATTTAGCGACATTATGGTAAATATCCTCACTATCCTTCCATACCCGATGCGATGGTGCGCCTGCCAGAATATGAATTATTTAGGTTGGATAGAAGTGAGAAGATTGGTGGTGGTGTTGGAGTTTATATCCATCAAAGCTTGAAAGGCAGAGTATTGTATTCTTCACCCTCACCTTACTCATCAAAGCCCGAATTTATCATTGCTGAAGTAACAGGCTTCAATTCATCGAATTTATTATTATGTATTATCTACCGTCCACCTAAATGCTGTTTATTTAGTGATTTTGAATGTGCTTTACTTAGATATTATCCAACCTACAATAATCTTGTCATTCTAGGTGACTTTAACATTGATGTGCTCCGAAACAACTACGAAACATCTTACCTAAAAAACTTCATTTTTAGTAATAACCTACATTTAGTCCCTTTTGAACCTACTCACCACACCATATCCAGTCATACTTTCTTAGACCTGTGCATAGTTGACGATTGTGAAAAGGTCGTCAATTTTTCTCAATATCCTGTTCCGTTCTTGTCTGCCCACGACCTCATCTGTATTAAGTACAAGTTCTCCACCCAGCGTTTTCTCTCAAGGTCATATGTCTCACGCAATCTAAGTAATTTTGACATAGTGCTATATCAGAACAATCTCCTTGCTCAAGACTGGGCTGAGATTTTCTCTGCCAGTCACATTGACCTGAAAGTGGAGGCATTAAGCTCCAACCTACTATATTGTGTTAATATGCAGGCGCCAAAACGTATCTGCTACCGTAAACGGCCTCCCACCCCTTGGATTACAGAGGAAATAAAAGACCTTATCAAGGAGAGGAACCAACTCAGACGTGCCTACATTCGTAAAAGAGATCCCCTGGTTCACAGTAAATTTAAAACATATAGGAATAAAGTTAAGTCTCTCATCAATGGAACCAAGCGCCAATTCTACTCCAATTTATTCATTAAACCCATGCACTCTAATACAGTCTGGCGACAACTACGGCAACTTGGTTTACTGCGGCAGAAGGAAGGCCTAGTTATCAATGATTTTTCATTGAACCAGTTCAATGAATATTTTACAAGTCTCACCAAGGGTGATCAGAGTGGATCAACATTGAGTATTACTAACATTGAACTTTTAGTCCCATACAATGATAACAACTTCTACTTTAAGCATATCACTCCCGATCTTCTTACGAAAACCCTACGTCGCTGCAAGTCACAATCCTTGGGTATCGAAGATATATCAATCGACGTCAGATTGACGTCGATCGACGTCAGAGATTGATAATGTCACGGTTCACTACTCTAACGTAGTCAGAAATCTGGGAATTCTTATGTATAACAATCTCACCTGGCATGATCAAGTGAACCAAATTTCCAACCGCGTAAACAGTACTCTGTATCAGCTTAAAACCCAGAAAAATGTCTTACCGACTCACATTAGGACGAAATTAGTTATTGCATTAGCATTTCCCCATTTAGACTATTGTTCCTTGGTATCTGGTGATCTTTCACAAGAACTTAATGACAAACTTCAGAGGACCCAAAACTCTTGTATTAGATTCATTTTTAACCTTCGCTACGATGAACATGTGTCCTCTTATAGGGAAAAACTGTCTTGCTTAACAGTCAAAGACAGACGTAATTATTCGCTCAGTGTCTTTCTGTTCTCCTTATTCTCCGCTTCAGAACCAAAATACTTAATAGACATGTTTATACACCAACCACAGTCCCGAACTATAAATACAAGAAGTGCACAATCTGACCTTTATTGCCCCGCCCATAGAACCACCAAATATCATCACTCTTTCCTGGTCAAATCTACAAAACTATGGAATTTCCTCCCCATTCATCTAAAGAATATTTTAAACACACGGACATTCAAGACAAAACTTTATTCTTACCTTCTACAAAAAAACATAATTCTGTGATTCAGTCTACACAAAAAAATGAACTTGTGAAACTGTTGTTACATACTTATGAGGTAGACATGAAAACTGAGTTATAACGCGTGCAGCAAAGATCGGCGAGATACATAAAAGGCTGTTATGATAATCTCTTTAGCATTGACCTTATGGGGCGACTTGGATAGGAAATGCTTTCAGACCGTCGACTAAATTTAGTCTTAATCTATTGCGTAAGTTCCAAACAGAATAATTCTCTGACGATGTTAATAATATTTTACGAAATCCGACATACTATGGTAGATCAGATCATGAGAATAACAGTAGATAACAGGAAGGATGCAGCAGCATTTGCACTGCAGGAACTACATTTTTCTTCTCATTTCTACCAATATTCCCACTGCGTTTTCCCGGAACATGGCACGCTCGCTTACTGTTTTTCACTTTTCCATCCCGTAAACATACCCGCTCACTTCAGCTTTTATTCTACGCATCAAAGAGTTGGCTTACATTGTTTAGACTACAACCAAAGTAAGAGCTAAAGCCTAAATTTCAACGGTGAATAAATATTACATTTTCAAGTTTTGTGCAGATTTTACTCTTCTCATATTTATCACTTAATGTGGAGGTCATGCCTATTTGATTTCAATACAGTCTATTAAATCACTACTAAAATTCAATTAAAAGTAATCACTACTTTTGGTGGCAGGCCAAAGGAAATCACCAAATGCTGTTTTATGTTTTTTATTTGTTGAATGACATCCAATTTTACATTTCTGCAGGGAAAGAGAATATTACAATAAAGGAACAAATAAGATGGGAATTTAGGATTGGACTTGCAAGTCACGTACAGTCGGCTCCAAGCATTGGAAAGAGAGATGTAGAGGGAGTCGTAGGTGTCCTCTCTGTTAGGAGTGATTCCGTTCCGGTGAGTCCATCCGAAGAGCGCGCAGTCAGTCATCTTTCGGGAAGTCCATCTTGGCGCCTCCATCGCCTTATCCACGGGGAGTGAATAATAACATGCAGCTCAGCCGTAGTAGCCCCCCCTACCGCCCCAGCCCCTACCGCCCCATCCACCGCCCCAGCCCCTACCGCCCCATCCACCGCCCCAACCCCTACCACCCCATCCACCGCCCCAACCCCTACCACCCCATCCACCGCCCCAACCCCTACCGCCCCATCTCTGCTCTGACCCCTCGAGGTCACCTGCAAGGGGAGAGTAAGACGTTTAGCTAGACGTTTTCCACAATCACGCTCAGTTTGTCAACGACCTTAAATTTCGGTCATGCCATGGGTTGGTCCAAGTACGTATGGAAAAATATGCAATTTGATTGCATAAGTGTATAGCTCAATAGCAATATTTGGCCTCTAATCAAATGTTATGGCGTATTAACACAAGCCAACAAGGTAAGAGCTAATTTTCACATCTCATTTATGGACATGACCTGCCAAAGCAATACCGCAGCCGCAAAATCAAACCCTACGAGAGTCAGGACAGCCAATAGGGTGACACCTCAGATTGAATGTCAGGAGTAACGAGTTCATAAGCCCATTGTTTAAGTGTGGCCCATTTAAACTTAGGAAAAGTGATTGAATGTTCATTCCAGTCACAATCATTCCGCTGCTGCACACAATTTTTAGGAAAAGATCTTTACACCGACTAGAATACGACGGGTTCTATGTATGCGATCGTGATTAAGACTATCATCAATCCTATTTTTATGCTGCTTAATTGAGACTTTTTGACTAGCTCCATCGAACGTGTTGGTTATCATCGACTTTTAAACCTCACTGGATCTTAGCATGGCTTCCTTATTGATTGATCATATCTTCCTTATTCTCCTCTATTGCACCATGAAGTCGCGAACCTTTTCGTTTTTATTTCACCATTCTGATACTTGAAATACTTACTTCTTCTCTCCAGTACTTAGTTCAGTTAATCACTCCATTCTGGTTAATATGCTCGAGCATTGCTTAAGAGTTCTTGGGAATTTCTTACGTATAATTTATAACTTTCTTATTTATTCTCTCTAATTTCTCGGCCCCTTCTATACTCACTTCACACGAAAGCAATTTATCACTATATTATTAAAAAATTTTAAAGTAAAAATAAACTTTTTCTACAGAAATATGAGGTTTTGATTCTTAAAAAGACTCTCTGGTAAATTGTATAGGATGATATAAAAAGTAACTGTATACTTTAAGTTATGAAACTTCTGGATCGTAATTCAAATGAAATTTTACGCAGCACCGATTGGTGCACCAGAGCGTGGTGCGGGTTCCTTACGCCGAATTTGTTAAACATTCTGATGCACCGTGGCGGGCAGACTGACATTTCTGCGCAGCGAATTAGTATTTTCAGACACTGATATAAAATACTTTAGCCATCTATTTCCTACCAGAAAAGTTATTTTTGAACTTGGCCAATTACCAGTTACATCAGTTATTTACAGTTAATGGGTGGGAGCGGCGAGGAGACAGACAGACAGACGGAGGATAAGGCGTTTGTTGACTCCCGACGCTCCCTCACTCGAAAGGATTGAAGCCGTGTTTGGAGTTCACGGCGAATGAGAAATCCTTGCGAGCCCTGAAGTGACATGTGGACATTGTTTATGGAACCGTTGTAATTTTAAAAGGGTTCGTGCTCACTCTCTTGTTCCAACTGCTCATCGACCGCAGGCAATGCCTCTGCTGCCGCCGCGGAAGTCTCCTGGGCAACGCAAAGCGCCACAACGGCCGCCACCAAAAGCAACAGGAGTGTCAGTCGCGTCATCTGTGGAGAAGGAAAGTAATATAAATTTAAGTGTCGTGGAGGGGGAGGAAGAATATTCGCTGGAAGTAAACCATTTTCCTCGTCAGGAAAATATATGGCGCAAGATTTAATTTTCCATAAATGCATCTATGAAAACGACATAAATAAATATCGAACAAAACAATATCCATATTATCTGCACATCTTAAATGAAATATTACTGGATGGTTTTATAAAGATTGAGCAAAGCGAATAATTAAATTTTAGGCGTTTACACCTTTGGGAATGGTTTATGGGCTGAGAGCTAAGGATTTAGGAAATTATTCTAGATAGCGCTATTAAAGGTAATGGGAATATATGTTTTTCGAAGTTTATTAGAATGCGGGATATTGAATATACCTAATAATAATCTTAAGGGCATTCGTTGAAAGATAAGGGACTGCTTGAAAAGGGGATGGGATGTTAGTTGGCACTTGGCTGTTCTTTTAACTGTTAGCATTAACTGTTCTCTGTTTTGGGGTTCGGAAGTCGCATTGATCGAGGCTTCACTGGAAGAGAGAGCAGGGCTGATCCGCCCAGGGGAAATACGCCCATAGTTCAGGGGAAAATTAAATTTTAATGTAATTGTTTATAATATGGATGAGCGAGGGAAATAAATTTCATCTTTTTTTATACATAAAGAGACAAAAATTCTCTCAGCATTTCAATTGCCTTGATTAGATAAAAATGTTTTATCTCCTCTGTTCTCTATAATTCGTTGTGAATTTCATTTAAGTGATCATTTTAGACTTAACATTAGTTCCAAATTCAAGTAAATGCACAATACTCAGCAGAAAACACGCATCAAGTACAATATAAAGCGCTTTTATAATATTGATCTCACATTTGATAAAATCAGGGAAGTAATATTGAGTCTAGGTCATGAAATTAAAATCAGCTATTCATTGCCAACGTTTCGGAATTTATTTATTCCATCTTCAGGGCTGAATAAAACATATGCGATGGTCAAATAACAAAACAACAACAAACCACACAGCATTTACACCAATTTGCGAAATAATTATCCATAACAACAGCTTAGAATACATTCATCGAATCTTTCAACATCAGGTCATTATTGTCAATGATATTCCGAAATGTTGGCAAAGAATGACTTATTTTGTTTCCTGACCTCAACTCAAAGTTACTTCCCTGGTTACACAACATAATGACCCATTGAAAATGTTCCAGAGCCTGATCTCTGATTGAAGGCGAATGGAATTCTACAGGAGAGCGCTTCCTTCAGAGCTTTTCGCTATTGCTTCGTGTATCTGGTTGCTTCCGGCAGCGAACGTCTCCAAGGAGGAACCAATGGCTGCCCCGCGTGTAGACGAAACATTTGCTGAGGGAATCCTCTCCACATTAGCACCTCTGGACGATTTTTACTGCCACGTTGGATGGCTTTATCGTTTTCAAAAACAAAAGCGTTCACACGATCCGCAACTGTCAAGGCGTGTTTGTCGGCGTCAGTGTACATCAGCGCACGCAAACGACGTTAAATGGAACGATTATGCTCTTGAGAAATGCTTTGTAACCTGCCAGTAGGTGGCATTCTGTGGTTGAACAGCAGTCACGGCCGAATGTTTTGTGAAGATTAGTTGAATTCGTTCAACATAAGAATAAAAAACGTTATCTTTTTATCACAGAGTAATTTATAACCTCACAACACGCATGTTAGCCGCTTTACCTTAAAATTAACAAACACGACAAGAATCGCGGATGCCATAATTGACGTTGTTTTGTTGTTTGGCGAATATACACTTTGCTCCCGTTCTTTTACCTAGTGCGCAGGGTCTGTAACGAATGGAAGACAAGTGCGCTGCTGTGTTGCGAAGTGATTAGCGCACTAGAGCGAATGGAAAGCACCCAAAGATATGCGGGTGATGAGACGACGGCAGTGAGGAGATACCATAGCGATAAATACACTCCCTCCAGAGATATGACCTAATGGGAGGGCGATCTGAGAGAGAGCGTAGTGAGAAAGAGTGACTCACAGGGGGCTGACCCTCCCACCGCCCTCCACCTCCCCTCACTCTCTTAAAGAGGCTGTGTTGTGGCTGTTACGTATCCGGGGTGTCCTTGGAGGGTCCGACCGGGAGCTCCTCTCGTCTCGAGGGGAAGATGGCGGTCGGTCGGCTGCGGCGGGACACACACACAAACAGAGATTCACGGCGCTCGCTCGGTCAATGACGAGTAGGAAGGGAATGGAGAAGGGAGGGAGGAGGTGGAAAGGGGGAAAGAAACGACCGACTCCTTAGGAAATCAGATATCGTGGATTGACTCGAGAAATGCCTTTCAGACGGAAGTTGTAACACTCAAATATACATCCTGCAAATACAACTTACAAGTGTGAGAAAAGCAGTAATATAATGACCGTACTGCGTTTCCAATCTTTAATTTTTATCACTTTACGTAGTGCCGTGAATAAATTAAATTAAAATTTAGTACAGCCCTCTGAAACATTGATCTGTGAATTGCATTTCAATTCCTCAGCATCATCGTCAGGTACACGATGGAACAGAATGCATGACGCAGAGACGTAGAAACACGTTGCGCGAGTTAAAACATTTCAGTAGACAGGTCAGACATTTCATTTTATTTGTTCGTCAACATTGCTGTTCTACTCGATTGGCGTAATTAACCCTGTAAATAACATTTTCCACTGACTACGAGTTTTTCCATAACCTTACGACTGCATGAAAATATAGTGTTTTTTAAATATTACAGGCAGATAATGCACACAAATTTTGTAAATTTTACTGATATGAAAAAATGTAAAAAGTAAACGAATAACGTCGTCTTTTTAAAGCCAAAGCAACAGAGCCACAACAAATACAACAGGTGCTAGACAGAACGCCCAGCACCGGAACTAGTAGCAAAAGGAAAGGGAACAAAAACATCATCTCAAGGCATCACGGGCATCTGCCTCAAGACAACCCTTTTCAACACAAATTACGCGGCGACGGCTGCAAGGGGTTCGGCCACGAATTCGCTCGCGATTGTCGGACCACTAAGCCATCCTGGGTGAAAGGAATAACCAAAGAATATTTTTCCATACTCAATCTGCCACATTTTATCTAAGAAATTCCAATAATTAAAGTAAGGATTGACAAAACTCTGAAGAGAAAATTTTTCCTAAATAAGGGAGCTTCATTTTCAACGGTCTGATCGCCATGGATGACACCATTCACAAATATTTTTTACTGGCTTCATATATTCCTTCATTAGGAAGTCATGTAATTTGAAATTGAGCATAAGATAAATGGGAAATAAATGATTGTACCAGTATGATAAGTGGTTCAGCAACAGCAAGGGTAGAATAATGACTAGGTAAAATACTGTTCACTTCGAGATATTTACCAATTTCTTTAATTAAACAATCGATATACTTCGATTTCGCGCACAACTTCTTCGCGAACGAGAAGATTGTCATCACCCTCACATCTAATTCAATGAATTTGAAATGCTGACGAGAAATAAGTTAACGACGCAAGAACGATTTTCAGATTCAGCAAACGTAGTCACTGGGCTGAGACTGAGATGTAGGATTATGCACGGAGAACGCGTTTTCCTCTGCTGGATAAATATTTCGAACGAACGCGACAGACGCCATAGATAGGCGCCCCGGACTCAGAGGGGGAAGGCGCCACTACAAGAGAGTGGTGTATATGTAGGCATTACCCTAATTCCACTCACCGTCTCTGTTTCCCTGGCGATGTGCACGACGGAGAGGTCAGCGAGAATGATCGATCTCTTGGAAGGTGAGAAGAAGTCACTGCTCTCGTATCAACTCAAGTCTCCCGGTTGAGGAGTTGTCGCTCGCTTTTATACGCGCCCTGGCGGAAAAAGAGCGTCCATTAGGATTGTCCTTCTTCCATAACACCCCCCACCTCCATGCCCACCTTCCCACGCACCCAATTGGCCACGCGTTCTGCTGCGGTTAGAAGGCGGACGATGAGCGCCCGTCCCCCGATATCCCATCCCATCCCGTCCGGGTGGAATGTCCTCCCCCACCACCCTACTCCCCCCTCACATCCCCCCATATCCCCTGCCTTGTGCATGTGTGTGTCAGTGGGGATTCCCCCGAGACATCCTCCCTCCCTCCCCCCATTCTCATCTCCCCCATTGCCTGCCAGCTCCTCTTCCCTGAGCTGCGATTAAGGAAATTTAATTGTAGGAAAAAGGGTAAAACTGCGTCCAAACTCATTCCACCGTTTAACAGCATGCCTACAGTATTGTTTTTTTTATGTCTTCATAAAAATATGAACACGTAGAAAATGATATACCACTTACAAGGAGGTGACATTGTCTTGAAGTTATCTTTTGGTAATTATTGTTAATGAAGTTTCCATTAATGATGTAAAAATATTCATGAAAAAAATAAGCAAAATATTTACGTACCGATGTCTGATGCGAGAGACTCGCTTGATAATATAACTTACATTATGCTCTAAATAAATCGAAAAATGGCAGTGGGAGATTTTAGATAGTCAAAAAGCAAAGCTCCCATATGCATTACATAAGCTCTTAAATTAATAACGAGTGGCCAAACGAATAGGTAAGGGGTGGATTAGGGAAGTGGTAGAGCAAACCACTCTAATACTCGACACCCTCCCACTTTTTACCTCCTCCCGAACCCTCATCAATCTTTCTTCCGACAGATGGCGCCAATGCACGTACGCACGTCCAACCTGTCGTTCCTGTGCACACATGTATCTCCTTGAGGAGTATCCCAATTATATTATTCCTTGGTATACTTAATGGTAGGTAAGAGGACCGATGGTGGAAGTCGAATTGAAGATTTTAGGGCATTTTCAATCTTCAAGGCGTCCTCCTAAAAGATGCCCTGATTGTCAATATTAAACTGTTTTCCCATCCTCTTTCCCCCAATCGGAAATAGTCCATGGTCATCAGGTCATTCATAATCAGGTAATTAATCGCCTGGTACGCCTTTCACTAGATCTACCCGTAATTTCAACTCCTGCATTTGAGTGTATAGCTGCCTCTGTGCACCCTCTTTTCCCATAGAATAAATGCTAATCCATTCCTAAAAAGAAAAATAGTTACCCCTAAGCGGTGCTCTATAAAAAATATGGTTGGGAATAATTCATATCATGTCGATGGAAATAGTGATAACTAAGTATTGAGCCTGAAGGTTAATCTTCAATTAAACACATAATTTAAAAATCGTTCTCCAATGATGCGAGAAATCAAATTGAAGGGATTCCCTGATGCGTTTTGAAGCGATTGAAGGGCGAAAGTAACTTCAAACGTTTTTAAGAATGGAATTCACTCCCGTGAATCCACTATTTAACTTCCATATAATATTGCAATGAATTAAGCATAAGTTTCTCTATGATTCAAGAGCAAAAGTAACTTCAAAAGTTTAAAGAAAGGATCGCTCCCATGAATCCACTATTTAGCTTCCATATAATATTGCAATGAAATCAGCAAAGGTTCCTTTATTATTCGGCCAGTGGACTGATGTCGTATGGAGGAGAGTAGAAATGAGGCAAAGGCGGAATTTAGACCGCTTGACACGATGATTTCCCCGATAGGTAGTCAGGTGAGTGATAATAATAGAGGTCCCTTCCATTAGCTCTTGTGCACTAACTACTTCGCAACACAACAGCGCACTTTCCTTCCATTCGTTACAGACCCTCCGCACTTGACATTAGTGTTGCCGCCAGACTCGAGACTTTCTCACCTCGTCTTGAGTCTCATCTCGTTTTCGATACGAGACCGTGGGTGAGAATTCGAGACGAGATGAGACTCGAGACGAGACCACTTTTTGGCGAGACGAGACGATACAACCGCCACGAGACTCTTGAAAGTCTCTAAATTAGGATATAAGTTATTAACCGGCATTTAGCGTAATACTATTCTTAGAACTACTTCCTTTAGGCTTTTAGGGAGTAGGTATATGCCGCATCCTCCTTTCGAGTAAAAAAAATATCTAAATGATGACGTAAATATATTAGTTAGTATGAATATGGTAAAACTGTGATAAGTAAATAGTTGTAGTGCTATTTCTAATAGCATGAGTGCGACTTCCGAAGCAAAGTAAGCACGTGTGAATGGCTTTCTACTTTCTTAAATTGTTTTAATGCCTTAGAAAATATGTTTAGCAATAAATTGGACAATTTTCTAGGGATGCAGAGGATTTTTTAATTTCATCGAAAAAGGCCGTGAATTTTAATTTTTTTAAGGTATAGTAAATGAAGATGCTTCGATTTCGAATCCTGCATCACGCATGGGCGTGTGCATATAATCTCGGTGTAATTGTTGATGACAATTGAAGTCACTGTGTACCTCTTTCTGCAGGTTGGTATGAGAAGAAAATCATAATGACAACCCTTTGTCTCGTATTATTTCTGCCATACCACAAAATTCCATGTGAGGATGGTGTATGAATGCTTAGGGGAGGAGATTATTCGGGAGCGGTTTGGCATCTTGGAGAAGCGTACCAAAATAACTTATCATGGCATCACAAATGCGTACAGGTCTAGAATAAGAACTTTTTCGTTTGTACCTAATAAGGCCCCCTAGGTTTTTTACGTCCCTATTTAACCATTAGGCGCCAAGCGACGTACTCTGTACGACTAGCCAGAACATGGAATGCCGTTGAATGACGTACTCATTACATTGCGGCGACCTATTCAGTACCTATTTTAATTTTTTAAGCCATTAAAATATTATGCTATTCTTACAAAATTTGTCTCGTTAGAAGGAGGAAAATACAAACATTCTTTTTTTAAGGTATCATCTATTTATTCTTTTTATTTTTACATATATTATGTAAATATTTTATAAAGTCGACATTTTTTCGCTCACTTTCCCTCTGCCTTTGCTGAGTCTCCCTTGTGCCCAAGAAATGACAGTGTGTGCATATTTTCTCACTTATGATGCTTTTATGAGCTATAACCGATCAGAAGGACCACGCTGGCCAATTAGTCCACCAACAGTTTGCTTTTACTTCCGTTGAATCTCAATGTCCTACAAAGAGAGGCTGCTGCAGTCTCTGGCCCTGGTACATACATTTTCCGTCAGCGTCAACACTTTACTGACATAAATAATGATAAGGACCCTTGTTTCTACCTGGCAGTTTGTCTGTCCATCATTTCTTCCACTTTGAAGTATATTACGCAAGCAGAAAATACTTTGTATTTTACCTTGGTAATGGGAATGATTGTTCAAAAACCTAGGTCGGTGTTATAAACCTGTGTGGAAAGTTACAAGTGTTTATCTGTGATAATGCTGCGTGTTAAACTTTTCTACAAATTATTGCCTGATGCTCTAAAGTTTGTTCTGTTATGCAATTGGAAATTTGGCCATGACCGAGCTTGAGTTCATCGTATAGGGAAGTATTTTTTCCGTGCCTCTTACGCTTTAGTCTGTCTCTAGTGTGTTGTCTGATGCGCGAGTTCCCATTTTCTAGGATTGAACAGTGATCTTAGTGTAGATTCCAGATTAAGTCTGTGGTCGGAAAGCATCTAGGTGAGCTAGGTCTAATCTTCTTACCCAAGGAAGGTATTTTTTTCAAGATATGTCTGTCCGTGAGTCTATACCATTTCCTCTGTCACATCCTTTCTATTAGATAGAATTTTAGAATCTGATCTTACACGTCCAATCCCCCCATTCGCCTAGAGTAGTCAACCATGCAAGCGGCAGCACCTACACATCCTATAATTGACAAAAATTAAAGATCATTATGAACAATAAACACATAAATAAATATTTCCCGATTTGGAGCAATTGAAGTTCACGATTTTTTAACGAAGCACTCAATAACGAGAATAATAAAAATGGCGAGAGACTTCCTGAGCATCCCAGCTACACCAATTCCTGCTGAAAGACCGTTTTCACGGGCAGCATTGACTATGAGGAAACACAGAAATCGTTTGAACCACGAATCCGCCAGAGGTTTACTCGTGTGTGAACTCGTGGGTAACGTGCAATTTGACCGAATAAATAAAAAATATCCTAATGTTATGGTTTTAAAACCTGAATAAGTTAGAAAAAATCGAAATAACTTGTATTTTGAGGTTTGGATAAGTACATTTTTTTCTGTTAAATAATTTCATTTTCTATCCCTTTCACGGCACCAATGTTGAGGCTTTTAGAGAATTTTTTCAAATAGTATTGTACTCTATTTTTTGGACGGAATAATTGACTAGCAATGAACCGATAAATGGTACATGCATTTCGATGTATGATGTAAGACATTTATGAACAGTTTGAATTCATATGAATGTCGTGACGATTTCGAGTTTACCGAATTGGTGACCTTCACTAACCCTGAGAAAACTAGGATTTTTATTGTGCTGTGTTTTTTTTATTTTGGAAAGCGAGACGAGACGAGACGAGAGTCTCGCACGAGACTCGAGACCGATACGAGACTGAGGTTCACGAGACGAGACTCGAGACGAGACCCGACCTTGGAAAACGAGACGAGACTTAGGGTAAGTCTCGTCTCGTATCGCGGCAACACTACTTGACAGCGAACTTTAAAACAGATCGGGAACAAAGTTAATGGGCGCTATACAACAAAAGAACGTCGATAATGGCATCCGTGATTCCTGTGAGGTTTGTTGATTTTCAGTGAAGGCGTCAAACATGCATACTGTGTGGTTTTGAATTACTCTGCCATAGAAAGCATAGGTTTTTAAATATGTACTCAATTTGAATGAATTGAACAACTTTAAACAAAACATTCGGCAGTGACTGTTGTTAACCCACAGAATGCCATCTCCCGGCAGGTTACAAAACAGTTCGACAGCGCACATCGTTCCATTCAACGTCATTGGTGTGCGCTGATTTGTTCCGATGTGCGCTAAGTTCAACCCTTTGAATGGAGAGCCCGCAAGGAGCGCCACACCGCGCCGGCCGGGTGTGCTGGAGTGACCGCCGCTGGTGAGAGAGAGTGGTGGATATTCGCGCGTTCAAATCTCCCTGGGACGACGACGGACGTTCATACCTCCGAAGGCGAGAAAATATGCACCATCCACTTTGCTCATTTCGCACAATACACGAGGGAGCAGCAATTGGAAGTAAGAACTAATGTCTATTCTTACACTTATAAATATAAGCACTTTTCAATATGAAAAACGTAACATTGTTACAGCCAAGGTTCGAAACCTCTGCACATGTGCCATGAAATTTATTCTTATTTCAAAGAAAGAAGTCATGCGTGTAGCCAGCGCTCAACCTTCCCAAATTTGAATGCATTAGGACAAGATATATTTTACACCAATAATATGCACAAGCTATTACTAAGATAATAGCAATTTGATTCCCATGGCTTGATCCTGCTCAATAAAGCCCTTACATTACCAGCTTATGAGCTTCTTTTTACAGCTCAAGAGTACTCGCGTCATGCGGCGGTCAAATTCTCATGCTGTGGATGTTATCCGCAGATATTATGAATTTTTAAATTAGTAAGATTCATTTTCAGCAGGAATACAAATGATAAATTTTCTTGAAGTCAATTGGCGTGAGGGGCTGCGTATTGTTGTATCGTTACTCAGTCATCTCATTTTAACTCGGCTAGTGAGTCTCCAAACTCCTATGTTTTTACTGAAACAAAATCCAACATTCGCGATATTGGATAGAAGAATTAGGAAACCTATTCGCCATTAAGATTGTAAACCGTGGAACTTTTACAAAACACAGAATAAAGTACACTCTTTCACATACAAACGACCTGGGTTTCGGCGTTGAGTACTATCATCAGGTACCTGACCTGATGATTGTGGTCAGCGCCGAAACCTGGGTCGTGTGTGTGTGTGAGAGAGTGTATTTAAACTTTGGCTTGTGAAAGTTCCATTAAATCGAGCTACAGAATGGAATTCCACAAAGTTAATAGTGATCTATGTTTGCCTATTAAGATTATTTCCAATATTTCCTCTCCATTCTCGACTGAAGAGAATATGTTGTTTTTGGTAGGGCGATGAGTGGAGGTATAGGTGAGGCTTTGGCTTCCCATAAAGGGTGAGACCTTGGGCAATCTTAAAATTCTTCTAGCGGTTTATTTACACTTGATCTTGGATTTGTTCTGGAATGGCTACTTTTCCATCCACCTAGCCTACCACGGAGTACTCGAATAAAGACCACATAGAGGAAATTTCTTACAATGCATTTCAACACATAAGATAATGATTGCAATATCAATCATGCGCATGCAATTCACAGCGATTACTTTACTCCTACCTGATATCACTATGTGTAATGTGCATTACGAATACCCCCATCCTAGCAAACTCGTGGTGAATGCTTGAGTGACTTCATACCATAGCCGTGAAAGTCAACCACAAGGTTGTTCTGTGCGATTTATGATATTTACATTAATGATGTTGAGAAAAATTGGTTTTAAAATCACTCGTATCGCGCTGGCAATTAGCTTGAATATTACGCATACAAAGGCGAATGTTTCGTTCGATTTTTAGGTTCGCTGGGTTAATGGTCATTCACTAACACAAACTAACGAGCTTCACATTTCCAACCCTATATTCCGAGCATAATATCGGAAAATACCTGCTGATTTTCATTTGTATGTGTGAGGGGATAATGTAAATTTCATAGATTGGTGAATTGGTAAATGTGTGAAGTTTTATAAGGTGCTTGGTCTAGTGTTAAAAATTATATTTTGTGGTGAAGTAGATGTGAATAGATTAATGTGGGTAAAATTAGCCACAGTGAATGATTTCAGTTTGTTGGTATTTTTTCTTATGATATGTTTTAATGATCATGTAAAGTAAATGGGCATGAAGTAACTCGCCGTATCAACCCACTTAAATAAAATTTCAGTGACAAAGAAGGACATGTTGAAACTTAAAGAAGAATATATGGCTTTTGTTAAGGTAGTGACTGACAAGTTTTTTAAAGAAGTCCCCACTGAAATACAAACTTGGCAAGGCGATAACTTTTTGTGATCCAAAGTTAATTCCTAAGTCTACGGATGCAGCTAAAGTCGGTATCAGTAATTGCCTTAGTTTGCCCCAGAGGAATTACTGAGTCTCAGCTGGAGCTTGTGATATGTTTGAAACTGAATTTTAAAGACTAATGGAAGAGAAGAAAAAAAATGAGAAAAGCTGAAGAATCATTTCAAACCAAAATGTACCACATGATCCTGCTAATACACTCCATTCAGTTGAAGTAATTGAATTCTAGTTGTCCAAAGAAGATAAAATCTTAATTTGTAGGAAATAAAAGAACATTTATCACAAATTTGACTACACTTAAATACCTGTTAGTAAAAAATTAATTGTCCTGGTTTGCGTTGTTTTCAACTTTCATTCCATTTTCTATATGATTAACATTTGACTATTTAAACTACAAATAAAATTAATTTTAAACAAGTTTTTCTTCGGTCCACAATTTCTCTGGAAAGGGATTGCATAGAATATGGCTAAAATTTGTGCTCATTACCAGTAAGCACAAGGGATGGGCTTATCCCAGGCAGAATTATATATACTAGGGATGAGAAATTGAGCATATCTTCCACATAATATATCCCTGACTTCCATGATTTTAGGCGCTGGTGTAATTCAGCATACACTTTTATTTTAAAAGCAATATCCAAAAGAGGTGTTGGCCGCTGTTTCCGATCCAAACAATTATTACATTTATTGCGCAGAGTTATTCGAAGTAGGATGAAATCGTTTTTAGTGAATTCATTGACTAACGCATCACGAAGTAATGACTTTGGTGGTTCTTGCATTAAAGACATATGTGCATCCAAAAACAATCCACTTTTTCATCCACTTGGTCACTGTCTAATAAGTAATTTCATTTATCAAGAGAAAAATGCGCGAGACGCCTGCTAACTCTGATTAATGCTGTATTATACAATAAAATATAAATAATATAAATTGAAATAAATATTTTGCTTCCCACATTGTGTGTGTATTGATTACAAATTATCGGCGAGCTCCTCTTGAGTTCTAAGTTAGAGTAGGTAAACTCTAACTCAATGGAATTTATAGCAACCCTAACCAATTGCTAAAATTTAACCCGGTGATAATCCCGAGAAGAATTCACACGAAGCAATCGCCGAGAAAAAATCAAAGTTAGTTGTGTTACATTTGCGAACGTCTTGTTTACATTGTGCTTTTAGTTATGTTTGTATTTCTGGGGCATTTTCATTGTGCTTTGTTTTTTTGCGCAAAAGCCAGTCACGAAGATGTAGCGCAGCCATTGTGAACGAAGATCAAGCCCTCTTAAAACATAGTGATTCACGGCGTTATTTCTGTATTAGAAGTGTTTGACTGAACAAAAACCAACATATGGAAACATGTCTGTGTTTTGGAAGTGTAAAGCAAAATTCTGAGTGTGGAATGGAAGTGTTACCTAAGTTCGTAGTTCTTACAGTGGGGGATGGAAGTAAAAAGTGAAGTACTGAGTGAGGAATGGAAGTTTGAAATGTTATGTTTTTAGATGCTTGAGGGAATGTGGATATTTTTGTCTGGGAGATTGAAAGGGATAACTGTTTTAATTTGACGGAGCTTGTTCAATATTTTTGCATGAATAAAAGGCAATTTAATGGGATGTATTATTTTTATTTAATATGCATTTTATAGTAATAAGCGACCTATGTGGAATCGTCGAGTCCTATTGTATCTGTGGTCAGCAGTATGTTTCCATTGAAATCGTTTTTTCACAGATACCCCTATGTGAATGGAAATGAAAACCTGTTGTGTTGTGACGTTGCCTTTTGGTGAGAATGCTAGTACTACTGTTGAAACCAGGCTATATTTAATGAGTGCCCACAAAGTAGTATGCAAATGTGGTTACATATTATTAAGTGGGCGCTCATTAAATATAGCCTGGTAAATCTTACAAACATGTGGTCCTGTCATCCCAATGTATTAGTTCCTACAACGGCCAGTAGGTGGCTGCGCGAACGGAATTTTGCACTAGTAATTTACTGAATGTTCGCCTTGTGGCGCTATAATCGCCAGCTATCGCCATATCACCTTTCATTGGTCGCCTTTCAGCCAATAAGGTCGATAGGGATGAGCTTTTCCTTAAACAGGCGGAAATACATATTTCATTTCGTGCATGGAATCGTCACAATTTATCCTTACACAATAGATAACCAAAAGAAGAGTAGGGATAGGCTCATAACGATTTCCATGGATATTTCCGCGTATTTAGAGATATGTCCCGTCATGTGTCGACTGGGTTTGGCCTGTTTATATGAAAAGTTGTTGGGATAAGTCAACTGAAAATCTATTGTGATATAAAATTAATTCATCCTTATTGAACTGGACTTCAGTTTAGTGGCCTCAACTATTTGCTCGTCTTGACCCTCAACTGTTATGATTCGCTGTTTCTCTAATTTACGACTTTGACGATCTCCACGCTTCAGTCGACTTAAAGTTCAAGTGTAGCTATCGGATGACTCATAATGTAAACGGTAAGTAAAGTCACTTAGGTTAAGTCTGTAGTGTAGAAAGGCATAAGGTCGGTCAGCGCTAAACGAAAGTATGAATACGGTCGAAAAAAATGTTATCGGAATCACAAGTCGAACTTCCTTGACCTGCTTTAAGCAGCGATTACAAACAGGAGTTGACTCCTATACGAGTCCACCTGGAAGGAGGACTTCCAACGAGGAGTCGGAGATCGTAGTCAACTCGATATAAATTGATCAGATTGGAGTCAACTCCTGTGTGTAATCGCCGCTTTACACGGAGTATAAAGTAACTATGGATACGGGCATAAAAAAGTCTCCGTCATCACCACAAATTTTCGTCATCTTATCCTCCTCCCATCAGCATCCTTATCTCCCCCCTTCGCATATCCCTAAACCCACCCCGACCCACTGCTCCTTCTTTAAACTTTTATTTTCCTGCCCACTCTGCGATGAAGATCAAGGTCATCCCTCGACCTCCCTCCCTCCCCGCCCCCTCCGTCAAACCACTTCGCTCGCGGGGGGACTATAACCGACCCCCTCCCCTCATTCAAAACCCCTCCCTCCCCTCCCCCCTCGGCGGCTGCGAAAGACTTGCTCTGACGCGGGAAGCATTTCGACAACAAATCTCCCTTCCAGCCAACAAACGGCAGAATGAGAGAGGGTCGCATAGTATCCGTAATACGAGCGAATCTCCGTGGACCACATCTGGGAGCTGACCGCGAGAACCACAATCGCTCTCGAAAATAGCTTGGTTTGAAACGCACTGGCCTTGAAAGCCCAAATTCGCTTGGCTTCGATACCCAATTTGCAGATGTTGCTTAGGATATTTGTGTCCCAGGTGAAGATAAAGTTCTAGTGGATTCCGTACTTCTTGATTTAAAAAAAAGATAAAATGGTTTACAGACGATTACTTAAGAAATTGAAATCTCACGGAAAAAACAATGGCAATATACATTGGTGTATATAGTGTTAAAAAGATAAAGAAATAAGCGTGTTACCTCAGACGAAATTAAATTTATCCTGGGGATGTCTCACAGGGAAGCGTCATTGATCCTATGTTGTTTCTTTTACATGACAATTTAATTTATATTCCACTTTACCGCTTGCCCTAATTGGTATTATCCTTTGACGCATTATGCTAGAGTTCTTAGGCGATAGCGAACAGAGGTTAGTTTTAGATGGCAATAGTTAAGATACATATAAAGCCGCATTGATATCGGTCATCGGACTCCAATTATTATTTTTGCATTTAATAATGATGTCACTACCGTGGCAAAGGCTCTACACGTGGAAAAGCCCAGGTGATAACAAGCGTTATCAAATAGATTTTATACTGTTAAATCAAAGATTTAAGAAAAGCGTAAAGAACGCGAAGACACTACCTGGAGCGTATGCGGACACAGACCACAATCTTCTGATAATAGATATGATCACTAAGCGTAAGCATGTGACGAGGAAAAAGCAATCAATAAAGAGGTGGAACTTGATGAAGTTGGAAGAGGATAAGAAGAAAATTACCAAAGTCCTAGAAGAGAAGCTGAAGAAGGGGGAAGGGGAGAAAAGCATTCAAGAAGAGTGAAAGGATATGAAGGAAAGCATAATAATGGTTGTTGAACAGGAGGCTGGAACTGTAAACAAGAAAGAAGCTAGAAAAATCTGGATAAACCGAGATATGTTGGAAAAAATGGAAGAAAGAAGGAAATGGAAAGGAGATGGCTCGGAACAAGGAAAGAGACAAAATAGAAAGATTAACAATGAATTATGGAGAACTACAGATAAAGCTCGAGAAGAGTGGATGAAGGAGTAGTGCTTTGTAATTGAAAAGCTAGAAAAAGAAGGAAAGACGGAGGAAATGTTCAAAATAGTGAGAATGTTGACTACGAGAAAACAGAGAGCCATTTCGAAGAAAGGTATGAGAGATAAGTGTGGAAGGGATACAACAGATAACGAGGATGTGAAGGAAATATGGGAGGAATATATAAAAGAACTGCACTGCACAAGAGAAAGAGGAAGTGAAATAGAATTGGAGGATGACATGAATGAGGAGAGGGACAATAAAGGTCCTAAAGTAATGAAAGAGGAGATAGAAATGGCAGTAAAAGGAATGAAGAATAGGAAGGCAGTCGGCGGAGGCCAAATACCAGTAGAGATTCTAAAGGCTTTAGAGAAAAAATGGGTTGGATCGGCTCACGGATCTGGTTAATAAAATATATGATACAGGGCAGTGGCCAGAAGATCTTATCAAAACGATAATGGTGCCGGTACCAAATATATGTAATGCACAGGAATGTAAAAACTACAGAACTATAAGCCTTATCTCACATGTGGGCAAAGTTATAACCAAAGTTATATCGGAAAGAATGAGAAGGAAAATAGAAGAAAAATTAGAGGAAGACCAGTTTGGTTTCCGCAAGGGCAGAGGAACGGGAGATGCTATTAGATGTATGAGGATGTTAATAGAAAGGGTATTAGAGTTGAACCGTGGGATATGCGTATGCTTAATTGATTATGAAAAGGCATTTGAGAGGGTCAGATGGGATATATTATTAGATATTCTGAGAGAGATAGACATAGACTGGAAGGATAGAAGATTAATAAAGCAGATGTACATCCATCAGAAAGTTTCGGTAAGAATTTGGGACGAGGAAACAAAGGAAACCACAATAGGAAGAGGAGTTAGGAAGGGTTGCTGTCTGTCACCATGTCTCTTTAACTTGTATGCTGACAAACTGCTGGAAGAAGCTTTATAAGACATCGGGGGGATAAAAGTGGGAGGTGAGAGAATAAAATCCATCAAATATGCTGATGACCAGGCTATAATAGCAGAGAATGAAGAAGAACGTCAGGAAATGATGGAAAGAATTAGGAAAAAAGTGAAGACTACGGAATGAGAATAAACAGCAATAAAACTAAGGTAATGAGAATAGCAAAGACTGAAGGGCCCTTAAATATATGGCTGGAGGAAGAAAAATTAAAACAAGTAAGTTCTTTCAAGTACCTGGGAAGTATAGTTACACAGAGTGGCAACTGTACTGAAGAAATTAAAAGCAGAATTGGGCAAGGAAAAGTAACATTTAGCAAGATTAAGGAACTGGTGACAGCAAGGAACATCAAGATGGATATTAGGAAAAGATTTGCAAAATGCTTTATATGGAGCATTGTGTTGTATGGATGCAAAACGTGGACGTTGAAGAAGAGAGAAGAAAAGTACTTAGAAAGCTTTGAAATGTGGCTATGGCGAAGAATGGAGAAGATTGGATGGAAAGATAAGATCACGAATGAAGAAGTGCTAAGGAGGATTGGAGAAGAAAGAAGTATACTGAGAGAAATTAAAAAGAGAAAGGCAAAAGGGATAGGACATATTTTAAGGAATAACTGCCTACAGAAAATAATAATAGAAGGGAAAATAGAAGGGAAGAGAGGAAGAGGAAGGAGGAGGTACGGAATGCTGAGTGATATAAAAGAAGGAAGGAGTTATGCGGAGATGAAGAGAGAGGCCAAGGACAGAATGCTGTGGAGACAACGCTACCGTTGAAACCTGTCTACGGACAGATGCACCAATGATGATGACCGTGGCAAAAAGCAAAATTTGCTTATTCTCCGACGCCACATTATTGTACAAGGATGTTTGCAGCGAGTCAGACTGGAATGCATTTTAAAAGACCTAGGTGTTATAAACGATTGGTCCAACACTCAACAGAGTTACACTCTAATGAATATGTGGAATATTAAAAAAAAATTCCTCGTTACAATCACTACATAGATATGGTAAATCATAAAGTTTCGGATCCATAAAAATCTTAAAGCGACAATGACTAAAGATCTCTCATGGGTGAACGCATTCCAAAATGAATTATTAAAGCTATTTGTAAATTAGGATTTTTAACAAAGATCCTAAATTTGGAAAGATTTTCTATCGATCATACATTTAGGGATCAGAAAATATGTCCCAAGTAGAGTAAAAAAAGGGCAGCTAAGCATGATGGTACAATGCAGAAGTGAGAAAATCGTTAAGACGTCAGAGAGTATGCCACGCCAAGATAAATTAACTCCGTAGAGATTTGTCCAATAGTGATCTAAATTTTATGATTGAAAAATATAAATTGTCTAAAGCCACTGCAAAGGAAGCGTTTCGAAATGCATTCAGTTATTTAAAAGAAAAATATTACTTGAACAGTTGCAGGATAACCCAAAACATTTCGGTCATACGTAAGGGAAGTTAAAGGAAATAGATCATCAGTTATTCCACTACGAAACGAAAAGGGCGGATTATTAACAAGCAGTTCGGACAATGCCAACTTATTGAATTCCTATTTTGAAAGTGTTTTCACCAAGTCATCACAGATTGCATTCGTAAAGGTAAATGATCTCTTCCAGCAAAAGATGCCACCTATCGATATTTGCGCTCAAGGAATAGAAAACTTGCTAAAATCTTTAACCCCTTCCCTGACGAATTTTTTTGAGGAAATGGTTCCAAAAAGGATCATATTTTTTTATTGCATTTTTTAATTATTTATATGTTATAATGATGGGAAAACAAGTTTATTTTGAGCATTGAGCTTTTATTTATTAATAATTTCAATTTAAACCCTTATTGTTATAAATTGTCTAAAGTGAGAGAGATTCACTTCTACCTCAGCTAGAACAAGTATTTAAGCCAAAATATCTATATTTTTATTGAAAATTCTACAACCCTAACATATATCCAAAACGATTAGTACATTTTTTAATTATTTTCAGATTTTTTTGTGTGGTAAGTCCTAAAACATGGCGAGAGAGAGCGTTACAACCACAGAGTTACATCGCAATCTGGGCAAAAATATCTGCTTTCCCTTCGAATAATTTTCCTGTGCACATCTCGATTTCTAGTACGTAAAAAGCACTTGCGTGTTGGGCTTGCCTTCTTATTAGTGGCTAGGATCAGCTCAGGAGAGTGCATTTCTAAGGGGCGGAGAGGGTGATGTGTTGCGGGTGGCCTACCCACTTCAGGAGCCAAAAATTGGGGATGTACTCCTCAATAATATTTTTCGATGAGGTCAAGTCTATTATTCAAATATGACTTCCTTCCACCTGTTCAAAATTTGGTTTATTTTTCAAATCTTATTCAGTTTTGGATTAGTACATATTTCTGCGACATATTCCTCATTTTTGTGAAGTGTAAATTTTTCCAGATTTTTTTGCAAATCGGCGAATGGCATCGTTTCCCAAAAAACGGCGTACACAGAATCCACCGTGTGGTCCAAAAATACTCTTTGTCAAGCTTTTATACAATGCTCTGCAGCATTATTAGCGCCAAGAAAACTCGTATTTCGGGAGCACTCCACGCCATTGTTCTCTGGAACCAAAGCGTTTTTCACGAAGATAGTGATCAGCATACCAATTTTTCTCATCAGTAATTAGTTATATAAATTCATAGCCGAAGAACAGTTGAAAAAACTGGAGTACACCACCATCTTCTTGAACTTGAATGATCATGAAGCTCTGAGATCTTGAGATCATGAATGAACTCTTCATGAAGCACTTTCAAAATTGAACCTTGCGGGTGCAGGAGGGGGAGCTTCGCTACTTTTCATTTCTCTCCATTGGTCGTCTTCAATAGGCTCACCTTCGCACTCGGCATCTAATATGGTGTGCTCGGAGAAGCTCGGATTCAGATCCCGAAGTTTCTAAATTTTCTTTTTCCACCGCAACACCCTTTCACTCTCACTTTCTGTTGCAGAATGAATAAAGCAAAACAGAAAAAAAACACTGAGGTAACCGAAAATTGCTCTCGACCTCTAATCGCATAAAAACGGATTTCTGTGAAACGTTGATGGAGAAGGGACACTTGACATGAATGCTCAGGAGGAGAGTGAAGTACTAACGTATGTCTCCGTTGAAAATTTAGGATAAATTGAAATGATTTTATGTCGACATCCTTTGATAAAGGTAAAAGAATTTCAGGGGTACATTTGGAATATCCACGGAGATATTGACATAAGCTTGTATACCATACCTTCCCGAAGAGGATAAGACAAATCGGTGAGATTTAGAGAGAAGCGAGGGGTATCGAGAAAGATAGAAATCAGGGGGAATAATAACAAAGGCGGAGTCTTCCTGCTCAAAGTCTTGCTAAATGCACGCCTGAGGGAAAATATGCCTTTTCCTTATGTGCGTATTCTTCGCTTTCAAAGATTACCGCAAAACAAGCACATGAGGTCGTAAAGCAATGAGGATGAAGGCATTCTTTTCCACAGAAGATCTTTCCCATTCATAAGGGTCCGCTGTCCCACTTGAGTGAAGAAATTATGGCTCTATTATGACAGGCACCAAGCAGGGTCGGAAAGCGACCGCACGCCCAACCATTTTCCTGGGGCTTCTCAGACGGACAATGCACTCTTGGCGGGGCGCCCCTTATCTATTGTCCCTTTTTTCCCGGGTGAACTTGGAAGAAAGAGAGCTGCAGCTAAGTACGTGATTGCGAGAGGAAACCTGTACGCAATGTAATGAACGGGAGAACAAGCCACTGCCACTTTTCTGAACATTTTTTGAACTACATGCTGTCGAGAGGTTTCTTCCGATTTTTCCCGAAAAATTACATTTACGGGGGTTGGATATAAGATGACTATCATCGTCTAAATCTCAACCTCTAAAAGCCGTTTGTTGCATAAGTGGAAGCCACAAGAGACTGAAAGGTCTGAGAAATCACGAGTTTCACGTCAACACGGCAGATTTTATTTTACTGCAACACCGCATTCGAAGGACAGGAAAGGAAGGCTAAGTATTTGAGAAATTTGCTGTAATAGGTATGCATAAGTTCAACGATTCTTTCTACTCCCACACAATGTATTACTAGAGCATGAATATATCTAGACTAACCATGCGAAAACACACTTCACTAGTCATAGCTTTATCCGAATATTCCTTTATCCTGTATTCGCTTTTTATATGGCTGGTTGCATAACACCCCCTGCCACACGCCTGTGGTGCAGTTTACGGGTAGGTAGGTACGTAATGTATTGTTTAGAAGCGATTGTAAGGGGTTATTTTTATTTTTCCTAATACATAGTATCACCGTTACGAGTGTATATCGCGCGACTGTTATTTTTGCATCCGGCCAGTCGCCATGAATGTCGGAATCAATTATATTTAGCGTTTTGAACCCAAAAATAAAAACAAATGCAATATTTTTGTAAATGTAATAACATTTGAATGCGGTATACATGCATTGATATTACGCCTATATGTATGAATTCGATACCAGATAAATTTATCTAAAACAAGAGCAGATAATGCGCTAAATCTCACGTGTAATGGTCCCAATACCAAGGTAAAAATTACGAAAATTATGACGCAATTCCATACGCTTATGCAACGAAATAAGTCTCAATAACTGGCTAAAAATGAGCCAGTGTGTCCGCAAACGCCATCTGCTGCCTAGATATAGAATTTCTGCGAAGGGGACGAGATTATTCGTCTTCGGAAGCTAGGAAGTCGAAAGAGCGGCCTTGGACGAGTTAACTCGTCCCTGACGCGATTTGACACACCTGGTTAGGACGAGTTAACTCGTCCTTGTCAGGGAAGGGGTTAAGTCCAAATATATCCCCAGGTCCTGAAGAAATTCCTGCCCGCGTGTATAGATAATTAGCTTGTTAAATAGCACCCTACTTGAAGAATATATTTACTAAATCCATCAATGAACACAAAGTACCCATGGACTGGAAAATTGCATATGTCACTCCCATATTCAAAAGCGGTGATAAGGAACAGCCATCGAACTACCGACCGATATCACATTGACATTTATCTCTTGCAACGTCCTTGAACATATAATTGTAAGTTCAGTTATGAGACACCTCGATATGCAGAACTTGTTTACAAAAACGCAACTTGGATTCAGAAAGGGAAGATCTTGCGAGACTCAATTAGCACTTTTTGCCACCGATATTTTAGACTCGGGTGAGCACAACGTTCCAGTTGATGCAATTTTTTCTTGAATTGAAAAAGCCAAATGATAATGTTGCCCATAGAAAGTTACTCATGAAATTTAAAATCCTACGGATAAGACGACGACGTAATTTCCCGGATTGGAGAACTCTTAAACAATCACGTGCAATGGGTTGTATTAGACGGTGCTATCTCTATTGAAGTAAAAGTCCAATCAGGTGTCCCACAGGGAAGTGTCATAGGCCCACTTCTGTTCCTTTTTTTACATAAACGACATCGGTGAAACAGTAAGCTTAGATTGTTTGCAGACAACGCAGTGGTGTATAGAGAAATCCGTATCCCTAATGACAAGCAGGCCCTAACGAAGGACCTCGAGGCAATACCTTTTATTTGATGCTAAAGATCGGGGCTCTTTCAGATCGACAGCATGGAGACTGACCTTAGCTTCGTGACTACAGACAAAGAGTTGTGATTTTTCAAGTAACCAGCACCGAGCAGCCTTAATAGAGATTGGAATTAGTTTTCCCATTGTAATACCTTTCCCCGCCCTCGGTAGAAAATATAAAAATCAAACTGGACGGCATTCTTTGACAATCTAAAATATGTGGGATGGATTCTGATGGATTCCTCCTAGAGCTAACAACAATTTGCAAGTGTATTTCTCTGGGTGCCATAATAGGAACGATAAATAAGATCATACCCAGAATATACCACGAACAATACCTTCCTGGGTGGAATAAAAATCTTGAGATGCGATATAAAAAAATTCTGATTAATAAAGACCCAGAAATTGCGGAGGAATTTCTAATTAGCCTTGATGTAGCATGACGAGAGAAGTTTACACAAACCGTTCAACCACTGGATTTAAAAACATCTTACAGAAAAGCGTGGTCACTTTTACGAAAACTGAGCAATGGAAAGAAAATAAAACATTAAACATAAAGTTATGCCTATTTATCCAAACAATATTGCAGCTTATATCGTATATCATCTTCTTGAGTTCAACGAGATAAACCCCATACCACCAGAATTAAACGAGCTTACAGAACTAAAAGCTTCCTGTGAAAAAGAAACTGATTATTCACACCCGTTCGAGCTTAACACGAAATAACCACTACACGTAAATATATGAAGGACTCGATCATACGATTCCTAGTGACTCACTTGTACCAACTGCAGGTCACAAGCTCTAAACCCACCTACCCCGTAAATGGTATATCTGCCTTAGTTTCGTGAATTTATATTTACTAGCACGTAAACAATGAATATCACTACCGCTGAGATTATTATACATATTACCGCTGAGAGTATTATACATTAGCAAAGGCATTCTTAAAAAATATCCTGGGAGAACCCAATGGCAACTCATATAATAATTAATAATCATGACTTAAATAATAGACTGCTGCATTAAGCATGTGTAGTGTGTGCTGTCTTCAACTAGCCTTCGCAAAGTAAGTGCATTGAAGGTGTATGAAAAACATTGGTAATTTTTCTATCACTGGACTTCTCCCTTAATAGACGTCCTTCGAGTCGGTTCCTTATATGTCACGTGATTCTGTCATACAGTGTTTTATCATCCTATTTGCAAAGTAAAATATACTATTCGAGGCAATATATGCTTCTTATTCGACCCATACTTCTGAGAAGGAAATACATTTACTTGATGGTCTCCATTTATGAGCTAAGCATTTGGTATGAAGTAATCAGCCTTGAAGATGTGGAATCGTTCATATTATACCATTGATTTATTCCGAAAGAAGCATTTTTCCAATGTCTAATTTTCGAAATTACGTTGAGAGGTTCAATTGAGAATGGAATACGCGGGGAACTTTATCATCAGAAGAAACTATGAGTTTTCATGTTTCCCTATACATCTTCTTTCACGCCTTCTTATTCCACAGCCTTTTCCTACCAGTTACATTTCGGCTGGAAAGGATAACTGAAGACAGTTTGAAGGAGAAGATTACTAGTTCTTATTTCGCTTTTGTCGAACTCAACAAACAACCTTGGTTGGTCGTGTCTGTTATTTCATAAGTTCATTCACAAGTACAAGGCATTGGTATTTTCTTATAGGCACTATTTCAGACGAAAATCCCAGAATAATATGTACCTGGCAGGTTTTCTGAGAAAATGATCCAATGATAATAAAATTGCGAAGACGGTATTTCGGACCTAGTATTCCATATACACTGTCAAATCGAAGGATTTCGTTACCTATACTACTTTGGGCATATTGTCTGGGCATCTTAAATTACTTATTTTGACTAGTTATGATTATAGTCTAATTAGGCAATAATTAAAATTTCATGTGCCACTGCAGCTAACGATTTTTGGCAAAATATTTTTCCGTGGCGACGTCGATTATTAATTGTTCTTTAACTTTTAATGGTATTCGAAGGAATAAAATGTTGAGAGAAAAGAATTATGTGCGAGAAAATTTTTAATAAACAATAATTGGAAACAGCGAAAAGAAGCCTGAGGTTGAGCTATTTACTTACCTAGCGTCATATTTCCTTACGGGAAGTTTTTTTTTTACGTATCCTCACATAGAAATGGGAAAGTCCAGTTGGTAAGATCTAAAGCCTGAGTGTCCAGTGCATCTAGTAGCCTCCCGGTGATTAACAGCAGAGTCTGATCCGTAATTTTCAAGTCCATTGCAAGCAATCCATATCGCCGTGTAGCCCCTAATAACGTAGCCCATTAACCCTCCCACTCCGGCTGGATGGAGAAAAGCTCACATGGATAAAGATTGGGCGGTGGATTAGGAAGACGACATTTGAATGAGATGATGTTTGTCTTGTGCGAAATGAGCAAAGTGACAGATATTTCATAATCATATATATTTCACATTTTCTCGCCTCCGGAGACTTCAACGCCCGTCGTCGTCCGCGGGAGATTTGAACGCTTCTTCCACCTTCAGAATTCCACCGCTCTCTTACCCACGGCGCTCAATCTCGCCCACCCAGCCAAGGTCGCTCTAACCCAGGTCGTGACACGCTCATAAAATCCGCCATCTTGGATCCATGTCGCTGCGGGAATTCAAATTCTCCATGCAAATGAATGGCTGACATAGGTAAAAAGAAACACTGATATCTCACTTAATACGCAAAATGAAACAATGAAACTTGCGAAAACAACAGACAATGACATGATACTTGGGAATATGTTTAGACATCTGGGCTTAAGTCATCCGTTCGACTCCAGAAAAATCGTGAAATTACATCTGACTCCGAACTTTCCGCTAGGTTACGCGGCAAACATATGCATAAGGAACCACGAATATCTCACTTAATTCGGAAGACAAAACAATGAAACTTACAATAACTATAGGCAATGGCAAGCTACTTGCGAATATATTTGGATATCCGGGCTGACGTCTTCCGTTCGACTCCAGAAAAATCCTGAATTTACCTCTGACTCTGAACTTTCCGCTAGGTTACGCGGCAAACATATGCATAAGGAACCACGAATATCTCACTTAATTCGAAAGACAAAACAATGAAACTTACAATAACTATAGGCAATGGCAAGCTACTTGCGAATATATTTGGATATCCGGGCTGACGTCTTCCGTTCGACTCCAGAAAAATCCTGAATTTACCTCTGACTCTGAACTTTCCGCTAGGTTACGCGGCAACCATATGCATAAAGAACCACGAATATCTCCATTAATTCGTAAGAAAAATCAATGAAACTTACAATAACTATAGGCAATGGCATGCTACTTGCGAATATGTTTGGATATCCGGGCTGACGTCTTCCGTTCGACTCTAGAAAAATCCTGAATTTACCTCTGACTCTGAACTTTCCGCTAGGTTACGCGGCAAAAATATGAATAAGGAACCACGAATATCTCCATTATTCGTAAGACAAATCAATGAAACTTACAATAACTATAGGCAATGACATGTTACTTGGAAATATGTTTAGAAATCCGGGCTGAAGTCTTCCGTTCGACTCCAGAAAAATCCTGAATTTACCTATGACTCCGAACTTTCCGCTAGTTTACGCGGCAAACATATGCATAAGGAACCACGAATATCTCAATTAATTCGTAAGACAAAACAATGAAACTTAAAACAACTATAGGCAATGGCATGCTACTTGGGAATATCTTTAGCTATTGGGGCTGACGTCTTCCGTTCGACTCTAGAAAAATCCTGAATTTACCTCTGACTCTGAACTTTCCGCTAGGTTACGCGGCAAAAATATGCATAAGGAACCACGAATATCTCCATTAATTCGTGATACAAAACAATGAAACTTACAATAACTATAGGCAATGGCATGCTACTTGCGAATATGTTTAGCTATCCGGGCTGAAGTCTTCCGTTCGACTCCAGAAAAATCCTGAATTTACCTCTGACTCCGAACTTTCCGCTAGTTTACGCGGCAAACATATGCATAAGGAACCACGAATATCTCAATTATTTCGTAAGACAAAACAGTGAAACTTACAATAACAATAGGCAATGGTATGCTACTTGGAAATTTGTTTAGACAGCCGGGATAAAGTCTTCCGTTCGACTCCAGAAAAATCGTGAAATTACCTCCGACTCTGAACTTACCGCAGGCTTACACGGCAAACATATTCATAAGGAACCACGAAAATCTCCAATAATACGTAAGGTAAAATAATTAAACTCGCAACAGCAATTAAAAATGATATGCTACTTGAGAATATGTTTAGAAATCCGGGCTGAAATCTTCCGTTCGACTCCAGAAAAATCCTGAATTTACCTCTGACTCCGAACTTTCCGCTAGTTTACGCGGCAAACATATGCATAAGGAACCACGAATATCTCAATTATTTCGTAAGACAAAACAGTGAAACTTACAATAACTATAGGCAATGGCATGCTACTTGGAAATTTGTTTAGACAGCCGGGATAAAGTCTTCCGTTCGACTCCAGAAAAATCGTGAAATTACCTCCGACTCTGAACTTACCGCAGGCTTACACGGCAAACATATTCATAAGGAACCACGAAAATCTCCAATAATACGTAAGGTAAAATAATTAAACTCGTAACAACAATTAACAATGTCATGCTACTTGAGAATATGTTTAGATATCCGGGCTGAAATTTTCCGTTCGACTCCAGAAAATTGTGATATTACCTCCGACTCTGAACTTTCCACTAGGTAACGCGGCAAACATATGCATAAGGAACCATGAGTATCTCAATTAATTCATAAGACAAATCAATGACACTTACAATAACTATAGGCAAAGACATGTTACTTGGAAATATGTTTAGACATCCGGGCTGAAGTCTTCCGTTCGACTCCAGAAAAATCCTGAATTTACCTATGACTCCGAACTTTCCCCTAGGTTACGCGGCAAACATATGCATAATGAACAACGAATATCTCAACTAATATGTTAGATAAAACAATGAAACATGCCAAAACAACAGGCAATGACATGAAACTGGGGAATATGTTTAAAAATCTTGGCTACAGCCTTCCGTTCGACTCCAGAAAAATCGTGAAATTACCACCGACTCTGAACTTTCCGCTAGGTTACACGGCAAACATATTCAGAAGGAACCACGAATATCCCAATTAATACGTAATGTAAAACAATGAAACTTGCAAGAACAATAGAAAATCCCATGATAATTGGGAATGTGTTTGAATATCCGGGCTGAAGTCTTCCGTTCGACTCCAGAAAAATTTTGACTTTTCCTCTGAGTCCGATGGTTCCGCTAGGTTACGCGGCAAACATATGCATAATGAGCCACGAATATCTCAATTTATACGTAAGGTAAAATAATAAAACACATTGATAATGCCTTGGGGTGAATTAAGGTCACTATATCCCCGTACGTGACACTATCACTTGATGCATCATAATTTCTTCATCTTGGATCCATCTCGACGTACATACCATAGCATTTTCGCTCTCTAGTGCGGAGGAAACAACTCGCGAAAAGTGTTTCTTGTGATGCTCCAAGTTTCTCGAACAAAACGAAATCTATAGACTTTTGTTTTCCTACTCATCAAGCACGAAGAAAGGTTTGGGTGTTGAACTGCCGCCGGGATAAGTGGAAACCTATAGCATGGGTTTTCCTTATATATAGTTTCTTCGTGTATTTCGAGTGACGAACACATGTAATCGCCTTATAAATAGCCGTAATTATGCTAGTTTTGCTATAATTAAACTGAATCACGCTCATTTCACGGAGGACCAGTTTGAAGCTATTCGTCAGAATGCTCGCAAGCTGCTAAAAAAAATCAGCCATCCCCACAATGTTTCCCTTTCCGTGCAGCCCAGGCACCCCAAAGTCTAAGCATATGGTTACACATATGGTTACGGGGATCTCTTTTTCATATTCTCCTCCTCAAAGCACAAAGAGAAACGCATCTGGCAATAAACACTGTTAGTGATGTGGAATACCTTGCACAATTATTAATAAATATAGCAAAAATACAGCATTACGTTTTCATTTCAATACCTCATTCTATACCTACCTTGCGTGAATCCTCAAGCTGATGGCTATAAAAAGTATTCCGCTCTTCACTGTGTAGATCCTGGAGCAGTACCTGCTCAGATGCATGCATTATGAAAATGGTAGTTAATGGTACTTTCCGCAAACTGTCCGAATAATCCTGCCAGAAGTATTTCCACAATATTTTTGGGGTTAAAATCAACTTCCGAGATAATCTTTATGCTTATGTTTGCCGCGTAACCTATCGGAAAGTTCAGCGTCGGTGGTAATTTCACGATTTCTCTGGAGTCAAACGGAAGACTTCAGCGCCGATAGCTAAACATATTCCCAAGTAGCATGCCATTGCCTATAGTTATTGTAAGTTTCATTGTTTTGTCTTACGAATTAATTGAGATATTCGTGGTTCCTTATGCATATGTTTGCCGCGTAACCTAGTGGAAAGTTCAGAGTCAGAGGTCAATTCAGGATTTTTCTGGAGTCGAACGGAAGATTTCAGCCCGGATTTCTAAACATATTCTCAAGTAGCATGTCATTTTTAATTGCTGTTGCGAGTTTAATTATTTTACCTTACGTATTATTGGAGATTTTCGTGGTTCCTTATGAATATGTTTGCCGTGTAAGCCTGCGGTAAGTTCAGAGTTTGAGGTAATTTCACGATTTTTCTGGAATCGAACGGAAGACTTTAGCCCGGATGTCTAAACATATTTCCAAGTAGCATGCCATTGCCTATAGTTATTGTAAGTTTCATTGTTTTGTCTTACGAAATAATTGAGATATTCGTGGTTCCTTATACATATGTTTGCCGCGTAACCTAGCGGAAAGTTCAGAGTCAGAGGTCAATTCAGGATTTTTCTGGAATCGAACGGAAGACTTCAGCCTGGATAGCTAAACATATTACCAAGTAGTATGTCATTGCCTATAGTTGTTATAAGTTTCATTGTTTTGTATCACGAATTAATGGAGATATTCGTGGTTCCTTATGCATATGTTTGCCGCGTAACCTAGCGGAAAGTTCGGAGTCAGAGGTAAATTCAGGATTTTTCTGGAGTCGAGCGGAAGACTTCAGCCCCGATAGCTAAAGATATTCCCAAGTAGCATGCCATTGCCTATAGTTGTTTTAAGTTTCATTGTTTTGTCTTTCGAATTAAGTGAGATATTCTTGGTTCCTTATGCATATGTTTGCCGCGTAACCTAGTGGAAAGTTCAGAGTCGGAGGTAATTTCACGATTTTTCTGGAGTCGAACGGAAGACTGCAGCCCTGATGTCTAAACATATTCCCAAGTATCATGTCATTGCCTATTGTGCTCGCAAGTTTCATTGTTTCATCTGGCGTATTAAGTGAGATATCAGTGTTTCTTTTAACCTATGTCAGCCATTCATTTGCATGGAGAATATGTATTCCCGCAGCGACATGGATCCAAGATGGCGGATTACATTAGTCAAGTGCGTGTCACGACCTGGGTTAGAGCGACCTTGCACCCAGCCAGCGCGGCGTGGTGCTCCCTGGTGACTTTCCATTCAAAGTGTTGAAGTTAGCGCACATAAAGGTCGCTATATAGGGGTATAGCGACCTTGGCGCTCATCGGAATCATGGTGCTACTAACTGGTAGTAGTATTTATTAGTACCATGATCGGAACACATCTGCGCACAGGAACGAAGTTGAATGGAACTATGTGCGTTTTCTAAATGTTTTGTAACCTGCCGGTAGGTAGCATTCTGTTGGTGAACAACAGTCATGACCGAATGTTTTGTGTAAATTTATTTATTTAGTTCAAAATAGGTATTTTAAAACACCTTTTCTCACAGAGTAATTAAAAACCCAACAATTTGCATGTTTGACGCCTTCACTGAAAATCAACAAACTTCACCAAATTTCAATCGGGATGACGGGCATAGACTCCACAACACCTGGAAGAGAATCCTGAGAAGGAACGCGCCAAAAGAAGGGTGCTCAACGCTGATTGGCTGCGCTAACGGAAGGCCCCCTTGAGGACGGTATATATACAGGCCAACTTTCACCGTTTGGCATTCGGACTTGATCTGAAGATGTGGCCTGCATTGGCTACGAAACGTCATCGTAAAGATACACCGACGCAGCTTTGCCCGAAAAACATGGAGATACCATCACAACAGCGCTGCGAAAGCCTCAAACAGAAACTTCACCAAAATCACCGATGACATTATTGACGTTCTTTTGTTGTTTAGCGCAAATCAACTTTGCTCCCTATCCATGAATATAGAAACCTCCCTATCCGTTTTTAAGTGCGCTACCTAGTGCGCAGGTCCTACGATTGAATGGAAGGTAAGTGCGTTGTTGTGTTACGAAGTAGTAATCGCACTAGAGCGAATGGAAGGCTCCCACAATAATATTAGTATCCTAGAATGGGTATGGAAAATTAAGTATTTTCACTGCTTCGATCCTTCTTCATGGAGTGTCCGCTGGAAGGATAATAAGGATAAGGATAAAACGTAATCTTCGGAAACTTTGTGGTATTCCATCACAACAGTTTATTAAAGTGAGGAAACCATTACAAAACCACATATAAATTACACACAACCGCGACCCGGATTTCGACGGCTGAGCGTCATCATCAGGTGATCAAAAATGTAAAGCAGTCCCTTATAGCAGTACCAATAACCATCAGTCAGTGGGGGGGGGGGGATAGTTGGGTGAGGGGGACGGGAATGGTCAACAAAAGAGGAAAGGATAGGGGAATTGGCGGGCAGCAAGCATTCATTTAAAAGATTAACATCTGAGTCAACATTTCGTTTTAAAATTTCGAGCTGTTCAAATGCATTTAGCTCACGTCGGTTATCAGTAAAATGCAGTACTTTAAATTTAAAATCACTTTCATGGTCACAAGTTAAACGGTGTTTGGCAAAATTACTCTTTTCTTCATGGTGATTTTTAAATACACTATAATGTTCTTTGGTTCTGGTCTGGAAACTTCTCGAAGTCTACCCCACGTAGACTCCTTCACAGTCGTTGCATGAGAGTTCGTAAATACCACTTCTGCACGTAGAGTCCACTTTATCTTTGCAATGTACAAGCAAGTTTTTTATGGTCATGGGTAACTGATATGAGACATAGAATTGATCTTTGGGGAATGCTTTTACAACATTTTCGGTTACACGACCGTAATACCTTAAGCTCTATTTTTGACAATTCATTTGACCAATATTACCAGAATAAATTAGATTAAGAAAATTTCTCTTATCTTTTTTAATAATTAATTTGTCTATTATTTCTGGTGAAAAACCATTTGCCAATTTGCCAAAGCTATATGCTTAGTTATGTTCTTTTCTTTCTCAAATTCATCTTTGAGAAGTGGGACATTATTAGCCGATTAATCAAGGCATGTAATGCTGCCATTTTATTTGAGTGGCAGTGTCTTGAGTCCGTAGGAATGACGATGTCAGTATAGGTTGGTTTTCTATAAATTGCAAATTTATGACGATTATTCACCAGGGAAATAGTCAAATCCAAATAGTTAAAAGAACGTTTGTTATCAGTCTCATGCGTAATAAGGACTTTTGGATGTATGTATATTGTTTAAAACCTTATTAAAATTGTCCAACTATCGGTCCGTCCCATTCCATAAAATCAAAATATCATCAACATACCGATACCAGTATATTACCCTATTTAATAGGCTATGTCCTGAGTTAAAAAGTTTATTTTCATAATAATCTAGAAAAATGTCAGCAAGTAAAGGAGAGATTGGTGAGCCCATCGCTAAACCCTCTGTCGGTTGATAAAAACAATTGTTAAAAAGGAAATAGTTGTGATTGACAGTGATATTTAATAGAACAGATAGTTCCTTTTTAGAAGTTCTGGGTCTGGATTAGAAGGTTATTTGTACTGCTTCATAAGGTGGCACATTTGTAAATAGATTAACAACATCGAAGGAGACAAGTCGTGCTTTGTGGGGGACATTGACGACTTTTATTTTATCAATGAGATCCCGAGAGTTCTTAATACCATATTTTGGTTTAAAGGCCGTGTATTGTGTAATTAGTTTATTCAGATGATGTGCCAGCTTATGACTAGGTGCTCCCATGCCAGAGACTACCGGTCTAATGGGGTAACCAGGCTTGTGGATTTTTATCAGCCCATACAAGCGCGGGGGGATTGGGTTAAAGGGATATAAACGGTAGATATAAGTTTCCTAAATATTGTTGATAATGAATAAAAGCTTTCTCAGCACCAATGTAAGTTCCTCCGGAAAAAAAACTTTCACGGACAGCGTTCACAATAATAAAATGACGAGTATACCGAAAGTTAACCTTACCTGAACTCGTAAACGGATATAATTTGGCCTAAAAATAAAAAAATAGCATATTTAAGGTTATGGACCCTCAAAAGGTCATATAAACCGTTAAATTATATTCTAAATCTTAATTTGTTATTTATGAAGAAATATTGGCATGATTTTAATGTCGCTGTTATAATTTTATTGTTTCCAATGGACATTAACCGTACAAAATCGTTTGGTTTTACTTTCACATTTCATTTGGATATTAATTGATGTCCATACAATGATAATTTCACAACTCTAACCGCTTTTATTGCATCTAAAAGTTCAGGTGAAATCGAGAGTGCGATTTTTTCCAAGTCACTGAAGCCAGCACCAAAACTAGCTGATCTTTTATTAAACAATTATTTATTTATTTTTTAAACGAGACGAGACTGAGGTTCACGAGACGAGACGAGACCCGAGTGTGATAAACGAGACTAAGACGAGGCTAATTTCAAGTCTCGTCTCATCTCACGACAAAACTCCGTCGAACCGCGAAATAGACGCGCCCAAGTTCTTACTTTTTACTTTCCACGTGAGTGAATGCTGACTGCGCTCATCCCGACTGCTTGCTTCTTCCCTTCCTACTTTAATTTTCTTCCACATCTCTTTCATTCTTCCTCGCTTTCTCTCTCTATCTCTCCACACTGCACCGATCTTCTTCTTGGGTTTCTCCTCTACAATTCTGAAACTTTTCCTTGAGTGGAGAACATTTTTAGATGTCTTTTAGGAGTGATTTCAGAGTTATTCTTTAAACCTTTTGGTCTCTTTGACTCACGCATTATCAGTCTTTCGAGGGATGGAAGGAGGTAGGGAGGGAAGTTGCTTATTAATAAAATTTTCCCACCGCGTCGATTGCTATAAATTCCTTACCGGTTGTATTCATCTACATCTACAAAATACCCTGCAAGCCACCTCAAGGGTGTGTGGCAGGGGGTGAGTAATCACCAACATGCATTACACTATGCCCTAAAGCTAATGTAACTTTCATCTGAATTGGTGTACTCTACATAATTCAGCCCTCGTATATACAATGTGCGTACATACATGCTTGGAAATATCCGAGCTCTAAGAAACGTTGGCCTTTACTAAGAATAGTAGCGATGGGAAACATGCTACTAAAAGAACGAATTGTATGACGGAGTATGAAATCATTCAGTTGTATCACGATGTTATCCAGAAGCCAGTAGCAAATTAGGTTCAATTAATTTTAGGGCACCACGCTCAACGGAATGTCATATAGACTATCGTTCTCTCAATCATTGCTAAATTTTGAGTGATTTTTCTCCCGTAATTAATTGTTATTATTTTTATTACAATTAATTGCAAATAAGTTCATGAGCACTGTGTCGAACTCACTACAGAATACAAAGAAAGCTTTATTGGTCCAGAATGTCAAATTTAAATCATAAAATCGAAGTCCTTGTTGCGCTCAATTTTATTCTTTAAAATCGATATTTTCAGCATTTTTCAATCACGAAAATATGTAAAGTTTCCTTTGTTATACTTTATATTAGGCCAAAAAATCACTGATTGGTAAGTCATTATTTTTCGTTATTGCAATATGAGATTCATAAAAAATATGTTCCTTAGGTTGGCCATATTACCTTCACATACCTTACAAGTATGATGTATAGAAATTTAATTATATATAATAATGCATCTGTATTTTAATGCACCTACTTGTACTGACTGATGACATCCATCACAGCTGATTCTATGCCACGTATGAATAAATCTAAATCTATATTCAAATATCTAGATAGTACAAATGTAGGGCAAAAGGGTGTGATATATTTCCTTTAAAAGGTAAGTAGAAAATCCTTTTCTTATGATTAAGCGCCATATTCTTTTATCGAGCTATTGAATTAAAAAAGCAAGAAAAATGCAGTTAAAAATAATATAAAATAATTGCTAGATTTGCCGATAGTTTTAATGAATAGACTTCCATCAGTCTTCTCTCTTGCCTTACAACGTAAAATATTCTCGAGGTATCCTTCCTTATGACACATTATCTTCTTCTTTCATCTCCATCCATAAGCTATAAAGCCTTTAGGTATGGAAATAGAGTGTTCCAAAAAAGTCGAATGTTTTCCAAGTTTTCATGCCGCCGGCAAATTCGATGCCAAATTACTAGGAAACGCCTTGTGCCGAATATAAGCTCAATACGTCAACCGGTAGCTCTGACCACGCATTTTTGTACTTGGCATCTTTGGTGGGCGACACGAGCGCGGAATTTCGCTTCGAAAAGTAAACATTGTTTCCACGAACATAAGATGAAAACGAAGCCCCACCATTTTGGCTTCGTCAGTCAAGTGATTAGCTTCCCCAGCTGGTATTGAATGCATTTATTTATTGACTGCATTTCTTACTTTCAACTTCGCTATTGTAATGGGTGAAGTAAAGCGCGGCAGTAGGCGATCATAAATAGAGCACTCGCGTGAATAATTTTGCCGGATTTTCGGCCAATCAATTCTGCCTTCCACAGTAAGAATTAGAATTTTCACACATCGCTGCAAACCTTTAGAATTCGCCGCGCCCAGAATATTCTCTTTATGATTCCGGACTAATAGCTTTATTTCCTGCGCATTTTTTTCGCAGCGAAAGGAGAAGATTCCGCTAGCATTATCATTGTACATTTTGTGTGTTTGACCACAACCGTGTCTCCAGAGTGGAATTCGAGGACCGGAGGGTAATCGCGGGGAACCATTGGACTGAGACCGCGGAAAATAGCAGGGTTCCAGGATTCGCACGAAGACTATTGATTAAAATTTAATTGACATTAATCTATTATGTAAGTTCCAAACCGGTTTATTCTCTGACGTCGTTAGTAATATTTTACCAAATCCGACCTATTTCTGTAGATTAGATCATGACAACAAAATTTGGGAACAAGACTGCAGAACGGAGAGATTGAAAATGTAATTCTTCCCGCGAATGATAAGAGACCATAACAGCTGCCTTTGAGACTTTAAACTAGGTTTGTCGATAAGTAGTGTAGCTAGTTAGTTGATTTACTCCATAATACACATATCCTCATCTACTATCTAGTACTTACAGCACACCGTGTATGTTTTCAGCATAGCTCTTGAATTTCTGTCCGTTTATGTAGTTGCAAAATACATAAATGCTAACGGTCCCTCTAACATTGATAGCATACCTATAGCGTAGTGCATGGTTGTGAGGTTTCGCCTCGTGACAAACATTTGCAATTTATGCTAATGCATCAACAGTCGTAGTTACATTAGCTTTAATAGGGCATAGTGTAATGCATGTTGGTGATTACTCACCCCCTGCCACACACCCTTGAGGTGGCTTGCAGGGTATTTTGTAGATGTAGATGAATACAACCGGTAAGGAATTTATAGCAATCGACGCGGTGGGAAAATTTTATTAATAAGCAACTTCCCTCCCTACCTCCTTCCATCCCTCGAAAGACTGATAATGCGTGAGTCAAAGAGACCAAAAAGTTTAAAGAATAACTCTGAAATCACTCCTAAAAGACATCTAAAAATGTTTTTTTGATTTAAATTTGACATTCTGGACCAATAAAGCTTTCTTTGTATTCTGTAGTGAGTTCGACACAGTGCTCATGAACTTATTTGCAATTAATTGTAATAAAAATAATAACAATTAATTACGGGAGAAAAATCACTCAAAATTTAGCAATGATTGAGAGAACGATAGTCTATATGACATTCCGTTGAGCGTGGTGCCCTAAAATTAATTGAACCTAATTTGCTACTGGCTTCTGGATAACATCGTGATACAACTGAATGATTTCATACTCCGTCATACAATTCGTTCTTTTAGTAGCATGTTTCCCATCGCTACTATTCTTAGTAAAGGCCAACGTTTCTTAGAGCTCGGATATTTCCAAGCATGTATGTACGCACATTGTATATACGAGGGCTGAATTATGTAGAGTACACCAATTCAGATGAAAGTTAATTTCTAACCATGTAATTTAAAGATTAACTTCAGTAAAATTCAACTCGAACAAGCTCAATTTCGCCCCCTTGAGATATATAAAAATTCACGGTCGTATGTTTCCCATGAAGGCATGTAATTTATTAAATGGTCTTTTAACTAGAAAAACCTTAGGTGTTCATTGAATGCCAATCTTTTACAGTTAAAAATGCAGTAAATTGATTTTAGAATTATTTAAAATAAGGCCTATGACAAAAACGTTTCTATATCCACCTCTCGCTCACATCGACGCTGTCATCCCATTATGAGATTTAAAAAGCGGCAGTGATATCTTTCAGCTCATTACTACCAATAGAAAAGATAATCACTGAGTAGAACAACGTAGATTACGACACTGGTTTCAGTTCTGTATCAAAGGAATACTAAGGAACTTGCAAGTTAAACAGTCTGTTTAAAAGTAAACATGCCTTCGTCGTATGCCTTATTTTAGTAAATATGCTATATAAATCTTCGGAAGGCACAGGTCACAAAATTGATACAGAGAAAGAGTTAACTCATAGGTTATTCAATCACAGGGATCGTAGGCTACATTGGCATGAATAACGTAAAAGTTTCTTGCAAATCTCATTGTACCAGAAACTCACATTTACATCTACAGTTCCGCCATATTATTTTCGTCAGTATCTTTTCATAATGGGGTCAAGGTGGTGTGGAGGGGTAGTACCTTTAGTACAGGTTCAACCTGACACTGGTCCCCACACACCTTAGGGGTTTAGCTGAGAGGTGGCCGACGAGCCACCTTGAGGATGCTATCTCAAGACCGTCCGTGATGCAGTGCTGAGTGAGAGACAACACTGCAGCGTGGCGATGAGCCACGTCCTGCACGAGGTGGCCCTGCTCATACAGAACACGGCGGATCTAGACTGGGAAGTCGATAAACATCCCTGGTGGTGGACAACAGCAACCACCAGTACTGGCATGGGGCCGAAGATGGTATGAGTCGGTAGGGCCCATGGCCGGACATCATCTGGCTGAAGGGCAGAAGGAGCTGAAGGGCAGCGATACGGCAGATGAACTGTGGGGGCAGACAGGGCTCCTAGTCATGGCAAAGACAGCCTGTCTAGGAGATGAAGACTCCGAAATCAAAGTACCCGGTCGTCCAGGTTGGGAGTTTAGCATAGGGTTAACAACCCTATCTTAGAAAAAAATCATGTTACGGATACAGAATATATGCCTCGGAATAGGACTGGAATTAAGGAACAGACCCGGCGAACGAATGGACTGAGTAAGGTTAAAGGAAACATATATCTAGCCACATGGAATGTACAAACTATGAGAAAACCAGGTGCATTATGACAGTTGAAAAACGAACTAGTAAAATACAAAATAAAAATTGCAGCATTACAGGAAATGAGATGGCCAGGAAATGGAATAATGCAATCAGGAGATCACATCGTCTTATACAGTGGAGGAAACAATGGAAGGAATGGAACAGGTTTCATCATAGAAAAATGTATTAAACCTGCCATCTTAAAATTCAATCCTGTTAACGATCGAATTTGCTCCCTTCGACTAAAAGCTAGGTTTTTCAACATAACAATATTTCTATATATGCACCTACAGACGACACTGAGGAGGATGTTAAAGATGAATTTTATAGTAAACTAGAGGAAGAATATGGAAAAATATCTAATCATGATGTCAAAATAATTTGTGGAGACTTAAATGCCAAGATTGGCAGGGAGGAGCAATTCAGAGAAACAATAGGGAAAGAAAGCCTTCATCTACAAAGCAACAATAATGGATGGCGTGTGATCGACTTTGCTACAAGCAAGAACATGGTAGTTAGGAGCACTTGGCTGCAGAGAAAATATATTAATAAAGCCACATGGTGCTCACCAGATGGCAAAACATGCAACCAGATTGACCACGTACTCAGAGAAAAGACACGCAACGGACATACTTGAAGTGAGCAGTTGCAGAGGTGCAGACTGGAACTCAGACCACTACTTAGTAAGAATAAAGTATAGGCAAAAGATTTATGTAGCTAGAACAAACAAGAGAACCATGAATGAGAGATATGATGTTGAAAAATTAATCAAAGATGAAGATAAGAAAGAAGAGTACCAAATAAAAATAAACACTAGTCTTCAGGAAAACAAGAAAGAGTGGGAAGGAAGTGATCTAGAAGGAAAATGGAATATTATGAAAAAAGCGATTAGAAAAACAGCTAAGGAAGTAGTTGGTAACGTTCAAAGAAAAAAAGGGAAGAGTGGTATGACAATGATTGTGCGTTAACAATTGAAGAACGAAACCTAGCCAGAAAGAAAATGCTTCAAAAAAGAACAAGACAAACAGTCAATGACTACAGGCAAAAAAGGAGGATTGCATCTAGAGAATGCAGAAGGAAGAAAAGAATACTCGAGAAACAAAAAATCACAGAACTAGAAAATATTAGAGATAAAAGAGAAATAAGGAAATTTTATCAGAGAGTGAAAGAAACAAAAAAGGGTTTTGAGCCTAGCTCTGTTTTCTGCAAAGACTTAGATGGAAATCTCCTAGGAGAAAAAAAGAACATAATAGCCAGATGGCGAGACCATTTTGAACAGCAGTTAAACAGGAATGAAAGCGATGTATTAACACAAGTGAATGTAAATGAAAAAGGAATTGCGGACTTAGAAGAAGACTATGAGAAAAGTGAAGTTACCCGGAGCCCAAGTATGGAGGAAGTCATAAAAGCAATTTAAAAAACTGAAAAATAACAAGGCTCCAGGGGAGGATAGTATAACTACTGAAATGGTCAAAAATGGCGGAACAGCTGTAGAACAACATATCCATAAGATTATTAAAATTATATGGAAAGAAGAGAAAATGCCTGAAGACTGGAACATGGGAATCATATATCCTGTTCACAAGAAAGGTGATAAATCTAAATGTGAGAACTACAGGCCAATAACACTACTTAGTATAGCATACAAAATTTTTAGCAATATTCTAGCTTCAAGACTCGAACCGTTCATTGAACAAAAAGTTGGAGATTATCAATGTGGTTTTCGGAAGAATCGTTCTACCACTGATCAGATTTTTATTATGAGACAAATATACGAGAAGTGTTATGTTGTATAGAAGTACATAGCCTATTTATAGATTACAAGCAGGCTTTTGATTCTGTCAAAAGGAGTGCACTATATGACGTCATGAAAGAATTTCACATCCCCTCTAAATTAATAAACCTCATTAAAATGACACTAGACAATACTAAAAGCAAAGTTAAAATGAATGGAGAACTATTATCTCAGTTTGAAGTCAAAAGAGGAGTCAAACAAGGAGATGCATTATCATCAATGTTATTCATATTGGCTTTGGAGAAAGCAATAAGACAGCTCCGAATAAATCCTGGAGGAACAATAATGAACCGAAAAACACAATGTGTTGCCTATGCTGATGACCTGGCTGTAGTCTCAAGAAACAAACACTCAATGGAAGACATTTTTATTTCCATTGAAGCCGCATCAGAAACACTGGGATTAAAAATTAATGAAGATAAAACAAAATACTTGAAAATGGAAAGAAATAAAAAAAAACTAGAGAACCAACAATAAAAATTAACAACAAACATTTTCAAAGAGTGGAAAGCTTCAGATATCTGGGATCCTTGCTAACAGCAAAAAATCAGATTTCCGTTGAAATTCAAGACAGGTTACTAGGTAATAAATGCTATTATGCACTGCAGCCTATTTTCAGGTCAAGAAATATTTCAAGAAACACCAAAAAAAATCATATACAAGACAGTGCTAAGACCTGTTGCCCTCTATGCCTCTGAAACATGGACACTAACAGTTACACAAGAAGAAATAATCAGAAGATGGGATAGAAAGATTCTCAGAAGAATATACGGTGCCGTGATAGATGCAGGAATATGGAGAATAAGAACAAATGCTGAAGTCTATGAACAATATGGTGAACCAGACATCATATCAGTTATAAAGCAAGGGAGAATTCGTTGGGCTGGCCATGTGCAACGCATGGAGGAAAGCAGGGCAGCCAAAAAGGTCTTCAATGGCACTCCAGGAGGGAGGAGAAGAAGAGGAAGACCACGAAAGCGGTGGCTTAATGATGTTGAGACAGACTTGAGAAAACTGGGAGTCAGGAGATGGAGGCGTGTTGCAGAAGATAAAGAAGAATGGGGCAGATAATTCTGAAGGGCAGAGCCCTACATGGGCTTTAGCGCCAATAATGATGATATTTTCATAATATATTACTTCGTGCATATAAATTCCATATTAAAGCTTATAATATGTAACAAATATTATATTTACAATAAAAATAATTTAAGAGGTGACATTAATCCTTCATTATATGCGATAAAGGGCTGGTGGGCTAGTGGGTAGAGCGCTTGGCTACTGATCGGAGGGTCCCGGGTTCAAATCTGGGTGAAGCCTTTGGACAACCCTGAAATCCTCAGGAGTGCGAGGTGGCCCAGGGAAAGGAACTGGCCCCCCTACCCTGAATGTGTGAAGTTCACACGCCTGTGGCTTAGTCCGGGGTGAGCTCTACCCTCAACTGTCCAAACCAACGTTCGGGTTGAATCACTTAGAGATATGCGATAAATTATATTTCATCAATGAGAGAAAGAAATACACCCCAAGCTTGCTTCTCATTAGCTGCTGATAATTTGTTTTGATTTGACCGATAAGTTTTCATACCGGAAGAGGCGATCGAAGTCAACATGATCCGAATCACTATTTTTCCGTCACCATTAATTTACCACTTCGATTCAGAGTAGCAGTTTGGGCTATTAGGGACCGTGGAATATCCCCATCTTTAAATGGCGACCCCAGATTCAGAATAGACCCCTGAGTGCCGTATGCGAGTCCGCGTCGCTGCCAGAACGCGCGTACAAGCTTCATTAACGTGTGATAAAAATAAAAATCGCTATAAATTATTCCTTTGGTTTCATATTTTCAGAAGTATTGATATCGGTATACTGAATTCAAGACGAAGGTAACGGTGTCACGTCCATGTATATACGACCCGTAGTCACTCATCCAGTTATAATGCCAATGACTAATGGTGTTAGAGGATTGTTAAGGTTTGTCGTTTTACTGTAACCTTTCCTCTGTTTCGTCAAGAATTTTCCGCGCTACACTCTTGCTTAGTTGGTATCTTTCACGAAATTTCCTTTCGTCCAGCTCATGAAATTGTTCAGCGACCACCTGTCTTTGCCGTGGATGTCTTCCCTCAATGTTTTCTTATACTTCCAAGTACAAAAGTTCAGCGCCGAAATCGTCAGCCGCCATGACGGATTCAATTAATGTCTTGTTTGTTCTTTTAAGGACCTACGTCTCTCCGTAAAATTGACGAGAGGTTAAACGGAGCTTAATGTGCGTCGATGATATTATATTTTTTTTAAACGCGGCGTTACATCTACCTAACGATTCGTTAACATTCTTACGAAGATTGGTGAAACCGGGCGTAAGTGATTCATTTACTTGGAATTCAGATACTGACGGCCAAAACTAAAATCACCCTCCCGGTGATGAAATTTCAAACTCTCAGTGATTGAACTACTGAATCTGTGGTTGAAACACACAGTATTGAAGCAGTGTTTTTAATGCCGCAGTCAACAGATTCTTTTCTGTATGGGATATTGTTAATACATCATGCTTTTAGGTATACTTTTAAAACTGTTATTAGTTTTATGTAAGTTTTAGCAAAGAATTTGAATTAGTAATTCACACTCGGAGCTCCCCGCCCGCCCTCTGTCCTTGACGCGAAGAAGTAGGAGTGGGGACGATTTACAGCGAAGACCCCTCATCTTCGCTTCTTCGGCGTCACGGCTTGCGTCACCGGAAAGAGCCGTGACGTAAACCGTACTTTGGTGACGCCTCTCGCCAAGGGCGATGGGAGGCGCGTTTCTGTTTTCACGTCCCGTGAAAATCCGCCCTCCATCGAAGCATGGGAGTCTGTTTATTATTGACGGGTGGTTTCCAAGCGACGGGGAAGTCCCTGAAGCATCGAAAAGTCATCGACCTCTCCCCGTCCTTGAAGTCCGCCATTATGATGCAGTAATTTCGATACGGCTAATAATCGCTTGGAGGAGTATCATGTTTCATTCATCCTCACCTACTAATTGTATCTATTTGCTATGCAAGCGGCTGCAAGGGTGTTCCGAGCCATTCGCATACTGAAGCATTCACCTACCACTAACAATAAGACGCAGTGAATCGCATCAATGGAAAGGAGTTTTCTTCTTCAGTCTACCCTGTCGTTCCCTAGGGGTTGTGCTTACTATTGTATGTCACTTCCGAGACCCCCACCCCCGGAAGGTTGCCTAGAATAAAGATGGCTTGGTAGAGTAACTGGCTAAAACACCTGACCGAAAATTGGGAGATCCCGGAGTCAAGTGATTTATAAAGAAAATGTACTCACTTTGGTTGTATACTGAGCCGAATATTCAACTTGTGACGGGTTCACTCGCTACGGGGATACACGAATGTACGAAATTCTTATTAAATTTTCATTATTTTTTCAAATTTCTTTTCTCACAATCGTCGATATTTGTAACCTCACACGTGGCTTATAGCAGCATCCCGTGTATGTTTTAGCTATAACTCTTGAATAACAGTCCAATTATGTAGTTGCAATATACATAAATACTAACGTTAATATACATAAATACTCTAACATTGATAACATAAATAAAATGTAGTGCATGCTTGTGAGGCCTCGCCTCGTGACAAGCAATAACGATTTATGTTAATGCATAATTGGTCGTAGTTGCACTAAATTTAGGGTATAGTGTAATACATTGGTGACTACTCACCCCCTGCGACACACCATTGAGGTGGCTTGCAGGGTATTTTGTGGATGTAGATGTAGATCTTGGTTAAGAGCATCAATAAGGAAAGGGTTGATAATCGTCCCTAGTCAATACTTTTTTATAAGCAGAATACAGAGATGAAGATCAGTAGATAGAACATGTAAAAGGTCTTTGAGATAACTTTTCTGAGGTCACCCATCTATTACCACAATAATAATTTTTAACCTTTTGCTGTCTCTTGAGACGGGGTGCTAAACTAGTTTCCACCGCGTGGCGAACCCTGGGTAACGCTAAAGAAATAGCACCTCTCACGGTGGCCAGATAATCACATTGATATCCTGGCCAATTCACATAACTCATCCTCACTATGATTCATGAAACTACCAATAGCTCTTATCACATCCAAATGACAAGATATCTTGGATATCGTATCAGGATTTACCAGACCAGTATGGAGGGCATTATCAGGGAAAAATGCGATGTACTGCAAAATACAACAATAGTTGTTAATGTGATCGATGTTTTTGACATTCAAGAGACACATATGGAGAACGGAGACCAGTTAAGCAGAAGAGGCAAAATTCAAAGCTTTGATCTAATCGGTGCAACATTCTCATTGGGTAGCCACCTACGTTCGACGCACAGTCGAAAATATCTGTCTGTGTTCATCATCTACCATGGTCAACAAACTTGAAGTAGTAGTCCAAATAGGAGAAATGACCATCAACATATACATATACAAACCCCAAGTAACTACCTGGGCGCCGCAGGTCCTACCTCTATTGCAGTATCCAGCAGTCTCTGTGGGAGATTTAAACAGCCATCATACGCGGAGGAAATACAGAGAATATGGCAGCGATGGATATGCCCTTGCAAATAGGGTAGATGACAATGACGTATACCTTTTATTCCATGCAAAAGATCGAGGCTCTTTCAGATCGACAGCATGGAGACAGACGGAAACCCTGACCTTTGCTTCGTGACTACAGACAAAGATAGCCAACTATTGAAAGTCTCTCGAAACCTCCAAAGTAATTTACACGTAGCCAGCATTGAGAAGTCTTAATATATATTGGAATTAGTCTTCCCTTGGTAACATCTTTCCCCGCCTTAGGTGAAAATTCAAAAATCAAACTTGATTGCTTGCATTGGCAATCTAGATAAATGTGTGGGATGGATTCCTCCTAGAGCTAACACCTATTTGCAACTACGTTTGTGGGCGCTATAATTGGAACGGCAAATGAGACCGTTCTCAAGGATACCGGAAACAATACCTTCCTGGATGGAATAATAACGTTAAGATGAGATATAAATAATTTCTGAAGAATAAAGACACAGAAATTGCGGATGAATTGCTACTCAACCTTCATGTAGCTTGACGAAAGAAGTGTACACAAACCGTTCAAGTACTGGGTTTCAAAATATCACGCAGAAAATCCTGGTCGCTTTTGCGAAAACTTAGCGGTGGCAATAAAGTAATATCCAAACATTATTGCAGCTCATATTGTATCAACTTCTATAGACGAGAAAGAATACACCACCAATATTAAACACGAGCTTCAAGTACTTAAAATCTCTGAAAAATTAAATGAAAAAGAAACTGATTATTCACATCCGTTCTCGCTTGACGAAATAACCACTGAACTTAAAGAGATGAAGGACATGACCATCCAATTCTTAGCGTGCCTGTTGGGCCAACCGAAGGTCACGAGTTCTAAACCCGCCTAGCCCTTATATAGAATATCTGCCTTAGATTCGTGTATTTATATTTACTAGCACGAAGTATACTTTGCGGTTGTTACGAATGCAATGTATAACGCTTCCGCTGAGAACTGGATTTTATCTTAATATAGGCATTCGAAGTAAATAATCGCGAAAGAACCCACTGGCAATTCTTTATAATTATGACTAAAATCAAGGACTAATATATAAACGGTGTGCACTTTTTTCAACTAGCCGTCGCGAACTAATTGCCTTGAAAGTGTATGAAAAATAATGGTAACTTTTCTATCAATGTACTCCTCTCTTGAATGACATCCTTCGAGTCGATTCCTTATACGTCACATGACTCTACCATACAGTGTTTTATAATCCCATTCGCGAGGTAAAATATACTTTTAAGGCAATATATGCTTCTTAGTCGACTATACCTATGAAGTATACTTATGACTTAGAATGCGCTAGGCTTAGATTACTTGAGCAATTGAGAATAGATATCTTTCAGAGCGACACGGAGAACATCATATTAGAACCCCACTATATTTCCAGGTCCGACAGAAACGATAAATTAAGAGAGATATTTTGCCGAACGGATAGGTATGGGAATTCGTTTTTCCCCCGAACAATAAGGGACTTTAATAAATGCAAGGCGTAATTTCATAGAGCGTTTCCTTTTTATATGTAAACGGCTGGTGTCCTAACACCCCCCGCCACACGCCTATTGAGGCGGCTTGCGGGGTAGTATGTAGATGTAGATGTAGATGACCCATACACACTTAAGAGGTAGGCTTGAAAACTGAGTTATAACGCGTGCAGGGAAGATCGGCGAGATACGTTAAAGGCCGTTGTGAACATTTCGTTAGCGTTGACCTTATGCAGCAACTTGGATGGGAAACGCTTTCAGAACGTCGAATAAATTTAGTCTTCATCTATTGCGTAAGTTCCAAACCGATTAATTATCTGACGAGTTTAATAATATTTTACGAAATCCGACTTCATACGGTAGATCAGATCATGAGAATAACATTAGAGAACAGGAAGGACGCAGCAGCATTTGCACTGCTGGAACTACATTTTTATTCTCATTTCTACCAATATTCCCATTGCGATTGCTCGCAACATGGCTCGATCGCTTTCTATTTTTCACTTTTTTATCCCGTAAACATACCCGCTCGCTTCAGCTTTTATTCTACGCATCAATGAGTTGGCTTACATTGTTTAGACTACAACCAAACTAAGAGCTAACGCTTAAAGTTCAACGATGAATAACGACTACTTATTCAAGTTGTGTGCAGATTAATTTCTTCTGTTTTTATTCAGTTAATGTGGAGGTCATGCCTATTTGATTTCAATACAGTCTATTTGATTGCGACTAAAAATTAATTAAAAGTAATCAATACTTTTGGTGGCAGGCCAAAGAAAAGCACCAAATGCTGTTTTATGTTTTTTATTGGTAAATGACATCCAATATCACATTTCAGCAGGGAAAGGGAATAATGCCATAAAGTAACAAAGAAGGAGGGAATTTTGGAATGGACTTTTAAGTCACGTACAGTCGGCTCCAACCACGGAGAGATAAAGAGGGAGTGGTTGGCGTCCTCTCTGTTAGGAGTGTTTCCGTTCCGGTGAGTCCATCCGAAGAGCGCGCAGTCAGTCATCTTTCGGGAAGTCCATCTTGGCGCCTCCATCGCCTTATCCACGGGGAGTGAATAATAACATGCAGCTCAGCCGTAGTAGCCCCCCCTACCGCCCCAGCCCCCCCTTCGGCCCCAGCCCCCACCCCATCCACCGCCCCAACCCCTCCTTCCCCCCCATCCACCGCCCCAACCTCTTCTTCCCCCCCATCTTTGCTCCGCCCCCTCGAGGTCACCTGCAAGAGGAGAGTAAAACGTTTAGCTAGATGTTTTTCACGATGCCAATTACGCTCAGTTAGCCAACGTCCTTAAATTTCAGTCATGCCATATGTTGTTCCAAGTACATTTGGAAAAATATGCGATTTGATTGCATATGAATATTGCTCAATAGCAATATTTTGCCTCATAGCAAACTTTAAAACGCATTAAGACAAGCCAACAAGGTAAGAGCTCATTTTCACATCGCATTTAACAACATAACCTGCCAAAGCAATCCTGCAGTAGTAGAATCAAGCCCGTCGAGAGTCAGGACAGCCAATAGGGTGACACCTCAGATCGAGTGTCAGGAGAAACGAGTTCACAAGCCCATTGTTAACACGTGGCCCATTAAAACTAAGAAAAACTAATTAAAAATCCATTCCAGTCACATTCTATCCACTTCTGCACATAGTTTTTAGGAAAGGATTCTTACATCGACGAGTTTACTACGGATTCTATCCATGCGATCGTGATTAAGCCTAGCAACAACCATATTTTTATGCTTCTAAATTGAGACTTTTACTCTGGCTCCATCCCGTCGAATTTAAATATTCAAATGAAACTTCGCATGAAGCCCGCCTTGAAATAAAAAGTGGAGAATGACTGTTCTTTTCTTCGTTTAACGCATGGTATCATTTAAATTCGAATGTGTTGTTTATCATCGACTTTTAAACTTCAGTGTATCTTAGCATGGCTTTCTTCCTGGTCGATCATATCTACCTAATTCTGCTCTATTGCACGATAAAGTTACGAACTTTTTCGTTCTTATTTCACCATTCTGATACTTGAAATACTTACTTCTTCTCTCCAGTACTTAGTTCAGTTAATCACTCCATTCTCGTTAATATGCTCAAGCATCGCTTAAGATTTCTGCACAGCTGACTTGGAAGCGATACATTTCTCGCATTTCTCGCTTTTACAAATGACCTGTTGATTGAAACGCCAAGCATTACCACCAACGTTCATATTCACATTAACCTTTGCCTCTCACAAAACTATTCTACGTGAGATTCCTCAGTGAGTCTAGTGTAATTTCTGAAAAGATAAAATACTTGTACGAACATATAAAAAGTTCCCCAGACAACAGCGTAATTTGGTCTATTTCCTCATTACACATTCATTCATAATTGATGTAGTTCTTAAAACTGTTTTTAGGGTATTATCTACAACTACTAAATACCCTGAAAGACACCTCAAGGGAGTGTGGCGGGGGAAGTGTAGTCACCAACATGCATTTCACTATATCCTAAAGTGGTGAAACTACGACTATTAATGCATTAGCATAAATCACTATCCACTCCATTTCTAAGTAATAGGCGCCAATTTGGTCAGTTACCTGCTATACAACTTTTAATTTGTTCTGGTAATTTCTTTTCCCGCCCGCCATCTCATCCTCTCCCCTCAGAAATTATTTCCAGTAAAATACATTTCGTTCTCCAATCAAATTCACCGTCTCTCCCACAACCACTGCCGCGTGGACCGCCTTGTGATACCAAACCCAAATACTTCTCCGACCTAACACGACCTTTGTGTAAATGATCCCCACATCCATCGTGGTTTATTATACCCTCAACTCAACTCAGTCCTTTCGATCGACTCATGGTGGGAGCGGCGAGGAGACAGACAGACGGACGGAGGAAAAGGCGTTTGTTGACTCCCGACGCTCCCGCACTCGAATGCATTGAAGCCGTGGTTGGAGTTCACGGCGAATGAGAAATCCTTGCGAGCCCTGAAGTGACATGTGGACATTGTATATCGAACCGTTGTAATTTTAAAAGGGTTCGTGCTCACTCTCTTGTTCCAACTGCTCATCGACCGCAGGCAATGCCTCTGCTGCCGCCGCGGAAGTCTCCTGGGCAACGCACAGCGCCACAACGGCCGCCACCAAAAGCAACAGGAGTGTCAGACGCGTCATCTGTGGAGAAGGAAAGTAATATAAATTTAAGTGCCGTGGAGGGGGAGGAAGAATATTAGCTCGAAGTAAACCATTTACCTCGTTAGGAAAATATATTTCGCAAAATTTAATATTCGATGAATGCAACTACGAAAACAACATAAATAAATATCACGCAAAACAATATCCATATAATGTAAACCACTTAAATAAAATGTTATCTGGATGGTTTTAAAGATTGAGCAAAGCGAATAATTAAATTTTAGGCGTTTACACCTTTGGGAATGGTTTATCGGCTGAGCGCTAAGGATTTAAGAAATTATTCTACATTGGGCTATTAAAGTTAATGGGAATTAATGTTTTTGGAAGTTTATTTTAATGCGACATATTGAGTATACCTAATAAAAGTTTTAAAGGCATGTGTTACAACGATATGGGACTGCTTGAAAACTTTTTTTTATAAAAGCCGAGTATTGAAGTGGGTTTGGATATTAGTTAGCACGCGGCTGTTCTTTTAACTGTTAACATTAACTGTTCACTCTTTTTGGGGTCGGAATTCGCATTGATCAAGCCTTCATTGGAAGAGAGCAGGGCTGATCCGCAGTATCACAATTACTTATTAGGAAAAATATGTCTCATAAAAAGAAATGGCTGACAAATGACATTATTGCTCTTTCACAAAAGCTAAAAGATGAATCAAGGAGTGTAAAAATTTCAAATTGTCCAGAGTCTCTTGCTTAGTTCAAGGAACTCAAAAAACTTCATCAAAAATGCTGAATGATGTCAAGGGCTCATATAATGACAACTGCCTTATAGTAGCAAATAATAAAACTAAAGCTATGTGGAGAATAATTAATGAGGAAATGGGTAAGAATATCCATTTTTACATCCCAGAAATCTGTGATAGAAATGGCAGAAATATAAAGAACGCTAAAAACCTTATCCAATTATACCAAAATAATATTCGGAACAGACGCCATAGATAGGCGCCCCGAACTCAGAGGGGGAGGGCGCCACTACAAGAGAGTGGCGGTTATGGAGGCCCCACCCTAATTCGACTGACCGTCTCGGTTTCCCTGGCGATGTGTACCACGGAGTAGTCAGCGAAGGTGATCGATCTCTTGGAAGTCGAGAAGAAGTCACTGCTCTCGTGCCAACTCAAGTCTGCCGGTTGAGGAGTCTACGATCGCTTTTATACGCTCCCTGGCGGAAAAAGAGCGTCCATCAGGATCTCCTTATTACATCCCCCTTCCATAGCACCCCCCACCTCCATTCCACCTTCCCACGCACCCAGTGGGCCACGCGTGGTGCTGAAGCAGTTAGAAGGAGCACGATGTGCGACCATCCCCCGGTATCCCATCCCATTCCGTCCGGGTGAAATGTCCTCCCCCACCCCCTTTCCCCCAATCCTTCCATATCCTCTGCCTTGTGCATGTGTGTGTCTGTGGGGAATACCCCGAGACCGCCTTCCTCCCTCCCCCCTTCTCACCTCCCCCACCCACCTGTCAACCCTTCTTCCCTGAGCCACGATTAAGAGAAGGTGATGGGAGGAAAAAGAATATAACACCGTCCGAACTCGTCCCGGCGTTAAAGACCATGCCTTAAGACTCCTGCAGTATTGTGTTTTCTACGTTTTCATAAAAATATGAACACATAGAAAAAATGATACTCCACTTGCAACGAGGTGATGTTGTTTTTAACTACGGATTATTAATATGTCTCCTTATTATGCTCGTGGTTTTATTGTGCAGTTATCCTTTGCTTTTATTGGTTGTGTAACTCCCTTTTAAGATGTGGAAATGAATATGAATGATTGTAATACACGTACGCACGTCCAACCTGTCGTTCCTGTGCACATATGTATCTCATTGAGGAGAGTCCCAATTAAACTATTCCTTGGTATACGTACCGGTGAGAGGAACAATGGTGGAAGTTCCTTTTGAATTTTAGATTTTAGTACAATTGCAGTAGTAGATCCATCTTCTTCTATTACTCCAAAACATGTCCTGCTTGTCAATATTAAACGGTTTTCTCATCCTCATTACCCCAATCGGAAGGAGTTCTTGGTCATCAGGCCATTCATAATCTGGAAAATAATCGCATGGTACGCCCTTCACTAGTTCCGCCCGAAATTTCAACTCCTGCATATCATACTTGCTTATCATGTCGATCAAAATAATGATAACTTAATATTGAGGCTGAAGGATATCCTTCAATTAAAGACAGAATTTCAAAATCCTTCTTTACTGATGCGAGAAATCAGATTGAAGGGCTTTCCTTATACGCAGTGAACAGGCTGAAGAACGAAATTAATTTCAAACGTTTTTTTGGAAAGGAATTCACACTCGTGAATACATTATTTATTTAGCTTCCATATAATATTGAAATGAATTAAGCATAAGTTCTTATATGATTCGGCCAGCAGACTGATGCCGTATGGAGGAGAGTAGAAATGAGGCAAAGGCGGTATTTAGACCGCTAGACACGATGATTTCCCCGATCAGTAGACAGGAATAAGTAGTAAGTCACAAAGCACCCCTACTTTTTTAATAAGGGTGCTTTTCATTCGCTCTTGTGCAATCATTCCGCTTAATACAACAGCGTTCTTGCGTTCCATTCTTTACAGACCCTCCGCACTTGACAGCGAACGTTAAAACGGATCGGGAGCAAAGTTGATGTGCGCTATACAACAAAAGAATGTCGATGATAGAATCCGTGATTGTTGTCAACTTTGTTGATTTTCAATGAAGGTATCAAGCATGTATATTTTCGAATTTTAAATTACTCTGTCATAGAAAGCAGGAAGGTTTAAATACTCATTTTAAACGAAATAAATACATTTACAATAATCATTCGGCCGTGACTGTTGTTCACCAACAGAATGCCACCCACCGGCAGCTTACAAAACATTTCGCCAGCAAACACCGTTCCGTTCAACGTCATTGCTGTGCGCTGATGTGTTCCAATGTGCGCTAACATAAGCACTTTGAATGGAAAGCCCGCAAGGCCGCCGCTACGCCGCGCAGGCCGGGTGTGCTGGAGTGAGCGCCGCTGGTGAGAGGTTCATTTTCGCACGTTCAAGTCTCCCGAGGACGACGACGGGCGTTGATATCTCCGGAGGCGAGAAAATTTGCTCCATCCACTTTGCTCATTTCGCACAATACGAGCATTCACGGTTGATCAGCAAATGGAAATAAAAACTGCTGTCTGTACTTACACTTATAGATATAGGTTCTTTTATACGAAAAACGTAACTGTGTTACAGACAAGGTTCAAAACATGTGCACATGCGCCAAGAAATTACTTCTTACTACTAATTGTAAGAAAGATGGGTGTAGCCAGCGCTCATCCTTCCCAAATTTGAATGCATTAGGACAAAATAAATTGTATACCAATAATGAGTGCATATAGATTATTAATAAGATAACAGAAATTTGATTCCCATGGCTTGATCCTGCTCAATAAAGCCCTTACATTGCCAGCTTATGAGCTTCTTTTTACAGCTTGAAGAGTATTCGCGTCATGCGGCGGTCAAATTCTCATGATGTGGATATTATCCGCAGATATCATGAATTTTTACATTAGTACTATTAATTTTCAGCAGTAATGCAAATGATAAATTTTCTTGAAGCCAATTGGTGCGAGAGACAGGCTGTTGTTGCATCGTTACTCAGTCAACTCATTTTAACTCAGCGAGTGAGTCTCCAAACGTCAACGTTTTAACTGAAACAAACTCCAACATTCGCGATATTGGATAGAAGAATTAGGAAACTTATTGCCCATTAAGATTGTAAACCGATTTATGAGAACTTTTACAAACCACAGAATAAAATACACCGGCCCTCTGTAGGAGTACAATACTGTAGGAAGACCAAAGCTCAGCCCGAGCTGTAGCGCCGAGAGGAAGGAAGGAAGAGGAGCATGACGCACAGTGTGTGGGACCGATTGGAAAAAAGCTGGCCAAAATTATTTACTCAGTCGTTTTCGGGTTTAACTGCGTTTCTTTGGACGTACTCAAAGTAATTTGAGCACCTTTATCTTGATTTCATCATTATTTTTTCGGTATCTCTAATGCATTTTGTGCAAAAAAGGAAATATTATAACTTAAAACCCGTAAAAAATGCTTTACTCGTTCGACGGTTCAGAATCCCTGTTGAGCATATATTTGAATGTATATTAAGAATTATAACTATAGCAACTAGAGTAGAGTTAGATTTTCCGTCAAATAGGCTACAATTAAAGGTTTAAAGTTTTAAATTCAATGTAAAATAATTCATTATGAATGCATAAATCAATGCACGGAATGGATGGAATTGAAAACATCTACTTGTCAACGACCATTTAATCATATTACGAAATCTCGTTACATCATATATTTCCATCCCTACGTTATCCAAAATATATTTCCAAAACTGTATTATTCTATTATGTAATCGATATTAATAATTTAAAAGTTTGTTAAAACATTTTTTCTACGCTAATGTACATAACATTCGCTAAAATATCGGTACTTCAAACATATCAGATATTAGAAAAATAAATTTTAACTCGTGGTTAATTAACTATAGTTAGCTATTATGCAACATTTATTTGGGAAAAACTATTTTATTCATATGAAATTAAGATTAAATTACACATATGACCACACTACTTGCACTAACAATTCGTAAATCAATTGTATTTTTGACTCCATTAATGCCTCCTCCGATGACACGTCATCACTCTCCAAGTCGTTCTTTTCTTCATCCTCATAGATTAGTAACCTAAACACCTCTGGGTCAAAATCTTCTTTCGATTTGCTTCTTCTGAATGAAATGGAGGATATCAAGGGATCGGAAGTAAGGAACAACCTCCGAAATAAATCTCCATTTGTGCCTCACTCGGAATTTCCTCATGTCCTTATTTCTTTGCCTCTTGGGCCTCTTTCGAAAACTGTCCGATGGGAAGTATCGCTTCCTTCGCGATATCTGCGTCATGAATTAATAACTTGTGCACAGTGGGTGATATTTAATACCAAAGGTATTGCTGCACGTATAATTTGGCGGTCTGGATGCAGTATTCGCTAAATTCACAGTGGTTTAGTGTGTGTCCACTTGAAATTGCTTTCAGAATGTGTGAAATCCTTGACATTAATTGTTCATTTATCCCAGAAATTAAAAAAAAAAATGGTCACTTGAGTCCCAACTTGGTGGCAAAAGCAATGGTATGTTTTGTAATTTTGAACATGATTGGCTATGAATTAAATGTTGTTACAACAATTAATAGAATGACAGATTTTGCATCACTATCTCCATTTAGGTAAAACCTTTTTAGTTAAGTACTCGATCAGGAAATGTTTCTTATCACTTGTCGACATCAGCTCTTTTTTCTCTACGTATTTTTCATGAAGTTGTTGCCGCGTCGCTTTTCTACTCTCCATGGCTTATTATAATTTAAAATGTATACGCTAGAAAATGAACGAGAAATATAACGGTAAATCACTACCCGCGGCAGTAATATTACCATGATAACATTTTTTAGGGATAATAAAAATAAATTTACTCTGAAAATAATCGGGTATTAGTTTATAAAATTTTTAATTTACCTTACCATCAAGATTACAAACTACTTCTGGTGTTTTCGGGGTACTAACTCTTCCTAAATTGATGGAATTTATTCGTCAGGAGAAACTGTTCCTCCTGGCGGGTTATTTTTAGGAAAATGCGAGTAAAATATCTTTTCCTAAAATCCATCCTGTTTCACAGCTTGAATCTCTTTCAGTAGATGTTGCCTGGACACACTCGCAAAGACAACTAATGAAAACAACACGCGAACACAACTAGAAAATCCCCCAACCAAGTACTGCGAAGGATTCCGTTAGTGTGTGCAAGCGGCAACAAGGGTGGCCAAAAGGAGGCAAGAGAGTTGTGAAAGAGATCCGTTTAGTTTTACCGGAGGATTAAAGTTAGAAAAATGGACTTCAGAACCCAGAAGGGTCAGGCAAGTAGACACATCTATGAAAGCAGATTATTGTCCAGTTGGCGCCTACCGCTGCTTGTGCACGACAACTATTCCCCCCCCCCCATGGAACGGCACGCCTTGTGCCTGTGGGCGATCGTCAGGTCATAAGAACACTTTGTAGAGAAGGTAAATCATACAGTGTCTTCAATTTCGTCTCTCGTGTCTTATTCTCCTGTAAGCTTTAGGGCCAAATGGTTAACGGGGACGAAAATATGTGACAAGAGTATTCTCGAATTTTTGCCAATTTAGTAACCTGTTACAATAAGTATGGGTGATATACGCGTACAACATGTATGTTATTTACTGAAGATGCTGATCATAAATTCCCTTCCATGCATATTTGGAAATTTCACCATTTCCCCATTTAGAGGCAAATGGCGGCCCTCGCGGCAGCGACGAAGCGACCGGGGCAGTTTCGAAGAAATATAGATGGTTAAATGAAAACTGAAAAAATCTGCAAGAATTCTCTTCTCAAAACGTTTAAATAGACTTTACCCTATCACACAGTTTTGATAACCCCGTGTCGGAAGATGTCATTGAAAACGATAATTGCAATTGAAACTTAAATTTGACGTAAAAACATTACTCTATAAATAAAAATCAAAATACGTTAAAATAAACGTTAAACAAAACTAAACAAAGCTCATTTTATACTTAAAGGTAGTTTCATTTTGCATAAAGTTTAAAAAATCCCAAATATTGCATATAAAATTTACAATGAAGATAAGAACATTCATGTTTTTGACGCGAAAGTTATGGCAGCCAAAATCACACTGATATGCTATACTTTGACAGGTCATACACATTATCCTAACGCATTTCAATGCTCCGTGTAGTATACTATATTGAAGATCATATAATCAATAACATTTATCATCTTTTTTTGGCCACCTTACGCGAACTTCATTTTTCGACATTTGGCCAGCTTTTTTGGAGTTTCAAAGTTTTGGAGTTGGCCACTGTGCGACAAGAGATCTTAGAAGGTGACCCCATATTTATTTCTTGATCGGAACATTTTCCGGCATTTACAATTACTTAAAGAGAAATTCCTCCTTAAAGAATTTTTTTTATGTCCCTGCGACCCCTACGAACGGAGGTAAAATTGTTCCGCAAGATTAGCATCAGCTCTTTAATAAATAACTAAAGCATCGAAACTTTCAGAAGACACTAGCTAATGTTGAGATAATGTTGTTTTAAATCTGACGGCGATTAAACCAAGAGAAATTATGCCGTAATTCGTCCAAGTTCGGCATTTCTACTAGGTGCTCAAATCTATGGGCTCTTTTTTCATTCTTGTGCAAGAAACAACACATAGGCAAAAGAGAAAAAATTGTAATTACGAGCATTCAACGGAAAATAAAACAGGCTACGTGTTGACGTTTGTTTCTTTGAAAACTTCCCAGGAATTCTCTTAATATTTGGCCCCAAACTCAGGGTCACATAATTTTTGCGCCGACAATAAGGACCCAACGTTACAAGCTCTTATCGAGCATTTGTCCACTTAATTGAATACTCCCTCTCAGAAGTCCCCACCCAGAGATCTGACTGGGGCACTATATTTTACCTCCGGAATCCTTTTTCCGGGAGGAGTACCATCAAATTCTGTGTTGGTGATTGCAAGGCTGCTCCTTCTAAGGAGACTAATGTGGTGGTTTCTCGATTATTTCCACATCGAAGTTCTCCGGCTTATTCCTTGACGTTAATCTCGCCTAAAGTTGTGAAATTTGATGCCAGAATTCCCCATAAATCAACCCTTTACGTTCAGGATAAGGTGTAATTAAGAAACCTCTCTTTTGGATGGGTAGGAAGGTTATATTAAGTACCAATGGCTGTATTTACAATACTTTATGGGGACAGCAATAAAATCATCCTCCCAGTGATGAAATCAATGATTGTATGTGGTTCAAGTATTTAGAATGACTTTTTACGTCATATTCAATACTGATGTACAGTAATATAATCACTCACACAGCGATAAAATCTCAGTCTCTCTGTGATTAAACTTTTGAATCTCAGTGGTTGAAACACACAAAATCAATAGCATCAATATTGGTTATGCTGCAACCAGATGATTCTTTTCTATGAGGGTCATTGTTAAAACATAGTGCTTTTAGGCATACATTCAAAGCTATTAATATTTTTAGGTAATTTTTACAAAGAATTTGAATATTTTATCAGTGCTTCGTATTGTACCGTATAAACGCGTGTAAGAGGCGCACCCGTGTAAGAGGCGCACCCCTCTTTTTATGCGTCGAAGTTGAAGAAAAAAAATTTGAATTTTTTTTCTTCTATTGCGAGGTTTTGCGGCCTAACTGCGAACTTTCGGCCATTTTCAAAGCCTTCCGCTTGCGATATTCTCATATAATTTACGCGGCATTTTTCATAGGAATATATAGACCCCGGAGGTAAGTATTCACTTGGATCTGAGGTTTCCGCGGCGTTTCTCCATATTGGTAACGGCTTTCGGGCGTTCCTCTACAAGACAACGCGGAGGAACGCCAGCGTGCCGCGTGCCCGAACGCCGCGTCACCCTTTATGCCACTATTTACCGAGTCCAAATGACTCATGCACAGAGAAAAGACAACTTGTTTTCCCCCGCAGGTAATGCCTGTAGTAGACTCCCTCGCGCGCCTTACGGATAGCCCTCTGACTGGGCAACAGCGCGCGCCTCTCCCTTTCTCTTCCGTGCATGCTCCTGGCAGTTGAACGCGCTCTTTTTCCGAAATAAATGTTAATTGATATTGATTAACCAACGAATTCCTTTAAGATTTTATAAGTGGATTCATGATGATGAACTCGAGAGCTTGAAGAAGGTCTAAACGGCGGTTTTCAGGGATGCGCGGAACGGAAAATAACGGATCCGTGCATTTGCATCTATAACTACAATACGAATGCATTAAATAATATGAAACTTCATATAGCTGTTAGGAAAGATCTTTGCTACAATAATTGTAAAGGAAATTTCGATATCTTGATCCGTGTTGTTATTACGAAGCCGTAAATGCGATGCATCCGTCCGGTTCCCGGGAAAATGCGCTAAAATTCTGTTTTTAAGCACACACTGAAATCGATATAAACGGTAAAATGTTTTGTACACCATCAATAAACGCAGAAATAAACAAGCTTTAATTTGATGTACTTCATTTTAAAATCGATTTAGCCATCTCTGAAATATTAGCCTTCAAACTCGGGTGACGGAATTTTGCAACGGACAGATTCGTGTAAGAGGCGCACCCTCATTTTCGGCTGCGATTTCTGGGAAAAAAGGTGCGCCTCTTACGCGAGTTTATACGGTATTTCTTTTACTGAAAACGTTCTGAAAATTATCTTAATTGAGCCAATTAATTCCTCCAAATAAACACAGAAATGCAGAAGCATTAATATAATTTTCGTTGTTTCAGCTACTGTTGAATTTAACTTATATATTGGTTCGGACCAGAGGTGTTGTCCGAGTATAGGACTTTTTACCATTGAGACTTACAGGAAAATGTTTTATATTTCATTGCAGTCTAACATTATGCATTTAGAAAGAGCGCAATATAATTTAAGCAGGATTCATTGTAAAGTTCCAAAATCCCCTTCCCAAGTTATAGACCGAACTCAATAATTTAACAATCCAAGTGGAATGTAATGCCCACTTGCAGTGCACAAATATGGATGTTGAAAAGAATAGTTTATGCTACACTAAAATAGAGAATTACTAACTTCTGGAATAAAGCGGCTAAATTGATAATCTTTGTGAGTGATCGGAGTTCATTGATACCTGCTTATATGCTTAGAACAGCAAATTGGACGTATTTTTTTGGATCCTATTCGCCGTGATCAGTTTTTTTTCCACCCAAGTTGAATTTAAACAGGGCAATGATCAAAAGGCAGTGTGATGCTCATCACTCAACCCCTTGTATCATTCATTGAATATATCATATTGTCATGAAGATGTATTCTCTCATTTATTTAAATTGATTGGCCTTGACATCGTCATCTAAAATACTTTAAGGAGCGTGTTATGGTACCCTGGTTGCTTTAAATGTTTTCTTTTGGTTATTATAAGTATTTTTCCACATTTTTTCATCTTTTCAACATTTTTCATAAAACACTCTTCATACCAATAGGTACTATGCGTTGCATTTATTAATACTACGAGTTCTCGATAAATTTCGATTCGTGAGATAATCTCGATCATTCTTCGCAAAACATTTGTTTTGATTCTACACTTAGTTGATCATAGTTTTGTCCAAACAGTATAGCATTCACGTCAGATCTTCTTTCTACGCAGAATTCGTACATCAAAGTGTAACATATGGATTGCACATGAATTCCATATTTTAATTTTTTTTTATCGATTTCTCTACGTAAATGCAAAAGGTAACAGGTGACTAAGGGTATCTTGACACACTCATTTCCTCACCTATGCTTCTTCTATATGGCAGTCGAATTTAATCACTCCCACCTGAAAACCATACTGACTGCTTAAAATACTATTCTGTGATTGAATATCATTCAAAAATCTTCATCGCAGACAACTACTATAGCTGCTCCAGCCCCCGTTGTAAAATACTTTCCACAGGTAAATGAAGCCAAAGTACGAGAGGTAGTCGTTACGGGTAATTTATCACTTCTTATAGCTTAAATTCATGATCAAGGTTGCATTTTCAAATGTATTCAGGTACCCTTATCACAGCTCTCATTAATGTTAGATTAACGTGCATAGTCATTGTCATAGAAAATGTATATTATGTATTATCCAAGATATAAAATATCATGTCTAGTTCATTGAAATAATCCTAGAAGGTTTGAAATACGGCAGACTCGTTATTAGATATTTTGGGTGCTTCCTAGAAGTCTCAGACATTCAAGCTTCCACCGATGGTATAACGTATCAAACAGTGAATGGTATGATCTTCTATAAACTGAATATAATCACCTTTTAAGTTTATACTTTCAAGGAAGCTATTATTGTACTACGTGTAACTGGCAGTAAATGGAAAAATAACTAGCAAGGGAGTGATCATACTGTAGGTATATTGAAGTTTTTATTCAGTAATATTTCCCGATATTTGAATATTTAACAGAACTAATTATATACTTGGTAATCAATACAACAAACGCAACGACCTAAACAATCACTCTTTAGGTATGCCATTTGAACAATTTTGTCTTCCCAATGATTCTCACATGTAACCCCGCAATATAAGGAGTTAACCCATTTCCGTGCACATTCCGTGTCCACCTGTGTACTCACGGCAGTCGTCATTTCTCCAGCAGTGTCAATATCTTGTCCGTCTTTTCACCGTCATTCAATGTTCTAGCTCCACATTGAATCGCCGATAAATCAAATGTCTGCTTGCAGTGTCTTATCTACTCTAGTTGATGCATAATTCATCCATTAGCATTCAATGACATGATTTAATCCAACACATCCTAAATAGTGTAATTGCAATAAATAAACAGTAGGTATATGTATGTACCTATTCACAAAATATAGAAGTGCGTCTATTAGGAAAAAAATGGAGCTATTCCACGTGACCTGGGGCCTAATTCTTTAACTCGAAGCTCCGGAGCTAACTGGCGAAAAGAGCTAAAATAAGCTCCTAGCTCCCATTCGTATTCTGTATTGGAAAGATCCTGAGAACAGGAGCTTCATTTGGCTCTAACTCCGCGAAGTCAGCATCTCAAGGTGCCGGAAGGAGCTAGAGAAGGCTCCGGAGCTTATTTAGCTCCTCATGGTATTCTGCAACGGTCCCTATGCTCTTTTTGGAATCCCAGCATGCCTCAGATGGGAGCTCCGGCCAGCGCCAGCCTCGAGACCAACTCGAGACCGCGCTAGGAGTATTCTTCAATGAAATCCATGCGCATTCCCGCAGTGTTTTGCTGATTTTTCGTGAGGTGTGTATGCTGTTGTGAATCCAATGATATTATTTTCTCTTTCTTGGTAGTTTTTCTTGAGGTGATACTCTTATCTACCGCAGCGGAAGAATCAAGATACCCAAAGGATTTATTTTTAACCTATTTTAACCAATAAATCCCATCCCTGTTTACATCATGCAAAATTATTTCGATGTCAATATTGCTGCCTTGCTTGTTTTTCGGAGATCAATTCGCGAACATTCATCGATAAATACGTGTTTTGCATGTACTAGGTAATTCCATTGAATTTCTTTGTCATTCATACTTTTGAGAATCGTTTTTAAATTAATAAAACTGTAGGCAGTGAGCAAAGTCGATAGGAGCACTTCATTTGTCATAAAACGTATGTTGTAATGTTTTCACGTAAGTTCTTATTTTGATGTTGTTAACCCGCAAGGATATGATCGTAAATTTCATTTTTATCAACTAATGATTAACTTTTGGTTATTGTTAAGCAAGTTCTTAATGTGTGGCCGAGTACGATTAATGCGCTTACCTATTAATAACAATATTTCAACTGCAATTCGAGGTGTTAATCTTAATATTGACATTTCTGCGTGAAGAGAAGGAAAATGCACGATAGAATGTTTAGGTAAGGTACGTTTGTGGAAGTTCAATCGATGAAAAAAGCTATACATATGTATAATTGCATGTATATGTTAAAGTGATCATACGCATGAACTCGCAGAAGATGATTGCTCATATGCAAAACTATAATTGAATGATGTAAATGAATTTCTAATTAGTTCGCAGCTTTAGTTCGTTTCTTTAAGTGAAATGTGAGCGTATAATATCATGCTATACAGATTCTTTCGAGTACTAGCTGACTAACGTAGAACGTTCTCAAGTTACCTTATCAATAATTTAAGTTGCATAAGTACACTCAATTAGGAAGTGTAAATCCTCCAATTGAAGTGATACGTGAAATGTTATTAGTACAGTGGAATGAATGTGAGTGAAAAGGAAGTGTAAATCCTTCATTTGAAGTGAAATGTGCAATGTTTACTGCGGTGGAATGAATGGAATTGCATTGTAGTAAATGGCTGTGCGGGGCGAGTTTGAGTGGAAGGAGGGAAGAAACTGTGCAGAAAAGGTGTTTATATGCTAGAGAACTAACTGCTCGATCGCTGCGCTACGTACAGTGGAAAAGAGGAAACGGCATTTTTTCACAATATGGCGGAGAGGAAAAAACGCACTTCTCAGGTTTGAAAGTTTCTCATTTCTAAAGTAGTTGATGCATTGTTGTGTTGAAAGTGTTAAACAAATTTGCAAAGCTTGCATAATAAGTGAGGTGAAATTGGTTCTGATATCTCTGTTTAAAGTGGGTGAAAATCGCGAAAACAAGTGCGAGACGAAAGCTCACCTTTACCGCGGCATTGTTATTGGTCAGGTAATTATCGATAGCATAAGTATCCCGCCGACAAAAAAGGTAACATAAACAGTTCCCTAATTTTGTCGGTTAGATAGACTTTTCCACCGGACAATTGTTGGCAACTTTATCGAGAGATGGAAAAACTGGGCCTAAGCATCATTTCCCAAATAATTTTGTTTCATTTAAGTGTTTTTAACCTTCATAAAATGTTTAAACATTAAGCTATTTTTAGTTTTATTTTGAAATAAATAGAGCAATATCGAGTAAAGTATATTGAATAAAACAAAAGAAAAATATTGCATTCGTTTAAGAATTTGACCTCAAGATTTTTTTGAGTCGTGCGGTGCAGTGCGCTGCCGCGGAGAGTGGACGGCGCGTGGTGTGATCCAAGGAAATACAATTTTTGTGAATGGGTTCCCATGATACTGTAGGCGTTGCTTATCCATATCGAAAACTTTTATAGGATAAATTATTCTCTCATCTCGTGAACTAGAGATTCTCCAGTTAGTCCAGCGTATATCAATCTGGCTCAACTAAAATACTCTCAGTGGGGCTCGATATTCATCATTAACATTCTGAGAGCCTCAACGGTGGCGAATGGATGTGATGGTGGAATATGTATGCTATAAAAATAGTTTTTAAGCATTCCTGAATTGTAAAGTTCCTTAAACAGTTGGACCAACCTTTCAAACGCATTCATCAGGAAAGTAGTCTCCTCAAAGCGCACTTGTTCAGAGCGCAAGCTCATTACGCACTTTATCACAGATACCCTTGTAGCCGCCGCGCAAGGAAAATTATTGCCGAAAAGGGTAGCAACGTGCCGAACTTTTATTGACCTCTAAAGTGAAAAACCCAACCAGGAATGAATTTCACACTGGCCACCCCGAGTGAATCTTGTCACTGCATGTGTGCAACATGTCTTGAAAAAATACGAAGGGAGGATTAAGGCCCTCTTCGGCACAAACTATGTCGCAATTACTTCTAAGCATCGCTAGTGTGAAATCTGCTCGCCAGAATTTAGATTTTCTTAGTTCCTTGCATGATAAACTCGTGTATTGCGAGCTTATTTTTGTGCTGTGAGTTGCTTTAAGCCCAGGGGAAAGTGTTTCATCTACGTTGCATACAGAAAACAAGATACGCCAGGATTCTAGAGCCAAGCCCACTGTATATTAGTGTTGTGCAGTACTTATTTCAAGTTCTCTTTCGAGAGTTTTGTGACTTTAGGTGATAATCTATATCTTACTGCATTTGATTTTTGCATCAGGATTCAGCCCGAAAGAGAACGTGTTAAGTGTTTGATGGAAGTGATAATGGTTACGCACCTAGAGGTGCATGAAAAATATTCTCTTCTCGCTCATGAAACCTATGCTCACGGCGATGGCGGTCCCAGGGTGCGGGAGTTACTCACTCGATATCACCCCTGAATTGGGGTGGTGAGGCTTGCGCCTCACTAGTAGCACACCTCAGACACCAAAACCGACAACGCCCGAACGCAGCAAGTGATGGACCGTGAGGAGTATGGCCAAACCCGTCGCAGGGATCCCAGACTACCCCGGAAAACACCAAGCCGGGCCACCCGCCAACCGGCCCGGCGAAGGGGAGCCAATCGCGCTCCCGACCCCGCCGACGGGGAGACGCACCCGGGCGCCGAACCCCCACACCCATGCCAGAAGAAGACCGCAACCCCCATAAATGTGACCAACCCGAAGCCACAGGACCCACCAAACGGACGCATCGCCACCATAAACACCGAATGGCAGCTCAATTAAACGGGAAGACATATGGCCTGGCATTCACCCGAGGGCGAAGGAAAACCCGCAAAACCTCCGCCAGGCCGCCAGCACTTACTGGGTGCTGTACTAAAACAATAATTGAATTAACAGTATATAGTAACGAGGTGTTTCCCGTGTGGAGTTGCTAGTCTCCCATCGGGCGCCTCCCCAGGTGGCGGATCGGGGAATGCTCACCAGATATGGTGGGTACCGAGGAAATAAAATACTCGGGTGGACCAAAACTAGCACTACTGCCTTGTAGTGAGGTGTTGGATCACCAAAGGCTAGAGGACGGAAAACCTTGATCAAAAACCCAGGTATTCCAGTTTGGGGGTTGGTCGTAGGGCTAACAACCCTACACCGGAAAACAACCTAAGTTCACGAAAATCAAAATCAGCCTCGGACGGATGGATATAATGGCCAAAGACCTTTGCAAGAACGGAAACACGAATTACGGATTGCGACATGGAATGTAATGGGCGAGGAGACTATCGAAGAGCCTACGATGAAGGAAGTGGAAGTGATTGTCGGGAAATTAAAAAATAATCGGTCACCTGGTGAAGATGAAATAGCCCCAGAACTTATTAAGAAAGGCGGAAATACACTCATGAGATGCATGCACGAATTAATCAGTGAAATTTGGGGACAGGAAATAATGCCTGTAAAATGGAGAACTGGCATTATATGTCCCATATACAAGAAAGGCGACAAAACGCTCTGCAACAATTACAGAGGAATTACACTGTTGAACATTGCATATAAAGTGCTCTCAGGAATTATACAAATGAGAGTTAGCAAAAGAGCGGAAAGCATCATTACCGAATACCAGGGTGGATTTCGACCAGATAGGGGCACAACAGACCAAATATTTACTTTGCGTAAAATAATGGAGAAGCACATCGAGCACAACCAAGATTTACACTTACTGTTTGTAGATTTTAAGCAAGCGTTTGATAGTGTGAAGAGAAGCACACTGTATGCAGCATTAAATGAATTGGGCTTGCCTAAGAAGTTAATCAGACTGGTAAGAATGACAATGCAGGAAACCATAGCTAAGGTTATAGTCGGCAAAAAAATGGGTAGTGCTTTTCCATTTAACATGGGATTAAAGCAAGGAGATGGTTTGTCTGCAACATTGTTCATATTGGCCTTGCAATGGGCAGTGAGGGGAGTTGATCCTGGTGGAACAATATTCTATCGGAGCAGTCAAATACTGGCGTATGCAGATGATGTAGTCATTGTAACCAGATCTGCAAGGAAATTGAAAAATATATTTGGCTCACTAAAGGAAAGCGCAGGAAGAATTGGACTGGAAGTATACTGTGACAAAACAAAATATATGTGTATGTCCACATCTGAAGGTCGCAGACGACTTCAGACATTATATATCAACGGAGATAAATTTGAGGGTGTCTCATCCTTAAAATATCTTGGAGCATTGGTGACTTCGGATAACTCAATAAGTGCTTGCATAAAAGACAGAATCACTGCTGGCAACAGAGCGTACTTCGCAAATCATAAATTGTTGAAAAGTAGACTGGTAAGAAGAAATACCAAACATAAAATATATAAAACTTTAATAAGACCTGTTGTCACTTATGGAAGTGAATGCTGGACACTATCAACAGCAGAGGCGCACGCACTTAGATGTTTTGAGAGAAGGATCCTAAGGAAAATATTTGGACCCATACAAGAAAATGGAGTTTTTCGAAGAAGATGGAATGAAGAACTTGACGACCTCATAGAAGGCCAAGACATTGTGAGATTTGTCAAGTCACAGAGACTCAGATGGATGGGACATTTGATAAGAATGTCAGAGGAGAGAGTGGCCAAAAGAGTTTGGGAGGGAAAATTATTCAGTGTAAAAAGAAGAGGACGACCGCGCCTAAAATGGCAAGACGGAGTGGAAGCAGACCTGGCTACTTTGGGGATAAGAGGATGGAGAAAAAAGGCCATTAAGAGAGAGGAATGGAGGAAGATTGTAATGAAGGCCAAAGCTGACAAAAAGCTGTAGCGCCAAGGAAGAAGAAGAAGTAACGAGGTGTTTAAAACTTTAATTCAACAAAAACAGTGGTATATATCTATGTAACAGAATAAATATGAAAATAATAAGTAACTGGGAGACTAGGTAACCCGTGCGAAAATTTCGCACTTTCACGCTATCAGGGAATAAGTATGTTAAGGAAACGGTGTAATTGAGTTTTAAATAGAGAAGAAAGTGTATCATAAAGTACATATTTTCTTTATACTTGTTTTCTTGCAAAAATATACAAAACATAATGAATACTATACAGGCAAGAGAGTTTGGTACCAGTAGGCTTTCTGTAATAATATTAAAAACATCTGTGGAGTCGATATGCCTCGAGCGAGTAATCGACATGGAAAAATCTAAACTTTTAAGTCAAATTAATGGGTAAATAGTGAAATTTGAGATTGAGATTGTATTTTTCGTCAGAAGCCGGTGATTCAACGTTTAAAATGATACCTCATAAATCACCGTAGGTGCAGTATTAACGGAGCATACACGGAATGACAGAAAAAGACCTTTCTGTAATAATATATATGATAAATAACTGGATGGTTATTTAGGGGGTCTCTTTCTCTTCTTTTTGCTGCTGGCATCTGGAGGAATCCTGGCAGCGGGGACAGCGTGTCGGGGGCTGTGATGCTGGACCGGAACTCTGGCACGGCTATGCCCGGGTAGTACAGTAACATTACCAAATTTGAGCTCACACATAGCTCATGAGAATGAAATATGGATATACTCTCAGGCGTGTCTAGGAGGAATTTGCTTAACATTATAAATGAAAAGTATAACTTAGTTATTCCACAAATTTACTAACACAATACTGGTATAATTTATTTGCTCCTTCTTTCTGGAGAAATAGGTCAAATAAGTTGGACTTTTTTGTTACTTATTTCTCTTTGCCAACGTTTCGCATTTTTATCTATGCTTCATCTGGGCTACAATGAAAATACGGGGCGTTTTTACAACAATGGAATATTTTTTACAGTTGTTAATACATATTTATGTTAACAAGTTTATAAACATTTCATTTTTCAATTTACCTCAGAGAGAGTTCCTTCTAAATTAATTACTTCATAATATTTTCGTTGCTATTTATTGTTTGTTTCAATTGTTGTATATTTAGGTTGTTTCAAAAATCAAAATATAATTGAGTGTTGTTAAAGCATATTAGATTATAATAAATTTTAATTCCTTTTTAATTTATTTGGGTTAATTTGGAAGGAACTCCCTCTGAGGTAAATTGAAAAATGAAATGTTTATAAACTTTTTAAAATAAATATGTACTAAAAACTGTAAACTATATTCCAAGGGCCTGACACTCGCATTACTCCAATGGTTATACATTTCAGCCAGAGCACTCTAGCGGTCAGGCGCTAACTATCAGCGCGACAGGCATACTATTTAATTGAATATCTGGCAGATTTAAGTGTGAAATCCCCTATTTATTTATCAGGGGAAACTTAAAAAGGTAATTGTATAATCAATTTTGCATCCTGAAAAATTCTGGAACCAGATTGCAGCGCAATAATGCCGTCCAGTCCTTCTCTTGGCTTTTTCGCAGTCTACTTTCCCGGCCATCTTATTTGTTTACTTACGGTTGCGATGGCGATGTCTCGTGTGGTCCCAGGCGTATTTTAAATGGAAGCTGATAAACGTCTTACAACAGAAGGAATAATTACTGCATTTTTCACAAAAAAATAAAAGATTTAGGGCAAAAACATTCAATCTTTATCTTTTTCACGCATACTTATTTTTCCATTTGCGCCTGAAACAATTGGCGCTAGTAGTAATCCATACGAGATATCGCAATTCCGTCGGACCCTTGCTATATTACATTGATGTAAAAACGCCTCATAGTTTCATTGTAGGCCTGAAGCATATATAAAAATGCGAAAAGTTGGCAAAGAGAAATAAATAATAAAAAATCCAACTTATTTGACCTATATTTCCTGAAAGAAGAAGGAGCAAATAAATAATAATAAAAAGAGGTCATGAAAGGGAATCACCCAAATACTGGTATTGTGTTAATAAATCTATGTGAAATAACTAAGTTGTACTTTTCATTTACAATGAGATATGGATGCTGATGTTTAAGGTATTTTAACTCCCTTAATGTTTTACAGTACATAATTTGAGGAAGAATTAGAGATAAGTGAATAGTCGTCAGCAATTATTTTATTATCTCTCTCTATCTCTCGGTCATTAGCTCGATATCGAGCGTTGTCACCCAAATGGACTTCCTTACGTCCATTGGCAGATATTTCAAGCTTAATAAAAGATTTTAATAAACATTTGTGATGAGTCACACCTCGTTTAGCTCATGGGATGTGCTCCAACACACAATTCAAATGTGTGCCCAATGTGGGAATTCTAGCAAGAAGAGGAAAGGGAGGCATCCCATGTATCGAAAAATTCCACGGAAGAGCATTACATAAATAAAAACATTATTTTTATATGCAATACAAGTAGTATTCGGAGGCTTGAAACCAATGGAACAGATGTCACCTAGAGTCACACGACCTCAAAACATCTTCCATATTTTTTGTTCTCCTACATTTGTGGGCGAAGTCGTTTCTAAAATGATAAATTTGTTTATCTTAATGACTCAATGTGTTAGAGATTCCTGCGCTTCTTCTGATATCTATCGAGAGGAGTGAAGACGCATTAATTTTTGATCCATGAATTACCAGAACTGTGATTGGAATATGATACAAGGGATACACTTTCTCCCATTTACCAGCTGTACATATTGCGTATTCCTGAATTTTAAAATCGTTAAATTATCAAAATAAATAGAAATTCCTTGCAAGATTACTAAAAAACTGTGACTGAAATCTCGGTCTACTCCTGTAATAGCTGCAGAAACATAAGCGATCTCAAATAAATATTATAACAATGATATGGAATAATATGAAAAATATAATAAACAAATTGATTAATAAAATGTCCGATCATCAGAAAATAACCCGAACAAATAACAAGCCAATATCGCATTTAAACTTACCATTCACTAATTCACATTCACTTCCTGTTACTAATCCAAACGGGTATACATATATGTATGACTAACAAATGTTGCATTAATGAAACAACCGTCCACTCTCCAAAGAGTCTCGTTTAGCAAAAGCGATTGCGATAAACGCTTAGATTAAGAATACAGCCTATAATCACGACCATATAATTGCTATGTAACATGATTATGTGCGATCAATTAGTTTAAAATAAAGGGTTGACAAATTCAGAATCATAACTTAAGGAAATGAACAACTGCGACATTGATGAACGATTCCTCGTTATACCGGTTATACCAGTTGTTCAAAGCTCAGGACGCCCTGCTAACAGTGTACAATCCTATTATTATTTTTTGTATGATCTTTAAGTTTCAAAATTGTAACTTAGTTTTCAGTAAAACACCTTCCATCAAAGAAAATTCAATGCAATAATTTGCTATATAGAGAAAAAAGTTGATTATTTATAATATTAACATCGATTATTTATGTCTGAATTCAATAAATTTAATAAATTATTACTCAGCATTCCAATATGAAATAGCATTTTAAATGTTTGCCAAAAGTTATTTTGCAATTATAGTACTGAATTGAATAACATCAGCGCACGAAAAGTACTGCATACAATAAAAACCGCACAGAGGCCAAATGGGAAGCTATCGACAGCAAGTGTTTTTGGTAAAATTTAAATGAATGTATAATTAAAACCAAGAACTACTTAATTATGAGGCAGTACCTTAGTTAACCTTTCACTTATGGCTGTTTATGTATGGAGAGTTTGAGCGATCTCATAAAAAATACAACTGAATTCATAATGTCATTCCTGTCAACTTTTAATTATGATTTGAGCCATAAATTTAATTTCACTTTTCTAGCTTCAAAAAATTTTCCACAGTTTTGCCCTGCTACATTTGTATGTCCTAGTCCGAATGGAACGCACAGTTGTTCAATTCGAGCTAGGACAAGAATACATGTTTCAAAATAGTAATCGGCCAGTAATAAAAAAAGCTCTGGGAGTTTCAATTAACTTCTTTTCGTCGAGCGTCAAGTGCTATGAAAGTGACACCGTCGACACTAAGGTTGGAAATGAAATTTAAAATCAGTTTTGGTATTAATACTCTAAATAATGGCAAATCCATATGCTAGAAGTACAACTAAAGCAATTATAACAGTTGAAAGTCCATAAAGAGAGACTTATATTTTGGATTTTGACCAACTTCTCGGGATATGGGACCATTATGCGGCGTCACCCAAAAGTTACACAGTGGCGCGAAAATTCCAAGGAGGCCAGGCCAGTAGTTATCCGCATTGGACTCGACTCGATCCCAGGATTGAACCCAGATACCTCGATATCGCGGTTGAATTCATCATTAAGAGCCTTCCGCCCTCACCTCTCATCAGAATGATAATAATTTTAGAGTTTCGTTAGGTTGGTTTTACTTTACACCCACCATCAATACTTAAATCCGAGGACCAAACTCAGGGATCTCCAAGAAGGAATACCTACGCACATCAGGGCGTAGAATGCAATTTGAAATCGTATTTAACCAGACTCATTACTGATAATTATCGGCATACCGATATGAAAGGCCGATTGAACAGAAGAATATTGCCCTGCTGAGCTACAGAAAAGAATTCTATAGCAAGTAACATTTCTAAAAAAAAGGATTGCTCTGTTTAAACAATCTAGTGGCAACCCTTAAGGAAAACTTCTTCATTCCATCAAAGGATCGGAGCAAAAACCTCCTGGAGGAAATCGAAAGAATTTGCCTCTCACTTTGTTGTCCACTGATTCCACATAATTCACTTCGCCATACTTGACGGATGCGCCTCTTCTTTTAGTTTTTCTATTTAGTCGTCTAATATTGCCACTATAATTCGCTAGAGGCATTGTTGGTGACCCTTTTTTTCCGCGAACAAAAGACAAAAGCAGGACAAGTGGAAGCCTATGAGGATGCAGTAGCATTCAAAGAATTCAGCAGTTTTGGTTGCAGGCCAAGGAAACCATCAACGACTGTTTTATGTTTTTTATTGGAAAATTACATCCATTTTTACATTTCAGCAAGGATTGCAATAAATAAAAGGAACTTCGGATATGACCTGCAAGTCACATAGAGTTGGGTCCGAGCATTGGGAAGAGAGATAAAGAGGGAGTCGTTGGCTCTTTTCACACTAGGAACACTCTTTTGCGAGTGATTCCGTTCCGGTGAGTCCATACGAAGATCACGCTGTGTGATTTGCCGTAGGTCATCTTTCGGGAGGTCCATCTTCGCACCTCCATCGCCCTACCTTAAGGAAGTGAGTGACAACACGCAGGTCAACCGAAGAAGCCCCTTCTGCCATGTCCGCGCCTTCCGTATCCGCGCCTTCCGTATCCGCGCCCTCCGTATCCGCCGTACGCACCGTATCTGCCGTACCCGCTGTATCCGCCGTACCCGCCGTATCCGCCGTACCCGCCATATCCGCCGTATCCGCCGTACCCGACGTAATCGCCGTACCCGATGTAATCACCGTACCCGCCGTATCCGTCGTATACACCGTACCCACTGTTTCCTCCGTACCCGCCGTATCCGCCGTATCCGCCCCCGCCGTATCCGCCGTACCCGCCCCCGCCGTATCCGCCGTATACGCCGTATACGCCGTGCCCGCCGTATCCGCCCCCACCGAATCCACCGTACCCACCCCTACCGCCACTTCCACCACCCCTAACCCAGCCACCCCTGCCCCCTCCCCCCTTCTCCCTCCCCCCCTTCTCCCTCCTCCCCTTCTCCCTCCCCGCCATCTCTGTTCTGCTACCTCGAGGTCGCCTGCAAGAGGAGAGTAAGACATTCAGCTGTAAGTTTTCACGATGCCCATGACGATCAGACATCGCTCAGTTAGTTTATTTACGTTTCAGTCATGCCATAGGTTGGTCCAAGTAAATATGGAAAAATATGCAATTTGATTGCATAAGTATATTGCTCAATAGCAATCTTTAGACTCATACCAAATTTTAAAGCGAATTAGCATAAGCTAACAAGGAAAGAGCTAATTTTCACATCTCATTTATCAACATAACCTGCAAAGCAATCCAGCCGCAGCAAAATCAAGCCCGTCGATAGTCAGCACAGCCAATAGGGTGACACCTCAGACCGAATGTCAGGAGTAACGAGTTCACAAGCCCATTGTTAAAACGTGGCCCATTTAAACTGGGGAAAACTAATTACAAATTCATTCCAGTCACATTCTACTGCTGCGCACCGTTTTTAGGAAAGAATCCTAACACCGACGAGAATACGACGGATTCTATCTATTCGATCGTGATTAAGCCTAGCTGCAACCCTATTTCTATGCTGCTAAATTGAGACTTTTCCACTGGCACCATCCAGTCGAATTAATATATTCAAATGAATCTTCGCATGAAATCTGCCTCCAAATAAAAAGTGGTGAATGACAGTTCTTTCTCCGTTTAACGCGTAGTATCATTTAAATTCGTACGTGTTGGTTATCATCGACTTTTAAACTTCAGTGTATCTAAGCATGCCTTTCTTCCTGGTGGATCATTTCTTCCTAATTCTGCTATTGCACCATAAAGTCACGAACGTTTTCGTTTTTATATCACAACTCCGATACTAGAAATACATACTTCTCCTCTCCAGCATAAGGTATAGTTAATCACTTCATCCTGTTTAATATGCTCAAGCATCGCTTAAGAGCTCTTGGCCTTTACGTATCCGACCTATTGCGACCTGAGTGTGTAAATGATCCCCACATCCATCTTGGTTTATTATACCCTGAACTCAACTCAGTGCTTTCGTTCGATTAATGGGTGGGAGCGGCGAGGAGACAGACAGACGGACGGAGGAGAAGGCGTTTGTTGACTCCCGTTGCACCCTCACTCGAAAGCATTGGATGGAGTTCACGGAGAAAGAGGGTTCCTTGCGAGCCCTGAAGTGACATCTGGGCATTGTTTATGGAACCGTTGTAATTTCAAAGGAATTTTTGCTCACTCTCTTGTCCCGGTTGCTCTTGGACCGCGGGCACTGCCTCTGCTGCCGACGCGGAAGTCTCCTGGGCAACGCAGAGCGCCACAACGGCCGCCACCAAAAGCAACAGGAGTGTCAGACGCGTCATCTGTGGAGAAGGAAAGTAATATAAATTTAAGTGTCGTGGAGGGGGAGGAAGAATATTAGTTCGAAGTAAACCATTTACCTCGTTAGGAAAATATATTGCGCAAAATTTAATATTCGATGAATGCAACTACGAAAACAACATAAATAAATATCACGCAAAACAATATCCATATTATCTACACTGCTTAAATGAAATATTACCTGGATGGTTTAATAAAGATTGAGCAAAGCGAATTATTGTATTTTAGGCGTTAGTACCTTTGGGAATGGTTTATGAGCTGAGGGTTAAGCATTTAGGAAATTATTATAGATAGGGCTATAAATGTTAATGGGAATTAATGTTTAGCGAATTGTTTTTGAACATGGAATATTGAGTATACCTAATACAATCTTTAAGGGCATGGGTTAGAAATATATGTGACTGCTGGAAAGCGTTTTTTTTCAAAATCCGAGTATTTAAGGGGGATGGGATGTTAGTTAGCACGTGGCTGTTCTTTTAACTGTTAGCATTAACTGTTCTCTGTTTTGGGGTTCGGAAGTCGCATTGATCGAGCTTTCACTGGAAGAGAGAAGGGCTGATCCGCATTTTCATAGCCAAGGTGAATATTAAAATTTAAATAAATAAATAATATGGATCTGTGGGGGAAACGATTTTAATTTATTTTATAAAAGAGACGCAAATTCTAGCAGCAATTCAATTATCTTGACGAGCAAAATAATGTTACTCTTCTCTTTTCTCTGTATACTAATAGCGATTTCATCGAAGACAACATTCAAGGCTATTCATCAATTCCAAATTCAAATGAATTCTCAGCAGAACACACGCATAAAGTACTACACAATAAAGTGTTGAAAATGTTACGGAGGCATGATCTCGGATTGAAGGCGAAATGAAAGAAAGAAAAAAGATCCCTGAAGCAGAGCCTTCAAGTCGCCCCAGCGCCGATTACCCTTTCAACAGCATTTCATTTTTAAGCGTCCTGTTTCATCTTGCTTCCAGATGATTTTGTCTCCAGGATACTGTCCGCTGTCCGCAGCTCCTTCAGAGCTGTCCACTATTGATTCATCTCTCTAGCATCTTCCAACAGCGGACGGCTCAAAGGAGGGACCCATGGCCGCCCCGCTTATGGACGAAACATTTTCTGACGGAATCCTCTCCACATTAGCACCTCTGGATGTTATTTATTGCCAGGTCTACATTAGAACGTTGGATGGATTTATCATTTTCAAAGACAAAAGCGTCCACACGATCCGCAACTGTCAAGGCGAGTTTTTCGGCGTCAATGAACATCAGCACACACGAACGACTTTCAATGGAACGATATTTGTAACCTGCCGTTAGGTAGTATTCTGTGGGTGAACAACAGTCACCGCCGAAAGTTTTGTGTAAATTTGTTGAATTAATTCAAAATAAGTATTTAATAACGTTATCTTTTTATCACAGAGTAATTTATAACCACACAAATAGCCGCTGACGTCTCGCTTCGCTCACCGCAGCAGATAGCCAGTTGGCCCCAATGACGGTGGCTTCGGACCCCCCCCCCCAGAATTTAAAAGAATCAGAGTTATGCTGATCTGCACGAGTTAGGTCTAGTTTGGGTAGGGAATTATTTTCTCGCACTCGCTCTAGTGTCTGCCCGTCCGCCGCTCAGGTAGGCGTAGGTCTGCGTTTTCGTAATTTTCGCTTTCATGAAAATCTACCCAAATTGCACATGCCCTCAAAATGTCCGACATGCCTTGCAATGCCTCTTTTTCTTTCTAAGTGAGCATACATAGACAAAGCAGCAACATTCTCATGAACAAAATAAATGAATGCAATGATTGTTTTGTATTAAATTAAAATTTGTAAAAATGATCCAAGTGCTTTGGGATTTACAATATTTTTGGTATTACCGCCCTCTGCAAAAACAAATGAATTTTTCGACTGTCCCACTCGTGAGCATACAACTTAATATTTACAATATTAAAAGCATAGATTTTCCTGATTTTATCCACACACCACTGAAGCTTGTGCCTTGTTGATGGTCATTAAGAAGGAAAGGCGAACGGGGAACTGTAGTCGTTTGAGTACAACTGTACCCCCGGGACCTGTCTTCGCACGGGAAGCTATGAATTAATTGCACCGATAATGCATAAAATAACCGGGGGTAATGTTGAGCATTTTACATTTTCTTGGCTAAAATAAAATTTAAACGACTTGAAATTTTAGGTTTATTTTAGAGAATATTTTAAGTAGCATATTTTATGGATATTACAGAAGAAGAGAAAAACATATGGAACAAAAGCCACATATTTGGTAATATTATTACACAATCTTGGTCCAGAAATAGTACTAAATAATATTCATAAGGGTTAGATGATCATGCCAGTTGAATTTCAGTGGGCGATGTCATTTACCTTTATCAATAAGAATCAATGCATGACGCGTGCTATATTCACTATTAAGGTACTCTCCATCAGCCATTAACCGCATGTTGGAACTTCCGAGTGAATTCTCTTTGAAATTCACTGGTATATAATGATAATCTTACAAATAATGTACAAAGTATGCATGCTCGTGTATAACTCAAAAACGATATGTAGTACAATTTTCAAACTTTGAGGATTATAAAATGTCTTCCATGCACAGATAACTAACTACTTTTCATGTAACTCATGATCTCCAGTTCGAACCCTTATCGTTCGTTTTTCATCGAAAAATTAATGTTCCTAGGCATCATGATTTAAAGTTCAAATTCTCAGAATATTTTTAATGGTATACATATTCTATATCAATTCCCAAAGCAGAAAATTACCAAGTATACTAATTGGTAATGCGATTACATTCAACGGCCATAAATAATGCTAATAAGGGCAAGAGGAGGGTGCCCGTTAATATTCAGCGCGAGAGAGAAAACATGAAGACCGTTGTATGTGACTATAAGAATCAATTGGACGTGCAATAGTGAGGTTGGGGTAAACACTACCAAATTAGTCACTAAACCTGGCCTTTTAATGCTGCAGGCTACGATAAATGGTGTCGCTATTAAATGAGTATTCACGTCTAGTTTCCAAAGAAATTTCTATTGTTGAAAAGGAAGAAAAATTTATGAATTTAGAGCTAAAAATGCAATACTTAGGCAAAAACGAAGCGTATAAGAAAATCTAATAAAAGAATTAAATACTGCATTCTTTGATGCGTTCGATGATAGAAATTTACATCCAGTATCTTGAGTAGAGCTACTCACAGGGGGCAGACCACGGTGGCGACACTCAACGCTAAAAATCGGGATCTTCGTCCCCAACCTCCTAAAATTTGTGAGGACCTCCCATTGGTCGAGAGCACGGACGGTAAGGCGGGCTATTTGAAACCTCGGACCCTACGTGCCCCGGTTCCCTGCACCCCCACCCCCGCGCATATACCATAATTTGCATTCCCGAATGGTAAATAATAAGTTTAACATATATTTTAATGTAATTATTTATTGAAAAAATAGAAAATACAAGAAAAACAGAAAGGGTATTGTAAACCAAGTCACATCAAAACCTGGTCACAACATGACTTTTTAACCTCAATGAAGCACATCATATTAAAAGTTTCAAACTTTTCAGACAACAGAAATACTCTGAGATAAATTGACCATATAAATGACAACATTACAGGAAATAGCCTATCATGAACCAAGCCATATCCAAACCCGGTCACAACATGACTGTTTAACTTCAAGGAAACATCATATTAAAAGTGTCAAACTTTTCAGACACCAGAAGTACTCAGAGATACATTTTACCTTGTAAATGCCAAAATTACAGCAAATATCACATCATGGACCACGCAATATCAAAACCCAGTCACAACATGACTGTCTAAGCTCAATGAAACACATAATACGAAAAGAAAAATGTGAAAGTGTTAAAAATAAGATATATAGCAATAATCCTAAATATCAATTGGGTTAAGCAAAAATTCTGTATTATAACACCATGAAAATTAACAAATATTAAAACAAGTGCAATAAATTCAATATACATGAAACGGTGATCATATTGAGTTTGAGTGTTGACGGAACATTCCCTAACACATGCCCTCATATTTATTTACAGGGTGTACCATACATGGGTCATCAATATGTTCTGCGATTACAAATGAAAATGAACGATGAAAATAGAAAACAAGTAACGAAAGAAAAATTTCAAATCAAGTGATGTTATAATCGACAATTTCTAAATTAAAAAAACGAAAATGAAATATACCACCCTTACTTATTTAAACTGCCTATTCCCGCCCCTCTTCCTAGAAAAATATTTAAGTGCCTAGAGATGAATGATATCCATTGCCTCAGTTCTTTGACAGCACTTACCACACAGCGTAGCTGTTCACGTTGTTGCACCATGCCGTGACAGTGGCATTCACCACAAGTTTACAAAACGTTTGCCCATAACTGGAATGATGCTCATCACAGGAAATATGGCGGAAATCAATCCCTCTTAGCAACATACTCCTCAAAGTCGACCCAACACCAAGCGGGTGGGCGAGATCCGGCAGATCTCTATGAATCAGCCTGGTGGAAATATCATTTCATAAATATCTGAGAATTCCTTTGAGGGGGCCACACTTCCCTGGAAATTGGGTACCTGTGCAGTGGCACATTGTTTCAACAAACATTCACCACACTGAACTGGTCCCAATTTCCTAAGCAGATCTTCAGCTGAGATGTCTGATATGGTGGAACCCACACTTGAGGAGGCTCTGGATCCTATTGGTTCAATGATAGCACCTTCCTCACCACTGTTATCATTGTGACCAGGGGAAGATGATGTGCTAGGGTCAGATAATCCTGAAGAGACAAGGAAACTTTTCAGGTTATCCAGCACCTCACAATCATCTTCTTCACAGTTCGCCCCCACAGAGTAAGTAGATACCATATCATACAAAATTAAAGAATTGTAGGCCCCCGCAAAGTTGGTGCATGTTGGATAATTGTTTTGGAATCCGTAGGAACGGATGCACCCAAACTTATTCTCCAACGGACCCTGATACAAGTTTCGGAGGCTAAGATGTTTCATCCCTTGGCTCCTTAAAGAAACCCACAAATCCCTAATGTTACGCAGTGTCCTACCCCGTTTAACAAGGGAAGGTGTCTTTCTTTCCTCGGAAATAAGAACCTTATTGCTGCAAGTGTATTCCATGGATTCCATCACCTTTATTTCCTCGGCCCAAAATTCCATATGCCCCGAAGAAGATGATACTGCACACAGGAGAGGCTTCTCAGGGGATGGTGTTACCGATCTTCCATTAACACTATCGAATACTTGGTCAAAGAATGATAACACCACCGACGTTTCTGCTGCCTGTGGTTCAACACCACTGTTAGCTGCAATGAATGACAAGCAATATTAGAAACAGATCATTCATCAGCTTCATAAGCATACTATTCCAATTTATTTTTCTGCTTCGCTTAGTAGTTCATGAATGAAAAACTAATCCATTACAGTTACCGCACATGATTTAATGGCTACTATGGCTGTTTAACTCTTGGATACTTACGTATTGCAGATCAAAATTATCTATTGCATTAAAAATATAAAAAATTATTATTATATTAAAAATATTCTTAAATTATAATTTTTACGTAAATCAAATTGAATAATTACCCATAGATAAGGAACCCCCATCATCGCTAGCGACAGATGACACAGCATGACATTCATCAGGGTTTACTGAAAATGGTAAACAATGCAGTCATATAAATGGGAACACTCATCGGCTACATCACAATGCATATATTTAAAAACACACAGAAATACATCTGATCCTCACTTTTGTAAAACTTTAACAAAACGAACAAACTTAATATAAAACCACTGATTAGTGCCATATATGTTAAACTGCATGTAACAAAAACAAATTGAATAATTACCCATAAATGAGCAACCACCATCGTCGCTACTGACAGCTGCCACAGCAGGCCTTCTAGGAAACCTTGTTGGAATGGCATCTTTTTTACAATTTGTCGGTGCCCCCGACGTAACAAGTTACGGAGAAATTCCGACAGCATATTCTTTTATTTCTATGCACCACCGTTGGGTCTAAGGCATTCAACTTTTCGTCACCGATCCTTTTCAGCCATTCGCCAAACAGCTCTTATTGCGGTCAGAATAAGGGTGTGGAAACGTATACATGACAAAGGAGTACGTCAGTAAATGCAGTATTTCATGTGTCCTACCACATTCTCTATCTCATATTTCTAAGTTGGGTCTAAGGCATTCAACTTTTCGTCACCGATCCTTTTCAGCCATTCGCCAAACAGCTCTTATTGCGGTCAGAATAAGGGTGTGGAAACGTATACATGACAAAGGAGTACGTCAGTAAATGCAGTATTTCATGTGTCCTACCACATTCTCTATCTCATATTTCTTAAATGACAGTTCTAATGTGCAGAATTAATCACTGCACATTGGCTTGGACATTATAAAAATTTCGACAAGAAGTGTCTTTTCCAGAGACCAACGCGTTTGTGAAGGACCTTTTGCAACCACAACAAAGCATGGACATTTAATTGATACTATCACTTGCATATTCATCAAAATTCTTACCAGAAACGCAGTTTTTTGTTTTCCCCACAATTTTCCACACAGCAACATCACCAAGTCGTTATATCTGAAGGTGAAATACATTACATCATTTCCATTTCAAGAATTACATTTGAATATTTCGTCTTCCCAAATCTTATCTCCATAAATTATGTTACACTTACCAATTTTACAAGTATCTACAGTGGATATCTTGAATTACAAACAAATTCAATATTCCTCACGAGTTTCCTTAAGAGTCCACGAGACCGCCAAAGAAAGGATCAGCACACAGTTTTTCACTGACAAAACCAAAATATTTGAAATCTCCTCGCGTTAGGGAACAAGTAAATGAGGCAGCGCGAGTGACTGCAAGTGACTTACTAGGAGGGCGTGGTTTCAAATTGTGAGGAATCCCCATTGGTTGTTACGAAGGTCCCCTACCCACAATACCAGTGTCACCCCCCTGGGGCAGGCCCTTCCCCTCCGCCTCCCCTCACTCAATTAAAGAGGCTGTATTGTATTCTGGCTGTTAGGCAAGGAGGCTTGAATATACCTACATCTACATCTACGATGTACCGTGCAAGCCCCCACTAGGGTGTGTGGCACGGGGTGATTCCACACCAGGCATGCAGCACTCGTCCCAGAACAAATCAGAACCTCTCACGCTCCCCCTGGCGCTAGGCGCAGGCCAAAAGCAGTCAGGAGAACAGTGCGCAGTCCAACCGGAAACTGGTTGAGTGATACGTAAATGAACATGCAAACATGCAGAACAATGCTATAGACACATCAAATGGTTAATATTATTGATACTGTTAATTTGTGAATGCTATATGAGATGCTACTTCATGCAAAGAACAAAATAAAATAATGCCGGACTAATCGACCGGTGTGAAGAGTTAGTAATGATGTGGTGTTATTAAGCACAAGTGAAAATTCTACTCTACCTATTGAGGGTGGGAGTTTGATATGATTGATCTATCGCAACTATTATGATCCCTTATTGTACGTGGGAAAAATGACATCCTAAATCTATCGGTTCTGCAGTCAATTTCCTTTATTTTATTCCTGAGATCACTTCTACCGTAGTACGTTGGCGCTGTTTTCAAAAGTCCACTTCTGAGTCATTAACCAAGAACTTCCGCATGACCCATTCCTTCAAAGACCCTTGAGACTGGTCAAGATAAGAAGTACCTGTGGGGAGGGAAAGGGATGAAATGGAGTAATCCCCCCGACCGCGGCGCCAGCCTGGAACTCTTCTGCTCCTCCAACTGGGCCCGTGTCTGTCACAAACAATGCCTACGACAGGCAGCCTTTCGTTTCCATAAATTCTAATTCGCATGCATGGCAACATCGAGTCCAAGTTTTCTCTCTCTCTCCCCACTCCACTTCCCTGGTTCCGGAGGCCCCACCTTCCTGCTGCGAAGCCCCTCGAAGCCTTCTGAGCCCGCACGAAGGGCCAGTCGCAAAGATATTTGAAACGGATAATAGCAGTATATGTTGAACGTCCGGCAAAAAACTGTCTGCTCCGAGTTTGCGCAAAAGATTTAACCTGTATTTCTTCCTTCGATCAGTTAGAGATTCCCACCCTAATTCCTTCAACAATTCGGTAACACTGCTACGTTTATCGTAACAACTTTTCACAAATCTTGCTGCTCTTCGTTGTATACGATCTATTTCAGAGATTAGTCCTACTTCGTAAGGGTCCCATACGCTAGCGGCAAACTCCAAGTGAGATCTCACGAGTGAAAAATAACATCGCTCTTTAACCCTCTCGTCGCATTATCCTAATATTCATTTAATAAATCCCAATTTGTGACTAGCCTGTCCGCAGATTTCCCGGTCGTGTTTTCCCCAAGACAGATCCTGTGTAAGGGTAACACCTAAGTATTTAACTGACTCTACATTTGACAAGTTGGTTGGATTGTGTACGTTTCATTGACCGAGTTATTCTTTTTCCAAAAATTCATAACAACGCACTTTTTAAAATTCAATTCTAACTGCCAAGTATTGCACCATTCATATATAGCATCTAGGTCTTTTTGTAACGCAATCTTTTTAGACTCATTGCCTAGATCCCTGTACAGTTCTGCGTCATCTGCGAAGGGGCGAATTTTTCTCGTAACAACGGTAGTAATTTCATTAATTAACAAAAGGAACAATAAGGGACCGATGACACTTCCCTGAGGTACACCTGATGTATCTTTCACTACATCTGAACTAACGCCATCTATAACTACCCTCTGTTCGCGGTCGGCTAAGAATTCTCTTATCCAATATATTACGTCGTGGTGTATTCTGTAAGCTTCCAACTTAACGAGTAACTACGAATGAGGGACCTTATCGAAAGCTTTTTTAAAATCTAGAAATATTGCGTCTACTTGGACAAGCTTTTCTCCCGAGGAAAGAATATCGTGAAGGAAGAGGGCCAACTGGGTTTCGCATGACCTGCCTTTCCGGAAACCGTGCTGATTTGGCGTTAACAAGTTTTGACTATCTAAGTACCGCATAATCGAACTGACGATTATATGTTCCAATAACTTGCACGAGATAGACGTAAAGGAAATCGGTCTATAGTTACTGGGCTCTTCCTTATCGCCACTTTTAAATATTGGTGTAACGTTCGCGATTTTCCAATCGTAAGGAACACGATGTGGTGTTAGGGATTTTTCAAATATAAGTTTTAGGTACAGTGCTATTTCTAATGCTAATTCTTTATAAACTCGGGCGGGAATTTGATTGGGACTGGGAGATTTTTTGGAATTAATTGATTTCAGATGACTTTCTATTCCACGACTAGTGATATTAATAGACTGCATTGGGTGCTTATATAGCCTAGAAATTGTAGCGGGGTCGTTTGGAGAGAATTTTGTATAGACGCTTTGAAAAAATGCGTTGAGGATATTTGCTTTATCTAATTTGTCGTTTGCTCTTTCTTCTAGATTGTTCTTTAATGACGTTACAGTTGATTTGCAGCCTTGAACCTCCCTCACGTATGACCAAAATGCCTTTGGGTTATCCTCTAAATATTCGCCCAGTATTTTATTTTTGAATTCCGTTAATACCTTTTGAAAGGCCGCCTTTGCTGCTGTTTTTGCTTTCTTATATTTTTCGCATAGCTTCTTATACTCCTCTTCGGGGAGAGACTGATGTGCGTTCCTCATTTTTGCGTGCCGGATTCGTTGTCGCTTGAGAGATTTCCGGACGTCCTATTTATTCCACCTTGGTTCACTATTGACCTTTTTAAGTTTACTTGGTATTGCGCTAGTTATGGCTCGTCGTAAGATGTTACGAAAAGTATTCCATGTATAGTCAGTACAACGGTTTTCACTAATATCAGTAAATCTGTTATACGTGGTCAATAGTTATTGTTTAAAGCCTTCGAAATCCGCCTTGTGAAATAAATATACCCTCCTCTTTATGGGTGCCTTTTTGTTAGTACTAATATGGAATCTAGCTTCTACTGCTCTGTGATCGCTAATTCCGTTCACTATTACTACGTTAAAGTCACTTTCAGGTATCTTGTTCGCCAAAAGATCTAGAACGTTGTTTCCTCTGGTCGGTGTTGTGACTAATTGATGTAAGGAATTAGAAGTGAATGTGTGGAGTAGTGTCGCACAACTCTTTATCTTTGCCACCATTTTTGAAAATATATGTCTTCCAGTCAATCGAGGGAACGTTGAAATCACCACCGATAATTATATTATTTTCGTTATTTTGACGTGTGAGACGTTTCACCTGTCTATCCAACTCTTGAACTGAATTTAAGTCTGCATCGGGTGGTCTATAATATGAGCAAATAAAAATTCTTTTTGTTGAGCATTTAATGGAACACCACAAACTTTCTAAATCATTATTTGGAAATATTTCGGCTCTGCTGACGAACTCATCTTTGACTGCGATAAATACTCCTCCTCCTGTTCTCGCTGTTCGGTCTTTTCTGTATAATGCATATGATATTGGGAAGATCTCGGTATCCGCAATTTAATTCGATAACCAACTTTCAGTTCCTATTACTACATCAGCTTCCGTGCTCCCAATGAGATGGTGAAAATCAGCGACTTTGTTTTTTATACTATGGCAATTTACAACCACAATGGAAATGGAATCCCTGGGATACGACTTACAAGTCATGTCTATCGAGTATTTTATATCATTAATGACACTTGTTTTTGATGTACCTGAGCCACGGTTTCTATTTCTTTCGGATATTAAGTCATTCTGAATTTGATAAAAGCTCTCATTCCTACCAATATTTACGGTGACCCCTTTACTTAATAACCCATTACATGATCTACTCTCTGCCCTACTCTCTACCCTAAAAAAGGCCTGCAGTGCTCTAAAATACTACCAGCTAAACACTTAGCTGTCTCGGCCGTATAATGGACACCAGACCGGTATAGTATTGTATATCATATATAGTATAGTATATTCCAACCTCCTTGCTGTTACTTATCCTGGGTGTCCTTGGAGGGTCCGACCGGGAGCTCCTCTCGTCTCGCGGGGAAGGTGGAGGTCGGCTGCTGTGGGACACACACAATCAGAGATTCACAGCGCTCGCTCCGGCACTGACGAGTAGGAAGGGTTTGGAGAAAGGGGGGCGGGGAGGTGGAAAGGGGGTGGAGGGGGGAAAGAAACGACCAACCCCTTAGGAGATCAGATAGCGTGGAAGTGACTCGAGAAATGCCTTTCAAACGGAAGTTGTGACACTCGAATATGCAACTTACAAATACAACTTAGTAATGTGAGAAATAAATGAAAACCATACCCCTACTGCGTTCCCATCTTTTAATTTTACAGACTTAAGATATAGTGCTGTGAATTAATTAAATAAAGCCTTAATATTGCACTCTGAAACTTTAATCTGTGCATTGCGTTTCAACTCTTTAGCGGCATCGTAAGGTGCCCGAGTTAACACGATGGATGACGCAGAGGCGTAGAGATGTGTTGTACGGATTAAAAAGTTTCAGTAGACTGGTCATAGTTTTCATTTCATTTATTCATCAGCATTGCTGTTCCACTCGCTTGGCATAATTCAATTCATGAACCATGTATATAACATTTCACACTGACTATGAGTTTTTCCGTAACTTTACAAATGCAATCCTTATTAATATATAAAATTGTAATGGTGTCTGTCTGTCTGTTGCTTAATCACGCAAAAATTACTAATAAAATGTCAATGAAAGGGTTGTAGAGGACATGGAAGAGGACAGAGACGAAACTTAAGGAATGCGTTTGGGGTTGATAGGAGGTAAACATACTAAAAGTCCCCGGACCTACGATGTGTGCGGGGGGGGGAGAGAGGAGGGGAGGGGGGGAGGAGAGGAGGGGGGGCAGAAGGTCCCTTTTTTGGTTTTTCGCTTATATCTTACAAACGGTTCGTCGTAGCGAAAATAATACTGGTTTTAAAATTGAAGCTGATACAATGTACTACAAAATAGTTTCTTTCTCATTTATTTCTATTTCTCTTAGTTATTGAGATGGCGAAAATTGTTAATGTTTGAAAAACGCTTAAATTCCTCACGTTTTTTGACCAAACTTTCCTTCTAGCGGCATAGTCTTTGGTTTTACAGCAAAGCTCTTAAAAGCGTAGTTGTACATAATTACATTACCTTTATAATGAGACTCGATTTAACATTTTATCTTTAACTGGTCAATAGTTACAGCAATTAGAAATTTCTATTTAAATTCCGGAATTTCGTAAGAAAACCGCACATTGCTCTTTCCCGTTTTTATAGGGTTGTATATCATTAATATAGCTGTTTGTTGTGTTAATATACATAAATGGTAAGATAATATGAGTAATGAACAATATATACAGTAAGCTTATGTACACTCACTTTTTTTTTCAAACTACATGCATGAATGTTAAAGTGCATGCTGCCGCACCGAATCGAAAAAATTTGGCCACTAGTCATTTTTTCAACTTTTTAGGAGGAAGCTCGGTAAGCTGTGTTCGTATCATACAGTATATAGCTCACAATATAGGATACTACAATGGTCATTGTACGGCTTGTAATATAATCTGTGGAACATCATTTATAATTTTATCTTTAACTGGTCAAAAGTTACAGCAATTTTCAAAGTTTTGGGGAAATTCCGGAATTTTGTAAGAAAACTGCTCATCGCTCTATACCCATTTTCTAAGGTTTCCATCTTATTTATATATCTCTCATGATTGCCGGAAGAGGGGTGCATTCAGTGGCGTCTCTTGGCGGACAAAAAGGGGATTTCAAAAACTAGTTCGCTTCGTGCAATACCACCACCCATAGAGTGGAAAGTATTCAGACCGTCAATGTTAAATGCATTAAAAAAGCATTTTCAAAAACAAATTGATGGAATGATCATGTTTTGAAGACTGATTGAGAATAGGCCATAAAGGATATTTATTAATCTTGGACTTCGTAGTGAGGTGAACAAAATCCCTAACCTGCGAGAAGGTTAACCAAGTGTTTAGATGTAGACTTATGCGAAGTAGGAGGGAGAGGATAGTCAATACTGAGGACAGAAACTTACGTGGTCGATGCACAGAGGTTATGGTGGGTACAAATCGATACATTTATTTCTCGTTTCCTCGACTCTTTGTGTTTTTCAAGAGCACCTCCTATAGGAACAGTATAAGTGATGGAGAAACACTATTTGCGTCCTCAAGGAAGTTATCACCATGTGGGTATTTGTTAGTATCGAACACTTTGACTCTGGATGTTCTGCCTAATGACAGCTGCAGCATTTCTCAGAATCCTGGGCCGCTCATCATTCATATTGTTTCCTTATTTTCATTCCAAACTTCATTCAAAGATTTGTACCCTGCATCTCTGAAATATATGATTGGAACGATAAATCGGTTGCATCCTGGTCTCACTCTAACACGACCTCCATATCATTTACCCAGTTCTGATTTCACAGTTCTCATATCTGTTTTTTCCCTGTCATTGGGATTATTAATTCGTCCATGGAAAACTGGCATTTACTGTTCTCTTTGAATGCACGAATAAATTTCTTCCATTCCTCTAGAAATCTAGTAAGTAATTAGATTTGGTTTCTTTACTCAGATATAGAGCTCTAATTAAATTAACTCGGCATTTATCATCGTAAACAGTGATTCTTGAAATCGAAAATTTGTTGGTGAAGACCTTGAGCTCACCATTTCTGTTGGTTCAGATGATGTTGATGCAGCCTGCCTCTGCAACTCCGCCTTAATGCTTTGCGCTCTTGTGCAATTTTTTACAGAATGATTTGTGAACTAGGAGGGATTTCAAGGTGCGTAGCTGGGAGCACTTGTTGTCCCTCCTTTCCTTACTTGCAGCTACAAGCGACAATATTCCTTTTCTGTCATTCTTGAAACATCATCACTGGATACGTCGATGTCTCCATCGGACTCAAAACACTTGCTAGACATCGCGAAAGATAATCACACTCACAGTATATAAAAGCAACTCAATCGCTCAAACAGATTTATAACTCAACACCACTCCATTCACGTTGAAAGGGATTGAGTTGAAGGGAGATAGCTGGAAAGGGATCCCTTCCCGCCAGCCTCTCCTGTCAAATAACAATGAAAGTTCGAACTAGTGGTGCTTAAAGTGAGTTACACCACGCGCCGGACCGGCCACCAACTGCGGCAGCGTACCGGACCTCTCGACTTAAAAGAATCTTCAGGTCAAATATGCAAATCAAAGCAAGATTTTTTGTGTATCATACTTTTTCAGTCCATGTCGAAATATCCAGGGAGTAAAGCGGCGCTAGAAACGATATTGCTATTTTTAGTTCAAACTGCAAGTACAAATAAGCTTAAAATAAAAAAGCATAAAAGGCATTTATATTAAAGTTAAAAAAACTTCTAGGAAACCAAATCATTGGGTAAAATTATACTAAAAGTGAATTGTACCCATTTACGCGAAGTAATTTTTGAAAGTCCTTATGTTGTCCGAGAAGTTTCTTCCATGAAAGTAAATTTTTCAAAAGTAGACGGGAGTTCGCGCGAAAGACGTATTTACCCCGAATGACCCATATTTGACGCACAATACGGATTACTATGAGCTGTACAATGACCATTTTGGTATCCTATATTGTTAGCCATATACTGTACGACACGAAAACAGTTTACCGAACTTTTTCGTAAAAAGTTGAAAGAATTTCTTGTGGCCAACTTTTTTTCGATTCGGCGCGGCAGCATGTACTTTAACATGAATGCACATAGTGTGAAAAAAGTGAGTATACATAAGCTTACTGTATATATTGTTCATTACTCACATTTTCTTACCATTTAAGTATATTAATACAGCATATATATATATATATATATATATATATATATATATATATATATATATGTGTGTGTGTGTGTGTGTATATGTATATATGTATGTACTCAATCATTCGAAAACATGATGCTCAAAGGCGCGAATAAATTCATACATTCATAGGAAATGGAAATGGATAGGAACACATATATATATGTATATATGTGTTCCTATCCATTTCCATTTCCTATGAATGTATGAATATATATGTATATATATATATATATATTAATGATATACAACCCTATAAAAACGGGAAAGAGCGATGTGCGGTTTTCTTACGAAATTCCGGAATTTAAATAGAAATTTCAAATTGCTGTAACTATTGACCAGATAAAGACAAAATGTTGAATGGTCTCTCATTTTAAAAGTAATGCTTTTTTCTATAATCATGCTCCGAACAGCGTTGCTGTAAAACCAAAGGCTGAGCCGCTAGAAGGGAAGGTTGGTCAAAAAACGTGAGGAATTTAACCTTTTTTTTAAAAAAATCATAATTTTCGCTATCAAATATCTCGATAACTATGAGAATAAGAAATAAATGTGAACGGAACATATCAACGTTGAACTGCGCAACTACATTAGGTCATTATATACAAATATATTTATCAAGGGAAGCAATCAAGCTGTTAATCACTAAGAAGACGGCTCAAGAGAACCGGAGGGACGAGGTGACCACCTGGGTGCTATTTAAGCAGTAATGAGTCTGCGTGGCCCATTTTTGAGTTTCCCGTGCATGTAACAGGACCAACAGTCACTCATCTCTCCTTGCACCTAGAAAACGGTCAGCATGTCTACTGCAACGACCACAACATACAAGATAGGTTACGAAATCCTCAAATGATCACGCAGACAGTTTTTATTAAGTCTTTATGGTTTTCTAATAAAATAAGTTCAATATTTTTTACACCCGTTGAATTTCAACGAGTACCTTCCACTAGTAAAATATAGAGTTTTCTTTAAAATATTACAATCAGAAAATGCACTTATATGTTGTAAATTTTACTCATATGCGAAAATGTAAACAAGTAAACAAATTCCGTCATCCTTTTACAGCAAGTACAACAGAGCCACAACAAATACAACAGACGCTAGACAGAACGCCCAGCACCGGAGCTAGGAACAAAAGGAAAGGGAACAAGAACATCATTTCAAGGTATCACGGGTATCTACCTCAAGACAATACTTTTCAACAAAAATTACGCGGCGACGGCTGCACGGGGTTCGGCCAAGTATTTGCTCACATTTGCTCACGGCCAAGTATTTGCATTTGCGATTGTCGGACCACTAGACCATCCTGGGTGAAAGGAGTAACCAAAAATATTTTCCCATATTCGATCTCCCACAATTTATCTAATAATTTCCAATAAATACAATTATGATTGGCAAAACTCTGAAGAGGAAATTATTCCTAAATTTGGGGCCGACGTATGTTATAATGTATACAAAATAATGAAATGCGACAATGATTGAAAGACTTTCTGATTACATATGAGATTAAGGGCTGAATTAACTAATTTAGTTTACATACATTTTACATTATTCTCAAATAAAAATTGTACAGACCAACCTTCGAGAGTATTTTTTATACAAAGTCATGCATCTGAACATACTAAAATGTTCATTACTTAATTTTTAACGAACTAATCGCTCATGATGACACCATTCACAAATTTATTTTTCTGTATACGTATATTCCGTTATTAGGAAGTTATGTAATTTGCAATTGAACGTAAGATATAGGTGAAATAAATGATTGACACAGTATGAAAAGAGGTTCAGCAACAGAGAGGGTTAAGAATAATGACCAGGTAAAACCCTGATCGCCTCGATATATTTACCGATTTTTTAAACTAAACAAACGATATACTTCGATTCCGTGCACGACTTCTTCACGGGCGAGAAGATTGTTATCTCCCTCTTATCTAATTCAATGAATTTGAAATGTTGACGAGAAATAAGTTAACGACGCAATAACGTTTTTCAACTTCGGCAAAAGTTGTCACTGAGCTGAGACAAATATAAAGGATAATGCACGGAGGACGCGATGTCCCTCTGTGGGAGAAATATTTCGAACGATCGCGACAGACCCCATGGATAGTCACCCCGGACTCAGATGAGGAGGGCACCACTATAACAGAAGGGCGTACATGGAGGTCCCACTCCAATTCCACTCACCGTCTCAGTCTCCCTGGCGATGTGCACCACGGAGTTGTTAGCGAAAATGATCGAACTCAGCAGAAAAATAGGCGCAAGGAAGGCGAGAAGAAGTCGCTGCTCTCGTACCAACTCAAGTCTCCCGTTTGAAGGAGTCGCCGCTCGCTTTTATACGCGCGCCGGCGAGAGAAGAGACGTCCATCAGGATCCCCTCCCCGCCCTGCCTTCCCCCTCCCCTTCCAACACACCCAGGGGGCCACGCGGGGTGCTGAAGCAGGTAGAAGGTGGACGATGAACGCCCATTCCTCGATATCACATCGCATCCGGGTCTTCTCCCACCCCCTTACCCCCCTTCCCCTGCCATGTGTTTGGGAATTCCTCAGAGACCATCTCCCTCCCCCCCCACCTCTCCTCACACTCTTCCATAAGCAACGACTTTGGGAAGGTGATAGGAGGAAAAAGGGTAAAACTGCGTCTCCGAATTCGTCACAGCATTGAAGAGCATGTCTTAAGACTCCTCAACATTGTATATATAGATATGAACAGACAAAAAAAATGAAACGCCACTTGCAACGAGGTGGAATTATTTATGCGCCATTCGCTTAAATGGAGACCCACAAACACTTCCAAATTAATTTTTTTCACGAAATGGTTCAGCGGCGCACGTAAATGTAACTTCGTTCGCTGCGAAATATTGTTATCTACAGTCTTCATGGATGTGGCATGGGATTCCATAAGCAATAACATCGCAAATGAGAATGTTTTATATTCAATTTCTGTCTCTGGTTATTAATCCAATTATTCATCTCGTTAAGATCAAAATATTAAATTTGAATGGTGTGTGTCTGTCTCTTTGTCTGTTGCTCACTCACGGCAAAACTACTGAACCGAATGAGATGCAATTTGGCATGTAGAGATAAAATGTATATGGAATGAACATTGGCTATATTAAAATGCCCTCAGGGCCCCTAAAAGCCCCCCCTGGTGGTTCATGCTAAGCATTGGGTTCGGTGCATTGGTTTCATTATTTGCTTTTTAAAAGTACTTTCACTCAAGACAGAGGAATGGGATTTTTTTATCGGATGGCTAAATTAATGAAGTTTCTAATTCTTTTAATAGATTTTCTTTTACGCTTCGAAACTGTCTGAAAATCATGTTTATTTATGAAAAACCTCCCTTTTTTCTCTGTAATCAACAATACCGTATTTCATTGACAACTAGAGATTTGATTTTAAATATTCGTTTTCCTGCAGGCCCATGACAGCACGTAGATAGAAAATCTGTATAAGAATGGTCCAGAATTCCAAGGGCCCCATGATAAATTTCTTCGGGCAGTAATCGATAAAATCAATGCATATTTACAACAAATATACTCTTCAATATCTATTCTCAAGGTAGCTCACATAGGGGAACTGCATGTATGTGAGAGAACACTTATGTAGTAAACGATACACATAAAGGAATTAAACGTGCGAGAATATTTACATGCAGTGAATAGTAATGGTAACAATTCCTCTGTTGCAACAACAAACATGGCGTTATTTATTATCGTTTAATACTCAGATGTATTACATGTAGTGGAACCGACTGCCTCTCATAAAGATTGCCAACTGTTTTTAAGACCAATTCCAACATCATAAACGTAACGAGTTATTTGTATGTTTAAAAGTGTTAAAGTGCAGTCAAGTTACATTCACTCAATCATTGCGTTGACTATTCAAGACTCTCACTCGCCGCTGTGTTTCTTCTTCTTGGACTTAAAAATATATCCATCAACATGTTTAATATAAAAAGAGTAACCTTTCGAAAAAATCTTCTAAAGCAAGAGGAATGTTTTCTTTGCGAGAAAATGAGTCCTTTAAAGAAAAAAGAAAAAGGTTAGAAAAAACTTAGTAGCTCAAAGACATACCCACCAGCGATCTCATGAGCATCTCACTGTGGTGTTCCTCGGGTTACGCTAAGAAACGCACAAATTTCATCCTAACCCAACCTACGGACGGGTAACCAACTATAAATCTGGTTCAAATATAGATCCATTTGTTTGGAAACATAACTCTGTTTTAAGATGGCGGAAACTATAATGACTTCACTACATGTCTCTCACCCGAAAGAAGAGCGGAAATTCTTTACAATGAACGACAACCGTGCATAAAAATCGGCAAGTGCACTAAGAATCACCATAGATTTTTTATTTAGCAACCGAAACCAATGATTATGGCTACCCTTTATGCCGAAGGTGCAGTCCGGTTGACGGTAGATTCATAGGACAAATAAACATGGCTGCTGCTGCAAGTGCTCCTTTTGGCGTTGTCAACCGCTGGATTGTACCCTACTCTCCAATTCTGATTATGATACTCAACGCACATATCAACTTTGAATTGCGCAACTCAATTAAGTCATTGAATGCAAATATATTTATGTACACAAGTTAATCGATCAGGCTGTTTATCACTCAACAGACGGCTCAAGAGGTGGAGGGACGAGGTGACCATATATCAACCTGGGTGCTATTTAAGTAGTAATGAGTCTGCGTGGCCCATTTTTGGATTTTCCGTGCATGAAACAGGACTAACAGTCACTCATCTCTCCGTGCACCTGGAAAGCGGTCAGCGTGTCAACTACAACGAACACAAAATTCAAGATTGGTTGCGAGCTCCTCAAATGATCAAGCTGACAGTATTCTTCAGTCTTTGTGGTTTTCTTATAAAATAAGTTCAATGTTTTCACACCCGTTTAATTTCAATGGGTACCTTCCGCTAGTGTCTAATAAAACCATTTCGGTAATAAAAGTCGTCAGCGTGCGAAACTAATCAGTGAATGTGAATCGAAATGGAAATTTTATTTCATTATTATTTATCTGCTGCAGAGTACCCAGAAATCCGTTTTGTTTCATTGGAATGGAAATGAATAATATTGCACGGATAGCAAGTTGGTAGGGAAAATGAAATACTCGGTAATAAGGGAGCTCTTTGGAAGTTACCATAATCGTCTTTGCATTTACAAGAGGGGAATTAAGATACAGAAATTTCCTGTTTAAAACAGAAGGTGTCAGTATCTATCAGAAATAGACCTTTTGTGGTTTTCATTACAATGCCATCTTCAATATGTAACATGCTGCGTACTTGTACATTAATGAATTACCAAAAATGTTAAATATTGTTGAAGCTGAGCTTTATATGAAATGATCAAGTATTTAGGAATTACGTAAATCGTGAAAATGATTGGAATTTGGTGGTCTAATGTATTTCTTTTTCATGGTCACTGCAATGATGATAACTTATCATGTGTAATTGGAAGTACTTTTATTGCAAGAAAACACGTGTCAGATTTGATAATTTTATTTAAGTGAAGAAGTTTGTTAACTTGTACAATTGGTTGTAGTATTAGTGAGCTCCTTAATTTCTTTTAAAACCATTCCATTAGTAAAAGTAGTCGGCATACCTCAAAACACAAATTTGAATTTATTATTTTTATTTACCCACTGCAGCGTAGTCTGAAGCTGTAAATATTCTTTAAAATGGAAATGAGTTACATTGCCAAAATGGCAAGTGGGTAGTAAAATTAGCTTTCGAACATAATTTATGGGCTTTTAAGAAATCATCAAAGAGCATGGTATAAATTGAATGTCTCGTGTTAAACGGAAAACGACAGTATTTATCACAGGCAGAGCTTTACCGTTGCCCATTTCAATTGTAATATTGACTATCTGATAGTCAGATGTGATACATGAATCAAACTGTGATGGACGTGAAATAATATGTAGGGTGAAGATATTAGCTGACAGAGGGAAACATGAGATAGCTGCATGAAACTACAGACTACAGGGTGATGACCTGTGCTACAATGATGATGATGATGATAGAGAGTAGGGCAGGAAGTAGATCATGTAGTGGGTTATTAAGTAAAGGGGGTCACCGTAAATATTAGTAGGAATGAGAGATTTTTTCAAATTCAGAATTACTTAATATTCGAAAGAAATAGAAACCACGGCTCTGGTAGGTACATAAAAAACGAGTGCCATTACTCCGAGATACATAAACTACTCGATAGACAGGACTTGTAGGTCGTATCCCAGGGATTCCATTTCCATTGTGGTTGATAACTGCCGTAGTATGCCTTGGTATAATAGTCTATCCTCGTTTATTCTCTTTACATGTCCGTACCATATTAGCTGCTTGGTCATGATGTCTTCTGTTACATAGTGCTCGACTTTCATTATCTGTCGTATTCTTTCATTTGTAACATCTTTCTATCCTTGATTGTCCCGCAGCCCGTCTACAAAAATCCATTTCAGTAGCATTTAATGTATGTTTAGTACGTTCCTTTATAGACCAGACTTCACATCCATACGTTAAAATACTTTTGAAAATTGCATTTTATATCCTTGTTTTATTTGCTTTCGATATTTGTCGGTCCCACAGGATGCTGTTTAATAATCTAATAACACTTCTTCCCTGATTATTTCGGTCTGATCTAGCTTCATCTGAGGTTCCGTAAAGAGTAATTGTAACTCCAAGATATTTATAGTGATCAGTGTACGCTATTTTATCCCCATCTTCTAAAATCATGTCCTGCCTCGCTCCGCTAATGTTCATATATTTTGTCTTGGAAATAGTCACCTCCAACCCCATGTTGTATACTCCTTTATTAGTTTTCTTGTCATATATTGTAGATCTTCGTAGTCTTGTGCCAACACTATCTGATCGTCTGCAAAGCAGAGCGTATGGAGAGTGTTGTTGTAACTGGTAGTTTCAGGCGTTACTTGGTGGAACTTATTCATTTTATAAATGAAAAACTTAAACTTTGTGGTTCCACAATGATAATTTTATTTTCACGACCCGGGTTTCGACGTACTATAACGTCATCTTCAGGTGAAGACTCTACAACACCACAAGTTTTTGTAGAGTCTTCACCTGAAGATGACGTTATAGTACGTCGAAACCCGGGTCGTGAAAATAAAATTATCAATGTGGAACCACAAAGTTTAAGTTTTTCATTTATAAAATAGAGAGTGTTGTTGTTAAGGGGTATTCCCATATTCTTGCATTTACGTTTTCAGTTGTTTAGCGCTAGTTATAAGTATATTTTAAAGAGCGTTGGTGATATAAAACACCCTTGCTTAAGACCTTCACTGAAAATGAAGCCTTTAGATAGCCTTTTATTCACTTTGAATTGGGTTTTACTTGCGTATACAGCCTTACCCATATACTTGGGTTTTACTTGCGTATTGCACTTATCAAGTTTGTATTAACGTTGGCCCTATGAAGTGTCTCCCATAGTTTGTCTTGTGGAACGCTGTCATATGCTTTAGTCAGGTCTACGTATATCAGGTGTACTTCCTGATTAAAAGCTACCTTTTTCTCTATCATTTGGGTTACACAAAATATGTGATCGATGGTTCATCTTCCGGCCCGGTATCCTGCCTTTTTCTCTGCTTCCATTTCTGCATATTCATTTTCTAGTAGCTCCTTAGTGAGTTTCCCATACATTTTACTTATATTTCCAGTTACTGGTATGCCCCTGTAGTTGTTCAGATCGTCTTTTTTCCCTTTTAAGTAAATTGTGGAAATGTATCATATCTTACATTCTTCAGGTATTTCTTCTCCATTTAAGACTTTTTGGAAGAGGTCAGCCTGATGTTCGTATAATCTGTCCGTCCCATATTTTATTAGTTCAGCAGGGATGTTTCCAGAACCTGGTGCTCTTCCATTTTTTATGTTCCTACAAATATTTTTCACTTGGTCAAAAGTTATTCTTATGGGATCGGATATTACCCACACAGCACAACATGTATTCAATACATATTGTGAAAGGATTACATAAAGTATTCAATATGTATTATGGGCAGATTAGATACTCCCCAATATCCTATTTTGAATACATCTGGAATACACTACAGGATGTATTCAATATGTATTAAGATATGTATCTGGTACATTAGATGTGGTATCTAATATTTTACAAATCCTTTAGAAATTGTATCTACTGCATACTTGAGAATGTACCAAATACTCTACCTTTTACCTAATTTACCTTAAATCCTCCGCAAGACCATATCGCCACTTGACAATTGTGTCATTAAGCTTCCATTCCTGAATCCTCCATAACTGCATACCTAGGTAAAATATCTGGTCTTTAACTAAGCTGAAACTGGTCTGTAACTGGTCTGGACCGAGTGGTCTGTAACTGGGAAGAAATTGAAACACCGTTCTCGACCAGTCTGGTCTGGACTTGGAAGGTTTATCTTTTAGCCGGTTTGCCTGGCAAAAAAAAGTTTTTCACTTTTGTCTTATGTTGCTGGGTAAAAGTGCTTTGTTTTGTTTAAAACTAAAATTGTTTTTTTTAGTTCACATTTGCCAAAGTTGAAAGGGTGTCATATACAGGTCCCCCTTTTTGACACTCTATTACATCTCCATATATAAAATGTATATGTATAAAACTTCTTGGAAAATCACTCGGGTGATAAATATATAATATGCCAAGAGGGTGGCCGATAAAAATACAGAAACAGAAAAAAAGGACACTCACAAATTGAAACTTCCGATATTTCGGTGAAGACTTGCTCCACCTTTCTCTAGGGTAAGAGTAGGAAATCACCTTTTCCTACTCTTACCCTAGAGAAAGGTGGAGCAAGTCTTCACCGAAATATCGGAAGTTTCAATTTGTGTGTCCTTTTTTTCTGTTTCTGTATTTTTATCGGCCACCCTCTTGGCATATTATATATATATATATATATATATATATATATATATATATATATATATATATATATATACGAGTTCGTGGAAAATCACACACGCGATAATTTAAATAAACTTTGCCACAGGTGGGGCGGAATTAAATATAGAAACACAAAAAAGAAGAACACTCACAATATACGTTCTGATATTTCGGCAGCCGAGAAGCTGCCTTTCTCACAGAAGATTCTGTATCCTTCCTTCTGTGAGAAAGGCAGCTTCTCGGCTGCCGAAATATCAGAACGTATATTGTGAGTGTTCTTCTTTTTTGTGTTTCTATATTTAATTCCGCCCCACCTGTGGCAACGTTTATTTAAATTATATATATAATATATATATATATATATAGAAATATATATAACTTCGTCACTAGGGTGACTAAAAGGAAAAAACACTTAAAAAAGGAAGATTTTTCTTCCTTTACCTCTCGCTGAAGAAGGTGGCGGCGATCCACCGAAATATTCAAAACCCGTGTGAGTTTTTCTTTTTTAAGTGTTTTTTTCCTTTTAGTCACCCTAGTGACGAAGTTTTTATATATTTTTGTGTTCACGCTCGTGAAAGCTTCCATTTATATATATATATATATATATATATGGATAAAGCTTCCAATTATATATATATATATATATATATATATAATTATATAATTATATATATATATATATAATTGGAAACTTTATCCATGTCTGGCTTTATCATATATATATATATATATATATATATATATATATATATACACGTAACGAAAATTTCGCCAATAGGCCACAATATAATAAAAACACTTGCTTTACTCGCCTTGTTCTGTGTCAGTACGCCAACTTACTGAACTCCCACCAACAGAACCTCGCATTTTTCATTCAAATGATCCTTTTGTACTCCCCCGGTAAATTTCCCTTGGTTAACGATATACTCTCAGATTCCTACAAAAAGTTGTGTTTTCGTCGCCAGCGACTGTTGAGAAAGCTGTCTTACTTATACAGGAGCCATCTCTCGTCCGGCCTTAGCTTGCCCCTCATCATCCCTCCGCCTCCTCCCAAAATTCCTCTTATTTCTGATAAACCCGATCTCGCCAACCTTTTCAACCTCCCACCGCCCTCGAAGACAATACCAACTCTTCCTAAGCGCCAACCTCAACCAGATCCGCCCCCATCCTCCCCGTCACATGAAGTAATTAACCTTTCTTCTTCCATCCTAAACCGAGACCAAATAGCTTTGCTGTCTAAAGGTCTTTCTTTTTCACCAACCCCTAAATTCAATCCTGTGTCCTTCCTGGCCGATTCGCTCAATTTTTGCAGGAACTTAAGATGGCGCGCTTTCTGGAAAACCCACGGTCCTTCCCAATCCTCCATTCATCCTGCCCTTCATAAATTCCGACCACCTTCTGGTTACGAACCCAAATCCCTCCACAAAAACAACCCTGTTGAAATCTTTATCAAACAATTCCTTCACAAAATTTCCGACCACCATTTCCTAAACTCCATTAAACCCAAAATTAACCTATCCCGATCTGAACTCGCCGCCCTTCGGTCACTCCGGTCAGATCCCAGCCTTATAATTTCCCCTGCTGACAAAGGCTCATGCGTGGTGGTCATGGACCTGGATGACTACAATGCGGAAGCCTACCGTCAACTCCTTGACAACAACTTCTATAAACCTCTCCTCCACGACCCAAACCCCAAGTTTCAGAAAATTATTTCCTCCTTCCTTAAATCCCATGGCCCCAAGGAAGGACTATCCCAATCTGACATTGCCATTCTTTCTCCCCCCAACCCCACCACGCCCCGATTTTATCTCCTCCCCAAAGTTCATAAAAGCAACAACCCCGGCCGCCCCATAGTCAGCAATGTCAAGTCCCCCACCGAAAGAATATCCGCTTTCATCGACTCCTTCCTCCAACCTATTGTGTCTTCTCTCCCCTCTTTCATCCGCGATACCTACCACTTCCTAGAGCGTCTTCGCAGCCTCCAAATCTCCCCCCATTGCAACATATTAATGGCCACAATTGACGTAACCTCTCTTTATACCTCCATTCCCCACAGCGAAGGCCTCAATGCACTGAAACACTTTCTTTCCCTCCGCCCCACCCCCCACGTCCCTTCCTCTGACTTCCTCCTAAATCTTTCCCAACATGTCCTAGAAAAAAATGCCTTCTCCTTCAGAGACCAAATCTTCCTGCAAACGAAGGGCACAGCAATGGGTACGAGAATGGCTCCTTCGTACGCTAATCTTTTTATGGGTCTGCTGGAGGACAATTTTCTATCTTCCCGGTCCCTCAAACCCCTATTTTGGGTTCGTTTTATCGATGACATTTTTCTCATCTGGACGCACGGTCCTCAAACCTTGTCCACCTTCCTTTCCGATCTCAATTCCTCTTTTTCTGTCTCATTCACCTTTACCACTTCCAGCACCCACATTACCTTCCTAGATACCGATATTTCTCTATGTGATAACAAATTCCTAACCTCCCTACATATCAAACCCACTAACCGTCAACAATATCTTCATTTTGACAGCTGCCACCCTTACCATACCAAACGTTCCATTCCTTTCTCCCTTTCTATTCGCGCGCACCGTATCTGTAACTCTCAAATTGCTCTCGACCACCACCTTAGCAACTTAAAAACCGCTCTCCTTAAACGCGGCTACCCCTCCCCTCTCCTTGATCGCCGCATCCTACCCTCCACCACCCCTTATACTCCTCGCCCTAGATCATCCACCACCAAACCTCCCTTGAACCTTTGCACCACATTCCTTCCGGGGCTTCACCAAGTTAACCTCATCCTCAAGTCACTTTTCCCCATTTTGAGCGACAGCCCACTCACCTCCGACTTAATCCCCAAATGTCCTACCATTACTTACAAAAGACCGGCCAACCTCAACAATATTCTACGCCCCCACCAATCCCGTCCCACTTTGATCCCCCCTGAAATCCCCGGTACCTTTCCCTGCCATAGACCTCGTTGCAAAACCTGCCCTTTAATATGTAATCTCTCTTCTTTCCACAGTCCCAACAACCCCACCCCATTTCCTATATCTTCCCACGGCAGCTGCACTACCTTTAACGTGGTATACCTTCTGCAGTGTAAGGTCTGCCCTTCCTTTTACATCGGCGAGACCTGCAATCCCCTGTCCATCAGAATAAACGGACACCGAGCCGCCCCGCCCAACTTCCCAGTCCCAAAACACGCCTCCACTCATAACCTCAAATTCGACTCTTGCTTCCATCTCACCATCCTCCACGCCCTCCCCGCCGACGCTTCGAACACACAACTTAGGAACACTGAGCTTTCTATTATTTGGTTTTGTCGCGCCTTTTCCCCTCCCGGTCTTAACATCATGCACTGAATTTTTGTCCTTTTACTTTCTCCCTCCTCCTCCGACGCCTTTTATTCTCCTCCCCCACCCCCTCCCAACTTAGCAACTTTGTTGCACTCCTCTAAACAGCCAGGCGCAATTCCCTACTTTGTTGCATCATCATCCCCCCCTCTAAACATCCAGGTGCGACACCACGTGACCTTTCCCGTCCCTCTTACACTCCCCCACCCCCTCCCAACTTAGCAACTTTGTTGCAGTCTTTTAGACAGCCAGGTTCAATTCTCAACTCATCCCAGTTCACCCACACCCCTCCCTACTTTGTTGCACTCCCCCCCTAGACATATAGGTGCGACACCAGTGCCCATCCCCGTCCCCCCTCCCCTATACCACAACTTCCCCTCACTTCCCTTCTTTCCCCGCTTCCCTTCCCCTACCTTGGAGCGGTACTACTCCATTTTCTACAACTGAAGAAGGGCCTACATGCCCGAAACGTCTAGTAAGTCCTCTCTCTCTTTTTACTTTTCTTTCCCCACCCCCTGTCAAGTGTTTTTATTATATATATATATATATATATATATATATATATATATATATATATATATATATATATGGATGAGTATGAGTATGGATGAGTATAAAATCAGACGCTCAAAGGCGCGAATAAATTCATACAATCATAGGAAATGGAAAGGGATAGGAACACATAAAAGGACGAACACAGGGTTTGGTGGGGAAGATGAAAATGTGTCGAATCCAGACAGAAAAAATTTCACCTTACCCAGGATTCGAACCTGGATCTCCCAATAGCCGGTCGAGTGGGCTATCAGTTACACCAGCAAGGCTACTCAATAAACTGCTGAATTTGACGGGGTTTTATGTCACACCCCATGCCCAACATTAGCGGTGATTGTGTATGTATATATATATATATATATACACACATAAATATGTTATTGTATTGTAAAAAATACTACTGGAGAAATAAATTTCATTTTCATACCCTTGCTGCCTCATAATGCCCTTGCTGCCAAGTAACATGTAACAGAATGTCTAAAATGCCTGTTGGTCTGCGACAGTAAACGTTTATTATTATTTTTAATGAGCTGCTACTCCCTTGCGCTCTACACTGAAACTCCTTTGCCGTCTATAGTAAAACTCCCTTGCCCACATCACTGAACTTCCCTTGCCCTCCCTCTCCACTGACTCCTCCCTGCTCTCTCAAAATAAAATAATAATTTTCATTTAAGTACTATGATTATACTATTACGCGATACCATGTTTTAATATATATTTAATTATCCTTCCTAGTATCTACCTAACGACATTGTACACATTTTGACTTTTCATCTAACCTACGGTTCCACGCACATTTTCGCACATTCTTTCCGGTAATAATGTAATAAAATAATCTTAGAACTCTTTTGGTGTATTCATATTTTTCAAGAATGCTTCTTCCTTTAATTTTTGAGTTATTTGTTTCGGTTACGGGTTCCGCGTGTTGACATGGCGGCGCTCCCAACTTCCGAAATTTTCAAGATTCGCGACAAGTACGCGTGTAAACACGATCGGCCCTCAAACGAGGAGTCGGGAGATCGTAGTCGACTCGATATAAATCGATCAGATTGGAGTCAACTCCTGTGTGTAATCGCCGCTTTACACGAGTGTTTAGTAACTATGGATACGGGCGTAAGAGTCTCCGTCATCACCGCAGATTCTCGTCGTCTTAGGCCGTGAAACACGGCACGATTTCCTTGCGATCCCGTCGAGCGCGATCTATGACCTTTACTCCAAAGGGCTCCTCTATTTTTTCTTTCTCCCTCCAATCTTCCCCCCCCGAACCTTCCTGAACTCACCACGTGAAGTTCAAGGCCACCTCTCTCCCTCCCTCCCTTCCCCCCTCCGACAAACCACTTCCCTCGCGGGAGGACTGACCGACCCCCTCCCCTCTCCCCCCACTCAAGAGTCTCACTCCCCTCCCCCCTCGGTGGCTGCCAAAGCCGCTCTGACGCGGGAAACATTTCGGCGACGAATCTCCCTTCCGTCCAACAAATGGCGCAATGACAGAGGGTCACATGGTCACCGTAATACGAGAGAATCTCCTCGGACCACATCTGGGAGCTGGCCGTGAGAAAAGCAATCGCTCTCGAAACTATAGCGCGTTCCACATTTAATTGACATTATGGGGCTTATGGAGAACGCTGTTGCCAAGCTTCCGCTCCGTGGGCGGCATCCTGAAAACATAGGCAACCGCTTATAACTCCGCGCCAAAATTATTTAGTTTCGACGAAGTGTTTAATTTTGCACATAATAAGACTCATAGGATGACATTTTGCGATGTAAAGGTTACATGAATTACCGGAATATAAAATAAACATTTTGTTTTCAAAATCCCATATTTATTAAATGTTAGTTACGTATATAAGCTGAATAATGAAATGGATTTTTTTTCATTCTTAAAGCTCCAATATAAGATTCATTCACCTCTCGTGTCGATAATTTAGAGCAACATTAATGCCATGGGTTTCGAAAGTACAGATGTTTACGTAAATATGAAGGTTATGGATAGATTTTTCGAAAATGATGAGAAAATGTGGAGCATTGCCATGCCTGAAAAAGAAAACATTTTCCAATAATGCCACGAGAGATTTGTGGGTGAGAAAAACTTATGTCATAGGTCGCCAGTGGTGTCGACTCTCCCCTTTTTGCTTGAGGCACTGAATGGTGGGAAGGGATCACGGTGGGGGACTTCAAGGGCCAGCGCTTCTGGGGCCCTTGAGTAAGGGAAGTAAAAAATAGTTATCTCTTTTTGCGGCTTGTTCGCCATATTTTGCAGATTTATTTCTGACTTCTCATTTGAGTATATTTTTTTCCTTTTTTCTTTTTATCATAAATTTTAATGTTATGATAAAATATACAACACCCCGTAAACTTCCCGTTCCCTTACCACGGCCGCTATGTACATACGAATCACAATGAAATGTCCATTACACGGCCAAGGCAGCTAAGTGTTTAGCTGGTAGTGTTTTAGAGCACTGCAGGTCTTTCTTAGGGTAGAGAGTAGGGCAGGGAGTAGAACATGTAGAGTTTCCCCATATAAGTTATCTGTGATTCTCGGCGATGCAATTAACTTATTCTCTACATATATTTAAAAAACGACCAAAAATGAGGGTCCACAATTGTGTTTGTTTATCTTTGGTAAGTAATTACAAAAATGTAAGTAGACTACATTAAAACAAAGATAAATAGTTTCATGTAATTACATCACTTTTTATTCCAAATCTTTACCCATAAAGGTGTAGCAAGGACTTTATTTTGAAGATTTCGTGAGAAATTTGAGTGTAGACCATTTGAGAATACATCCATCACGGTGAATGTAAATTTCGAGCAAAAGATATCGCCACCGGCAGAATGTATATTGTTCGTTAGAATTTATCATTCACCGTGATGGATTTGTTCTCGAATGAATCTGTGAAAACGCTTTGACAGTATGAATGCTACATATTAGCAAAAACATATTCCCATTACAAAATTGTGGCAAACATGCGGGAGGCAGACATCGAAAAATTAAATGCTTGATCGCTAAAAGCTAAAAGTAAATGCTAAAAGTCACGGATCGCTTACGATCATTTAACTTCCCCGGATTTTATATCAGACAATGATAACAGATGTCGACTAAAGATTACCAAGGAACTATTTCGGGGAAAATCATACCAGAAATATGCGAACAAAGTTAAAAAAAAAAGGATTTATAATGAGTACACATGTAATTGTTCTTTTAAAATATATAGAAAAGACATAAAAAACAGAAAAGGTGGTGGTGTTTTCATTGCAGTCAAGAACTCATTCAATAGCAAACCAGAAATATTTCCCGACACCCCCTTGGAATGTGTTTGGTGTTCAATAACAAGCTCTAAATCCAAACCAATATCTGTCTGCGCATTCTATAGGCCTCCAAACACTGATGTTGACTAACTATTAGAACTGGGAAAGGAGATAAATTCTATCACGTCCCGTAACAGTGAGCGTAATATAATAATAAGTGGAGATTTCAATGCACCATCAATAGACTGGAGAAATTACTGCTTCAAAGCTGGAGGAAGGGACAAGGACATCTGTGAGGCTCTATTAGATGTATTCTCCAACAACTCCCTGCAACAATCAGCTACAGTACCTAATAGAGGGGATAACATTCTAGATTTACTGGCAACCAACATCCCACAACAAGTGACTAAGATTGACACCGTTGATGGAATCAGTGACCACAGAGTTCTAACTGCAAAATTCTCTCTAAATTTAGATAAACATTTTAAACAAAAAAAAATATTTATATTTTTAAAAGGGCTGACTTTGCTATCTTTAAAATTTATTTAAAAGATTCCTTATCGGATTTTAAAAAGTCTTCATTAAACTTATGTACGGAGGGTTCATGGAAGTCGTTCATTAATATCATGCGCTCTGGGGTCAATAGATATATCCCTAGTAAATTTAGAAAAGAATTATATATATATATATATATATATATATATATATATATATATATATATATATATATATATATATATATATATATATATATATATATATATATATATATATATATATATATATATATACATTATGAATATCGAGACTTTCCACCATATCCAGCCTGAAACTGGTATTTAAAAAAGAAAGCACTAGGTGGTACAATGCCGAAGTGAGAAAATCCCTGAGACGGCAGCGAATATGTCATGCAAAAATGAAAATAATTAGTAAATATATGCCCATTGATGAGCGTAATGTAATAATTGAAAACTATACAATTTCTAAATACACTCCAAAGGCAGCTCTTCGTAATGCATTTGCAGAATTCAAAAGAAAAACACTTGGTGAACAATTGAAGGAAAATCCAAAAGTCTTCTGGTCGTACGTAAGGGAAGTGCAAGGCCATAAGTCTGCCGTCTATTCACTTAAAAATGATAAGGGTGAAATGGCCTCAAACACTCTTGACAAAGTTAACATACTGAATTCCATCTTCCAAACCGTTTTTAACCCACCTTCCGGAGATTCAACTGTCGTGTTACCTGACCTCTTTCAGCGACTGATGCAACCAATTGAAATTTCCTGTATTGGTGCTGAAAAGTTATAAGCCCCAACAAATCTCTTGGCCCTGATCAAATTCCCTCCCGCGTATATAGAGAGTTAGATTCCGAAATTTCCCCCTACCTTGAAATAGTATTTAATAAATCTCTGATCGAACACGTCGTACCGATGGATTGGAAAACAGCCGATGTAACACCCATTTTTAAAAGTGGTGATAGGGAGCAGCCATCTAACTACCAACCTATATCCCTCACATCCATTTCATGCAAAGTCCTGGAACATATAATCGTCTGTCAGTATAAAAGTCAGTCATGGGGCACCTAGATAGCCAGAATTTATTTCCCAATGTTCAGCATGGATTCCGGAAGAGTAGATCATGTGAAACTCAACTTGCTCTCTTTTAGCACTGGAATATTAGTTTCTGGCGAAAATAATATTCCAGTGGATGCAATATTTCTCGATTTCGAGAAAGCTTTTGATAAGGTGTCTCATAGCAAACTAATTTTGAAATTAAAATCTTAAGGGTTAGAAAGTAATATTATATCATGAATAAATGATTTACTACATGATCGAGTGCAAAGGGTTGTTTTGGACGGTGCTACCTCACCGAAAATTAAGTCCTTTCAGGTGTCTCACAAGGTAGTGTGATAGGTCCACTCCTGTTCCTTCTGTACATAAATGATATCAATAAGGTGGTCAAAAGTAAGCTTCGTCTATTTCCTGACGACGCAGTGGTGTACAGGGAAATTCTATCCCCAAATAATAAAGAATATTTAAATTATGACCTACAAGCAATTGAAAAAATGGTGCGATACATGGCAGTTAGAACTAAATTTTTTTAAATGTGTAGTAATTAAATTTTGGAAAAAGAATTGTTCTCCTCCTAGCGCTTACAAAATAATTAATAATGAATGAACAAACGTGGAATCGATTAAAAGATTCCTTATAAAAATATCTTGGAATAAGACTGACACATGATCTTTCCGGTGGTAAGCACATACGTGAAATAATTGTTCAAGCTAATTGTAAACTGGGACGTTCTGGGACTGGGATGTGACGATCATGTACGAGAAATCAGCTACTTTTCCCTTTTTAGACCTCATTTGGATTATGCTGCCAGTGTATGGGATCCCTACGAAATCGGTCTAAATAATGAACTTGAACGTGTGCAGCGAAGATCGTCAAGATTTGTAAAAGGACGGTAAGATAACTATATTAGCGTAACCAGTCTATTTAATGAGTTAAAGTGGGAATCATTGTCAGATAGCAGGTTGAAATGTAGACTTAGTCTCCTAAATGAATTCCAAGATAATATTTTCAGTGATGACGTTAAAAATATTTTGCGAACCCCAACTTACTATGGTAGACTGGACCATAATCACAAAATTAGAGAAATTGATAGCGGAACTGACAGATTCAAAATTTCCTTTTTTCCTCGTGAAATTAGGGATATGAATAGCGGTAAATATGTCCAATACGAGTGAATCAATGTATAGCATAGGTAGCTGCAGGTTGGTATAAGGACTTGAAGCTAGCCCAACTAATAGCATGCTTACCTTGATATTTGTATTTTTCGAAATAGTAAAGTTTAGACTAGCATATTAATACTAGTCCTTTTTTATGCATGATGTGTGGTGCATGTTTGATGAGAATTCACCCCCTGCTACACACCTTTATGGTGGCTTGCAGGGTAATGTGTATATGTAGATAAACAGTAAAACGGAAGAGCTAAAATACTTTTCATATGGTGGCCAACCGCCTTGGTAAAGCAGGTTTGATTGGATCACGAGAACTAGATTAACAAAATAGCCTTCGTAAAACCCCAATTGGAATTTTCAGGATCGATGTACTTGGCACCAATGAATTTCACACTTGCGTAACCTAGCTTGTAGTTCAAATGGTATTTATTCTCGACCTCTTTTTATATATGGTGCAAATATTTTTTTATATAATATTTTTATATATAATATTTTTTTTTTAACTTTTGCCGACGTTTCGGATTTTTTATTTATCCATCTTCAGGGATATAAACAAATGATACATGATGTTAAATGTTTGACAATTCTTTTTTTATTACATAATGGTTAATTTACAGTCATTAAATATAAAAATACATAGACATTCAAGATTAATTATTCTGGATTTTCGGGTTTCCACCGCGTAGGTTGCTTTTTAGGACAACAGGTTCGCCCGTGTTCCAACGGGCGTCTTCAGGTCGAAGGTGTATATATAGGCCTTCTGTTTCCCTCCATGCTCTGTGATTGGTCATTTTTCTCCCGCCAAATCCTCTTCCATGCACTGGATAAGTGGTAACCATCTTCTCTGTTGAATTTATCCTTTGTTTTGTTTATTTCTGTTGAGATAAATGTAAACATGTTCTCAGGCTGTTTGTGTAGTCACAGCAACAATGTAAACAGATAGAGAGTTGAGTTGATAAATGGTTTACAGACAGAAGTCCTGTGTGTAATTAATACTAAAAAAGGGCTCCATAAATAACCAAATAATCTCTGCTAACCTCAAAAATTTTCAATGGCTTCTCTTATTAGCCTAGGATAATATCTTGGCTCTTTGGAAACCAATTTGGCCTCGTCAAAATTTTTCATCTGAACGCCGCGGAAACCTACGATGGAATATCGACATTCAAGTTCATTGTTACCTTTATAGTTTGCTGCTGTTTTTATTTACAATTTTAATTTGGTTGCTTGGATCCATTTCTTTGTTGAAAAGTTATGTGTCATTTATTAAATTATGATAAATTTTGCTTAGATAAGTAATGTCTGTTCTTTTGTTGCAACTTTTTTTTATTTCTGGATATATGGTACATTTCTTTGAATAATCTTTTTGATAATTTTGGTCCTGAGTCTAAAATTTTGGCTTCTGCGAAATTAAATGAGTGACTATTTGTAATTGCATGATTTGCTAATGCACAAAGTTGAACTTTAGTCTTAATTGATGTTTTAAGTTGCGAGATCCGATTTTTTAAATATTGGGATGTTTGGCCTATATAGCTACTGTCACAGTCTTTACATGGAATAGAATAAGTTATATTGCTTATTAGCTGTATAGGGGTATCTGACTTAAGTTTTGAATATACGAGTTTATGCTGCGTTTTATGGTTTTTATGTGCTATTTTATAAATTTTTTTTTTAATACCTTGGTAATTTGCTCTGATAATCCATTTATATAACTCTTTCCCCGATTATGGTCTGTATTAGTGTTTGATACATTTGCTGTATTTATTGAATTGTGAGTATCTGAAGATGATTTTTTATTCGAGTAAACTATGGTATTGATTAATTTTTTTGGAAAGTGTTTTTTTTTTAATCTTTAAAGGTAACAATCTTGAATGTCTATGTCTATGCATTTTTATATTTAATGACTGTAAATTAACCATTATGTAATAAAATAAGAATTGTGAAACATTTAACATCATGAATCATTTGTTTATAGTCCTGAAGATGGATAAATAAAAATCCGAAAAGTCGGCAAAAGTTTAAAAAAATATTATTTGACCTAGCTTGTAGTGTGTCTGAAAAGATCCAAATCCATGAAAAGTGGAGCATTCCGTGAGTAATGGAAAAATAAACTAATGACTACAGCGTAGTAAAAAATTCTCTTAGTAAATTCATCCTTATTCGTGGATGTTAATGATTCAAACACTAGATCTTGGTGGATACGGAACTTAAACGTTTGCTTATGGTGCAGTTGCATATCACGTAAAATCAATCAGAGCAAGGTACAGATTAGAGCTGATTCACGGACCAAAGGTGACGGCGGGAGGACTCATGGAACATCCATTCATCTACATCTACGCAATACCCTGCTAGCCAGAGCGAGGGTGTGTGGCAGGGGGTGAAGATCACTAAAACATGCACTATTGACATGCATCTAGGGTACTACATGGACACATTCTAATAATATGGGTCACATGCAGCTACATGGTTCGTATTGGAACAGTAGTAAAGGGATGGGTGGTAATGCATGCATCATGCGCTACTGACTGCTCTACTAAGTTTCGCCTACCTATCCCTTTTCTATGATGCCTATTGTGTTTTCTAATAGTACGGGGAAAAATGACACTTGAAATCTATCGGTACGACAATCTATCTCTCTAATCTAATGTATATGATCGAATCTAGCATAATACGGTGTTTTTATATGTATCTAACATCTTCAGTAAAGCTATCCGTTTTAAATTTCTGTAATAGATTTAATCTGTATTTTAACCTACGATATGATAATGATTCCCATATTAATTCTTGTATTAATTCTGATACACTACTAAAGCTATCGTAACATCTTTAAACAAGCCTAGCTCTTTCAGAAATGCTCTTTTGATGAATCCCAGTTTACGATTAGCTTGTCCCATTATCTCACGTATGTTTTGACCCCAGGAAAGATCATGTGTCAGTCTTATTCCAAAATAAACGTCGCAATTGTTTTAAATTCACGCATATTTTACGTCAGTAATGCATTACGTCAGTACATGAGTAATATCAGGTGTACCGTACTTCCGTACTATTGCCATATAGTGTTGCTATTCTGGCCAATGTCGCTTTTACTACTCATTCAAAATCACAATGAAAATTAATGTTTATAAACTTTGTTTTATGAATTATAATTAATTAAATATTTTCGTGCCAACACCAATGGAATAATCTGGCCAAACCAAGTCTAAAAAAAGTATCGCAGTACATTTGCCCGATGACAGGAAGTTAGTCGGTTCTTACTGCACTTAATTCAACTTCGTTATGACGGTAAGTTAGTATCACAGGGGTGTAGTAAAGAAAACCAGCAAAAGAGGGAGGAGAAAGTAATGGAAGAAGAAAGGCACACAATTTCCATTTTATTTCATTATTATTCAATTGAAATCATGTTCAGTTCGATTTATGTTCGGCAGCTAGGAGTTCGTTTTGAATCAATGTGTCCGCTCGAAGAGTGGAGATTAGTCACAAGACTGCAACTAATATTTAAATTCGTAGCTATTTGATTAACAGCCAAGGAAATAAATAACGGTAGCAGCCCTGAAAAGAGCTTTGTCATGTAGCAGCCAGAAGCCTTATAATGATACCACCTTCCTTCTTCCTATATGTTAGGATAAAAGCCATCAATTTCTTTCACCAAATCCAAAAATAGGTCGTCCACCGACGACCACCGGCTCTTCCATACGTACTCTGTGAGATGGGTTTCCAAATTCTGCACGCAGAGTCTTCCGACCCTCCTCCCCACATCTCTCTTGATGACCGACCATAGGCTTTCTATATTTTGTGTGTGGGTTTCCTTGTCCCCGGGCTTGACAAAATTTTGTGAATGGTTCACGGTATCGTGACCATATCCTAATTCTTTCAAGCCTGAGTAGCCCCTCCACATGTCTGTTTTAATGTGTGTCCCTTTCCTCCCCCTATTACACTACTCTGGGGAACTCCCGATATGACTTTGATTGTGTCCGACATGATACCATCTATAACAACCCTTTGCTTTCACCCACTTAAGAATTATTTTACCCAACATACAACGTTTTTGTTTATACCAAAAATCTCTAACTTCGAGAATAATTTATCATGAGGAACTTCATCGAATGCATTTTTAAAATATTAAAATAACGCATCATCTTCAGTACTGTTTCCGCCGTAGACTAAAATATCGTGTACGAATAAAGCTAACTGTGTCTCGTAAGATCTACCTTTCCGGAACCCATGTTGGCTGTTTATGAGCAATCCCTGACTGCCCCATGATCGAACTTACTACAATGTGCTCAAATACCTTACAAGAGATTGACGTGAGTGTAATGGGTCTGTAGTTACTAGGTTCTTCCATATCACCGCTATTAAAAATAGGTGTAATGTTAGCTATTTTCCAATCCTTGGGTTCTGTGTGGTCTTTTAGTGTTTTATTAAATATTATTTCAAGATAGGTGGCTATTTCAGAAGCTAATGTTTTATATACTCTGGAAGGAGTTTGATCGGGACCTGGTGATTTGTTTTTAGTAATGTTTTTTAACTGGTGCTCTATTCCGCGACATGAAATCGTTATTCCGGACATTTTTTCATTGAAAGTGGTCGGTGGTGGTTCGACTGTGTTGTGTGTGATCTTAACTGTACGCGTTTGAGCTCGGTTTCTCGTCCTACCTCGTAAGGATCTCAAATACTGGCAGCGAATTCTAACTGAAGTCTAACAAAGGAAAAGTAACTTATTACTCTAAGTTTTTAGTCGCACTTACTTACCAAGTACCCTTCTTACAAATTCCAACTCACCATTAGCTTGACCAGTTATTTCACGAAAATCTTTACCCCATGAAAGATCATGTATCAGTTAAACTCCGAGGTATTTCATAGATTCTACACTATCCAAATCGCTTTGCCCTATGCGTTAGGTGTAATCAGGAGAGTTGTTTTTCTTCCAGAATTTCATTACTACGATTTTTTCAAATTTAATGCAAGCTACCACGTATCGCACCACTTTTGAATTGCCTCAAGGTCTTTCGTGCGAGCTTTTTTATCATTATTTCCGCGAAAATACCTGTACACTACTTTATCGTCTGCAAATAATCTAAGATTACCATCAACTACTTCTCCAATGACCAATGACATTTATGTATGAAAGGAACAATAGTGGGACTATCACACTTACGTTGTGTCTGGTAGCTCGGGAAAGGGTCTCGGATTAGAACCCTTCCCGAGGTGAGACACACCCTTCTACATCTACATCTATAAAAATACCCTGCAAGCCACCTCAGGGATGTGTGACAGGGGGTTTGTATTCACCTACATGCATTACACACTTCTAGCGACTTCCTAGGACATGGTCGCAGATCATCGCTTTTAACCGTTGTTTACCTATAAGAAGGGTGGTGGTGAAGACAAATAATGTTGGAAACATTCCCTCCGTACGAACTCGGTAAAAACAGTGTTACATATCATTCATCGACGTCAATAACACCAAAAAGAAAACTACAATCAGTAGACGTACGTACACACAATGAAGGAAACTAGAAAGTCATCTGAAATCCATTAATTCCAAAAAATCACCCAGTCCCGATCAAATTCCAGCCCGATTTTATAAAGAATTAACATCAGAAATATCACCGTACCTGAAAATGAAATTTGAAAAATCTCTAACACAACATACGATAGGAAAATCGCGAACGTTACACCAATTATTATAAGTGGTGATAAGGAAGAGCCCATTAAATATATACCGATTTCCCTTAAGCCTATCTCGTGCAAGATATTGGAAATTATAATTGTCTGTTCGAATATGGGGTACTTGGATAGTCAAAACTTGTTAACGCCAAATCAGCACGGATTCCGGAAAGGCAGGTCTTGCGAAACCCAGTTGGCCCTCTTTCTTCACGACATTCTCTCCTCGGGAGAAAAGCTTGTTCATGTAGACGCAATATTTCTAGATTTAAAAAAAGCTTTCGATAAGGTCCCTCATTCGAAGTTACTCGTTAAGTTGGAAGCTTACAGAATACACCACGACGTAATATGTTGGATAAAAGAATTCTTAGCCGACCGCGAACAGAGGGTAGTTCTAGATGGTGTTAGTTCAGATGTAGTGAATGTTACATCCGGTCTACCCCAGGGAAGTGTCATCGGTCCCTTATTGTTCCCTTTGTATATTAATGACATCACCTACGAGCAAAATTCGTTGTTAGGAGCAAAATTCGCCTCTTCGAAGATGACGCAGTGTTGTACAGGAATCTAGGCAATGAATATGACAAGATTGCGTTACAAAAAGATCTAGATGCTATAAATGAATGGTGTAATACTTGGCAGTTAGAATTGAATTTTAAAAAGTACGTTGTTATGAATTTTTGGAAAAATTATAACTCGGTGAACGAAACGTACACAATTAATCAAACAGACTTATCAAATGTTGAGTCAGTTAAATACTAGGTGTGACACTTACTCAGGACCTGTCTTGGGGGAAACACGTTCGGGTAATCTGCGGATATGCCAGTCGCAAAATGGGATTTATCAAAAGAATATTAAGATAATGAGACGAGAAGGATAAAGAGGGATGTTATTTTTCACTCGTGAGACCTCAATTGGAGTTTGCCGCATGCATATGGGACCCTTACGAAGTAGGACTAATCTCTGAAATATATCGAATACAACGGAGAGCAGCAAGATTTGTGAAAAGTTGTTACGATAAACTTAGCAGTGTTACCGAATTTTTGAAGGAATTAGGGTGGGAATCTCTAACTGATCGAAGGGAGAAATACAGGTTAAATCTTCTGCGCAAGTTCGGAGCAGATAGTTTTTTGCCGGAGGTTCAACATATACTGCTAGAGCCAACGTACTATGGTAGAAGTTATTACAGGAATAAAATAAAGGAAATTGAAAGCCGAACCGATAGATTTAAAATGTCATTTTTTCTACGCACAATAAGGGATCATAATAGTTGCGATTTATCAATCATATGAAACTCCCACCCTCAATACGTAGAGTAGAATCTTCACTTGTGCTTAATAACAAAACATCATTACTAACACTTCACACCGCTTGATATGTCCGGCATTATTTTATTTTGTTCTCTGCATGAAGTAGCATCTCGTAACATTCATAAATTAACAGTATCAGTAATATTAACCATTTGATGTGTCCATAACATTGTTCTGCATGTTTGCATGTTCATTTACGTAGCACTCTCCCAGTTTCTAGTTTGCATGTGCACCGTTCTCCTGCTTGCTTTTTGGTCTGTGCCTAGCGCCAGGGGGATCGTGCGAGGTTCTGGATGTTGCTGGAACAAGCGCTGCATACCTGGTGTGGAATAACCCCTTGCCACACACTCTAGTGGTGGCTTGCACGGTACTTCGTATATGTAGATGATGGCATATGGCCCAGCATTCACCCGAGGGCGAAGGAAAACCCGTAAATGCTCCGCCAGGCCGCCAGCACTTACTGGGTGCTGTACTAAAACAATAATAGAATTAAAAGTATATAGTAACGAGGTGTTTAAAACTTTAATTCAACAAAAACAGTGGTATATATCTATGCAACAGGATAAATATAAAAATACTTAGTAACTAGGAGATAAATAACTGGATGGTTATTTAGGGGACCTCTTTTTCGCCTGGTAGAATAAAAGACAAGCGCAAAACAAGTTGAAGCCGTCGAGGAAGCAGCAGCATTCAAAAGAAATCTGTAGTTTTGGTTGCAGGCCAAGGAAATCATCAACGACTGTTTTGATTTTTATTGGAAAATTACATCCATTTTTTCATTTCAACAAGGAAAAGGATTGGAATAAATAAAAGAAACTTTGGATATGACTTGCAAGTCACTAAGAGTTGGGTCCGAGCATTGGGAAGAGAGATAAAGAGGGAGTCGTTGGCGTCCTCTTTAGCGAGTGATTCCGTTCCGGTGACTCCATACGAAGATTGCGCAGTCTGATTCACCGTAGGTAATATTTCGGGAAGTCCATCTTGGCACCTCCACCGCCCTACCCAAAGGAAGTGAGTGACAACACGCAGGTCAACCGAAGAAGCCCCTTCTGCCATATCAGCGCCTTCCGTATCCGCCGTACCCGCCGTATCCGCCGAACAGGTCGTAAATGCTGTACAGGTCGTAAATGCCGTACCCGCCGTATCCGCCGTAGCCGCCGTATCCGCCGTACCCGCCGTATCCGCCCCCGCCGTAACCGCCGTATCCGCCCCTGCCGTAACCGCCGTATCCGCCCCTGCCATAACCGCCGTATCCGCCGTACCCGCCGTACCCGCCCCTACCGCCCCTTCCACCGCCCCTCCCTCCACCTCCCCAGCCTCTCCCTCCCCTTCCCCCACCGCCCCTCCCTCTCCCTCCGCCCCTTCTCCCTCCACCCCTTCTCCCTCCCCCCCTTCTCTGTTCCGCTACCTCGAGATCACCTGCAAGAGGAGAGTAAGACGTTCAGCTGTAAGTTTTTCACGATGCCCATGACGATCAGACATCGCTCAGTTAGTTTATTTACGTTTCAGTCATGCCATAGGTTGGGCCAAGTACATATGGAAAAATATGCAATTTGATTGCATAAAGCTCATATTGCTCAATAGCAATCGTTAGACTCATACCAAATTTTAAAGTGTATTAGCATAAGCTAACAAGGAAAGAGCTAATTTCCACATCTCATTTATCAACATAACCTACCAAAGCAATCCAGCCGCAGCAAAATCAAGCCCCTACGAGAGTCAGGACAGCCAATAGGGTGACACCTCACAATCAGATCGAGTGACACGGGAATGGACTTCACAAACCCATTGTTAAAACGTGGCCCATTTAAACTGGGGAAAACTGATTGCAAATTCATTCCAGTCACATTCTACTGCTGCGCTCCGTTTTTAGGAAAGAGTCCTTACACCGACGAGAATACGACGGATTCTATCTATGTGATCGTGATTATGCCTAGCTGCAACCCTATTTCTATGCCGCTAAATTGAGACTTTTTAACTGGCTCCATCCCGTCAAAATTAAATATTCAAATGAAACTTCGCATGAAATCTGCCTCAAAAAAAATTGGAGATTTACCGTTCTTTCTTCGTTTAACGCGTGGTATCATTTAAATTTTAACGTGTTGGTTATCATCGACTTTTAAACTTCAGCGTATCTTAGCATGGCTTTCTTCCTGGTCGATCATATATTCCTAATTCTGCTCTATTGCACGATAAAGTCACGAACGTTTTCTTTTTTATATCACAACTCCGATACTTGAAATACATACTTCTCCTCTCCAGCATTAGGTATAGTTAATCAACATTTTATTACAGCGAGGAAACTTTTACAAACCACATAAAAATAAACTCAACCACGACCCGGGTTTCAACGGCTAAGCGTCATCATCAGGTGACCTACGGTGACCTCAGCTAACATAAACCTTTGTCTAACCTCTGTGCAGACAGATATACGCGAGGTTTATGAATACCTAACTAGAATCCCTCTCCATCGCTCTCCCGGCCCCGATGGTCTTAGCCCCAAATTCATTCGTAACTGTGCCTCCTCTCTCTCATTACCTCTGACCATCTTGCTTAATCGCTGTTTTTCCATGGGAACTTTTCCCCCGCAATGGAAAGCGGCTAACATTATCCCAATACACAAAGCTGGTCCTAAAAGTGATGTCTCTAATTACCGTCCTATCTCTTTACTTCCTGTCCTTTCTTCCGTTTGTGAGAGAGTTATTCTCAACCGAATATATTACTTCACATCTCCTTTTCTATCACCACATCAACATGGTTTCCTCCCGGGCCGATCTGGCATGACCAACCTCGCCGTCTTTCAGCCCCACGCCGTCAATGCCATCGAAAAGTCATCTCAGCTTGATGCTGTTTTCCTAGACTTTTCTAAAGCTTTCGACTCCATCAACCATTCCCTACTTCTTCACAAACTTAATCACCATTTTGGCATCCACGGCAACTGTCTCAAACTGATATCCAGCTTCCTTCCAAACAGAATCCAACGCGTATTGCTCTCCGGTTCCTCTTCATCTTGGTCCACGGTAACATCTGGAGTACCCCAAGGCAGTGTCCTTGGACCATATCTTTTTAATTTATTCATTAATGACCTTCCATCTCAACTCCACTCCTCTCAAGTCCATACCCTTCTCTATGCTGATGATTGCAAGATTTACAAGCAAATTAATAACACTTCTGACTGTATTAATCTTCAACTTGCCTTAAATCAAACCTCCCTGTGGTGTGATACCTGGAAACTTAACCTAAACCTGGAAAATTCAGCATCATGACTCTTACTCTGAAAACAAAACCCCTGACATTCAATTACACCATTAATTCAAATCCCTTAAAAAGAGTGACAGCTATGAAAGACCTAGGTGTTATAACCGACCAAAAACTAAATTACTCCGACCACATTCAGACTGTAAAAAGTAAGGCAATATCCCTATTAGGCCTTCTTTACCGCTTCACAGAAATAAAAGATCCCAGAGCACTCCATTCCTACTTCTCAACAATTGTTCTTCCCATAGTATCATATTGCTCCCCAATATGGTCCATATCAGCCCCGACTAATCTAAAATCCCTTGATTGCATCCCCCATTTCTTTGCCAAAATAGTCAAACACAGAGTCCCACATTTCCGCAATATGTCCTCAAATGCTATTCTATCTTCTCTTTCCATATCTAATCTCCAAAACCACAGACTTAAAACTGATTTAAAACTCCTCCACAACACCCTTAACTCGACCATTGACTGCCCTGAACTGCTTTCTCTCTTCAACTTTAGGATACCAGCTCGATCCACCCGTACGCATTCATTACTCCACCTGCATATTCCTAGGATATCACTCACCCAGCGCTCACCTTTATTTAGCCTCTCCTCCCTTCTTAATTCACTCCCCCACACTGTCGATCCTTTTTATTTATCATGTAACCATTTCACCACCCAAGCTATGTCCCACCTGTCAACAAATTTAATATTTCCCCTTTCCATGTTGGGCTCATCGTTGTTGATTTTTATGTTGTTATTGTATTTTTGTCCTCTGTCATGCTTATTGTTAAATGTTTCACTTTAAATTGGCGCTACTGCTGTATGTGAACAATATTTTAAATAAAATAAAAATAAATAAATAAATAAATAAAGCATCGCTTAAGAGCTCTTGGCCTTTATTTCTCCATACTAACACGACCTGAGTGTGTTAATGATCCCCACATTCATCGTGGTTTATTATTCTCAACTTAACTCAGTGCTTTCGATCGACTCGTGGATGGGAGCGGGCGTGGAGACAGACAGACAGACGGAGGAGAAGGCGTTTGTTGACTCCCGACGCGCCCTCACTCGAAAGCATTAAAGCCTTGGCTGGAGTTCATGGAGAAAGAGGATTCCCCGCGAGCCCTGGAGTGACATCTGGACATTTTTTAAGGGACCGTTGTAATTTCAAAAGGGTTCGAGCTCACTCTCTTGTCCCGGCTGCTCTTGGACCGCGGGCACTGCCTCTGCTGCCGCCGCGGAAGTCTCCTGGGCAACGCACAGCGCCAGAACGGCCGCCACCAAAAGCAACAGGAGGGTTAGACGCCTCATCTGTGTGGAAGGAAAGCAGTATAAATTTAATTGCCGTGGAGGGGGAGTAAGAATATTCGCTGGAAGGAAACCATTTACCTCGTGAGGAAAATATATTGCGCAAAATTAAATTTTCGATGAATACGTCTATGAAAACGACATAAATAAATATCGAACAAAACAATATCCATATTATCTACACTGCTTAAATGAAATGTTACCTGGATGGTTTTATAAAGATTAAGCAAAGCGAAGTATTGTATTGTAGGCGTTTACACCTTTGGGAATGGTTATGGGATGAGGGTTAAGGATTTAGGAAATTATTCTAGATAGGGCTATAAAAGTTAATGGGAATTAATGTTTAGCCAATTTGTTTTTGAACATGGAATATTGAGTATACCTAATAGAATCTTTAAGGGCATGGGTTAGAAATATATGCGACTGCTGGAAAGCGTTTTTTTTCAAAAGCCGAGTATTGAAGGGGGATGGGATGTTAGTTAGCACGTGGCTGTTCTTTTAACTGTTAGCATTAACTGTTCTCTGTTTTGGGGTTCGGAAGTCGCATTGATCGAGCCTTCACTGGAAGAGAGAAGGGCTGATCCGCATTTTCATAGCCAAGGTGAATATTAAAATTTAAATAAATAAATAATATGGATCTGTGGGGGAAACGATTTTAATTTATTTTATAAAAGAGACACAAATTCTAGCAGCAATTCAATTATATTGACGAGCAAAATAATGTTACTCTTCTCTTTTCTCTGTATACTAATAGCGATTTCATCGAAGACAACATTCAAGGCTATTCATCAATTCCAAATTCAAATAAATTCTCAGCAGAACAGACGCATAAAGTACAACACAATAAAGTGTTGAAAATGTTACGGAGCATGATCTCGGATTGAAGGCGAAATGAAAGAAAGGAAAAAGATCCCTGAAGCAGAGCCTTCAAGTCGCCCCAGCGCCGATTACCCTTTCAACAGCATGTCACTCCTCAGAGTCCCCTTTCACCTATCTTCCAGATGATTTTGTCTCCAGGATACTGTCCGCTGTCCGCAGCTCCTTCAGAGCTGTCCACTATTGATTCATCTCTCCAGTATCTTCCAACAGCGGACAGCTCAAAGGAGGGACCCATGACCGCCCGGCGTATGGACGAAACATTTGCCGAGGAAATCCTCTCCGCATTTTCACCTGTGGACGATTTTTTCTGCCACGTCTACATTATCACGTTGGATGGATTTATCGTTTTCAAAGACAAAAGCCTTCACGCGATCCGCAACTGTCAAGGCGAGTTTTTAGGCGTCAGTGCACGTCAGCGCACACGAACGACGTTCAATGGAACGATATTTGTAACCTGCCGTTAGGTAGTATTCTGTGGGTGAACAACTGTCACCGCCGAATGTTTTATGTAAATTTGTTGAATTAATTCAAAATAAGTATTTAATAACGTTATCTTTTTATCACAGAGTAATTTATAACCCCACAACTAGCCATTGACGTCTCGCTTCGCTAACCGCAGCAGCTAGCCAGACGGGCGAAGCCCCCCGAATGACGGTGGCTTCGCCCCTGGACTCCCACCAGAATTTAAAAGAATCAGACTTATGCTGATCTGCCAGAGTTAGGTCTAGGTTGGGTAATACATTATTTTCTCGCACTCGCTCTAGTGTCTGCCCGTCCAGTGGCGCCGCTCAGGTAGGCGTAGGTCTGCGTTTTCGTAATTTTCGCTTTCATGAAAATCTACCCAAATTGCACATACCCTCAAAATGCCCGACATGCGTTGCAATGTCTCTTTTTCTTTCTAAGTAGGCACACATATACAAAGCAGGCCAATTTACATGTACAAAATAAATTAAAGACAATGATTTTTTGTGTATTAAATTAAAAGTTGAAAAAATGAATTCAAGTGCTTTGGGATTTACAAATTTTTGGTATTACCGCCCTCTGCAAAAACAAATGAATTTTTCGACTGTCCCACTCGTGAGCATACAATTTATTATTTACCATATTAAAAGCAGGGATTTTCCAGATTTTATCCACACACCAATGAAGCTTATGGTCTTGTGCCTTGTTGATGGTCATTGAGAAGGAAAGGCGAACCCCCCGAACAACTATACCCCCTCGACCCGTCTTCGCACGGGAAGCTGTGAATTAATTGCACCGATAATGCATAAAACAACCGGGGTTGTTTGAAATGTGGAGCATTTTACATTTTCTTGGCTAAAATAAAATTTAAACATGACATAAAATTTGAGATTTAATTTAGAGAATATTTTAAATAGCATATTTTATAGATATTTCAGAAGAAGAGAAAAACAAATGATAAAAAAGCCACATATTTGGTAATATTATTGCACAATGTTGGTCCAGAAATGGTGCTTAATAATGTTCATAAGGGTTAGATGATCATGCCCGTTGAATTTCAGTGGCCGATATCATTTACCTTTATCAATAAGAATCAATACATGACGCGTACTATATATACTGTCATTGGGACCATTAATTCGTACATGAAAAACTGGTATTTACTGTTCTCTTCCATGCACGACTAAATTTCTTCCATTCCTCTGGAAATGTAGTAATTACTCAGATTTGGTTTCTTTACTCATATATAGAGCTCTAATGAAATTCACACGGCATTCATCATCGTAAACATTGATTATTGAAATCGAAAATTTGTTGGTGAAGACCTTGAGCTCACCATTTCTGTTGGTTCAGGTGATGTTCATGCAGCCTGCCTCTCCAACTCCGCCTTAATGCTTTGTGCTCTTGTGCAGTTTTTTACGGTATGATTTGTGAACTAGGAGGGATTTCAAGGTACGTAGCTGGGAGCACTTGTTGTCCCTCCTTTCCTTACTTGCAGTTACAAGCGACAATATTCCTTTTATGTCATTCTTGAACATCATCACTGGATACGTCGATGTCTCCATCGCACACAACACACATGTTATACATCGCGAAAGATAATCACACTCTCAATATATAAAAGAAACTCAAACCTTCAAACAGATTTACAACTCAACACCACGCCACCCAAGTTGAAAGGGAATGAATTGAAGGGAGGTCGCCTGTAAGGGATCCCTTCCCGCCAGCCTCTCCTGCCAAATGACAATGAAAGTTAGAACTTGTGATACTTAAAGTAATACTGTGTAAAGTAGCTACAACATAGTTTGTGTGGTGGAGGCCCTAATCCTCCCTTCATATTTTTTCAAAGAATATTGCACGCGTTAAAGGACAAGATTCGCTCCCGGTGGCCAGAGTGCAATTAATTCCTTCTGCATAGAGGCGGTTGGGTTTTTCTCGTTGGAGGGATATAAAACGGTTTCCATTACGGGCTGCGCGGCGGCAGCAAGGGAATTTGCGATTAATTGTGTTATGAGAGGCCTGTGAGCTGGTCACTTTGCGGTTGAAAGGTTGGCCTGCCTATTTACTTTACAATTCAGGAATAATTATAAATTACTTGCACATCATACGTGTTCCAGTATCACGTCCATTCGATACCGCTTGCAGCTCTCAGAATGTCACTGATGATGTTACATAAATCTTCACTGTAAGTATTTTAGTCAAGCCAGATTTATATTCGCTGTACTAACTAGAGAATCTCTAGTGCACGAGACGAGAGGATAATTTATCATATATAAGTGTCCGATATGTACAATGAAGCAAAGCCTACTACATCACGAGGTCTAAGCCACAAAAGTGGGATTTCCTTGGGTTACACCACGCGCCGGACCGACCGCCACCCGCGGCAGCGTACTGGACCTCTCGACTGAAAACAATCTTCAGGTCAAATATGCAAATCTAAGCAAGATTTTTTGTATATCATACTTTTTCAGCCCATGTCGAAACATCCAGGGAGCAAAGCGGCTCTATAAACGATATTGCTATTTTTAGTTCAAACTGCAAGTACAAATATGCTTCAAATAAAAAAGCCTAAAAGGCATTTATATTAAAGTTAAAAAAAAACTTCGAGGAAAGAAATCATTGGGTCAAATCATACTTAAAAGTGTATTGTACCAATTCACGTGAAGTAATTTTTGAAAGTACTTATGTTGTCCGAGAAGTTTCTTCCATGAAAGTAAATTTTTCAAAAGTAGACGGGAGTTCGCGCGAAAGACGTATTTACCCCGAATGACCCATATTTGACGCGTTCTACGGATTACTATGAGCTTTACAATGACCATTGTGGTATCCTATATTGTGGGTCATATACTGTATGACACGAAAACAGTTTACCGAACTTCCTCGTAAAAAGTTGAAAGAATTACTTGTGGCCAACTCTTTTTCGATTCGGTGCGGCAGCATGTACGTTGACATGCATGCACATAGTGTGAAATAAAGTGAGTGTACATAGTTCATTACTCACATTTTCTTACCATTTATGTATATTAACTCAACATACATATATATATTAATGATATACAACCCTAGAAAAACTGGAAAGAGCGATGTGCGGTTTTCTTTCGAAATTCCGGAATTTAAATAGAAATTTCAAATTGCTGTAACTATTATAAAAGATAAAGATAAAATATTAAATGATGTCTCATTTTAAATGTATTTTAATTACCTACAACAATACTCCGGGGAGCTTTGCTGTAAAACCAAAGACTGAGCCGTTAGAAGGAATGGTTTGTAAAAAACGTGAGGAATTGAAGCTTGTTTTTTAAATTTACAAGTTTCGATATCAAATATCTCGATAACTATGAGAATAAGAAATAAATGTGAACGGAACATATCAACGTTGAACTGCGCAACTAAATTAAGTCATTGAATACAAATATCTTTATCTTGGGAAGCAATCAAGCTGTTAATCACTCAGAAGACGGCTCAAGTGAACCGGAGGGACGAGGTGACCATTTAACAACCTGGGTGCTATTTAAGTAGTAATGAGTCTGCGTGGCCCATTTTTGAGTTTTCCGTGCATGAAACAGGACCAAAAGTCTTTCATCTCTCCGTGCACCTAGAAAACGGTCAGCGTGTCTACTACAACGAACACAACATACAAGATAGGTTACGAATTCCTCCAATGATCACGCCGACAGTTTATCTTCAGGCTTTGTGGTTTTTTTATAAAATAAGTTCAATATTTTTCACACCCGTTGAATTTCAACAAGTACCTTCCACTAGTAAAATATAAAGTTTTCTTTTAAATATTACCAACAGATAATGCACTCAAATCTTGTAAATATTACTCATATGCAAAAATTAAACAAGTGAACGAATTCCGTCATCCATTTACAGTCAGAACAACTGAGCCACAATAAATACATTAGATCCCAGATATAACGCCGAGCAGCGGAACTAGGAACAAAAGGAAAGGGAACAAGAACATCATTTCAAGGCATCACGGGTATCTGCCTCCAGAAAACCCTTTGCAACACAAGTTACGCGAATACGGCTGCAAGGGGTTTGGCCAAGTTATTGCTCACGATTGTCAAACTACTAGGCCATCCTGGGTGAAAGGAGTAACCAAAAATATTTTCCCATATTCGATCTGCCACAATTTATCTAATAATTTCCAATAAATACAATTATGGTTGGCAAAACTCTGAAGAGGAAATTATTCCTAAATTTGGGGCCGATGTATGTTATAATGTATACAAAACAATGAAATGTGACAATTATTGAAAGACTTTCTGTTTACATATGAGCTTAAGACCACAATTAACTAGTTTAGTTTACCTAAATTTGAAACTATTCTCAAATAAAAATTGTTTAGTTGAAACTTCGAGAGTATTTTTGCTACAACCTCATGCATCTGAACATACTAGAATCTTTATGACTTCATTTTTAACGAACTGATCCCTCATGATGACACCATTCACAAATTTATTTTACTATATACTTATATTCCGTCATTAGAAAGTTGTGTAATTTGCAATTTAACATGAGCTATAAGTAAAATAAATGATTGTCGCAGTATGAAAAGAGGTTCAGCAACAGAGATGGTTTAGAATAATGACCAGGTAAAATCCTGATCGCTTCGATATATTTACCGATTTTTTAAACTAAACAAACGACATACTTCGATTTCGTGCACGACTTCTTCAAGGGCGAGAAGATTGTTATCGCCCTCACATCTAATTCAATGAATTTGAAATGTTGACGAGAAATAAGTTAACGACGCAAGAAAGTTTTTTAGCTTCGGCAAAAGTAATCACTGGGCTGAGACAAATATATAGGATAATGCACGGAGGACGCGATGTCCCTCTGTGGGAGAAATATTTCGAACGATCGCGACAGATGCCGTTGATAGGCGCCCCGGACTCAGAGGGGGGGAGCACCACTATAAGAGAGTGGCGTATATGGAGGTCCTACCCTAATTCCACTCACTGTCTCTGTTTCCCTGGCGATGTGCACCACAGAGTAGTCAGCGTGGATGATCGATCTCTTAGAAGTCGAGAAGAAGTTGCTGCTCTCGTACCAACTCAAGTCTGCCGGTTGAGGAGTCGCCGATCGCTTTTATACACGCGCCGGCGAGAGAAGAGCGTCCATCAGTATCTCCTCCCCCTCCAGACTGCCAATATCCCCTTTTCCAGCACCACGCACGCACGCGGGGTGCTGAAGCAGGTTGAAGGCGGACGATGAGTGCCCGTCCCTCGATATCACGTCGCATCCGGGTCTTCTCCCACCCCCTTCCCCCGCCATCCCCTGCCAAGTGTTTGGGAATTACTCATTGTCAGAGACCACCTCCCACCCCCCCCCCCACCTCGCCTCACCCTCTTCCATAAGAAACTTATATGGGAAGGTGATAGGAGGAAAAAGGGTAAAACCGCGTCCGAACTCATCACGGCAGTGAAGAGCAAGACTCCTCAACATTGTATATATAGATATGAACACATAGAGAAAATGAAACGCCACTTGCAACGAGGTGACATTGTTTTGAACTGCGGATTTTTATACGCCATTCGCTTAAATGGAGGCCCACAAACACTTCCAAATTCATTTTTTTCACGCAATGGTACAGCGGCGCACGTAATTGTAATTTCGTTCCGAAATATCTGCAGACTTCATGGATGTGGCATGGGATTCCATTAGCAAGAACATCGCCAATGAGAATGTTTTATATTCAATTGCTGTCTCTGGTTATTAATCCAAGTATTCATCTCGTTAAGATCAAAATTAACAAATATTCAAGGCTGAAGCTATGTCGCAGTTGACGACTGCGTCGTAGCAACAACTTCATCCAAGTCAGAACCTTCCGAGTCTCCTGGTGAGGAAAGACATGAGAAGTCTGCAGCATTCAGGTTGGAGTCTCACAAGGATCCGTCCACGTACTATTGGTTGCAGAACTATTAAGCTTCTTAATCGTACTAATATATTATATTTGAATGGTGTGTGTCTGTCTCTTTATCTGTTGCTCAATCACGGAAAAACTACTGAACCGAATGAGATGCAATTTGGTATGTGGAGATAAAATGTATATGGAATGAACATAGGCTATATTTAAATGCCCTCAGGGCCCCTAAAGGGCCCCCCCCTTTGGTCCCTGGTGGTCCATGCTAAGCATTGGGTTCGGTGCAGTGGTTTCATTATTTGCTTTTTAAAAGTACTTTCACTCAAGACAGAGGAATGGGATTTTTTTATCGGATGGCTAAATTAATGAAGTTTCTAATTATTTTAATAGATTTTCTTTTACGCGTCGAAATTGTCTGAAAATCATGTTTTTTATGAAAAACCTCCCTATTTTCTCTGTAATCAACGATACCGTATTTCCTTGACCACTAGAGATTTGATTTTAAATATTCGTTTTCCTGCAGGCCCATGATAGCACGTAGAAAGAAAATCGGTATAAGAATGGCCCAGAATTCAAAGGGCCCCAATGATAGATTGCTTCGGGGAGTAATCGATAAAATCAATGCATATTTACAACAAATATACTCTTCAATGTCTATTCTCAAGGTTGCTCTCATAGGGGAACTGTATGTATATGAGAGAACACTTATGTAGTAAACGATACACATAAAGGAATTAAACGTGCAAGAATACTTACGTGCAGTGAATAGTAATGGTAACAATGCCTCTGTTGCAACAGCAAACATGGCGTTATTTATTATCGTTTAATACTCAGATGTATTACATGTGGTGGAACCGACTGCCTCTCATAACGATTGCGAACTGTTTTTAAGACCAATTCCCACATCATAAACGTTACGCGTTAGTTGTACTAGGTAACCCGTGCGAAAATTTCACACGTTCACGCTATCAGGGAATAAGTATGTTAAGGAAACGGTGTAATTGGGTTTTAAATATAGAAGAAGGTGTATCATAAAATACTTTCTTCATAATTGTTTTCTTGCAAAAATATACAAAACATATTAATATAATACAGGCAAGAGAGTTTATCGAACCTTTTAAGTCAAATTAATGGGTAAATAGTGAAATTTGAGATTGAGATTTTATTTTTCGTCAGAAGCCGGTGATTCAACTTTTAAAATGATACCTCATTTATCACTGTAGGTGCAGTACGAACGGAGCATATACGAAATAAAAGAAAAAGACCTTTCTGTAATAAGATATATGATGTTTGAAAGTGTTAGTGCAGTTAACTTACATTCACTCAACCATCGAGTTGACCATTCAAGACTCTCACTCGCCGCTGTGTTTCTCCTCCTTGGACTTAAAAATATATCCATCATCATGTTTAATATAAAATAGAGTAACCTTTCGAAAAAATCTTCTAAAGCAAGAGGAATGTTTTCTTTGCGAGAAAATGAGTCCTTTCAAGAAAAACGACAAAGGTCGTTTAGTCGACAAAGATAGTTTAGACAAAGGTCGTTAGACTTAGTTGCTGAAAGACATGCCCACTAGCAATCCCATGAGCATCTCCCCGTGGTGTTTCTCAGGTTACACTAAGAACCTCACAAATTTCATCTTAACCCTACCTACGGACGGGTAACCAGCAATAAATCATGTTCACCCATCTGTTCCAAAACTTCTATCTGTTTTAAGATGGTGGAAATTATAATGACTTCACTACATGTCTCTTACCCGAAAGAAGAACGGACATTCTACGCAATGAACGACATCCGTGCATGAAAATCGGCAAGTGCACTAAGAATCACCATAGATTTTTTATTCAACAACCGAAACCTATGATTATGGCTACCCTTTATGCCGAAGGCGCAGTCCGGGTGATGGAGGATTCATAGGACAAATAAACATGGCAGCGGCTGAAAATACTCCATTTGGTGTTGTCAACCACTAGATTGTACCAAACTCTCCAATCCTGATTATAATACTCAACGCATATCTCAACGTTGAATTGTGCAACTCAATTAGGTTATTGAATGCAAATATATGTATGTACACAAGTTAATCGATCAGTCTGTTAATTACTCAAAAGGTGAGGGACGAGGTGACCATCTATCAACCTGGGTGCTATTTAAGTAGTAATGAGTCTGCGTGGCCCATTTTTGTGTTTTTCGTGCATGAAAGTTGACCAACAGTCACTCATCTCTCCGTGCACCTGGAAAGCGGTCAGCGTGTGAACTACAACGAACACAAAATTCAAGATTGGTTGCGAGCTCCTCAAATGATCACGCTGACAGTATTCGTCAGGCTTTGTGGTTTTCTTATAAAATAAGGACAATGTTTTCACACCCGTTGAATTTCAATGGGTACCTTCCGCTAGTATCTAATAAAACCATTTCGCTAATAAAAGTCGTCAGCGTGCGAAACTAATCAGTGAATGTGAATCGAAATGGAAATTTCATTTCATTATTATTTATCTGCTGCAGAGGACCCTGAATTCGTTTTGTTTCATTGGAATGGAAATGAATAATATTGCACGAATAGCAAGTTGGTAGGGAAAATGAAATACTCGATAATAAGGGGGCTCTTTAGAAGTCCACACAATCGTCCTTGCATTCACAAGAGGATAATTAAGATATAGAAATGTCCTGTTTAAAACAGAATGTGTCAGTATCTACTAGAAATAGAGATTTTGTGATTTTCATTACAATGCCATCTCCAATAGGTAACATGCTGCGTACTTGTACATTAAAGAATTGCCAAAAATGTTAAATATTGTTGAAGCTGAGCTTTATATGAAATGATCAAGTATTTAGGAATTACGTAAATCGTGAAACTGATGAGAATTTGGTGGTCTAATGTATTTCTTTTTCATGGTCACTGCAATGATGATAACTTATCATGTGTAATTGGAAGTACTTTTATTGCAAGAAAACAAAGGTCTGATTTGATAATTTTATTTAAGTGAAGAAGTTTGTTAACTTGTACAATTCGTTGTAATATTAGTGAGCTCCTTAATTTCTTGTAAAACCATTCCATTAGTAAAAGTCATCGGCATACCTCAAACACAAATTTGTATTAATTATTTTTATTTACCCACTGCAGCGTAGTCTGAAGCTGTAAATATTCTTTAAAATGGAAATGAGTTACATTGCCAAAATGGCAAGTGGGTGGTAAAATTAGCTTTCGAACATGGGGTTTATGGGCTTTTAAGAAATCATCTCAGTTGTCTTTGCATTTATAAGGGCATGGTATAAATTAAATGTCTCGTTTTAAACAGAAAATGACAGTATTTATCACAGACAGAGCATTACTGATGCCCATTTCAATTGTAATATTGACTATCTGATAGTCAGATGAGATGCATGAATCAAACTGTGATGGACGTGAAAAAATATGTAGGGTGAAGATATTGGAAGAAGAAGCTGACAGAAGGAAACATGAGATAGCTGCATGAAACTACAGACTACAGGGTGATGACCTGTGCTACAATGATGATGATGATGATAGAGAGTAGGGCAGGGAGTAGATCATGTAGTGGGTTATTAAGTAAAGGGGTCACCGTAAATATTAGTAGGAATGAGAGCTTTCTTAAAATTCAGAATGACTTACTATCAGAAAGAAATAGAAACCGTGGCTCAGGTACATCAAAAACAAGTGTCATTAATGATATAAAATACTCGATACTTGTAAGTTGTATCCCAGGGATTCCATTTCCATTGTGGTCGTTAATTGCGGTAGTATAAAAAACACAGTCCCTGATTTTCACCATCTCATTGAGGGCACGGACGCTGATGTAGTAATAGGAACAGAAAGTTGGTTATCGAATGAAATTGCGGATACCGAGAACTTCCCAAAACCATATGTAATATACAGAAAAGACCAAATAGTGAGAACAGGAGGAGTTTTTATCGCAGTCAAAGATGATTTCGTCAGCAGAGCCGAAATGCTTCCAGATAATGACTTAGAAAGTGTGTGGTGTTCCATTAAATGCTCAACAAAAAGAATTTTTAATTTATCTTATTATAGACCACCTGATGCAGACTTAAATTCATTTATAGATATTGAATGAGAAGCAGTGACTTTGTAATTCCACATGTATTTATTGGAAACGACCTAGGTTTAAACGTAGCACGTCATCATTAGGTACAAATATCACAGAACACTCAGAGTATATAGTCACAAACATAAGGGGGGAGGGCGAGAGGGAGGGTGACTTAGATTGGGGAGGATGAGAATAATTTCTAGAGTTGGACAGACTGGTGAAACGTCTCAAACTTCAAAATAACGAAAATAGCATAATTATCGGTGGTGATTTCAACGTTCCCTCGATTGAGTGGAAGACATATAGTTTCAAAAATGGCGCCAAAGATAAAGAGTTGTGCGACACTGCTCTACATATTCACATTAAGTTCCTTACATCAATTAGTCACAACACAGACCAGAGGAAACAACGTTCTAAATCTTTTGGTGACGAACATACCTGAAAGCGTCCTTAACGTAGTAACAGTGAACGGAATTAGTGATCACAGAGCAGTAAACGCTAAATTCCATATTACGTAGTACTGACAAAAAGACACCCAGAAAGAGGAGAGTATACTTATTTCACAAGGCGGTTTTCGAAGGTTTAAAACGGGAACTATTGACCTGTTTTAAAAAATTTAGTAATATTTATGAAAACCGTTGTACTGACTATACATGGAATACTTTTCGTAACATCACATAACTAGCTATAACTAGCGCAATACCAAGTAAACTTAAAAAGGTCAATACTGAACCTAGGTGGTATAATGCGGCCGTCCGGAAATCTCTCAATCGACAACGAATCCGGCACCCAACAATGAAGAACGCACGTCAGGGTCTCCCCGAAGAGGAGTATAAGAAGTTATGCGAAAAATACAACAAAGCGAAAACAGCAGCCAAGGCGACCTTTCAAAAAGCATTAACGGAGTTCAAAAATAAAATATTGGGCGAATATTTAGAGGGTTATTCAAAGGCATTTTGGTCTTACGTGAAGGAGGTTTAAAGCTGCAAATCAACAGTAAGGTCACTAAAGAACAATCTAGGAGAAAGAGAGAACAACAAATTAGAAAAAGCAAATATCCTCAAAACATTTTTTCAAAGCGTCTATACAACATGCTCTCCAAATAACACCACTACAATGCCTAGGCTATATACGCACCCAATGAAGTCTATTAATATCACTAGTCATGGAATAGAAAGTCATCCGAAATCCATTAACTCCAAGAAATCACCCGGTCCCGATCAAATTCCTGGCCGAATCAGAGGCGGATTTGAAAATTTGCCGCCCCTGGGCTATCCAGTTGGCGCTGCCCCCCTCCCTCCCTACCGCGTACCACACTGTTCTCCTTCGCCATATTAATATTGTTTTTTAAAATGTTAATCTTTACCTATTTTACTCATGCTCTCAGGTAGATTAAACCTCATATCAAAATGCAAAGGAAAAAACATAAAATGAAATACTGGGGGAAACAAAATATAATTATTACAAATAGTATATAAAGTACGAAAAACAAATTATTAAAAATAAAAGAGACAATATTCTAGCAAATACGACGTACACAATTGTAACATTAGCTTAAACACTATATTATAAAAGAAATTTGTTAAAAGTATGTTAGTACAGAGGCTTCCGCGGTGATTAATTGGAAAAGTATTTTCCGGGTTAAGGCCGCGTTGGTCCATTTGGGCGGAAGACAGTTTCGGGCGCATTCCAGCTCCCGTCTTCAGGTCCAACTGATCTGCAGAGCATCATTTTCTTCTATATATGCCTAGTCAGGTGCGCGCTGATACGTTCGGTTTGAATCCCATTGTTGGAAAAGCCGTTTGAAAGATGCAGGGAGAGGATCCCCAGTCATCGCCGATCTTTACATGGAAGACTTTGAACGCAAAGCCCTGGATTCTTTCCATCTAAAACCAAAACTCTTTGTGAGATATGTCGACGACACCTTCGTCATATGGCCTCACGGGACTGATGAATTGAATACATTCCTAGAACATCTCAACAGCCATAATACTTCCATTCAATTCACAATGGAAATGGAGGAAAATAATCGACTCCCCTTCTTAGACGTTCTCGTCACAAAGAAAGCTAATGGCACGTTAGGACATTCAGTTTATCGTAAGAAAACGCATACTGACCGCTATTTAAATGCCAAATCCCACCATAATCCTGGCCAAAAAGCATCAGTTATCAAAACTCTATATCACAGGGCATATGCCATCTCGGATGCCGATTCGCTCGCGAAAGAAAAACAACACCTCCTCATCGCACTCCAAGGGAATGGCTATAACCGAGAATTGATTCGAAAAATCGCGCGTAAGGAAGAAGAGAAACGTCATGCGACCTTGGAGACTGAAAGAGAAGACCATCAAAAGGCAAAGGCACATGCTATCTTACCATACGTCGCAGGAACTTCAGAGAGGATCGCAAGAGTTCTCGCCAAACACGACGTCTTGACGAGATTTAAAAGCGTTAGGAAGACCTCTGACCTCCTTCGGAGCGAAAAAGATCGTCACCCATGTGACATATACGAAGGAGTGTATGAAGTGTCGTGTACCTGTGGTAAATCATACATCGGTCAAACATCTAGATCCCTAAAAATCAGAATAGAAGAACATCGTAAGGCAACCGAAAAGAAAAATTTTCGCCTTTCCGCGGTTGCGGAGCATGCATGGCCAGAAACCGGACACGTGATTAAATTCCACGAATCCAAAATCATTTCCAGAGAAAATAAATATTTCCCTCGGCTGATAAGGGAGGCAATAGAAATAGTGAACCACGGAAAGAACTTCAACAGGGAAGACGGTTATCCTCTCCCTGCATCTTTCAAACGGCTTTTCCAACAATGGGATTCAAACCGAACGTATCAGCGCGCACCTGACTAGGCATATATAGAAGAAAATGATGCTCTGCAGATCAGTTGGACCTGAAGACGGGAGCTGGAATGCGCCCGAAACTGTCGTCCGCCCAAATGGAACAACGCGGCCTTAACCCGGAAAATACTTTCCTATGTTAGTACAGTGTACAACGCAGACGCAGGATGCAAGCTATGTTCAAATCCGTTTTCTTCGCGTCTGTACGGCAGCAAACAAGTCAATTATATCATCATAATTTAACCTTTACGTAATTTCCGATTCAATAGATAAAACTACGGACTAGATCTATCGTCCATGTGTCATTGTAGACCTAACATAGTTCTCTATTCTACGGAGGACAGAAAATGATCTTTCCGCTGAGCAGTTGGATGCTGGCGTTGTTGAGAAAATCCTTAGGGCAATTTCGACGCAAGGGTACAGGTCTTGTAAACCATTGTCATACAGTAGCTCACAAATTAAGGGGATTGTCCGTGGGCGTTTTTCCTTTTCAATTGTCCTGAGACATTCATTACTGAATTCTTCCGCATCTGGCAAATCATCTGAATATTCTTTGGTTAATCTTGCTGCATTTTCTTTGAGATTATTAGTGTTCATGTTTACCTCATTAGTAAAAAAATCAAACCTTGTGCTAAGCACACTGTACTCTTCTTTCCCTTTTATTAACTCAGCAATTAGTCTGTCAACGATGACCTGGTAGGTGTTAATCTTAAATCCGACTCCGCCATTCAGCTCAGTTTCATGATCTCTGGTTTCACCTGCTAAAAGTTTCCGTTTCTTTTTTCTTATGGTCGACTCTTCGTACTCAGTTAATGTTCTTGAACCCTTCTCTTCTCTTAGACCCTCTATTGAAAACTCGATTTACACCAATTTAGAGTCACATAATATCGCTTCATCCCTAACTTCAGAAATATATACATGTTCAAATGACTCAACAAGCTTCTCTCTCCTTAATTTATCTCTCACTTTCCTCTTCAGGTCAGAAAATTCACATTTGGGAGAGAGTAGTTCTCCTCTGATCGCCAGTTTATACAGCAACTCATCTTTCCTTAATCTATCATATGAAACTCCCACCCTCACCAGGTAGCATAGAATTTTCACTTGTGTTGAATAACATAACATCATTACTAACACTTCTCACCGCTTTATATGTCCGGCATTATTTTATTTTGTTCTCTGCATGTAGTAGTATCTCGTAGCATTCATAAATTAACAGTATTAGTAATATTAACCACTAGATGTGTCTTTAGCATTGTAGTGCATGTCCATTTACATAGCACTCTTCCAGTTTTTAGTTTGCCCTCGCACTGCTCTCCTCACTGCTTTTTGGTCTGCGCCAGCGTCCGGGGGAACGTGCGAGGTCCCGATTTGTGCTGGGACGAGTGCTGCATGCCTGGTGTGGAATCAACCCGTGCCACACACCATAGTGGTGACTAGCACAGTACTTCGTAGATGTAGATGAAAAACATCTTAATGGTAATCCGGCACTGTACGCTGTTCTTCACTTCTTTTAAGAGATAAACAAAATCGAAACGACCCTTCAGCCTCCCATCTTCACCCTCGCATCTCCCTTAACCCGCGACCCACTGCTCCTTTTTTAAACTTTCATTTTCGTGCCCCCTCTGCGAATAAGGTCAAGGTCACCTCTTTCCCTCCCCCCCCCCCATAAAACTTCCCTCGCGGGCTGACCCCCTCCCCTCTCCCACCACTCACATCGCCTCCCTCCCCTCCCTCCTCGGCGCCTGAGAACATATTCAAGGTCTATGGCTGAGAACGCCACTCTGACGCGGGAAGCATTTCGGTGATGAATCTTCCTTCCGGCCAACAAATGGCGCAGTAAGAGAGGGTCACATGGTCTCCATACTCCGAGCGAATCTCCGCAGACTACATCAGGGGGGTTATTTTGTAATTTCACTTAAGTGAAAATACGTAATAAAATGTGGACAATTACCTTTATTTTTCGTAGTTCAACTCGGCCACCCAGGTGGCGTAACCATCTTCGGCTCTCAAGTGGTGAACTGCCGATCTATTCATTTGATACATCCCCTAATGGATAGGAACCTATCAATTTCCATTTCCTATGATTGTATGAATTTATTCGCGCCTTTGAGCGTTATGTTTTCGAATGAATGAGTATATATTTCCATATGGATTTAAAAGAAAAACATTAGTAGAACTGTTACAGGACAACCCAAAGGCATTTTGGTCATACGTAAGGGAAGTTCAAGGCAATAGATCAACAGTCATTCCACTACGAAACGAAAATGGCGAATTATTAACAAACCGTTCGGACAAAGCCAACTTGTTGAATTCCTACTTTCAAAGTGTGTTCACCAAGTCATCGAAGATTACATCCGTAAAGGTAAATGATCATTTCCAGCAAAAGATGCCGCCATTCGATATTTGCACTCACGGAATAGAAAACTTGCTAAAATCTTTTAGTCCAACTAAATCCCCAGGTCCTGAAGAAATTCCTGCCCGCGTGCATAGAGAATTAGCTTGTGAAGTAGCACCCTACTTGCAGAATATATTTAGTAAATCCATCAACGAAGACAAAGTACCCATGGACTGGAAAATTGCATATGTCACTCCCATATTCAAAAGCGGTGATAAGGAAAAGCCATCGAACTACAGACCGATATCTCTCACATATAATTGTAAAGTCCTTGCAAAGTCCTTGAACATATAATTGATAGTTCAGTTATGAGACACCTCGATATGCAGAACTTGTTAACAAAAACGCAACACGGATTCAGAAAGGGAAGATCTTGCGAAACTCAATTAGCACTTTTTGCCCACGATATTTTAGTCTCGGGTGAACATAAAGTTCCAGTTGATGCAATTTTTCATTACTTTAAAAAGGCATTTGATAAAGTTTCCCACAATAAGCTACTCATTAAATTAAAATCCTACGGTTTAGACGACGACGTAATTTCCTGGATTAGAGAATTCTTAAGCAATCGCGTGCAAAGGATTGTATTAGATGGCGCAATCTCTAATGAAGTATAAGTCACATCGGGTGTCTCACAGGGGAGTGTCATAGGTCCACTTCTGTTCCTTTTGTACATAATCGACATCGGTGAAACAGTTGACAGTACGCTTAGGCCGTTAAGGCCGTTATGATAATCTCGTTAGTGTTACTGACATTTTTCAGCAACTGGGATGGGAAAAGCTTTCAGACCGTCGATTAAAATTTAGACTAAATCTATTATGTAAGTTCCAAACCGGTCTATTCTCTGACGACGTTGATAATATTTTACGAAATCCTACATACTACGGTAGATCAGATCATGAGAATGAAATTAGGGAACTAGACTGCAGAACGGACAATTTAAAATGCCATTTTTCCCGCGAACAATAAGGGACCATAACAGCTGCCAATGAGACTTTTATCGAGGTTTTTCGATAGGTAGTGCAGATCTTAGTAGTACTACTTAGTAGTAGTACTACTTAGTAGTACTAATACTTAGTAGTACTACTACCTTAGTAGTACTACTACCTAATACTTTAATCCTTATCTGTTACCTAGTACTAACAGCACGTCGTGTATGTTTCTACATCAGTCTTTGGTCTCTGTCCATTTGTGTAATTGCAAAATACATATATAATAACAGTCCCTCTCCATTGTGAACAAATCTGTAGTGTAGTGCATGCATGTGAGGCTTCGCCTCGTGACAAGCATTAGCGAATTTATGCTAATACATAATTAGTCGTAGTTATACTAACTTTAGGGTACAGTGTAATGCATGTTGGTGAATACTCACCCCCCGCCACACACCCCTGAGATGGCTTGCACTGTATTTTGTAAATGTAGATGGCATTTATAGAAAGGTAGAATTTTCCAATTTTATGCCACACACGCAGCCGCCATGAAACCTTATGTTATTTGCAACGACATAGCTGTCAACTGCGACATAGCTTCGACATTGATTATTTTTTAATTTTGGTCTTCACAAGTTGAATACCTGAATGAATAATAATCAGAGACACAAATTGAATATAAAACATTCTCATTTACGATGTTCGTGCTAATAGAATCCCATGGCACATCGATGAAGACTGCGGAGAACAATATTTCGCAGAGAACGAAGTTACATTTACGTGCGCCGCTTAACCATTTCGTGGAGAAAATGCAAAAAGAAGAGTTTGTGGGTTACCTTTTATTCGAATAACGTATAAAAAATCCGCAGTTCAAAACAATGTCACCTCGTTGCAAGTGGGGTTTCATTTTATTTATCTGTTCATATTTATATATACAATGCTGAGGAGTCTTAAGGCATGCTCCCCAATGACGCGACCGGTTCCGACGAAGTTCTACCCTTTTTCCTCGAATCACCTTCCCATTGGTGTAGCCATGAGGGGGAGGGGGAGGTGGGGATAGGGAGGTGGGGTCTCGGGGGAATCCCCACACACAAGGTAAGCGATAGGAAGGGGAAGGATAGAAGGAAGGAAGACATGGGAAATCGAGGGACGTGCACTAATCTTCCACCTTATACCTGCTTCAGCACCCCGCGTGCGTGCGTGGTGCTGGGAAAGGGGGGGATGGCAGGGCGGGGAGGGGATCCTGATGGACGCTCTTCTTCCCCCAGGGCGCGTATAAAAGCGATCGGAGACTCCTCAACTGGCAGACTTGAGTTGATACGAGAGCAGTGACTTCTTCTCGACTTCCAAGAGATCGATCATCCTCGCTGACCACTCCGTCGTGCACATCGCCAGGGAAACAGAGACGGTGAGTCGATATAAAAGTAACCCCTATTTCTTATTGTGCCCCTCTGAGTCCTATCTTTGGGATCTGTGGCGATGGTTCGAAATATTTTTCCCACAGAGGACATCGTGTTCTCCGTGCATTATCCTTAATCTCAAGTCTCGCGTCGTTAACTTATTTCTCGTCAACATTTCAAATTCATTGAATTAGAGGAGAGGGTGATGACAATCTTCTCGCTTGTGAAAAATTGTGAGCTGAGTTGTAGTATATCGATTGTTTACGTATAAAAATCGGTAAATACCTCGAGGCGATCAGGATTTGACCTGGTCATTATTCTTGACCCCTCCTACTGCTGAACCTCTTTTCATTCTGTTATACTCATTTATTTCGCCTACATGAGATGTGTTCAATTTCAAATTACATAACTCCCTAAAGTAGGAATTTATATGAATGCAGTAAAATAAATTGGTTAATGGTGTCATCATGGTCGTTTAGACTATTAAAAATGAAGGAATTAACATTCTAGTATGTTCAGATGCATGAATTTGTATAAAAAATACTCTCGAAGGTTCGTCTGTGCAATTTTTATTTGAGAATAATGTAAAATTTAGGTAAACTAAACTAGTTAATTCTGCCCTTAATCTCATATGTAAACAGAAAGTCTTTCAATCATTGTCATATTTCATTGTTTTGTATACATTATTACATACATCGACCCCTGATTTAGGAATAATTTCCTCTTCAGAGTTTTGCCAACCATAATCGTATTTATAGGAAATTCCAAGATAAATGTTGCTGATAATGTACGGGAAAATATTCTTGGCTAATCCTTTAACCCGGGATGTCCTAGTGGTCAGTTAATCGTGAGCAAATTCGTGGTCGAACCCCGTGCAGCCGTCGCCGCGTAATTTGTGTTGAAAAGGGTTGTCTTGAGGTAGATGCCCGTAATTCCTTTGAGATGATGTTCTTGTTCCCTTTCCTTTTGTTCCTAGTTCCGGTGCTCGGCGTTACGGCAATAACACATCTGTTGTGTTAATTGTGGCTCTGTTGTTCTGACTGTAAAAGGATGACGGAATTTGTTTACTTGTTTACATTTTTGCATATGAGTAATATTTACAAATTTTTATCTGCCTGTAATATTTAAAAGAAAACTTTATATTTTCATGCAGTTGTAAAGTTACGGAAAACTAGTCTTCAGTGGAAAATGTTATAAAATTCACATCTTCAGGCTCTACTTTGTATAAACTTTTATTATTCATTACAATAAAGTTTGGTACTTAACTACATTTTTTATTTTTTTAAACACACTACCCGTTTCACCAATTTTATGGGATCGTCAGGTGTGTTAATCGTCAGGTGTTGGGTATAAAATTGGTGAAACGCGCAGTGTGTTTAAAAAAATAAAAAGGGTAGAAAAGTACCAAACTTTATTATAAATAATAGGAAAATGTTATATACACGGTTATTGGATTTAATAATGCCAAGCGAGTTTACAATTTTATATATTAGTAAGGATTGCAGTTGTAAAGTTACGGAAGAACTCATAGTCAGTGGAAAATGTTATATATATACGGTTCATGGATTAAATTATGCCAAGCGATTGGAAAAGCAATGTTGATGAATAAATGAAATAAAAACTTTGATCTGTCTACTGAATCTTTTTAACTCGAGCAACGCATCTCTACGCCTCTGCGTCATCCATCGTGTTCAATCAGTTTCAGAGGGCAGTAATAACTTTTTATTTAATTTATTCTCGGCACTATACGTTAAGTCAGTAAAATATAATGATGGAATCGCAGTAGGATCATTGTATTACTGCTTTTCTCACACTTGTAAGTTGTATTTGCAGGATGCATATTTGAGTGTCACAACTTCCGTTTGAAAGACATTTCTCGAGTCACTTCCACGATATCTGATCTCCTAAGGAGTCAGTCATTTCTTTCCTCCTCCCACTCGTCAGTGCCCGAGCGAGGGCCTTGAATCTCTGCTTGTGTGTGTCCCACACGTCCCACAGCAGCCGACCGCGCGCTTCCTTCCCGTGCGGAGAGGAGCTCCCGGTCGGACCCTCCAAGGACACCCCGAATACGTAACAGCCACAACACAGCCTCTTTAAGAGAGTGAGGGGAGGCGGAGGGGAAGGGTCAGCCCCCTGTGAGTCACTCTGTCTCACTACGCTCTCTCTCTCTCTCTCTCTCTCAGATCACCCTCCCATTAGGTAATATCTCTAGAGGGAGTGTATTTATCGCTTTGGTCTCTTCTAACTGCCGTCGCGTCGTCTCTTCGTCGGCACATCTTTGGGTGCTTTCCATTCTCTCTAGTGCGCTAATCACTTCGCAATACAGCAGTTCACTTGTCTTCCATTCGTTACAGACCCTGCGCACTAGGCAACGGATCGGGAACAAAGTTGATGTTCACCAAACAACAAAAGAACGTAGATTTTGGCATCCGTGATTGTTGTCGAATTTGTTGATTTTCAGCAAAAGCTTTTAACATGCGTATCTTCTCTATATATAAAACGGAATGTCCTGACTGACTAACTCACTCATCAAGCGGCTAACATGCGTATTGTGGGGTTATAAATTACTCTATGATAAAAATATAACGTTTTTAAATACTTATTTTGAACGAAAACATTAAATTTAAACTAAAATTTCGCCCATGACTGCTGTTCAACTACAGAATGCCACCTACCTGCAGGTTACGTAGCATTTCTCCAGCGCATATCGTTCCATTGAACTTCGTTCGCGTGCGCTGACGTGCATTGTCGCCGAAAAACTCGCCTTGCCAGTTGCGGATCGTAAGGATGCTTTTGTTTTTGAAAATGACAAAGCCATCCAACGTGCTAATGTAGACGTGGCAGTAAGAAACATCCAGAGGTGCTAATGTGGAGAGGATTCCCTCAGTAAATGTTTCGTCTACACGCGGGGCAGCCATTGGTCCCTCCTTGGAGACGTTCGCTGCCGGAAGCTATCAGAGACACGAAGAAATAGCGAAAAGCTCAGAAGGAAGCACTCTACTGTAGAATTCCATTCGCCCTCAATCCGAGATCAGGCTCTGGAACATTTTCAATGGGTCATTATGTTGTGTAACCAGGGAAATAACTTTGAGTTGAGGTCAGGAAACAAAATAAGTTATTCTTTGCCAACATTTCGGAATTTCATTGACAATAATGACCTGATGTTGAAAGATTCGATTAATTTATTATAAGCTGTCGCTATGGATAATTATTTCGCAAATTGGTGTAAATGCTGTTGTAGTTTTTGTTTTTTGACCATCGTATATTTTATTTAGCCCTGAAGATGGAATAAATAAATTCCGAAACGTTGGCAATGAATAGCTGATTTTAATTTCATGACCGAAACTCAATATTACTTCCCTGATTTTATCAAATGAGTATTAGATATGATAAACAACGCATTATATTATATATTATTATATTTTCTGCTGAGAATTGCGTATTTATTTAAATTTGGAATTAATTTGTAGCCTAAAAAGATTTCTTTGATGAAATTGCTAATGATATACAGAGAACAATTAGTACATTTAACAAGTGTATTAAAATATTTTAGCTAATAAAGGTAATTGAAATACTGAAAGGATTATCTCTCTTTATATATAATAAAGAGACAAAGTCCCTCTTCAGTATTCGACTTTTGTAAAAATACAATTTCGAAGTATTCCCTTATTTTTCTGACCCACTCCCTTAAAATTTCTATTAGGTTTACTCAATATGCCGTATTCAAAAACATATCGCAAAACACGAAATCTGATTAACATTTTTAGCCATTTCTGAAATTATTTCTTCAATTCTTATCCCACAGCCAATAAACAATTCCCAAAGGTGTAAACGACTAAAATTTAATCATGCGCTTTGCTCAATCTTTATATTTAATTTCAGTGGTATAGGTAATATGGATATTGTTTTTCTTGATATTTACTTACGTCGTTTTCGTAGTTGCATTAATCGAATATTAAATGTTGCGCAATATATTTTCCTGACGTGATAAATGGATTACTTCCAGGGAACATTCTTCCTTCCCCTCCACGACTATTAATTTATATTACTTTCCTTCTCCACAGATGACGCGTCTGACACTTCTGTTGCTTTTGGTGGCGGCCGTTGTGGCGCTGTGCGTTGCCCAGGATCCTTCCGCGTCGGCAGCAGAGGCAGTGCCTGCTGTCCAAGAGCAGCTGGAACAAGACAGTGAGCGCAAACCCTTTTGAAATTACAACGGTTCCATAAAAAATGTCCACATGCCACTTCTGGGCTCGCAATGAATCCTCATTCTCCGTGAATTACAGCCAAGGCTTCAATCCTTTCGAGTGAGGGCACGTCGGTTGTCAACAAACGCCTTTTCCTCCGTCTGTCTGTCTGTCTCCACGCCACTCACATCCACGAGTCGATCGAAAGCACTGAGTTGAGTTGAGGGTATAATAAACCACGGTGGATGTGGGGATCATTAACACACTCAGGTCGCAATAGGTCGGAGAATATAAGGGGTATGGTACCACAAGGCTGTCTGCCGCGGCGGTGGTAGCGAGAGAGACGGTTAATTTGATTAAAGGACTAAATGTATTTTAATGGAATTAATTTCTGAGGGGAGAGGATGTGAAGGCGGGAGGGAAAAGAAATTGCCAGGACGGATTAAAAGTTGAATAGCAGGTAACTGACCGAATTGGCGCCTATTACTTAGAAATGGAGAGGATAGCGATTTATGCTGACGCGTCAATAGTCGTAGTTTCACCACTTTAGGATATAGTGTAATGTATGTTGGTGACTACTCATCCCCTGCCACACTCCCTTGAGCTGGATTGCAGGGTATTTTGTAAATGTAGATGTGACCCGAAAAACAGCATCTAAATAAAATATAAATGAATGTGTAGTGGGGAAATGGACAAAACCACGGTGTTATCTGGGCAACTTTTTTATGCTCGTAGAAGTATTGTCTCTCGTCATAAATTACGCCAGATTCACTGAGAAATGTCACGTAAGAGAATTATGTGAGAGGCAAAGATTAATGTGAGTGTGAAGGTTGGTGGTATATGTTTGCGTTTCAATTTAAAGGTCATCACAACTGAGTTGGGGAGAACTGAGTATCCATTTTCTCAGTTTTTGGATTTTCTAACACCTCGGAGTAGAAGAATTACCTTTTGAGGAGTTAGTTAATTATGCCAGGAGTCAGCAAAGTCAAAATATGTCCTACTTTGCCAACATGCGACTAAATATTAAATAATTGCCGGAAATAAGGCTTAGTCCGAAAGTACACTCCAATTTGACTGGCCAAGTTAAAAAATCTCACAGATTAGGCTCTCATATATGGCTAATAAATTGCTTTTATTCGGGTTTCTCCCGCGTTGATTCATTTGAATCAACGCGGGAGAAACCCGAATAAAAGAAATTCATCAAATCACCGCGGAAGCCTCCGTACCAATATATGGCTAATTCTTGTAATCAGTGTCTGAAAATATTTATTCGCTGCTCAAAAATTCCTGCCCGCCACGAAGCATCAGAAAGTTTAACAAATTCGGCGTGGGCAACCCGCAACACGCTCCAATCGGTGCTGCGTAATATTTCATTTGAATTACGAATCAGAAGTTTCATAACTAAAAGTATACTGTTTCTTTTTATATCATCCTATAAAAGTCACCAGAATGTCCTTATAAGAATCAAAGCGTTATATTTCTTCAGAAAACGTTTACTCTTTACTTAAACATTTGAGAATTACCCAGAGATAAATTTATTTAATCATCCTCATCATTGGAGCTACTGTCCGCAGACAGGTTTCAACGGCAGCGTTGTCTCCACAACATTATGTCCTGGGCCTCTCTCTTCATCTCTGCATAACTCCTTCCTTCTTTTATATCCCTCAGCATTCCGTACCTCCTCCTTCCTCTTCCTCTCTTCCCTTCTATTTTCCCTTCTATTATTATTTTCTGTAGGCTGTTATTCCTTAAAATATGTCCAATGCCTTTTGCCTTTCTCTTTTTAATTTCTCTCAGTATACTTCTTTCTTCTCCAATCCTCCTTAGCACTTCTCCATTCGTGATCTTATCTTTCCATCCAATCTTCTCCATTCTTCGCCATAACCACATTTCAAAACTTTCTAAGTACTTTTCTTCTCTCTTCTTCAACGTCCACGTTTTGCATCCATACAACACAATGTAAAGCATTTTGCAAATGTAAGAGAAACAATTGCACTTTTCCACAAAATGGTTTATTGCGTACAACGCGTTTCGGCTCACAGAGCCATCATCAGGTACAAGATTTGTCTTGTACCTGATGTCTTGTACCTGATGATGGCTCTGTGAGCCGAAACGCGCTGTACGCTATAAACCATTTTGTGGAAAAGTGCAATTGTTTCTCTTAGATTATGAAGAACTTCCACGATATCTCACCTGAATCTGTTGAATTCATTTTGCAAATCTTTTCCTACTATCCATCTTGATGTTCCTTGCTGTCACCAGTTTCTTAATCTTTCTAAATGCTACTTTTCCTTGTCCAATTCTGCTTTTAATTTTTTCAGTACTGTTGCCACTCTGTAACTATACTTCCCAGGTACTTGAAAGAGTTTACTTGTTTTAATTTTTCTTCCTCCATCCATATATTTAAGGGCCCTTCCGTCCTCGCTATTCTCATTACCTTAGTTTTATTGCTGTTTATTCTCATTCCGTAGTATTCACTCTTCTTCCTAATTCTTTCCACCATTTCCTGAATTTCTTCTTCATTCTCTGCTATTATAGCCTGGTCATCAGCATATTTGATGGATTTTATTATCTCATCTCCCACTTTTATCCCCCCGTTGTCTTCTAAAGCTTCTTCCAGCAGTTTGTCAGCATACAAGTTAAAGAGACATGGTGACAGACAGCAACCCTTCCTAACTCCCCTTCCTATTGTGGTTTCCTTTGTTTCCTCGTCCCCAATTCTTACCGCAACTTTCTGCTGGATGTACATCTGCTTTATTAATCTTCTATCCTTCCAATCTATGTCTATCTCTCTCAGAAGATCTAATAAGATATCCCATCTGACCCTATCAAATGCCTTTTCATAATCAATGAAGCATACGCATATCCCACGGTTCAACTCTAATACCCTTTCTGTTATTTAATATGAAGTGAGAAAAGAAGGGGGCCGAGAAATAAGAAAGAATAAATAAGAAAAATTTGAAATATAGTTAAAAAATTCCAAAGAACACGTTAGTGATATTTGTACATATTAAAAAGAATGGATTGATTAACTGAACCAAATACTGGAGAAGAGAAGTAAGTATTTCAAGTATCAGAGTTGAGAATTAAGATCGAAAAAGTTCACGGCTTTGAGGCGCAATAGATGAGAATTAAGAAGATATGATTCACCAGGAAGAAAGTCATGCAGTGAAGTTTTAAATTCGATAACAAATACATAAAAACGTTCGAATTTAAATGATATCATGCGTTAAACGGAGAAAAGAACGGTTGTTCTCCACTTTTTATTTGGAGGCAGATTTCGTGCGAAGTTTCATTTGAATATTTAACGTCGACGGAGCCAGTGAAAAATTCTCAATTTAGCAGCATACAAATAGGATCGTTGTTAGGCATAATGACGATTGCATGGATAGAATCCACGGATTCTCGTCGGTGTAAAGATCTTTTCCTAAAAATGGTGTGCAGCAGCGGAACGTGACTGGAATGAACTTTCAATTACTTTTCCCCAGTTTGAATTGGCCACGTTATAAAAATGGGCTTGTGAACTCGATACTCCTGACAACCGATCTGAGGTGTCACCCTATTGGCTGTCCTGACTCTCGACGGGCTTGATTCTATTACTGCGGGATTGCTTTGGCAGGTTATAATAATAATAATATTTTTTTTTCACACAATAAATTATACAATTTCCATTATACAATTATATTGGTGAAATTAGGCATCCCTGAAGAAACCTGTATTGGGGTTGCCATCCATTAATTACGCTGTGTTCAGAAGCAGTCAATTTAACAACTTATAAATATATTTAATGGGCTAGAAATTTACACAAAAACTCAATATAGCATAAATTGAAATTCATAGACTTTATGCATTTAACAATAGAATAATACAAAACAGGTAACAATTTAGGAAATAGTGAATAAATAATTACATCATCAGTGATATCAATGACATGCTTGGTGGGAGGTACTTTAACATTAAATAATATTATCTATATCTATTTGCGTCAATAACCATTTTCTTAGAAGGCTAAGAAATCTGGCTTCACTTTGCATAGAAGATATTTATATATATTTATGGATTCTTTTGGCAGGTTATGTTGATAAATGAGATGTGAAAATTAGCTCTTATCTTGTTGGCTTGTCTTAATGCGTTTTAAACATCCTGATTATCTCTACATATCAAACGGAATGTCCTGGGGGGTTATTTTGTAATCTCACCTTTTTAATGACTCTTTGTGGGAAGGCGGGAGATCCGTTTCGCTCTCTTAATGATCGGCTCACGATCCGCCGAGGTCCGATGGTGGCTCCATTTCACGTTCCTAACGACAGGTGAGATGGAACTAATGAAATGCGGAGCCAAATGAAACGGATCAAGAGTTGAAAGAATCGAATCAAGAGTCGAAAGAGCGGATGAATCAAATTAATAGACCGGTAGTTCACCACTTGAGAGCCGAAGATGGTCACGCCACCTGAGTGGAGGAGTTTAACTACGAAAAATGACGTATTTTTCCACATTTTATGACGTATTCTCACTCAAGTGAGATTACAAAATAACCCCCCTGACTCTCGTAGGGCTTGATTTTGCTGCTGCGGGATTGCATTGGCAGGTTATGTCGATAAATGAGATGTGAAAATTAGGTCTTACCTTGTTTGCTTGTCTTAATGCGCTTTTAAGTTTGGTATGAGGCCAAAGATTGCCCTTGAGCTATACACTTATGCAATAAAATCGCATATTTTTCTATACGTACTTGACACAACCCATGGCATGACTGAAGTTAAGGTCTTTGTCTAACTGAGCGTAATTGGCACCATAGAAAACTTAGAGCTGAACGTCTTACTCTTCTCTTGCAGGTGACCTCGAGGGAGCGGAGCAGAGATACGGTGGTAGAGGCGGGTTCGGCAGGGGCGGGTACGGCAGGGGCGGGTACGGCGGATACGGCGGTTACGGTGGGGGCGGATACGGAGGGTACGGCGGATACGGCGGGTACGGCGGATACGGCAGAGGAGGGTACGGCTTCTTCGGTTGAGCTCCGTGTGTTCATTCACTCCCCGTGGATAAGGCGATGGAGGCGCCAAGATGGACTTCCCGGAAGATGACCGAAGGCGAATCAGACTGCGCAATCTTAGGATGGACTAACCGGAACGGAATAACTCCCTAAAGAGGACGCCAACGACTTCCTCTTTATCACTCTTCCCAATGCTTGGAGCCGACTGTACGTGACTTGCTAGTCCAATCCTAAATTCCCTCCTTCTTTGTTCCTTTATTGTATTATTCCCTTTCCTTGCTGAAATGTGATATTGGATGTATTTTGCTAATAAAAACATAAAATAGATGTTGATGATTTCCTTTGGCCTACCACCATAAGCTGATTTCTTGTGATAGAATTTTACTCGACTGAAATAGACTGAATTGAAATCGAAAAGGAATGACCTACAAATCAACTTGCTACAAATCAGAAGAATAAAAGTTACACAAAACGTGAAAATTTAGTAAATTCTTCACCGTTGAAATTAAGGCTTCTGCTTTTACTTTGGTTGGAGTCCAAACACAGTAAGCCAACTTCTTGATGCGTGAAGTAAAAGTTGAAGTGAGGAGGTATGCTTAGAGGGTGGAAAAGTGGAGAACAGTAAGTGAGCGAGTCATGTTGCAATCAAACGCAGTGGGATTATTGGTAGGGAGAGGAGAAAAATTAAGTTTCAGTACTGAAAATGCTTTCTCGACGGCTTCAACTTGTCTTGCGTTTGTTTCTTGTTCTTCCCGGCCAAAAAAGAGGTCGCCATCAACACCTCTGGTGAATTATAGTGGCAATAGCAGACGACCAAATAGATAAACTAAAAAAGAGGTGCTTCAGTCAATTATGGCGAAGGAAATGATGTGGAATCAGTGGACAACAAAGTGAGGAGCACATTCTTTCGATTTCCTTCAGGTGACCAGCAATTGACGGAATGAAGAATTTTAACTTGAGGATTGCCACTAGATAGTTTAAGCAGAGCCAGCTTTTTTTTAGAAATGTTACTTTTATAGCCTTCTGTTCCGTAGGACGGAAGGGTAATAATAATATAATATTCTAATAATAATATTCTTTTGTTCAATCGACCTTTTAAATCTGTATACCTATAATAACCAGTAATAAGTCTGGTTAAATACGATTTCAAATTGCATCCTACGTCCTGATGTGTGTAGGTATTCCTTCTCGGAGATCCCTGAGTTTGGTCCTCGGATTTAAGTTTTGATGACATGCAAAGTAAAACCAAACTAACGAAACTCTAAAATGATTATCATTCCGATGAGAGGTGAGGAAGGAAGGCTCTTAATGATGAATTCAACCGCGATATCGAGGGATCTGGGTTCGATCCTGGGAATGTAGTCGAGTCAATGGGGATGACTACTCCTCCGTGGAATTTTCGCGCCACTGAGTAACTTTTGGGTGACGCCGCATAGTGGTCTCATATTCCGAAAAGTTGGTCAAAATAAAAAAAATTAAAAAAAAACTCTCTTTATGGACTTTTAACTATTGGAATAGCTGTATTTGTACTTCTAGCATACGTAATTACCATTATTAAGCGTATTAATGTCAAAACTGATTAGAAATTTCATTTCCAAACTGATCGTCGAGAGTGTCACTTTCACTTGACGCTCGATGAAAAGAATTTAATTGAAACTCCAAGAGCTTTTTTTTTTAAATATTGATCGATTTATACAGACGACCAAGAGCTGATCGGGTCAACGCGTTGGTCATCGCGAAGGGCAAACCGCCGAAGGACGGAACCCGAAAAAATAGGCTCGATGCGACGCGTCGTCGCGACGTATAGAAGGTTCCACCACGTCGAATGTCTGGAGTAGAGGGAAAAAGGGAAACAGTAGAACAATAGGGAAACGAAAACGATTAATCCAAAACATTTATCATCGCACATTTCAGAAGAAGAGAGAGAGAGGTCTACGAATCGGAAGAAATAAGGTGCCCGGAGATAACTGCCGAGCTGGAAGGAGTCAAGACAATGGCTATAGTCGATTCAGACTCACAATTAACATGTGTCAGTGAAGCGTTTTTCAAAGAGAACGCGGAAAATTTCAAGAACACTGCCGAACTGCCAGTAGGAGGGCTTCAAATGGTCGGAGCAATAGGTAGGAAGATTGGACGGATCACAAAATAGATATTTCCTACACTAACCGTAAGGGGAAATAAGTGTCTCGATAACCTATATGGTGATACCGGGTCTGATTATGCCACTTATCTTAGGCACAGATAGATTAAGGATCCTAGCGGCGAAAATAATCTACGGTCAACGTATCGTGTTGACTTGGAGAGAAGAAAGTGGTTTGCATATTAAAGGAATCGAACGCAAAATCACAACACCTAGTTATGTGCTCATTGTTGAGCGGCGGGAGGAAAGGGAAGAAGAAAACGCCAAGGAGAACGTGACGATTCAGGATGTTCAAGACAGCGTAATGAATTTACCAGAATTATCTGGGAAGAGAAATAAGAGTAAGCGGACGTGATAGTGCAACATAGGAGCATATTCTATGATATTCCCGGGAAAATGAAGGGATATCAGTACGAAATGGAAGTGAAAGATGACGATAAATTTTATAACAGAGGATACACGGTGCCGCTGAACTTCCCAAAACAAGCTGGAGAAGCGATTAAAGAGCTGTTTGTCCATGGGATAATCGAACGTAGTGGGTCAAGATGCAACTCACCCTTAGTCTGTCTATAATAAAGAAAGATAAATCCATTCCGCTGTCCATTGACGCTAGAGCGGTTAACAAAAGCATCAAGTCGGACTACGCCACTTCGAGGACAACATAGGAATGCAAGTGTGCCAATGCAAAATTTATGGCACCGATGGACTTAAAACAAAAAGCTTGCATCAGGTGTAATTTCATCCTAACGCAAGAATATCCTGCGCCTTTTCGTTTGAGGGAACAATCTATCAATTTAATCGAGTCCCATTTGGATATTGCATCACCAGCTGTTAGCAAAATTTTGGTTAGGGCGCTCGAACACGCATTAGGAGAGGAGGCAGGCGGATGCTGCTTAAACTTCGTGGATGATTTACTGATAGTATCACGAGCCTTCAGTGTGCATCTCAAACAAGGGGTGGATCCAGGGAATAATCTGGGGGGGGGAGGGATTTGGAAAATTTGTATGAGGGTATCGGTTTGTGCGTGCACGGACTTTATTGCGCCTAGGTGCGTATGTTAATCTTATGCCATACATCTTATATATACTCATAACTATGCCTGTATATTATAACTATGTGAATTAGTAAATTATTTAACATAATTAACTATGGGTTTCTTAACTCCTCTCAGCCAATTCTATCCGTGATCTGGTGATGCCTGTATATCGATGTCGATTAGTCGTAGTTAAACTAAATTCAGGGTATGATGTAATGCATGTTGGTGAATATTCACCCCCTGCCACACACCCCTGTGGTGGCTTGCAGGGTATTTTGTAGATGTAGATGTATCTACATCTACATGTTACCCTGCGAGCCACCTCTAGGGTTTTTGGCAGGGGGTGACAAGTCACCAAAATGCAGCATGCAAGCGGACCGCCACATGCACACCGCACGGTCATGAATATTAAGGATACTAACCAACTCCATCATTAACTAAAAACCATCATGCAGCATGCAAGAGAATCCCCACATGCACGCCACACATGTACGATGACACAAAATATTCTACATGCTACTTAAGAGGTCAATCTGCCTATGAAGCTAGAACATGCAAAACATGCTGTTAGAAACACCATAAAACTCCGTAAACATGCTTTAAGAAATACAAAAGTTAGTAAGCTACACTACCAGTCAACTAATCTATTTCTAAGTCCTTACACAGCCGTTACAGTCTCTTATCGCTCGCGGAAAAAACGTCATTTTAAATCTATCTGTTCTACAGTCTATCTCTCTTATTTTATTTTTATGATCTAATCTACCATAGTACGTTGGCGGTCGTAAAATATGATCAACTTCGTCGGAAAATAAACTGCTCTTGAATTTACATAATAGATTTAGTCTTGTTTTCAATCTACGGTCTGACAGTGATTCCCATCCGAGTTGTTCTAAGAGGTCAGTAACACTAACAAGACTATCGTAACGGCTTTTCACGTACCTGGCTGCTCTTCTCTGTACACGTTCTAACTCTGTTTTTAAGCCTGTTTCATGAGGATCCCAAACACTGGAAGCATATTCTAAATGGGGTCTAACGAGGGAGAAGTAGCTTATTTCTCTCACTTTGTCGTCGCACTTGCCTAGAATTCTTTTAACAAATCCCAATTTACGATTAGCTTGACCTGTTACTTCCCGAATATGTTTATTCCACGATAGATCATTATTGAGCCTAACTCCGAGATATTTTACGGATTCTACCGTCTCTAATTGGGTATCCTGAATGAAATAGCTCTCTTGTGGGGAGTTATTTTTCCCCCAGAATTTCATTACTACGCATTTTTTCAAATTTAACTCTAGCTTCCATGCATCGCACCATGCTTGGATTGCAGTAAGGTCGTTCGTTAGTTTATCCTTATCTTCACTGCTACGGATTTCCCTGTATACTACAGCGTCGTCTGCAAATAATCGAAGTTTACTGTCTATTATTTCACCAATATCGTTGATATAGAGTAGGAAGAGGAGTGGGCCTATGACACTACCCTGAGGGACGCCAGAAGTGACTCTAACTTCGTTGGAGGCTACGCCGTCTAATACTACTCTTTGCACGCGATCGCTCAAAAGTTCTCTGATCCAGGAAATTACATCATCGTCTAGGCCGTATGATTTTAGTTTTACTAATAACTTTCCGTGGGGCACTTTATCAAATGCTTTTTTGAAATCAAGAAAAATCGCGTCCACTGGAATGTTGTCCTCTCCGGAGACTAAAATATCGTGGGCAAACAGCGCTAACTGAGTTTCGCATGATCTACCTTTCCTGAATCCGTGTTGAGTTCTCATTAACAAGTTATGCGTGTCTAGGTTTTTCATTGCTGAGCTGACAACAATGTGTTCAAGGATTTTGCATGAAATGGACGTTAAAGATATCGGTCTGTAATTACATGGCTGTTCCTTGTCTCCACTTTTGAATATGGGCGTTACATTGGCAATTTTCCAGTCATTTGGTACTCCGTGTTGCTTTATGGATTTTGTGAATATTAGCTGCAAGTAGGGGGCAATTTCTGACGCTAGTTCTTTATACACGCGAGAAGGGATTTCGTCTGGACCAGGTGACTTATTTGGACTGAGCAATTTCAATAAAATTTCTATTCCGTGAGCACTAATATCAAGGGGAGGCATCTTTCGTATGCAGTGATTATCAACCGCCACGGATGAATTCTCAGATGACTCGGTGAACACGCTCTTGAAGTAGGAATTTATTAAATTGGCTTAATGGAAATGTATATGGAACAGGGAACGCCAGAATGGAAAGGAAGCAACATTCAACGAATTATCTGTCTGCGTACGCATTTCTCCATTTTCCAATAAACGTCACCCACTTGTGCTCAAGCCCAATCACTACGGTCACTACTTTAAGATAACCTTCTTTGCTGCATCCCACATTCATATAATTGTAACGGGCAAGATAATTGTTACTGGCTACGTTACTTTTACATCACACCTCGGAAAATGTGGAAAAATTACCTTGACACACCGAGTTCCACGACCACTGATTCAATAGCGGCCAAAGTATATGAAAATGAAAATACAGAGATGTTACACCAGTTTATGGAAATGTTTTTCCGTTTTACGATATAGTTCAAAAGTATAAAAATGCTCTTTGAAAATCATGCTGTACTGCTAAAACCCAAAAAGTGCTATCTTTCCCCATTTTGCTATTTATATTTCCCTATTTTCTTTTGTCGCGGAGAGTAAACCCAGACAGGCCGAAATAGGTCGAAATTGAAGAGCTCAAGGGTAAAATAGGCCTTTTTACATGTAATTACTCAAAGGGGAACATAAGGAACAACCGAGAAAGAATTTACTACGCTCCATCGGAAAGAACCTACGTACTTATCGTGAATATGACGAAACGTAATCAAATTTACCAAGTTCAAAAATACATCGAACATAATAAATCAAGTCTATTTTGAATTAAAGTAATTGTATTGCAATAACATTAATCGCAAGAATTAGAGAAGAAACAAACTGTTTTCGGGTAGCAGATGGAAGAAATTCTTTTCAACATTTCATCCTATAAATATTGTTATATACTCTGGTTGATAACTCGACAACATGCGTATTCCAAGATAAGTTACATGTTAATGTCAAGCCGAGGATAAGCACTGATTTTTGTAGGGGATAACTTGGTTGTTGGAAATTTGAAGCGGCATTTTAAAATCAATATTACCTGTATCTTTTTACTACCAGAATAATGGACTGCGTCTTACAATTAGTTGGGTTTAGTAAGCGGTAGTTTTTCTAATGACAGCGAGTGATACAAACTCTAGGAACCAATTAGATAATTGATGAATTATTTTCACGGAAGCCTGTTATGATAACTAGTTATGCACTTAGTAACAGCTACTTAAAATAAGTAGTTACACTTACCATAATTCATACGCGTACTGTCACTAACAACTTTTCCCGCATTCTCTCTATAGTTTCAGAAAATAATTGCTTCATTTGGATCCCGAACATCAGTCACGCGATGTCTCCTTGTAAGTCACTGGCCTGCAGAGATCCGTGAGTGTAGCAGAATGCAACTGATGTGAGGAGAAGTATCAAATGCAGCATAAAAAATCACTATGCCCAGGCACTTGATCGTATTGTTAATTGGAAGAGTTAATCTGGTAAACTCCAGCAAAACAAAAATTAACTTAGTCGACTAAACGAAAATTATTAATATGTCCGCGCAGTAAAATAAAAAGACACGTTTAAGAAGACCCCAAAGACAAGGTGCCGAATGGGACGTCAACGAGACAAAAGAATGTGACACATTTACGGAACACGATTGCATCTACGCGCGGCAAAGAGCGAATGAGACCGCGTTAGCGCCCAAACGCTCACAGTCAGTCAGCAACCAACAAACTAATAAATGTCGTGTGTTTACCCGCGCCAACTACTAGGAAAATGAGCCCTTACTTTTTAAGGGGTTAGGGGAGGATGTTTGAAACAAAGTGACCGACACACGCCTGAGATCCCTATACTTTTTAGCCGATGAAGGAAGCAGCTTTGCAAGAAGCTTAGGTACGACAAAAGTGGGATTGACAGAGCCCCTAAACTGTGACTCATATCCTCTCCTTTGGATACTGGTCTTCCGCTTCCCAAATCGAAGTGCCCGAAACAACTTGTTACCAAAAAACAAAGTTCATGTTCGTTGGAAATACACGTTTTTTCTACCTTATCAATGCTATTAAGCTGTTGGTACAACGAACAAATCCTGTGCTTTTTTCTTTTGTTCGTATTAACTCTTGGGGGGATGGGAGATGGAAGAATTTCTCCGTGGATCCGCCATTGTCACAAACACTTATCCATGGCGATGGATGAATTAGAAAGAACAGGGATCACCATGCACTTCCAAAAGTCCATGTTTTGCGGGAGAAAAATAGACTTCCTGGGACACAACATTACGAAGGGATTGAAAGCTTTAGCTGATGCATTGGAAAAGCAGTGCTAGAAATATTGAACGAAGATTAATCATAAGAAAACAAAATTAATGAGATTCTTTAGGACAAAGAAAGCGAGGATGGTCATAAAATTAGGAGGACATAAACTGGAGCAAGTAAAACAATTTAATTACTTGGGTAGTACGCTTGAAGAAAATGGCCATGGTAGCAAATAAATTAGAAAGAGAATAGCGCTAGCGAAGGAAGCGTTCAAAAATGGTAGGTAGCTGATGACGGGGAATTAATGTAAGGATGTGAAAAAGAGGCTGGTGAAGAGCTTGATATGGAGTGTGGCGTTGTATGGGGCAGAAACGTGGACCTTGAGAAAGGAAGACGAAAATAGGCTGAAGGCTTTTGAGATGTGGGTGTCGAGGAGGATGGAGAAGGTGCGTTGGACGGAAAGGAAGACAAATGAGGAAGTGCTTGACATGGTGGGCGAGGAGAGGAAACTTATAGATGAGATTAGGGGAAGGCAGGGTAGGTGGCTGGAAGCGGTAATGAAGGGCGATGGTTTGCTGAAGGCCGTTATAGAGGGTAAGATGTTGGGTAAGCGGGGTAGGGGAAGGAAGAGAATAGATTTTATGGACGAAACGTTAATTATACATCCGTGGGACGGAATGAAGAAAGGTAGGACTTATGCTGAGATGAAGAAAGAAATACTAGACGTAGATAGGGCACTGCACGTGTAAGAATCTGTTTGATTTTCTCTGAATTCCATCATAACCTACCTTTAACCGGTAGATTACCCGTAGCAAAGGTAGATGATGATGATGATGGGAAATTACTGCGGTAACATACTATTTTATGAAATCGAAGTAATGGCTTTCCCTATTAGATCTACGAATGAGGCCATTTTCGCCATCGACCCTTGTCATTAAGTGGCTTAATCTGCTTTCTTTGCTTGGGATTCTGTGCTCACCAGAGAATCCTGCTCCTATCTCTTCCATCACTGGTGAAATTACTTCCCAATTACTGAAAATCGTTTCAATTGTTTTATATTTTTCTGGGGGTAATTATTCAAACGACCGCGTGGAGGAACGAGCAAATAACACATTTAAAGAAATATGACTTTAAAAAAAATATAATCTAACTATGCAACATTTAACTTCTCAAAATGAATGAAAAATAAAGAGGTATAAATAACCATTTGAGAATAGTGATAAATGCCAAAGTGATAACGGTAACGCAAAATAATTCATGGTCGGTGGAAAGACATAATCTTCTACATACATGGACATAATTCTGAATTTAGAAATGATAGCAGTTTAAAGTAATTTCTATTCACAGCTAATATAATAGTTGGCTTAACCACTGTATTAGATTACTTTTTTATTCAAAATTAAATACCTGAAAACGCGAAAACAAAACATTTGTACAACAGGAATACCTGTGGATGATACTTTATACTTTATTATACTCTGACGACAATGTTCATTCTGCCTCTGACAGGGACGATTCCAGCTACATGTTCCGAAAATTAATAGAAGAATATTAAAAGTGGGGACTAACAATAAGCACTAAGAAGGCATAATACATGATAGTGAGAGATGCTGAACAACTCGATCCGGATTAGGAAACAAATATTTCATGTACCTTGGTGCGATCCTCTCTCCATTTGCGAAAAAGAAAAGGATATCGCATATAAAATAGAACAAGGTAAAAGTGTAATAAGACAAGTTAATTCCCTTCTTTAGAGCGAATCAATACAAAAAACAATAACGTGTATACTCCAGACTATCGTGGAAAGTGCCTGCACTTATGGGTCAGAAACATGGGAAATATGAAAAAGAGACAAGGAAAGATTACTGAACTTCTATTCTTCTATTATCTCCTTGGAAATGGACTTTTGGAGAAGAAATGTTAGGATATTAAGAAAGGATCACATAAGGAATGAACAAATAAGTAGAAAAATAAATGTAGAAGGCAATATTATAGATGCAATTGAAAAAAAGCGTTCGATATTATATGGTCACCTAGAACGTATGGAGAACTATAGATGGCCAAAAAGGGTATGGAATGGTACCCCTACAGAAAAGATAAAGCGCGGCAGATCAATAATAAATTAGAATAGGGAAGTTAAATAATCACGAGGGTTACAAAAAAATACTGGAGCAATAGATAGCAAGGGTAGGAGGCTGAGAAGCAGGAAATGACTTAGGCCATTAAATCTCGCATATATGTGTATAATCTGCCACAACTCTCCGGATCTTTGCCTTGCTCATTGCCACCATCATTCCATACACCAACTTAATCGTGAAAAAAATCGCAGGATACACTGCGATCCAATTGATCGCGCAAAATGCACAAACGATGCGGATCGTAGCCACGTGCCCGGTTGCATAGATCGACGAGTGTGCAAAAAAAATTAGAAAAAAGTATGAAAATTAAATAATAATTTCGTACAACCGTTTATTTCCGTAGCGAGTGACACCCGTCATAGGTTGATTATTCGGCTCAGTATACTACCAAAGCTATTACATTTTCTTTAAAAATAATTTGACTCGGGGACCTGCCAATTTTCGGTCAGGTGTTTTATCCAGTTACACCACCACCAAGCCTTTATTCAAGCCACTCATCTTTATTCTAGGCGAATTTCTGGGAGGGGGGTCTTGGAACTGGCACAAGTTACCCCTATTGTACGACAGGATAGACTGGAGCCTAGAACACTTTTACATTGATGCGATGCACTGCGTCTTAGTGATAGGTGAATGCTTCAATATGCGAATGGCTCGGAACACCCTTGCAGACACTAACATAGCAAATAGATACAATTAGTATGTGAGGATGAATGAAGCATGATACGCCGCCAAGCGATTACTAGCCGTATCGAAATTACTGCATCATAATGGCGGACTTCAAGGACGAGGATGGGTCGATGACTTTTCGATGCTTCCGGGACTTCCCCGTCGCTTGGAGACCACCCGTTTATAAAAAACAGACTCTCATGCTTCGATAGAGGGCGGATTTTCACGGGACGTGAAAACAAAGACGCGCCTCCCATGACCTTGGGGAGAGACGTCACCAAATTGCGGTTTACGTCACGGCTCTTTCCAATGACGCAGGCCGTGACGCCGAAGAAGCGAAGATGAGGGGGCTTCGCTGTAAATCGTCTCCACTCCTACTTCTTCGCATCAAGGACAGAGGGCGAACGGGGAGCTCCGAGCGTAGGGTGCCGTCGAAAGATGGGCTGGACAGCGTAGGCGACCCCACCTCGCTAGGGTGCGGCTTATTTTTAGTTTTATGCGGCTTATTTTTGTTCTTATGGATTTATTTCCTGTACAATAAATTTTTCTATCTATATTTCTATCTTTAAATATCTAGATGATTCCTCTTCATGAGACCTCCTTTTTATAACGTAACATTTTTCGTCTTCAAGGAGATATATTTAGGTCTATTAATTTGAAAAATATTTTGCAAAGCGTCGGCAAAGAAAATAAATACTTTTCAAATGAATTGACCGATATCTCCTGAAAGAAGAAAAAAATTACGTTAATAGGAATATTGCTCATTTCAATTGCTTCCCGTAAAATATGCGGAAAGTAGTGTTTTTATTTGGCGATTAACTTTGCCTCTTCAAAGTTAATGTTATACGTAGGAACCATCCATGAGTACAGAGAGGTACAGTTGTATGTTCATTGTTTGGGTGGGTGTTCTTGCAAGTGACATCCTCTGGGTGTTCTTGCAAGTGACATTTCAGTGTCCTGGGTGTCTGCCCAACATAAGATCTCCCACAGCTGCATTTTGCTTCATATAACCCGCTTTCAATTACCTTAGGCACTTGGTCCTTTTTTCAACAAATCAGAGGACTTGCAAATGATTAGTATAACTCAGTTATTCCACTTAGATTTACTAACACAATGCGACCCAGGTTTCAACGAAGCTCGTCATCATCAGGGGATGATGACGAGCTTCGTCGAAACCTAGGTCGTATTGCGTTCATAAATCTATGTGGAATAACTAAGTTATACTTTTCATTTAAAATGTTAAGCAAATTTTACCAAGTCACGCCTGAGACAACGGAGTAAATCAGAGGACTTTGAAACACATTAAAACCTCGTAATGACATTTCGTTTGGCGAGTGTTAGGGCTCTTTTTCCCGCAACAAAATAAAGGCGAAGGTGGAAGATTTGTATCCACCCTTCGTAGGTGGGTCGAAGGTCTTTTTTAGGGCCTGGTCTATTTTTCTTTCTTCCTTGCGGATTACGTAACGGTGGTAGCCATTTCCTTCCAGTACTTTCCGTAGGTGTCGTTTCTCCTTTTTCAGGGAAGGTCCGTCAGAAAAAGTGAGACCTCGAGTAAACTGGGTTCTGATGATGGACGTCTTCTGCTGGGGGTATTGGTACAAAGACGCCTGCAGGTAGTGGTCGGTATGCGTCTTCTTCCTGAAAACCTAATGGTCATTATCCAATTTTTCAACCAGAATGTCCAAAAACTGTAAGCGTTTGTTTTCTTCAATCCCACTATATATATACCTGATGGATTCGTTCCAATTGTTCAGGTACCTAAGGAATTTGGTTAGTTTTTTCTCGCCATGCTGCCAAATGACGAAGGTATCATAAAAATATCTAAGGAAAAGCTTAGCCTTCTTCTCGTAGAATTGTAGGGCCTGTTCTTAGAAATTTTCCGTATAAAGTAAATTTAGATAGGCGAGAGGAGTGGATCCCATGGCTGCCACTTTCCTTTGTTCGTAGAATTTCCCTTTCCAATGGAAATATGAGTTGAAGAGAGAACATAGCAGGAAGATACAGCATAGCGGCTGAAATAACTAAATATGGAGGGAAAGTAGTTACGGATGCTGTACACAAAGTACGGGCTTATAAATCCAGTGCTCCCATTGGCCGGCATCTTTTCAGTTTCCCCTATTATTGTGATTTATTAGTGTACAGCATCCATAACTGCTTCCCCTATATATTTAATTTTTCAGCTCTTATGTTGTCTCTTCCTAGTGCCTTATTATTCTTCAGTTTTCGTATGCTACTTTCCACCTCTCTGCATGTAGGTGTTTTGCTCTATCACTCTGTCTGCTTCCATGCCTTTTCTGTTTCTGACTCCTTCCTTCGATTCTCTGTATTCAACAATGCTGCAAAGTGTTATTCTCAGAGTTACAACACTTCTTTTTCTTCTCCCAACTTTTTGACCCTCTTTACTTTTACAACCAGCCATTACCGGTTGAAATTCCCTTTTTTGTTGATCCACTGCTTTGTGTAATTTTTTTTTAATTTGTCTATTGTACTGTTTAATTTATTCAAGTTTTTTTCTTTAAAATTTGTTTCTTCTTTCTCCTGCACATCCTGTTAGCTCCGTTTCTCCTTTCCCGGTTTTCCTCGCAGCGTAGCCTAGTTTCTCTTGGGACCATTTTTTCTCTGGTATTATTTTTTTCTGATACATACATATATTTAGCACATTCTTCGTCAAACCACCCTTGATTTTTCCTTATCATTACTTTGCCTGCTACTTCTTTTCAGGTACTTTCGAGTTCGCTCCATTTTCCTTCAACATCTTCTACACCATACCTCTCACGGTACTGCAGTCTCCTGTGTAATTCCTTACTTTCTGTTGAAATGAATGTAGGTTTAAATTCTCAACACAAACGGTTTATTTTTACGAACCCAAGATGATGATGTAAAACAATCAATGGCCACAGAATCATAGTTAGATATGTATATCTAAACAATTCAATGTAAACGCTAATATAGACACAAAATAGTAATTCAAACTCACTGTAGTATCATATTTTCTACTGCCATACTTTTTTCTCAGTTGAGGCTGTCTGATTAATTTGTCTACATCCCAATAACTTGGTATTGTTTTGGGAATTTTCTGTATGTTTGCTAGTTTCTCTTGCACCTGCAACTTAATCTCCAAGTAGTGGTCAGAGTCACAGTTAGTCCCTCTACAGATTCTAACATCCTTAATGAATGAAGAGTGCATTTTAGATATGAGTACATGGTCGATCTGATTAACTTCATTTTCATCTACATCTACAAAATAGCCTGGAAGCCACCTCAAGAATGTTTGGTAGGGCCCCCCCCTTAGGGTATAGTGTAACTACGGCTAATTATGCATTGGCATAAATCGCTAATGCGTGTCACGAGGCGAAGCCTCACAAGCATGCACTACACTACAGATATGCTCACAATGGAGAGGGACCGTTAGTATATACGTATTTTGCAACTACACAAATGGACAGATACTCAAGAGTTATAGCAAAAACATACACGGCATGAATTAAGTACAAGTTAGCAGATAATGAAACAAGTAGTAGGGAGAACTACTACTTCTAAGAGCTACACTACCTATCGACAAATCTAGATAAAAGTCTCATTTTTAATCTCCCGTTCTGCAGTCTAGTTCCCTAATTTTACTCTCATTATCTGATCTACCGTGATATATTGGATATCGTAAAATACTATAAACGTCGTCAGAGAATAAATCAGATTGGAACTTACATAATAGATTGAGTCTAAATATTAATCGACGGTCTGAAAGCTTTTCCCATCCCAGTTGCTGCAAAAGGTCAGTAACACTCACGAGATTATCATAACGGCCTTTAACATATCTTGCCGATCTTCGCTGCATGCGTTCTAACTCAGTTTTAAAGCCTACCTTATAAGGATCCTAAATACTGGCAGCATATTCCAAGTGGGGTCTAACAAGAGAGAAGTAGTTGATTTCCCTAACTTTATCGTCGCACTTGTCTCGCATTGTTCCCAGGTATCCTCCACGTTCCCAAATGGATTCGTTTGGGAGGATAGGCATATTATGCCTGCTGCAAACAACTCCAACGTTTTTCCATTCCCATTACTATTATCATGTAATGTGAGAGTTCCTGCCACTTGTTTATGATAGATCTCTTTACCTATTTTGACATGGAAGTCACCCATGAAGACCAAAATATTGTATTCTGGAGTTTTATGACATACTTCACCAAAGTTAAATAAAAACTTTCTCTTTCACTTTTTTCTTTTCTTCAGTGGTGGAATGAGCTGAGATTAACGTTATATACCTCAACTGCCGTTTAATCCTTATCTAGCATATATTCTGGTGTAGATAGTTTCAATCTGCAATGGTTGGCTATCTTTGACTGTAGTCACGAAGTAATGGTCAGAGTTTCCGTCTGTCTCCATGCTGTCGATCTGAAAGAGCCTCGATTTTTGCATAAAATAAAAAGTATATGTTATTGCCATCTGCCTGATTTACAAGGGCATCGCCATTATTGCCATAGTCTCTGTATTTACACTGCAAATGATGGCTGTTAAATTCTCCCACGTAGACTGCTGGGTACTGTAATGAAGGAAGGACTTGCAAGGGGGGGGGGTAGTTACTGTGGGTTTTTATATATTGTTCATGGTCAGTTCTCCTAATTGGACAACAACTTCATGTATGTTTTCCTTATTAGATGTTGAACACATGAAGACGTTTTCGACTGAGCGTCAAACATAGGTGGCGGTGGTACCAAGAGAACGATGGTATGCTGCGCCAATTAGCTCCAAGCCTGGAGTTTGACCTCTTCTAAAAAACTGGTCTCCGTTCTCCGTATGTGTTTCTTGAATGGCAACAACGTCGATCTCATTATCAATTATTATTGTATTTTTCAATACATCGCATTTTGCCCCGATAATACCCTCCATAATGGTCTGGTAAATCGTGATACGATATCCAAGATATCTTGTCATTTGGATCTGATAAGGGCCATTGGTAGTTTCATGAATCATGGTGAGGATGGGTGGTGTGAATTGGCCAGGAGATCAATGTGATTATCTGGCCACCGCAAGGGGTACTATTTCTTTAGCGTTACCCAGGGTGCACCACGTGGGGTGAAACTAGTTTAGCACCCCGTCTCAAGAGACAGCAAAAAGGATACAAAATAATTTTGTGGTAATAGTTGTGTGACCTCAGAAAAGTTATCTCAAAGGCGTTTTACATGTTCTATCTACTGATCTTCCTCTCTTCAAGCGGCTTATTAAAAAACCTCGAAAATAATAGTAGCCCTTCCAGTATCGTAGTTCATGACCATGATCCTTGGAAAGAATTTTAATTTACAAATAGCTTGACTAATTATTTTTGGAATGTGTTAGTCCGTGAGAGATCTTTAGTCTTTCTCGCTATAAGATTTTTATTGATTCGACACTTTCTGATTTGCCATTCTGACACTTTCTGGCCGGTCACTATGTAGTGATTGTAAAAAGGAGTGTTTTTTAAAATATACCATGAATTCTTTAAAGTTCAATTCTAACTGTCGAATGCTGGAACATTCGTTTATAAAACCTAGGTTTTTTTAATGCATTCCAGTCTGACTCGCTGCTAGCATCCTTGTACAATAATGTGGCGTCTGAAGGAGAAGGGGCGAATTTCGCTCGTTATTTTTATATACAAAAGGAATAATAGGAGTCCGGCGACCGATATCAATGCTACTTTAAGTGTATCTGAACCAAAGCCATCGAAAACTAACCTGTGTTCGCGGCCGCTTAAGAACTTCTTAATCCAACATATTACGTAAAAGGGTAATATGAATTAATGGAAAGGGTAAAGGGCAATATTAATAAAGTTTATATGCAAAAGGAACGACTTAGGATCAATGACGCTTCCCTGTGGGACCCCCAAGATAAATTTAATTTCCTCGGAGGTAACACGTTTATACTCGATCTTTTTAAAACTGTATACACCAATGTATAGTACCATTGTGTATTCCGTGAGATTATAATTTCATAAGTAATCTTTTGAAAATTACTATGTCACTTTTACTTAAATCAAGAAATACGGCATCAACTATCGAGGGACGAAGCAAGGGGCCTTGCACTTTCAAGGCCAGTGCGTTTCTAGCCGAGCTAGTTTCGTGAGCGATCGTGTTTCTCACGGTCAGCTCCCAGGTGCGGTCCGCGGAGATTCGTCCTTATTACGGAGACCATGCGAACGTCTCTAATTGCGCAATTTGTTGGCCGGAAGGAGATTCGTCACCGAAATGTTTCCCGCGTCAGAGCGGCGTTCACAGCCACCGAGGGGGGAGGAAGTCAGCCCACGATGGAAGTGATTTGGAGGAGGAGGTGGGAGGGAGGGAGGGAGGGAGAGAGGTGGCCTTGAACTTCTTCGCGTAATGGGCAGGAAGTTTAAAGAAGGAGCAGTGGGTGTCGGGAGAAGGAGTCGGGGTGGGTTCAGGGAGATTCGGGGTGGAAGACGGGAGGCTGAAGGGATGAGGATAAGACGACAAGAATCTGTGGTGATGACGGAGACTCTATAAGGATTAAGCGTTGCAAAAAACCTCTACTTAACAATTGGGGTATTGGCAGAATATAATCGTTTGTAGAAAATAAAAAAACTTGAGGTGTTAATGAGGTAATCCAATTTCGCGTCGTTTCATGTACATCTACGAGTACATCTACATCTACAAAATACCCTGCAAGCCACCTCAGGGGTGTGTGGCAGGGGGTAGTAGTAGTAGTAGTGTTTTAGTTTAACGCGCTTAGACGGCTAAGGTCATTTCGCACATACTGTCTGCCACGTGCAGACAGGGGCAACAGCACTCGGACGATTCGGAGGGGTACATCTACGAATTGCCGTGCAAGCCACCACTAGGGTGTGTTGCACGGCACGATTCCACACCAGGCATGCAGCACTCGTCCCAGCACAAATCAGAACCTCGCATGCTCCCCCTGCCGCTAGGCGCAGGCCGAGCAGCAGAGCAGAGCCGAGTCAATTCCTGATAACGATTTGGGAAGAGCTCTATAAAATATCCAAGGTCGAAATAAATGTGCTCGTATTACAGATTACTTTATGCTTATTGTAACGTTAATTTATACGTAAAAGGACAGGCTTTTCGGGTGTCAAATTATCTAAAGTAGTAAAATACTCGATGGACATTTTGACCTTCTCTCTATGGGCTGTAAAACTACTTGTAACAGTTCTTACTAATGTCAAAGTTGAGAAGTTGAGTTATAACTCCATACTTAAAAAATATATTCGCGACAATAGCTAGTTAAAACTGGAGAAAATAATATTCTTGACCTACTACCATCCCTGAAGACGTCCTTTACGTAAAACTATTGAAGAAGTAAGTAGTGATATAGCAATAATAGCTAAATTTTTATATCGTATAGACAAAAGACTTATGAAAAAGAGGAACGTCCGATTATTTCAAAAGGCGGATGAGGAAGGCTTAAAAGGCAATTTATTTGGCTCTATGTATGTTCACTCTATGTATTCCGCTCTAGGTATGATACCAATGTTAGAAGGACCGTTAGTATTTATGTATTTTGCAACTGCATAAATCCACTGCCTGGATGGACTCTAGCTAGGGGGATCAGAAGAGGAGGACATTAAAATCGCCTGTCTTAAAAAAACGTCCACTGCCTTGACGGACTCTTAGCTACCGGTCGATCGGATACCAAGCACGCTGGTGAGATGACGAAACGACGACCTCCGCAAGAGGCATCGTCAGTTCAGCGAAAGTTGCGAACTTTACGCTTTTATTTAACAGAGATGACAAGGAGTGAACAGCAACTAGTTGCAGAGTTATTTCCCACTTATTTATGCAAAAATTAGAAATTGGAACGTATAATTGAAAATTGAAATTGAAATTTATTACTCCGTAAAAAAATAAACAGTCTTAGACACATATGTACCTACAATGAAAACAATTTGGAGCTAGGTGTCCCCCAAGGCAATCGGCCTGAGGGTGGGGACACCATCTAAAAAATAGAAACAATTTAAAATATATTCAATAGCAATAGTTTTAGCCAACTTATCCTCTTTGCAGTCTTAACATTTTTAGGTAACATATTAAATGCCTTTGACCCTATATGAATAAAAGAACGTTTATACAAAGTAAGGAATGGCTTCGGAAAAACATAACAAGAATTATTTCTAAGTGCATAGGAGTGGTTTAAAAAAAATATTTTTGCCAAATTGCCATTGCGAATAAAAGATAATCTCAAAACCTTGAATATATAGAGGTGCCTAAGCGGTAATAGATATCACTCAGTGATTCAACCCGAAGGTTGGTTTGGATGGTTGAGGGTAGAGTTCACCCCGGACTAAACCACAGGCGTGTGAATTCCACACATTCAGTGTAGGGGGCCACCTCGGCTCCGAGGATTGTTTTGTTCGGGGGCGTCCAAAGGCTTCACCCGGATATGAACCCGGGACTCTTCGATCAGTAGCCAAGCGCTCTACCCACTAGGCTACCTTTAATTTAATTACCCTCCCCCGTTAATAGCTCTAGTGTCTTAAAAATGGGGAAGGAAGGTTCAAAACGACTTTCTCGGGCTATCATTCGGAATACACTTAAGTACATGTTTTGCTCTTTTTAGAGAATTTTGGTGGGCTCCTCCCCAGCATATCAATCCATAGCTCATTTTAGAGTATGCTAGTGTATAATAAATGGCTTTAAAAAAATGTACTGGACATTTGTCGCGAATATAATATAGTTTAGTTTTACAATAATTGAAACCATTTCTTATTGTATTTCTATGATGTTCCCATTTCAAATACTGATCCAGATGAGTCCCCAAATATTTATAGTCAGTAACTCGTTATATTTTTATAAATTTTTTGCAGGCAATTTGTGTACACTCAGAACAGTGATACACCACTTTCTAATTGACGTTGTAGCGATTACAAACATTAAAACAAAGGAATATAGTTTTGTCATTTAATTGAAGTTTGTTTGAAACAAACCATTTGCTAAGTGTATTAACATCCAATTGCATATTATTGTGTATAACTTCCCAGTTCACACCTTCATAAGTTAAGGCTAAATCGTCAGCAAATGCAGTTAGTTGTCCTTGGAAAGCGTACTTACATAAGTCATTAACATCAATTAAAAATAAATTAGGCCCCAGTACAGAGACTTGTGGCACACCACGACGAATAAATTCAGAGTTACTAAGGCCATTTTACACAATTCTAGAGAGATACCACGAATACCAACTTGTATTAACTTTTCAATTAAGATTGTATGATCTAACGTATCGAATGTGTTTTTTTATATCAACAAAAAGCCTAGCTGTTCGTTGATTGCAGTGAAATCCCTCATAGATGGGGGTCATAAAATTTTCCAATGTTTCCTCTGTACTTTTCCCGCTCCAAAACTCTGTTTGTTACTGAAATATTCAAATTTGTCCAGGAAATACAGTAACCTCTTTTTAACAAATTTTTCAAGCTCTTTAGCGAAAACAGACAACAAGAAAATTGGCATATAATTTTGCATAATATGCTGATCTCCTTCTTTGTGTATAGGAATGACAACTGCTATTTTTAGTATGCTAGGGAATACACCTTTAGTAAGACTCAAATTATAAATATGACAAAATGCATTCACCATATATAAAATTATTAATTTTAAGAGATCTACTTTAATGCCGTCATATCCTGCAGATTTTCGAGAGATAACTGTCAAAAAAGCTCCATTCTGTCGCAGCAATTGCAGAACATGCGTGATCAGAACCAGGACATCAAATTGAGTTTGACAGCACAAGAGTAATGGCTAGGGAAAATCACTTATTTTCCTTGACTTGTTTGGGAAACCTAAGAAATATTGAAGAATCCGGAAAATTTCAATCGAGTGGACGGATGTCATCTCACTTGGAGCAGAGTTATTAGGTCAATCAGCGCATTCAAGGGCAGACACAAACGTCCATAAATATCGGAAAAAATGCAATGAAATCACTTTGATTTGAAGACGCCACCTGGATGTAGGATGAACCTGTTGCCTTCAAAACAACCTAAGCGATGGAGATTGCCGGAAGCAGAAAGTAGCTATCAGCCAGACCTCGCGAAATCTTCAAGAATATTTTCATGTAATTGTCACATAGGAGTTTAAGATTAAGATTTGTTGATTAAGATTTTGTAGATAAAAAATCATTATGTATGCCGGAAAGGCATATATTACGAAGTCCAGCTAATACCTTTTTTCTAGGCATTCTCGTTTCGGGTGGAAGTGACATTTGAGGGGATGACATTTTCTAGATAAAAAAACTTTCTATCAAGTTCATCTTAAACAACGTAATTCTTTGGATTATTCAGTTCTTGTTCACGCACAGGGCAATGGTTTTAATATAGTCATAGAGCCACGTTAGGTGTTCCTCTGGGAAGTGTCATCGGACCTCTCCGTTTAATATGTCTTAATTATCAATACCATAGTTTACTTTAAAATGTAGTCTCTTCACACACGACGCAGGGATACAGGAATATTTCCAGTCAGTCTGACTGAATGCGTTGGTGGAAGAACTATGATGCTGTTAACCTCCTCCATATCTGTTCAAGAGGTCGAACGTTTGTTTAAGAATGTCTATGAAATGCCGAAGTGATTCAAAAGAAACACTCCTGCTAAATCCCTTTTCAAAGAATTCAGTGACAGCCACCTGTGGATGGACCGCTTTCAGTCACAGAAAATGACGTGAAGAGTATGTAGGGTGGGCCGAAATAAGGTCTTTTTTCCGAATCAAATTTTCCCTGTTCCGGGAAAGTTGTGTACTGATACGAGGATCTCTCATACAAAAGTTTTTAGAAATCGGATAGTATTAACAACTGCCACCCTAGCCCTAAAGTTTAAAATTTTGCGCAAAACAGGCGCAAATGGGAAACAAACGCCGATGGAGACTGAGGTAATTGAAAAAACCGACATTTTAGTTAATATAAACGATGAATTTATTTCTCTGTATTAAATTTTTGAAATTTTAAATTGATTTGACGAAATCTATGGTTCTTCAACGCCTGGGAATGGTCAACAAATGTTGAGCATAGGCAACCCGCAAACCAACCAAACTTTCTGGCGACATAGGACACCACTTCACATTTTGCCTTATGGAAGCCGTAATTGCCATAACTTTCCTACTTTCACAAATTTTATTCCTTTACTAATGTAACAGTCATCATTTCGCATAAATTAATTCATGGAAAAACGTACCAAATTATAGTTTTAAATTAACATTAATTTTGACGAATAAATATGCATTTGATGATTTATTACGATTCAAAAAATATTTAGTTCATTAACGTAGCATGTGAGTACAGTTTTATCTCCAAGTGCTTATTTAAGGAGCTCTTCGCTAGTTTCGTAGAGATACACGAGGAGGTGGCTATTATTCGAGGTCCCCCCCCCCCCCCCAACCACCATGAGGCACGTGCGTATGTAATTTTGCGTTCATTGTTAAGTACCTTATATTGTGCTTTAAGTTCAAATTTTGGTTGAATTTGGCGGTCTCTAATGCACAATAATACCCATTCATGCCTGCTTTCCGGACAGCAAACGGATTTCGAAGCGACCATAATGATTTGCACCATTCTCATCACTGCTTGTGTGTGTGGCAGGGGAAGGGAGGAACTACAAACGAAGCCTCTTCCTCCAGAAATTCTCCCAAATCTTTACTTGTAAGGCTAACTATTAAGACGTGGGGATCCCTCAAAATAATAGAAACCTTCTTAAAAACTCAGTTGGGCATTGCCCCTCTTTATTACACGTCTCTTTCTCTTCGAACTTTTTAACAATCTTTATCTTTATCAACCATACATAGCAACGTTCTTCAAACAAAAACAATAAACAACCTAAAACATCAACCCATCGAAACATACATTAACATACAAATTAATACTATCAAAAACAAATAACGAACGAAATTAAATACATAAAGCCAAATAAAACAAATAAAAATGGAGCTTGACAAGACACGACGTTACACTATTAAAGGTGGTTCAGTTACCTCCATTGTTACCCAGTCAATAAACTGACGTAGTCTTTTGCATCAAAATTCGAAGTAGGGAGTTCGAATTTCCTCAAATCTTTCTTATGATTTCCCCTTGATTTTAATATTATTTCAACAGTCATGGCACGGATTGGCATTTGCTTATCGGCTAGCATTGCTGGTAGAATATTCTCTGGTTGGGCAAAAAAAAAACGTTTCCCTGAATAATTGTTTGAAGACGTAATTTGATGCCACGATCCAGATATTTCATGAAATGTATCATGTTCATGATATGCTTTGGGCCTTCCGTGCATAGTGGCCTCAATTTTATTGCAAAGCACATGGGGACATATGCATTCATCACAAATGTGGCTAACGTCTGCAGTTCTTTTGAAGGGTTCTTAGTTGAAATACATAATAGAAGAATGCGATTTGCGGTTGTGGTCCATCTGGAATGAACCTGGTTGTTCCTGGAATTCTCGCTGAAAGGCTCTTAGGGCATTCTCCACATGAAACAGCATGTGCCATATCATGTAGGTATCTTTGATCGGTGCTCAAGTCTTTTATGTTGATAGCAGGAATCGAGGTACTAATTTGCGAGAATTTAACTGCTGACATGAGGTCACATTTTCTCAAAGATTGGCCATTTGGGCTGGAGTAAGCTTTTGAGCCAATAATTGGACCATCAAGGATATGAAGTAAGTGCCTCAATGTGAGTTCATTGTAATTTAGTATACAAATGGACCAATGCAATGGCCTTACAAGTGCCATTTCAATATTCCTGATTACTCCAGTATTCCTGCCAGTATTTAAGGCAGTTTCATCGCACCCTATAACTCGCAGTCCATTGATATAATATTCTTTTTTCTGTGAGAAATGTCATTATTGAATCCTTTAGCCCCACTGCTTTACTTATACTGGGAGTGACATGTCCCAAGTAATGAGAACCAGGCTCTTCAACGAGAGTTATACGTTCCAATACTACTCTTTTTCGTTTTGACTTATTGCATACGTACGTAGAGTCTTTTCTTCCGTCCAAGTACAGCGCTTGGAGTTTAACATCTCCCACGTTCTTCTGAAGAGAGGAACCCAATTTTTCCCATTCACTCCTCTCTTCGTTCTTGTCTGCGACAAGTGTCTGGTCTCCTTGAGAAACCATTCCGATATCTTCTGGTAGAGCGGATGCGAGTGCTGTAGCAGCTCGATTCGATATGCAGAATCGTTCACAGGAAGATGCAAATCTCGGCAAATTTAAATTCTTCAGAGGCATGTCCACCTTTTATGCGATAAAATTTTTGGCATCATTTGGATCGTGTGATTCGTCATCTACTGATATTTCTCCAGTTGAATCTTCCCAAATCTCATGAACTTGCTGCTCAGATAGCGTGGAACAATATGATAATCGTTTTATTTTTAACCATTTCTGCTTCCTTTTAGTTTCCTGGACATCAACTCCACCAATAACCATTTCCCTTTCAGTTCTCTGGTCCTGAAGGAATTCACGCTCTAAAATAGGCACCTTGGTACCTTTAACGCAAACGCAATAAACTCCAATAGAGAATTTACATGCGGCAACGTCAAATGACACGCTTGATGAAGGAAGTCTTGTTTGAGATGAATGAAATACTTCTTGTTGACAGATCGAAGAATATTAGTGCATTTTCTATGGTATTGAATAACCGTATCGCACTATTTGCCTGTGCCCAACAACTGGTGTAGAAGATATCTTCCAAATGTCTTATATAGCATATTCCACGGTTTCTGCGATTCCCGGCAAAATCAGTAATTTCACTTTCTTCATTCATTCACTGCGTGACATTTTTTTAAATTGTCTCATATTGGCGGAGAATTTTTTTTTACTTCATTTGCATTATTTTACGATAATATGAACCTATTTTGCATTAAAAAAGTAATTGGCCATATAAATTTGGCCATTAATTATGGAAATTGTTGATGGCATCACAGTGATGCCATCCGCACCAGTGCGATGAATGCTACGGGTTCTTATGCAACCCTCTTCGCAAACATTTTACGTTCGACGCGCATTTTATAATTAATTTTCCAACAACACATCAGTGACTTATGCAACCAAGTAGCTTTGAACAATTTCAATGAAATGTTGACAGAATTGCTATGTTCTACATAATTATAATTTTAGGTAAAATATACCTGCGGACGTCATCGATTACACATAAGGTAAATTTTGAGAAAATAAAAGCTTTAGAATTTCAATTTACGTACTGAAATTTATTTACTACAAACATAAATGAGCACACAAACATATTTAATTAATTTTAACTTATTTAGGTTTTATATGTATTTTTACATAAAGAACAATTGATCAATAATTATAAAATTCCTTGAAACAAGGGTTCAAACATAACCCTGGAACTTCTGCACAACTCGGGCAAACAGTTCTATCCATTTTCCTTATTCCTTCACCATAGCAAACCCTACACCTTTTTTGTTTAGCCCCTTCTTTGCTAATGTTGTCAGGAAGGTGAACAGTAGATCTGGGGTACATCTTGGTTGTGGTGGCTGAATCTTTTTATTTCTTAAAATTAACGATCTAATGACCGCAATTCTGAAATATTTTAAAGACATTTTTTCTCTGAATTGTTATTGTACATGATATAACTATTAACTTGAATTATGTGGAAAATGTGTAAGGCAACTTTTAAGTACCATCTCAACGATTTTATTTCTAACGGATAATATGCCATTAGTTGGTCAGCCCTATCCACTCCCCCCATGTACGTGCTTGATAACCATTTGTGGTCTGCTGGTGGTTTTTCCTCCTCTTAAATTGACATCGAATGGATCACCATTGAATTCCGACGACACCATGAGAACATCTCGTTTGTCGGTCCACTTAATGAACCGAGAGTGCAAAAACATTTTCATCATCTCCTCATAAGTAGGCAAAGCATTACCTGTGAACTTTTCAGGTGCACCAAAAATCAGGCACTCCACTCCATACCTCGTTAACTTGTTCTGCCGCGCCATTGTACCAAGCAAGCAAGAAACCACAAAATGCCGCACACAGGTCCGTCTTTTGGGATCGAGAGGCCCCTTGGCCCGAGATCGTATGTGCTGCCCTTTTAAGGGCTGCATAAACACAATTCATTTCAAATAATTATACAAGATACGCGATTGAATTATTTTTTTAGATTGCTATGTAAACAATTATTCTATACTCTTACTATTATTTTATTCATCATTCATACTCACCAAATCTATATATTTTCAAATGCCATTGCACTTAACAGAGAATGTATAATTTATTTTTTAAAGATAAAATTAATTAATAAAAGGCCACCCGATCAGGATGAATGATGATCACACAAGAAATACCTTAAATGACTACCTAAAGCTTCCTTTTTTGTATTTATTCTTGTTTGTTTGTAAATTTATTTGTTTTTAGTGATAAATATCTGTCCATCTATCTATAATTAAAACAATAAATTTTCTGAAAATATTATTTTACTAAATAGATAAATATAACATGGAAAATTTAAAATTATGCCACAGTAAGCTTATCAGACAAACTTTATCTTCGTAATTTTTTAGTAGGAAAATCAGCAATGATATCTTCACAGTTAATTAAACTGAGTAAATCTGGTTCTATACTAATTAAAGCCATGGAATTTCTTAAATAATTTTTCAATAATTTTAATTTTGAAAACGAGCGTTCACCACTGCAATTTGTTATCATAAGGCTAAAAAATATTCTAAAAATAATTTCAATATTGGGAAAAAGCAACTGAAACAATCTCTTTTTATTTGAAAACATACTTTTGGAATTAATTACACTTCATTTTTTTGTGTTTCACTAAGATAATGTTTGTAATGTAAGCATTCTGATATTAAATTGTCAGCAGAAATGTAGTTGAAAATTTAGTAGTCTAGGGGTCTCGGACATCACGCTTAAAAAGCAACACGCCGACAAATGATGCTCATGGAATGATTACTATACCGTATCACATAACAGCCTGAGATTTTTTTAAATTTATTTTCATACTATGACGTTCCCATAGATTTAGGCCTTCTGATTCCTTGAATTATATGGCACTGCCTGCACTATGTATAACACTCCCTCACTTGTAGCACCTATGTTATTCTCACATAGGTTTCCGCGGTGTTTCATGATGAAGTAATGTTGGATGGCTTCCGGTGTTCCACCTTTTCGTCCTCTGGAACGAGGACGAAACTGTTGTCATTTGAAGACAAACAACGCGGTGGAACACCGAAAGCCATCCAACATTACTTCACCTATGTTATTTCCAACTATATTCTTCTATTTTGTTCATTTCTTACCCAATCCTTTCTTGATAACCTGGCACTTATTTTTCCAAAGTCTATTTCCAGGGGTAGTAATATATTGCCTTGTCTCCTTTTCTTATTTCCCGATTTTCTGACCCGAAAGTGCAAATCTTTTCAATTATGGTTTTGTAAGTATAGGGGTAGCGATACTAGGTGACATTATTTTGTGAAGAACATTATGTACATGAGAGGTGGGATTAAGGGGACGAGTGTGCTTCCAGAGGTCCTTCTGGGAGTGCTTCGGTACATTTTCCCACTCATCATATCTTGATTCACCCTCGGTGACCTCCAACTCTCCTCTGCTGAGTGTCACTAAGGTTTGCTCTACCGACGAACGTTTTTCTTTTATTTGCTCTTGATTCTTTCGTAGGAAAGAATTAAGTTACCCTTTTTCCGTGTCTTTCTTTCATATCATTCCTCGAAATCCAAACCCATTAACCGAGAATGAAATGAGAACAACGAGGGACTGGTTGAACGGGCCTGCGAAGAAGCCAACGAGATCTGGAAGTGAGTCGGTACGAAGGAACGTCTTGGAGAAAAGAAAGCGAAATATGAAATTTATTAACATAAGGAATTTTAGGAGGAGGACTTTTAGAAGAAAAAATAGCGAATTGTAATAACATAAGAAGGTGTGAAAAATAACTCGTGGAATGTGGAGGACCTAAGGAAGAGGGATGGAAGGCAAACAATCGATAAATATACACAGGCGAAGCTTCTAAAAATATAGTTGAATGCAAAGGAAAGATGGAGAATGATGAATGTGTTAATCAAGCATCGCTAAGAGAAGTTGACAGAGCAGGATGGAGTCGCCAGATGGCGGGAGCGAATAGTAGATATAAATGAAGAAATCGACAGATGAAAATCCGAATACGCGTCTTATAAGGCTCGAATAAGATGCTGGAAATTAACGTACTACGGTAAGAAGAAAAAGAGGGCATAAAAAATCTCCCAAGTGAAAATATTTAATCCTAGAAAACTTAATAAAATAAAGAAACTAACAAAATATACAAATGAATAAAAAAAATCAGCGAATAACCATCGTCTCTCTCTCGGTATGACTTTATGGGACCTCAAGAATCCGTTGATTATCACGCTCTCAAATGGAAGGATCCTTTTTGGAAGATAACTATCCTATGAAAGTAATCCAGAGAAAAAAACTAGCAAGTACTCACCAGGTAGCACACCAAAACACACTCAAGTACACGTAACCTGCCACTAAGCGCCAAGGAGTAGGTCTCTTCCGATATGATGCTCGGAATGTAGGATTGGAATTGGAAAGCTCGTTAGGCTGTATTAATGAAGGACCATTAACCCAGTGAACCCAAAAATCCCGAAAAAGAATGACTTCTCAAATCTCTTTTGACCCGCGTAAGTAAATATTATGAGGAGTTATAAGTCGGTTTGTTAAACTGTGCACAGATTCTAATTTAACTATACGTATGTTTAACATGAATTCTCCAATATAATATTGCAAGTCAAATTGAAGTCTTTGAATGAATGATTCGCCTTTATACGCGTAATAGTTGAGATAAATGCCAGCGCGATACGAGAGATTTTATTACTGATTTTGCACAATATGTTTAATGCAAATAACATATAGCACACAGAACAACCTTGGGGTTGACATTCACGGCTATGGTATGATGTCACTCCAATATGCACCAAGAGTTTGCTAGGAAGCGGGTATACTTATTGCACATCAGTTGTTGATTATCTTTCAAGTTGTGATGCCATGAATATTAATAGTGCTTTGATATAGGTATGCTGATGTAAAGCGAAGTGTGTTAGACGTTTTCTGGGCAAGCGCTAGCTAGGTGAAACCTTGGCTCGATCATCCATAACTCTTATCGTCCTGACCCTTGTGCAACACAACTCGGATTTCCCAACGATCCTTAAAGGGATGCATTGAGCGGTCGTTCTCAAACTGTAGAACATTGGAATCATGCCGAGAGGAAAGCAAATGCCATTTGAACCAGAAGAACGAGTTGCGAGGTCGCCAGATTGGTCAGCGAATGGCGACTTCTTTGATGCATTCATGGGAGGAAGCAAATGGCGAGGAAGCTTAGGAGGTAACCGTTAGGAATTTTTTTTGCAATAAGATTTTTCTTAACGTTAATTTTGCAGTAAATATTATACCCAATAAAAGGAAAACATGGTAATTTCAGGTAGGAGTAAATGTATCGCTTTGAGTTACGTGCGCTTACACAAGCACGCCCGGTATGCGTGTATAAGTAGATATTGTACGTTCGTGGTAATCGTTTATTCTAAAACATTTTTAGTTGTGTTAGACTTGGGGTTTTAAAATTCTCACGCCGATTATGCTTTACCACACTGTCTAACTTCAATTATTAGTTTCTGAGATAAGCACATTCCCTAGGCGGGACACGAACCCGTGTCCTTTTGGTTGACACGCCGGTGCACTATCGACCTGGCAACCATGGCCAGCTTTGCAATCGCTTATTTTAAAATGATTGATTTTACTACCATTATGTTATTTATTGAAATGCATAGTAAGAAATTGCCTCCATGACGTCTTTATTCGAGTATTCCGTGGTAGGCTAGCTGGATGGTTACTTAGTCATTCTAGAACAAGTGTTAATTCATCGCCAGGGAAAATTAATCATTGATGTTATTTGCAAGACATGGAGAAGACCAAACATTCACTGCTGGAATGAAACATGTTTTCTCGTGGTTTACGTACATTTGTTTCGTTTTTATGTTGCTCCACGATGGTTGTTCTCTCTGCTCTCTGTCTGAGACTTCTTGCCAAGTGATGTTATACTGGAAATAGAAACTCTTTAAGTGCCCTACACATGTTCTACAAATTAAATCTTACACAGAAGCTCTTAAGCTGGAAATGTAATTAAGCAGGATCAAACCATGGGAATCCAATTGCTGTTATCTTATTAGTAGCATGTACTCATTGTGGGTATGAAATATATCTTGTCCTAAAGCATTCAATTTTGGGAAGGATGAGCGCTGGCTACACCCGTGACTTCTTTCTTTTTTTTTAAATATAATTTCTTGGTACATGTGCACATGTTTTGAACCTTGACTGTAACCACTGTAAGACAGTTACGTTTTTCGTATTGAAAAGTGCCTACATACATTTATAAGTTTTTGTGCAGACAGCAGTTCTTATTTCCAATGGCTGCTCCCTCGTGAATGCTTGTATTGTGCGAAATGAGCAAAGTGGATGGTGCATATTTTCTCGCCTCCGGAGACATCAACGCCCGTCGTCATCTATGGGAGATTTGAACGCGCGAATAACCATCTCTCTCTCTCTCTCTCTCTTCCTTTTTCCTTGGCATCAAATATTTTCCCTTTATAATGTTAATGATAAAGTTGAATTTTTCAATGAGAAGCTCACTGCAATTTTTGATAAACATGCGCCTTTTCGGACAGTTAAAGTAAATCATAAACGTAAGCCTTGGATCACTCCTAAGATTGTCTCCATGATAAAAGAGAGAGATGCTGTCTATAATATTGCTCGAAGATCATGCTGTAGCCAACTTTGGAGTCACTACAAGGGAGTTAGAAATAGATTAAAAAGTGAAATGAGGAATGCTAAAGTCCGTTATGCGTATAATACTTTTGGTAACAATAGTATTCCATCAAAACATCTGTGGAAAAGTTTAAAAGAACTTGATGTAGTTCCCAGCAAAGCCTCCATACCTTGCAGTGTCCCCATAGCAGACGATTTTAATCAACATTATACTGCTGTTACGTGCCATAGTGAGGATTTAGTCTCTAGGGCTATTAAATACTATGATGAAATGCCGGCGTTTTCGGTTGATGAGCCTTTTCACTTCAAACATATTTTTTTCAATGACTTAAAAAAGCTGTGAATAGTGTAAGCCCTAACTCTAAGGGTATCGATGGCATATCTGCTGAAATTCTAAAACTGTCTGGAAGAATCCTCTCCCGCAATACTGCATATATTTAATCACTCCCTTCAATGTTGCTCCTTTCCTGACCTGTGGAAAATAGCCAATGTCAAACCACTGCCAAAAAAACGTGGAGCCAGTATTGTTAATGAGTTCAGACCTATAAGTCTTTTATGTACTCTTGGAAAAGTCCTTGAGAAGATCGTTCATGCGCAGTTGATTGACTATCGTGATAGAAACTCCATTTTCAACTCACTACAATCTGGATTTAAAGCCAACCATAGCACTACGACGGCCCTTTTAAAAGTCATCGGGGACATAAGGGAGGGAGTAGACCACCAGAAAGTTTCATTGCTTGTTTTATATGACTTCAGTAATTCGTTCCCTTCCGTTCACCACGGCCTTTTGCTTTCGAAGCTTAGACTCCTTGGCTTATCAAATTTAGTTCTACAGGGGCTTTGGTCATACCTAACAAATAGATGGCAGCGGGTTATTAATGGAAAAGACGTCTCCAATCTGATCGCTTTACTCTATGGTGTTCCGCAAGGTTCAGTTTTAGGCCCTCTTCTGTACTCTCTTTATGTAAATGATATTGATATAGTTTTGAATAGCTCCAAGTACCATCTGTATGCCGATGATTTACAGAATTATATTTCATGTAGGCCTGAAGATATTATTGAGACTATAAATTCTATGAGCCTAGAAGCAGCTAACCTCTGTGAATACGCTGTAAGGCATAATCTACAGATTAACCCTAAAAAGACTCAAGTAATCTTAATAGGTAATAATAAGCTTTTGAAAAAGCTTCCTGTCCACCTGCCATCTGTTACAGTGAATGGCGTACCAATACCTTATTCAAAAACCGTGAACAATTTAGGAGTTATAATTGATTCATGTCTAACTTGGGAAGATCACCCCAACTTGGCGTGTAAGAAAGCCTTAGCTGCTCTACATGGACTGCGGAAATATAGAGATTTACTTCCACCCTCCACTAGAAAACGACTTGTTGAAGCTCTGGTATTCCCTATTCTTGACTATGGAAATATTGTTTCCACCAATATGCTGGATATTTCAGCACTCAAAATGCAAAGGATCCAGAACGCTTGTGCGAGGTTTGTCTTTGATCTAAGTAAGTACTCTCACATCTCGGAATACATTAAAGCTTAATCTTGGCTAAATCTTGACAACAGACGATAACATTCGGCTATATTACTTCTAAAAAAATACTTCTAACGAACTCCCCTGAATATCTCTCTACCAAACTCCACCTTTCCAATACCACCCGTAATCGTAATCTAAGAGCTAGTAACTCCATGCTCCGTGTACCATTACATCGTACATATAAGTTTAGAGGGGCATTTTGGATATTTGCTCCTATAATATGGAGTACTCTACCTGAAACCATATGATCGATAAACAATTATAACTTTTTAAAATCCCGTTTACGTGACTACCTCACTAAATTACAGCATGGTATTACTGCTCACTTGTAGGTTTATTTATTTATATATTTTTGGTTGTTAATTTGTCACAATTCATTTGTTTATTTGATAATGTATGCGCGTTCTACCTCTTGTGAGATGCACTAAACTGATATTGTATTTTGTATTAATTGAATTTGTTAATGGTACTCTCGCAGGACTTTTTAGTCCTTTTGTACCTTCGATGAAATAAAGAAATATCGAAATATCTCTCACCAGCGGCGCGGCGGTCACTCCAGCACACCCGGGCTGCGCGGCGTGGCGCTCCTTGGGGGCTCTCCATTCAAAGTGTTGAGGTTACCGCACATCGTAACACATTAGCGCACACGGCGCACACCAACGACGTTGAATGGAACGATGTGCGCTGGCGAAATGTTTCGTAACCTGCCGGCAGGTGGCATTCTGTGAGTGAACAAAAGTCATGGCGGAATGTTTAGTTGAAAGTTGTTGAATTCGTTCAAAATAAGTATTTAAAAATGTAAACTTTTTGTGACAGAATAATTAAAAACTCAAAAATATGCATTTATGACGCCTTCACTGAAAATCAACAAACTTGACAACAATCACGGATACCATTATCGATGTCCTATTGTTGTAAAGCGAACATCAACTTTGCTCCCGATCTGTTTTGAAGTGCGCAGGGTCTGTAACGAATGGAAGGCAAGCGCGCTCTTTTGTTACGAAGTGATTAGTGCACTAGAGCGAATGAGTCTCATCCCTCACCTGACTACCCCATCGTGTAATGCGGTCTGAATGCCGCCTTTGCTCCATTTCTACTCTCCCGCATACTCATGGGTATACATATGGATCCTAAACTTGCCCCCAGTGGGTGTTGCCAAACATTCCGCATGCACCGAAAAATCAGGACCAAGCAGATTGTAGCGCCGCCACTCTAGAGAAGGTGGCTCTAATAAGGAAAGGCTGAGATTCAAATGGATATACTGGAAATTAAGGTACCGGAAATGGCCTCCCAATTAAACCGGCCATTTTTGACACACAGAAGCGGAACCATGCCGACTGCAGCGCGACCTATCTTTTGCGGAAAGCTAGGTCGCGCCTAACACCTTTGCCCGTACAGTAGTGCCTAAGATTTAGATCCATATGTATATTCATGCCCATACGGCTTCAGTCCGCTAGCCTATTCCTTTAGGCACCCTTGCTGAGGTCTCACCAAGCAAAGAAAAATACATTGAGTGCAATGCTACATGTCACCTAATTCATGAATTCACGGGAGTGCATTCTGTACATCAAAAACTTTTAAAGTTGCTTTCGCTCTTCAGTTGGTTCACAGCGTATCAGAGAATTACTTTCGATCTGATTTCTCGCTGAATGAAGAACGCTTATGGAAATCTGTTTTGAAGAGTATCCTTCAGGCGTTATATTCTGCACTGAATTATCAGTATTTTGATCGACATGATTTTTATGCAAGAATTCCCAGCCTTATTTTTTATTGAGCACCATTATGATTATTTTCTTTTAAAAAATGGATTAACATTCATTTTATATGAAGAAGAGGGCACATAGAGGCAGCAGTTGTTGGTATGTTCTCAATTGCAGGAGTTGTAATTTTGGGCGGATCTAGTGAAGGGCGTATCAGGCCAATTATTCTCTGATTATGAATGACCTGATGACTCCTTCCAATTTGGGGAATGTGGATGGAAAAACCGTAGCGGTTTGAAATCGATTAGTAGGACATATTTTAGTAGGAATATAATGAAGATGGATATACTACTGCGAGTGCCCTAAAATCTGCAATTGAAGGGGAACTTACTTCAACGTTCCTCTTACCGTTAAGTATAATAAGGATTAGTATAATTGAGATACTCCTCAAGGAGGTACATCTGTGCACATGTGACAGGTTGGATGTGCCTGTGTGTTTTGGCGCCATCTGCTGAAGGAGAGAGAGAAGCGAGGAAATGGTTTGCTCTCCTAGGTCCCTTTTAATCCACCCCTTACTTATTTGCATATATTACACGGATTTCAACGGGCAACATTTAGAGGATTTCACCGTAGAGAAATGAAATATTATTTTCGTCATAATATGGCTTCCTGCAGAAAACCGTGTCCTCTCCATCTGACAACGCTAGCAAAGTCGTATCCCTTCACATTATTGATTCCACACAAAAAAAACTTGAAATTACAAGGGTTTGCTGACATGAATGACTGAGACTAGGGTAACAATAATCTTTTATGTACAGAATAAAAATGGCTATTTCGCGAGAAATTGCTCTAAGGATATTCCTAAGTAATTAGATGGTAATGAAATGAAGCCACAAACCCTTCTTAGTTTTTAAGTTGTGGGCTAAGTAAAATTAACTGATGGAATTGAAGTAGTGAAAATGCGTCATTCTAACATAAATGGCGTTGGAATCGACTATTTAGCCTTGAAAAAGTATTAGTTTGGAAAATGTATTCATCGACCAATCTGAACCCGAATGATCTGAAATATACTTTTCAATACACAAGACAGATAAACTATTAGCCAAAATCATGTTTTTCATTTGGCATTTATAGAAAGGTAGAATTTGTCATTTTCTATCACTCACGCCGCCGCCATGAAATCGTATGTTACTTGCGACGACGCAGTCGTCAACTGCAACACTGTTTCAACCTTGAATATTTTTAAATTTTGATCTCAACTAAATGAATACTTACTCTTACTTACTTGCCCCCAGGGCCATATCTTATATCTTAGCCACATCTACAAATCCCCTCCACCTGGATCGATCTTCTGCCTCTCTTTCTGTTGCTCCGATATTTTGCATATCCGTTCTCACTTGATCCCACCATCTTAGACGTGGTCTTCCCCTGGGTCTTCTTCCTTCAGGAATCCCATTTAGTATCTCCTTCAGCAGATATCCCTCCTCTTTCCTAAGAATATGTCCAGCCCACCTGATTCTTCTATACTTGATTTCACTTGCAGAAGAAGAAAAAACTATGAATAAACCATGAAAAAACTTGATGAATACTTGGATTAATAATAAAATACGCAAATTGAATATAAAACATTCTCATGCACGATGTTCTTGCAAATGGAATCCCATGCTACATCCATGAAGACTGCGGAGAACAATATTTCGCAGCGGACGAAGTTACATTTGCGTGCGCCGCTCTATCATTTCGTGGAGAAAATGAATTTGAAAGTGTTTGTGGGTCTCCATTAAAGCGAAGGGCTTTGTATAGCGAGACGAGGGAAGGTTATCTGACAGAAAACGGAGGAAATACGTAATCGCACAAGAGGAAGTCCTCATCCATAGCAAGTCATGAGAAATTTGGCTCATACCCGGAAAGGATTGGTTCCTAAATTGAAGGGAATAGCCGAGCGTTTGTCTAAAAGACTCCGTAAGCGAACAGAAAGTGTCACAGAAATAATTGAAGGACTTCAATGGTAGCCATTGGAGTGCGAGATGTTGAAAATTACTGTTACTTAATAATTAAGGTACTGATAGAAAAAAAAATCGTATGAGCTTGAGGCAGACAGGGAGAGTGTAATTGTAGCACAGCACAGTATCTGTTGGCGTAAAAGACAGAGCATGGTGTCGGAGATTGTGGAATGGATTGGACACAACCCGCGTACCATTCACGACATGAACGCAGAAAGAGCAATGAAGGATAGAGTGCCAGCGCGCTCCTGAATAACCTTTCACCTCTGCTGATTCCCCTTCTCCATTTCTCTCTTTCTCCCCACCACTCACATTGGCTAGACATGCGGCACCCCCTGCCTTACGCCCTTGAGAAGGACGGCTTGCAGGGTGATCAAGCGAACGCAAATGTTTACTCTTTAACTAGAAAACCTTACTTAATGCCCAGTAGGTTCACAGAGCCTTCACCCAAATCCCATATACTCAGGGTGGACGTCACCTTGAAGTGTGTGCCAAATATTTTAGTATTAGGCGACCGTTTTCGTTCGCCGGATTTAGGATAGATGGAGTCTAACCTAAATGAGAATCCGTATTGAATTATCCATCTTCCCATGCCCTAGTAGCGCGCGAACTTGAGGATTTGAAGAGAGCATGTTGGGAAGTATATTGATCGTCAAGGAAAACTAATGAAAGTTGGGATACGGGGAAGTAAGTATAATTAATAAAAGCTAAAGTGCGATGGAAGCGCATCTGACATCTGGACGTCAATGTTTTGTTTATTATTTTTCATGATTATTTCTACATCTTAAATGGAACTTTCAATTACGATAACCGGAAACGAAGGACTGAACTAAAAGAACCACGAACATAATCAGGAGACGCATAAATAAATGTGCAGTTCAAAGCAATGTCACCTCTTTGAAAGTGGTGTTTCATTTTCCCGATGTGTTCATATTTATATTTACAATACTGAGGATACTTAAGGCATGCTCCTCAATGACGCGACGATTTCGGACGCAGTTTTACTCTTTTTCCTCCCATCTCCTTCCCATTATTGTGGCTTAGGGAAGAGGGGGAGGGTTAGGCAGGGGGAGGGAGGTGGTCTCTGGGGGAATCCCCACACACAAGGCAGGGGATATGGGGGGGATGGGGTGGGGGAGAGAGGACATTCCACCCGGACGGGATGGGATGGGATATCGGGGGATGGGCGCTCATCGTGGGCACTCATCTACCTGCTTCAGCACCACGCGTGGGGGCCCCTGGGTGCGTGGGTAATGGCAGGGCGGGGAGGGGATCCTGATGGACACTCTTCTGTCGCCGGCTCGCGTATAAAAGCGAGCGGCAACTCCTCAACCGGGAGACTTGAGTTGGCACGAGAGCAGTGACTTCTTCTCGACTTCCAAGAGATCGATCATCCTCGCTGACCTCTCCGTCGTGCACATCGCCAGGGAAGCAGAGACGGTGAGTCGAATTAAAAGTGACCCCCCCTCTTTCTTATTGTGCCCACCCCCCATTCTGAGTCTAGGGTGCCTATGTATTGAGTCTGTCCCGATGGTTCGAAATATTTCTCCCAAAGAGGACATCGTGTTCTCTGTGCATTATCCTACATCTCAGTCTCAGCCCAGTGACTACGTTTGCCAAATCTGAAAATCGTTCTTGGATCGTTAAATTATTTCTCGTCAACATTTCAACTTCATTGAATCAGATGTGAGGGTGATGACAATCTTCTCGTCCGCGAAGAAGTTGTGCGCGAAATCGAAGTATATCGTTTGTTTAATTAAAGAAATCGGCAAATGTCTCGAGGCGATCAGGATTTTTCCTGGTCATTATTCTAAACCATTCCTGTAGCTGAACCTCTTTTCATACTGTGATAATGATTTATTTCGCCTATATTTTATGTTCAATTTCAAATTACATGACTTTTCACTTTCTAGAATGTTTGAATGCATGAATTTGGAGAAAAAATACTCTCGAAGATTCAACTGTACGATTTTTATCTGAGAATAATCTAAAACTTAGATAAACTAAACCAGCTAATTTTGCTCTTAAGCTCAAAGTAATAAGAGAGCCTTCCTATCATCGTCATATTTCATTGTTTTGCATATATTATTACATACATCGACCCCTTATTTAGGAATAATTTCCACTTCAGAGTTTAGTCAATCATTATTGTATTTATTGGAAATTCTTAGATAAAATGTGGCAGATCGAATGTGGGAAAATATTCTTTTGTTACTCCTTTCTCCCAGGATTGCTTAGTGGTCCGGCAATCGCGAGCGAATTCGTGGCCGAACGCCGTGCAGCCGCCGCCGCGTAATTTTTGTTGAAAAGGATTGTCTGGAGGCAGATGCCCGTGATGCCTTGAGATGATGTTCATGTTCCCTTTCCTTTTGTTCCTAGTTCCGGTGCTCGGCGTTATGTCTCGCATCTGATGTATTTGTTGTGGTCACGGTCGTAGAGAAGTGAAGGTTGTGGCTCTGATGTTTCGGCTGTAAACAGAGGTGGGAATTCGTTTACTTGTTTACATTTTTATATACCCGTAAGGTTTACAATATTTTTTTTGTGCATCATCTGCCTATATTATTCAAATTAATACTTTACATTTTCATGCAGTGGTTGTGGAACTTTATGGAAGAACTCCTCGTCAGAGGAAAATGTTATTTACAGGGTTCATGGAACTAATTATGCCAAGCGAGTTGAACAGCAATGTTGACGAATAAATTAAATGAAAACTTTGACCTGTCTACTGAAACTTTTTAATTCGTGCGACGCATTTCTACTCCTCTGCGTCATCCATCTTGTTACATCGGCTACTTGAAGATGACGCTGAGGCCTTGAAATGCAAGATTAATTCATGTTATTTATTAATCAGTGAATTAGATTAAAGTTTCAGAGTGCAGTACTAAGGCTTTATTTAATTAATTCACGGCACTGTACGTTAAGTCTGTAAAATTTTGAAGGGCGGTAGGGGTATTGTTTTAATTTATTTCTCACACTACTTAGTATTATTTGCGAGTTGCATATTCGAGTGTTACAACTTCCGTTTGAAAGGCATTTCTCGATTCACTTCCACGATATCTGATCTCCTGAGGAGTCGCTCGTTTCTTTCCCCCCTCACCACAACCCTTACCGCTCGTCAGTGGATCGAGCCAGCGCCGTGGATCTCTGTTTGTTTGTGTCCCACAGCAACCGACCGCCACCTTCCCCGTGAGGCGAGGGGAGTGTCCAGTCGGACCCTCCAAGGACACTCCGAATGCGTAACCCCAAAATTACAAGAGGGCCGCTTCTTTGAGAGAGTGAGGGGGGGGGCAGAAGTAGGGGGGAGGTAAGGTAAGGGGAGGGGAGGGTCTGCCTGCTGTGAATCACTCAACTCGCCTCAGGAGGCTCTCTCTCTCTCACTATCAGATCAACCCTCGCATTAGGTCCTATCTCTAGAGGGAGTGTATTTATCGCGGTGGTATCTCCTCACTGCCGTCGTCTTCTCATCGGTATATCTTTGGGTGCCTTCCATTCGCTCTAGTGCGCCAATCACTTCACAAAACAACAGCACACTTGCCTTCCATTCGTGATTCAGACCTTGCACACAAGGCAGCGTGCTACAAAACAAATCGGGAGCAAAGTTGATGTTCGATCAAAACAAAGGAACGTCGATTATGGCATCCGTGATTGCTGTCAAGTTTGTTGATTTTCAGTAATAGCGGCTAGCATGCGTATTGTAAGGCATTTGATAAAGTTTCCCCACAGTAAGCTACTCATGAAATTAAAATCCTACGGGTTAGACGACGACGTAATTTCCTAGATTAGAGAATTCTTAAGCAATCCCGTGCAAAGGGTTGTATTAGACGGCGCTATCTCTAATGAAGTAAAAGTCACAACAGGTGTACCACAGGGAAGTGACATAGGCCCTTTTGTACATAAACGATATCGGTGAAACAGTTGACAGTAAGCTTAGATTATTTGCAGACGACGCAGTGGTGTATAGAGAAATTCGTAGCCTTAATGGTAAGCAAGCGCTAACTAAGGACCTCGAGGCAATACAGGAGTGGTGCGATGCGTGGCAGCTAGAATTAAACCTGAAAAAATGCGTTGTTGTAAATTTTTGGAAACGGAAAAACGCTCCTTGTAACAGCTATTGCTGAAAAAACAGAAAATTAGAGACTGTAGAATCGGTTAAATACCTCGAAGTTAAACTTACTAATGATCTCTTGTAGAGAACACATATTCGAGAAATTACCGGTCAAGCTAATCGTAAATTTGGATTTGTTAAAAGAGTACTTGGCAAGTGCGACAATAAAGTTAGGGAAATCAGCTACTTCTTCCTCGTTACACCCCACTTGGAATATGCTGCCAGTATTTAGGATCCTTATGAGAAAGGCTTGGAAACTGAGTTAGAACGCGTGCAGCAAAGATCGGCAAGATACGTTAAAGGCCGATAAGATAAGCTCGTTAGTGTTACTGACCTTTTGCAGCAACTGCGATGGGAAACGCTTTTAGGCCGTGATTAAAATTTAAACTCCATATATTATGTAAGTTCCAAACTGGTCAATTCTCTGATGACGATGATAATATTTAACGAAATCCGACATACTACAGTAGATCGGATCATGAGAATAAAATTAGGGAACTAGACTGCAGAACGGACAGATTTAAAATGTCATTTTTCCCACGAACGATAAGGGACCATAAAAGCTGCCAATGAGACTATTATCTAGGTTTGTCGATAGGTAGTGTAGCTCTTAGTAGTAGTAGTACTCCCTAATATTTGAAACCTTATCTGTTACCAAGTACTAACAGCACGCCGTGCATGTTTTCTGCATAAGTCTTGAATCTCTATTCATTTGTGTATTTGTAAAATACATATATAATTCCGGTCCCTCTCCATTGTGAGCATATCTGTAGTGTAGTGCATGGTTTTGTGGCTTCGCCTCGTGACAAGCATTAGCAATTTATGCTAATGCATAATTAGTCGTAGTTACACTAACTTTATGGTATAGTGTAATTCATATCGGTGAATACTCACCCCCTGCCATTTGAGCCGTCCGCTGTTGAAAGCTGTAGGAGAGACGAAGCAATAGCGAACAGCTCTGAAAGGAACACTTTCCTGGAGACAAAATCATCGGGAAGCAAGGCGAAAGATGGCATGCTCTAGAAAGGGTAATCGGCGTGGGAGCGACTTGAAGGCTCTTCTGCAGGGAACTTGTGTCTTTCCTTTCGCCTTCAATACGAGATCAGTCTCCGTAACATTTTCCATTGGGCATCGTATCGTACATAATGCGTGTTTTCTGCTGAGAATTGCGCATTTATTTGAAATTTGAATGAATGTGTAGCTTTAAAAGTTTCTTCGTTGAAATTTATATTGATATAGAGAGAAAAGAAGAAGATTAAAAGTTTTTAGCTCATCTACAATTACTGAAATGCTGAAAATATATTTGCGTCCTTTTTCATTTCGTTTCCACACTCAGCGGTTTTATTTCTTTATATTAATTTTTAAATTTCCCCTCGGCTTTGAAAATGCAAATCAGCCCTGTTATCTTCCCGTGAAGGTTTGCTCAGCTCGACTTCCGAATCTTTAACCAGTGAACAATGTCAACAGATAAAAGAACAGCTACGTGATAGCTAATATGCCATCCCACTTTAATATTCGGCTTTTGTAAAAAAAAAGTTTTCAATCAGTACCTTATCTTTCTAACCCATGCTCTTAAAATTTCCATCAGGTATCCTCAATATGCCTTATTCGAATACATTTAGCAAAACATGAATTCCCATTTACTTTTAAAGCCCTATCTGAGATCATTTCCTCAATCCTTAGCCCTCAGCCCATTGTCAAAAGGCATAAACGCCTAAAATTTAATTGTTTACCTTACTAAATCTTTATAAAAGCACCCAGGAATCATTTATTTTAAGCGGTGTTGATAATATGCATATTGTTTTGTTCGTCGTTTTTTTTATCGTTTTCATAGATGTATTCAATAAAAATTAAATTTTGCGCAATATATTTTCCTGACGTGATAACATTTTTCTTTCCAGAAAATATTCTTACTCCCCCTCCACGACACTTAAATTTATACTGTTTTCCTTCTCCACAGATGACGCGTCTGACACTCCTGTTGCTTTTGGTGGCGGCCGTTGTGGCGCTGTGCGTTGCCCAGGAGACTTCCGCGGCGGCAGCAGAGGCAGTGCCCGCGGTCCAAGAGCAGCCGGGACAAGAGAGTGAGCTCGAACCCTTTTGAAATTACAACGGTCCCTTAAAAAATGTCCAGATGTCACTCCAGGGCTCGCGGGGAATCCTCTTTCTCCATGAACTCCAGCCAAGGCTTTAATGCTTTCGAGTGAGGGCGCGTCGGGAGTCAACAAACGCCTTCTCCTCCGTCCGTCTGTCTGTCTGTCTCCACGCCGCTCCCATCCATGACGAAATAATAATAAAACGAAAGCACTGAGTTGAGTTGAGGGTATAATAAACCACGGTGGAAGTGGGGATCATTAACACACTCAGGTCGCAATAGGTCGGAGAATATAAGCGGTCTGGTACCACAAGGCTGTCTGCCGCGGCGGTGGTAGCGGGAGAGACGGTGAATTTGATTGGAGGACGAAATGTATTTCACTGGATTTAATTTCTGAGGGGAGAGGATGTGATGGCGGGCGGGAAAAGTAATTGTCAAATCGGAAAAAAGTTGTAGGGCAGGTAAGTGACCAAAGTGACAGACATGGAGAGGATACACCCGAAAATCAGTTGCTAGATCAATTATGAGATGAATGTGTAGTGGAGAAATGGACCAAATCATGCTGTTGTCTGGGAACCTATTTGTATGCTCGTAGAATTATTGTCTCTCGTCAGAAATTTCTCCATTTTCACTGAGGAATATCACGTAGGAGAGTTATGTGAGAGGCAATGGTTAATGTGAATATGAAGGTTGGTGGTAATGGTTGGCGTTTCAATCAAAGGTCATCAAAGCTGAGTTGGGAAGTATGGTGGGTCGATTTTCACATTATTTTGGATTTCCAAACCCCTCGGCCCTACGGGGCGGAAAAATTGCCTTTTGGGGAGTTAGTTAATAATGCCAAAATTCAGTAAAGTCAAAATATGCCCTGATTACTTGCGGCTAAATGTTGAAAATTTGCCGAAAATAAGGCGGAATCCGAAAACATGCTCCGATATAACTGGCCGAGTTAAAAAATCTCACAGAGAAGGGCATGGATGGCTAATGTTTGTAATCAAAGTCTCAAAATATTATTTCCATGGGCGAAAATTCCTACCCGCCACGAAGCATCAGAAAGTTTAACGAATCCCCGAATAACGAACCCGCACCACGCTCTGGTGGACCAATCGGTGCTGCGTAAAATTTCGTTTGAATTGTGATCCAGAAGTTTCATGACTCAAAGTATACTGTTTCATTTCATATTATCCTGCACAAGTAACCAGAGTCCTTTTATGAATCTCAGCGTTGAATTTCTTCAGAAAATATTTAGTTTTTACTTAAACGTATGAGAATTACACGGAGATAAATTGCTTTCATATGAAGTGAGAAAAAAAGGGGGTCGAGAAATAAGAAAGAATAAATAAGAAAGTTTTGAATTATAGGTAAGAAATTCCCAAGAACTCTTAAGCAATGGTTGAGCATATTAACCAGAATGGAGTTATTAACTGAACCAAATACTGGAGAAGAGTAGTAAGTATTTCAGGTATCAGAGATGTGAAATAAAAACGAAAAAGTTCGTTACTTTATCGTGCAATGGAGCAGAATTAGGAAGATATGATCAATCAAGAAGGAAGCCATGCTAAGATACAGTGAAGTTTAAAAGTCGATGATAAACAATACGTTCGAACTTTAATGATACATCACATTAAACGGAGACAGAACTGTCATTCAGCACTTTTTATTTGGAGGCAGATTTCATGCGCAGTTTCATTTGAATGTGTTTTTTCGACGGGATGGACCGTCACGGGATGGACCGTTTTTTAGGCATTCCTAATGACTGATCATCAGTCATTAGGAACGCCTAAAAAACTGTCTGCAGCAGTGACTGGAACGAATTTTCAATTAGTTTTCCCTTCATAATCTGAAGTTTCAGGTGTGATGGAGTGGAAACGGAACATAACTGTAATGAATGAAAATGAGCAATTTCCACAAGTATAACATTTATTGCACAACCGGCTTCGCTTTTTATTTCGGTTTTTCACCTGAAGATGCTGTAAAAAGCAAAACAGGTCGTGCAATAAATGTTATACCGGTGTAAATTGCTAATTTTTATTAAATGCAGTTTGTTTTCCCTTGTTTAAATGGGCCACGTTTTAATAATGGGCTGGTGAACTCGTTACTCCTGACAACCGATCTGGAGGTGTCACCCTATTGGCTGTCCTGACTCTCGTAGGTCTTGATTATCCAACTGCGGGATTGCTTTGGCAGGCTATGTCCATAAATGAGATTTGAAAACTAGCTCTTACCTTGCTGGCTTGTCTTAATGCGCTTTAAAGTTTGGCATGAGGCAAAAGATTGCTATTGAGCATAATTCTTATGAAGTCAAATTGCTTATTTTTCCACACGTACTTGGACCAACCCATGGCATGACTGAGATTTAAGGTCGTAGACTGAGTGTCATGGGCATCTTGGAAAACTTACAGCTTACTCTTCTCTTGCAGGTGACCTCGAGGGAGCGGAGCATCGGGGCTGGGGAGGCAGAGGTTGGGGCAGAGGTTGGGGTGGTGGATGGGGCGGTAGGGGTTGGGGCGGTGGATGGGGTAGGGGCTGGGGCGGCGGGTACGGCGGATATGGCGGGTACGGCGGATATGGCGGGTACGGCGGATACGGCGGGTACGGTGGGTACGGCGGATACGGCGGGTACGGCGGATACGGCAGGGGTTGGGGCGGTTACGGCGGATTCGGCTTCTTCGGTTGAGCTCCGTGTGTTCATTCACTCCCCGTGGATAAGGCGATGGAGGCGCCGAGATGGAATTACCGAAAGATGACTGACTGCGCGCTCTTCGGATGGACTCACCGGAACGGAATCACTCCTAACAGAGAGGACACCTACGACTCCCTCTAGATCTCTCTTTCCAATGCTTGGCGCCGACTGTACGTGACTTGCAAGTCCAATCCTAAATTCCCATCTTATTTGTTCTTATTTTGCATTATTGCCTTTCCCTGCTGAAATGTAAAATGTCTATTGCGAATAAAAAACATAAAACAGCAGTTGATGATTTCCTTTGGCCTGCCACCAAATCGCTGATTTATTTGGTCCCACTCTCGTGGGGAATACCGACGGTTGACCCTCTTAATGACGGTCCCTCCTTGACTGCGAGTATGGCCCCCTTTAATACAGGCCGGAACGTGCAATTTGTCAACAGCGCTTTACATGACGTCAAGGATCCTACTGCATCGCCTGGGGTCCGGCTGTTTTTCCGCCAGCTGTCATCGTTGCGAGTAGAAAATTCCAATCGTAGTTGTGTACCTAGTGGAAAATCAGTCTTCTTCGTAGAAATAATTATTATTGCCATGCTAATGGGTATGATCTACGCAATCAGAATATCACTCATCCAGCAGTTATTTCATTTGTAAATACTATTTGGATGCCTTGGGTTTGAGTTACTTAAAAAGGAAATCCTTTCCCCGTTGAGTTTCAAAGATATCTCAGCATGCCGTTGACGCTCATGTGATTCGAAGTTACTTTCGACTTACACACATGTTGGACGCATGTATTAAAAGAATTTTGTACGAATCATTTTTCATGGATAACCTTCCATCCGTTCACATTTTAGAGACATGGATTACTGGGCTGTAGAAGCGGGAATAGCGAGGCGGCGTAGGAATGAGTAGGAAGGCCGATGGCAAGGGACCTACCTGGCTTTCCATATAGGCCAACAGGACTTCCCATTGATATGGCGTCACGTAACGGTTGTCTATGATTAATTAGAAATAAATTTTTCTGCCTTAAACAAGTAAAAACGGACGTGCAAAAATAAATATTACCACGGAACTGGATAATAATGATAACGTTATTAACAGCCTCAACTGCCGTTAATTAATGAAATCCATTAATTCATGACATAAAATATTCTTTACCTCTTCTACGTAACACAAAAAAACACATGCTAAATTACACAAAATTCATAAACCTAGGTTCAAAACTCACTACCTTCTGCGGGTTCCATTTTCCTTAGGTTTACTTTGCCGCCAAATTGCAATAAAAAAATGCGAAACTCGTACCGGTGCACGGAACACAAAACTGAGCCAACGGCTCTCACATCAACTCAAGGATTCGTTCAAAATGTCGTTCGATTGGGTCTTTTTGCCGTTCATTGAATGCCTCAATGAATGATTGTCGACGAACGACGGCATTCCCGAGAAACGGAGAAACGTTTGACTTTTGTTTGGCTGTTATGAAGATTCGGTTTCACATTCTTTATCGAAATGGAAGTATGTGGAGTCGTCGTGGCTTATAGTTCATGTGATCTGGAAATTGGCCCTCAACCTTCATTATTTCATTCCTCTACGTGGTGATGCTTCATACTATCTCCGTCGGCCTAAAGATAATTGTGCTTTTAACAAAAGAATTGTACTTCAGTTTTTGAAAAGAAGGTTGTGACATGGCCTGAAATTTCGAAAAATGTTCGTATGCCAAACTTCAAGTATGGATAAAAATTTACGTAAAACACTCGGACGTGGCCAGGCCTTGCAGAGGGTAATGGCTCAATCTAGTGCTTCAATTAATATTAACGAGGTGAGTTGTTTTCTCTTGTCAAAATATTGTTGGTTTTGACTTTTTGTTCCTGAAATTTTTCTTTTGTTGCAGAGGAACATGGCTAATTATACGAATGAAAAGATTATGGAGTTCTTGGAGACAATCTCTGAACGCATTCATACGGGTACGTCAAGTTATCTTATTAGTGTTAACTTGCTCACTCATTGAAAGAGTCTCCGCAATAATTATTGGCGATGGATAGCTTACTATTGGGATACATTTGTTTCAGCAATAAACGAACATGAGGCACGTTGAGAGATATGTGTGGGAAGGATGCTACAATTGGAATTGAGTGTATTTCAGTGATTGATTGCAGTTTTATTAGTTTAGTCTAGTTTTCTTATTATGTAAGCATGTTAACTTGCTCACCCATTGAACTTGATACGCGTGAAGGACCCTACTGTTGGAAATGAGTGTATTTCAGTAATTGCTTGTAAGAGTTAAATAACCCATGTTAATGACCTCGCATGATGATGATGGTAAATGCTCGCCTGACAGTACCCACACGCCGCCCTCTCTGCCTTGTAAACCTACATTACCACAATTTAGGTCAACGCTGATTTCTTGTGTTGCATGAAAATTTGTTACAATGAGACGCTCTAGCGAATATTTACTATGGCGATTAATTTGGAGCCACCAAGTTGATAGAATACAAAGGTGGTTTCGTTTCGTAAGAGACATCGTGGAATATTCTTTCTGTATGGAGTATAACATATTTACATCGAGTCCTCAGATTTACTTTCTGTCATTATAATCAGTATCCCTAAAGTCAACACAAAGAATTATACCCTTTTTAATGTCCCCTACCTTCCATCTAATTACGCTAGAATCATCATCTATCGAGCACCCTGTCGATTTCTGTAACAATAATGCCTGTTCGTTGTCTGTTCGATAGGCTGTTGGTTCCCTGTTCCTTGTCCGAGAGACAACAGGAAGGCAATGATTGGTAGAATGTAAATTGGAACACCTTGTCTGTTTCATTTCTGTGAGAAGAGGGTTGTTTGTTCTCTCCCTGTTGTGGGTAGTGGCACACACTGTTCCTTGCTTGTGGGACCACAGCCAGTGAACTGTTAGGGGACTGTGCACTGCCAGTTCGCTGTCACTGCCTGTTCGAACACAGTCAGGAAACAGGTAGGAGCTTGTGCGCTGCCTGTTCGCTGTTGCTAATTTGTCATCAGACAGTTCTTTCATGGTTATATTCTGTTGACTCTTTGTTGCTGTGTTCTCGAGGTGTTATATAACAGTTCCCTGCCCTCTCAAAATAAAAATTTAAATATAAAGGCTATGTTATGGAAGTACTTTAACTCGCTGGCATGCATTATTAAACCCTTCCTAGTTTCTTCCTTATGAAATTGTATCTATCTCGCATGTTCTACCTACCCTAAGTTTCAACGCACATATTCTTGCACCCAAAATCAAATAACCTGCGTCAAGAAAGTCTTATATATGTGGCCACTTACAAGGATTAATGTAACGTAGAGGACTAATTTTAAAATGGCAATTCTGTGATAGTTTGGGGAAATACCATCCAAACACGATAACAGTTATCAGGCATTAATTTATTGAAACCTGTATTGCCGCATAGTATGAATATAAATGCAATATTACTGAGAATAAACAAGGTTTTTTTCAATTCCTCAACGTTTGTTCACATTTCAATCAAGATCTAACTAAATTGCAGATATGTTGAAAGGAGAAAATTGCTGAATTCACCGATGTACCAGTAAACACACATAAATAATATAATGATCGTATAACGGAAATTAATTAACACCGATGCATAAAAAATAGATAATAAAAAAACATCGATACATCGGCTGCCATGTACAGATCGGACAACCAACCAGTTTCTGCCTATTGAGAGTCTGTTGTCTGTTAGTTCCCGGTTGGGAGAAGCGGACTACCAACCAGCCCCTGCTTGTTGAGAGTCTGTTCACTATTGTCTGTTCGTTCCCTGTTGTGTGAAACAGACAACCAACCGACTCCTGCCTGTTGATTGACTGTTCACTGTTGTCTGTTTGTTCTCTGTCCAGTAAAACAGACAGCCAAGGGACCCCTGCCTGTTTAGAGTCTGTTCGCTATCGTTGCTGAAATGCTTGCTGTCTGCCGGTTAAGGAATAAGCTGCAAACAGAGTATGTACAAACTGTCGGAAGGCTGTTTCTAAGTTGTTTCCATTTGTGTGTGGCGCGAGATTGTTTATGGGCTGTTCATATTCTGTTCACTAAATCTCCATCAGGCACTCAACAGGCTTCAAACTCACAGCGAACAGGAATTGTTGTTGCATAAATGGAGAGGACAATGAAGGACTGTAATAATTTTGTTTTTTTTATTCCTCCTTAATTACTTTCAAGATATAAATTAAGTAATAATTAATATAAGTATATTGAATATTTAGTAATATGTATAAGCATGGATAAGCACAACATTTTGTATATTTTTCAAAATGTTTGATATGTAATTTATAGTTTGTTAATTGTATTACTAACTTAAGAATTGTTAATGAATTATTAATTAATCATTGTCCTTTTTTATTTTTTATAAATTGTAATTTTCATTGACTTGAAATGGGACTCAAACCTGTAGAATAAACTATTATTATTATTTCTCTGTTTACGTTTAAGCAATTACATCACAGCAGGCACCTCAAATATCCTTCAATATAATGGTCTCCTACACCATGATTTTAGCATATCATGACTACCAGTATTTCTGAGAACAAGGGTGTTTATAGACTTGAATCACACTGTCAGCCAATCGTTTGACCTGTCTTCTGAAATAAATTTATCTTATCTCTTCTAGTTCAAAGTTTTAGCAACATTCTCATAAACATGGCCCATTGAAAATTGATAAATTAAGCTAATATACTTAGAAGCTACATATCTCCCATTTTCAGTTCAAAGTAATTCCTAACCAGATTCTCCAACCCATGGCATATTAATTTCTCACAGGACCTCATTAGCCACACAAGAAATCAAGTTCTTTCAGCTACTGTACGAGTCCTATGTTGCATACCTTCCAAAAATATGTAGTTGCTTCATTTTCTCGGAGAAAGCCCGAGTGTCACAGTAAGTATAATGAAAAATACTCGGGTAATGAGACTGACAGCTGCATTCAGTATGTCTCTGATTTTATCGGCAAAGAACTTCATTCTCCAAACACGTGTGACGTCAATCAATAGACTTCAGTTTACAAAACAAATGTTACTGGTCCCTTGTTTTATTGTCATTAAGGATAAAAGCTGCGTGGTCGAGGGGAATTGAATTACCAATGAAGGAGTGAAAATGACAAAATTTCATCACAATTACTTCATTTTATTCTCATATTATTACACACCATTATTACGTACTCATATGGTCAATATTAGGTGATAACACAAAGCTTTCTATTGAAACAAGATTTAACCCTAAGCATGACAGTATTCTGGCTAAACAGAAGGCATGATATCACATGGTAATACATTTTCCCTGTTGAAGAATTACTTCAAACCCAAACAACTGGAGTAATTCTTTAATTTCATTTGCTTGTTGGCAAGAGGAGTTATTACTTATGCTGCAGCTAAGCCAACTCATTTAGTTGAAGATCCCTCTTGCAAGTACTTCCTAGAAACATGACAAATAGTAGGAAACAACTAAATTCACATAACCTTTGATAACATTATTTTAAATTATATAATAAACCTTAAAATCAGGAAACATTGTTGTCATAACCAAAAACAAAAAAAATGCTAAACATGGGGAGGAAAAAGGATGACTAATGAAAAAAAGAGCTCCACTTCTTTGGACTGTCAGCCATTGGCATTATGAATCCAGGCACTGCTGATACCTCTATTACGTATGCTACACCCTCCTCACCATCTCACTTTATATGTAGATCATTTTCCGTTAAATTAAAAAAATCTGCAGACCATTGCAAGATATGTGAGCAATTAATGTAACCAATGGCCTGAAATATGAGTTACCCATTGGCGTTATGGCCCTAGATGAACCCGTGCCTCCTCAATGCCTCCTCTCCAGTTCTCTCGTTCCAATGCACAAAGTCACCACCTCCTTACACCCATTTGCCAAAGGTTGCCCTCCACATCATCCAGCCACCTTTTGAGCGGTTGCCCCGGGAGTCTACGACCCTCAGGCAAAACGTTCTGTGCACTGTCCTATTTTCAGGCATTCTTTACAGATGACCGAGTCATCTCAGTCTGGCATACTTCACTTCACAGACCCACTGGCACACTAGGTTTACCATACAGTCTATATAGCTTGGCATTAGTGTGGATGTACCACACGTTGTTTTCATTTATTGGTCCCAAGACATTCTCTGTACATACCTTCATTGGTTTGGGTTCATGTCTCACGTATTGAATATTCTATAGAAGTATATAATCACGGAGTATAGAAAATGTATCTTCTAATATCCGTGATTCTAATAATAACAATCAGTCCTACGATGATTGCTTTTTTGTGAAGTTGCTTCTGTCCTGGTGTTGTTTTCTTCTTGTGAAGCACTTCTTGTGCCAAAGTGAACTGCATAGGACTTTTCACGTTTATATTCTCAATATTTGTTGAAATTTATGAATTTTTTCAGCCACTTGAGTGATGTTTATCTAATTTAAAACGCTCCTTACAAAACATGCTTTGTTTGTTGCCATCGATTATAATCGTTGGCGTTTCACCGTGCACTTTGTCACTTAGTTATCTAATCAAACTATTCAATTATATTGATATTCAGTAAATATGTTTTTAGCAATACCTGCATGGATTATAAATGTTTGGAAAGCATAATATTAAATGATGGTTTGTATGTACCTACGTACCTTTCAATAAATTGTATATTCAGTAAAAATGCTGGTTTTTATAGTGTTAAATCTTTAATGCTATATTCCCCCTCACAAAGTTCTTTTGCCCATACATTGCAGATGGTAATTCGTTACGAACACAATTTGATTATTATAGTTATGTCTTCGGTATTCAACATTTATGCATATCAAATACTTATCAGTAAGTGTTAACATATATTGCTTCTAAGCTATAAGAAATGCCTAATACACACAAAATATTTGTTATAATGATGTGTATGAGTAGGGATTTAAACACTGATTGCATGATGTGATGAATCTTCCTAAATTGTTTGGCATTGACAGTGCTAATTTTAATCCCAATACATTCATTCTTCCTCTGGATGATATTGCTGCTATCATTAAGAAGCTCCAATACAATGTAATAAAATATGAAAACACCAGTGAGTTTCTCTGCTATCTGATTGCTACTAGTTGCCATTTACTTGACTTTAGCATGTAACACAGGCATGGAATACCATATCTATGCAAAATGATAAATAGTTTTGTCTGTAGATATTATGAAATGCATGGAACAATCAGGTTATAAGAATGTTTACTAAATATCTGACCTCAATATATATACAACTAGTACGGTAGTTTTTACTCAATATATATGTTTATTATCTTTGCAAGGAATAGTCTCTGATCAATTATTAATGTACAGAATGGTTTGGAGCTTAACAATGGTTATAGCCATTAATAACTTCAGACACATATCCACTGTGCCAAAGCTCTCTATATTATAGAACTCTAATCAGAAAACAGTAGTTTACATATCATATGAGTGATCTCAGTTGTAAGTCATAACTAGTTGAGATTCAAAGAAGAAAAATCAGCTGTGCATTATACCGTGACAAATGTTTATCTCCCCCATGCAATCATTGAATTTGCTAGAACAATATACATACCATCTTGGATTATTAAGAGTAAAGATTCTGAGTGTGTTTCATGTTGCATTTTGCTTGATATAAATATTGCACACTAATGGGAACTATAGCTAATACATATCTTTTTATTAATTTTCTTTTGACATTTTGAAATTATGTCTTCCTTGATGCTACCGTAATGGACTTTATGAAAGGATTATTCTCTGTGGGTTTACAATTACAAAACACCCGATTTTAGGAATAAGAAAGTTTTCTAAACGGATTTTATACCTTCAATATTGGTACCATGGGTTTCGAAGGACTGCAAGGAATCACTGTATTCTTTAGGTGGAAACCATTGACCAACGAAAACAGAACTGAAACAGTCAGCTGTCATGATTAAATTAGAATGAGTAATTACAGGGAAAAATAAACATTGAAACTCACGAAAAATATGGCCGTCAACTCATATGAAAAAATAACATTCAGTTGTTGAACCTAAAAACATAATAAGTCCCTTACTAAATAAAAACATGACAAAATCACTCACTAACCAACTAAATAACTAACGGAAATTAGTTCGGAGATTCCTTTACACACTAAGTCAAAAATAACGTTAGAGCTCCGTTTAAAATTTTTGTTTGTAGAGCTAAACCTAAGGAATGCACTTATAATGCTCAATTTGCCAATTACTCAAAAACCTTTAAGTTTGTTATTCCACTGCACCAACAAGCAACTGACCGCGGACCCCTGCTGTGAGTGGGGTGCGCACTGCAAGGAAGGGTCGAAGTAATCCTCTCCTGCGAACTGAGAAAGGGTACCTGCGGCATCCCAAGAAGAAGTCCTTTATAACCAGGGATGTGACCCAAAAAGGCATTTTACGTTTCGTGCCGTACCTGGGAGGCACCCGAACTCCGAGTCCGAGCCTCGGCGTCGAAGGAGACCCAACCCTTCACCGCGGGTGGTTTATGGCTCCAACTGACCAGTCACACTATAGTTTATACATTTTCAAAGTTAAATATAAGTCGCACAATTATGTTTGTCTTTGTGTTGCACTAGTCGCGCTGATGAAAATTGATTTTTCATTGCAGTCATATGATATATATTAACCATTTTGCATGCTTTATTAATTTAATGTACATTAAACTGGCTTGGTTTACTAATCCACGTAAAATGGTTAATATATATCGTATAACTGTGTTTAAAAAACTATTTTCATCAATGTTAATAGTGCAACACAAAGACGAACATAATTGGGTATTTTCCAAAATTTTAAATTTAAGTTTACGGATCTTTATATGTTACTTAAACTCGAACAAGCTTGCGGAGTGAAAGTAGTTTTAAAATTGATTCAATATTAATTGAGATATTTAAGATTAAAATAGTCGAAATTTCAAATTTTTTTATGCCGCTGCGAAACGAAATCTGATTGGCTTGACGTCATTTTCTCTGAGCGATAGACGGATGTGAGGGAGAAAGTGAGTAACTGTAGATCTACCGTATATTTAAAGAGTTTTCATTAAAAACAAAGACTATGGTGTGCAATGGTTTTATTAAAACCACATAAGATAATTTACCCAAAGTGGATATGTTTATGGTAGGCGTTTTAATGAAGAAGGACGAGTGATTTAATGCTGTGGAAATTCGTTGAGCTTAAGTCCAAAAAATTTAAGCCTAACGTTTGCATTTAAAATCTTCATTACTGTTTTATATCATTTTTGATACATATAATTATGTATTTGGTGTATGAACTTAATTAACTGTTTTTCCAATACACTCATAATCATTATGATACTTCTTTATTTATCGAAGTCCAAATCAGTCCATGCAACAGTAAACAAACAGTATCTTAGTAACATATAAACATAACACAGTACTCGCCAAATGTTTGTGCTGTCAATACTCGACACACCTAAAACGTTAATTTTTTATTTGCTAATTAGTGATTGTTTGTAGAGGAGGTTTCTAGAAGTGGCTTATCTGCTGTAGAAATGCCTAAAAATAGATTCTCATCTCCTAAATGTCTATTCAAAGTTTAATTTAAGTGTTGTTATAGTATAAAGCTTCTCGTGAGAGATATGGTGATAATGCTATAGGATACGTCCAAGTAAAGAGAGATGGACCACTGTGCACAGTCATTGCAGGAATATGTCCAGAGCACAAAGTGCGGAGTAAAGCATACATTTTTACGGGTGGACATTGAGGAATCCAAGGAAGAAATTTCAATCATTCAATGTCGTGATTGCGTGAATAAATTTCTCGTTGTGTGTTTCATCCGATGTAATTGTACATTGTGGCACAATACACCATCTATATCCCTTACTTAGATGCCATTTAAAGGCATATCTAGAAACTCGAACACGTCAGAAACTAATTTCGCCGCACTTGTTTCCACCGTAAGCATTAGGAAACGCCTGGGTCTAAATGTAAACAGCAAAAATGACGTCACAGGCCATTCGGTTGTTTTCGGAGTGTGCTCGGGTGTTTCCGTAACCTTCTACTTTCTCTAGCTTTTAAAACCGAAATTCATACAATTTCATAAGAAAATTTTTAGCCAATGCAATAAGTTCAAGTAACTGAATCAGAATATCGATAGTTTGAAATACGTGGAAAATACCCAATTGTGTGATTAATGTTTAACTTTAAGAAGTTATAAACTACTAGCTGAAGGTACCCGTTGAACTTCAACGGATGTGAAAAAAATTGAACTTATTTTATAAGAAAACCACAAAACCTGAAGAATACTGTCAGCGTGATCATTTGAGGTGTTCGTATCCTATCTTAATTGTTGTGATTCGTTCGTTTTCCCTTTCGTGCACAGAGAGTTGAGTGATTTTTTGTCCTCTTTAATGCACGGGAAACCCAATAATGGGCCACGAAGACTCATTACTACTTAATAAATAGCACCTAGGTTGATAGATGGTGACCTCGTCCCTCAAGTTCTCTTGAGCCGTCTTCTGGTTGAATAACAGCTTGAGCACTTCACTTGTGTACATAAATATATTTGCATTCAATGACTTAATTGAGTTTCGCCATTCACCGTTGATATGTGCGTTGAGTATCTTAATCAGGATAGGAGAGTAGAGTATAATCCAGTGGTTGACAACGTCAAAAGGAGCATTTTCAATAGCAGCGATGTTTATTTTTCCTATGAATCCTTCAATACCCGGACTATGCCTTTGGCATAAAGGGTGACTATATTCATTGTTTCCTAAATCATAATCATTGGTTACAAAATTAAAAATCTATGGTGATCAGTCTTAGTGCACTTGCCAATTTTCATGCACCGATGACGTCCATTGCGCAGAATATCCGTTTTTCTTATGGGTAAGAAGCATGTAGTGACGCAATTATAATATCCGCCATCTTAAAACAAATTGAAGTTTCGATACAAATGGCTCAATATTTAAACCAGATTTTTAGCTAGTTACCCGTCAGTAGGTTTGGTTAGGATGAAACTTGTGCGGTTCTTAGCGTAATCCGAGAAACACCATGGTGAGATTATCATGAGATTGCTGGAAGGCATGTCTTTGAGCATCCAAGGCTAACCTTTGTCGTTTTTCATGCAAGGACTCATTTTCTCGCAAAGAAGACATTCCTCATGCTTTAGAAAATTTTTTCAAAAGGTTACCTTTTATTCTATAAGACATGTTTATGGATATATTTTTAAGTCCAAGGAGGGGAAACATAGAGGCAAGTCAGAGACTCGAATAGGCAACTCGATAATTGAGTTAATGTAAGTAAACTGCATTTCAACACTTTTAAGTATATATAGATAACTCGTAAAGTTTATGTGGGAATTGGTCTAAAAAAACAGTTCGCAATCGTAATGAGAGGCAGACGGTTTCACTACGTGTAATTCATCTGAGTATTAAAATATAATAAACGATGGCGTATTTGTTGTTGCAACGGAGGCATTATTAACATTATTATTCGCTGCACGTAAATATTCTTCCGCCTTTAATTCCTTTATGTGTATCGTTTTATACATAAGTGTTCTCTCGTATGCAGTTCCCTTATGAGAGCTACTTTGAGAATAGACATTGAAGAGTATACCTGTAAATATGCATTGAATTTATCGATTACCCCCCGAAGCAATCTATCATGGGGCCCTTGGGACTCTGGGCCCTTCCTATACAAATTTTCTTTCTACGTGCTATCATGGGCTGGCAGGAAAACTTAAATGCCAGATGCGTGAATATCCTTTGAAATTCAAATCTCTGGTTGTCAAGGAAATATGCTATTGTTGATTTCATGGAAAAATGTGGGATTTTTCAGCTATAAAAATAATTTTCAGAGAATTACAAAGCTTAAAAGAAAATCGATTGAAAGAATTAAAAACTTCATTTATTCAGCCATCCAATAAAAAAAATTCCAGCCCTCTATCTTGAGTGAAAGTAATTTTTAAAAGCAAAAAATAAAACCCCTGCACCAAACCCAATGCTTAGCATGGACCAAAAGGGACCCCCAGGGGGGGCCTTTGGGGGCCCTGACAGATTTTTAATATAGCCTATGTTTCATCCCGGTACATTTTCTAACTACATACAAAATTTCAACTCAATCTGTTCAGTAGTGTTTGCGTGATTGAGCAACAGACAGACAGACACCATTCAATTTTTATATATTAGTATGATAATGTGACTGGTCAGTTGGTGCCTTAACCTTTAACTTGCGAGGTTTTTCGCCGGCTGTATATTTTGACTACCGAGGTTTTTAAACTTTCTGCCACTAAAACGTAGTGTTTTAGAAAAAAATTATTACAAGAAAAGTATTTGTTGTATCACAATAAAATATAAAGTGCTTTATAGTGTTTTTACAGGGATTTCATGTGACTTGATTTTATAGGGATAGTAAATATAACAATATTTTAAATCAAAGTGTAACTATTGTTTATGTAAAAAAAATTTGTTTTCGAGGGTGAAAGCTTTTTTTGCTTTAGAACGAGCGATTCCTCTACAAAAATGGTGTAACACAACGCCATTATTTCAATTTAAAATTTTCAAGTAATGGAATGGTAAATAACCATTAAAAAATGGAAAATATCCAAAGTATGACAACTGCTTTTTTTCTAAGAGTCACCGTTTTTCTCTTCCAAAGACTCCAAAAGACAAATTTTTCACCATAATACTTACGTGTTTTTGCATAACAAAGTACTTTATTTGAATCGATTAATTAATTTTCCATCTGATGTTTTTGTTTTATTACTTCCTTTTGGACAATATTTTACTGGATATTCAACATAATTACGTTCAAACTCATGTTGGGTAGTAATGTTATTTTAGTGTTCCGAAAGTCTAAAAAATTTCAACATAACTGATAAAGGCTATAAAATAAAAAATAAATTACGGCTGATAAAGGTTAAACCAACCACGGTGTGGTGGTTGGGTCTCCTTTGACGCCGAGGCTTGGACTCCGAGTTCGTGTGCCTTTTCGGGTCACATCCCTGTTTATAACAAGGTTCCCCAAAAGCATTCCCTTCGTACTGCTCTGTCTTTAAGAAAATCTTGGTAAATTTACGACATAAGCTATAACTTTAGCATAAGTTGAACATACACTTTCTTCATATTACTCACGTCCATAAGCACAACACAATATTATGCCATTTCAGAAGCACAGAAACTTATTCATTAGTCAGTAACTTATTTTCCAATTCGCATTGATTTCCAATTTTATATAATAGTTCAAACAATGAACTAATTGCAGTCATCAGTCTTATCCGACTCTTGTGAAGATTATGCAGCACTTTATACTCATTTCCTGTTATAACACATTCATTAGGAGCGTAAGTCCACAAATTACCTTTAAATGTAAAAATATCACCACAAGAACACACTCATTACATCACAGCACATAAAGTACATATAACATTTGTAATCACTGAATTTCCATAATTGCATTGTCACATAAACACACTATAAACCTTCGTTTCAATTTTCTCTACAAATATTACGTCTCTTGCACAACTGAAACCTAGTGATACCGACTGTACCTAATTGAAAATTGAATTTAAGTGCTACAGTCGGATAATTTGTTTTAAATTCTTACTGCCAAAAGAAAACGTTGATCGGTTCAAACTACATTCCAAAATAAACTTTCGCAGCATTCTATGCTACTATTTATCATTGGTTTTTATAATGAGTTTTGAATAATTTGTGGTCCATAAAATATGTCACTCTTCAATAGTTTTGTAATCATAAGGGATATTTCTAATATTCTTCTTAATTATGCTTAAAATTCACAAACCATGAACACTGTGTAAGAACAAAACAAACCTCCGAACGTATTGCACTATTGTGCCTTCAATTGTTTTCGAAAAATTACCCACAACACAATGTAAACTGGCACTAAACGAGGTAGCTGTACACATTAAATCCCTTCGCAATTCCTCCTCAAAAGGGCCAGATGGCATTCCCTTATCTGTTGTCAAGGCCTCCTCACAAGTGATAGCATTACCGCTTGCTGACATCATTAATCTATCTTTCTCTTCTGGTGTTTTTCCCTCTGCACTAAAGCAAGCCAGAGTAATACCTATTCCAAAAAAGGGCTCTACTACAGAATCATGTAATTATAGACCCATTGCTGTTTTGTCAGTCTTTTCCAAAATTCTTGAGAAGTTATTCCATCAACGATTAAGTATGTACCTACACTCATTTAACCTTATTACAGACTCCCAACATGGCTTCCGCGTTGGTAGGTCAACCAATACTGCAATGTTTCAGTATCTGACTAGGTTACTTCATGGCCTAAACCTGAAACAGCATGTCATAGGAGTCTCTTATGATCTCAAAAATGCATTTAATAGTGTTGATCATAAAATCCTTAAGTGCAAGCTTGAAAGCTTGGGGATTACTGGTAATTCTCTAAACTGGATTATCTCCTTTCTTGATAGTAGATCCCAAGTAGTGTGTTACTCGCATCACTCTACTGCTGGGATGGTACAAAGCATATCAAGTCCTTTAAAAGTTGAAGCCGGTGTTCCACAAGGGTCAATACTTGGTCCACTATTGTTTCTCCTTTTCATTAACGATCTCCCCCATCAGTTCACCATGAGTCACACCATTATGTACGCAGATGACACAACTAATCTGTTAACTGCCAGCAATACCTCCAATTTAATTGAAGGTGCTAAGAAAACAACTCAAGAGATGTTGCAATGGTGTCATTTGAATAATATTGCCTTAAATGAAGCCAAAACCTCTTACATTCGTTTTCACATTAAAAGTCCCCAACAAGCCCCAGGATTACCCCCTGATCCATTGCTCAACTTTTCTTCATCAATGAAATGTCTTGGTATTCACATTTCAGATACTCTTGACTGGTCTTCTCATGTTTTAGCACTGAACAAGAAGCTTTATGTTGGTCTTTTCATGATCAGAAAGCTTGCCCCTGTTGTGTCTACCAACACACTCACAACGCTTTACTATGCAAAGGTACACTCTCATGTGTCTTACGGCATTATATTTTGGGGAAATTCATCTCTTTCCATGAAAGCTTTCTCACTCCGGAAACAAGCTATTAAAGCTATCAGTAAAGTCCCTATTCGCACCCCAGGTAGACCGCTATTTGTATCTCTTGGTATTTTAACACTCCCCTCTATTTATATACTTACCTGTGCTATGTTTGTAAGAAACTATCCCCATTTTTTCCCTGTTAACTCCAGCTTCCATAATCACTACACTCGCTCTAGAAATGACATACATAGCCAACAATATTCCTACAGTCTATGTCTGAAAGGCCCATATCACTCCATTTCCACAGTTTACAACAAGATTCCAATTGAAATTCGCTCCATTTCCTCAACATCATGCTTCAGATCCAAATTTAAAAAATTGTTAATTCCTAAAAGTTATTATAGCTTAAGGGAGTATCTATCTGATGATTTTCATTAATGTATGTATTTTTGTTCTCACACTCATTTATGTTTGGTTTCATTTATTTATTTAGTGGCAACCTCTGTATATTTGCCAAACTACTTGTAAATACTGTGCTGTAATATTTTGACGAAACTCATGGATGTTATATCCCGATGATGTTAATAAATTATTATTATTATTATTGGTCATGCGTACAGTATATAAATCACGAATGGCCAGCGAGAGCAGCGTTCGTTACGATTTTTTATCGCTCATGACTTTCCTGAGGGGTCATTGATCGTAGGCAACTTGAACAGTTCACTAGCTGGAACATCAATCAATCGTTACCTTACACTCACGATCAGATCACAAGGATAGGCTTGACCGAGATCCTCAAAAGACTGACTTTGCCCATCACTATTATATCTTCAGGTAAAATGTAGTTGGTGATGTCATATAAAATTATTGATTATCAAATGCCTAAAGCAGATCAGTTTCAACAAGGTTGATCAAGGTGCCTGACTGAAAGCACACACCAGCGGGCTAATCATGGACCACTTGAAAGCCTGCAAGCCTTGAGAAATAATAGACTTATCAAATCATTATATGATTCATTTTAACCCAGTGTGTCAATAACTAGCACATTGAATTAAACTTGTTTATAAAAGTCACCTAGATGTTTTAAAAAGGAAATACATAATGCTATCAGAAGGTGATCTGTGTAGTGCAATAACACTCCATGCATAGTCGCTATTGAATTCTAAAGATACCTTCTGATAGCATTATGTATTTCCTTTTTAAAACATGCATTTTTAAAAGCATATTGGTGTCCTTTTGTCATGTGTTTATTTTGCATTTAATTTTGGGTATGCATTTTGATCAAGCAAATTAAACAATGTTCTGCAGCTATAGTAATGTCACGTATGTCATTTGTGGAAAATTGAAGATGGTCACCCCACACCCTGATTTGATATGAGAATACCCTTAATTGCTTATGTGTGGTTATATCTTGTCAACTTACAGACCCACCAGTGCAAACTGTGCCGCCAATGAATGTGGAACTTCCTGACGATGGAGAAGCAGAAGAAATATGCATGTCCTTGACAGAAGATAAACAGTTGAAAAATACTGAGCAATCCATGCCAACAAAAGCCCGGATCGAACTCAAAGACCATTCCATACCCAAGATTATTCCTGGCCAGTTCCATTTCAACGATGCTGATTTCCCACCACTCTAAGAGGAATGCTAGTGGATTAATTTATGTTTGTAAATGGTAATGAGACCTCATGACAAGCCTTAAGAAGTGGAAAGATGGATGCAAAAGTTGTCTCGTCAAAGTATGACATAATATTAGATTAAAATTTGTCTCATGCCCGGGTGCATGGATTTCAGTCTCCATAGTGACACTGACTTTGTGCTTCAGGAATGGATAAGTTTATGTCAATAATAGAGGTGGTTGTTCGTTAGTGATCAACTTTGTGTTGACTTTCTCCATTATTAGTGGATAATGTTTGGAATTTGAAATAATGTTCATAGCTCATAAGAGACTTTTCAAAGGATTATGGTGTAGTTAGTTACATTGACAATTTTTTGGAATTTTTTTCTTAAAAAACTTCTTCGCATGAATAGTTCGTTATTACTTCTAGGAGAGAATAACTGTGGTGGTGACTACACACTTAACTTTAGTCACTATTTTAACGATCATCCTTTAAAGGCATTGTTGTGGATATGTAATTGGTATTTTTTGTATGGGATAGTTGAAAGGAGTTTGTGACAGCCAATGGTAATTTCATGTTTCCATGATGTGATAGTAGTTGCAGTATTTATTTATTCCCTTTGTGAGGTAAGCATATTAGAGCTTTAATGAAGTTGTTGCTAGTCATAATGCTTGTTGTGTGTCAAAGGCTAACTGGTTATTATATCCAAAGAAATGCATTTTCATCCAGAGATGGTTAGGTTAGTGTGGCGAATGACAATCTCAGTTTAGGTTGTCAGAGTCATCAGGTGTGGATGTTGCAGAAATACTGGTGGTGTGGCCTCTTGTGAAGTTGTTGTTAAATCTTGTTTACTTGGCATTCTTAAATACAAAATCTTCTATTATTGGCTGAAAATGCACAAGAACACAAGTTTGCCTTAGTCAGACCATGAAGGTCAGAATTCTATTGGCTTCTGGTGCAAAGACTGCTTGTTGAGTTCCAACTAGAGTGAGGACTTTTATGTTATTAGTTTATTCATATATTTTTCATATTATTTTCATGTATTCATTGTTGGTAATTTTACTGCAGAAAATAGGCGTAGCCCATAAAGCTCAGTAATTATCATCTGGAAGTTTGAACTTGAGCTCTCTAGCCATTGATTTCTAGCGACTCTTACCTTGCCCTCACTCTGTGATATTCTTCATTCAAATATTTAACCAATAATCATCTCATCTGAAGTAGTAGTGAGCTGATATGTTTACATTTTTGTGACGAGAACTCAGAAGAGCTGATAATGTGTCTACTGTGGTAATTTCAGAGTTACTGCAATCTCTTTCTTCCTTGAAAATGTCCATATCATTGTTATTTTTGTACAGTGTTTATTTTTAATGAAAGTTGTTAATGAATGACAGAAGATGAAAGAAACAGATGTGCAATGATGAACTTCGTAAATGTTTTTGCATTTAATTTTCATGTCTGCTTATCTTCAATGGGAGAAGGTGATTTATGAAGAATGGGGGTCATTTTTCAAAGCCGAAACTGTTTACATGCATGCTAAGTCGACATGCCTTTCTCTTCCGGAGTGAACATAGTCAAAATTGCCCACTAGTCAGCTGAGGAAACTGGTGCTGTTGTTCTACTTTCATCAGCATTGCTCCATCCATGAATATTTTGATATCTCTTTGAGTCCCTTCCTCCTCTGCTTTAAATTTTCTGCATTTTTTCCTCTTGCTCCAAACATTCCTGCGGCATGCATCTCATTATTTTACTTGAATTCATTCTCTCTGTTGGTGAAAATAATGAAGCATACTCCTTGTGTGTTGTCACTTCATAATCAATTGGAAATTAAAGGAGTATGCTGGGGAGGTGGCTACAACATATCTCAACCCTATCTAAAGATAATTTAAAAAGAATTTGTGAAACTGCTAGAAAATCACACTTAGAAGCATCATTCCCCTTATTTGTTGGTTTGCAGCTACTCCCATGATGTCCGCTTTGTGTCTGTAAGGTGTTCAAATTATTTAACCTAAGAAGTGATGAACCTAAGTTAAAAATCAAACCGAATGTGCCTAAACTTCAATGCAAAAATATGTGTATCTTGCCAAAGCCCATCATGAATATATTAAAGTATTATTTCTGTTTATTTGGCATAATTTATTCTTTACCCTGCGTTAACACTAAGAGCTTAGCAAAATTTCTAAGCAGAACAAATATCTGGTTATTCAGTAATAAAGACCAAGGCAGTTTTTAAAAATTTAGAGGTAAAAATTAAGCAAATGCATGTCATTAGATTAAAACTTGTTTTCTTTATCACTTATGTATATAATTTTTAGGTCTCAAGTTTATTTTCTTATTTAATGTAAATTGAAACTGGTTTTTGAGATATCCCTTACAAAGACAATCGAAAGTGGTTATCTGATTTATCCATTGTCTGTGTTTCAATGGATAATTATGGTGGTGTTATTTTTGTTTAAATGGATAAATAAATGTCATTGTTGTTAAATATAATTATAGTTCATTTGTCATATCATACATTACTCTTCAGACCCCTCCTACCATTTAGGCAGGGGTTTGATTAACCTTTAGCGGACTAAGCATGTTCTTAGGGCACCAGGGCAGGGGGTATTATTATCAGGGTAATTTTTATCAGGGTAGGGGGGACACCAGGGACAGCCGGGCAAAAGGGTGAGAAAAAATAGACGAATGCAGATTTATAAGAAATTAGATAATACTAGTGCAAATGGATCATAATATTCCATTTCTTGATCGCGGTGCACCCTAGGGTTATAACCTCAGGTGCACCACAAGGGGCACTGCTGGCACAGAGCACTCCGACATCTGCCGGTCAGTAAGGTCATTAATACTCAATGTTTCCTGATGTTGGAATATTCTTGACTGATATCTGTTCCTCAGAAATGATGTATGTGATATCCTTGGAAATATATTACCTTATATGATGCCATATAGCTTTAATGTTCATATATTAATTCTAAAAATTCAGTCTGCATATTTTTGTGTGCACAAAACTCTAAAAGTAGTCTGTCGATTGACTTGAAATTTTGACACAACGTTTCATTCGAATATGCGCATGTTTTATAGTAAAATTGCAAATTTTGGGGTTGTTTTTACCACAATATTGTTAACATTTACTACCATAGGAAAAGCATTGAATTTGGTACTGACGCTTATTTATTTGCTTTTCTAAATAACTTGCACTCAATATATTGGATGGACATTTTTATCATAGAAAGCATAAAAGAATAGTCAAGAGCAGTCCTAGCGAAGCATATGTCATTGCGCAGTAGGCGATTTGGGACTGGGTCTATTTTCTAAATACCAGTTGACGTGGGTGGAAGAGTGGCACCGGTGGGCTAAAGTTTACGACTTTTGTTGCCAACTTTGAAATTTATCATGTGCCTTCAATGAATTTGAATGCCCCCAGCTATTCGCCGCAGTGGGTTATGGTGTGGGCGTCGTCCCTTTGTACCTGAGCGTGTGCCAGGGATTCATGGCCTGGAGATCTCAGGCCGATGACTCTGAAGTGGACTTATAGTTTCAAAAAGTATAAACTTTTTTCTACAATATTAAACAAAAACAAAGGTCACATCCGTATTTATTGCGATTTTCTTTTTTAAAATAAATTATGGAAGTTATCCATTTTATTTTTGTATGAAAAAAAATAAATAAAAATAATATATATGTATATGTTCTCTCTGTCTCTCTAGAATATATATTCTTATATTTCCACTCTTTTTTGCTCTAAATGACCCATTTATTCATCGAGTATGCATGTACATAGTGTCAATTTATGACATTATCTCTTCAAGTACTTTTTATTTTCTTATTTCAGTGATTGAAATTATAGTCTAGTGGTATTCCAAGTCTGATTCCATTCATTGCATTAGCTAAGTGAAAGAAGAATATAGAATGCTCTGTTATTTCGTAATTTTATGTTGCAGGTCTTAAATCGGGTTTACAGAATTTCATGCGGCTGAAAATTTTAGCAACGTTACTAAAAAACAACAGAATTGTGCGAAGTTTGGTGTCTGCTCAATCAGTGTTTCAGCGAAATCACGACTATATTTGTTATTTTTATTAATGTTGAATAAATATTAATGCGTTTAAAATAATTTAAATTCCCCGCTATGTGTCATCGCCTTAAAACATCTATTCCACAGCCCCGGCCACAAAACGGAGGCATGGCGGGGAGAATATGTTGGTGCATGCATTATTATATTGCCTGGTTGGGAAATTGCCATAGTTCATACAACTTGACTCGATACTCTACTCGAGATCAAAAAGTACTACTTGCACATCCCTATTTAACAAGTACGTAAAGGTACATACATACTTTATATTTTATTTGTTTTTTTTTGTAAAACTCTTTTAGACTTTCAGCATCTACTTTTGCATGATTTAGGCAATTTTTTATCGTAAGCTACAGTGTCACAGGATGTGTTTAAAAGTTAAATGATGGAGTTAAATTCAGTTGTCATGACACTCGACATGACCCTCTCGGTCCCTTTTTGATTTCAGCGTTATGCAAATGTCAAAAATAAAGCGTGTTACATTGGATCACTCAACTCCCTTGTTGGTAAACTACTTGCACCAATAGGGTCAACGTTCTTTGCCAGAAATGAAGAATTGGAAGACTGGAAAAAAAATTCTGTAATTGACAACCATCAAAAAAGTACAACTCACCAAGATGCCATGTTGACATATTTTACTTGAAAACAAGGCTTAGCCTTGGCATTGTCACTGGAAAAACAAATTGAAGAGGAGTAGAATTAGTGGGAGAATGTGCTTTGGCATGTTATAGCAGTCATTTGAACCCTGGCTGAATGAGGATTGGCATCTCGAAGAAAAGTGGAAACATTTTCGTCACTCAATAATGGGAATCATTTGGGGCTACTTGAATTCATTCATTCATTACAGTAACCTACCGGTTAGAGGTAGGTTGTGATGAGAGTTAGAGAATATCCAACGCACTCTTACACGTGCCGTGCCCTTTCTACCTCTAGTATTTCTTTCTTCATCTCAGCATAAGTCCTACCTTTCTTCATCCCGTCCATAAAACCGATTCTCTTCCTTCCCCTTCCCCGCTTACCCAACATCCTACCCTCTATCACGGCCTTCAGCAAACCATCGTCCCTCATTACCCCTTCCAGCCACCTACCCTGTCTTCCCCTAATCTCATCTATAAGTTTCCTATCCTCGCCCACCATGTCAAGCACTTCCTCATTTGTCTTCATTTCCGTCCAACGCACCTTCTCCATCCTCCTCGACACCCACATCTCGAAAGCCTTCAGCCTATTTTCGTCTTCCTTTCTCAAGGTCCACGTTTCTGCCCCATACAACGCCACACTCCATATCAAGCCTCTTTTTTACATCCTTACTTAAGGTCCCCGTCATCAGCTCCCTTCTATTATTGAACGCTTCCTTCGCTAGCGCTATTCTCCTCCTAATGTCTTTGCTACTATATCCTGTTTCTTATCGCGTACTACCCAAGTAATTAAATTGTTCTACTTGCTCCAGTTTGTGATTTCCTACTTTTATCACTAGCTTCGCTTTCTTTGTCCTCGAGAATCTCATAACTTTTGTTTTTTATTATTTATCTTAATTCCGTATTTCTCACACTGCTTTTCCAGTGCATCTACTAAAGTTTGCAATCCTTTCGATGACGGACTGACCAACGCCTGGTCGTCTGCGAATCTAACTGACTTTATCCACTGGCCTCTTACTTTCATTCCCACATCTAGCTCATCCCATGCCTCTCTTACCATTTCCCCAGTATAGATGTTAAAAAGTAAAGGCGACAACGGGCACCCTTGCCGCACCCCGCGACCTATAACTGCCCACCCTGATTCACCCTCAGCTACCCTTACCTGAGCCCTCTGCCCCATATAAGTTTCGGATGAGTCTCCTATCACGCCAATCTATTCCTATTTTCCGCAGTATCTGCATTAGTTACTCCCAGTTTATTCTGTCAAACACCTTTTCGAAATCTACAAAGCAAGCGAAAACATCCTGATTATGCTCTATGTTTCTATCTATACGTGTCCTCGCATTACCGCAATCGCGTCTCGGTTGCCCTCCCCTTCCTGAACCCAAATTGGTCATCGCCTAAATAGCATTTTTCTCTGCTCTCCAACCTTCTATTTAGTATTCTAAGCAAGACTTTCGCCGCGTGCGAAATTAAACTGATTGTTCTATACTCCTCGCATTCTGACGCTTTCTTCTTCTTAGGGATAGGTATTATTACTGTTTTCACGTAATCCTCTGGCCCAAAAATGTGGAACGCTGCACGATTTTGCGTGTCATCCTTGCGCAGGGGCAATGATAATCTTCTCTGTATCGTTCCAATTTTAGTGTATGTACCGCCGAAGCGAGTACTTGATCTGAGTAATTGAGCTACTTGAATAGATAAGTCAATTTGATGCATTCTTGGCTGCTCACATATCATGGCATGGCAATGCTGGAAGATGCAACCCTTTGCACCTGCCCGAAACGACATGAGGAACTTCTTGAGTTAATGGCAAAGAAAATGCACTCCATCATCATCGACGAAATTAATTTGTCACAGTATTTCAGTCTGTCTGTGGACCAAACACTAGATCGTGTGATCACCAGGAATGTTTTTAAGTTAACTTATTTCCGTGTATCTCTGTGAAATATTCGCCGATACTCGAAATGTTTTAGAAGTTGTGATACACAAATTGAAAACTGAATCGCTCATCCAGATCTCCAAAACAGAAAGTTCTTGCACTAATTCAACAATTGTATTTTTTATCAACTTGGATTCCGCAGCATAGGCTTGGAATAGGAACTTATGTTGGAGGCATTTACGCCTCACATTACATTAATAATCTACATCACTGCATTACAGTGAAATTTTAGTCAGGGTATTTTCCACCCAAATCTCCCCATGTGTTAAATATATCTATACCTACCTATAAATTAAATCTGATATAAAATCAAGTGGCTTCAATTGAGTTAATGCCAACCCAATACCAACCTCTCCATCTGCTTACATAATGAGCCCATTTGGCACATCATTTTGGGAAGGATTCATTTTATCCCAATGAACAATTTTATTTCTTCCCATGGAAATTCGACGTTCAACTTCTTCTAGCTACAAATAAAATGAAGTATCTCATGAAAGTCAGGAAATCCCAGAAATTTCTATCTTCCGCTGATAAAATAGAGAAAATAAAACATGAACCTACAAAAAGAATAACTATGTAATACTAGCTTTTTTCTTCAAAAAGACAGTTTCGCGGTATTGTCATCGTTTTTCTAAAAAAATATTTGAAAAGGGAAATGAAAACGAACAAGATCAAGTTACTTCAATTTTAAATTCAGAAAATTATTATTTTTGGTCGACTCAACCAAGAAATAACACAAGGTATTTCAATCTGAAAAAAAATAGTTTTTCTTGGAAAAAGTCTTTATTTCGCGGTTTTTTTTTTCAGATTATTCTACTTTATATATGTTTAAAATATGATATAAAAATGATTAAAGTCAAGATTCCTTCCATTAATAGTCAGAAAATAGCTTTTTGGTTCCACCTAAACTAAAAACAATACCACAAGAGAGATAATTAAACTATAAAATAATTAAAAACTCTAATATGTAGGTATGTACTATCTTTTGGGAAGTGCTTGTTTTGCGGCGTTTTAGTTGATCTATCCTCGAAAATGTTTCCAAGGTGATCTTAAAAAACGATTAAAATCAAGTGAGATTTAAGGAAATTGCGGACTTTCTTCCATTAAACCGAAAAAATAACGCACTCTAATATTAAAATGGCAAAAAACTGAAAGATATTACGTGTTCTCCACCGGGGGTGAAACTCAGCATTTCTGCCGACGCACAATGGGCTAAAATCGAAAAAAAGCTGTCCAAAAAAAATATGATTTTTTCAATCCGGTAGTTTACACTTTGCACACTCATTCTCCATAGATTGGTGCATTTGATGTTGAATGCCATTTGTCATAATTCGTACGCGTTAACAATATACATGGGCTCATTTCACAGAAATCGCCCACCTTAATTATTTTCCGAAAATGAAGGAATTCAAGCTCTGCCAGAGAATACATCCCTGCTTCCCTCATTTGAACGACTTAAGTTGTAAACATTGTTCATTTATTTATCTGGAAATAAAAGCGCACAATGTTGGTGGTTGTAACCTATTTAAAATTTTTAATGATGTAATTTAAGTCATTTCATTGAATTATACCTAACGTAATGTTAGAAAGCAACAAATCACTTGATACCTTACCTAATGTTAGAAAGCAGAAAAATCTTTGTTAAATAAAATTGAAAATATATTCTTTTCGGTTTTGGATTTTAAAGTAAAATATATAATTACTAAGTTGCTTGATAACATTAGAACAAATTTCTTGCTATCTTAATGCTATTTTTCTTCGCCGGCTGAAGAATCATTACTTCCTTAATCTATAAATTTCTGTTCAGCATCGCTTAATATTATGATATCCCTTTAATTTAATATAATATTTTAATTATCTCCATCGTCTCAGGCTCAACCTTGTGAAAGTTCATTTTATCGTAAATGAAAAGGAAAACTTTGTTATATTCCACCAATTTATTTTCAGGTACAACTAGTTTCGACGCAGCGGCGTCATCTTCAGGTACAAAGAGTAAAATCAAAAATATGATCCTTATATACCATCCAGGGTAGGCGTTGGGGTGGGGGTGGGGGAGGAAAAAGGTAGGTGGAAGGGGGTGGAAAACCTTAAGGATACAATGTAGTGAATGTTTAGCGGGTGGATACAATGTCGTAGCGGGTGGTGGGGGTCGGAAAGGGGGGGGGGGATGACCGTTGGCAGGTTTGAGTTTTGAAGGGTTGTTGGTGACTAAGGTAGCGGTGGGGTGTCCGTGGGAGTGAGGGGAGGGGAAGGATTACGGGCTACTGTTTTTTCCGTGAGGGTCAGGGGGGAAAGGTGGGGGGAAAGGTTTTCAAATGGTATGTCATTAAATAGAGGACGTTTCTTCATCTGTCTCTTAATCCCCAACCGGGATATGTACGACCGTGTCCCCAACTCTTCCTTTTTGTCCATTCTCTTCCCTTTTTCCTCCCGGTGCAGAATCTTCGGAGTGGAATCACTGGTGTGGTTCTCCTCCCACAGGTGTTTTGCAAAGTGGGACTGGGAGAGGTTACATGTCCGGAAACACCTCTTGTGCTCTTATGCTCTCATCTGGAAGGCCCGTCTGTCCAACATAGGCCGCAGTGCACTCGTTGCATTCCAATAAATATATGCCACTGTTGTCTAAGGGATCAATTTTATCTTTTGTTTTATTTACAAAAATTTTTAAGTTGTCATTGTTGTAGACAGCTATTTTAAAATGGTCTTTAGGGAACAGGTTGCTTATTTTTTGTGAAAGAACTCCGTAATACGGTAGTTTATCCCACTTAATTTTATCCTTTTTTGTCTCAATCGGATGAAATAGCATATGTTGTGCTAATGTAAGAGAAACAATTGCACTTTTCCACAAATTGGTTTATTGCGTACAACGCGTTTCGGCTCACAGAGCCATCATCAGGTCTTGTACCAAGACCTGATGGTCTTGTACAAGGTCTTGTACCTGATGATGGCTCTGTGAGCCGAAACGCGTTGTACGCAATAAACCAATTTGTGGAAAAGTGCAATTGTTTCTCTTACATTATGAAGAACTTCCACGATATTTCGCCTGAATCTGTTGAATTTATATGTTGTGCTCTTATGGAGCGTTTTTTGAGGAGCATTTTATCTGCAAGGGTTTTGTTGTAACCATTTGTCGTTGCTATTGATTTAATCGTTTCCAATTCCTCATTAAACTTTTCTTTGAAGTGGGGGATGTTCAGCAGTCTATTCAGTAAGAAGTGGAATGTCGATAACTTTTGGGATATGTGATGGCGGGAGTCGTAGGGAATTACATGGTCCGTGGTGGTGGTTTTGCGAAAAATAGCAAATTCAAAATTTTTAACACTTTTAGATACCGTCACATCCAGAAAATTCAATTTTCCATTTTTTTCCTTTCCACACGTAAACTTGATACTGTCGCACTGGGTATTTAAACTTGTTAAAAAATGTCCAATTGGCTTTCAGTGACAGTCCAGATTGCAAAAACGTCATCAACATAGCGGAACCAGCAAAAGATACTCTTAGTGTTCACTGAACCACCACTGAATAGTTTTTGTTCCAAATCGTCCATAATAAGGTCGGCTAGGAGCGGTGACAACGGCGACCCCTATTGCTAATCCTTCCATTTGTCTGTAGTATTCCCATTTTGAATTTAAAGTAATTTTGCTCCACGCACACTTTTAATAGAGACACAAGATCACTGATGACAGCTGCTTCCGTCCCCGTATTAGATAGAACTTTTTTCGCCACTTGGACTGCTTCCAAAGCTGGAATATTGGTGAAAAGGTTTTCCACATCAAATGACACTAATATGTATTTAGAGGGGGGAGGACTTTTCTTGGAGAGCCGGTCACAAAAGTCTATCGTGTTTCTCACTCCAAACCTCGACTGAAAATTAGTCAACTCCCTAAATCGGGAATTTAACTAGGCCGCAAGTTTTTTGGAAGGAGCTTTTACACTGGATACGACTGGTCGAACTGGAATGTTCACTTTATGAATTTTGGGGAGGCCGAAAAAACTGGGTGCTCTTGGATTTATTGTTGTCAATTTATAATTTTCGCTGGACTTGAGGAAGCTAGGGGTGGAGTTAAGGGATTTTTCACAATTTCCTGAAACTTTTTGGTTGGATCCACTGAAAGTTTTGTTATTTGGTTACTCATAATAAAGTCGTAGCATTTATCAATGTAGTCTTCCTTATTCATCACAAACACTTCTTTGTCTGCATTTTCAATGATTAAACTGTTCTCTAGAGCTCTCAGTCGCCTTCGAATAGAATTTATTGACTTAAACTTTAAAGACCTGATTTGTTTGTCACTAGCTTGGGATTTAAGTAAACTTGCTAGTTTCTGTGCGATTGTAGTTTTCAAACCAATGTCACGCTTATCCAAGGCCACTTCGCAGTCCACAACTAAATTCTCTACATCCTCAGTTCCCACTGGCGTAACATGTACATACTTGAGACCTTTCTCTAATAAAGCCACTTCACGAGGGTCGAACACAGTATCCGAAAGATTAATCACCCTGTCGTGGAAGATTGTGAAGAAGAAGGTGGGTTGAAGAGTTTGAAGATGAAGGTGGAACAACAATAAGGTGGAAGGTGGAATGTGAAGGGAAGGGAAGGTGGAATGTGAAGAAGGTGGAAGGTGAAGGGAAGGTGGATAAAACAATTTGTGGAAAAGTGCAATTGTTTCTCTTACATTAAGATGAAGGTGGGTTGTCCCTTTGAGGTTCCTTATGTAAGAAGAGAAATTTTGTTTAAGAGAAGTTTTGTTTATACTACAGAAGATTTTGGCTATCGCCAAAATCTTCTGTAGTATAAACAAAAAATAGTCACTTTTACCTTAAATCAGTAATTGTACCCCTGCAGTTATTTACAAATGGAGATGACGATAAGAAAGTAATTGTGCGGCAAAACCCCCGGCAATCCTCCCCGAGGTATTAAGTGGATCGCTAAAAATAGAGTTTATCAAAGAAACTAAGGATCGCATTCCGTGATTTGTCTGAAGACATACAGAGAGTGCGTACAAACATACTCTTGGTATGTTATGCATCCATCAATACATAAACTATTAGCACACGGATATACAATTATTGAGATCAGTCCATTATGAATGAATGAGAATACGTTTCGATTAAATTAAGATTAAGACTTTACACTGTCTGTGATTACAGTCAGCGCTTGCATGTTATTTTTATTCATTAATTTAAGTCTCGTAAATATTATTGCTTCTCTAAATTTTAGCTCACCGCAAACAATGGTACTTTTAGCGTATCCTTATCTCCCGAGAAATTAATTTTTCGATTGTTACCATTCTCATTAGAACTTAATTTGTTTCAATTATATTAATTTTATTTGTGAGGTTGTTCTTTCGTTTACTCGGGAGTAACTTTGTCGTTCGGTGCTAGTTCAGCAAATACTTTGAATAAGCTGACAATGGGAATTATAGACAACCCAAATGTGTGAAGCGGATTAACGAGGAATTCCAGAGTGTTGGCGATTGTATAACTATCATTATAATTTGTGCAAATAAATGTCTATTCGTTTTTAAATTATCTCTATACATTTGCCAAGTAAAGTATGCCTTAAAAACGGTGTCATTCTCTGAGCGAAAAGGCGTGGATCAATGTTAGCGAAAAAAAAATTAACTTCCGTAGGGCCACTTTTGAGGCCTGTACAACGAATTACACTATTTCAATAGCCTTAAATCGTATTGTTTGTAATGAAATAGAATTTTTCCTACCTTCTAGGCATAGTTTTGCGTTTATTTTATGAATTTCGAAAAATTGACTTTTGTCGCGCTAAATCGGCACCTCAGCCCACTGTGAATCGAAAAATCGATTTTAACTTCGGCGTCGCAAACGGTCGTAGATGATTTCTCCGTTTCTTTATTATGCTACATAAAGGCAAACAATTGACGGAAAACAGGGTCCGCCATTTTTTCATGTATCGATAACAAATATTACAAATTTGACCACAAAATAAGTAGTATTTAATGAAAAGGAATAGTTATACCAAAAAAGTTTAGTTTTTATTCGACAAATTTACTACAAATGATTCAGCATTAGCTTGAATTCGGTGATTTTCGGAAAAAAATTAAGGTGGGCGAATTTTGCGAAATTTGTCCAGCATATGTATATGTATATTGTTAACGCGTACGAATTATGATAAATGGCGTACAGCATCACGTGCACCAATCTATGAAGAATGAGTGTGCAAAGTGTCAACTACCGAATTGAAAAAAAACTATTTTTTGGTTTTTGGCCAGCTTTTTCCGATTTCAGCCCACTGTGCGACGTTTCGATACACGTCATCATAAATGCGGAGCTTGACCCATTGGAGAACCTAAACCGTGTTTAAGGAGGTTCCGCCGCGACTTTGTGAGTCAACACAATTACTAAATTCCACTTTTTTTATATTTTTTCCAAAAAATCCAGCTTTCGCTGATGAAATGCGTTACCTATAGAAAACCAAAAGCAAAGTAGAAAAAATGCAAATTATTCTACGAATGTATTTTAAATGAGTACTTTTTTCCAGCCACAGAAGCCGACTGCAGCGCCATTTCCTACGAATTACCGCATTTTGACTTCAATTACGGCAATTATTTCCTAATAACTAAAAAATAAGGTGGTAAGATAACTATATTTTATTTTTATTCTATTTTTTTGGATTATTTCCTTCTTATAAATAGTTTTCCGCAAAGATGGCATTTATATTTTACGGAAAAATACTATTTTCCCCGTGTTTCTCTCATTCCCCCATTGAACACCATGTAATTTCAAGTTCAATTATAGATAAATAGCGTGGAAAGGTATTATTTTTTGGTTCATATCAGATAGAGGACAACGTTTTCTATAAGTGGACAGAATATGAATAAAATGACATTTTAGGCATTTTACGGTGGAACCACCTTAACTAGCAGCATACCCCGGGAATGTATAAGATCTTTCTTGGCAAAAACTACACTTTCTTTCAAAAATACTTCTGCTGTAATTTCGTCGATTTTACTTCGAAATAGTTTCCTAATGTTTTAAAAATTTTAACACAACTCGTTTAAGTTTGAAGGTTTCAGCCTTAACATTGTGGAAATTAATACTTCAAATACATCAAGTGAGAGAAAAAACGTATCTTTCCATTTACTTTTAATTATCTATAGAAGTTACTATGCAAAACTATGTTTAGACGCTAAGGCATCACAGTAGAGGTGTTCTTTTGATTTCAGCTGCCAAATTTTTCAAGGGTAAATGTAAGACTTTACTAGTGTGTTCAGATATTGCACAGTAGAATAAGGACACTATTTTTGTAATGATTAATCGACTTTATGACAGAATATTTATGATGGAAAGAGATTCAGTGCAGCCTATTGAAGAAGTTATTTGGAGTGATGGACCATCATCTGAATTTAAGAACAAGTATATGGTTAAGTTGATTCAGTTACTTTCCAAGAAATACGATAAACAATTCAGTTGGAAGTACTTCACCACTTCCCATGGGAAAGGTGTAATAGATGGTGTAGGCGGTAATGTGAAACGCTTGGTGAGGCAGAAAATTATGAGCTAAAGAAATAACAACATAGTGCAATGCGCAAAGGATTTCGCTGAATTAGCAACTCACCTAGTTCCTTCAACTTGTGTATGTACTTAAAATTGACAAAGAAAATATCAGAACTGAAATAGATGAAGTAAAACCATGGGAAAGAATTATACCAGTCCCAGGTATTCCCGCCTACCACGTTATAACATGCAGTGACATAAATATAAGTAGTAAATCTCATGCTCTGTCACAAGACGTTCAGGTACAAAAGAGGAAGTTTTAAATTTGATCAGTCTTTAATATTTCATTATAATGTAACCCACTATTTTCTGTTTTGTGTGAAATGTGTTCCTGATTAGAAAAATACACTAAGAGTAGTAAAACATACTGTATATAATTTTCTTTGAAATATAAATGTGTACATGTCCCAAACGTGACAGCACAATTAAAGGTAAGTTATATTTAACTGCAGGGATAGAAAGTAATATGAAAGCATCAGTCATTAGGAAAACGTCATAATGAAAACATGAAAAAAGTTGCCAAATTATAACATCAAAAATTTAGCTTATTTTTGAGTTAATAATGGATATTCAAAATGATGGTGGACATACTATGTCCCATACGTGACGGTAGAATTTTATTAAGTCACTGAGGCTATATGCATTTCAATAGGAATTTAACTGCAGAGTGAATTTTCTGAATGATCATGCTAAATCTTAAAATGGACCAAATTCGTATGTAACTATTTTATTGGTAATAAGGGTAATGAATTCAAATAAATACTGTGAGCAACTGTCCCATACGTGACAGTGGGACGCCCCTTTATTGTACGTACATATCACATACACACATCAACATAAAAAGGAAAACATACCTTGCTTCAGTAAATTTTGGCGATGTCCTTTGTAAATCGAATTGCGAAAGGTCAGGATAAAAGCAATACACGTCATACCTCGAGTCGCAGAAACGGCAAAAGTGACGATGGATTTTAAAGCGCAGCACCACTGAATATATAACTAATATATTTAGGGAATATACATAAAAAATATCACACAGTATTGACTATGTTGTTCGAATCCATGTTCGAATCCTTCAAAGCGCGAATAAGTTATCGTTCTTCTTTTGTTGGACGCAGAGCCTCTATCGTAGCCCTTGGTAGTTGAAACCTGCACTTTTCAAAACCCCAAGTTTTCACCCGGGTTCGAGTATAATTTTTTAATCCCTTGAAATTTTTGAGTCATCATGTAGGTTTCTCCGGATGTACTTGCTTAAAAGTATCGGTTGATCCATCTCTGATTACAGTGTAATAATTAACGGTTAGAGCCACTATTGCTCGAAAGATTCTTATGAATTCCTTGTGTAGCTGGTAATACCTGATTTTCTATCACATATGTGATATGATTTTCTATCACAGGCAGTGGCGTAGCGAGGGGGGGGGACCGGACCCCCCCCCCCGCAATATTAAGACATATAAAAAAATTAATTAAGCTTGGAGCAGGGGAAAGTCTACAAATAATAAATTATCATACCGTTGTTAAAAAAGGTTTGTCCTTTTGTTTAAATAATAAATTATCAAACGATACGTTTGGGCTCGGCCGCTCGGGTAGTGTAATGGTGGTGTTTGTGTAGCTGACCGAGTTTCGACTGTGGACTGTCTACTGTCTAGTTCGCCCTGTTTTTCAAAAATTTTACCCTGGTTTTGGACCCCCCCCCCCGAACGAAATTCCTGGCTACCCCACTGATCACAGGGAAAGCCTATATAATGTATATCATACAGCTAAAATACATTATGTACAGAGAACTCTGTGCTGTCTGGGATATGAGCCTAAAAATGTTATGTGTATGTAAATGTATGTCATATTTTATTTACGATTTATATATTACTTTTGTTACGCACAGAAATAAAATTATTATCATTTTTAATATTATAACATATTTCCGTGACTCTTGCGACAGACAGAGACTGTCACAGGTCAACGCGCATTGCTCAGAGCGGATGAGTAGCCTCGGCTCAAAGAATTTCGTTATATTAATTACATTTTTGGTGTGTCTAGCATTGCATTAAAATAAAAGATCGTAGCTTCCGCACTGGTGTTTTTTTACCACTGAAGCTACCTAAAACTCCTTAATTGTTGTTACAAAAGTTGTACATTTAAGAAATTTGGAGTAATAAATTTATTATTATTTGATTGTTACAGCTGTAGCACTTCCCTCCGAGTCCCCGGCAAGCATCATTGCCGTCATAATGGCCAGAGACTCGAGTAGGGTTGGGCAGTAATCGTTGCCACTTCCGACGCCCATCGGATGAGTGGCTACGCTGCGGTCGGGTCATGCGTCTGTAGTAGACGGAGTGACCACAGGATGACGGCCTTCTGCATGCGTGCAATTAGTGATTCCGCCTGTGCCACGCAGGACGGAATGCACTTGATGTTATTAAGCAGCGAGCCCTTGACTCCACCGAGCACACCTACGATGAGGACCACTAGTTTTACAGAGTGTCCGGGGTACATCTGTCGAAGTTCAGAAAGCAGGTCTTGATATTTCGTCCGTTTTTCAACCTCCTTCGCATCCATGTTAGTTTCAGCTGGAGCCGAAAACTCTATCACAAACATGGAGCGTGTGAGGTGGTCGAGGAGAACGATATCAGGCTTGGTCGCCACCAACCTTGGTGGTGGAGAAGGAGTAATTTCACCAGATCGTGCATTTATCGTTCTCCACGACGGACTCAAACACTCCAGCAGCATAGGGCAGCACAGGTGTTTCGTCGATGCCATAATGGTGTCGGAGGTAAAAGTATAACACCCGCAGGGCCGCGTTGTGCCGAGCTAACTACGCCGACCAGGCGTAATAACTACAGCCGAAGAGTAGGTGACCAAAGTCTCAGGCTAGGTTCGGCACGCCCTACATCTCGTGTCCGCGACCTCCGCCTTGAATATAATGCGGCGGTACACGAGTGTGTTTATGACACCATCCTGGCACGCGAGTACAAAACCCTAGGTCTCTGACTTCAGACAAGCGGAGCGTAGGAAGGCAAACGTCAGCTCCTTCGATAACCCATGCTTTTCGATGTTTCGGTAGAAACATCCATGTATGGGCTTATCGGTATGCACCTTGAGCAAGGCCTTCTGCTCGGCTTTTTTTTCATTTCGAGCTCGAGGACGTCTGCCTTCAATGACAAGATGGCCGTGTCATTGTCGCTTCCGTAGGATGACGGGTTGAAGTCGAGACCGGTTTCGTCCGCTGCCCTATTTGCCGCCTGGAAGAGAAACGCCCCTGCTCCCGCACTCTCGTGCTCTCTCACGAGATTGAGCAGGGGGTCCCTGCTTTTCAACACTCGGCAAGCGGTACCCAGGACAACTCTGTTGTGGAGACACTCCAGACTCAATAGTCCTCTACCACCTAAATTGCGAGGGAGATACAATCTGGCAACGGAAGATTTCGGATGAAGACTTTTATAGATGGTCATCATCTTCCTCGTTTCCCTATCGAGGTTCTGCAACTCGTTGACGTTCCACTTAATACATCCGAAGGTATACAACAGTGTAGGAACCGCGAACATATTCGTGGCAAGAACCTTGTTCTTGCCAGACAGCTCAGATGTTCCTGAGAGTCTGCCTGTATTTTGCGGTGAGCCTTTCCTTCACTGCTGCAACCTCCTGCATTCGGCGTTGGAAGACGCCGAGATATTCATAGCTATCATCGTCCTCGAGGTGACGAATGACGATCCCGTCAACAAGTTGCATGTCTTCCTTGATCTCCGAAAATCTTCCTCTCGCCAGGTTGATGGATGCACACTTGTCCAATCCGAACGCCATCCCTACAACTCCATCACTGTATTTGAGTACAGTGTCCAGGGCAGTGCGAAGGTCATTTGCATTAGAAGCATAAAGCTTCAGGTCATCCAGAACAAATGAGTGACCTTATGCTTTCTGTCACCTGGAACACCACACATGTATCCTCTACCTCGTCGAAGCCTCAGGGACAGGGGTAGGAGGGAAATACAAAACAGTAAGGGGCTCAAACTGTCGCCTTGAAAAACGCCTCGGTGGTATGTTACCAACGCTGTGGAAACTGACCGCTTGCCTGAGGTCAGAACAAAGCACGTTTTCCAGAGTGGTAACAGGCATTGGATGCAGGACACTACATCTGGGTGGACTTTTATCAACTTCAGCATGGCGATCAAAAGCTCATGCGAAGTGGTGTCAAAAGGTTTCTTGTAGTCCACCCAGGCCATTGATAGGTTTCGCTTATGCCGTATGGCATCCTAGCATATGCACCAGCATATTGTCCTTGTTGACAAATTGACCAATGAGCATGTTGTCCTTGCATCCAGCGATTCCCCGGTTTGAGCCCCTCTGCTCGTACATCTCCTCCCACACAGGCTGGACGTGGTGGAGGATAAGGTCGCTCAAGATCGAGGTGAACGCCTTATATACAGTGTTGAGGCAGGTAATGGGGCGGTAGTTCTTTGGATTGGACAAGTCCCCCTTCTTAGGTATCAGAACCGTGCGTCTCTCAGTCAGCCCAGGTGGAATTGGTTCTCCACCATTTAGAAAGGACGTGAAGATTCTGGCGAGGTGTTGGTGGGTGGAAGTAAACTTCTTCCACCAGAAGTTATTCATGGCATCCATTCCTGGAGCCGAGAAATTCTTCTTACCAGAGAAGGACTTCTTCAAGTCACTTTCTGTGACTGAAAGAGGTCCATCCATATTTTGTAGGTGGTGGTCATATAACTCTTTAAAGAGGCCTATGGCCGGAGTGTCTCCGTTGAATGGCTTCGACGTTTCGTAGATCTCCTTCCAGAAACGTTCAACTTCTTGGACGGGCGGCGGAGATTCAAGGACAGGCGGAGGTGGTCGAAAGAGACGGGACGGGTGAAGGAGAAAAGTAGAATTTTCCCTCACGGCCCTGCTCCTCTTGAGGAGTATTTTTCGGGCAGTGGTGAATGCTCGTACTCTATCGACCGCATGCTGCTTAGTGGTAAGCAGCAAGTTTTTATTCAGTGTGTGATAGTTGTATCGGAGACAGCGCGCTATGCGAACTTCGGGAGTGAAAGTTCGCCCAGATACGATGTATTCCATCACACACTGGATTCTCGACGCCTGTCGTCTCGCCTGAGTGATCTTGCCCTCCAACTGTTCCAGCCTCTTTGCTGCTTTGTCCTCCCAAGAGGTGTTCTTTTGGGAGTGAGCCATAATTTTGGCAGCAGCGTAGACCACGCAATTTACCGTCCAAAGGTCCGAAGTTTCCGTCAGGATTTCGTCGATAAGACCATTCAACTGGGGCAGGTGGTTACCCCGCAGAGAGATCTTTTGGTGGATGTCTCTCTGCATAGGTTGTCCTTCATCATAGTTAATGGTGCTTAACAACCGCGTTCGTAGTTCAGTGACGGCCTGACCAGCTTCCTCCCCATTTGGCCGAGAGACTGACACAAATGTCGATCTCGCCTCAGGCGGTGGAGAGGCTGCCTGTATTTGGGAGAGTGGTCTGGCCGGTGGTGTATCCCTCTGGCTGCTGGTGGCGGTTGGTGGGGAGTTTCCTTTTTTTCGGAGGTGGTTGGCATAATCGCGCAGATTCTGCTGCGATAGATGGTCGTATTCCGGATGCATCTCACGACACAAAGAGTGCATCCTTGCCATAAACCCCCTGCGATCGGGCTCGCTGGCAGCATGGCATGCTAGGAGGTCACCTCTTAGGGCTTCCGTCCACTGCATACGAGCTCTCTTATCAGATGGTGCTTCATTGCCACACCCAACTGTACTAGGGCCCCCATCCGAGAGAGGCCAATTGTGGGTGGCTTTATCTGTTTTCCTTTTTGGAACCAGATTAACTGCGTGTGGGGTAGTTAGCCCCACACGCAGACGTCCACCATTAGTCGGCATAAGCCGTTACCAGGTACGCCACGGGGAGGCTGGTGGTCCGGCTTTCGTACCCAATTTATTATTATTAGATATAATTATTTTTTATGTTCGTAGTTTTTTTACGGAAATGCTGCTTTGAACATTTACGAATAGAAACTATAAAAAATAAAAAGAAATGTTTTTCAATGTTGTTAACAAACGAGCACTTATTTAAAATTTTTATTTAGAAAAAAATGTTTTACTGAAACAATATACCTCTCTGGGAATCAATCCTTTGACCTTTTGCTCTCTGGTCCTTAAAACCCTCGTGTTTGAACGTCCACGGCCACGGGAGTTGTTGTAAAGCGCGAAGTTTTTAACGGAGTGGCTGCTTTGAACTTTTACGTTTAAAACTATAAAAATATTAATAGTTTTTTCAATACAGTTTTCAATACAACAAACGAGCAATTTTTAAAATGTTATATGAAGAAAAAAATATTTTACAGAAATAATATACGTTTGTGGGAATTGAACCTGTGACTTTTCGGTCTAAGTGCTTGAAATCCTCGTGCTTTAACGTCCACGGCCGCCACGGGAGTTGTTGTAACGCGCAAAGTTTTTTACGGAGATGTTGTTTTGAACATACACGATTGCAAACTTTAAAAAATAATAAGAATTGATTTTTCAATACTGATCTAGATACGAGCACTTTTTTAAAAACATTTTATCAAGAAATTTTTTTTTCATAAAAATATACCAGGTTGGGAATCGAACCTGTGACGTTTTGGTCTCTGAGCCTTAATACGCTCGTGCTCTTACGTCCACGCCAGACGGGAGTCATGTTAAAGCGCGATGCTTTTCACGGAGAGGCTACTTTGAACATTTACGATTAGAAACTATGAAAATTATAATAACAAGATTAGTTTTTAAAAATAATGTTCAACAAAAGAGCACTTTTTAAATTTTTTTATGAAAAAATAATATTTTACGTAAAAAATGTACCCATGTGGGAATCGAACCTGTGACTTTATGATCTCTGAGCCTTTAAACCCTTGTGCTTTAATAAAATAAACAAAATTATTATATTTTATTTGCAACAAGAAAAATATTAAATAATACGTTAATTTTTACGCTTTAATATCAATATTTCGATTCACAATATTTATCGATATAATTATAAAACCCTTGTGGCGGTGCTCGTTAAATGACGAGTGCAAAAAATGTGGCGTTGGAAAGATCACAGGTTCGATCCTGGGGGAGTTATTTAAAAAAATGTTATTTTACTGCGTTTTAGATTAACAATGTATTACTATTTTATTTGCAACAAGAAAAATATTAAATATTACGTTAATTGCGAATTATTACGTATACACTGTTGGCGCAGAATCATATAGAGTGTAGTGGAGTGTGCTTCGAACCTTGAACTTCGGCACACTGCTGACGCGGTGCAGTCTTCACCATCTTTTTCACTCCAGTCGTCTTCACTCTTGCCGGTTTCCGATGACGGCGTTTTGGGTGGCGAGACGAAAGCTCATATTTACCAATATTTGTCGATATTTTTCTTTCTTTACCACACTTCACTCATCATAGAGAATCGTCATAGATAAAAAACACTTTCGTTCGCATCACACGCAAATTTAGTTAGCAAATACTAAACCTAGTTAGCTTGCCTATCTTGTTCTCTCCTAAATGCAACTGCTTTCTACGGCATCCTCCACTATTCCCGTCACCGAAAGAGCTTTCATTGTAATTGTTAACCCAAACTCATACCAGATGGCCATGCTCAGACACTCCAAGTCATAAATAAATCTCCCTAACGGAACCCTCCACTTTGCCCGTCACCGAAATAAATACCTATGCGACTGTCTACCAAAATGCATGACTAAGACCCTCCGAGTCATATACAGAGTAGCCGCTGGCCTAATCTTTCTGGGCCAGGCCGGTGGCAACTTTGTTTACGCCTGCAGTGCCTCTCATTGTCAGAATCTTTTGTGCCGCAAAAGATTCAAGAGTGGCACCATCTCATTGTCAGTCATAGGAAGGCGAGGAATGCACGCCCAAGAAGAAAGCATTCGTCTAAAAAAACACCACGTATCCAGAACTGATTACCTACCTATTTTTTCCCAGTTTTCCGTATAATAATGTTGGGGAGATCCTCGTAGAAGATAATACAAAGAGAAAAAAGTATTGGCACTTAACATGCGTGAATTACGAACATTTTCCCTTGAAAACATCCAAAGAAAAACGTGCCCTTGAGACCATAGTATTTAAAAGAGATTTAAATCGCCACTTGTGTTATAAAAGTGAACTTGAGTAGTATTAGGTTCGCCGAACATTACGAAGCTAAAATATAACCAAAAATGACGGCGGAGAATGGTGTTCATGATGAATAAACAAACTCTAAACTTTGCGACGCTATAGGTGACACTGGCACTTTTGGGACAGTTTTGGAGAGTCGCCTATAGTGACGCTGGCACTTTGAGGTTTAATAAATTGTATGAAACCGAATAAAATCAAGAACCATAAAAGTCTTCCCAGTGCAAATACTCTTTTAACTACGATTCTTATGCGGATTTTTTTTAAAATATCAAGGAAAGCAGCACGCTTCGTTAAAAACTGCGAACAGATTGTGCATCACAGCTGATGGAAGATTTCGCGAGATTACCTGTTTCTTAGGATAGAAATTGATATGCAAGAACTAGAATTGAGCGAGAAAATCACCTCCTTCAACAACAGGGCCGAGAAGTACATATTATATATTCACTGCCACAATAAAAAAAATAAAAAGAACTACGCTCTAAATTGTTTGATGGGTGGAATAAGCAAGGGTGGGACTCAAATTCCGCCACGACCTATATGTGAGTCCTTTTTCAAAATATGTCATTGAAAATGTAGAAAACTAGCCAAGAGCAGCAAAATTATTTATAAAACTGCAAACGTCGCCGAATAATTAAACGCATACTGAAGAAATATAACGTTTTTAGCATGTACAAATTAGGACCCTCTTGACACCTCCGTAGAGGAATATGAAAAGAAGCTTTATATTATACTATCATGAAACTTATGAATTCGTAATTGAAGTGAAATTATATGCCGCCCTGATTTGAGGTGCCTGTGTTCAAAGTGTTTTAAACATTGTGATGCTGCGTGGTGGCAGGACGTCCTATGCAGAAAATCAATGTTTTCTACAATTTATAAAAATTTTTATCTTTAAATTTGTTACCAAGTGTGTGATATTTTAATTCCACCAATTACAGGTACTATCGGAGTATATTTCCGCAATTCGCCTGATTTTAGGCCAATTTTCAGCATTTTGCCGCATAGACTTACCTTGACTCTGTTCAACTATGGTGTAATTATCGACTTACACTAAAAAAAGGCAACTTTTGTACTCTATCAGTTGTTTTAAAATTAGAAAAACAAAAATTTTCAATGACATTGGACCGCACTCACGGTTGAAGTGCGTGTCGCGTGTCCTTTTTAAATGAAAATGAGAATTTCAATCCATCCCCAGCCCCACGCGAGTGTCCTCGGGTGAACAGACCCAGATATTGGTATTAAGTTTTCTGGTTCTACGATTAAATTATTTAATATTATGCGACAGTTTCGCCGTGCTATGCTGCCGGCTTCGTCGGGATTTTAAGAACAACAATGGTCTTTTTTCAAAAAGTAAATAAACAATTCCAGCAGTTGATGGTTTTGAGAAGAAAAAAAACTTCATTTCGAATAAGTCTCTTCCAGGTATAAGGGAGTTTATAACTATCCTCTCTATTGATGTTATTTGGTCTTTACTCTATTTCAATCGCCTCCTTTATGAGCCGTGGAAAGTAACTGCTTTCTTTGTGTAGTACTCTTACCGTCTCGATGTCAATGGCGTGACCTTCCTCTAACGTAGTGTGCTCAGCCACGGCAGAGTGATACCGGTCTTTCTTCCGGATTGCACGTTCATGTTCCTTTAATCGGCATCCAATTGCTCTCTTGGTCTGCCCCACATATGATCTTCCGCAACTGCAGAGAAGTTCGTACACACCCTCATACATTGTGGGTGGTAATGGATCTTTAGTCCCTCGTAGATGATCTCTTACTCTGGAGGTAGTGTTGTATCTTGTGATAAAGTTATACTTTTTTATAGTAAAGAAAACTAATATAATTAATATAATTTTTTATTAAACAATTTAATCGCAGAACCAGAAACCTTAATACCATTAACATGAACTGCGAAAATCTACAAAAAAAGACCCAGATATTATTTTATTTTTAGAAGAAGTAGCAAAAATGCATGTAAAGGCTTTTTTATGGGAACACTCTCCACGGCTCCAGGGCTTAAGTGAGTTACACACACCCTTGTGAGTGAGGGACTTGGGCCGACGACGTCACCGGGGTCGGTCCAGCGTCGCTCCTTCAAAAACAACACCATCTTATCATTCAAGGGGAGGGTGGGGAACAATTAATTAATTAAATGAAAAACCATCAAATCAGTCAACGATCACGTGGTTTTTATTTCTCTTTACAAAGAAAGCCTTCCTCCCAGCAAATGAACGCTGTACATAATTTACATCAAAACAAATTCTTTTTTTTATCGTTTTAAGCATTTCTTTTTTTCTTCAAATCGTACGATAACACACACACGCACTCACACAAGGCTCACACATATCTGAACAACTTCCCTTCCCTTTCGTTATAAATTTTTATTAAACTTTTTACAAAAACGTAACACTGCAGACAATAGTGGCCACGCCCAACATTTAATGGCGGCTCGAGCTGATTTTGAGTTCGTCAGACATTGTGATTCCCATTTTTTTTATTTTTTAACAACCTCTCTCACGACGAAACAATCTCTCCATCTCCACCATGATCATATTTTATTATATGTAGTTATTTCTTTTTCAGCTTTTGCAGCTAACTACGCCGAAGCACGAAATATATCCTCTGTATACACACCAGCACTCCGCGAAACTCGCTTACAACATACACATCATGTTCTCACATCTGTGCCTAAAAAATAGAGCTCGTTGAAAAAAATATATATATTATATATATAGTGTTTTTTATATCATTATATGCTCATGTGTGTGTGTGTTGGTGTGTGTATGTGTGTATATAGCCCCGTTTTTAGCACCTTTTTTGCGTTCTCGTCGTTATGTGTTTTTCCCCTTACAAAATAGAGACGGCGCCAAAACACAGAAACATCACCTATATAATAATAAAATTATCAATCCGTCTTCGCGACCTTAAAAGACACACCACAACAGCGGTGGTTTATTGACCGTCTACTCAAGGAAGGTTCTCTTGTAGACGAATAATTACAGCGCAAGGCGACGCATTACGCGGGAAGGTGAAAGTACTAAATATCCTCCGGGTACTCTGTCATTAAATTAAAATTAAATTCCACATAAAGTGTCAATGCAAATTGAAGATATATATATATATATAGAATCGATTTCTTTGAATTTCCAAGAAAATGGCGCCATGACTTGAAGCATAGCTGCTTCATTGGGTTTGGGATTCCGAGGACTTGCCCAAGACTGCCCAGCGACCAATGAGCATTCAATTCCGCATCGTCTTCGCGTTAATCTTGAGTCATTCCAACATTATGTCCGACGTGAAGTTAGCACTCTAGTTATTATTAGTAATTTAACCATTTAAGAGCGGGTAAAATTAACAATAAAAATACAATATTCATGTCAGCCATTAATGAACTCCATAAAATTTATCATTATATGGTTTCTGTTATAACAGTTCATAGAATATATTATCAGTAAATCCTGAAAACATTAAGCTATGACAACGATTTCATTGTCCACTCCCATCAATGACTCATGTATTTTTGACGCCATTCTTGCGTAGTTTGAGAAGGAACTACTACCTAAAAGATTGGCGTTTTTGAAAAAAAAAGTGGACCTCTCCATTGATATCCATCGGAAAATTATGTACCGAACCCGTTTAAAGCTTCGCGCATGCGCAGGTCTTTGTCAGGTGACGCGACGTGACACACCACCATTCGTAAAAGCTGCCATCAATATATTTGTTAACTCTTTTAAAAATTGATTTTTTGTCAATTTCAGCAAGAAATCCAGCGCTAATTTTAATGATTAATATCGTTACTAGCATTCCCCTCGACTCTTTGGAATAAAAAAATTCTGGTTATCAATTTCAACTGCGAAAATGATTTGGTTTGCTATCATCGAAATGGGCGAAACGTTATTGGTGAGACGTGAGAGTCTCCATGTCAGTGTCTGAAAAGCCCTCCGGAAACATTGGTTCAGAACATTTTTTCCACGAGTTAACCTCATTTTGAGCTGCAATGTAGTTTTAAGCACCGATCCCCGATCAGTCTTGATTCCCCCCCCAAAAAAAAACAATGAAACCCAAAAAAATTACAGTGCACTAAAAAAACCCTCAGGACGCTTTAGACCCCGACAACCAGTCCCTATTTATCAAGCAGCAACGGATGAACAATCATGGACATTCTATGTCCCGACCCTTTTTTTTGGCAAATTATATTTTTATAGCCCTCTTCATACGACTAGAGGCAGCCAAAGACTGACTCCACGCTGCCCAGAAACCTTTTGGTATGGCTAGTATCCCTGATAAAAAAACAACAATATATTCAACACCAATGCACACGCAAAAACTTAACCAGCATTTAAACACACAAGTACAAGTACTGGATAAAAAAAAACTCACAATAACTGACCGGATTTGAAAATTCGATCAAATATATAGTTTGACTATAAATAAGTTTAAAAATAATTCAAAAAATCCATTAAAAATGCTTCGAATGCGATCCATAAGGGATTCGCAATTCCGAAGTCACTGCAGGAAATTTTGAAAGAAACACTATTCCGACTGATACCCCAATGGAGCTCCGTCTTACTTTGCAGGAGAAAATGAAATCAGCCATGAGAAAATATTACACTAAAAATACCAAAAAAATAAATAAGAACTAAGAGAAAATTATGCGGGGGCAAGGGTGATTAATATTCCTGACAAAAAAAACGAAGCCACTTCAAGTAGCTTCTTTAATTCTTTGGCCGCGAGTGGTAACTCACTATAATACACTTGCTTATTAACATTCTCCCCACGAATAACATTTGAGGTCATTTGCGACACAGTTCGATATTCATATCGCACGCGCGCTTCAAAAGCGCAGCAGCACCATCTGCAGCCAGCGAAACGCTTCGACGGCCTCGGGAGGATCCTCTTAGAAGACACCTCGAAGTCACGTGGCGCGTCACATGACCGGAAGATGGATGACACACTCCTTCCGCAATCCGTTCGTCTTCTTGTGGCGCCACAACTGACGTCGACAAACGAACGACAACACCGAAACGACCAAACTGAAAGCCCACAGCAGCGGCGAGGAGGATCCGCCCGGCTCCACCTCAAGACTCCTCTTTGAATATCGAGACAGCCTCGGAAGGATCACATCCAAGGTTCATGTCCATTTTTGTCGAGGAAATTCCGTGAGTGCGCTTTCAATGGGGTTTGTGTCAGCCATGCCAAAATCGAAAGAATACGCCCCGAGAGGTGACCAAGTACATCCCCATCCATATCGTCTCTCGTTTCTGAAGCATTTCTGCACCGCCGTTAAAATCGAAGCCGTCGGAAGAGCGCAAATAAATGTACTTAAGTGCTAATAATGTTAATAACTTTCAGATACTTATTTACACTAGCCATTTCAGTGATAGCGTAGATAATGACATCGTTAATTGACATAAAGTTAAGTAGATTTTTCCTCCGGCATGTTTCTGTTTACGATTGTCTGATAATTATTAACCAGGGCCCACGTTTCTGCCGCAGGTTCTTCGATTCAATTCGCTCTCGACTCTTAAGGCCGTTTTACACGGTACATTTGTTTGTACAAACTCTTCCGTGAACTCTTGCATGAGGCAAAATGTACCGTGTAAAGTGGCAAATTGTATGAACGCTTGTGCGAATGTCTCAATGCCTGCACGGGAAATAGAACCTGTTCTAATTTCGTTGAGACAAACGTACAATCTCACGTACATACGTTTGTACAAAATCTTTCATCGTGTAAAACGGCCTTTATCGTGTTGGCGATGTGAATGGATTTTCTTGGTTGTGCCCTCAAGATTCAATAATGGCCACAGAAGAGAAAGCATTTCACATAATAGAGCAAGAAATTACACACATGTAGCAACTGTAAACAGAATTTTAGGGCGAGGAATCGTACTAGCACAGTCATTTTTTGTTGATGTTTCGGAATAAACTGCGCCCCTTGATTTTGTTTGGGAATTCAGTTAGTGTCGCCGTAGTATTTGGACGTAAATTCCACATAAAAAAAAGAAGTATCGTGCGGTAATGCACACTTTGAGGAACATTTACTTGGAACCTATTACTACATTATTAAGAGGTCACGTACATTGGAATTCTATAAAAAGAAACTTAACCACAAGCATCGGCAACGGCAAAATGATTAACAAGCAAGTCACCTTATTTCTTCAACCAAAAGAAATATGCGAATGCCATTTTGCTGGTGCCAAAGTGATAATCTTGTTCTCCGCAATAGTTCCAAGGTAATTATAAATAAAATATTCTTATAGATCTTGAACACTTTATGAATAATGATAACATTTCTGGAGTTTCGGTCAATTTAAATAATTACAGCGAATCTAAAAACGTTTCGTCAACTTTTATTGACATCATGAACAGAGTCATTTAATATTTTTTTTTTAAAGATTGATGAAGGTATGCGTAAAGTTTTATGTTAGTATTGTGGCAAAAATCTCTATAAATTTATTGTAATCATTAGTTGATTGATTCAAAAATGAGAACATAAAATTTAATTATCAAATGTTCCAATAATTCTAACTTGGTGCTGTTTATGTTTTTAGCCCTGGTGATGCCAATAAAAGTTGACGAATCGTAGGCAGATACGCTGTAATTATTTTAGTTGACCAATACCCCAGAAATTTTATCGTCATTATGAATAAAAAATAGCGATTTCACTCTACGCTTTCCCGACGCGCGCCTCCCACAGCGGGTAACAGCCCGCAGCCTCCCGGAGGCAACATGCACTCGCCTCGTCTCTCTTCTCCCTGTGCCGCTGAGGAGACGGAGCTAGGCGGTAAGACGCTTTGTGGTAGGGGGGAGGGGGGATTTCGCAGAGGGAGGAGGAGGGCTGAGGAGGAGGCGTTGAAGGAGATCAGAGGCGAAAAGAAGGGAAGAATGAGGGACCCTGATCATTTAAAAAGGAAACACACATTTCAAAGAATTAGAAGGGTGAACGTATAATAATTGTGGCCCGGGTGTCTGCTTAAATAGACTAAAAACACTTCCCTACCTCAGCGTATAAAGTACTAAGTCACACTTCGGATTCGGGGCAGTAAGCGCCGGTTCTTCGGCAGTTTTTTATTCACAGTTCTCTGGAAGTTCTAACAATACTCGATTGCGTATATGAGAAATCAGTAGAGTTACACCGTCGATAGTGAGGATATATCCATTTTCTCACTGAATAGAATATTAAACTTTCATTATCATGCTTGGAAAATTCTGAAAAAAGTTGTGGGCGCACACTATAAGGCGGAAGATGTTTGTGTTCTGAAAAGTATTATTTGAGAGAGAGGGAGAAGGATTCGAGGGTGCGGATGCCACAATTTCGTTTTTACCGTTTAAAAAAGAACTGCTCTCACTGGCATGCCTTAACAATAAAAAGAAAAAAAATGACGGTTCAAAATATGTACATGAGTAGACAAATATTTGTAAAATGAACATAGTTTTAGTCATAATTTAGCGCCACTTCCACTGAATAAACGCATTTTGACTTAAATAATTGCTGTTATTTGATAATATCCAAACAAACTGATGTCCAAGTGTTCGATTCTCAAGACCTGGATCCAAGATGTCCAACAACTAATCAATTCCTGGGGAGAACTCCCTCCTTATTAATACATTTTCACGAAACGGTATCTCATTCTCGAATTTCAAATTGTACAAACTCTTCGGTGAACTCTTGCATGAGGCAAAATGTATTGAGTAAAGCGACAAATTGTATGAACGCATGTGCGAATGTCTGAATGGCTGCACGGGAAATAGAAACTGTTCTAATTTCGTTGAGACAAACGTACAATCTCACGTACGTTCGTTTGTACAATATCTTACATCGTGCAAAACGGCCTTTATAATATCAATTTCAATTTGCGAACACTTAGCATGGAAAGGTTGTATTTTATTGTTCACATGAAGCAGAGGACCAGCTATTTCTACAATTAGCCAAATTATGAATAGCATGATTATTCCCTTCCTCCTCCGCCTCCGCCTCAGCAGAAGTGCACGGAGTTGGATCTCGCGTCGATATTGGAAACAATGCCGAGACCTATCTTCTCGGGAAGACAAGACGACCGCGGAAGACAACGACCCCCTCCTTCGCCCTCCGCATCGCACACCTCCAGAGACGCAAAGATTATGAGGGGAGGGTCCATCCATCCCCAACGCACGCCTCTCCTCCGGCCGATAAGACGGATACATTCAGAACGAACGCAAGGGAAGGGGATAAAACTGGTATTCCATATTTTTAGCCGACGTTTCTCTGCAGAGTTAAAATAAATAATCAGATCAAGTCCCACTGATGAAAGATTAAGAGAGTGATTCACCGTCGCTGAGGAAATATCTTCGCAAAGAAGCAGTTTGATGTTATTTACCACGGTAGTCTCCGGAATCGCGCGGGCAAGTTATTTTTATGTACTGTGAGATGCACTCAATAATGTAAGTGACTCCTGTAAGTGACTCAACGTTCAAACGGTCAGTTTAACTGAATCACAAAACGACAAGACTGTATCAGGTTTACTCTTTATATAAACATTACTTGATTATGACCAGTGGGAATACAGTGGAGGACATGGACATTTTTAACAGGAAGAGTGACAATGAAAGGAAAGAATTCTTGCTCTCAACATAATCCCCCTCCCAAAACCCTCTTTGCCCCCCTCCCCCTAATTAGCCAATCCTTCCCGTCTCTCCCCTCGCCTATTCTATACTCACTCACCACCCCCAAACCAACCCTTTCAACGCTTTTCTAAGCCAACGCATCCTGCAGAAACCACCCTCACTCCTCCCGAACAACTTCACCTCTTTCACATCTCCAGAAGTGAAGCGAGATATCTCGCAGGAGAGGACTTTCTGCAATCCGAATTCTTTCCAAACCCCCACCCCACACTCCTTACCCTTAATCCCTCCCTCCCCCCAAGCAGACAGACAGCCGACGTAGAAATGACGAGAGACAGTTGTTTTCCAGCTGCCAAATTTAAAGCCTTTTCTTCCCCGAACGAACATGTGCAAACGCCTCGGAAAAGAAATGCTTCTTGTCCGACGGGACGGCTCAGTCGACGAACAGAGAGAAATAGTTTGAATAATCACAATCGAATAAATGTTTTCAAGCCACATATATGACTCCAAATAATGCCTGAAAGCTTGCTCATTGTAGCTCGCGAAAAAAACATTAATTTTTTTACTATTTTCCTGATTCTTCGAATGATTGGCAAATTATTTCGTTATGTTTCCATGAAAATGCGGGTACTCATAATTCATGAGGTAACTTTCACTAATTACAAAAGGATTCCGTTGCATTAACGAATCAAAATACTTTTCTCGGACTTTTCCTTCTTCCACCATATTACAACATATTACAAACAAGCGCCAAAATAACGACACAGCGACTGGCGAATCAAACTGTGGGATGAAGAGAGACGCTGGCGAGATGAAAACTCGTGTTTTCCGAGGAATTGAAAAGCAAAAGTAGAGGAATGGCGATGCGCGTTCAACAGGGCTACGCTGAAGCAACGACAGCAATTGGAAGGATGTTGTGCCCGTGGGGTGCAGCATAAAAAATCGCTTAGCCTGTGCATTTAAAGTAAGTTTTACTACAAAGCAAACGCTAACACCGGAAGCAATAGTCAAAGATTTTAAACCATACACCTTGCTGATGAAAACTGCAAAATTGGCTGCAAGCATATGGGCGTCTCTCCTCAATCATTTATTTTCACCACCTTGTGTTTGTCGGTCAAGACAAGCGCGCCCAAGTGAGTGAGTTAGTGTGTGAGTTAGACACGTGAGCAGAGTGTCAACGTGGCGCTAGCTACTCACTCAGGAGCAGAGTCCTCTGGATTGCCGATAACACACTACCCTATAAGGGAATAGTGTAGAGAACGGCCATCCAGAGGACTCTGACTCAGGAGCGGACGGCAGAGCGATCTCGTGGCGGGGCGTAGAACCATCTCCCTCTCATGCATATCTCTCGCGTCATTCCATTAGCGCACTTCAACTCTCGTCATAATGAAAAGGAAACAAAGCACCATCGAATCGGGATTATGGACACACATTACATCTATTATACTCTAAAGAGGATATTTCATTTATCCTTTGGAGAGCGATTTAAAAAAAAATTGCTCCACCCTCTCTCCTACTCCCTCACGTCGACATATTTATACATCCTTGCTCATCTTCATTTTGCTTTCTCTAAACGTCTTTGCGATGCGCAATTTGTTTTCGTTTCATTACTAGGAATATTTGGAGAAAGCAGTGCGAAATGTGGGAATTTTTTCCACTCTTGTTACACGTTTGTAAAGCGAAAGGGGGAAAAGTAAAGACGATTTCGTGTCAAGAGCTTTCACGAGGATATTTCCGTTTCATTCAATCCCATTCTCTTTTCTTTCTTTGGTCCTTACGTAGACGGGGTAGACGCCACGTGGGCTAAGGCAAACATTTGAGGCTCTCGTCGAACGCTCTACGTTGTCGGAGATAGAAAAACGCTCCGAGCCTTTGCTTCAATCAGCTAAGATAACACGCCAAAATTTTGCTTCCGTTAAACTCCTCTCTCACTCAAATTCAACTCCCCTCCGCGCAAGCCTCCGATGTTACTACGTGAGGAAAATTAAGAAGGAAGGAAAAATCATCATCTCCGCGTTAGGATAATGTAGCTTCCTTTACTTGAAATTTATATTTTGGGACCTCTAAGAGCGTTTGAATTTGGATGAGCACCAAAGGAACATCTCACGACTTTATTGCTCTCATCAACGATCGCCAATGCACTGACCGAAAGTTCATTTGACCTGATTTTTTTCTTGGGTCGTCTCCCCCTCGTCCGTTTCTCAAGCTCTTTCAAATTAAACTCTTTATGCCCACTACTTTCAGATGAAATAGGCGCGGAAATATTTCCTCGCATTCACCCAAGTCAACAAATGAGATTGGACATCTAATGTGTCAGCTGCTTCGCTGCATAACCCTTGACATTCGATGCCACCGACTGTCGCACTGACTTCAACATTTTCATCCCCCAAAACCAAACTACAAAGGAATTCCTCCGCATCACTCTACCGACTGCAAAGGGGTTAGTCTCACGAAGGTGAAAAAAAATTTAACGTTATAAATTTCGAGGCAACAACTGAGTAAGTGGGAGAAAGTGCAGTCAGGGAAGAAATTGGTGGAAACAGCTCTATCACTTCCGTATCCCATTTTACCTTTCACTTTGATATTGTATACTAAATACATAACTAGGGGCCTTATTCAGTAAGGACTCGACACGGTTGAACTTCGGAAAATCCGTAGATTTGACGTCACAGCCCCCGACAAATCTCAACCAATGAATGGCTCTATTTGAAATTTTAAAAGGCTGTGACGTCGAAATGTCGTCATTTTCGAGACTCGTAAATTCCGATAATAAAAATAATAGCCACCCGCAGGAGCATTTTAAGGCTAGAATTTGAGTTTATAATTTCGATTCTAAAAATGAATGTGATTATAAATAATACATTTAAAGAAAAATAACTATGAAAAATAGATACGGGTTAAAAGATACAATGGAATAAATTAGCTTGTTATTTTCAAAAATATTTGGGCCTCTCCTAGGAAATGTTTTTGAAACGGAAAAACCCGTTCTTGCAGCCACAAAAAAACGTTTTTAGCACCATTTTAAAACGTTTTCATGACCAAATAAAAACGTTTTTGAGCTGACTTATTTACCCTTTTGGCTATTTTTTCCGTTTTTAAAACGTGTTTTAAAAACGACAAAAAACGTTTTAAAATAGTTTTTGTGCTGTCTGGGCTGTTTTCAAGCAAAAATGATATTGAACTCAAAAACAAAAAAATCAATGGAAACAGCAATTTTAATCGTTTTCCTTCTTTTTCTCGCAAAAAATGTAAGCTCTCCATCTGTAGCTGCAAATATGATTACTTATCAGTCGGAAGGCTGCGCGCGTATCCGCGCACGTCCTAATTTTCCCACACCTTTTTTCTTTTCACCCTCCCGCACCGACACCCCCATGTCTCCTACTTCCCCGAAAGAACCTTTTGGCGCTCTCCCCTCTATTGGGAGGTGGGTTGGGGAGGAGAAAGAAACGCAAATCAAAAGGGTACACACGGACCACCACGGGATAGAGAGGAGCACTGAAGCACGTGATTCTTCTCTCAACCGGGATTTCCAAACTCTCGTCTTCTCCGCCCCAATCGACCAATCAAATGACATCCGTCGCGCACACAGCCAAGCGCCGCAGAGGTGCGAGGAATACTTGCGCGGAATGCCAAGCGATGAGAATTGACCTGATCGAAGAAAAATAAAGACGCACGTTGCGACAGAAGAATTCTCTCTGCCACCAAAAGATTAAAAGTGACCGAGAGATTTAAATATCGATTGTGACCATCCAGAACATTCTGATATTACGGAACATCAAGTTTCGCTGTTTGTTTTTAACAAAAACACACTCCTAATAGCGTTTTCTGCTACTTCGATTTAAGTTTGGATATCTCATACGCATTGTAAAAACTTAAGACTGGCTATCATCTGCAGCAGACGATTTCGTCAGCGCCAAACTATAGGACATTAGAAGGAATTAAGACGGCTACCTCCTCCACTCTCCTCACCCTCCTATACACATCCTTCCGCCATTTTATTTCCTCTCAAATAGTGTGCATTTTTGCGCCCACATGGTGGTTCCAGCAAATATGTCTTGGTACTACTAATACAAGGTAGGTCGTAGCGCATCGTTTTGAGTCGAATGGTGTGACGTCGTTTGGATTACATCAAGAGCTAGCTAAGCACGGAGCGCATTGTGTATTTGATAAGTACTTGCATGGTATTTGGAGACCGCATAAATGCGAGAAAATATATGAAGGAGAAGAATTTTTTGAGAAATGTCATTGGTGCATGTACACGGGCGAAGTGGGTCCAGTTTTGCAGGAGATAAGACAACTTCAATGTTGAAAATGTTACGACTTTCAACTTTCATTTGTAATTAAATAGTTGCTAGGGTTATTTCCGCTGTAAACAATATTGCATTAAAACAAGGGAACGTGAGCTCTACGGCCTCTTAAAGTTACAAGGCATAAAGCATATTGTACAATAGTGCAAGCACCAAGGTATATTGCATTCTCAAAGCACACATTCAATAATTATAACCGATCAAATATGTCGTGCATCAGTACTTGAGGATGCAAATTTTTACTTGATAATCCATACACTAAATTATCGGAGATTTCATTCACTATTTCTGTTTGCTAATTCTCGAGTTGTCAGCTGATCGTGTCAACCGGATGACGTCATGGGCAGAACAGACTCATTTTGGTCACGGGAACGTCCTCCTTTGTATTAGTAGTACCATGAAATAGGTCACCACAAACATCCTCTCAGGCATTTTTAGACGGGTAAATGTGTATAAGCAGTATATTCAATGATTGTGTAGTCGAAGCTCGTTCAGAGTTCACAGACTCTCTACAGACCAGTAAGGGAGAGGTTAAGGGAGAGTTTAAGTATGAGATATGAAAGTTTTCAATTATCATCATTTCCATTCATCCCTATGCTTACTTTTCATGCCCGACAAACATATTTCCTATTTCAAAGGTCGAATTTTCTAAATACAGACTCAAAAGTGGCTTTTAACAGCAAAAGCATTTTATAACAACTCTTCTACGGATGATGAGGATGATAAAGAAGCTGAAAGCGGCCGAGAGTGGGTTGGAAAACACATTAACGACGTGGTCACGTGACCTGAACGCACCAATGATGTTGCGAGAGATGCTCATGTGGAAGAATGGCATGGGTGAAAATTCAAGCGAGCGATATTTGGATCCTAGGCTACGTTCATAATGACTATTTATTGCTTCACAGAAAACCCAATGTATTTAGCAGAGTTGTTCACGATTAGTATTTCAATTAATTATTTCAAGGACCTAACGATAACTATGTTATAAAGTCAGTCTTCAGGATTAAATTTTTGATTTTGGGGAGCTCAACTCTGTACTAAACCTTTCCATAGGTAGGGGAGAAGTTCATTTCCTCTCGTGATCCAGGGGTCAGGGTGGCAAAATTTAATTTTGGCCCCGAGACGAAAGTAAAAAGACGCAGTATAGGAAAAACATACCACTACCACTACCTACAAAGAACTGACTCCTCGACAGCCCTCAGGCAGTTTATAATTATGAAATATTGGCGGCACTATTTTATCACTACAGAAAACAGCGAGTAGATAATTGACATTACTTCGAGTGGATTCCACGATTTACTCAACACCAAGCGGACTAGATGTTCATAGAAGTCTCCCCTGATGTTGTCGAAACGCATGAATAACTATCGCATTAGTAACACGCGGTTCCATTGATCCCCGATCTCATAATTCTTTAGCCTCTCCAATGTCTTCAATGAAGCCGTCATAGTTCCCCTGGACCAGATCGAAAAACTCCTAAGCTGCTTCTCGAAATGACGTATGCAGTCTCGAGGGGTAAGTAAGTACTTCCTATTACTGGAGGCGATACGACTTTGGCATGGTTAGGAACAAATTAAATGGGGAAAGGTCTGCGCGTCATCCTAGGAAAATGGATGAAGCGATCCCTATCTACCCCCATAGTATAAAATCGGGGTCGAAAATTTTTGGCATGGCTGGGGTAAAAGGAGCGGAGGCTTGAGATGTGGACGGCGACATGCTGCAAGACGATTCCTGCGTCGCAGAAGTCGCTCCAAATCCTCAAACCCCTCCCTTTTGCAGGTCCCCATTCCCCCTCTAGTGATCAACCCCATCATATATTTATCCAAACTATGTATAAAAACCCTGCTTTTCCCCTTTTTTAAAACCTTTCCTTCTTCCTCGACGCGTCATACTTTTTCGCACGGACACACAAACGAGCCTCCATCACTCCGATTCGTCGAAACGTCCGTCTCCACGTGGTCGTGCGCATCGCGCGTTTGTCCCGACCACGCGGCGCGCCCGTCCTTTGTCGAATTGCTTCCGCGAACGGACACTAGGACACCTCCATGGCGGCGTCCCTTCCCGCGTAGCCCTCCTCGTCGACGGCGGCCTGCGCGGGCGCAGAACTCCTCGTGACGCACTGCCGAATGGCCTTGAGCATGATGCCGACCCTGCGGTCCAGGGCCTCGAGGTGCGGCTCCCACAGCACCGGATTCACCGGATCCGACGCCATCGAGTCCCGCATCAAGTGGCTGAGCTTCCGCTTGCCGTTGTGGAACCTTGGGGCGAGAAGGGAAAACATTTTGGCAATTAGAGCGTTGCTGGAACTTGCAGTTCTTTACTTGAAGTACATGTAGATACAATTTATATAACAAGAAAATATCCGGTAATTTCAACATGGAATAGGAAACATCACGAATTTACAAAGATCCTCCGCGATTTGGAATTTTTAGACAACATTAAATAAATACCGATCACAATGGAAACTGTTTTAGGCGTAATTGGTGTAATTTATCCATCAAGGAAGAATTAAAATATCTTTGTTAACTCCACTAATTATTTATTACCACGACCCGGGTTTCAGCACTTGATGACACCAAGTGTTGAAACCCGGGTCGTGGTGATAAATAATTAGTGGAGTTAATAAAGCTATTTTAATTATTCCGTAAATACCGATCACTCGGATCAATCGCCCGGCAACATCTCAATCCGTGCCCAGATGAGAGAAATACATGAAATATTTCGAGCATTTCTCCATCAAAAATGCGAAAAATAGGACCAAATTGCATGCATTCACTCTAACTCTTCATGACACTACAAAATGACGACTTGTTTTATTTTTAATTCGGTTGTAACAGTACGTCAGTTTTACTCTCGATTGAAAATTAATCTTCAAAAACACTTTTCCTGCGAGTAGTGGCGGCAAAGACTATAAAGGCTTTCGCATAATATTTGCCAATCCTCGAATTACAATGCGGGCCAACGAGCAAGAAAGATTCGTATTCCACTATCCAATTGCAATCCTTTAGATCGTATCCAATTGTTCACGCTAACCAAGACATTAGAAGATATTCCACTAAAGGATTGCAATCTCGAGGAATGAAGAGGCATGTTTTCGAACTACGATCAAAAACAAAACAAGCAGTAGTGGCGTTGCTGAGGTAAATCGTAAATCAATGAGTGTTAAAACATTTTTTTATACTCCTAGTTCATTTTACATGCTTCTTGCGTAAATCAGTGAAATAACTAGAGCGGCAAATTTTGCCGGTTAAATACGAGATGCCGAAAGTTAGTAGATAGCTTAAGAGAAGGAAACGTGTTTGCTTAGTCTTATTTACTGTCGTTCGTGAGAAAAAGTAAGCAGGGTGGGTGAAAATCTGGCCAAAATATCAACCATATCAAGACCACTACGAAAATTGTATTAAGACCTGTCCCTGACGGATTCTCACACCGCAGGTGCTAAATCAAGAGTTTATCGTCGAAGAGGCATTAATATCATGGCGTTTTTGAACGGAAATACAATGAAAATTATGTTTTCTAAGATGATGTAAACAGTGCGATTGTGTCAAAGAATGACTGTCTTTTATTTTGCAGTAATCCAGATCTTTCAGCTGCCACGGATATATTAATTCGCAGAAAAAATGGACCATAATGGACCCTCTTTCCATGGACCAAAGAGCAAACTTCAGAACGCTGAAATGATCAAAGGAAGCAGCAGGGATGTATAGACGGAAAGCCGGTGTCTCACGATGAAATTTGGATACAATTTTTTGCACGACAATTTTTCGTCCAAACCCTGTTCCCTCGATGCAGTAAATTTGTTCCAAAAGAGGTCAAACGATTGAATGACGATATATAATAGTAAATAAATATGGAGTCTACGGATTGTGAAGTAGTTGCGATTAATAAATATTTTAGCAGCGGGAATAGGTCCAGGTCCATTGAAATTGAAAGATTTTCTTTCGATTTTCATGGACCTAGATCCATCGCATAAAAAAACGAAGCCTTGTCGTTGAAGTTCTGGTTTTGAATTGATAATGGGGTACTTATGAATGTTACAATAAAGTCCATCCAAGTTAGTAGCGCAGTTGAGCAATCAAGCCTGCGACCAATAGGGTACTGGCTTGCAAAAACATTTCGGTGAGGCAGATATGACGTAGTCGTGACGCCATAACAGCAGACACCATCTTCAATGAATGTTTTCTGATGCCATGTTATTCGATTATATTTGATGTTAAAGGGCAATTATTACATGACTAAACATTTATAAACTCAATAAATAATCCACAAGGATTTCTGTTACACCATCTACTATAAAGAAATTATTCACCACGATATCACGACAAGGTGTTATGAATCAATGTATACCTATGTTCACAGGCATAAAACATAAAATTGACGCAAGGAATTTGGTTGTCCGATCATGCGTGTTACTTGTGCACAAAGAATCAAATTCACTACGTTATCACGATCCATCTTGAGAGCCATTTTGTTCATAATAACGCGTCTGCTAGCTTTACCGTAGCTCCTCGTCTGTGCCCCGGATCAGAATTGAATTAGTCTTTAAAAGTCGTACTGTGAGGCCTGTTGGAAAATGTGAGAAATTGTCTTTACCGAGCAACTACGACCATGTTTGGATACATTACAGTTTTCTTAATTTATGTCAGTAATAAATAAATAAAGCGATGAACTCTCGTTGGAAAGGTAAATATTTGCTTGGGAAAATATGTATGATTCACACAGAAGTCTTTTTATGGAAAACTTTAGCATCGCCTAAATGACGCAAAGAGTTATATTCCCTCAATTTTAATAATAATAATATTACCACAAAAGTGCTCGTTTTATATAAAATGACTGCAAGGCCACAAGAAACGAGAGGGATGAGAATTAGCTCAAGAGGGAAGAAGTCAAACACAAGCATAATGCGAGGGGGAATGGAGTTGGTATTGAGAAGAAGAATAGAGATTTCAACGGTGGATGGAGGTGGTGGGGGGAGAGGTGGGGGGGCGCGGGGTTTCCCACGCTCTTACCCAAACAATCCAGAGAAGACGCAGCCTCCTGCTCACCCTTTTGAAGCCAAAGGAACACATGAGGGCGACGGAGGATTATCCCTACACTCGATTTCCCGTGCAGCGAGATACGAAATGTCGCTCACTATGCACGTCAATAATAAAGCAAATTTTTCACCCTTTAATATTTCTTAACTAATTCCAATTGACACACGAACTTACCAAATCACTTCCCATCAATAAAGTACACCTATTGAGTAGATTATTACGACCGACTGATACAAACTCTAATTTTTATAATACTTATAGCGTGAATACGAAATTTGAGTGAATCTTCTTTCCCATTTTCCCGCCATGGCAACGACGGAATCGACGGGTCTCTGCATCCAACCAAAATAAATCAGTTTAGCTTTGAGTGTGCTGAGCACACTTCCCTGCCTTCCTCAAGGCATCACTCCCTATTTCAGGGAGGGATCACTCGTACTCCAATTAGGATGCGGAATGCGCGGGAGAAGCTTCCTCCCTTCGATTGGCTGAATGCAGGATGGAGGGGGGAAGGGGGGGGGATTGAGTATTGGAGAGGGGGGAGTGGTTCCTGTTCATGAGGAGGGGAGGAGGAGGTGATCAGAAGGGGGAGGGGGGAGGGAACAAACACCCACCCAGGACGCAGACGGAGGGGGTGGGGGGTAGAAGGCATTAAACATTCAAAACGAGTCAGTTAGCGTCGTCATTAGGCGCACCTCCATCCAGGGAGAAGGGGCCTGGATATCAAACATTTAATGCCCCCACACCCCCTTTGGAGAACTCTCTCTCCTGACCATACCGGAGCCTCTCCCACCCCACCACACGGCTCGTCACAACACAGGGTCGTCCCTAACTCCCTGCCCCCCCACCCAACCTTATTTTCCTTCTCGAACTTCCTCTCCTCCTCCAATCCCCAACCGACTTTTCCTCACTGCTCACGCCCAACCGTCAACACCGACGGCAACGTGGAGTGTGTGTCTGTGTGTGTGTGGGGGGCGTTGCGGGGCGGGGGGAGGAGGGGAGGGGGGCAAAGAACAAGGGGAGTCATTTACCCTAAGTAGAACTTCGCCTGGAGAAAGGTGACAAAGAAAAGGTTTCATCGGTCCTGGATTCACTAATTACTTTGACGTTCCAGATCATGGCTTCCATCACTTGCAGATTTAATTTACCATTAAAAACGAGAGAACATCAGAGGATAACTCTCTGTCTCTTTTTCACTACGATAGCGGTAAGAGTGTAGCTTAAAAAAGAAGAATGAACTTAAGGTCGACCTGTAGAGGTTATTCTGGAATATGAAGCCTTCGTGATCACACCCATGCTGTAAGAATAATCCAATTTACAAGAGTTTTAGTGAAGGCATTAAACCAGAATAAGAGTATTCTAACAGTAGCCATCAGCATTAGCTTAGAAACGAGAAATTACTTCATTAAAGCGTATACTTGGAGAATGCTCTCATATGGCAAAATATCCTGGACAATGACAGCTGCAGAGCAAATAAACTAGAAGAAATTGAAATGTGATGTTATCGAAGAATGATGGAGATCAAAATGGACGGAGAAAATCACTGATAACGAATTCCTTGAAAGAGTTGGAGAGGGAAGATTGTTTAAGAAAACTAAGAAGAAATAATACAATCTTATTGGACACATTTTGAAACGCAGCATCCAACGGAAAACAGTAATGGAAGGAGACAGAAATGGGAACAATTACAGGAAAACACCAAAAATGGAATACACTAGGCAAATTGTGAAGGACAACATTGTGAAGAGAATGAGGGAACAAGAGCGTAAGATGATAAGGAGAGTGGAGTGTAGAGTAGCTACAAAATAATACTTTGACTTCACGACTGCTGTTAATGAAATGTTTTTGAAGAGTTACAGACTATTATATTTTAGATGTTTTTTTTGAAAATTTAAGCTTCAAACTTCATTTTCAGAGGGTGTTGCATGTTTCGCCTTAGTTTTTCTCAAAGCAATATTCGTTTTCCTCCACTGATTTTTTTTTCTTTCACATCCATTCAAGGAATATTTCCACGTATCTTCGTCAGTCCTGAGGTATCAAATAAATACCTCCGTGCCTAATTTCATTCTGCCAGATGTGTGATTTGATCCTCCATAGCCTCTAAGTCGATAACCCTTGGAAAAACAACGGGTATAAATAATATGTGATACCAGAGGCTACGAGAAATTCATCGCACAAAAGCAAAATAAAGTGAATATCGCAATTCAACAGCGTGATGAATGACGTTATTCAAAGAGACTCAAATGTAAGGCTGAACCGCTGGGCCCATCCGGAAAGGCGGTTATCCTATCCTTCTCGAGAGTCCCTGTCTGACATTATTAGGAAGTATGTAAATAAATTGCCTTGGCTATAAAAGAATTTTATACTGAAGTACTAACAATAAGAGTACAAATAATCTTATCCATTCTCGGTCCTTTCATCGGAGGAATCATGACTTCTTTCATTGAGGAAATAGTGTTTATGCTTGCAGGAGTAGTATGTTACATTACTTCAGCTACACGTTTCGGCAGCTAAGGTCAATTCAAACTCACTGACTTACAGAATACTGGAGCAACAGCACTCGGGCGAGCAGGAGGATCACCCATATCCGAATCCGAGCCTATACGATGCTTAACTGTGGTGATTGAGCGGGAACCAGTTCCACCGTGGCAAGTGCATGGCTCTTTATTTCTGCAAGATAATTCAATCGCTTAAGAAGAAATGGCGAATACTTGAGACGCTACTGTACAAAAGCCATCCATTACAACAAAATATAGCCATCCCGAATCAGTAAATCCAGCTTTAAGTCAAGGGGTGTCAGAGTCCCCTTCTTAAATTGCCGATGACTGTGGCGTAATTCGTGTGAGGGCTCCATCTTCAGAAATCTAGAAAGATGAAACAATTGTCTCACAGTACCACTTCATTTGCCTATCAAAAGTGAATTGATTGAATAAACAATGAGTTCAATCACAGGGTCAAGTAGACACAATTATTAAAAGTTAACACTCAGGGCCGGTTTCACCAACCTCTCGTTAATCGACGATCAGTTGATCGGCATCAATTTACTGTTCGGAGATCAAATCCCGCATCCTTTTCACCAACACTTGATCGTCGATCAAGATCGGCAATCACATGATCGGCAATCGCGTAACGTAAACGTTCTCATAGATTTATAAGAAGAATTCCTATTGGCGGTCACCGTCACGTGATCACTGTAACGTGTCGGTGCATGACGATCGTGATTTTAAATGCATTGTGCGCGACGTAATAAATATGTTGGAAAATAAAAAACACGACGTAGTATCATGTGAGGATAAAAGGATAGCTTGGGAAGAGGTTGCAGTGTCATTTAATGCCACCCAAACTAACTCCGTAAGAACTTGGAAGTAATTGAAAACTTCTTGTGAACAAATGAAAACATCGGGCTAAGAAGAACGCCAATAATTAAAAAGTCTAAGAATTTGGCAACTCGATAAAATTAATGAAAAGCAATAATTTATAATGCAAATGTTGAAAAATAGTGAATCTATAGGTATTCATAAACCACGAAATATAAAATGAAATTATAAAGGCTACTTTTATTGCTATCTCAACCGGTTTTTGACGTTTTCACGTCGTTTTCACGAGTAAAAGCTCCTCTTGAAAATGATATGAAAACGTCGAAACCGGTTGATATAGCAATAAAAGTAGCGCGGAAAATACTAAGTGTTAACTTTCATTATTATGAATTTCCACCACGCAAACTCGTCAACGATTGATCTAAGTAGACACAAGTCAGCAGGTGACTGAATGCTGACAAAATCAAAATGACCGCCAGAAACGTAACATGAGCACTTTGTGAGTATTCTTCAATGTATTTTCCAAGCTCAAGTTCAGTGACTTTGATTGCAGCACAATTCATGCATTCGAAAGCATCCATCACTCGGCACTTAAACTCCAAGACATTTGCGTCAAATCTTAAACGTATATACATAGCTACGCGCCGGAAGAGTTCGCAAATGAGACGGAGAGAGGAATTTTGCAAGGAAGAGAGATGGCTAGTCTCACTCACGTAATCCATCGCCTTTGGAGAAGTTGCAGCTAATTGAAAAACGTCCTGGGCGAGACAAATGACAAACTTAAAACTGCGACAGAAAATTAAATCGAAGGAGAAGGAGACGCATTGCGAACAGAGGGGTGGAAAGTAGGGGGGAAAGGAGGGGAGGGGATAGAGAAGATTTTGGAGGCGCAGCTAATTATTTATCCCGGGGGGGGGGGGGGGAGGGGGTGGGCGGGTGGGTTGGTTGGAGTTGACGGAACGGGGGCGGGGGTTGAATTGGATAGCGGCGCTCGTGTGAACGGGGGATTATATCTTTCTTCTCAACCCCCCCCTCCCACCCCCTTTTCCCCCTTCCAAATGTAATTTCCCTTCGTCTCCCTTTCCTTTCGCCCACTCTGTTATTCTTTGCACTTTTCGAGCGGCGAGGGGTGGAAAACTTACGTGGAAAACTTCCGAGCATAAAATTAAGAGAAGGAGAATTAATTGAAGGAAAGAGAACGGATATCCCCTTTTTTCCAAAACGCTTACTTTCCTCTCCTCCCTCCCACTTCTCCCCCCTGCACACACCCCCAAAACGCAAAAAGGGATTCAGTCACCCATTCCCAATCGCTTGGTTGGAAAATGGGCTGCGAGGGGGAGACGACCGGAAACTGGGATCACCGGGCACGTTGAAGGAGGAGGGAGGATCATTTAGGGAACGGAAGGAAAGTGGAGAAGGAAACCCAGCGCCGGCCTGTTCTCAACCAAGGGTGCCGAGGGGTTCACAGTTTAACGTCCCGCGCAGCGGACGGAGTGCTCATCACTAGGCCCCCAGAGATCGGGATTCCACAGAAGAATCTCCGTCACTTCCAGAACCGACCACTTTCTGAACCAACTTAACGCTCTAATAATGGTAACTCTATGCAACAGTTGGCAATAAAAGCGACACAAGCAGACTTAAGAGGAGATACAACAACCCTAACGATGATTAGTATTAGGGTCTACCACATGCCTTGATTGTGTCTTAAGCTCACTGCCACGAAATTAAGGAAATATGGAAGAGAGTATCTAAATGTTAATGCTTCCTCCAATTAGTTTCAATGTGTAAATTTTTACACGGTCTCTTTGTACATGGCAGCTGTACGTGGCAGCTATATCACCATTGTTGCTGGAATATTGCTGACTGAGAAAAATGGTATCCATGATTGAAAATCAAATCGGCGTGTGATATAGTTAAAAATGTTGAGCAATTACAAATCACTGTGAGATGCACTAGTGTCACGGTACCCAGTCACGTACGTGGGTGCAGATATATTAATGAAAGGGATGAAATTAAACCAGGAAAACACTAAATATATACAGGGTCTGTCCCAAATGTTCCGGTAATTTTTTTTATAATTTTATTTTAAATAACTTTCTTACCGGTTTCAGCTTTCTTAGCTTGTATGAGTGCAAAACTTGTGCCTACACACATTTGTTCGCTGGTGAAATCACCAGCCAGCTGTCCCCTCCCCTGCTTGTGGCAGGATCATCGGTAACGGTTTGCCTCCACCGGTTTGTTCGCTTATTCATGTTCTTTCGATCTTAAGGTGTCTCAACGACTCATAGCTGCATAAGCTCCGAGGCCGTTGAGATCCCCTTGGCGTGAAGAAAAATGTCACTCCTCACCGGTGTTTTTCATTAGTTCTGGGCAAATATTTTTGTTCAGCAAGGTCTTATGTAGGAAAGTTAAAGTCCAGCCACCTTTTTCTTTTGAGGATTTCTGAAGCCGTTGTTTGAATTTGGCTCCATATGTCTTTAGTCACTAGATTTTTATGGCTCCACTCCATGTCATTTTCTGACAGTTTTTATTCTAGTGAAGATCATAGATCCTCATATTTTGGCCAACCTATCAAGACGTGCCATGCACGTTTTGGTGTGTTTTTGCAATTTGGGCAGTCTTTCTCGATCTTAAGTTTGAATAGCGCCAGTGGGCTGGACGCGGCCGTAGTGCGCGCCTCCAACACCTCTTTGCTATTCTTCATTCCCTTCTTATCCCAATTCTCACGAAGTGGGCGGATGAGGAGAATGGGTGGACGGGAGGGGTGGATGGGAGGGTTGAAGAGGGGGAGGACGGAGAAGGAGGGGTGCGAGTGAATGGGGGTGGGGGGGCGGAAGTGAGGCAGGGGGGGGAGGGTCGCGTCATCAAATGGGGAAGGGGGGGGAGAGAGAGTGATGGAATGAAAATGACGTAGGAGGTGTGCGCAGGCCAGGAAGGAAAGAGTACTACGGCAGCGAAGGTGTTTGCTCAATTATTCACGCGTTGCCTCTCTCCGCACTTTGGAGAATCCACCCTCACAACAACCCCCCCCCCCCGGACTACCCCCCTCTTTTGTTTCCAAGAACACTTTTTCCCCCTCCCCGTGGGTTTCCACGGCCGTCGGTCGCCTCGGCAGCCGCAGCGAACGGATGGGTTGGCACGACGGGTGGAGGGAAGAGTTGATTCTCCATGTCCCTCCCCGCCCTGCCCTGCTCTCTTTCTCCTCGCAAAGACCGCTGCGTCACTTGACGACCAATCACCTTCCCCTCCACCCGCCCCTTCGTGACGTAAACACACCCTCTCCCCCCCTCCCTCCCACCTCCCCATCTTCGCATCTGCAAATTGGAGCCAACATTTCTTCACTCTCCGTCTGATTACACACTTCAGCGGGTACGCAGGCGAAACTTGCCAACTTTTTTTCGGTGAGGCATTATAATCCAAGTCCGTGGTTTTGGACCTCCGTCCGTTTGGGATCGGACAGTGAATCCGGGCGACATCTTTCCAGTCAGGGAGTGAGGGCAGGGCGTGCTGCAGATGCGAAGTTTAAATCATTCGTGTGAATACGTGTAAAGTTGGAAGTGTATCTGCAATGTCTAATGCAAAATATAGCATTTTTTGAGCGTCGAGTCCTACAGTGCTGGCTGGCTTGCCTACGGGACAACACTGCACACCAGTTGACAGTTTTATGACTATTCTGTCAATGTGAAGTGCCAAGCAGAGTCCTCCACTAATAAGTGGGTCCAGAAATTTGATATTATGTGGGCAGATTATGTGGGCAACTTCTGATATTGGATGAATTGATTTCATTACAGTACTACGTACAGGAAGTCTTTTTACCATAGGGGTGAGTTGATTATTAGAAACACACTACTGCATATCTTTGTTAGGAAGAAGTAGTACACGCATTAGTTAGTTTTGATGAATGATCGCCTTTAATAAGCGAGGAATTACCATCTGCATATGTTAATTAGAGCTAGGTTACTGTACAGACTATTAAGCAAGTCATTTATGAATTTTTCATTAGAAAAGTTAATTAAATTAATTCAGCCAGAAAATAGGCAGCGTCCACAGAACTTTAGAATATCAGAGTTCAATTCTTGTTGGGATATGCTTGCAACATATTTATGCTTTCAAAGCATTACAGGAGGTCGAGGAATTGATTCCCAAGAGTCCCAACTACTTCTACTACTACTACTAGAATAAGGAGCATCTCCCATTGCATTCTCCTCATTTTGAAAATTATTCCATTCGCACCTCATCTAATCAGTTATGTTCCAGCTTAATTGAGTTCAGCTTGCTAAATAATTACTTTTAATGATATAATCTAATAGATAAATATCATGGACGCACGATTAAATCAAGAAATACGATATATTATCGTTTCAATTTCAGTTGGCGAGAATATCTACTGCAGAAAATCAACTAAATCGTGTGCTTAAAATACGGTCGACTCGACTAAGGTGTGCTTATTCGTTTTCTCATTCGACAAACAAGAGGTGCTTCGGTGAGTGAGCCCCCCGCCACACGCCTATTGAGGCGGCTTGCGGGGTAGCATGTAGATGTAGATGAGTGTGAAACTACACGTGCTTTAGTATTTGCTTGTTAATAATAAGACACGACTATTAAACCAGTTATGCTTGTACTGAAAGAAGGAAATCTTGATGAAACTCGCCGTATTAAAAAATCTTAAGACCGCCTTTATTTGACGACTAGGAAACTAAAATTGAGCTTAAGCTCGCACTTGAGACGATCTTCGTCAATCACATACTTAAGACGCGATTATGAATACGGCAACGAAATATGGCGGCCTCAACGATGAAGGTGTGACCATTCTATGTGAGACAAGTGCGCCATATAAGCGGTTTCATCGATAAGATTCACTAATTGGGTCGAAAATTAAAACTATTATTAAGATGATATAACAGCGGACTACAGAAATGGATAAAACTAAGAATGGCTTGCAAATCGTCAGACTCAAACTTCTTCTCATGGTGGAAGTTGTCCCAAAGGCCAAAGGGAGTAAAACTCTACGGCAGTGTCACATATTTGAATCCAGGAGCATAATAAACGGACAATGACACCATTTTTAATTCAACGAATACAAAATTTAAGATTTTGCTCACTTCTTGTCCATCGAAAGGTTTCCTTAGTCTGCATTTATGACGTCATTGGCTTGGCAGCCCATGTGGTTACTGTATTCGGTAGTAGGTCCACGGTTCAAAACTCATTGAACAAGTACAAACATGACCATGCTGAGCAATTTATTTACACAGCAGGTGTTATTGCGACACAATAGACAGGACCGATGCCTTCATTTTCCGCACAGCCGTGCGTGGTACGTACGAAGGGGTACCCAAAACTAACCGTAATCATTTCTCTAAATGTATTGATATATGTACATTTAACCTTCAATTGCCTTCAAAGTACTCTCCATTACAGCTGATGTATTAGTCCAATCTTTTATCCCATTGTTCAAAACAGCTTTATAATTCGTCTTTTTTGATGCCTGACAGCACCTCCCTCGTTTTTGTCTTAACCTCATTCCGGTCGGCAAAACGCTTTCCTTTCAAGGTCTCACTCCATTCGCGGAAACAAAAAACGTTGCACGGAGCTAAATCAGATGAATAATGAGGGGTTGGGGCAAGGAAGTCGTGCCGTAGTTCGTTAAAAATTGGCGCACTGAGGTGAGAATGGCCATGCAATGGTGAGCATTGCCATGGTCGCCCGTTCAGACGCCCGTCACCCACAAATCGGGCCTTTTTTGCCTTCTTTTCAGAATTTTCTTCAGAATCTTTTTGGAACCTCCAAGTAGACGACACCCTGGAAAACAGTCTGACCTGGTGGAACGAATACCGAATGTTTCACTGAACTCACAACACACAGTATTAACAGCAGTGTGAAAACTCACATTAAAAACTAATGAGCATCGGCTTGATTTTGATTGAGGTCGGTTATCGATTGTCATTTCACTATTTTTTCAACGGGAAAACCACTCGTAAACGTGAGTTATTCCAAAGCAGTACCCTTGTAAGCTATTATCAACATTATAAGAGTTTCTGCGGCATTTTTACCGAGCAGGAAACAAAACTTCACGGCCGCGCGTTGCTCTTTCAAGTCCGCTATGATAAGAAAAAGTGGAGTGGGAGAAACAGCATTCATTAAAAATTCACAGAAGTCATATATTACGTTCCCTAATTTCGCCGTTTGGTAGACTAACACGGAAAGAGTCACTTGACCATCTCCTGGCGTGAAAACCTCATACTACTTAAATTCTGACTTCCACAATGTAATTTCGGTCACTTTTGGGTATCCCCCTCTCCGTATGAAAGGCACACCAATCAAAACTTCTTCGGGTTGGATACTGCGGTTAGATCTCTGAATACTTCACAGCATCAGCATTCATCAATCCGAGGAATGGTTTGCTGCAACTATCCACTCCACTCTCCCTTCCTCAGCTAACCCTTTCATTCCTTCGTAAGTCTATACTTTGACGTCTTCAATTATTGTTTTGATGTATTTCATCCTTGCTCTTCCTGGGTACCTCTCCTCATTCCATTGTTGCTTTCAAAATGCCGCGCTGTTTTGTAGTAAATCAAGTCCATTAAGTTCGTATCTCCTTCTCAAAGTTTTCATTTAGCATTTTTTCTCCTACAAATATTTTACTTCATTCACGGGAACAAAAAAAAGTCACAAGGAGCTAAATCAGGTGAATAATAGCAAAGGGGGTGTCATGCCGTATTTCGTTAAAAATTGGCGCACTGGCAGAGCTTGTGTGAGCAGGTGCATTGTCATGGTGGGAAAACCAGACACATGTCTTCCACAAATCGGGCATTTTTTCAATAAAACTTCGGGAGATTTAATCATTGGTGATTCTCTCTGTGCATTTGCTTTTTATCATTTTATCACGTTCCCAACGCCAATAAGTCGGAGCATCACTCAATTTCTGCAGGTGTTTAATTTAGCGGACGATCGCTTTCACTCCATCTCAATGCTTCTCCTCAGGTGAAGAACCCTTTCCAAGGGTTTCCGATGGAAAGGACAGTATGCTTCGCCCTCTACGGCCAAGCGCCCCTCTTTTCTCCTTCCCACCTTCCCTGCCCACGACCCCTTCCCTTCCCCGTGCACCCCCTTCCCATAAGTCCCTGCGATTATCATCCCTCCCCTCCGATATCCACCGCTGGGCTCTCCATCTGACCCTCGAAAAGGACCAGACGTCACGGTGGAGATGCCCATCCGAAAAGGGAATCCCAGATAGCCTCTTATTTCCCGCTTCAAAGCGACCGCCCAGCAAAGGGCGCCGATACCTCGACAGGAGCTGTTTGCGTATGCACACCGAGGCGCCACGGAAATATTGGTCATCGGGAACATCCCTCGGGGTGGGGAGAGAGTCCCTTTTAAGTGATTTGTAATAATAATAAGGATGCTACTCCATCACGGAAAACCCAGTTGGCCGGTACCTACAAAACTGTTAACCCGGTTATCCAGCTGGGGGGAAGGACTGGGTAGGGTAGGAAAGACCGCAATGTTTGGCACCCGAACATCTTGTAGGATGAACGGGTCCCGTCACAAAACCTAGGATTCGATCACTCAAGGCGTGGTAAGACAATTATTTCGAGTGTCTTTCTTCACGCCTTTGAGCTGGAGGCCAGATCCTCTATCAGTCGACGGAAGGCGGTGATCTGATCCAGGTGCTCCCCCTATCCAGAGAGCAACAGACCACCGTTGGTGTTCAAGGTGTTGCGCCTCTTCAAGGCAGAGATTGGCGGATGAGGAGCGCTTGACTCATCAGCCTCCAACTGAGTTAAGTGATTTAGTCGGAGTATCGGAGTTTCCGTTTTTCTTCGCCGATCTCACGATATAATGACCGAGTCAAAGAGCGATTGAACGCTCTGAAAGTTGGCGGCAATATTGCTCTGAACTTTAATATTCCAAAATGTAAACATTTTCTGAGTAATCGTCTGATAATTAAAAAACTTATTTCAATAGTTTTTTGTAAATGCTGCGCAGTAATTTGGCATGCGTTACTTAATCAATAGCAAGATATTGGACACAAAATGGGAAAGAAATTTTACGGTATCGTCTATAAAAAATAGGAACAAAGTCGTAAAATAGAGTGAAAATGTGTTCACCTGAACTAGGTTTAGAACCCAGGTCCCTAGATTTTTCGCCAAATGCTTAGTCCGATATAATAACATACCTCCCTTTGAATAAAAATATGAACATGGTTATCGTAACAACTATTGACTGAAAATGCGTTTCAACGCCGAGGAATCCTAGATTTATAAATGACTACGCTCGGATGGCCTAGTTTCAAAAGAGGCCTAGTTTCAAAGCAAAGCAGGCAAAAAATAGACCTAGTTTCAAAGCAACCACCAACCTATTGTAACGTGTCAGTCTGACCAACATGTAGGTAGGTTAGACGGTTAAAACAAACATTAATATGCAATTGCAGTAACAGACCAACGACAAAATATATTTGAGGCGTTTCGAAAAATGAAGGGATACTCCTTTTGTCCAAGGGATTAGAATAGGAACATATAAAATATTTCGGCGAACAAGCAGCATTTAAGTTGAAGCAGCATAATGAGGAGACAATCCCGGAAAGGAGAATGGACGATGGACACAATGTAGAAATGAGTGTCGATACACCAGTCTTGAAGAGGGTCCCGAACGATAAAGACGCAAAGCGAACACCGACGAGAAAAGCTACGAGTAAAAGGGGAAAAATCCATTGAAAGAATGTCTGCAGGGCAAAAAGTCACTGGAAGTGTGTGTACATTTAAAACGAGAGAGTACATTTGCTGGCTTCAACTATTATTTCTCGATTGTATGTCATTGGATGGTCACGCCAAGGCAGTTCAAATAGGTCTCTAGATTTCATTATAACATTGAATTATAATTGTTTCTTCATAACAAAATAGAAGTGCTTTTTACACGACGTTTTCGATCCCAACTCTCCCGTGACTCGATCGTAGAGCTCGGTTGCAAGGACTTGTCTCTATATATATTACCAAAGAGAATTTTAAGTGCTTCGAGATAACTAATCAAACACATTGATCGAGTGGAAAGGAATAGGAGGAACTACAGGAAGGCCTTTCATGTAATATTCGAACATTCCCCGCGTAAGGATTCGAGGGTACAGGGTTGGGAAATTAATAATACCTAATGAAGGCGGCAATAAGACTGACGGGCAGTTAGCAAACACGTCAACAGATGCCAACAATTTCGAAAAACCTTTCACGGCCTGGGAAACGGAGGAGACCCGCAAACAAGGGAAGTATGAAAGGGGAAAGTGACAGAGCGCGGGGCGCATCCGCATAATAACGCGGCCCGCCGGCCTCCTTGGGGCCGCACCGATTCTTTCTCCGGAGGCAAAGAGACGGCGGAAGATGAAAGGGTCTCCGGAGTGAGGAGCATTGACGACGGCATAAAAAAGGGAACGGGGAAATGGGGAGATCACCTTTCCGCTGGCGCATCGCCGCCATCGTTCCGAAACAGCAGACAGGCGAGTGAGCGAAGGGCGAGGGATGAGTGGTCGATATATATTTCATGAGCATGTATAGTGGCGTCATTGAGAAGGTGGGGGGGGGAGAGTGGAGGTAGAGGGGGGAGGGGTGGGAATAAAGAGGTGACCATGGATTATAGAGGAGGAGGATGGAGTGGAAGAAAATTGGAGAGAACAGAATAGCGAACGGAAATATGTTACGGTCGAATGCATGTACCTGGCATTTTATCAATGTGTCAATTTTGTACATTGAAGAAGTATTTCAGTGTTCTTACGGCGAATAGCAACGAGAATAATTAAACTAACTCATAAAAGAGCTGTAATTTTTTTTAACTATGCTATACTTCGGAAACTATTATGTGAGAGGAATTTTCTCTGTTCATAGCCAATCGAAAACGATGAGTACATTTCAAATGTAAGACTAAAAACTTGTTGAAAAGAACTTCTAGGAAGCATCTATTTTCCAATGGATTTATAAAATCATATAAGCAATTACTTTAATGCTTCGGAACATCATTGTGAAACAAATAAAAAGTGAGGATATTTTGTTTTATAAAATGTTTTAAAACTTTCTGGAACTTGAAAACAAGACTAAGAGAGAGAAGGGCAACAGTGGCGCAACATTGTTCTTAACTAATGGAAAACAATCTATAATACGCCAGATAGAATATGGAGGGCAGCTTGCAGTTCTTTCAGTTCGGGACTCAAACATGAAACCATAACGAGGAGAAGTGTGCCACAGAGAAAGTGGAAGATGCTACTCAAGAGGAGAAGATGAGTGAAAAGCCAACTATAGCTGGAGATAAAAATACAATTTTAGGTAGTTTGAGCGAAAAATCACTTCACCCAGAATTTGACGTAATTTTGAAGCAAAAACTCTCATATTTCCAGTGATATCAAAATACTAACCCCTTGTCGAACTACTTTTCGAGCAATTTGCCGAAAAATATAAGCTGTTTTGCATCGGATAGATGAAGGCTGTGCGCTCCAGAGGGAGAATATTGAATAAATTAGGAATTTATAACACCTTGATTTCGCCAAAAAACTAACAGTGTGTAATGAAAATAACTATATTGAGGATATTCCATACCTTTTTATTAAAACAACCACACGGTTTTTTTAATGGTTTCTCAACTATTTATAAAAATTATTCGATTACTCACCGCAGTAATTTTTACAGAATCACCAAAAAAAACCTTCTGTTTTGAAGGCTTTTTAGCCGTACGGCGTGAACAAATGAGTCAAGTTAGAGACTTATGTAGACAGATTTATGTAATTACTGAAAATTTTTGTCACATATAAATGCATTTTTGCGCCATTAATATTACAATATTTACTTCACACTTCTTACAGACGCCGAGATTAAAATATAAAATTCGAATATGGTCTCCGTAATGACTACGGAACTATCTCACTTAAAAAATACCTTAAGGAGATTACATACTCTTGACACACTTATCGTATATCAGGTTTTTCGCAGTGTTCAAACCTACCACAACTCCATGAAACAAATTATCCAGTATTTTGTATTTACACGAAAGGCAAATCTTATATTAACAATAGACTGAAATTTCGCGATTGGGCCGTTACGGTAACAAGATAGGGGCACATCCGATTAATTGGCTTGGTGCAGGTGGTTTTTGAGGATTGGGAATACGTGGAGAGGGATGTTGAGTGAAGATTGTTGAATGGAAAGTACAAGAGAGGGCTCTGTCGTCGTAGCAAAAGCGGAAAGTGAAGTGAAGAATCGGCAAAGAGAGCAAGGAGAGCGCGCATTATCAATTATGGATGCGATAGCGCGCTCTCCTTTGCGCCTCCATACGCCTGCGTGCGAATGTCTGTCTGTCCGTCCACTTGTGTGCGTGCGCGTGGCGGCCATCTTCCCCCACCCCCACCCCTCCCCCCCCATCCCTCCACCGACCGTGTGCTCGCGGCCGCCTTCAACTGTTTCCCCCCTTCCCGACGGGCGACGGAGCGGATATTTGGCGCGGTCAACCGGTGTCACTCTCCCTCCACCCCCTCCCCCTCCTCCTCCACTCCCTCCCCCTTCTTCTCCACCCCCTCCTCCACCCCTCTCCCGTCCCCCTACTCCTCCAAGACACTCGCGGCCTCCATCGTTTGAGATTGACGACGCGTGACATGTAATATTACGTTTCCTGCGCGGTTTGCATTTCATGTTTAGACTGTCACGGGTTTTGCGCTGGAATGCGCCTGGGGGTTTGACAACACGCAACACACTTTCTCACTTATAGTTGCAGCAAAATCAGGAAAGGAAAGCATTCAGAGATTTTGCTCAATGGCTTTATCTTAAGTCTCATTGGAAATTTGTAAACTCAGCCCAAAAGGGAGCTGTGGATAGAGTGATGGGGGCAGAGAAACTTGCGACTTCCCAGTTCACCCTTTCCCTACTGGTCCATCCATTTTTCTTCTCCGGAGTCTAACAATACAACGGAAGACACAATCACGCAATATTTCATTTCGATTAACGTGATTTACATCAAAGATATGCGATCAGAACGGCGAAAATAAAAACCCCTGGGGTTCCTCAACTTTGAAGCTACATTTGAGTCTTCGACAAAGAAATTGCTATTACTTTGCACTGTACAGAACAAGAGCTAAAATAAAACAATTCCACCTTTCCTCTTCCATAAGAATAAAATTTCAATTGATATATATATTTACCCTGAAGAAATATGTTTGCATATGTTTGGTATTCTCGGGATTCCCACCGGATTATGTAATTGGCTGCTTCCTACGTTTCAATAGATAATACTTCCATCGTCTTCAGAGCATTGGTGATTACGATGAATGTGGAATTTATCAAAACATCAATAGCAGCCAATTACATAACCCGGTGGGAATCTTAAGAACACCTAACGTTTGTCATTCGCCGGAAAACACCAGATCTTACATGTGTTTGTATATGTGAAATGTACTGACGATTTACTAGAAAATACGTGACAGCTACCAATGAAAGATCGTGGTATATTCGACGTGAGAAGCGAGTAGTACATGAGTACCAAGCAATGTGAATACAATTGCAGAAACGGCCTGACACCAATAATTAATTTTTTCAGGTTGTGCATACCCCTGAAATCGAAATACCTTTAAAATACCATTGAAGGGCACTCTTCCATTCTCTATCGGGGATTAGACGGAGGGACTAAACTCAAGACGGAGAGCTTTCACTAAATTGACATTTGAAACACACGGCTCGATGTTTTGTGTGCATTTGTAACCTTATAGCAGTAGCCACAAAGTTATTGGGGACGCCTGCCATTAGTTCAAAGTTAATAAAACGAAAGATTTTTCTCAATGTTATCGAATAACCCGTTGCTATTATGCCATAAAAAGGTTCTCTTATACAAAGTTGCTAATATATTTAAAAGGAAGTTTGTTATCATTTTTACCTTGGGGGTACCTAATGCCTTAGTGCCTCTGATGTCTACTCCCAATCTCCTTGGGGCTTCTCCATGAGACAGAATTCTCATTTCTGAAACCACAAGAGTTGATGCGTAAGCGCGCTATGTAATGCTATCAAGCCATTCAATGGATTTGCATTGGATTGATCATATTCACTGTGATCAGCTTGAATTTAATATTTAAAGTAAAATGAATCAACATTGGTGATTTTTAAATTTTTTTTAAACGTGAATCAACTTCCGGAAATATTATTACATAGGGAACTGTGTAACTCGTACTTAACTAATTGCAAATTGTTCCAGCAATCTGTCATAGAGTGGTACTGGTAGACTAAAAGTATTGCATGAAATTTGATTATTGGTATTTTTAATGGGCTGTCAATGTTTTCCAAAGAGTTTAATTCTTTTTCTGCAGTTCAAACCCACAAGTTGCTACCCCAATGAACGTTACTAGCAGCGCAATGGTTTTATGCAATAAAATTAAACTAAACACGACTCCTATTAGATCTAAAAGAGGTTGGGTTGGATGAAACTATTAGCACAAGATCAGTTTCGATATGGAACAGTTCCTAATCCCGGCACATTTAGCTTTCGAACAGAGCACATTTTGTATGGAAATAAGTAAGTCTTTGGTTTGATAAAAATACTTTATATTAGCGATTATTAAAAGCTGTTTATTATTAAATATATTCACCATTCTGAATATATCCCTCTTTTGAAACTCAATTCGTCGCTCAATTTCACAGTTACCTTGGTCACCTCCGCAGATGTGTCAAATGCAGATTGCGGATGTAGATTAAGCATGCGTGGTGAAGACGAACAGCGTAAACGACGGTTCTGCGAAAGGGTAAAGGCTTAAAGGAATATTATTGACTTGCCGACTAATCTAGCGCCTTTATTATTATTACAGATTACAATCTTAATGGCAGAATACGACGCCAATCCCCAACTCAGAACGACCGTTTACCGACGGAAGCCAATATTATATGAATGGCCAATCAACGATGCATCCACATAAAACATTGATAGCTACTTAAAAAATTTACTAAAAGTATAAGATAACACTGAAACAACTTTTGTAGTTTTCTTCCCATGGAAATGTCACAGATTGAAAATAACTAACTTTATTGTTTCCTAAGTGAACATTTTTCTTAAGTGCGTCACGAATCGCAATTCGAAACACTGTGGCACTATCACGTGACTGCGGTTGGCACGATAATGATAATGTGCATGATGATGCTGATCGTGCCACAGTCCGCAAAAATGCGGATTGAAACAATAATTGCCAAGAAAACAACGCAGTTTGTCCTTTTCTCAATCGATTTAAATCGATTCCGCCAAATATTGACCTATTCCATCTATTTCACAATTTCGCTATTTCACTTCCAATTCCAAACAGAGGAACTAGATTTTCAATTTTATCAATGTCAAAATTAGTTCCTCTTATTGAGGAACTGGAAATTAAGAAAAACATAAACAGTAAGAGAATATTATGAATACGTAAATTAATTATTATTAAATATTTCGAATAACTTCGCAAACATCGTCGCTCAAAATATCAGATTGTGATCGCACGGATGTTAAGGAGGTTCCGCCGCGACTGTGTGAGTCAAACCAATTACTAAATTCCACATTTTTTATATTTTGTCCAAAAAATCCTGCTTTCGCTGATGAAATGCGTTACCTATAGAAACCCAAAAGTAAGGAACAAAATATGCAGATTATTCCACGAATGTATTTTAAAAGAGCACTTTTTTCCAGCCATAGGAGCCGACTGCAGTACAATTTCCTACGAATTACCGCATTTTGACTTCAATTACGGCATTAATTCCCAAATTACTAGAAAAATAAGGTGGTAATATGCCTATATTTTATTTTTATTCAATTTCTGTGGATTATTTCCTTCACATAAATAGTTTTCCGCGGAATTGACATTTATATTTTATGGAAAAATACTATTTTTCCCCGTGTTTTTCTCATTCCTCCATTGAACACAATGTGATTTCAAGTTCAATTATAGAATAAAATGGCGTGGAAAGGTATTATTTTGTTGTTCATTTCATATAGAGGAGAAGGTTTTTTTACAAGTTAACAGAATATGAATAAAATGACATTAAAGTCATTTTACGGTGGAACCACCTTAAAACGAACGAAAGACACGGAAACGTTTCAAAAACCTCAAATTGAACGCTTGCTGGAGGCACGTGGATATCAAATTTTGGGAATTCTTTTTTTTTTTGTGCGCCTCTCTCACTCGGCGAGAACGATCTCATTTTTGTCCTTTCTCCGTGAATGTTCGGCGACCCAACGGATTCGAAAACGAAGCGGGTGCAACGGTTCGAAGATGGAGAGGAACGCGAGAAATGTAGGGAGACGAGGGAAGCCTCTCGAGGAGGCGCAGAAGTGATAAGGGGAGCAGAAGAACATTTTCAGCTCACGCGTCCCTCTCCGTGGGTGTGTGTGGGCGTGGCATGGAAGAGGAGCGTGTGGCAGGGTCTGATATCTCCGTCCCACTCTCTCGCCGCTCTAGTTTTCGCCGCTATGCGATGCGGAAGACAGCGGAATGGTGAGACGAGGCGGAACGGAGGAGATCCCGCGCACAGGCCAAGTCAAACGAGGAAATTCGACGAGTGCTGTCGCAAAAAAAGGATAAAAAAGAGGCAAAAGGAAGAATAACACGCCACTTAGGAAAACACACTCGCCGAGAACCCCGCATTAAATGCTCGCTCCGACGGAAAGGAAAAAAAACACACACACGTCTACCGCGGTGGATTTTTTATCTCACTCTTTCTTCGTTGCTTTCCTTTTCCTCGCCCTTCCCCAATTGAATATTCCGAACGTTTCCTGGCCGAGGGAGGCGACGGGAAACCAACCGGGTCTTGTTCATTTTTTTACAATTTAGGACGGATGGGAGAGGACGGAGGGTTGGGGAGGGAGGGGTGGGGGAAGGTAGGGGAGAGATGAGTTGATGAGGGGGGAAGGAAGTAAGGTGGTGGAGGGGGTCAGTCGGCCTCGGAATCCTGCGCTCCGCACTGGAAGCACTTCATTCGTTTGGAGGGATGACTCGTTGATGAGATGCGAAAGGGGAAGCAAGGGTGAGAACAGAGATCTAATTCCATAATAAGGCCACAAGTAAATTGAAGTTCTGCAGCATAATTACAACTACGCTACCACACGGACCTAGGAGTCCGAAACTAGAAAATCTGTCTTTCGAATTACGTACATCGCTGAATGCAATATATGATGCTGCCATGTAGGGAAACTGTCTAATACTAGGAAGTTAATCTGTGAAAATAGACAGTAAATAAATGCTGAAATTATTTGTTCACCTCGTAAATGGGGTGCAAGACCCCTCAGTTAGTATTTTTATCTCTGAAATTATCGTGGAATAAAGGTTTCGCTATCGGATCGTTAAGGAAACGAAGAGCTTTCAATTCTTCTGTGTACCATTAGGACATCAAATCAGCTTTTGTCTCCAAAGGATTTTTTTCTCTTAAAAACTTATAAAAACAATAGTCTCCTTAATATTAACGGAATTGGCTGTCATGATTATAGGCGAAAAAAGATCCAGCGCAAAGAGTTCATTGGTTAACAGACTCCTGAGGAGAATAAATTGGCTCAAATGGAAACAGCAGAGATCAGTTTGAACAATAAAAAACTTAGATGACATAATTTGGCAACTCTTTGACGGACCCATCGACATTAAGTAAAAATCACATAAATGATTCAATGTGGAACATATCAATGTAATTTATTTTAGAAATTGCTGTACCTTGGAGGTAAAATGGCAGAGGCATTATGAATAAAATATTCACCGCGACTAAATACGGATGAGAGACTATTAAGAGCATAGGGATACTATATCCCCATTTTTAGGGACAGACCTCTTAGAAAAAAATTCATTCATTCTAAAAAAAGTTGGTTTATGCTCATCCAAGTATCCGTATTTGGAAAACGCCTGTGCGTCGAAAAATACGTGAAGGAGGAAAAACCTCCAGACAGTCACCATTCTCGCTTTTGCTACTGTCGTCACGCTCAGTTAAATCATTACATTTTGAAAGGAATCAGTTTTTCATTTGAAAGCATTTTTGACACTTTTCACGCCCGGGATGTTTGTCGTTGGACGGGCAGCTGAGAGAAAAAGAGCCGTCTCTTAAGCATCGACTAAAATTACTCTCGCTCCGGTAAATTAGGATAAAACATTTCAAGCTCACCCATTGGTCACATTTCCCTTCTCTCCTCGAACTCTCTCCTTCTCTTTCTTTTACGAAACTCAGCGCATGGAAATTAATAATGACGCACGTGTTCACCTTCAAACCCAATTCCTCTCTCACTGACACAAGCATGCCACAATCACTATTCATATTGAGAGGTTTTTCCCGTACTTTTTCACCTATTATATTCTTCCTTATGAAATATTTTTAATAAAAAATTTTGAAAATTATTAAGTCATTTTAACATTTACCTTTTAAAAATCACAAAAAACGTACATTAATTTAATGTATAATGCATGTGAATGTAGTTAATTCTACAGTAAACAAATATTTCCTATCAGTTTTGGTGTGAATTAGTTACAATAAGGCTTCTCCCAATGCAGCTTATCAATTACTGATAACTAAAGAAATGGTTGTCAGAAATACACGTTTGGCTCCATAAATGACTAGTCACTAACTTAGTGATTCTACCCGAAGGATAGTTGGGATAGTTTGAACAGTTGAGGGTAGAGCTCAACCCGGAGTAAGCCACAGGTATATTTCACATATTCAGGGGGCCAGTTCCTTTCCCTGGGCCACCTCGCACTCCGAGGAGTTTTTTTTGTTCAGGGGCGTCCGAAGGCTCCACCCGGGACCCTTCGATCAGTAGCCAAGCGCTCTACCCACTAGCCCACCACGCTCCCTTGAAAAAATGTGTGAAGGTACCAATAGTACCTTTGAATACGTCTCACTAATGGTAATTTGAATAATTTAACCCTTCAAATAATCCATTGCCTCAGTCGAGACCAAGGATCTTAAACGAAACTAAACACGTGGTTCCGGTGAGGGTCACAGTGGGTTCAGATAAAGTTTCGGTTCACGGAACCGAACCGAAAGAGAAACGAAAATCTCGGAACGAAAGTGGTTCCGGAATGAAAGTGGAAGAATAATATTTTGAACGAGAGCTTTTAGGAACGAAAAGGAATCGTTCCGATTTGGGATCGGGCTTGGAAAAGTTTTATCCTTGCCACTTGTTTCAAATTTCGTTCTGAGAAATTTTAAAAGCTACCAGTGATATTTTTTAAGCCCTGCGACTTCGGGTCCAGCTGGGAGGTTGGAGTGGCGGTGCAGATTGTGGGTGCGGGGTGTAAAAGCGGGTGCAGGCACGGGGTGCGGTTGAATGGTGCGGGTGTGGGGCGTGGGACACGTTCGCATGATGTGGGCGCGAGATTTATGCACGTGACGCAGGCGTGGAACCCGGGTGCTGGACTTGTGATTTGGGACGTGGATGGGGACGTGGAGAGCATGGCATGGATGTGGAAACTTAAGCGCGGAACTCAGGTGTGTAAGCCAAAAACGCACGAAGGGGTACACTACGAAATAAAAGCCGATCCGATAAAGTACGAATACATCCTTAGAGAAGTTACTCATTTCATTTTTAATTTCCTTTTAGGCTTTGAATATTTTTCAGTAGTTTTTCCCCAATGGCGGGAAGTTTGAGGAAGGTACTGTGCTTGGTCTTGAATATGATTGGGGAAACCGACTCGGAGATGAACAACTGCCACAGATGGGGTTGGTAAGAAGAGTAGGTACTTGTGGGTACTGTTGGGTCTGAAGAGGGAAAACGAAAGGGGCAAAAACTTGCGTCGGCAATTGGCCTGAGCTGCCAAGGTTACAGGGAAGGATTGAAAACAAAGGTATTGCAGGACTATGGTAGGCGTGGGGGTTGAAGAGATCTGGTTGATTTTAAACAGAAAAAAACAAGGGATAATGAAAATAGGCAAATCGGCTGCTAAAAATGGTTGGGGGAGGAAAGAGATAGTCAGGTAGCTGGGTGAATAGCCGGGGAAAGAAATAGTTCTGCGACAATACAGAGGGCCATGAGGCGGGCATGGATAAGGAAGCAATGAAATGCGCATCTTTTGGGGAGGAGGGAGAGCAAGGAGAGTTACCGTTGAGCTCTCAGGTCGCTGAGAGGACGAAGGAACGAAAGAGAATTTTTGAGCATGAGGTGTGAATGAAATTTTTCGAGGGAAGGAACAGAGGGAACGAGTCGTGCGGTGGAGATGGTTGCGGCTGAGGATATAGGGATGCCCTTTTCAGAATAAGGGAAATGATTAAAAACGTAGGTTAAGGAGGAGAATTGCATCATCCAAGGGAGGCTACCGGAGTAAGTGCGATTGGATTTTCCTACACAACACAATATTCCCTACAATTAGTCCATTGGCTGTTTTCTTTGCCCCATTAACTTCACTAAAACTTTCAGTTCCTTTTCAATGCCTCCCATTCTTACTCGATATGACGAAAGACATTTTAATATAGGTATTAAACATACTATAGGTTGCATTTTCAGGAAAAGTGAAGTTATGCCCGTTTAAGACAAGCACACACTATTTAAAGATGTTTTAAACATTTTATTTGCACCAGTGTAAAAATATAAATGCCGCCGCATTTAAGTTTTGGTTTCCTTTAGATAAGCACTTAAGAAAAATACTCTCCGTATATAACTCACTACAAAAAGGTAATAGCCAATAAAATTTGCCTTGGTGTTGTCGAAGTAAGAAGACTGAAGAGCGAAACGCAGCGTGCAGAATGTTTTCAGATTTTATTATCATCCAGCCATTCATACTTGGACCTCTTTTCAATGAGGCCTATGACCTGGAGCTTACCAAAGATCATCAAGGTGGGGGAAAATCCCTTGGGTGCTAATGTTTTATTATCCTTTCCCAGTAGTTGAGGGGAGCACAGAGAAAGGAAAAAACAACCCCACAACCATGTGTGTGCGGCAATACAGTGTAGAATGCAGACGCCAAGTGCGGCACCCCACATCCAGGCGCAGATTCCGGGTGCGTCACCCGGGTACACTACTGAGGTGCCGAACCAGAGCTCGGGCTCATGATATGTAATTCAGTTATGTGATCCAAGCGCATAAGCCTGCGGCTTTAAGCAGTGCGTGTAACGTGGGTAACGCGGCACCTTCGCCCTCGGGCTCAGAAGGAAAACTGAGTCGGAGGCCGGACTCGGGAATGGGACACCTTCAAGCTCTTTATCAGTGGAACGGTCACCCTCGGTACATAGTAGTCCCGCACGCTAACCACTGGATCTACATGGTATTTTAGATGAGCGTTGTTTCCCTAGAGTTATAATATTAATTGCAGACATCACCGATCAAAATGTCATTTATAGCAACTAAACTAGGCCATGTTCAGGAAAGACCACGACACATTAGCGTAAAAATAGACCTCCTGCACCACACAAATTATACGGCATTCAAAAATGTCGGTCAACGTACATGCCCCTAGTTAGAGTTATCCGAAATGGTACGAAAAAACACCTTTTCAATGCGATTCGAAAGTAAACCATCACGGGTTATTTCAAACCAAAACTAAACGTATAGTTCCGTACCTGATTACTTCCTTCGTAAGTAATAAAAAATTAATGCCCATCTTGCTGAAGCTCGGAACCGTGAGTGCGAACCGAAAGTCCATCCCACCCTTAACTTTCACAAAAACTATAGTCAAAGTTGGAACGGGTCCGGAACGTTATACTTCATTCGCCTTGTACTTGCGTTCCGTAAACGAAACTGAAATATAGTTAAACATACAGTTTTGTTCCGAACCGAAAGGATATGTTGGTTCCGGTATTATTTTAACATCTCTGGACAAGACTGCACGCAGCGCGAGCTTTGTCCTAATCCTGGAATGAAAATATCGCCCAAAGTTTCTACAAAAGTATTGCACTGTAAAATTCGTGACTCCTTATCACAAAGGGCAACTAAAAAATTGATGTTTTTTTTACACATGGATGGATTAGGTGTTACCATTTTAGAAGAACTCGTTTTCACATTTCACTGACAACAGGGATATTTACACTGAACTAGATTCTATGAGAGCATAAAAGTTAGCACTATTCGCTCACTGATTCACTTAAAACCGGTGGAGTGATTTCTAACCAGGAGTAACACCACAATACCAAGTGAGATTACATATACCAATTTCCAGTTTTGTTAGTCGGGATGATTTTTTCTAAGGTTTAACTGATTTATTTATATTTAACTTGGCTGTGGATGATAAAGCACAAGGAGACGTTGCATAATTGGTCAGCATACAAGTACATTTGAGAAACGAAACTACTTAGCTCCACTCACCCGCCTTACGTGGTCCATTGATGGCACAAACCTCTCCGACCTCCCATTGAGTTAACCCATCTTGCGCCCCTAAGCAAATATTGTCCCTCATCTCTCTCTCTCTCCTTCCTCTCTATGTTCTGTCCCTCCTCCACATTCCCTTCCCTCCATTCTGCATTTTTATTGGCCCTTCTCCCCGCCCACAACGCCGAATACTCACTGGCAGCAGCCACATCAAGTGCTCGGCTGCACGATTCCGCATGGAGAGCAGCGAGACCCAAAATGTTTTAAGATGAGTCGTGGGTGTTGGACGACGAGAGTGACGGTGAGACCGAGAGGCGAAAACCAAAAGCCGGCATGTAGAAAGTAGATCCGTTTCTGTCGAATTTCACATTATTTCCGTTTAAGGGGATACGTTTAAGGTTATATTCAATACGGAAATGTAAAATGAAGCAGAGATAACGATCAAAGAATTGCCATCTCTCCTACAGTCGGTAGAATATAGGTCGGTCCTAACAAGTGCATCGAATCTCTCTATAGAGATCTAGCAATTGAAACTATCGCCGTACCGGAGACCATTAAACATTCTGGATATAACCTGGAATGGAAATTTTTATAATATAATAAACGGAGCTTTATTTCTTCAACAATTGTCAATAGAAGCAAAGGAAATAGACTCCAAATGCATGCATTAATGTCATCCAGGTTGAACATCCCCTGGGAGAAGATTTTAATCTCGTGAACATGTGCGTGTTGCCCGAGGATAAAAGTCAATGTGTTTGTACATTACAATTTGGATTAATCTTTAATTTAATTCACTTGTCAATTGCTATCTTCATTAATTTCTGAGTCAGATGTTTAATGTCCATTGCCAACTGTTTTACTTCATTAATACATAATAATAATAATAATACGGCCAGGGCGGCCGTAGAAATCAGTTAAATTTATCGCTGGCGATAAGGACACCATCGATTCCGATTTTATTTCAATCCACCTCGATCGGAGAACAGCGCTCTTCGGCCTCTTAGGTGCACGAACAATGACAAGGTTTAACAATGAACAGGTCTCTCTGACCATCCAATTGGTCGTTCAATGAAGAACCCCTAGGGATCGCTTCAGGGATGAAGTCAGCACCAAGCCGGGCGTCCTTTTTATTGGTTCCCGGGAGAAGAGACACTAAACTCTCCGAATTTCAAGAAAACCACTGTCATTAATCACAAACTACGCCGGTCCTCCTGTTGGTCACCTCCGTCATTCATATCAAATTATACGCAGCTATTTTGAAACTTGACGTCCCTATTCACGCATCAATCCAATAGCCCAAACCTCTGGGTATCCAATTTCAGGTACGTGCCATCGTAGCAACCCCCCCGCACGCATTCACACTACTATCGTAACTCAGTGCTGCCCTCACCAGGAATCGCGACGAGCAAGTAAAGAGCAAGCGAACAAAATAGGGATTCCCACGTCCCAGTGGCGTTTTGAGGCTTTCTTAATGGTTTTACAAGCAAATGACACATATCTTTGCTTATTCATCAAAGTACCACCATGTAATTCAATATAATGGTTGACTTTTTTTATCATCGTCATTCACCATTTCCGGTTTCCAATCGTGATAGCAGCGCTTACCACTGTTAAGTGGCAACGTTAGGAACTACGTGTTATCGCTGTCCGGACATGCGTTCACACTACCTATTTCCGCCTTCTATCTATCGTTCTAAGTACGATCGCACGTGTACGATAGTAGTGTGACCGGGGCATAAGCGGTGTTCCGTTCCTCGGTGGATCGACTCGTTGGCGGGTGGTCGTCCACTCTCAATGTCTCTCTTCCCTTTGCTTCGCTCGCTTCATCTCTCTATTTAATATCCTTCCTTCTCTTCTCTCTCTCCATCCGTTGACCGCAGAGTGAGAGTGAGAGGAGAGCGAGACCGAGGCGCGCGCCGCGGAGAAAGCACTCACTCAAGAGAGGGAACCTAGCGCACGCAAACACATCTGGTTCTCCCTGTAACGAACGTGCGCACCTTGGCGAGCCAATATCAACGAGTGCACGCACTCACGGGCGAGGGGGGGGTGGTTTGGTGCTTGGGAGTGGTGCGTTATACTTCCCCTCGTCCCCCTTACAGGCCTCTCCCCCCTCTCCCCCTCTTCGGCCAGGATCCGCCGCTGCCAAGGGCGCTCCATCCATCCATACACGCTCTCATCTCCACTCAACTTTCTTCGGCCGGCCCTCCGCCCCCTCCGCCCCGCCCACCTCCTCCTACGAAACAACGCCACCCCCCCTTCCCTCTCGAAATAACAGGGGAGTGAGTGGGGAAGATGAGAGAGGAGGGGGGGAGGGAGGGAGGGAAGTGGTCCAGGAAGAGAGGGCGTGAAATATTCACCTGGCCATCAAATGGGTCAGGAGCACCCATCCCTCACTCCCCTCAATGCACTCTTCCCTCGCCGTGCCGCCCCCAATCTGCCCCCGCCGCCCCCGCTCATCCTCCTTGCCTTTCCCACTCATTGGCCCCCTCCCCCTTTCCTCCCGGCAGAGCACCCCCCTTCACTAAACGCACGCCCGCACACGCAAGACTCACGCAAGAAACACAAAGATGCGAAGCTTCAGTGACCCTCTCAACTCCCACGGAGGAGCCACGAATTACACCCGCAAGCGAGAGACAGGTCTAATGGAGAGAGGCTCATGGGGTTCTTTCTCCCCGTCTTCAATTCATGTCCTTGGCGCCAAACAGAGCGAAACACTCAAAAGCCAGAACCAACTCCCTTTCCTGATTCCTTTTTATCCAATATCCTCCACTACTCATGGCTGCTTCTCAACGAACACCAACAGAAGACTCGGAGGTTTGCAGGTTCTCATGTATTTGTAAGTTGTACTCATCTACGTCTCACCTAATCACATTGCACCTTTCAATCTATAATAAACAATGAAGTGTCTGTAGGGTTTTCTCATTAGAATTAATTCGATACAACGCATTCCGACATACATTCGCCTGATATGCTCTTATTTGTCAATCGCGGAAAATTACCGCTGCTGCAACTTGTCGGAAGTCGTCAGTTTCAACTCCCAATCTCTTTGGTCGTCCAGAAAAATCACATACACATCTAATGGGTGGACCCAGAATTCAAGCAAGCAGGTGGTTACGTAGAAATATTGAAAATTTTCACCGGGCTACACATGAACTAGTTACGATAGAATACAATTAGTGAGTAGAACTATAGGATGAGTTGAACACGATTCTTGCATTGAAGACATAACCTTTTCAGAAAATAATTGTGACGATTTCTGATCCGTGAGCTTCGAGGCATAAGAGGGCCTCCACCACGCTCCCCAGAACCAAGGTCCCTATACCCAAGGGTTAGAGCGACCTTGCCCGGAACCATTTAAATTCCCTCCCACCCATCCTAACTCCCCCATATTCCCATATTAACCAATTCACCAAACTGACGCTGAGGAGATACGGGAACTGTGTGAATAGAGGGTGGAGTGACGTGGCCAGGGTCCAGTTGCGCTCCGAAAGGTAAGCCCTCCTGGTCATCGCCTTTTTCTGCATGAATTACAATACAATCTTCGGACGTTTCTTCAAGATTAAACACTATTAATTCCTCATTTAAGACGGTAATGACTGAAATCTATGCACAATTAGGTACTAAATATGTAGTACTCTACGAAAAATAAGCACAAGCAGATTAAGGATATCAATCATTATTAACAGATTTGCAGAATAATTGAGGTGCATGAAATAAGCCTTGCCTTACTCTTCAACAAGTTTCTCTCCCCCTTTCCTCCCGTAGCACCAATCCCATTCGTTCTTTTCTTTGCCATTCCTCCCTTTTTCTCTCCGACGCATGAATACTTCTTATAAAGGAGTTATTAATTGTAACTCTATTGCAATCTATGTATCTCCCTCTCTTAACCACCCTAATTCAAGCAAACTATTCAGCAGTGAATTCAACGGAAATATATACACGTGGTGAAAATATTGGGAAATTTATTTCTTCCGCTTCAAGGGAATTAAGAGTCGTCTAAACTTTGTCGAAATCTGTTTCTAATCATGCCATAACCACGTCTGCTTTATATCTGTTCACCCTTCCTCCAACTATTATGCCTTCAAGGATGACCTTCCAACGAAACAGGGGTCAGGGAACATCATGAACTAATATAACCTTTTCTCGTCCATTTCTACGAAAACGGTAGCCACTCCCCCTTATCCGTTGGCCTACAAACCTCTACCAATAACGGCCCACCATACTCCCATCTCATATTCGTGAGCACAAGCAGATATGGTCCGTGTGCACCCCTGATGAATACGCTACGCGCAGAGACGTAGATTCCGTGAATGAATAAACGATATTCAGTAATAAAATGGATACTTTCAGTCATGATTACCTCCAATCACAGGCGCTGAAAACAAATTAATTCATTCATAATTAGCACACCAAAAAAAAACAAGTGACCTTATCGTCATGTGAATATAATTGCGCAATAAAAAAAGAAATGATAATATTTTGAAACATACTTGGGATAACGAATATTATATTCAGAAACCACAACTAGAGAGTAACCTTCCATTTCCAAAGACCACATTCGTTCGAGTCTGACGATGACAAAAAAAAATGCTGACCTGGGGAAATGCGAGGAAAAAACTTTACCAATGGAAATGAGTGGCACTCGGTAATTTTTACGAAGTTTACCCAACCTACTCCTCGCTCGTCGTTGTTTTCCTCTTTTTTGCATTCAATTCCGCTCCTCCTCTCATTTCCCTTCCGTCCGGGGCGCTGTTTATTCGGGGGTTGGAGGTTTGGGGGGAAGGGAATATAGGAGGGTTGTGGCCCCCTCTTTCTTCTTCCGGAAAGCGTCGGGAGGCTGGCTGCAGAGACTCTCGATCTTCTTCCCCTTCCCTAATTCTCCACAACACACACACACTACGCCTCATTGAAAAGAAAACTAAATTTTTTTCCGGGACTGTTTTTTCCCATTCACATTTTTTTCTTCCGAGCTCGTTGTTTTCCCTCCCGTGCGCCGGGCGTCGCTGCTGTTCTCATCGCTCGGAAATTGATACGACTACGACGACGACGCCGTGTTTTTTAGAAACCAGTTTTTGGGCCGCCCCTCTCTCTCACAAGCCATCTCTCCCTTTGTCACCCACAGCGCATCTATTTTTCAATCGCCCTCCCAACTCCTCACTTCGCCTACTCCCCCAACGGATGAATCGGGGCCACTATTTCCCCCAACCCCGCCCGCTCTATTACCTCCAACCTCTATTTCTGCGTCGTCTTACTTCCTCCTCCCTCCCCGAATTCCTACACCACTCAACCCTCTCGCGCCGGCAACGGACGCTCGTCCACTCAGGGAAAGGCATCTCCTCCTCCTCTTTCTCCTTTTGTCGGAAATCGCGTAAAAAAACAACGACTGAAATCGCGAATGCGCAACAACCCGGTTTATCATCACGTATTCCCTCTGTTCCACGCCGCTTGCCTCGATGGAATCCCTTTTCTCTCTCTTCTCCCCCTTATTAATTTCCCACGACTCGTCCGAGAGCGCAAGAGGAAGGGACCGGCAGGGGGCGGGGCGCTTCGAGGCGATTCCAAAATGTCACATTTCTCTCCCTCTCCTCTTCCCCTTCATGCATCCTCCTCATACACACGTCGCCATAGAGACAAGCGCAAAAAGATGCACACTTACGGTACGACGTCACGCACTAGAGCCTCGCACTGATAGATGCGAAGGGTTTAATTGGTCCTGACACGTGATCTCGTCTCTACACAAGAGCGATAATGCAATACAAGCGGGAAAATTCAAGAGGAGGGGGACCCATTGAGTCCCCAGAGAGCGAAAGAGTGACGAGCACGGAAAACTGCGGAGATTCGCACGAGAATTCCTCCCCGCCACCTAACCAAAATCCTTTTCCGGCACACGGATCCCCTACCAGGCTTGCCAGATGAGTGAAGTCCTAAGTAGCAGGGCTAGCTAGTCTCCTCAAATCGCAGCCCCTTTTTTTTGCCGACTTTTACTTTGACTCACTTGAATTTCCCAAAAAGGCTTGAGCATTATGAGGTGTTGCAATGGAACCCTTAGCAAAATGCTACATTATTATTTAAAGGTATGGGATTTTCACCAGCGAGTAAATGTAATGCCATTAGGTGGCCTCAAACATAATATGAAACATGTAAATGACAGCTTGATAAAAATTGGGGCCATTTCACTTTCATAAAAATATTAAAGTATTATGATAATAAAAACAACTGACGTATCAGGCAAAATGGCCGAAAATAATGGGCAATGTCACTTCGGCGCATACGATCTAATATCAGCTAAATAAAAAATAGATTCATTTAATGTAATACCAAAGTAAAAATAATGCATTAGCATAACTGCGATTTCAACTCGTCAGGCAATTGACAAGAAAATAGTAAAAAATAATATCACTTCGAATGTGATGGTGTCGTGCCAGGTTCAATGGAAATAATGACACTTTCATACTGGTGCAAAAATAATATCAGTGTAACTTAATATTGTAACTTATGAATTACATAATAATTATAAAGAATAAAACAAAAAAAATCACCCCCGCTAGGACGGTGTCCTCTCATCATCATCGGCAGTCATCAATCTAACGATTGGTTTTACTTCAGCTCTCTCCACTTTTCTCTCCTCTCAGCCAACCGCTTCCTTCATTCCTGCGTCAGTCGTCACTTGATATCCTTCTTAATTTGCCGTACGTGTTTATTCTATACTTGACTCTCTTCGGCTATTCTTCCCATTAGTTTCTCCATCCGTGCTATCGATTTAAAGAGCCTGTTCTGTCACAACGATGGTTCCTCTACGACTAATCATGTTCCATATAATTTCATACAGCTGCAGGCATTATTCACTACTTTGTATTATCTTCTTTGTTTCATTAGACCCAACACTTCCTTGGTTAAACACAGAATACTTCTTTTTTCCGATACATGCATTTTTTTAAGGATACTTTACACGTGAGTTGGCTTGTCAGACAGTTTCCTTTTGCTTTTCTGCCAGAGATTTCTGTTCGAAAGTTATACATTATTTCTGTAAATCATCTTCCTAATTTCTCTTCTGCAGCTTTAAATATTTATTTGTTGATTTCATGCCATCTTTACTTGATTGGTTTCTCAGCGGTTTAACTTTATCTAAAACACTCTGACTGACTCCAATCTAGGTTCGGCATTCTTCAATATTTCCACCTCCCCACTATTCTTCATTGACCTCTATAATTGTTTTGGACTTCAGTTGACATTTCGTCATGAAATGATCTATCTCACCATAAAAATCTAAAAATAAACTGAAAAATCATCCAACCGATAGGATTAATTTACGAGAATATATATAAAAAACAACAAATACACCACTCCCACTCATATTCCTCCACCGTGGTGGAAATGTTCACAACCTTACTACAGCCATCATCCTCTCATATTCCTGAATGACTGACAGCTTTCATAATGGATCATAAGGTGTGGAATTGGCCAAATGATGATTTATTTTCCAGCGACGTATGCATAGAAAATTCATCAAACATTATTGACTGGACTATGAAGTCTTCTGACATACCTCAGAGACCTTTTCTTTTTTTACCAACTGGGGCATGACTTATAAAATCCGAAATTTGCACGGAAATTGCTATTAGATATAAAATGACATCGTGTATTGCTTTGGCATAAATATATGAAACTGGTTCTAAAAGTTTTTTTTTATATTTTGCCTGGAGACGTACTGCTTCAACAATATTTGTTTACATTCCGGTTAGAGAAAAGTAAAAAATAACACCACCATTCATTCTTCGCATGCTCCTACGTCCTCTGTAGAACCAAATACAATGGTCAATTATCCTTTGCGAATGAGAAAATTAAAGCGGCTGATTTTCTTCATGTAAATTTAGACTCGCACACTGGGTATGTGAATAACTAAGGAATTATTACTGATAGGAGTATTATTTATGGGAAAACATGAAAAATTACCAGGGTTAGGTACCGTTGAAAAGATTTTGGTATAAGTATGAAGTAGATACATCTGTAGCCTATCTGGACGGCATGTTTTCTCATTTTAAGCAGCTTAGTGTGTTACACCCAACAGTCCATGATGAGCAAGGGAGCAATTCCCCCTCATCATAGATCGTTCAACCCTACGATTGGTTGACTGCAATCCTCCATCCTTCCCTCTCTAATGCTAGTTCCCTTACTCCCCTTGATAGTTCTTAGGTACTTTTTTCTTTATTTGATCCTTGTGTTTATTTCTTGGCCTTATTCTTGGGACTATTCCTAGTAGTTTTCCTTTATATTGTTGCATAATGTTATTTGCTGTTGCTGGAATTCCATCACATTAGCTGGTATATTGTCACCGGAATTTTTTTTATATTATCATTTATTTTTTTGTGTTCATTTTTCTTCATTTGATGTTTATAATCTGGCCAGCAGTTGCTGCTCTTTCTTGGTCAATCGTACATTTAATGTTCCATATTCTGTATTTTTGTGAATTGGTGTATGCCGTTTATTGGTAAATAAATAAATAAATTATATTCTTCACAAACTCATTTTCCCTCCCAGGGTGTGCCCAATACACCTGGTTCTTCTTTTCTGTATACTGTTGCATACTTTAGTACTTTCCTCTTCTGCTCTTCTCTATACTTCTTCATTTCTTATTCAGCAACCTCCTCCTACACCAGGTTTCGAATGCTTCATATCTTTTCTGGTCTGCTTTTCCAATGGTCCATGCTTCCGATCTTTAGAGTGCCACACTCCACACGAATGTTTTTACGTACCGTTTCATTGTCTGTAGTTCGTTCATATCGTCTTTGAATCGTCTTTGTTTATCGTCTTTCGTCATCGTATTTAGTTACCTTTTTATTATGAACTCTTTCTTAGCTTGGTCTCTTCTACACTTGATATTCGCTGTACTTCTTTCGTCTCACGTGAGATGATGCTTCCGAGGTAGGTGGAATGAATCCACTTGCTCTTCTTTTTCTCCTCTTAGTGAGACTTCTGCATTCAGTTTCCCTCTTCCGCATAATAGGATTTTGGTCTTCTTCTTATTTATTTCTATGTTTTAATCTTGAAGAACTTGGTTCATTGTGTTAAGTGGTCATTGAAAATCATCGATATTTACCTATCGTCTGCGAAGCGGAGTATGTATATTTCTTCTCCGTTAATCTTAGTTCCGTTATGTCCCATGCCTTGTGTTTCTCGTATTGCCTCCCCCAAGGATATGTTAAACATCGCAGATGACAGCTTACATTCTTGTCTAACTCCTTTGTTAATTTTAGCTTCTATTTTTTTTCCGTCTCTCATTCGCATTGTGACGACTTGCTTCTTGTACCGTTGGCAGATTTTTCTTCTAGTACTTGCTGCAGCTATAGCCCAAAAATTGCACAATGCCATCGTGAAATCACCAAATGTGGCAAGTGTGCTCCCCTCTCCTCTTCCTCCATCCGTCCAATCCTCCTCCTCCTCTCTCTCTCCTCTCTGAAACAATTTCAAAGTAAAACGCAGAGGAAAATTCATGAAGGATCTCGAAGCTCTAATGATGGAAGAACTCTGGGTCTCGAATATTCTACATCGTCGCTGTCAATTCTTAAGGCAAAAAAAGGATTATCAGTTTGCCCCTTAAAATATGAAGACAGTTATATGTATCTTTATTTTCAATTCTAAGAATAAGTATGTACGAGTATGTATTCTCTGCATGCATAATTACTACAATGATGACAATTTCCAAAAAAATTTCTGACAAAATTTTGGGAAATAACAAAAAAAAAATACCTACCTACAGTGAGGTAAATATTATTATTATGTCCTAGAAAAATGACAACGCAATGTTTTCTTGCTCGTTATGGTTTTATAGCGCTGCCTAGTTCAAGCAGTGGTGATTTCATATCTACTCAAGTACAGTTTTACTAAAAGCTTTTCTTTTCGAAAGTATCGAATAACTTCTCTTAAAGATATAACAGTTAGTTAAACATTAATGGTCGGAAATACAATTACCCATTCGTTTCCCTGACACTGTTACTATTCCGTACGATTTCCTTCTACGCCTGTCAGCCAGCCAAAGATTCATCGATTCTGCCATGTTCCAGGCGAGTGTGGCGCCGAAGGCCACTTTGATTTTAATTTATTCGGTAAGTTATCGCTTAAGCCTGAAAGCGTATTTCTAAGTGGTTATAATTTTAATATATAGTCCGCAAACCACCTTGTACGTTACATTCTTCCTTTCTTTAAGTTGAGGCATTGAGTACGATAGCAAAAGCTGACTGAAAACATGAGCGAACTTAGGGAAAACGCAAATGCAACTATTGATCGGGTCCTGTGATATTTTATATGAAGGCTAGGATTCTCCTATTCCTCGAGCCAATAAAGACTTTAAATTGAGGTTCTTCCAATAAACGCAACCAATAGATATCGCTAGCATTAGAACTGTGTACAGTCACTTCATAAAGCATCGCGACACGAGTCGAATACACGGGAAGCCGAATACACGGGAAAACGACCTCCTGCCTGTGTGAGGGAGAATGGAGATTGCTCTCGGCTAGACATAGCAATTCTTTGAGCGCTTCACGTATCTCAGGTATTATAAGAGACATATCTTTTGGAACTTTATGAGACACTGACTAAAGCCATCGGACTGTAGTTAATGGATGTTAACATAGAGTATGCTAATGTTGGAAAATCAATTTCGAGCATATTTAGAATAAATACAGTATAAATAACTAATATATTCAATTATTATCAGCGTAAAGTTCAATTTAAATCAAATTTAGTCATGCTTGACGGGGTTTTGTTTACTAATGAATATATAAAAACACAATATAGTTTTGTATATATTTATTTCTTTTTCAATAAGATTGTTATAATCTTCATTATGAATTACACCTCTTGCTACCTCGTGGTAATTTACCGCACAAGTCTTTGGCACAAAATGGCCTGCCTTGAAATGAGGTCAACATTTCTCTCCCTTTATTTTCTAAAGTAACTTCTCTCAAGGCCTGTGTCATCCACCCTCTGCCACTCGTTAAACATTAATCCCCATAGATTTTCAATAGATTTCAAGTCCGGCGACCGCCCTGGCCACGATGAATGATTAATTTTGTGGTGGTTCTCAAAATATTCCCGGCACACCCTAACTGTGTGGACTGGTGGATTGTCTTGTATGAGGATAACGTCTTCACCTTCCGGAACCACACTGTTGATGTAGGGCTCAATATTTTGCTAAAACAAATTGATGTAACAATACGCCATCATTCTCGTAGGCATTTTGATCAAGGGCTCAGGCCCTAGAGCCGAATATTCACCCATAACACCTATTGAAATACTTCCATATTTGTTTCATTATAAGATCTGGGAAGACGATAAACTGTTAGAAAAACAATTTGGGTTAGTAGGTTTAAAAGGATTTATGTAAATGCCGTTTTTGTTTTTGTAAATACCAGCAGCACGCCTGTAGCACACGCACCGCCATTTTCACTTATAAAATCCATAAAACAATTTTCTCACGCATTGTGATTCAATTGAAAGCGAAAGAGGTTGGAATTATATATAGATGCAAATAAATATTGTGTGAAATGAGTGTTTTTTTCAGAAAACCACGCAGAGCATTGTATTTGATATGCAGTATTGAGCTGGGAGTCGGGCGAAACAGGTGAAGTCTTTCGCGCACATCCTCGTGTATAACGCACCTTGAATTTTTATAGTTGATTTACGGTAAATACGTGGGCATATTATACTCGTAAATACGGAGCTTAGAACGGCAAATTAAAGGGATTAATTATTTACAGAAATTTTAAAGAAAATATTTTACATAAGATTAGATTTTTTAAAAAGTCCAATCTAGACAAAATGCAAAATTTCCGCCTTATTTCCAAAATTTCAATCTTAAGAAATTTTGGCTTTCAATAGGAAATGGTATCCTGTCACGACAAAGTAAAATCGTAATTGTAAAAAGAAAATGTGAAAGTGCATATGTCATTCATTAACAAGTAAAAAGGAGGTTAAAATGAGCAATAATTTTAACTACCGAGTACCGTATTGGCACCTCAGATTAATTTTTCCGTCTTCATTGCTTTGAAAAACCTTTTCGTTGCAGAATATAAACCGTCAGGGGAGAATTCCTCATTGCGGAAATCTCTCACTATCGAGTCATCCTCGTCCCTAGTGGTAAAGCTAGGATATTCCAGATCGAGTGTCACTTTTAAAAGCCTCATCCTCGCTGTTTGCTCTTCTTAGCCGTCGGTGAAGAAGGTTACGAGATATGGACTCCGAACTCATAAGCCACTTCGGACACCGAGGGCCAGTCCTTCACCAAACTCATCGTCAGAGCGCGCTGGGCTGTGCTGGTCTCGCAAAATGGAGCTATCTCCATTTTTTATTTCGTAAGAGAACTGCCGAGTAAAATGACGAGGCTATTGAGTAGTCAATACTCTTGCTTCCCGCAGTGAATTCATTTCATTGTTAGCGTTCTAACGCGAACGAAGCCGAGAGCATGGTCGGAATTATGTCCCACTTGACTTAGAATACATATCATAGTGTACCCGAAAATTCTCACAGTCACCAGAGACGGCCCAGGATAGCCAACATATTTCGAGCTTCGACAGCCGACCCATTCGAACCGCTAGTAGCGTAATGTGTCGCGATACTTTATGAAGTGACTGTACATGTTTTCTCAAGTTTATCACCAAAAGAGAATTTATTCATTTTTGGATAATGAATACGTTCTTTTACTAACACTAAAATGATAACCCACTAACACACAGAAATAACGAGACAATAAAGTCATAGGTGAAGCGATGAATAATGTATCTAAATCCTTGCTTTCGCTAGGTAGAAAGCACTACTACTGCTTCTACACACGCCAACTACTGCCTCACGAAAAGTCCATCATGAAAGGATGGTTAAGGAATGGAATCCTGAGTAGCATAACAAAATGAAGGCATAGTAGAGTTGAAGTGGAAAGCCACATCTTGGTGGAACGTTTATAGATCCAAGTAAGCAATTTATAAGGCATTCTCCAATGTTTCATAGAGATTTGTCATCAGATATTTATCAGTACAGTGAGGGTACAACTTTATTCCTATTATCTCAAAGAATAAAAAGCTAAGAACCATTAACAAACCCTACGAAAAAATACAGTGGTTAGCGAAGTCATAGCAACCGCGTTCTCTTTCTGTCATTGGCTCCCCTTGGCCTCGTACACCATATGCTCTTCGTTTGAAACCCGGGACAGTAATATTCGAAGCATACTCGGCAGTCCTTCACATTGTGCCCTCTGGCGATATCAAGCCGTCTGAAAGCCATATCAGCGCAATAAATCCCTGCAAATCATTCACCTTATTACTTTTAGTATTCTCTCAGTCACATTCAAAAGGTTTCTGCGGGTCGCACGGAAAAGAAACGATGACTATTCGGTTCTCCATCTGCATCTCGCCTGGTCCAGATTTGGCGCAGCCAAAAATCACGTTTTCCTATCCCCGGCTGGAAAAAAAAGAAGACGACCAGGCGACGTGATTTGAAGGCGCAGTTTCGCGCACTGACAATTCCTGCCTCCCCTCGGAGCACGCGGCAAACCGCGACGAATAATTCATGGCCTTAGCTTTCGGATAGCTTATTATTTTTATTCTTGCAAGCGCTGCTTTTAAAGGAGACGGTCCCGTTCATCATTCCTTGCACATGTGACGTCCCCCTAAAACCCTAGGAGGAGGAATAGAAGACAATAAAAAGGGTCACCCTGTTCTCATCTAGCGGCGCACCGGCCTCAGTAACGACAGTGGGACAGATAGGACGAGCAATAATAACACGGTTCGAGTGCATTAAATTTTTTTCGCTACAGAAAAACAATTGCACACCTTCCAATCGTGAGATGCATTCTCATATCTGAAAATCCGTGTTTTGAAGCGAGGATAATGAAAAGAAAGAAAGAGTTGGTAAATTGTTAAACGACATCAAAATCCAGCGGACAACGCTTAGACCATCTAAACCTGTACACTTCTGTTTTCTGACGGTGAGTTCCGGCCTGTGGTTGGGTCGGACGAGAGATAGGATGGCGAACTGCAAAGCAAAAAATGAATGAACTAACAACTAGAAATTCAGTTCATATTCACTATGTCTCTACTTTCGTCCCACATTTTGATGCAGCCTTCAATCCATGAATTCACAGAGAAGTATTTCTGATTATCGACAAATCATATTGAAGGCGCTTCTTTTCTACCCTCAAAAGAAATGTGCTACGTCAAATGATCCTATAGGAGGGTAAAAAATCACTTAATAATTATTAAGAATATAAGAACATTTCATGGATCGAGGGAATGGAAACTTATCACGATATGTGGCCTAAATAATCCACTTCCATAGCGCCTAGGGTTGTGAAACACAAGGTGTCCTCTCCACTGTCATTAAAAGTAGTTTTAGCTGCAGGGCACTTAGAATAGCTCATTGAGGCTACTCATGGTACCATGGGTATGTGTTGCCTTGGGTGAGGAATTTCAGAGCCAATATCAGAGTCCAGACCCTCGATTGATTCCTCGGACCGGAGTCAAGAGCTTCAATGACGCATCACATTGCCTTTTTTACTACGGTTGGCGAATAGGCATGGTATAGTTTATTTTAATTATATGGTGAACCTCTCATTTTTTATTGTTCCCTTGTCAATTGGATTCCTCTGATAACACTCAAAAATGGGTTTGCCAACCATATAATATTTATTAAATTTCTCACTAGTTTACAACTGCCATAAATCTCTTAAGAGAAAAATCTACAACTCCCAGTTTTAACCATGTGTTGCACGTTTGATAATCTTAGGGCCGTATTTATAGTCGTTACTTAGCAGTCCCCTTATCCATCCCTACCCAGCAGGCCCCTTAAATTGTGCGTCCTATAGTCAAAATTAAGGGAGCTGCTAGGTAGGGGATGGTTGGGGGTTAGATCTGGTAACTAAGGACTACAAACGGCGGGAAATGGAATTCGCAGCTCAAATGTTTCAGTGGTGACGCGCGTGATCAACATGGATACGGATAAATAAAGAGCCATACGCAGCATGAAAACTGTTAGCTCGACGTGCAAATAGCATCAACGGTGTGAAGAAGAAGATTTTGTGTGACCTGGTGTAGAAGCATAAAGATATAGTGGCAAGTAAGAAAACGAACGTAGTTTCCTGCCACAAGAAGAAGAAATAGTGGGAAAAAATATGCTTCGAGTGTATATGAACATCCTTGGAATGAGTCTGGCGTCACATCAGATATTTATCGATTAATAGCAAATCTCACCGTTGTTTTTTTAACACCAAATCCTCGAAATTATTAATTTAAGGCTATGCACGTTCATTAGGGTCAGTTTAGTTATATCTGTTGTGTTATTTTTTCGATAAGGGGGCCCCTGGTGGAGCATGCATCTCCTGCCAGAATTAGGAGAGGCTAAGGGGGCTGCTGGGGGTGGAAATTTGACTATAAATACCGTTTTTGAAGAAGGGGCCTGCTAGGGGCTGTGGGACTGCTGGGTAACGACTATAAATTCGGCCCTTAGTATTCTGTAAGCCCACACATGTTAAATAACTCCCCCTAAGGAGAAAATTAAGTTCAAAAATAGCTAATTTTGAGCGGGAAGCCATTTTTGTTTTCTTATAGAAGGAAAAGGGTTAGTGCCACATGTGAAAACCTTTATAAGATTATTCTTCTATTTGATTACTTTAGAAAAAAACTCATATCTGAGACTTTCCTATTTCGTAAAGTTTTTTCAAATACAACTGCGCGGGACCATATCTCAAACGCAAACAAATACATAAAACTACTATTGCGTTTAGAACCGTTTTAAGCCGTTTAGAACGTTACTATTGCGTTTGACATAGGTCGCTTTTTCTTCCCAAAAAACGCATATTTAGTTTTGGCGTATTTGGGGCCCTTTGGGAACGGATTATCGATAACTAAGAGTGACGAAGCTTTAACGTGCTAATTAATACTCCACAAAAATCTTTTTTAGAGGTGAAAAACATTACTTTTCTCAATTCCGAAAAATAAGCAACGCCATCATGTGCACTTCTTCCCGGCTGCTCAGTCGAAACCAGTAGCCCCCTTAAAGTAGGCATTGTTTCAACGCAGAGAGGTTTCTCAAGTAACCCCATTAACAGGGGCTCAAGGTAAGTGGAATTCCTCAAGTCATTTCAGTTTTCGCACTCCTCAGCCCTAGATTAACGTGCTAGAATTAACATTTTCATGAAAGCATTTAAATGAAGTTTGTTATTCTTTTCCAAGGTATTTTTGTCCAACAAATATTTTTCAATAATCAATGATGCACGCAATAAAAGCTACATTTTTGAAAGCCAAATATTATTTTAAAAAGTAATAATTCCACAATTCTCGTCCATGAACCTCCTCAACACGATCTTTGTGGTCTCAAGGGTTTCGCTCCCGAGTAATCCTAGTACTACTTCCCGGATGGGGTCTGGTTGTCTGGCATCCATCCTTGCCTAAATAATCCATCTTCCCTCCTTGTCGGTGGTCTTGCTCCCGAATTATCTGGAAGCGGCGTCGCTTTCTTAGAGAAAGAGAGTTGCAACATGGCCTAACATGGGGTCACCACTTCGATTGAGATTTGGAACGCTTACTGACGACGACTTGGCTCGTGGAGCGTCCTGCAATATGGAATTGCTTACAATTGATTCAATTCAAGCGCATGATACAATACACAAGGTTTCTCTAAATAGCGTGGACTGTATTGCGTGGTATCTTCATTGCATTTATCGAATAAGTGACCTGCTGACTCATCACAAAAATGCTACACACAACTTACCGGGAAAAAAATTAAAGCTTGATGAGTTACTTGTTTTAAAAATGATTTTTAGCCAATTATTATGAGGAACTATACTGGTTTATAATTTTAAATTGCCTGGATGATTTCATCTACATCTACATACTACCCCACAAACCGCCTCAATAGGCGTGTGGCGGGGGCTGTTAGGACACCAGCCGTTTACATATAAAAAGGAAACGCTCTAATGAAATTACGCCTAGCATTTATTTAAGTCCCTTATTGTTCGGGGAAAAAACGAATTTCAATACCTATCCGTCCGGAAAAATATCTCTCTTAATTTATCGCTTCTGTCGGATCTGGAAATATAGTGGGGTTCTAATATGATGTTCTCCGTGTCGCTCTGAAAGATATCTATTCTCAATTGTTCAAGCAATCTAAGCCTAGCGCGCAGCCTCTGAGTCTCTAGCGGCTCCCAGCCTAATTCGTTTAACATCTGTGTAACGCTGTCTGTACGCCCGTAGCAGTTTTTGACGAATCGCGCAGCTTTCCTTTGTATTTTATTAAGTTCCCGGATTAAGTCTTACTGCACCGGATCCCATATGCTCGCTGCATATTCAAGGTGTGGCCGGACGAGTGCGAAATAGCACCTCTCTTTTTTTTCATCTTCCCACAATACGCTTGACGAATCCTAGCTTCTTCAGAGCTCTGCCACAAATATTTATGAACACTCAGTACATATCTCCTCACAATCGACTCGTTTCACGCTCTTTTAAATCACGAGCGGCCCACTTAATGAGGAAGACAAGGGAGTTGAACCTCATTGCATGAATTCACTCGCACAATGCAGAGAGAGAAAGAGAAAGAAAGAGACGAGATTGAGGCGCGGAGGTGAAGAGATTTCAAGCGTCCGTCTTCAGCGCAATGAAGAGGGTTAAGAAGAAGAGCAGGGGAAGGCGGGGGGGGGGAAAGGAAGGGGGGAGGGAGTGATGACGACGTAACTGTGGTAGGGAAAGGGGTGACGGGAAATTCGATTCATTTTTTTATTTTGATTTTTTTAAATCTCTTCTCCCGGGAAGACGAAATGAGATTGATTGTTCGGATACAAAGGAGACACCTGCCGGAGGGTGGATGAAACAGGTATGTGGGCTGTAGCGTGGGAACGAGGGCCGTTTCTATAAAAGGGGTGATGGGGGGGGGAGTGGTAAGACAGGGGTGCAGGGAGAGAGAGGGTGTTCCGTGGGCAGAGTCAGTGTGTGTGTGTGAGTGTGGGGGGGGGCGCCTCAGCCTTCGTTTGTTCTCTCGTCGTCCGGGCGTCCTGTGTGTGTGTTTTTTTTAAGACCGCTAGGGTGGGGATAAGCGAGTGGGATTGGTCGCTGTGGCAGCGGTGGTGGAGGGAGGAATGAGGGGAGCACGATAAACAATCTGTATCATCGCCCTCGACCTCCCGCGCGCGTCTGTTTGCCTTCGAAGAATTCATTCCGCAGGAGAGGACGTAGAGGACAGAATGAGTCTGCGGAATCGCAGAATGGACTCCGAAATTACTCGTCAATTATCCATCAGGGGACTCTCGGCGAGGTTCCGACCCCTGCATAAACAAACATACCTACACACTCATTTATATGTGCCTGTCTCTGGTTAGGTTTAACCTTTGTACATCAAATTCACCTTCGTCAATAAGAAACTATTTCTTTAAAACCCTAGACATCATTAAATCTAAAGTGAAGGTATTGTACTAACTCAAAAATAAACGTTGAGACCTTGACTCTTATAATATAAAATATCCTTAAAAAATTGCTAGTTAAATTAAAGATTGTAATTAATAGGAAAAAATATATGCAGAAGATGGAAGGATAGATGGAGAGATAATAAGGCGTACGAATGCCGGAAGGAAAGTCTCAGGTAGTTTGTGCAGCATATCCAGGAATGACTGTTTATATCTAGGGAAGCAAAGATTGCATTGTACAAAAGCGTTCTCCTCCCGACGTTACTATAGCATATATGGCAGCGAAATTAATAATCATATGCAGCAATAACTTAGCTCTTTGACTTTGCCTACCCCGAAAGCGAATTTGGTGGTGGTATGTACATTTATATGTATGAAAGTAATAAGGAATAATTGTTAGTGAACCAAATAAGTGAATGTATTTGATACCATTCAAATAAAGGGTAAAGGCAAATCAAGATCTTTCGTTATAATAAGAGGTCACATCTCTCTTTCGTTGACAGACACAAAAACAGCCGTAATTTATTTTCGAGATAAGCATGGATATAGAAAGGAATATCTTTCAAAATGCCTCTATACTACGATTCAATGACATTGCAGAGTCAATATCACTTATAGGGATCCAAAATGTGACAGAGGGATGGACAGTTTTTGACACACCCTGACTCCTTGACTTCCATCTTCTCACTGCTCTCTCCTCTCTACTGGAAACTCCTCGAGACTGGCGGGACGGTAGGAGAGGGAGATGGAGAGAGAGAGAAAGGAGAGATGGGCAAAGATAAGATGAGAGGAGGGATTGGGGAAGTGGAAACGGGATGGGCTAAGAAGGCAGGAGAGAACTATAATTCAGTAGCCATTTTGCAGGCTCCTTTAGCACGCCAGTGAACCAACAAGATCTTTAGAGGCTGTAATCATTTTCTCACTTAAACAATATCAGCTGCCAGCCCTATTTTGAAAGTAAACCATATGCAAAATCAGAATCTTTTGCAATGAAGATAATAAAACGATGAAGGATGAAATTGTTACAGCAAAACGAACGCAGCACGGCGCCGAATGAAAGAACCGGGTGAAAATTGTCCGAGGGACATTTGTGGGGCAATTATTCAAGGACATATTGACATTTTACGTGCTCTAGAAAAAAGAAATAGAAGGAGACCACCGCACCGCTTACCAACCACTTCATCGACGAAAACGCTAACCAATTTTCATCAGCATCTTAGGAAAAAATATGAGCATAAAAACCTAATAGTAGAGACGAGAAACTAACACATTCTTTGTTTAACAGGTTTTAAAAACGAGCCATGTTAGTTATAAATAAAGAATTTTAAGATAGAATTTGATTTCTATACTGCACGTAAAACTCTAAAAAAATATTGAATCATTTCACCACAATCGTAAAAAAGAGTATAGAGGAATAGGGAATACACATATACAATTAAAGGAAAATTTAATTGCATTCAGAAGACCAAGAAAAAGTTTTTAAATGTAGATTCATACAGCACTACCGAGCCATTAAAAATACATATTGTAATTATGCCCCCGTTAGATAAATTTCTTAAACATTTACTTTCCGATCTCTACGTCATCGTATCGATATTTATTTGCACATAATAGCTGCTAACGTTTGTCAAAATCGACTAAGGAAGCTGCTGTCTTTGTCCCGTTCGTTCGAAGGAGGGCCTTTGGATTTCGTCTTTTGTGACCTCCCGCCATCGTGTTTTGCATTAAGCGCGCGGACTGCCACTCTGGGAAGAAGTATGGGGGGGGGGGGCCGCTACCCACTCTCCCCCCCGCCACCCTGCTGAGAAAACTCAATTTCACCCCCTCCCCCCCCGCCCACTCCGTTGATGACGATAATGAAAAGGACTCGTTTTATAGAGTCCCGCGCGTGTTTGCTCCGTCCGCCACCGTCGTCCCCCCCGTGGAGCCACCGTTCCACGGGTGTGTGTGTGTGTCTGCTTGCTATGAACTACATAGTGTATTCGCTTGCGACAGAGTCTGGGGGAAGTGGGGGGGGGGGGGTGGAGGGGAGGTATAAAATGGGGGGTGGGAGGTCATTGTGTGTCCATCTGGAGTTGGGAGGGCGCGAGTATTCTCTGGACGGGACTCACTCGTGCGAGAGGCAAATAATACGGCGGCCGACCAACCTTCCACTCCCCCCCTTCCCGCTCCTCCCACCCTACTTCCCCCCGCTCTCCACCCTCCCCGCACTCCCTATCAAACAAAACACGGTCGTTGTCACCCACCACCTTCACCGCACCGCCATCCCAATTTAGGCGCGGACATATATAAATATGTACATTTATTCATTTCACGATTTGGCAAACGCGCTCGTCAGGTGGATTTTTTTTCTCCACGACTACTAAACCTGGCCAAGATGGAAGACTTCCCTCTCTCCCCGTGATTCAGCGCCCCACGGTGGGAAAATGTTACAGCGGTCGGTAGGCGAGCACCCTTTTGGCACGGCACAAACTCTCTGCAGCGGCCACGCTATTGCGCCAACGAACATCGTCCTTGCGCCACAAATATTATACATGGAATGCACAAATTGGATTTCAACTCGTCCAATAAGGAAACGGCCGTTGAAACTGAAAAATTTCCGATTGAGATTTATTCTCTACTTATTTGATGAAAATGTAAAGAAGAAACACTTGGTGACTGCACTCGTGGCTGCTTGAGTATGCAAATGTTAAGCGAACAGGCGGGCGTCAAAAACTTCACATGATTGCTTCAAAATTATCACGTGGTTGCTTCAAAAACATATGAACCGCGGAGTTTCCGGTTGGTTTTTGAAAATCGTCACCTAAGAAAATTTTGAAGTGGGGACTAATATAACAGAACCATGTAGAGGGGAAATAAAAAAAAATGTTAATAGTAGTATTAGATAATTTTCCAATCATTGTAATTGCAGAAATGATGTGGTACGGAATCACGCGCACGGGTGAGAAGATATACACGAAGAAGACGAAGAAATTCGCAATTAAAAATCATTTGACTTGACCGAGATTCGAAACCGGATCTCCCAATTCTTCCTGTGCTACAGTGTAGACTGGGGACGAGGACAACTTGTTCGAATAAACCCCCTCTGCTGAAATTCGCCATTAATATGGCTTGGTGGTGTAACTGGATGTCACACCTGACCGGCAATTGGGAGATCCGAGTTTGAATTCCGCTCAAGTCAAATGATTTATTGCATGGTGAATTTCACCGTCTTTAGTGTATACTAACATTTGAGTTTAGCTTAGCAATACACTGCTGTACTAATCTACAAGTTACACTCAGGTATTCGTATCGGAGGAGAATTTTTCAGGTTGAGCAAACGAAATATAATTGAGGAGGAAATTAGTAATTCACTCGGTTGTCGGAGGAGAGAGGGAGGGGGCACGGAGTGACAAATATTTGGAGGGAAGAGGACGAGGGGTGAACAAAAGAAGGAGTGAGGGAGGGGGGGGGGGGAAGTGAGGGAAGAACAAGGGAATGAAGGTGAGGTTGGGGTGAAAGAGGAAAACGGGAAAGGCAGCATTATGGAGAACGTAGTTGAAGAAGGGGAGTCAAAATTTAGAGAAGCAGATGAAAAATCAATATATCATGTACAAAATTCACTGTTTTATCTCTGAACCATCAAATACATCCCAATAGACGCTCATTATGTGGCTCATGACAGTGACACACATGAAATCTTCAAAGTCATTAAAATGAGCAAAGTTTTATTTCAATAACTTAAAACGTTCACAACGCAAAAATAAAACAAATTCTTCATTTGAATTCAAAGCACAGCACAATACAAATATTCCAAAAAATGCAAATGCAAATGAATTCCAAAATGGAGTATGTTGTTTCAATTGCCTAATGCAAAAAAATAGAGGCAGGTCTTTGAGAATCCACTCTAGTTAACAACTCTGAATTTTGTCTTCTTGCAAACAATTAAGATTAGGAGATGCAGTAAGTTCATTTGCTCTCGGTTGGTGGAAGACTCCGCTCTGATGCATCTGTCATCACAAGCTCATTTATCATTTTTTTTAATTATGAGACTAGAGGAAACGGCCGGTGACAGAATGGACATAAGCAAAGCAGTAGTGCGCTACGATTTCATCAGCATTGTATTTGCCCCCCACATTTCTGCAAAGCGAAACCAGCTGACATGAAATTATGAGGGTCGGAGGCATATAAGGGGGGTGGAGGGAGGGGAATAAGGTGGACGCTCGGTAATGACTCTCCGTGGGTGGAGGGCGTTTTGGGAAGAGGGTTTGTGTTTTGATTTGCGGTGGGTAGGAGCAGAAGAAGGGATGAATTAAGAGAGGGTCTGGTCGGGTCTGCAGGAGAGAGCAAAGAACAACACGGGAGGGCCCCTGCGGACAGGAGACGTCAGGGAAAACGTTATCTTAGGGCATACGTCCACAAACCATCGGGGAGAAATAACAATAACGACCCTTGCCACGATGAAAGAAATAAAATACTGGACAGAGGAGGACTGGCCATTGATCCGATGTCACTTCGATACCAAACCTATTAGTTCGGGCTATATAGTAGAGCTCGACTAGATTAAAGCTCCGAAACTCGTTCCACCAATGCTTAACACGTCCTTCTAACCTCATGACTCCAACGAATCGTCTTTCTGGGCTTAGTTTTGAAAAACAAACTCATCCTCAATCATAAAAGACTGCTAATATCGATTAATTTTAGTAAATTTTAAAATAGTATGCTTTATCCCTTAACTTAAAATGTACATAGTGAAATTTGATAATGTGTCAACACTGAAATATTGAAAACCATTACATGTAGCAACACTGAAATGTGAGTAACTACGTCCCACCACCAATTAGCAGTGAAGCCATTGCAGATGCAGAAAAGTTTATTTTATTATCACGGCTTATCTCTGAAAAATCGATGCGAAAACGTAAGTGCAGCAACGATTATAACGTAGTAACAAAACAGCATCGTTTATATTAAAACCATATACTGAGAAACTATTTACACACTATGGTCACACCCTGCTGAGAGGTTTGGGACTCCTCAGATGGAACAAACGATTGATATGACGCAAGGCTGGAGGTGAAAACCTTGAAGTGCTTAGAAATAGGGCTTCTTGAGATACCAATTGTCCTATCCCTTAACTCTACTCAATATTCAGTTTCTCATAAGCAGCAAACAAGTGCTCAAAAGGTCCAAACCTATGAGTAGCATCAGAATCCATTGTTAAGGAAAATTAAACACCATACGTCTTCATAATTGAACTTTGAGAAAACATAGATGCCAAAACAGGTGGATGTATAAGTATTACATATTTCTCCGAGAAGATAACCAAGTTTGTCTGAGATTTAATTGCAACAAATAAAAAAACATATGGATATATTCCCACAGCTCATAATTATTCGTTAATTTTTTACCATTGACATCTTTGGCGGTATTTACTGAAGGTTACTGAACACAGTACTGTTTCATCAGAAACATTCAAGGCAGGAGTAGTTTTCCATAATGACTAAATCATTGTACAAGTTGATTGGCGGAGTAAAAGCTTAAGAAAGTGAGGATTCCTGAATGTTCTCTAAAGTTAGAAATGGATAATATCGGTAATGTAGCTTAAAACTCCAAGATTTAAAGTCAAGACATATGCTGTATGATTTCGTAATTTCCCCGGAAATCTCTCGGGCCTTGCACCTGGCAGGTTCTTCATTTCAACCACTGTTTCGTAAGAAAAACAATTTTCAAGAAAAGCTTAGGTACACAGACTACAACTTAATCATAGAATGGGAGCAACTCCTGAAACAAACCAACATACCGGATGACCGATCAAGAGAAGCCGGGAGAAGTTGAACGGCCGACTAATCAACGTTTAAATGACCCTATCGAGGTGCGATACATATAAGGTGGGCAAATGTGACGGAAGGGAGCCTTTAATTCCAGGATCCCTGGTAGAATACCCTGATGAAATGAAGGCTCTGACACGTGGAAACCCCGAAAGATTTTCACCCTGAAGTGATGCACCTATGGCTTCGTCCTAAAATTGTCTGGGAGGAAAAGTTTCCAATTCCGCTAAGAGTGATGACGCATAACCGTGTGGTTGCCACGAGGGTTGTATTGGATGGCTTTGTTGATTAGTATTCATGGCTTCTGAAACAGACTGGTTTGAGGAAAGATCGAAAATATCCAGGCATTACGAAGGGTCATTGGTTCTGAGGTAGACGGAGTGGATGAAATTCTCTCAGAAACAGTTTGGGATGAGAAACAGTTTGGCACCGAAGACGACGATAAAGGTACTCTTCGAAATGTTGTTGATTGAACTCCTACACCGTTGTCACGACCGAGAGAACTACTCATGTCTCACCCTCATACAGGGCAATAAATGGACCCCTTGTTTGAAAGTTACAGAGTTGGATAGGATACGACATTCTCCGCTCATTTTGGAATAAGGCCAAAGATATTAAGGCAGTTTGAGCGAGATATTTCCCTTGTCTTAATATGGACCGTGATCGAAGTTTATTTTGGAATTAAAGTTCCAAGAATCATGGAGAAAATCTAATAATAATACTAATGACGGAGAAACTAATGACTTTTATACAAATAAAATTTTCATTAATAAACGAGATGCTAACATCTAAAGGCTTTTACTTGAATTGTTTCTCGCCGTTGGCTGAAAAAACATTTTCAATTAAGTTTTTTTTGGAATTTTGTAAAATGTATTCGAAAGAGCTTTAGTAAGAGAGCATTTTAAATGATGTAGAAGACGAAATACACACAACTACGTTTCTAATGCAATCTGTACGTCAGACTTTATTTCTAGTAGGGCTGTACGACTGTAGTAGGACTGTACAGACAGATCTGTACGTCAGACTTTTCTCAAATTTTAAACAATATCTCCCTCACTCACTCACTCAGTGATTAAACCCGAAGGTTGTTTTGGATAGTTGAGGGTAGAGCTCACCACGGACTAAGCCACAGGCGTGTGAATTTCACACATTCAGGGTAGGGGGTCCAGTTCCTATCCCTGGGCCACCTCGCACTCCGAGGATTTTTTTTGTTCGGGGGCGTCCAAAAGCTTCACCCGGATTTGAACCCGGGACCCTTCGATCAGTAGCCAAGTGCTCTACCCACTAGGCCGCCACGCTCCCTATGGCGCACACATTTACCAAATTCCATTTAATAACGTTTTTATCTTTCGGTACACATCCCGAAAAGTAGTCCAAAAAGCCGCATTATATATTCAGTGTTCTTGGAAATTTGAGATATTTTTCTTAGTAATGGGAGAAAATTATTGAATTTAATGCATCGAGACTTATCGCTCAATGTTTCTTTTGGTCAGCCCGCATTCTGGTTAAGAGAAGCCTTACGTTAGGAAACATTAGGTTCGGCCAAAATTAAAGAAATTCAAAGCGGCTGGACTTAACCGGACGACAACCGTTGACGAGGCAAAAGAATAACGGGTGGACTTCACGGTGGAAATATCATTATTATTTCTGTTGAGACGGCACACGGTGCGAATTTGGAGGATCTGGGTTCGTATACCACTCCGCGTTGATGGATTTTAAAAAAGTGACCCTCGCAAGTTTGAAAAATCAAAAAAGTGTGCTTGTAGCAGCGTCACCGGAGAAGAAATTAGACTTGCTAGACGACAACGACCTCTTCTCATACAAGACAATTTCCAAGCTCCGGTGAGAAATGAGGATGCAGCTCGGAAGAAATATATCCAGCCACAGGAGTGTTATCGTGCAAGAGGGACTAACTGATGGCCCAACTGATGTAGAAGGGAGGGGAATGGCATTTTCGTCGATGGCAAAGTTGGAATTTTTTGTCACCAATATGTTGGCATAGCAAATTTGGCAAAGTTGGCATCGGTCTTATGAAATGCTTCTTATGCGAATCGAGGGCTATAAATTAAGGAATCAAAGTGAAACCAAAGAACCGTATCAGTATTTGGTGTGAAGTTTTCAGCGAAAACCAGACGCTGCTTGATTCCCGCATCAACAAGGAGACCATCACTCAAGCATTGATCATCCATCCCCCAATTGTTCCATATTTCCCAGACCCTGACCCTTCCCCTAATCTAAGGATCTCCAGACCTTATAGGATTGGTTCCTTGCCCAAAATCCGATTGTTTCAAGGGCAGCCACGACAAGAACACTGTAACAATGTTATCTCAGGACTGATGCAGTGGAACTCCAACATCACATAGGAAGAACTCCATTTCAGTTGTCCACTTTTAAATGTGTACAAATTGCGATAACCTTCGATGCTTTCACCATTGACAAGTTCACATTGTCATCACTTCAAAGAGGAAAACTGCAAATATGAGAAAGTTGCAGTTGAATTCTATCGACTTCTATCGTTAATACAACTTTTGATCAAAGGAAAATTGCCAGCAATGTGAGTCATATTTAGGTATATATATCTTGTCTAACGGGTCGAATACGAGATAGAATAACCCTTCGAAAGAGACCCTCTATATGCCATTGATTCTGGTCGCACACGTGATCTTTCATTCGGCGTCTACCGTCGTCTGGTAAGACAATATTTCTTGAATTGAAAAATTTGTTGTGAATGAAATATATTTTTTTAGTAGATTATGTTCGCGAAAATATATGTGCACAAAAAACAAAAGGTCATCTGTATGCTGAAAATATTGATCTATTACTCCGAGATAAACATTAAAACTAAAACTCAAGCATCCTCGTGGTTAGGAAAAAAGAGCGTGAATTCGTCTCGGGTTAAACTACGGATCATTTAAAAAAAAAGAGCATCTTTGTGAAGCACACAGTGAATTTCAGTTACGTTCCGGGATCTTTGATATCCCGATTTGATTATTTACACGCTGATTAAAATCGAGTGTTTCAATGCTTTCCAGGATTAACTTTCTACTCCTTATTAGATTAGTGTAACACGAAGCAGCATGAGACCTGTGCACTTGTGACGTGATGCATAGATTACAATAGCAATAGACCGTTTCATTTTGATAATTCTCCTGTGTTTTCAAGTTTGTTTGAGCATACCGGCTACGGATCGGAGGAAGTTAGCCAGTTCATTGCTTTTTAATCTCAAATATTGGTGTAATATGACCATTAAAGTGCCTTGAAATAAATATATTTTGTACCGAAACGATTTGGTGACATGATATTACTTTTCGAGATTGGAGATATAAGTTTGGAGAGATAGCCTTTTGGAGCAAAATATTGAGTAATACATTATTTAAAGGATGAACGTTGCCATTTCGCAATAATAGCTATGCACTTCGAGGCTGAAAATGACAACTGTTATCGGAGCTATGTGGCCGATTACCCAAGTTCTTCATTTCATAGACTGACGAAGGGATGACTCACCATCCACTAAGTCAACGCCATTACCGGGTTTCTCTTCTCTTCAACCCTGAAATAATCCTTCCCTTGCAAACCTAACCAACAAAAAGACCTAAATGGCGCAATTGACCTCTATTGCCGGTCGCAACCAATATATAACCAACCAAACGTTGAATAAAAAAGTTTCCCGAAATGCCTGAGTTCCATCTTCATTATATCGTACGCTCGGAGGCCACACTTTGTGTTAACATGCGCACGCAGTATTAAGAGACAGCGAGGAGAAAGTTTTCGCGCGCGTTCATCTCTCTCTCACACTCTATCTATCTCTCTCTCTCTCTCCCTCCATCCTCTCTCTCTTGATGAACGACCGTGGAGGATGACGGGAAAAGCGGGGAGGGGAATGAAGGCGGGGGTGGGAAGGCACAAAAGCGAATCGGATCCTTAGAAATGGGAGAGGAGAGGGTAGGTGGGGGTTTAAGGAGTAGGGCTACTACTGGGGAGGGAGCGGGCCTCTCTTTTTAAGGGTTTCCGCCTACGTAAGCGAAAGGGTGTCTGGAGGCTGCCAGATGAGAGACCAATGAGGAGGCCGTAGTTGCGTTAGCGAGTTAAGCGTTAATTATGCTCCTGTGTCGAAAAGGGTTCTGACTCATCAGTGCCCAAATAGACCAGTCCATATTTAAGAGCTCGGTGCCGCGGTGGCAAAATTATGGTGGGAAGGTTAGCTCTGAAGGGCATAAAAGGTTAGGTCTGACGTTCAGGTAAATCGTGCACTTCTACATCTACATTACCCTGCTGGCAGCCGCATGGGCGCATGGCAAGGGCTGTTATGTCACCGGTCTTTAAAAAGGGAGGGAATAGGTAAAAGGAGTTGGAAGAGGAAGGGGAAAGAAGTGATCCCTTATGTTTATGTAGTTCAGTGGTGTCTTTATCAGTTTCTCTCATGGTCAATAATAGTGTAGGGTCATGTGTAAAGAAGGAATTCATTTATGTTACGCATGGAAAGTCAAATGCAAGACAAGGGTAATTGTTTCTGCTTTCTTATTTCTCAGAAAAAAACAACAAATTGAGAATGTTGACTACCCACGGAAAAACCCTGCGGACATTAGAAAGTTCGATTCGGTATACACATGCCTACGCTGATTTTATTTGATTGGGAAACGCACTTGCCTTGCATGTCAAACCAAGCGACCGGAGAATTATATCCTTGAAGAAAAACTACTATATTACCCTGGATAAAGATCTCTAAGAAATACAGTTACTTTTTTTGAGATTCATTCCGCGATGTGTTAAAATAGCAAAAAAACAACATTTCGCTGGTCCTCCTGCCAGCTTCATCAGGTTAACTGAACTGATTCCTTAGTCAAGCTCGTCTTTATATATATATGATTGAGGACTCCCAGGGAGGACTCCCATATCTTACGAATACGCATCTATTACCTCTTTATCCCGTGATAGTTAACCTATTCATGGAATTATTATTAGAACAAAAAGCGATAAAATCTTATGAAAAAAACCGAGAGTATTCGTAAGATACGTAGATGACACCTTCGCTATCTGGCCTCACGGAAAAGAAGAGCTGGAAAAGTTCCTGCAACATATAAATGGACAAAGTAAAACTATTAAATTCACAATGGAAATAGAAAAGAACAAACGCCTTCCATTCTTATACTTTATGGTCCAGAAGAAAGAAGATGGGACATTAGGTTATTCTGTGTACCGGAAATGTACCCACACTGACCGCTACCTACATGCCACATCGCACCACCACCATTAATAGAAAGCCTCAGTCATGAGAACGCTGTATCATCGCCTTTACGATCTCTGACGCCGATTCCATCGCCGGCGAAAAGTAGCACTTATTAAGGGCATTTGAGAAAAATGGTTTCCGCCGTGACTACATCTTGAAAACTGCACGGAAAGAAGAAAGAAATTCTCTCGTGGTCCAAAAGAAAAATCCCACTGACCCGACAGAAAATAGAGAGAAACCAAAGGCATATGCCGCTCTCCCTTATCTTTCTGGAACTACGGAGAAAATCTCCAGAATTCTATCGAAGTACAACGTAGTTAGCAGATTCACATGCGCGACGAAGACGTGGGACGTACTTCTGAAAGCCAAAGACCCGCTTCCACGGAACCTCTACGGAGGAATGTATGAAGTTCTGTGCAGCTGTGGACATCCATATGTAGGCCAGACATGCAGAGCCCTAAAAATACGCCTCCAAGAGCATCAACGGGCAATTAAAAATAATAATTACCGCATTTCTGCAATAGCCAAACACCATCTCAGCGGCCCCACTCATAATTTTAACTTTGAGGAGACTAAATTAATTCCTAAGGAGGAACGCTTTTACCCAAGATTAATCAGGGAGGCTACAGAAATTGCGAAGAGACCGGAGAACGTCAACCGAGAAGACGGTTACAAATTGAGTAGAAATCTTAAACGAATTTTTCAAATTTAAAAATTCCGGCAACAATGGGAGTCCTCACTCATATATATAAAGACAAGCGAGACTAAGGAATCAGTTCAGTTAACCCGATAAGGCTGGCAGGAAGACCAGCGAAATATTGTTTTTTTTTACAATTTTAACATTGCGGAATGAATCCCGAAAAAAGAAACAGTCAACACTACATCCGCGGAAGCCTACGAGCTAATCTCAAAGAAATAATTTTTAATAGGTTTAAAATGCGCCAATCCATGGGTACAACCCCACGCAACAACCATAAACCCGCCATTTCTTTCGTTTAACGGACAGCGAGCGAATGTGTGCGACGAAGGCCATTGGGACGATGAATCACATACGCAAAGGTACTTCACTGCAGGTGACACCCGCTGCAAAGCAAAACTATGTTTTTCGAAAAGCCTCCAAATGCACTACGATAGCTAATCCGGCAAACCTTAAAATAGTGATCGAACATCAAATCTATCGCCTGTTAAAAAGAAACTGATGATTCTAAAGAAATGTACTCAAGTAAGTACGACGGCTTTCACCAAGTAACTTAGTGTTAGAAAAACGTCAAGAACAATCTCCTAAGAGGGACTTGGATAGATTGAAATTCAAAAATTAATTAAATTTTACAGAACACGAGGAAGTATATATAGGAAATAACATAAGATACTAAACAGGAAATAAATGAACATTTCTTAACGGGAATGGTCATTAAAAAGCTCATATTTTTGTACCAAAATCACCAAACCAAAACCAAATACTAGGACCAAATAATGTGACCAAACTCCAAGTATGCGGTAGAGAGAAGCTGAGTGCTAAATTGACCGAAATATGAGAGAAATTATGAGAGCAAGTGATTTCCTTTACCCGCCTCGTACAATCGAGACATCAAGCGCAGAATAGCTCATGCTAAGAAAGCGTTCGTGATGAAAAGGTAACTGATGCGTTCAAAGAAGATAGGACTTTGAACAAGGAAAAAAATGTTAAGAAAGTCATGTGAAGCGTGGCACTCTTTGAGGATCGGAAACATGGAGCAGTGGAAAAAGCAGACCAGAAAAGATTAGGAGCTTTCAAAACCTGGTGCTGGAAGAGAATGCTGAAGATCTAATGGACGGATGAAATAAGAAACGTAGAATTAGAAGAGGAACATATGGAAAACTATACAGAAAAATAGAACCAGATGGACTGGGCAAACCCTGAGGTAGTTTATAAAGAATATAATTGAAGGAACAATAGAGGGAAGAGTCCCAAGAGGAAGGCTAAGGGATAAATAAATATACCAAATGAAGGGGAAAGTACATGAGGATAACTACGAGGGATTAAGGAAACTAGAAATTAGATGGGGAGGGATGGAGGACTGCAGACAACCAACTTAGGATTGAGCGAACAATGATGATGTTTTTTATAGTTTCAGGTCACAGAATATTAAAATTTATTTGAGGCAAAATGTTGATGAGTCAGCCGAAAGGACAAGCGAAGAGGGGCGAAGAAGTGACATCTGACGGGAGAATGAGTGAGTGAGGAGGAGAGAGAGAGAAAAAATGAGAGTCGCCACGGCGTCCCCCCTCCGAGTCATTGCCGGATAAAAGAAAAGAAAAAAAACGAAAAGCGCACTCTGAGTGACGAAAACTTACGGTAGGAGGGGAGTGAGAGAGTAAACCACACCAAGAAGAAAGACGCCGTAAAACAAAAAAAAGGCGCTCAGGGCCAATTCTTTCTCCTTTGAAATCGGAAGACACGCGCTCAGGTCCAAGGAATAAAAATTAACGTTGATATGCACGTGAGCACCTCTGCAATTTCTCCACATTGTTGTATATATCAACCGATTTGTACTTGTAACACGCCATTTTGGCCGTGTTGGCATAAGTATACGATTAAGGACGCCATTGTGTATATTTTGGGAACACGTGCTACCGCGAGGCAACAATATCGTCTATGTTATGAAAACAACTTTAAACAATACCATTTTCTGTTTACGTAAACAAATTATAACAATGCCGTCTATGTTATGAAAACAACTTTAAACAATACCATTTTCTGTTTACGTAAACAAACTTATAATAATGAAAGGGGAATAGCCTATCAGATACGAGAGAAGGGGAGAAAACCTGGAATGTTCTAGAACATACAGGAGGGGAGATGATAGAGTATAAAAGGGATTGTCAAACAAGGAACGCGGCTTCTTCTTCTTCTGCTTCTTCTTAACAAGGGAGCCACAAGAGACGTTTATCGAGTGAAAGTCATACGAGAGTTTTTGCAGTGATAATTTGCCGGGAGTAAGCAGCTTTGGACAGCAATTACCAACGCCAGTGTCCTGTGTTAAGGAAGGATCCAGGAATCCGATAAACAGATACTGGGGCATAGAGTATCGGGAATTCACTTTGTACAATATCCGGTGAAGTAGAACAAACATTATAAATTAATACGAATATATTTGAGAAGGGAACATATATTGATTAATTGAGTAACTAAAGTGAATTTGTTTCATAATTGAAGAATAAAAGGGTTATTATAAATATATGTACTGTTCAAGTGTATCATTTTAGTGCATGAATTAATCCATTAACCTTTGCCGCCAAGGACTACCAAAAGGATCTCTCTCTCAAGGTAAGAAGTGATAAAGTGAAGGGTACCTTTTGTGTGTCGGGCTGATACAAGTATATAACGTCGCGTGTTTAGGACCGCGTGAAAGAATAATTATTAGAACCCCTGTGATAAGGAAATTGATAAGGGGGGCTAGTACATCAATGGCGCCCAGCGTGTAAGGCCTGACTACTCATTAGGTGAGACCACGAGAACCGGAGAGAAGGAGGATCATCCCGAAGGAGTGAAGAAAGAAGATGGCGGCCAACATGAAGAAATTTCCGGAGCTGAAGTCGGCAGAGCTACGGCAATTATTACGAGAGAGGGACTTGTTAGTAGGGGGAACCAAGCCAGAATTGCAGCAGCGATTATTACACACGCTAGAAAAGGAGGGAATAGATATAAGCACGTATGAATTTAGGGTCGATAGTGAGGAACCGGTGGAAACTGAGATGCAAGCGCTATTTAGGCAATTAAAAGAAGAACAAGATAGAAGAGATAGAGAGAGGGCAGAAGAAGCAAAAGAAGAACGAGAGAGAAGCAGAACGATCTTAGAGGAGATGGCTGAAGGGCAAGAGAGAAATAGAACGATCTTAGAGGAGATGGCTGAGAGGCAAGAGAGAAGACATGCAGAATTGTTGGGGCAAATTAGGGAAGAAGCAGACGAAAGAGAGAGAAAGCTTTTGGAAGAAATGGCAAAAATAGCAGGAGAACATAGACAGACGCAGGAACTTATTGCATCATTCGAACATGGCTATGATGAAAGGTTTGCCAAAACAGACGGGGCGTTAGCAGAGTTATGCGAAGATGTCGCGAAAGAAATTAACGGAGTAGGAGCGAGGCTGGAGGCGAGCGATCTCAAGGTCCGAAAGTTAGAAGCGAGTTACGTGAATTTGCATGAGAACGTGGAGGAAAGGTTCAAGAAGATGGCGGACGAGCTGGGACAACAATCCACCACAAAAGCAGCTGGGCTAGATGAAGAGGCAGTCCGACGCATCGTGCGTGAGGAAGGCAGGAGACCTAACGTCACAACGGCACCCGCGGGAATGGTACAATTAAAGGTCCCAACGTTCGACGGGAGGCATACATCAAGACCCATGAAATACCTACACGAGCTGTGCGAATACCAAGAGATATATCGATTGCCTGACCAGATGATGCTCCAGGTCATCAGACAAGGAATGGTTGGGAGAGCAGAGGAGTGGTTCTCTGCGACCCGACACCTGTATGAAGATGTGAACGCTTTCCAAGCTATTTTCACGGAGCAGTTTTGGGGAGATGAACGTCAAATGCTGATAAAACGGAGTTTCGACACGGGAAGATACAAGGAGAACGGAGGGCTCACGCGAGTAGAATATGCGACGACCAAAATTAGCGTAGCGAGGGAGTTGACGCCGCCAATGGAGGACGGAATGATCATTCTTGTTCTCAAGAAACACTTTGGCATGGAAGTGAGCGTCGGCATGATTTCAAATAATGTAAATACAATCCCGCAATTCTTGACGTTATTGGCCCGCTATGATAACATACCGCGAGAGGACGGAAACTCCGAGGCGACTGGACACCGAAGATGGGGAGACCAATACCCAAGGACCCATGGAGACCGTACGTGGAGGACACCGGAAGACACATCCCAACACAACCAGCAGTACAGATGGGACTCGAAGAGGTCACAACCACGAGAGTGGCAAGCGTCGAGCCAGCAGAGAGACGGACGGAGAGACGATAACTTTCGCGGCGAGGGATACTCTCAACGGCCGGGCGAGAGACCAGCTGATCGACGCCGAGGACAAAACAATATGGCGGAGGCGCGCCCACCGATGAGAGAGCGCCCTGTCAATTCCATGATGGCGGAAGAAAGTAACGCCGCAGGGAAACCGGAGCAGGAAAACTATTAGCGGCAAAGCATGACGAAGGTCCCAACATGCCGAGGCCGGAAGACGAAGAGGGATTCTGGGACATACCGAAGGAGCAACGGGCAAAGATACGGAAAGTGAGAATAAAACGGACACCACCACAAGAGGAGAAGATAGAACCCAACACGGAGGAGGAAACGATATGCAATGTTTTTGAGTCACCTCGAGATTTCTTGACGGAGAAAGAAGACGGATGGCGAGGAAGTACCACGAGAACAAACCTTAGAAGAAAGTGACTCCGAGAAGATCACAAATGATATATTTAGGATACGTGAAAATATCATTAAAAAAGGCGAAAAACGGGCGGAGAGAAGAAGGAAGAAAGATAAGAGGAAGAGGACGAAATTTAAAATAGGAGATGAGGTTTTAGTACGTACCAATCCGGTATCCGAGGAGCAAAGGAGGATTTATCACGGCTTCCTGGCATTATACGAAGGTCCATAAGAGATTACAGAATTCCGAGGGCCAGCCACGTGTGTAGTATTTAATCAAAAAAAAAAAGAACGAAATACGAGGCACTTTCCACTTCAGCAATATTAAACCATATAGGGAACAATAGCACAGAACTTGGTATCATTCACATCACACGAGCACACGAGAAGAAGACCGTAGTCCAACTGACCATAGCACGCAGTCATTAAACTGAGGAAGCTAGCGCCGCAACATTATAATTTGATCCGTTCAAGCAAGGGAGAACTGTTTACCGATAATATACATTGTATCAGGGCCCGACATGCGAGGGGAGCTTACGAACGAGAGAGAGAGAGGTTGAACTTGGCGGCAGGTGGATTAGCACAATATGTATGTTTCGTGATATCTTTTCTCAATGTGTGTATATTCAGTGTCATGTTGCCATTATTTTGATTCGTGTTTTCTTATGTATGAATGGGCTCGTGGACGTAGATTGAGCCGGAAGGAGGGAGAGTGTATCACCTGAAGGAACTTTAAGTGCTGTGAAGTGTATATGTGTACTGTGAATTATGGCCTTTTGATAACCCAGTGTTTTGAAGGGGTTAAAAGTGAGAATGAATGTTGAGAAGAAGATGGACAGTTTTATTATTTGCACGTTATATTCACGTTCAATGTATCAGTTAATAACGTCGATTTATATAATATGTTCTTGATTTTAAATTACGTGAATAAGATTTTCATTGGTTATTTGCCTATTTCAAGCAAGGAAGAAAGGGAAGAGACCATATTGTTATATGGTATATCATATGTCTTGAGTTAAAGGAGGAGACGCTGTTTGTAATTGTGTTTATTGATATAAATGTATTCATGTGTGATTTCTGCTGTAACACAATATACTTGGGCACAGACATTATTTAGAGGGAGGCTAAAGTTTGAAGGCGTTGGGGCCGCGTTAGTTTACATTTGAAGGCTTTAAAATAATTCCTTTCTTATATTTCCAAGTCATTATTTTAATGGGGCTAATGTAACACGCCATTTTGGCCGTGTTGGCATAAGTATACGATTAAGGACGCCATTGTGTATATTTTGGGAACACGTGCTACCGCGAGGCAACAATATCGTCTATGTTATGAAAACAACTTTAAACAATACCATTTTCTGTTTACGTAAACAAATTATAACAATGCCGTCTATGTTATGAAAACAACTTTAAACAATACCATTTTCTGTTTACGTAAACAAACTTATAATAATGAAAGGGGAATAGCCTATCAGATACGAGAGAAGGGGAGAAAACCTGGAATGTTCTAGAACATACAGGAGGGGAGATGATAGAGTATAAAAGGGATTGTCAAACAAGGAACGCGGCTTCTTCTTCTTCTGCTTCTTCTTAACAAGGGAGCCACAAGAGACGTTTATCGAGTGAAAGTCATACGAGAGTTTTTGCAGTGATAATTTGCCGGGAGTAAGCAGCTTTGGACAGCAATTACCAACGCCAGTGTCCTGTGTTAAGGAAGGATCCAGGAATCCGATAAACAGATACTGGGGCATAGAGTATCGGGAATTCACTTTGTACAATATCCGGTGAAGTAGAACAAACATTATAAATTAATACGAATATATTTGAGAAGGGAACATATATTGATTAATTGAGTAACTAAAGTGAATTTGTTTCATAATTGAAGAATAAAAGGGTTATTATAAATATATGTACTGTTCAAGTGTATCATTTTAGTGCATGAATTAATCCATTAACCTTTGCCGCCAAGGACTACCAAAAGGATCTCTCTCTCAAGGTAAGAAGTGATAAAGTGAAGGGTACCTTTTGTGTGTCGGGCTGATACAAGTATATAACGTCGCGTGTTTAGGACCGCGTGAAAGAATAATTATTAGAACCCCTGTGATAAGGAAATTGATAAGGGGGGCTAGTACATACTAATGCTGTCTATTTTACTGTTAAGTTTTCTCAAAAAGTAAACGAAAAATATACATTATATTCTTTGAATAAGTAAAAAATTGATATACTCTACCATGATAATTAACCCTCGAGAAAAATACATAAAGGGACCTGACCAGCAGAGAAAAGAAACGATTCTTCTTAACTAAAAAAAAATCTTTGCCAGCACTTGGAGAAAAATATTATCTGATTTTCCTAAATTGAAGGGGCAAAATCGTTTTTGCACTTTACTTCTCACTTATTGGTGAGATGCAGAATTTTCACCGGAAGGTGAAAAATCAGTCGTCACCTGGCACGGGTAAGTGCGACATGAAAGTTTTTCGGAGTTGATGGCAGTAAGGAATGAGGAAATCACGAGAGAACCATAAAGTTAAACTCCCAAAATTTTACAGCCTCATATTCCCTCGTACGAAATGTCGCTGTTATCCTTTCCCGAGGTCAAAATACCGATGATTATCATGACTGTGCAACTGATTTCAGTAACTTGGCGTCGTTTCACTCGATAGAGCTTAAATTCAAACATCCGAAGTCGCATCTTTATGTTCATCCTCCTTCTGTTGAAAAGAGCAAAGGAAAAAGCTATAAAACATGATCAACTTGTTGGAATGTTACAAAAACAACAAAAACGTTGACGGCTCCGAAAAAAATATAGTAAAGACTTGCCTTAAGGAATGCTTACAGCACACACAAACATGATTGGGATGACAAAGACCTTCGATTAACTCATCTTTTCAAATATAACAATTTGAAACCGTGTGAAAGGATCTTATCAGATAAAGGTAGCGTATTTCGATATAAAAAGGATTGAAGATGATTCCTTTAGCTAAACTGCACTCATTACTTACGACATTAACGTAAAAATGCATAAATGCTTGGTCATAGACTTATTATCCAACAATAGACAAATAATATTTAACAATTCGTGAAATTTCAATAAACATCTACGTCTATTGTAACGTCGTGCCTTGTCAAGCTCCATTTTTATTTGGCTTTATGTATTTAATTTCGTTCGTTGTTTTCTTTTTGATATTATTAATTTGTATGTTAATGTATGTTTCGATGGGTTGTTGTTTTAGGTTGTCTATTGTTTTTGTTTGAAGGACGTTGCTATGTATGGTTGATAAAGGAGGGGATTGTTAAAAAAAGAAGTTTGGAGAGAAAAAGACGTGTAATAAAGAGAGGCAATGCCCAAGTGAGTTTATTAGGAAGGTTTCTATTATTTTGAGGGATCCCGACGTCACACTACATCTACATACTACCCCGCAAGCCGCCTCAATAGGCGTGTGGCGGGGATACATCGACGGGAATACTGAGAATTATGGAAATTTAAACATTTGATGAGAAAAAGTATATAAATAAGTTAAAGAGGGATCAATGAGTTATTGGATGAAGCTAGTCCCACCAAGCAAAAAGAATGAAAGTAAGATTGAAACTACTATAAATGGACTAGTGACATAATTTTGCTCCTCCACAATTAAATGGGCCGATTTGAATGCCCAGATAGAATAGGAGAAACTAGGCAACAGGTATAATAGGGAATACCAAATAGTACTCCAATTTCCATCTCATAATCCGGCTGCACTACAGAACAACGAAAAAACTCCCATTAATAAATGCATATTATATGCATGAAAGGCTTATTCTATTCACAAAAGCCCAAAGATGGCTGTTTTCCTAACACGCTCTATATCAGTTCAGCCTCCTGTGGCGGTTGGACATGTAGATTTATGCGTAGAATTAAATATGAAAGGAAGGACGTTGTAAATTTATAGAAAAGTTTGACGTAATAGTAAAAAAAACCTATGTGCCTCACGATATCTTTTCATAGAAATTTAGCCATTATAATTTACTAATTAGAAAAACAGCTAGTTACCACAATAATATGTCAGCTTTGTTTACTTTGATCGCAAAAAACATGTTTGGTGTTTTTTTTCCAACGAATGACAAATGATAGGTGTTCTCGGGATTTATAGGTCCAGTTTTCTACGTTAAACCTCTTCTTTTCCTCTGTTATGGTTTTCTCTCTGGCATGGGATAAGAAAATATGACAGTGACTGGCTTTAAACGGCTGAATTTGGATAATTTTGTTAGGTTACAGTCAGCTACGCCCAAAAACTGAAAAACCTCCATGTCAATTTCAATAAGCAAACTGTCAACCGTTGGGCCAAACTAATTGCTCCTCTAGAAGTAAAAACAGCATCATTCATATTTAATTCGGAAAAAACTTCAAAGCTTCGTTCTGAGACAATACTCGCTAAATTACGGTGGGACACAAGAAAATACTTTCGGAGATAACATTTGAGTTTGGGTGGGGGGGGGGAATTTGAGACAGGGTGTGAAGCTGACGAAAGGGGAAGGGGGGTGGGGAGGAGGGGTCATTAGGGAAGGGGGAAGGAGGAAGAGGGGGTGGGATTAAAGAGGGTGCGAATGTTCCGAGATTGTGAGGGAGGGTGGGGCTTAAAAGTCTCTCTGCAGGCATTCGTCGCTCTCACGAGGAACACGGTTCTCCACTAGGGGGGGTGTGTGTTTCGGTCTCCAAGGGGTGGGTGGAGAGTATAAATGGAAGGAGTCAGGGGGGGATGGGATCACCTTTTTCTCTTAAGGGTTCGTGCTGGCGTGCCTGTGGGACTATGAAGTGGTGTGGGGGAAGAGGGTAGGGGGTAGAGGGGAAAGGGGGAGGGGTTGTAGAAACGGAGAAACCCTTTACTACACACGTCTGTTTCTCTCTCCCTCCTTCTCTGTGGGGAATGTGGGGGCGTGGTGCGAATCCCGGCCCCCGCATTGTGCTTTTAAAGCGACGCCGCCGAACTGCTCGCCCTCTGCCCCCCCGAGGGGCCGACCCCCCTTCTCTGCCCCGCAACACAAGGTCGCCCCCCTCAACCCCCACCTCCTTTGCCCCTCCCATCATCGACTCATCAATTCGTTATCCATTGTCGCTCATTCCCGATAACAAAAAAACAACGCAGTGCAACACATTGCATTTGTGCTGCTGGGGTCAATAAAAATGGAGAACATGACGAGAAAATAACTTGGTATATTCCACTCTAAAACGTTTATTTCCGTCCAAGGTATCGACTTTCGAAAATACCTTGATAATGACTGCTGAGCAGTGGAAACCTAGGTCGGAAATAAAACCTTATGTGTGGAATATACTAAGTTACTGTTTCGTCATGTCTGTAACGATGCTCCACAAAGGTACACCTTCATCTATTATCATTACAAATGGAGCAATTGGTATCGTGAATTTGAATATCGGACATCAGATATAATGAACGGGAACGAGTGCTTGTATTAATTGTTTTACTATCAAAAATGATCAAAAAATGAATAATTTGGAAGTAACCAAATGCAAACTGATAAAGTCGGTTGGTAGAGGTTTCCTATTCACCATGATAAAAACAACTTAGTTTCAATCCTCACAAGGTTATTAGATACGACCCGGGTTTCAGCAGCTTCGTGCAATCTTCAGACCTGAAGATGGCACGAAGTTGCTGAAACCCGGGTCTAATAAATTTCTGTAGATTGAAACTAAGTTGTTTTTATCATGCGTGTTACCAATTTTCACAAAGGTAAGCCGGAGACAATTACTTATGCTACTTATTCACATATTAGCGAAAGAAGTTACCTTGATTCCATATAGTTGTTGGGATGATGTTATTTCACATTATGCACAGATGTACTAAGAAAAAAGTTATCGCTATAGCAATGGAGACATTATTTCTACGCTGGTAAAACGATAAAGGCGTTCTACTAAGTTAACGCTAAGATAAACTGCAAGTGCTTAGGAATGAACTATTATAACAAGAAGTCAAAGATAATTAAAACTCCGTTTAAAGATGAACTCTCTTCTGAGTGATCAAAGTTACAAAGCGAAGTATTGAGTATAACAAAGACACAAGTACAAGTAATCTGCACTAATAAAACGGGAAGTAGAAGAAGTCACTTACAGTAAAACCTTTACAATAAACAGACATTCACACAGACTAATTAGGAATGTAAATTATGCTTATTAGAGATTAAAGAGAACATTTAGATGACTAAAGCACGTTCTAAGACAACATTGGAAATAATTAAGAATCAAGAGATTGCAAATGACACACATATTTGAATATCAACCTCGATTTAAAACAATAAAAAAATACATGAGAAAATATAAATCCATCAATATTATAGGGGCCGTCTGGCAGTTATGAGCAGCAAGCATATGGCAGTGCATAAAACGGTATGACTAAGTATTAGGATTACGGTGAAGTTGACGACTGCAAAAAAATCTTATTTAAAATTGGGAAACTTATTTTAGAGCAAAACGAATGCATAGAAAATAAAATATTCAAACTTCCTAATGAGAGACAACCAAATTGAGATGGCAATGAAAATACAGCAAATTCCAAATAATGGAAGCCTTTGGATCACGAATATCGCGACTTAGTAGAACAGATTAAAAAAGGAGCTAGTTTGACGATTCTGCTCTCCCTTGCAAAACGTCCGGGATAATGAAAATTAAATAGTAAAAACTATTTATGAGGTACTATTAAATGACAATTATTGATTTTCAGGAGTGAAGTGTTGGCTTTAAACCAGAAGACAAATTCACAACAATTAACAAGAAGGTAAAAAAGGAACAACTGCAGTACTGCGGTCACGCAATGACTAGAAATGCATCTAGGATACATTATTTCACTCAAGAATTTACCATGCTTATTTAATAACTGATATTCAATACAGCTGAGAAATACAACTGGGACTTGACAGAGAGCAGGAAGGTGGAATTCAATATTTAACGTATAGTATTCCTCAACTTGGCAGGTAGATGTCTTTCCTTCAGCAGGTAGTAGTTTGAAAATTCGTATTCATTAACCACGTAATAACGCCCAAGAGCCAACAAATAAATTGCAGTGAGAGCTGCTAAGGGCATATTACTTTCGCAAAAGCGGTTTACGCGATGAGGCAGACTAATATTCGAGAAAAAGTTTCAGAATAGTAGCTGTTAACATTTCATTTCCATTTAAATATATTAATTCCAGTTTATCTCAATACTTAATTGACCTATTCACTGTTATTGATTGAATGAATGACCTATTCACTGTTAGGGGCTGTTAATCATGAAGACAACACTTCATTGGTGGAACTAGGTGAAAATGGATCCCCGGAGACCACAGAATACGAAGATATACCTGACGAATGTCAAAATGACGATACCAGAACGAACGCTGCGCCAGAAACGGCAGCGGGGCGAACTAGGAGTGAGTGATAACGCCGCGCGGCGGCGCGGCGGAAAAATCTCCGGTCATACGCCATAATTAGCGCTCCCAATTTTAGACTCAAACCTTTCACCCTGTGAAGGAAAGTATCGCGGGACCCCTGTGACGAAACAATGGTGGGGGAACACAACAATCGCATTAGTGTCGGGAGAAGGGAGAAGTTGACAATGAAATCGAGGATCGGGTCGTCTCTTCGAATGCTCAGGGTCGACGACAGATAGCGCCTGGTGAGTGTCAATCACACTCACCAGGCGCTAGTGAAGCTAGGCGCTGTTTAGTGAAGCAATCCAAGCGCGTTCAATATTACCATGACGTTTATATTCAGGGACGTAACTATCCATGCGAGCGGGCGTTGAAATAAGTTAGAGAGAGAGAAATTCCTTGTCCACATCATCCACTTAAATGGAGCTTTAAATGAATCCCATGGTCAAACTGCTGATGTAAAAGACGTCATGTCAGTTTGATTGAGGGGGTATTTAAATTGAGGGTGCACCCCAAGTTAAAGTTAGCGCAGTCCTTCTTTTTCCCTCAACAAGGCCGTCGTGCGTTTGATGTGTTGATATCGCGAGAACGTGTACTTCGGACGTAGTTAGATACACGTAAGCATTGTCAACTGTATTTACCAGAAATATGAGCTGAATTCATAGACGACGTCTCACTACTGTTATTCAGCGACCCTGAACGTAGCCTGTTGATCATTCATCGCCTTCGTCTCAGTTAACGAATGCACCTGAGTTCATTTCCTTTCTCCAGACGATGGTCTCGTAAGAGTTACGGTATGTAAGTCCATCGGTATGCGCATCTTCCTGTTTAGTGCATCAAAGTAATTTGTTTATGAGGAAATATTTCGAGTAAGCCAAGAAAGGATCACCATCAGTCATCATCATCATCATCAGTAGTCATCAATCCGAAGATTGGTTTGCAGCAGCATCTCTCCATCCCGCTCTCTTCTCTGCAATCCGCTTCATTCCTGCTTACACATAATTACTTAATTGGACGTCCTTCATGATTTGTTTCATGCATTCCATTCTTGGTCTTTCTCTAAAATTCTTCCCATTTTTTTCTCCTTCCAATAACGTTTTCATTCGGCTGTTGTGTCACAAAATTGCCACAAAATCATGCTTCTTTTCACTTCGCAGGACGTCTCCTTTAGTGATTTTTACATTTAACCTTAATCATTTTTCGGTAACTCCACATGTCCAATGATTCCAATGTAATTAAGAATTTTAGATGGGGGTTATAGTGAGAAACTGACGATAGTGGAACCAATGGAATTGAATTTGATGAAGCTCTCGCTAAGTTACATGCGTGCATGTCAAAAAGTAATTTTTTTTCATTCCAAACAAGATGGATAGATGATGTTCTCTATAAAACTTAATCCCAAAGTTTCTCAATACTTCCCTTTCAAAATTTAGCCGGTCACGCGCTTGGTGTTGATCTTTTGTCATGATACACTTCTCCCGTTGGTGCATCATTCAGTTTTAAATGTCAATGTAGACATCATCTTCATTTAAATGTACACTTAACTAAAGTGTGCATTTAAAATAAAGCTGTAACGTGGCGGGGGCAAAAGAAGGGGTCAAGGTGGCGATAGCGTGGATTGGGGGTGGGGGGGTATGGGACAAACCCAAGGGTGGGAGGGACACTTTTTCCATCAGCACGCAAACGCCAAACAAACGCCATGAGATCGCCACTTCGCGAATCATGCTGTTTAAACAAATGCAAGGCAACGGAAGCGGTGACGTTACTCCCGCAGGTCACAAGCACTGGGCTCCCTCATTCACTTCCCTTAGTTCAGTTTATTTCACTCGCATATGGGGCCTCGGCGGTAATTAGTTGACCGCGAGGGAGTCTGAAGTCGTTCCTGTTGAATCTTTCGCTCCGATTCCCCCGACATTCTAACCGTCAAACAATTCCCTCAAATAATTAACTTTTTCCTCCCAACAGTAGGGAGTATTTGAACTTGATCACGGTTGACTTCAAGAGAGAAAAGTTTTCCACTTTATACTAATAGGTCTATTTTGACATAAAGAGTAGGTATTGCAACAAAAATCAGAATACAAAATATACTGAATAAATTTAAATTCGGGAGTGGTCAGTAAAAAATAGACGATTGCATGAGTTCCAAACAACGACAGCATGGTATTCAAAAGAGCAAAATAATTCGCAGGAATTTGACGAATAGAAAAAAGATGAGTACACTAAAAAAAAGAAACGCACGTCACTGACTAATGAACATGACAGCAGCACCAAGTAATTAACGGTTACATTATTGACATTGACCATTACGATGGACTGCTTAACGCTTTTACAAAAATCTATGCTAATTTATCTTAACACCGACGTCGATTTGATTTTTATTGAGAAAAATATTAATTTAGCAGAGAATTAAACATTTTACAGGAAATTTCTCTAGATTTAGAGTCAAATAATTTCAAAAATCCATTTTTCACGAAAACTATCGGAAAAGTGAAATTGCATCAAGCCTTACTGAAAATTAAATTGCAATAATGTTGTAGCCACCCTTGAAGCCACAACGTACTGTATATAAACTAAGGGTATGAAACACTTAAATTTCCTCGGTTATCCTAGAGCATATCGAACCCTCGAGCCATTGTTGCTGTAGACGTTAATAGCGCTTCCCAACGAGGATGAATAGACGATGTCTCGGTGGTTACACGATTTTGATGATAAAGATTTTATAGGAACGAAATACGCAACTTGCAACATTGATTGCCTTCTCAATAGGGTATCTGTAATTTTTATATAAAAGAATGAAGGTATTTTCATGCATGAATATGCTTATTTAAGGATTTTAACTTCTTTCCACGAAACGAAGCCGTCATCGATGTGCTGCTGGCCCCACAGATATTTAGTAATTAAATATATGAAAAAATACTTTTAAAAAACCACGCTTACATTGAATCTCATTAGAGCGTTGATTCGGGTCATAAAGTGTCGGCTCACTATTACAGGGTATCACTCGTCTTTCTATCAATTGTAAAAGGGTTCTTTGAAATTTAAATTATTAGAATTTCTTCTCACTATAAATGCTAAAATGATGGTTGCAATGAATTGCAACAGCGCTGACTCCGAGTAGACAATGTTATATGGGTGCGTAATGTTAGGATAAAAAATATAATACGTAAACTTTAATTTTAGTAGATTAACTTAGTAATTAGTAAATTTAATGACTGATCCCTGTATTGCCATCGAGACTAAGTATGTGTGCCAAATTTAAGCTTGATTGAACATTGGAAAGTGGGTTATATTTCGATTACAAGATTCCATCCAGACAAAACAAAAAAGAGTGCAAGTTAAAATAAGCGTAGCAAACAAGTATTCACGTGGTTGTTTAATCCGCAATTTTTGCCTCCAAATTGTTTAGGAAAAAAAAATTGAAATATCATCTGTCTATGCCAATGTGAAATTTTTGCAACTTAACCCATGGAAGGCGTAATTCTGAATCGCAGTCGTCGAAAAATTAGGTTCAAGAATTCAATTCTCCAGTAACTTTCAAACTAACCTTCATTACGCCACCTAGGTTTCCCAATTGTAGTGGTAATTTTGGAGGAATCGTGGGAACTAGCTGATGCAGCTCCAAGAATTAGGAAGTCTGGGTAGCGTTGCGGTCCAGCAAAGCCAAAGGTCCGTGGTTTGATTCCCGGTTCAGACCTCCTATACCTCCGTAATTCGGTGAAACCCATCAATTGCTCCTTCGCAACCGCATATGCATAGACTCATACATATACCATACAAACCGACCTATTCTCTGACGACGTTGATAATATTTTACGAAATCCAACATACTACGGTAGATCATATCATGAGAATAAAATTAGGGAACTAGACTGCAGAACGAACAGATTTAAAATGCCATTTTTCCCTTGAGCGATAAGGGACCATAACAGCTGCCAATGAGACTTTTAACTAGGATTGTCGTTAGGTAGTGTTGCCTTTAGTAGTAGTAGTACTCCGTAATACTTGAATCCTTATCTGTTACCTAGTACTAACCGCACGTCGTGCATGTTTCCAACATAAATCTTGAGTCTCTGTCCATGTGTGTAGCTGCAAAATACATATATACTAACGATCCCTCTAACATTGGTAGCATATCTATAGTGCTGTGCATGCTTTTGCTGTGACAAGCATTAGCGATTTATGCTCATACATAATTAATCATAGTTATACTAACTTCAGGGTATAGTGTAATGCATGCTGGTGACTACTCACCCCCTGTCACACACCCTTGAGGTGGCTTGCAGGGTATTTTGTAGATGTAGATACATTTCTTTTCGTTTAAACGTGGGAAGAGAGAAAGGAGGAGCAGATCTCATTACCTGAGCAGCGTGGCCAGCGTTGATCTCCTCATGAGGCAGCATTGCGTGATGGGAGCCAGGATGGAGATCTCGTCGTGGAAAGGCCGGCCGAAGCCGCGGCCCTGGTCCAGGTGCAGCGGGAAGGTGTCGTTGCCGAACGCCTTGAAGGTCTCGTAGTGGTGCCGGTCCATGTTGCCGGTCAGAAAGTCGAACACGGACATGTCCATGAGGTCCAGCAGCCGCCGGCCCTCGTCGTAAGGCGGGATGTCCCTGACCAGCGAACAGTAGTCCGCCTCTGCGCTCCCAGAGGGAATGGAGATATCGGACGACGAGAAGGAAGGAGGATTAATTCAATTAGTCCGAGGATTCACCTTTCCGCGCATTAAACAGTAGTAATAGAAACATTGCATTCGTACTCAACAAGTAAAATACTTGCATAAAATATCAACACGAGAGAAAATACAAATAATTTTAATGTAGCTAACAGGCTTTCATGACTCTTCCTGCCACAGAGGGTGAATTTATAGATTTATACAGGGTGTTTCAAAAAGGACTTTACAACTTTGAAAATTCATATAAATTTAATGAAACAAGGTACAGAACTGGTTTTGGTGTTGTTTTAAAGGAAAACACTTCAAGTTTTTTTACTGTCACCGACTTTGATTCTTCAAACCAAAACACACAGCTAGCACGCTCGGGTCTAGTGAAGGCAGCCATCTTTAACGTAACTGCCGCTAGCGCTTGTGCGGCTTATGCGGCGATTAGTCACTAGCGGACTACGCGATTCAAAACTTGATGTGTTTCTCTTTAAAACAACACTAAAACGAGCTCTGTACCTTTTTGGAATAATTTTATATGAATTTTCAAAGTAAAGTTGTAAAGTCCTTTTTGAAACACCCTGTATATATTATGATTAGAACATATGGTAAATTTAAAAATATGTTATCCATACAGGGAAAAAAGTTATTCATAGAACTACTCTTAACATTTCAACAAAACTTAAATCAGTAGGTATTACATGTCTTTTTCAGCTCTGAACAGCACAGTTTTTGCCTTAATAAATTAACAATAGAAGCTACTTGAGGGAAAACATGGCCAAAAAATGTAGACCGCTATCGCGTTGAACATCATTAAGAAACAATATCAGCTTGGTTCGCGCTGAAAACTACTACTTTGTGGTCCATTAACTACAGAAAGCTCTTTTACTCTCATATTCTTATCATAACCATCAATCGAAACGAGATTGGAGTGGAGAGCTGCAGGAAACCAAATTTGGGGTTGATACGACTACTGCTGCCGATGATGACTATTGAAACAGGGATCAGTCGCAAACTTTCTTACAACTGAGCCAAAACCCTACTAAACCAATAACTTCTTTCCCTCAGAATAAATACAATCCCCTGCTAATAAATACAATACAATCAGAATAAATACAATCCCCTGCAATACAAAATAACTGCTGACGACATTCTGACTGGAATTTTGGCAATCACCTACTTCTGTCGTGGGACAACTTTCAGGGTGGCTACTGATATCCAATTCTTAAATTCCCTGACTTTTCCCTGACCTTTCCCTGATGGATTTACCAATTTCCCTGACCGATTACCGAAAGGTCACCTATTATTGGAATATGATATTTCTGTTGAATTAAATTTTCATCAAAACTCAGAAAATGCTAAAAGCTGAAATCAATACATTAAAAGCAAAAAGTACTGCTTTCTACATTCTAATGAAAAAATATATTAAACCTTCATAAGTTAAATCATCCAGATTATAGTCGCGTCGTGGTAGTTCTGGGAAGTTGAGGATTACTGAAAAAGGCATCGAAGGGAGAGTTAATGGCCAATTTACTGGCGGACTCAGGCACAGTTATCAGTAAGCTGCGCGAAAAATAAAAGTTGTTGGAGTGGATTAAAATCGGATGGCACGAGTGACCTTCAGAAGCAAATAACAATTTGGTTAACGTGGTTATAAGCCGTTGACTGTTAAAGGGAACAAAAAAATGTAAAAATATTTGGATAAACAAACAAAACGTAAGCGCGCCACTGCGAGCAAAGACAGGAGGCAATTAGCAACGACAGCATCATATTCAGGAATATCATATTAGAGGTGGTTTGTTACCTGACTAAATTGCTTCGAGAGGGAGCTAAGGGGGCTATTCAAGAATTACGTCGAGCGTGAAAGGTGGGGAGGGCTCTTCTTACTGTCTCACGAAGGGTATGGGAATCGAAGATGATCTTGCGTAAGATTTTGTTTACACGTGTAATCGTACTTGTATTACAATTTTAATAATCAACATATCGCATTTTTAGAACTGCAAGCAATGTATTTACGACGAGCTAGTGTGCTCCAGGTATCTCTCGACCTGAGTCTCGGGAGTTAAGAAAAACCGGAGGTAAAATTTTCCAAACAACATAGCCTCGGATTACTTGTGATGAGCGTGATACATTGTGATCATGAATTTTAACAATACTAGGCAAATATCGCAATAATGATATGCAAAAGGGATACATTGTACGTCTGATTCACAACTAAATAACAAAGATTCACAACTAATAAGATTCATAACTGAATATTCCACGAATTTATGGGGCTTATTCCATGCACGCCATCGACGGACATTAGTTTCAGTTGGTGAAATAAAGGGCGAGAAAGACTGGGTGATAAACGAAATGGGAGAAAAATAACTACAATTTTCCTAACTCAGTTTCTCCCTGACTGTTACGAGAATTCCCTGACTTTTCCAGAAATCCAAAATTCCCTGACAATTCCAGGTTTTCCCGGTTTTCCCTGACGATCGCCACCCTGACTTTCCTTCTCAGGCTATCTCACTCGAATCCCTACTGATTATTTTTGACATTGAAAGTTGACATAATCATTGTTATAGATAGGGCCTTAGGTGATTGTTAAGGCCGTTTTACACGGGGCAAGATATTGTACAAACGAACGTATGACAGATTGCACAATCAATCGTGAAAGAAAATATTATACGATCGACTGAATCCTGCTTTAAACGATGAGTGCAAACGTTCAATATCCCGCGCAATGTCATCGTAGAAATTGATCGAAATTTGCAAGTGGTTTTTCAAGGCAGGTCCACGAGACGAAGCGTTGTTCTCAAGCGGTAAAGCGGTAAAGGGCACACGTTTCTTTCGTCATCAAGAATTGACCATTATGCATGCAAATGAAGCTGCAGATATTGCTGCAGCAGTGATTGGTTTAGTCACAGGGTCTGCAGGCTTAATGGACAGAAGGAATCGGAGTAGGAAGATTTGTACGAGAGAGTGGAGGTGGATGGAGGCAGGGGAATCCATTGATATGGTACAGTAAGAGCTGACACTTGAGAAGCGTTTCGCAATTTTATGCGGATGTCAGAAGATCAATTCAGCGACCTACTGGAGCTTGTGAGAGACGATATCGAGCGGGAAAGAACCCAGACGAGAGAAGAAGCTATATATCTCACGAGAGAAGGTGGGTTGTTTATGTAACCATAACAACGGAATGGTAAAATGTGTAAAAATCATGATTAAAAACTGACGAAATGCGGTTGTCTCAATGGGAATTTCACTTTAAAGTGATCATTCCGTGTCATTTCAGATTGCGGCTTGGCGGTTGCAATTTTTACGATTATTTTTGCGAGTTTGCGACTGCAGTTTTGGGCGACTGGTTAGAGGTATCGGTGAAAATAATAAAATTGGACGAAATTGTATACTACGAATGGAATTAGAGCAGGTTCTATTTTACATTCAGTCATTCAGACAATCGCAAAAGCGTTCATACAATTTGCCGCTTTACACGGTACAATTTTCATTATATAAGTGCTCATGCAAGAGTTTGTACAAATAAATATACCGTGTAACGTACCGCACGGCCTCAAGGGATGTGCGTGAAACTATTGTGCCAGTGCACTTCGCCAGGATGCAATCCAGAAAATGTCACGCAATAAAATTAACGATTGCAGGTGGAGTACGCGGACACAACGTCAGGAGCTGTAAGTCAAACTGTCATATCAGAATTAAAAGGGTGGTACTTATGCCCAAGAGAATAATAACAATTTACATAGCAATCTTTTTCACTGAATTTAAGACAATCTGCATTACCCCGTAGAAATTATTAATTTTTTATATATTTTTTCTTATTAATTTTCTTCACATTCAACGACCCTGATTACGGCGTGTTTAGCCATTTTCAAGGTAACAAGCGTTGAGAAGTTTGCTCTAATACACATATTTCCAGTTATATTGGGGGGGGGGGGGGTGGGTGGTTTATCGGGAATAACGGCCATTGGCTGTGGGAGAGGGGGAGATCACATTTGAATGCTTGCGTGAAAACAAACGCAAGGCGAGGGAAGAAGTGAAGAAAGGGGAGTCGTGGTCAACTTAGAGACTGCTGGGAGGTGGTAAGTTGGTGTATAGAAAAGGTTGACTAAGATGGGAACATATGATCGTTACAGAGTTGAAATTCGGCGGGGCAATTCAAAATTTCTAACTGTTTGAGAAACTCCAGCTTACATCCATTATCCTAAACATGTCAAATATCTACGAGGTTCAAAATCACAACAATGGCTTTTGTCACACAAATGTCTTGATGGACCAGAGAATTCGACACGACTAAATTCTTAGTGAGAAGGCTAACGTGACATTTTATGGCCCAGTCACGATAGGCAAAATGTTTTTTTTTAACGCAAAAGACAAATACAGTAATTTACAGAGAAGTATAGTGTACGAAAATATGATTTGGCTCGTTCCGGACGTATGATGGCGACGAAGGTTTCTATGGTTTCCCACCAGGTCAGATACTTGTTGGCCGACGTTTCGATGGCTGCCTCTGTCATCGTCCTCAGGGCATGACCTGACCTGATCTGACCTGCCCTGAGGACGATGGCAGAGGCAGCCATCGAAACGTCGGCCAACAAGTACCTGACCTGGTGGGAAACCCGAGAAACCTTCATCATGGACTGTACGAGTTGAAGTGTGACAATTGCATCAATGAATACTTTGGACAAACAGGGAGAGAATGAAAAATTAGATTGCAAGAACATAGACGCCTTTATTAAATCGTGACGAATATCTCTGGAATATCAAGGCACCTCCTTTCTTCGCCCCCCTTCCGCTTATTGGTACGATAACATTGCAAAATCAGTGACCGTTATTCCCAATAATCACACCTCTAATTTCCAGGAAGTATATAAGAGAAAGCGACTAAACGATCGTTACCTTGAAAATGGTATACCATGACTATGGTATATGGTATGGTTCTACATTTTGTGCAATAAAATGTAGAACCATACCGAATAACTTGTTTCAATATGAAGATTTATTCACTGGCGTTGAATAAAAATATTCGCGAAAAGAGTAACAAAGAAATGAATGCATCACAATTCTGAACAATTACAATTCTCAAAGAAAAAGTTCTCACTATTATCATTTGCGGGTAACTGTCCTTTTCTGAAACGACAAAGCCTGCGGGGAAAAAGAAGTTACTGCACCCAAGAGACTCAATCTCATGGTTCGCTTGATGCATCGGTTACGTAGGGATGATAATTCAACTCTCGGAAGGAATTACACAGCTACGGTCCATTTGAAATGCAAAGTAGACGAAAGAATTCAAAGAGGTTATATTAGCTAACTTTCAAGTGTTGATATATCTACAGGAAAAAAATAATGCATTAGTATGTAAAACTGTGGCATAAACCAAATATAGTACAAATAATATTCCCAATTTGATTAAATTCATAACAATAGGAGTTCACTAACAAAAAGCAATAAAGGTCAGAGCTTTTGCGATTTAAATGTCTGCCCCAGCAGTATTTTAAGGCCATTTAAAAGTATAAGTCAATCGTTCGGCGACAGGTCCTTTTCTCACGATTTCTAATTTGATGACATTAAACTATCCATTTATTTATTCATTCTTATTAAGTGATCTAAATTATTTAATCCATTTTAATTAATATTCGTCACTGTAGGAACGCCATGACATCAAGACTAAATGCTTTCGTTACTAAAATAACAATTCTATTTGTATATCTGCCTATGATATTTTTCGATATTTCAACTTCGGAGTCATACGCACACATCATGAATATAGATACTGGATGGAAATCCGCCATCTTGTCCCGTGTAAATCCCCCATAAGCGTTGTTGTCGGTAAATTCCGCACCCTATAGAAGTTCAATTTTCTAACTGTGGGTAGTTGGTAGGTAGCGTTAGCGTCGCTAAGGTTGTGCAATGTCGCTATACCCCAGGTGATGACACGCACTTAACTAATGTAATTCGCCATCTTGAATCCAGAACGCAGTGGGAATTCAAATTTTCCATGTGAACGAATGGCTAACATAGGTTAAAAGAACCACGGATATCTCACTTAATACGTAAGATGAAACAATAATATTTGCGAGGACAATAGGCAATGACATGCTACTTGGGAATATGTTTAGACAACCGGGCTTAAGTTTTCCGTTCGACTCCAGAAAAATTGTGAAATTACCTCAGACTCCGATTCTTGATGGGTAACGGCAAACGTAGGCATAAAGAACATAGTTTTCCACTAGTCCAGCCGGCAGATCAATATCCTTACCTTTCTTATTCCTGGATAAGTAGGAAAATAGGAAGGTAATTTGTAATTGCAATTTTTGCAAAGGAAACAACCCTAACCATAATAGAATTCCTTGATTTCTGCAGCAGTTTTGTATAAAAATGAATTTATGAATTCAAGGCTTTTTTAAATGAATAAGCATTATTAGTTCCAGACATCGGCATTTAATCCAATCTAAATTTAATTAGTATTTACTTCCTGAAGCGATACTCATTCATTTACCCGATTAATCATGAACATAACCCTTAGTACTACTCGCTCTGTGGCCAGTTTAAACCGCCGCCAATAGTTCTACCAATGCCCGTTTGTTTACAGCGCTGCCATCGCCTCAGTCGCGGTAGTCTAGCCTGCGGAATTTTCGACAACAGATCCGGGCCATTGATTCCCATCCAGTATTCTATATTCATGGCACACATAATACTACTGCAGGCACGCACACAAATACGAGAGTATACCGTCTCGAGAGATGGCTGGGTTGCCTCCATTGATTGATTGATTGACGCCGTGGCAGGCCTCGTTAAATCGCTCCCTCACAGCAGCCGGTGGGTCGGGTGCCGTTGCCGTCTCAACGAGAACTAACGCAATTGATCCCCGCGCCCCAGAAACTCAATAGTCGGCGAGGATCCTCTTCCACCACTGCGGATTTCTATTCCCCCCCGGAACTATTTCAAAATATTCCCAGAGAGAGCGATAGCGAGGCAGGAAAGAAGAAGAAAGTTTTCCCATTAAACTTAAAGCAACGCCACGACTCCGCAAATCGGCATATATTCCCGTTGGAAACACGTGCCCACCCCTGAACAGCTGCTATGCGACGGCCGAAAACTCACCGCACAGCCTCCTCATAAGAATCAACTCATCAGGAACGCCTCAATTTGCTATCCCTTCGACAAATGACGGTAGAAGTGCGCGATTAGTTCGATGCATTCGAGGGCGAACTGACCAGAGCTCTGACTGAACTGGCCAGTTTCATATCACGCTATTAACACAGCAGCTTCCTATATAGGTGTGACGTGTGTGGTTGCATCAAATTGTTATATCCAGCGACATTCCCTCAAAGCACTTGCTTGAAAAAATTAAAATAAAATATCATATCTCCATTCGAAAAATACTTTGATAGGAATTATGATACATATCTGGATCGATGACAGCGAGATGAAACACTCAAGTGGTGAAAGACATTAAAATTACACGTATTTATAGTGCGTTGCTCGAAGTTGCTTCAGGGAATCAAGTCTATCAATTTATTCACACCCATCGCTAAACCCGCAAATCCAAAGCTACAAGGTCATTAGCTTTCATTGACAATCCTGCCATGCTCAGGAGTATAATGCCTCACGACATTAAGAGATAATACTCTCAGAAAAATTAAAAAAAAGCCTTGCGATTGCCGACTGATCGACTATACACTACAGGTTAAGGTATTGTACATAAAGTCGAGTACCACACATAAATTGCCCTCTGCTGCACAGTTTACCACAAAAAAGCGATAGTTAAAGGCTGATCTAACTCAACTACTGCGTGAGCAAGATACGACGAAATATATATTAGCTAATAATCATGGGTTTACATTAGAACCATATTTTGGGCCGATTGTAAGTAATGTCGTTTATCGCTAGATATCCTGCCATACGAGGTTCATGACATGGTGGGGGCAATGACTAATGTGCAGAAAATGATGTCTCTGAATTTATGCCTCCAAAGATGACTCTTTATGCTGGGAGGCGAACTAATACTAAAATGGCTCAGTTTTTACCAATCCTGGAGCGGAGATATTCTGAAGATAATGCAAGATGCCCCACCCAAAAAAAAACAAGCAGTAAAAATGAAACTTCACTCAATCGAAAATCAAATAATGAACCTGCTGAACTGCAGCGAAAATAAATACATTGAGTCACTTACTCAAGGCTCTTAATACTGAGGAAATTCTAATGAAAAATACTTAAAAAAAAGAACCTTACCTCCAATGTTAACCTAAACATTTTTGAATTCACAGTCGTTGCCATGATTACTCGTTAGTATTATGTCACATGTATCATATTTATAACTTCAATATATCCACATATTCAGTGAATAAAACTAGCCCATTTAAAAACAAGCAATCGCCGAAGTAGTAATGAAATATTTTCAGCAATAAAAGAAAGAAAAAACTAAAAAATCGTTACATGCATTTTTTGTAACGGGTAAGAGTCATAGATTAGTTTTCAATTAGATCTCTACAGAGGTACCTGAAGAATAATCTGCATGACAGCCCAGCTAGCTCACTAAGAAGCGTGAGTGCCCTGTATTTCGTGCACGTAACAATCAGCATGAATTTCGTAATTTACTCTCCTCATCATACCAGTAAACATTCAACCACCGTCACCACAAAGACCGGTTCTTAACGCACATTAAATTCAACGGCTCTTCCTTTTAGGACCATACCAACAGGGTTTTAATAGAATATATAGTACATTTTACATTGGAGTAGCATAAGACAAAATGTATGCATATCGTAAGCAAACCGAATTGAATGCCGGACACTGAGGCGAGTAAGAAGGTATGTGTACTTCCCCTCGTTAATGTCTGCCTCCCTCACCTCTGAAACTAACTGAATCACATTTATAGGAGCCATATGATAATAATGTCCGATCGATTTAACAGCATTACTATGATTTAAAAAAATGTATACATGTACTAACCAGCTATACTTAAAACCACACTTAAGGCCTTAAATTAAGATCATCAACATCAGCAATGATAAACCCGTTCAAAAACCCATTTAAAAATATCAAAATTTGAGGATACCGGGACTAGCCATGGTATTATATTTTACGGGGAGCCACCCGCAAGTGCACATAAGTGCAATATTCCGCAGAGGAAAAATCATTCGCCTTGACCGGGATCGAGGTCAAAGCGAACGATTTTTCCTCTGTGGAATATCGCACCATTTAAAAATACTCACGCAGGTAGGATATATTTTAAAATGGGGTTTATCATATATTTACACATATTTATAAACGACAGCCTTGGGCTTAGTAGGCAAGTACAACTTTACCCCCGCTGCCACCCGTTGACCGTCAATGGAGAAATTTAATCATTGGCGTATGCATTAAGCACCTGCTCGTACAATATTTTGTATTCAACATATAATTGTCATGAGTGTCAATTGTAATGCATTATTAGTGTTTTTTATTCAACAAATTACTGTCCAGAATGTCATAAGAAATTTATTTTCAACATTTTGTATTTAACATATCATTGTCATGAATGTCAAAAGTTATATTTATTAATATTTTGTGTTATATTTATTAATATTTTGTGTTCTATCTATAAATTGGTACAATAACATGCCTGGATTTTTATAAATTTTTTTATTAGTTTAAACACAAAATAATTTATTTTCAATGATTTTTCTGTGCTTACGAACTATATAATGTGTATATAACTCCTAAAAAAATTCGCATATCATTGTCGCTATTTTCAACTACCTACTGGGTCATTATGACCCGAAGGAACATTAGTGTGTGGTAGTTTTAAGGGTAACAGGAGGGTTTTTAGGGTCACCTCACTCACCCATTTCCCACTGTGCCTTCCTCCTCTTGTGGTAGGACCGCCTCCAAGGGTGGCGCCAGACCTTCCGGGCGACCTTCTCCTTAGGGGGCAGGAAGGCGGCGAAGGACCCTTCGAGGGCGTCCCTGGGCCGCCCGCAGACGGCGTGCGCCGTGTCGCAGTAGTATGAGCAGTGGCCGTGGAAGCAGAGGTTCTCCGACGGAGACACGAAGAACGTGTTGAGGAGGTCACCCGTGGCCACGGCGTACAGTTCCGAGGTCATGTTCATGTGACGACCCGTCACCGGCATGGCTCGTCGGAACCCTAGGAGCCTTTGATTCAGACGCAGGAAATAAAAAGAGGAAAGAACAGCGGTGGAGATATATGCGGCGAACGAGGAAAGGAAATATCATTGCGGGAATCATGAGACGAACTCATTTTCCATCTCTCGATGCAATGAACTCAACATTTTTCACTGAAAAAAGTGAACTAAAAATGGCGCATTAGAATTTGCTTATTCCTTATTAGCAAAGGGCATTACTGTATTCATGAATATACATATGGATCTTAATCTTCAGCACCACTGTACGGGCAAAGGTGTTGCCTAGCTTTCCACAAAAGATAGGTCGCGCTGCAGTCGGCATGGTTCCGCTTCTGTGTCAAAAATGGCCGGTTTAATTTGGAGGTCAATTACGGTACCTTTATTTCTAGTATCTACATTTGAATCACGGCCTTTCCTTCGGCATGGTTCGCTTCTGTGTGTCAAAAATGGCCGGTGTCAATAGGGAGGCCATTTCCAGGCCCTTTATTTCCAGTAACTCCATTTGAATCACAGCCTTTCCTTATTAGAACCATCTTCTGTAGAGTGGCAGCGCTACAATCTGCTTGCTACTGATTTTTCGGTGCAAGCGGAATGTTTGGCAACACCCACTGGGGGAAGTTTAGGATCCATATGTATATTCATGACTGTATTACTGAAAGCACCTTCTTGATGGCAGGGTATTTAAAAATGGAGTGTACCAATACGTGGCATCTACATAATCAATTAAAAATTAATTTAGTTTCTGAACTATTATCAACTCAAATATATATTTTTTTGATAATTCAGGCAGCGGAACAACAACTATTTTCCCGCATTTTGCATTTCAATTCACTGCGAATTTAATTCTGTCCATTATTCGGTTGTACAATACTAATTCTGACTAAATTGTAACAATTGATGGGACTTTTGGGGCGATTGGGAGAATAATTTTTGTTCACACATTGTAAAAAAAAGCCAGAATTCATTTGCATTTATTGTCGTTTAATATCTCCGATATTCCTGAACGCAGAATGTAGTCGTGGGAAATGTTTTACCCGAGTGAGTGAGAGAATTTGAGGAACAAGTTTTAACGAAACAAGAAACTTTTTGGCAAAAGCTACAAGAAACACAAGAAGACATATTAGATACTGTTATCTTTTGCAGCGGTAGCATTTGGAAGTTAACCAATTTAGTTCCGGAATAATTTACCATCGACATAATTTTTTATTGGAAAAATTAAATAACAAGGTATTACACCAACATTCTTCATGTCGATGTTTTATCATGTTTGCAACCTATAATAATACCTTCACGTAATTGTTAATCTCATCATTTGCATGTATAAATTCAAGATAAATATTTAGTTACATCACCACCCGTGACTAATAAAATATTTAGTTTGCCAAATTTACTTTATATAAAGTCAACTTGTTATCGCAGGCAAACATTGCACATGTTGCAAGAATGCTGTGGCTTCATGAGCAGTCATTGGATTCAAAGGTGGTGGCTTGCTAGTTATTTATTCATGGATAGGACAGAGGGCGCAAAGATCTGTCTCCCGTCTCATCCTTATCCGGTCCCCGTGAAGAGACGGAGGAGTGTGTGCCCCTGGCTCACCTGTCCAAGTGGAAGGCCGCTATCTCCGAGTTGTGTCTCTCGAAGTCCGTGAAGTAGAAATGGTTGGGCAGAGTTTGCTGCTCCCTCGGGAACCTGAAACGGATAAGCAAGTCGTTGAGATGACCCAAGTGACGGAATGGTGTGCAGATGGAAATGACTGCGGAAGGCAGTGATTGCCTTCATTCAACGGAGAACACAAGAGTGTAGTAATAATGGCAACTTAGTTCAGGTCGAAATTAGGGCTATGCAGCCCTCTCTTCCTTGTAACCCTCACACATTAACACCCAAGCCCTGAGTGGGAAAAAACCCACTCAGGCGGGACTCGAACCCGCGACCTTGGAATTAGCAGACGAGGCGAGGACTTTACCCCGCCGCCACCGAGGCTGGCGAGTACCAAGGCAACAACTAGAGATGGGCCACTCTGAAAATTACCTACGTAATTTTCGTAAATTACCACGCTATTTTTCGTAATTAACTGCGTCCATTGTAAATTACCATTATTTTCTAGATAATTCACCTATTTTTGAGATAATTTTTCATACACATAAATACCCAACATGTTCTTTTAAGCCAAGTTCACATTTCTTACGTGTTTAATAATAAATTGAGGCATGTACAACTCATTTTTGGAATATTTTACTTTAATCATAACATTGTAAGATTAAATCTTTAGAATATTCTTCGTGAAAATTTCTCATGCTTTAACAAAAGAAAGCCAGATTGCGTCTTACTACCGTAGTTCTTTTTACAACTTTAAAAATTTCTAATACATTAATGTTGTATAAGGTATGGTTTAAACATGGTTATTCCCTTCCTATTGGTATTGGCTTTCTTATTTAACCACACATTTGGTGTTTAATACTTAAAACTAAAAAATACAGGAAAACTACGGTTATTTTCGAAAATTACCGTAATTTACCGTGGTAATTTACCTCAGATGAAAATCGCGGTAATTTTCACATCTTTAACAACAAGGCGCCAATATTCGGGCGGCTTTATGAATCACTGAGAGATGAATAGATACAATTACACCTAGGGTGATCTGACAATGGAAGCAATCAGATTACAGCCATGAGTTTTTCTTGCTTTAGTTCCAAGTTTAAAAGCTGAATATAAGATCACGCTTGGCGCTCCAACCAAGTTCAAACAGCTGAGTTGGTATACGCGAGAACTTAATAACTTCAGCTTCCCTTAAAATGCCTTTTGATTAAGTACAACTAAATATTAATGCCATTTCGATTTAATGATAAAATTGTAATACTGAAAAGGGCGGTGAGGAATACAACACCATTCGGAGTAATAATAGTTGCCTATAGTTACTCAGTCGATTGTGTATTGGTATGTCACCTTATCATTTTGTCCTATGCTGTCATTGCATACGTGGAAAGAATATCCAGTTACCTCTCTAGGTGACCATACCGATGTGACGCATCATAAGCCATTCCGTTCGATATTTCCACGAAAATCACATGGAGATAGATAGCAATGTAATATTTCAAGGTTGTATTTTCCTTATTTAGGAGTCTTCCAAATGTAATAGCCCAGTTTTATGGAGTCTGGTTAAGTTAACCACAAGATGTTGTAGCTTTTCCGTTGACGTAATACTACGTGAACATTCAGGTTTGGAATATTACATCAGATCGACGGTAAGTTGGCTGACGTAAGAGTATTGTAGATGGGAGTACGGGTTAACTTGGTTTATCATACCGAGAGAATAGTAAAAACCAGAGATTATAAAACCGGGTTTAAAATATCCAATTCTGAAGACTTAAACATGTATTGCAGTCGTTATTTCGATGCATCTGCAGGATTTTTTTTCACAAAATTTATGAAGGCTTTAGACGAAGCCATTCATCAAATAAGTTTTAAACGAGGACTTCGATCGCCTAAGCCGCGAAAATCTCACACCTTGTGCGGTATTAGATATATTGAGGTTGATACGTTCAAGGATCAAGGCATCCAAGCAAAAACAAAATAAATGAAGTAACTGAAAATGATGCGTATCCACTTCCGGATTGGGATACCAAATAGCTCTTGCCCATTGAGTTAATCCTTGGATTCTCCACGAAGATATTTCTTTCGATAACGTCGAAAATCGCCGTACGGGTAACATGTGCAGCTTTGGATCCACCATAAACTAATAATCCCAATGAAGACGGATTGTCGCAGTGCTCTTGATTTTTGTATCGCCAATATTTATTGCTATTGCCTTCATTAATCATTGCACAACCAATTTATTAGTGGAATAAATTGTTATTGGTAACTCTGCCACGCTGATTTACTCCCTTTCATTCCAGCAATATAATGGTTACATTTGTTTCTGGTCAGCAAAACTGAAGGTGCGATAATCCTTTCAGAGATAAATATCATTGAGACCAGTTGAGTTATGTTGTTAGTTTACTTTTTAATAAAATTTAGAAAAAAATCAAATCAGCTCCGCAGTTATTAGTAATCTATCTGGTTTAAGCTAGATTGACATAAATAATGGAATATTCAAGACGGCGGGATTCACCACCTGCATATTCTTCAGGAACGTGCAGTGAAAACTGCGGAAGAGCATGCTGGCATAAAAGGTTATTGACTTTACTCTATCAGAGCCGATATTTATAGACATGTTGATAATAATTGGTCCTTTTTATCCTAAGAGTGGTTGACCGCAGTCCTCTGTATTTCCATATCTAATGCTAGCATAATCATCAGAGATTAAAAAATTTAAAAATTATAGCCTATGTTCTTATCGATGAAAGAGAGAGCTTCAAAAGTATTACACGATACTAATGTGCCTCAAAGAGCTTCAAATCTAAAGCAAAAAACTTCAAATTATCTAGGAAACAATAGTAAAAATTTAAAATAGAAGGAACTCTTATTTTCATTTTAGATATTTTGCTTCTTTTATCTTAAAAACTCTTCGTGAGAGGATATCCACAATATCTGGCTTGAGTTAGGAGAACATAAAGTGGAAAGAATGAGAGACGGAGACTGGGGAATAAAATCAGGTCAACAGAAGGAGCCTTGGGCAAAGGAAAGAAAAAAAAAACACATGACTCGATTCCCAGCGCACTTCTCCCATTCATTCCCCCAACCCGAGAGAAAAAACAAGAAAAAAAATTCACGACAGGTATGTTTTAGGGATCACTTCTTAAGCATTGCATTGTTCCACCTTCCTCGGAAAAAGTGAGCATCTTCCCTAGGAATTGTATCAACGGAAAATGTTTCTTTTTAATCCCTTCCAATTTTCTCAGGCAAGGGTCTATCATCCTCCTGAGCCGTTAGTAACAGAGCAAAAATATTGCCCCAAAGCCACTTCAAAATGACCTCTTGGTCTTTCTTCGCCTGCAGCAAGAGAGTGAGAGAGTTATGAAGAGAGAGAGAGAGAGGGAGATATGTGTTCGCGGAAGAGAAAAACAGAGGAGTGCGCATTCGGAGGAAACGGCTGGAATGGCCGAAAATGGAGTCAGGGAATCCGCCGTGGGAAATTAAAAAATTGTTTCTCGACGGAGAGCCGGAATCTCGCCATTTCACCAAACAGCCAAAAGACATCTTTCGTTCATTCCCTTGTCACCCGAATCCGCATTTACCCCTACACCATGCATGGGAGTGTGGCATGGGGTGTAAAGACACCAGCCGTGTATAAGTGCGAAGGAGAATTTTATAGGCGGGTGAAAAGGTGAAGTGTATTTTGGGAGTGTTTTCAGTGGATCACAGTTTATATTGCAGTTACTTACTGTAAGTGGGAAGTACGAATCTTTGAACGAATTGAAGTCAATTCCTCCTACTTCCTCATAATCCACGGGCATAGACGGGCGCCCAAACATTAGACTACAGTTGAGCCAACTTCATGGCATTGGGAGTCCAAATAAAAAAGGGGCCGATAGTTGGTTTATTGTTATTAAACATGGACTTCTTGCAGCAATTTCGTAAGAAGGCCGGGTCCACGCTAAAATAAATTTGATGCGCCACTCGCTCATCGTCTTCAGGGATTCTGGAATCCAAGTTGCCAATCCGTCTCATTTGGTGCGAATTATATAACATTTCTAACACGGTCAGCTATTACCACAGAGGAGTGAAGACCTTTCATGCATACTAGACGCCTTTTCTGAAGAATAACGCAGAAACAACAATGGTTGGTGCGATCATTGACGATATAGTGCATTTAAAGGCACAGTAACTCTGCTCGCGACCTGTTTTGAAGTGTTCAGGATCTGGAATGAATGGAAAGCTGTTGCGCTCTGATGCTGAGAAGTGAGCAGCACACCAAAGTGAATAGAAAGCACACTTATATATATATATATATATATACATATATATATATATATATATATATATATATATATATATATATATATATATATATATGGGTTATATATGTGTGTGTACGAAGAGAAAGTGGGGAATACCTCAATCCAATCATTCTTCTCCGCTGGCGATTGGTTCGCGGAGTTTTCCCTTTACTTTCCTACTTCCTTTCGATTTTTTTAGCAGAATTCCAACTCGCCCAAAAATATGGATCAAACCGATTCCCCTTGGCACCTTCCCAGTAATTTCTTGGACTGGCAAAGAATCTTCGCCCCTTCTTCGCCCCCGTTTGATTTAAGGAGCCATTTCCGTTTAATTGGGAGCACTCAGCCGGCCTGAGAAAGCCGATTTTCTCCGTCACCATTGCCGAGAGTTACGACGGTGGCAAAGTAACATCCGTTCCATAACACCTGGGGGACACTGTAAATGAGGGGAGTATCTACACAGCACAGGTTGAGGGGAACGGGGGATCGCATTATCGATAATTTATGGAAATATGTCCACAGCGTTTCAGATTTTCTATATAAGTGCTCGACTGGTTCAATGTGCAAGGAGAAGTCTTGAAGGGCGCACCGATTTGATGACACAGTAACTATATGAACCATATTTTAGCCAATGTGAACCCTACTGAGACTGAAACTAAGTTAAAATTCATATCAGAGCTGTCAGAGTGCGAGAGATATTTTTCACGACGTTTCAGGGTTGATGCTCGTAAAAAATGGCGCTCGGCAGTCTGAAAATTACAGTCAAACTTCAGTTCGCTCACTCTCGTTGCAGTTGTCAAAGAAACCACGTCTGTATTATACTAAGAGTCGTATGGAATTATTACGCGAGAAATCAAAAGGAGCCCTCCCCAAGACAAGGTGGCCGAAAGCTGATGTTTCTTCAACATTAACGCTTTTTAAGAAGCAATGGAATCATTTAAAAATGCCATTCATGAGATTCTACGACAATGCATCAACAGCTCGGCAGGAAAAATTTCCTCAGAGAAAGATTCTTAATATTGATTTCAAAATGGCCAACTGGAATGGACCTCCAGTACAAACGATTCATGTTGGGTTGGGTGCCCAGCAACTTGAGCCTGATTTGGAGCTTGAACACAACGCCACACTAACAAACACTCTGACGGCCTGTTTAATAACTGAACGATGCAATGCAACCACAAACTACTCTCGTTGAAGGTATCAACAGCTTAGTCAATGGCGCAGGAATGAATAAAAAAACCATGTGCAATTCAAACATTAAATTGAGCATAACATAAATATATAGCGAAATATAAACGACTAAATGATCTTCGCACATGAGGAATCTCAGAGCAATCCTCTTTGCTTCCTCATGTTTGGAGCGGGTCCCTTTTATTCGGAAAAAGGAACAGCATTAGCATCATAAGCCAAAGGCTTTTGATGGGGATCAGCTGATAGCTGGAATTACAAGATTAATCAGGAGCCCGGTGCAAATATACGAGTACGGTGCTCGTATATTCACGGAAGAAAATGCATCCAACCCTTAATTTCGATATGTGGCAATTATTTAAATGTTTTAAGTTGGAACTTCTAGTCTCTGTAGCCGCCAGATGGACTACTTCCACGTCATAGTCTTTGTCGTACAAAGGACGGAGACATTTCTAGTACATCAAGACAAATATCGCCGGCTTGCTTCATTCCTCGCAGAAGTGCCTTCCCATTGTCCCAATGTGCGTCTCGGCTTGAAGTCGAAAAGCGAATTCCAATGGAAGTGAAGCGAGGACCGCTCATTGTTCACGATGAAACTCATCAAGAGGAGAACGTATTTTGTATTCTTTGGCATTATGGAGGAATTTAGACGCAGAGAGATTTAAAAAGTGCTTTTTGGAATTCAAGACCGCGTCAAAGATGCGATTGCTTTGTTTACACACTCGACTTACAGGTGAGAGAATATGAATACTCTGAGATATTTTTTAAACACTCACTCGTGAGACCGTTATATTCCTGAATGCAATATTGGATCTTTAAGGAGTCATAACGACCTGTTTCACCCTAAATGATTCCACTGCTACGTTCGGGCTGAATTTTTACAGCAGAGTTTTGGTTTCCTATTTTAGCTTTGTATTTTTATTAATTATATTTTAGACGGATAGCAGTATCTATTTCTTATTCCTTGATCCACAAAGTAAGTGGAAGCGTTCGTTTTGTGTCAAGAGAGTAATGATGGCGGAACGGGAAAGAGACGGAGTAAGAGGGAGCGGGGCTTTTGGGATTTGGAATGGATGAGCCGGGATGAATATAAAAGAGATTAGGGAGGGAAGGGGGAAGGGGAGGAGGAGGGGAAGGGGTCGGACGCCGGGATGGAAAGGGGGGGGAGTAAGGGATAGTTCTGAGGGATTTGAATGTAAACGAACCAATTAGCCGCCACTTGAACGGTTAAAGAGTAGGGAAGCGAGGAAGAGAGGTCTTTATTCTAAGACCTATGGTCCTCAGAACGACCCGAAGGAGATTGTAAATATTTACTTTAATATTTTTCAGCCAAAGATAAATAATTAAACGACTGAGAGGAAATAGGGGGTGAGACTTAAAATTGAAAAGCCAATTTAAATTTCCCTATTTGGAGGGGCTTTCTTGATCATTCATTTACATGAATGGCTAGAGGAGCATTTGGAGAATAATCAGTACTATTTGTGCAAGTTCGTAAGGACCTTGGAACATCTCCAGACGCCCTTCTCTTGACGTAACATTCTTCTCAAGGTCTATTTTGGTGTGTTTCCATTCCATAGGCAGTACATATAATCACTCCGTACACTGAAAAACTCTCGAAGGTTCTGCTCAGCCATTAAAAAAATTCTTTGATCCTCTTATCTGATATAAATCAGCAGATATCATCCCCTTTTAGTTTATAAAAGTTTTATTTCAATAAATAAGCCAAAAAGACACCATCTTGAGTTCAAGAATTACGCTATGATGTAATTTAAACTTTTTTTATAGATAGCCTGAGAGAAGATGGCGCAATAAATAAGGAGAATAGATGAATAACGTTGAGGAGTAGTTAATTAACGCGAATAATATTTCGAAATGTTGAAGTGTTGGTGGGGCTTGGAGGAAGGGAAGAGGATCCTTCGAGGCGAATTGAATGGGGAAGGACGCTATCGAGACGCCGACTGAGGAGAGAGTGAAGAGGATAGCTAATTGGACGAGGCTTAGGGTTCACTCCAAAGCGTTCTTAAGGATTGAATTGAATGAAACAACATCTTGTCCTGGCGGCATTAGGCTAGGTAGGTCATCTTATTCAACAGCAAGAAGGCTTCACGGAATGTCTTTCGGTTTTACTTATGTGGCTCGGAGTAAAAAAATAGTCTTGCGGTTTGAATCATTCAAAACCCTGATGCTAAAAGTTGTATACAAAGTGCACACACAAGAATTTAAGTACTAGTCGGTATTACAAAAGCTGCGGTCCTAGTTTACTATTAATTAAAGTTTCCACGCAATCCATCGATTCAAGTTAATATGAGTTTATGAATATTTGTTACTGATTTCCCGATGAGGGTCATTGGCTTTATAAACGTAGAATAATTTGTTATAAAAAGAATGAAGCAATCGTAAATCATTTTGGTAAGAATAATTTCGGCTCGCTAGCCTCAGAGGTCTGCCTCACGATAGGATAAGAAATGAACAGAACGACGCTGGTGTGGCGTATGACATCCTAGAAGAAATGAAAAATTCCATGCAGCTTTGTGAAAGAAAATGTTACGCTCGCCAATCACTAATTGCGATATGCATTATAGAAATAGGACTGGCGAAGTTACTGCGATCTAGTAGCTCATAGAAAACGTTGAGGCATGCATTTTGAAATTCAACAAACTTAAATCGCATAGAATCGGAGATAAAACTAATTTAAGTTACTCTGATTACAAACTCTGATGCACTACTTCCATTTCATTATTATCGAAAAAGATATTTTTATTAAAGAAATTGATCTTATTACATAACCTATTTCAAGATAATAATTCATTTGATTAATGATTGAGATTTATCAGTGATTAATATCCATATTTCCGCAAATATAAAGTCCACCTTTTAGTATTGATTTTCTAGTAACACCGCCCTTAGGACCCTCAGAGTAAAAATGCCAAGAGACTAAGACAATTAAAGTCTACAGTAGTATTTTTGTTTAACGTGCTTCGACGGCTAAGGTCATTTCGCACTTACTGTCTGCCACGCGCAGACAGGGGCAACAGCACTCGGACGAATCGGAGGATCACCCCTCCAAACCCGAGCCGAGCCCAACGATGCTTAACTTCGGTGACTGATCGGGAACCGGCGTTTTCATCGTGACAGGCCGTTGCCCAATTAAAGTCTACAAGGACATCAGTAATTGAAACAGTGAGGATAACACCACGCATCTGGTCATTCTCGTGAGGTTCCATCAGTTCACACCATCAAATATTTTAAGAAAGAAATTTCAGTGCACGAGTTGGAGCAGGTTTTGCGGCTAATCGACGACGGATAAAGAAAAAAAATAATAGGAAACACGGCACACCCACTTCTTTACGTATCTTTTGCATTCAATCCAAGTGCACAACTTACCCTCATGTATTTTGGGCAATGTGATGGAGTTATTATAAAAAACAATAAATGGAGAAATTAATCCGTTGAACTCAATAGAACAGAGGAGTGATAATCAGGCAGAATTGGCCACTCGGGAGGTCGTTCATCTTCGGATTATCATTTCGGCGTAATTGGAGGAGAAACATAAAAATAGGCCAAGCAACTTATATCTCACAACCCTCGCTCACGAATAGTTCGATATAATGAGGAAATATGCGGTAAAATTTTAATTAAATCCGAAAGTACTGATTATCTATTAATTTGAAATTTTTACCACATTCTTCCACGTTATTATGAAAAAATCAATGGAAAACATTGCACCACCGATAATGGTCTACTTCAGCTTAATTCCATTATAGTATAGTACCAATTTTCGCACTGACGTGGCACCTGTCACATTTCGTTCAGTTCTATAAAATCAGTCCAACCCCTGGACTCGTGCACTAGAATTATCAACGGTTAAAATTTCACTCAAAATTCTCGTCTCTACGGTAACATTCAACTTACCCCTCCTCCTCCCCTCCTCCAACAGCTTCATACCCACCCCCTCGATTTACGTTTCGAACGAGCAAAATAAAACAAAAAAGAAACGCCGTTTACAGCGCTCTCTTTTGGGATTCGTCCGCGTCAAACAAACGAAATGCTCATCGATCAAACAAATCAGAAAAACTTTTGCGATGAATTTGATTCTCAGGGGGAGTCCATGTTCAAATTCACAAATCGTGTTTGCATAGCTCTCTTTTTCCAAGACTTCTGATCCTCCTGACCCCTGATTGGCTGTCAGCGCCTCGCCTCCTATCGGCCGTGTGTTTACGTGTGCGTGTGTGCGTGTGTGTGAACGAAAAAAAACGAACAATAAAAGAGTGCAAAATGGCGCAAGGCACACTCGCAGTTTTAAGCAAACATTTGATCACGCTAAGCCACCCACCAATAGATTTGTGTGTAGGCAAAAAATGACGGTAATAATTCCATGGAACGATTCAAGAACGATGCAGGACTTTTTTTTTTAATTTTTGAACCCTAATAAAATCGAGTGGGCATGAATAATTTATCATACAATGGTTTCGAGTCACTGTCATGTCAAATCATTATTTTTACCGTGAAATTTCGGCGCTTAGATCACTTGCAGGTGACTCCGTAAAGGTAATGCATAGCGGATAGTTTGCGGTGTCAAATATGAAAAAAATATGATTGGCTATCTTTCAGATCAAATTAAATCATCAAGTGACAGTCGCACAGATCGAAGTATTACAACGGAAATCAATCAAAGAGAAAAACCCATATCGAATAGAAAGAGCACAACAAATAATCGATACTGCATCGACACAAAGTGATTCGCTCCTTCCGTCCGTTGACATTGACTACTGCCTCAGGTCATTATAACCAGGCCAGTGCGGACACACTAGAAAACATATACATATATACGTGACAAGAGACCACTATGGAGAAAGGTAAGCGCATATAAAATTACAAGATACCCCTGTGAGATGCCGCAGGGTCAAGTGGCAGGGTATGTCAGGACAAGAGCCATGAAAAAAAGGAGAAATAAGGAAAAAGAAATAGAAAAAGGGAAAGAAAAGAAAACGTTATGTTGAGAATCGAGGAAAAGTATGTTAACGGAGTGTTTTGTTGTCTCGCTGTGTTTTTGTCACAGTTACAGTCAACAATAATGTGTGGGAAGAAAGAATTCTTAGTTTCTGACGTAGGTTTTCGCGACTTTCAGGTTCGCAGTTAGGCCGGTTTTCGGGTCTCGTCCACTTTGGCATCATTCTTGATGGCAACGTTTCACCTACAGTGCCGTAGGCATCCTCAGGTCAGGCTGAAGACAGACTTAAGCCTGGCCTGTTGACGCCTACGGCACAGTAGGTAAAAACGTTGCGATCAAGAAATATGCCAACGCGGACGAAATCCGAAAACCTGCCTATTTGAGAAAGAACTCTTGTACCAATCAGTTCGACAGTGTTATTTCTTATTACAACGCATCTGTCAGTTTCACAGATTTATGAATATCGTGGGGCTAAAATGATATCCTCCGAGTCACTCTTGAGACTCTGAATGCACTGTAATTCACGAGCAACTACGGCCTAATGAATGGCCACCCTCCGAATGTCTAGGAGTTCCCAACCAAGACCCCTTTCTATCACCTGTGCTGCTCTCCCTGTTCTCCTGAAACAATTTCAAACGAAGCGCACGGATTTCGGTCATAGTCGGGTTTTGTCGATTCACCAGTTTTTGTAGGATGGTCACCAAAATTAGGATTTATCACTTATTTCACATTCTAAGCAATATTATATATGGATGAATTCGCTGCGACAACTTTTTAAAATGTGATGAATACAGTACTTATCTTGATTAGGGAAGGGTACCTCGTTCTCCTCGACAGCCATAATATACAACAATAGACGATCGAATCAACAAGCGGCGAGGCTAATTGCCACATTTTGCTACCAAAGTGGTAACAACACAGAACTATCAAACTCTTTAGAATTATTGGTAGGAGTGAGGTTCAAACCAAGAAACTACAGAAATTGTTCTTGTGGTGGAATAATCCTGTCAAAGGTTTTAGTCGCCGGTCAACATACTGGGCATATTGTTACACTTATCTGCGATGTTTTGCTGATCTAAATGGGAAACCAAGGCCAATGCAAGAAAAATAAATTTTATTGTAAAAAATATGATTTCATATAAGAATTTCCCCTTATTAATATATTATTTTGCTGCATTTAGAAGGGAAGCACTTTGTTTATTTCATACCTAGTGCTTATATAGATACCAAATACTTATCAGTGATGTTTTGCTGATTTAATGGGAAACCAAGGCCAGTGCAAGAAAAATGTATTTTGTTGTAATAAGATGATTTCATATAAGAATTTACCCTTAGATTTGAAATTATGTTACTTCATTTGGAAGGGAAATACTTAGGTACTTAATTAAATACCTAGTGTTGAACGGAAAATAAAGTCAAAGATACTTCCCGCTGGTTTAAACGAAATAGTGCAACATAATATGTCGCCTCGCCGCTTGTTGATTCGATCGTCTAATGTTATCTGTTATAGCTGTCGAGGCAAACGAAGTACCCTTCCCTGATCAAGATAAGTACCGTATTTATCACATTTTAATTGTTGTTGCAGCGCTTTCGCCCACATCTAGTATTGTTTAGAATGTGAAATAAGTGCTAAATCCTAATTTTGGTGACCATCCGACAAAAACTGGCGATTCGATAAAACCCGACTGTAACCCGGATGTCCACTGTTGTGTTGTTGAGCTTACTCCGTGCAGGATTCCAAATGCTCGCGGGGAATTCGATACTTAGCCTGACTAGAGCGAAGCAACGTCACTCTTTTTCTTTTTCATAGGAGAGCCTTTCTACTGCTCGCTTGATAAATTCTAGTCTCTTCAATACGGCGCCGTTAACGTTTTGCATGTACTTACCCCTCGTTTGATCTGAAGTTATGTTGAAAGCTTTCCATTCAATGTGTTGAAGTGAGCGCACATCGGAACACATTAGCGCACTTTAGTGAAACACACGAACGACGTAGCAATGTGCTCTGGGAAAGTGTTTTGTAATCTGCCCATAATTTGCATTCTGTGTAAATTGGTTGAATTTGTTCAAAATAAGTATTTAAAAACGTAATATTTTTGTCACAGAGTAATTGAAAACTTTATGATATGCATGTCCGCCGCTTTAACTGAAAATCAACAAATGTGACAACAATCGCGGATAAAAATATCGACGTTATTTTGTTGTTTATCGCAAATAAACTTTGCCTTCGATAAGTTTCAAAGTGCGCTACCTAGTGCGCAGGGTTTGAATCACTAATGGACGGCAAGTGCGTTCTTGAGTTACGAAGTGATTAGCGCACTAGAACTAATGGAAGGAACCCATTGATTCACAAACATTTGCCTACAAATTTTGATAATTTTATATTCCCTAACTCCGCGTAATTGATCTGCAGATGTCGAGATTGATGCTGAATTATGTAGAGGCGAGGTAAAGAAACGAGGTACAATAGCCTCCGGATTCAAGACGATCAAAAAGGGAGAAATCAGGCGAGATGTTGTGGAATATGAACATAATAAGAACTAGGATATTACAACTAGTAATATCCTAGTTCTTATTATGTTCACGAGGATTTTCCCAAAACCCTCGCCCGCTGCCCCACTACCCCTATCTGCACGGCACCATTTACTAGTAGTAGGGTGCACACACGACACATACACAGACACAGTTTGACACAACAGAGGATCACATGCGCTTTGATGTGCCAGCATACGTATGTAGTACATGATTTTAAGGTGAAGCGCTTTCCGAACTCGGTCGGTTGGTGGGGGGGGGGAGGATGGAGCGGGGGGGCAAACATTTCATTAATTATTACTCGCACTAATTCAAACGGTCTGCGAATGCACATGGCGCTCGTAACAGGATCGGGCGATGGCAGTTAATTCCGTGCGCAAACGTGGATGGCATGGAGGGGAAGGGGGGATTAAGGATAGAGGGGAGGGGAGGGCTCTAGCAAGTTGTGGTTGGGAGTGGCATTGAAGTGAAGCGCAAGGACGGATAGGGGGGGGTAAAGGGTGGGGTTGAGGGAGGGGGAGATTTAAAGGAAAGGGAGTGAGGGGAGGAGCGACAAGGGGATGAAGGGGGGAAAGAGAAGGACGACAAAGATGGATGTCTTAATTCATGGAGCGAGATTGAAGCATTAATAAGACTATCTTCCTCTGAATAAATTCCAGTATGTTATAGGGGCAAAGCCTAGGGCACTACGAATTCGAAAGAGATCTAATAAGAGGCATACGGAGACTGGAATGCTCCACTATGAAGACCAAGAGACAGAAATATGGACAAAACGAAGCGGGATATTACGATGGAAGAGGGGATATTACCATCTGAATGTAAGAAGATAATTAGCAAAAATGAATGGGAAGGCATGGAATGCGGAGAACCAGTCTTTGTATTTAGCAATTGTTAAAGATGAACTGTCATGGAGAGGTGGTTCACTGAACATTTAATTGCTATAACCAACAAGCTCCATTTTTTATGTAATATATAATAACTTATATCAATCTCAGTTTTTAGGAATATCAAATATTTTATGAATAAAAGAGAAAACTCAACTAAAACACAAAGGATACGGTTGAAGGCTTACCTTTGTGGAAAGTATCCAATACGGAAGAATTAAAACACCTTAGCTAATTCAAATTGTAAGACTTGTTTTCCCGATCCGGGTTTCGACACTTTGCGCCTGCACCTGAAGATGAAACTAAGAGCCGAAACCCGGGTCATAACAATCAATCTAAGATGGAAAGGTGGAATTAACTAAGGTACTTTAATTCTTTCGCCATCCAAAACAATTCGAAATTGTAGCCGAAAAGCAAAGGAATATTAGTTTCCAGCAGGAGATAACTTTTTTTTAAATTTGATACAGCATGCAATTGATTCCAATAAAGTGATGAAAACTCCTGGGGGGGTTATTTTGTAATCTCACTTTAGTGAGAATACGTCATAAAATGTCACTTTTTCGTAGTTCAACTCCGCCACTCAGGCGGCGTGACCATCTTCGGCTCTAAAGCGGTGAACTGCCGGTCATGTGCTGGTCTTTTATTTGATTCATCCGCTCTGATCCGTATCTTTCGACTCTTGATCCGTTTCATCTGCCTCCGCCTGCCATTAGTTCCAACTAACCTGTCATAAAGAACGTGACATGGAGCCACCATCATTTCCACTTGAGTTGGAAAATAAACAAAGGCGCGAAAGATACATACGATTTAAAGTTGTATTGTTGGAATTTGCACAACGTGAAGAACTTAAGCATTTTCAACTGCAATTTATTGGACACTAGAAGGTAAACTTTGATTGAAAAGTTTATTTTGTTATTAGCTTGAATTATCGGTGTCAATATTTCCCAAACAATGCTGCTGATACCTTTGTTTACGTGTGCCTTTCCTTTGGCAATTTGGTGTGCACTATTCTTGGATAACTTTGTCGCTACTAAAGTAGCTCCTGGCTAATAGACGGTTGTGAGGTTAGATTGCGTCTTGGCTTACGCCTTCTCGCTAATAGACGTTTTGAACTTTAGCTTTTTTTCCGTGAACGCTCACTAAAAATTGCCTTTACAGTGTGTACGTAAAGTGGTGTTCATATCCTATGAGGTATAATATACTGTTTATTTATTCAGCAACTATTGCAAGATCAAAATTATTTAAACTAATTGATTAAACTGATTATACTGAATTAAATTGAAACTGATTATACCGTAAAAGATTATACTGAAGTAGAATGGATTATTTAGTACAATATAAGGTAGTGTTATCTAAAGCTGACCAAAAAGATATTGCAATTTGTTTAAAAATAGAAGAAAGCGGTCGCCGTTGCAAGGCACTCGTTTGTTTATTCTAGTATTCGTCATAGTAGACGAGATCGGCAACAGGTAGCGCTACCGTGAGAAGCTTCGACAATTCACGAACCGTTCGTGAGCCGATCATTAAGAGAGCGAAACGGATCTACCGCCTTCCCGCAAAGAGTCATTAAATAGGTGAGATTACAAAATAACCCCCCTGGTAGGTCACAGAGTAATTTTACGCTTATAGACATTAAGAGAACTGACATGGTACTGATATAGCAATACTTTGAATTATAGCATTACCCTAGAAGAACCCAGAGCTCGAAATCGTTAATAATATGAATATAATTAAAAATTTAAATAAATCTATCATTTAGTAACAGGGAAAACAATACGAAAATATGTATGCACGAATGTAGATTAATTTTAACAGTACATGGATAAAAAAAACTTGATTTCTCCAAATGAGCAATGAGTATTTTACTAAGAGATTGAGCATATACAAAATATCCACAAAATTCTGTAAAACTCAGAATAATTAAAGTATAGCAAATTTACACCCAAGAACCAAGAGACAACCAGCTGCTCTAATTCGTACCCTGACATAAAAACAAAGAACCTGATCAGTTTCTACACAATAAATTAGGAGAGGTAATATCATGTTTATTTTATTTTCAATGCTGTAGGAAACAGCGCAGTATGCCTTTTGCATCGAGAATTGTAACATATGATAGACAAACAATCACACTTATGTCGTGGGTGGTGAAAAATCCATCCAGGCGGGACTCCACCTCGCCAATTAAATTTAAAATTTAAATTTCTTAGGCGGAGTCAGTAAAGTGACCATGAATAATAAAATGTATACATTGATAACGGCCAATTAAGACCGATTTATTATGTGCGACGAAATCACACGACCACTCGATAGCAATAAAAACCTTCCAGTTGAAATTCAAACCCACGACTCCTGGGTTCATCTACATCTACATACTACCCCGCAAGCCGCCTCAATAGGCGTGTGGCGGGGGGTGTTAGGACACCAGCCGTTTACATATAAAAAGGAAACGCTCTAATTAAATTACGCCTAGCATTTATTGAAGTCCCTTATTGTTCGGGAGGAAAACGAATTTCAATACCTATCCGTTCGGCAAAATGTCTCTCTTAATTTATCGTTTCTGTCGGACCTGGAAATATAGTGGGGTTCTAATATGATGTTCTCCGTGTCGCTCTTAAAGATATCTATTCTCAATTGTTCGTTCGTTTGCCTAATTCGTTTGTCTGTGTAACGCTGTCTGTACACCCGTAGCAGTTTTTGACGAGTCTCGCAGCTTTCCTTTGTATTTTATTAAGTTCCCGGATTAAGTCTTTCTGCACCGGATCCCATATGCTCGCTGCATATTCAAGGTGTGGCAGGACGAGTGCGAAATAGCACGGGTTGAGAGGCAAGATTGTTAACCCACCGCCAGTGAGGCCGACTACAACATATTTACTGACGCCCGGTTTCAGAAAAACCATGCGAATCAATTGTTTTCGTCCTCCCTACTTGCTCGTATCTTGGCGAAAAATATTTACAAAATTCGATAATTCTCTAGTTGACGTAGCTGCGCACTATAAATTACGACAGGGTCCTACATGAGTTTCAAAGACAACTTTAGAGAAGCAAATAGTTAAGAGACGGAATGCTGAACCCAATTGAAGAGCTCAGAAGCTGAGAGATACAAGGTTTTCTCGTGTGAATGAAAACCATGATATCAAGATTAAGTGAGAAGAGTATATTTTAAGGTACATATTCATAAGCCTTAATACCTCCACCATCAAATATGATATTTTCTATTAATTAAAATTGATCGACAAATGTAGTCCCTTACGCTTCCGAGCGTTTGACTCAATTCTTTAAAACTTTAATAAATATTATTGATTTTTATTTTCACAAACCCTCGGTTCCCCTGGCCTTTTTCCATTATGAATGAGTGAAGCATTTCGAAGAATTTCTTTAGCAGTACAACTAACACCACCAATGGAAGAGCCGACTCGTAGCGTTATAACTTCCACTGTTACTTCCTTCGGCCGTTCGCGAGACAGTAGAACAGGTCGTCGAGGGGACGTCTCGCTGACATTGGTGGTAATGGGGGGGGGTTTGGAAGGGGGTGTGTGAGAGAGAGACTGAGTTCTTCCAACTCCCCATACCACTGACAATTGCAATCGGTCTGTGTTCCACCCCTTCCTCTTATCCCCCTCCTCCTACCCCCCCCCACACCATCACCCCCCTCCTCCTACTTCTCCTCTCCTGGAGGTGGATGTGGGAGGGGGGAGGGGGGGAAGAGGGAATCGGCAGGTGTGCATGTGTGTGTGTGAGAACGAAAGGTCGCGCGATCAGGAGTGCGTGAAATGGCCACCTACGAGGGGTCACGTGGCACGGAGGAGAAAAACGAAAGGGGCGCGAGAGACACTCTGGGACCCTGAGAGAGGTCCACTGGACCGAATCCACCCCTCTCCACCCCTCTCCCAATCGTACCAGCTGCCTTCACCCCCAGGAGGAGAAAGGGCTGGAAGAGAAGAAGAGATGGAGTGATAAAGGAGGATGAAAGAGAAGACAAGGAGAGAGAAAGAGAAGAGGTAGAAGAGGTTACCGCACTTGCCCGGGAGCGAATCGCTGTGTTTAGTCAAAGTCGCTCAACAATCGGGGATTATATCATTCGAACTCGCTTCACTCGCTAGGGGGCTCCGCCTAGAACCCCTGGATAGTAGGGTGCGGCTTATTTTTCGAAAATCGGAAAAGCTAAAAGTTCCACCCGTCAAAACATTCATTTTGATGATAAAACACATGCGTGAAATTATTGTTGAGTTGCGATATTGTTAACACGTGCCGCATGGGGTCTGAAATACCCCACTAAAAAATGGAAATATCGCGTCATAATAACTGGTTTTAGAGTAAATCTATGATTTTACGATCCTTCAGGGCTAAAATTTCATTATTTTTTACCTAGCTTTAGCCGTTTAGGAGATGCAGAAGGGCGAAGCGAGCTCGAAATGCTTATTAGGGGGCGCCGCGATGCGCCGCGCCGCGCGCCGGCGCGGACGAGTACAACTGTCCGTGGACCCCCCCTCTAAGCGGCCCACGACGACACCACAACTGCTACGGTGTCTCGTGGTAATTACATAGTCCTGGAGCACTCATTCACTGGTTATGGCGAAGAACATGGTGTTTTAGTAATTATTTCAATTTATTATTAACTCGGTCATAAAAATTCAAAATCAGTCATCTTCATTTTAAAGAAATCTGTACAGCTAGCACAATCAAACAGTAATCTGAAGGACATTTCACTAATGAAAAGGAAAAATACAATGAGTTTCAGATACCAATACTTATCTAAACGTTTTTATTAAAGTTGTCTTCCTTACATCTGGCACCCTTCTTCTATATTCTTGAACAAAAAGTAACAATTCCAAGTCTTTTGTCAAAGTTCTGGAAAAATCTTTCAACAATTTAACCTTCACCTTTAATTTAAGTTCACCTGTCCGTAGACCCCCCTGTAAGCGGCCCTCGACGACACCTTTACAGGAGTATTTTTGCGACGCATTCGGAGGAGATATGCCCCAAACAAACATAAAAGAAAGTATTATTCGGAGACAACGGGATAAGCACAGGGCTAGTTCAGCGGAGAAAGTGTGAGAGTCATTTTCCCCGGACCCTATACTGACTTTGCATTGGGATGGTAAAATGGTAAATTGCATTTCTTGGTAGTAATTACACCAAAGAGAGATCAGCAATAGTTGTTACAGGTGTCAGAACCAATAAAATGCTTGCAGCCCCAGAGCTTCCGAATGGAAGCGGAAAAGCCATTGCAATAGCAGCTTTTAATATAGTGATACAATGGAACATTTCCAATAATGTTAAAGCAATTGCATTTGATACAACCAGGGCTAACAAGGGTTGGTTTATTTTCCTTTTCCTGATGTTTTCAGTTATAATGATGCAACTGATATGTAATACCAATGTTGTATTCTTTTCAAGGGATTAAGAATGGTGTCGCAGTACAGGTTGAGCACTTATTTAAAAAAATAATTGCTATGGTTGCCTTGCCGACACCATATCTTTGAAATCGTTTTGAAGGGAGTTTATTCACCAAATAAGGGGACGTTCAGCTGGGCTATAAACTTTTCTATTAAAAATATTTCCAGCGTCAGTGGGAATCTATTGATACAAGTACTTATGAGGCCATTGATAGTTACCCTGATGCCGGAGAAAGTTTAAAAATGGAGACGAAACTCTCAATAATTAACTTCACACAGGAGCAAATCAATGTGCGCGGCTACTATTTTTTCTCATAGGAATTAGTTATTAAAATATTACACACCTAATATCCCAATTTGCCTTTATCAGATCGGCCAGCCTAGAGATGATTAGGTACTTGGAGCTTTTAGAGCTCTCAATTATATTTATTTGGGGTGAACCTGCCAAAGGCATTGTGCGAGGTGGATGTGCAAAGCAATTTACGCACATAAAATTTGGGTTTTTCGTGAGCAAGTGCTAATTACCGATGCTGATTCCGAGGAGCTATTTGATGTTTGCATATTTATTGTAAAAGTTTATATTCATGCCTGGTTTGTTTACCCGTTAGCCACATCAGCACCTAGAAATGACTTACTTTTTTTAAAGAAGCTCATTGAATATGAGAGCACTAATATTATTGTCGCCAAAGTTGCTTAGAAATAAATTACGGGACACCTTTGGTACCTGAGTGAGGAGCTGGTGGGTCCCTCAGTGTTCGATTCCTGTCTTAGCGATGAAGAAAGAGCGAGGCTTGTGGAAGGTATCAAATCTCGTGGAGCACAAGAAGAATGGTCCAGGAGGAGACACATTCATTTAGATGATGTACCACAAATGAGTATTGCCAATTTAGCCACGAAAACAACGGTTAATTTTTTTTTTTCAAATTTTGGAATTAGCTGCGATTTTTTTGATCTACCAGTCAGCAGTTGGGCGAGGAATTCAAGATACCTCCATGGTGAGAGAGTAGTCAAGTCATTGCAAGTAGTTAATGACCATGCCGAGAGAGGAATTAAATTGTTGAAAGATTTTTGCAGAACTTTGACCAAAGACTTTGAATTGTCACTTTTTGTTCAAGAACATAGAAGAAGGATGCCAGATGTAAGGAAGACAACTTTAATAAAAACGTATAGATAAGTATTGGTATCTGAAACTCCTTGTATTTTTCCTTTTCATTAGTGCACTGTCCTTCAGATTGCTGTTTGATTTTTCTAGCTATACAGATTTCTTTTAAATGAAGATGACTGATTTGGAATTTTTATGACCGAGTTAATAATAAATTGAAATAATTACTAAAACACCATGTTCTTCGCCATAACCAGTGAATGAGTGCTCCAGAACTATGTAATTACCACGAGACACCGTAGCAGTTGTGGTGTCGTCGTGGGCCGCTTAGAGGGGGGGTCTACGGACAGGTGAACTCGTCCGAGCCGACGCGCGGCGCGGCGCCCCCTAATTAGCATTTCGAGCTCGCTTCGCCCTTCTGCATCTCCTAAACGGCTAAAGCTAGGTAAAAAATAATTAAATTTTAGCCCTAAAGGGTCGTAAAATCATAGATTTACTCTAAAACCAGTTATTATGACGCGATATTTCCATTTTTTGAGTGGGGTATTTCAGACCCCATGCGGCACGTGTTAACAATATCGCAACTCAACAAAAATTTCACGCATGTATTTTATCATCAAAATGAATGTTTTGACGGATGGAACTTTTAGCTTTTCCGATTTTCGAAAAATAAGCCGCACCCTACTGGATAGGGGGAAGCCCCCAACGTCAAGGGGTGATTGACAAAATTTTAGTATGGCACCATGTTGAAAGCGAACTATAAGAGATAGAAAGTAAGAATAGACGTAAAGTTGTAGGCCTCGATGAGATCTACTAAAAACTGTAAACAGATTTGAGCCCCAACTTCTGGTTTAGAAGATACAGTGGAAAAACCGAAATATGCGAATATTGCGCCATGTTTCAGTGAACTATAATTCAAGAGAAGTTACCATGGCAGATTGTTAGACGTAATTTCATCCTTCGATCAAAGGCCCGTGGTTCGATAGCCAGTAAAGATGGATACTTTGTAAAAGTATTTTCAAAATTGTTTTACTGTTGTATTTCTTGCAGAAGTGGAGATCTTCACAAAAGCCAAAAGTGACTAGACGCGTCTCTTAGAATGAATCGGGAACAAGAGCGAAGAAGCGATGGATGAAATGACGTCACTGCCGTTGTTGGAAGGTTGCCCGTCCATTCAACTTTAGACTCATATATCTATGGCAATTTTTGGAATCTTCAAAAGTTGATTTGAAAATGTTCATTTGCCATAGTCCCCTGCAAGATAAAGTAAAAAGAAAAAATCGTGATAGACCCCAAATTGTGCGTTCATCTCATTGCTGTTGCTCTCGACGGCCACGGGTGACGTCATTTATGATAATTTTCATGGTGATGGTATAAAAAAATAAAGGAAATAAAGAAAAGGGTTTTTTTTCAATTATTTTTGTTATTGTTTTTTTTGCTATGTTTTAAATTGTTTTTAATTTTTTTTAAAAATAAACAACTCTTTAATGTTCTTTTTTCAGCTGCTTATGGTGCCGAATCCCTCTAACATTCACGTGGAATTCAGAAATGATTGCATCTTTAAAGCAACAAGACTTCAAGGTCTGGAGAGATAAGAGACCATCATCAAAAGATTCAGAAAACCAATGGCATCATATAATTGAATGACATACTTTTGAAGTGGTGTTAAACTTCATATATAAAAACTACATTCATTCATTCATTTTAGTAGTCTACCGGTTAGAGGTAGGTTGTGTATTGGCGCAGCGTTCGCGTGACACCAATGGACCCATTCCGTGCAACGTGTGCATATATAGGGCTTACAGGTTCCAAAACAGAGATGTGTTTCACAATTTATACGTTTAACGATATTTCTGACCTTAAATTTCACAAGGAGCTTGATATTTATCGCATTAAACTTTCGAAGAGAGCTGGAGGGTGGTTGAACTACTTAACGTGTTTGGGAGAAGCACAGGGCCCTTACGATTGATTTCTCGAACAATTGAAGGCGTTGCCGTAACATACATTCACGGAGAACAGATGGTATCCAATGGCTTAATAGGGCAGCCATAAGTGACACAGAAGTTGTAATATTTTGCAGTCTTTCATTCTTAGCTATTTGAGTACCATTCTTCAATTGATTACTTTTTAGGGATGCTCGTTGCGTATAGCTCAATAGCTCATGCATCAAGCTAAGTGGTTTTACACTCTAAGGGGTGAAGAGGGCTATATTGTTTGTCCACCAAACAAGTCCTATGCAGACCAAAGTCATAGCGCCCAAATGAAGTACATGAATGGCATAGATACTTATTCTATCACGATGGGTAATACAGATATTTTCTCTTGTTACTTTCTTTAATACCGGAATGTAACATTGTGACATTGTGTCGGAATGTAGAAATGTGAGCGGAGATCACGACAACCGGTCTAAGGACGTTTGAAAGTTATAATGTTTCAAGTGGAAAAGAAATTAGCGCGTAAAGTGCTTTTTGCATTAAATTGAGAATATTACAAGCTATTAAAATTTTAAAAAATTAACTAAGGGGGAGGGGTTCACAATTGAGAATGGGGAGGGGAAAGGGTAAATACATACATATTTTCAATTCTTTTTTTTTTTGTAGGTGTTTTAACAATTACTATTTTTTTAATTTTCTTTAATTTTTTAAAATAATCAACTTTTTTCTTTTTTAGCTGCTTCTTGTTTTTTTATTTTTTTTTAAAGTTGATAATTTATTATCTTTTCAGCTTTTTATTATTTTTTTCAGAAGCATATAAATTTTTCTATTTTTTTTTTCATTTTTTACAGCTATATCAGATGCTAATTTTTAAAAAAATTTGATTAAAACTAGGAATAGTAGTAAAAGACATATAAAAGACTTATGGGCAAGTTATATGTTGAGGCCTAGTGTATGTGTAGTTTGGGAAATAGGGTAATACCAAATATTTTGGATTAAAGGGTTTTTAGTGGCTGATGATCTATTTCTAAATCATTTAACGATGGACCTGATAAAGTTCTGAATTGCTGGAAGACAATGAAAGGAATTAAAGCTAATCTACTTCGGTGAAAAGCGATCAAATCTCTCATTTAAGTCACGAAAAATACTGCTAGTAATATTATAAATTCAATAGGACAAATAGTCAAACTTTTAACAAAGGCAAAATCCCATCAAAATTTGAAAGTAAATAGAGATAAAAGGCAGCAGTGGTTTCGAACTGATCATTAACATTTTGGTGCACGAAATAATAACAGTCTAGGCTCAGAGTATGATACTAAGGTGGATATTTAATAGCTAAATTGACAAGGTGTCAAAGACGAGAGTTTGAGTTAAGCTATCTTATTATTCCAGAGATAATACGGAATTAGGTTTCAGATTTCTATAAATGAAAATTCCGAGATTCAAATTGTTGAATTACGAGTTACGGTCTATGATAAATTCTTTCTCTTTAAAAATGAGTTTACCTAAATTTTGGACTCAGTTATTATATTCTTAAAGTCGCATTAAATAACAAATGTAACGTATGATATTACAATTATAGTTTGGCACGCAATTCTTCCCCCAATTATACTATTAAGGCACTTAAAATACTTTGATAGCGTTCCATATGAGTTCACAAGTGTCTTGTACCCATTAGCTGCAGAACGAGAAAATTAAAATCGAAAGGAAAATCTACTGTGAATTAGGTTTTGTACTTCAGATGGTTGTGGAGAATCTTAATTTTTATAATGTCCGAATCATGCATTTAATGTTAGTCAGTCATAATTTGAGGGAAAAAATACAATGTCATCTGTGGATTATATAAAACTATGACTCACAAAATTGTAACACAAAAACTTATCGTTTAAAAGTTGTAAATATACCAAATTACGGCATTAAACATGACTCACTATAATCAATTATTTTTTCGATCAATGTAATACCTCTATATAAAATTTCATGAAATGTAAGAATAAGCCAAGGTTTTCTATAAACTTATTTCGTAATTAATGAATTCAGTTTCAGGCCGCATATAGGACTTTTTCCATTTGAAATATACTTGAATAATCTGCAAATCTATTCGAGGGTCTTATGCGTGCATTTTCACTTCAATAGCTACTTCATGACTCTTTGTTTTTATAAACATTTTCCCAATATTATAAATATTTCTTTTATAAGGTAAAATTTCTTTCCTGTAATATGACGACTATGCAAACCTTATTCACATAAGAGCAGAAGGTTGAAACGCAATACTTTATTTATCGAATGCAGGGATTCACTAAATGAGAGAAACTCTAAAAAAAATAACTCAATGAAATATGTCATTTTAACTGTAGTGTGTTGACATCATCCATTAAAAACGAAAGAGCAACTCCAGCGACGCGACTGGACCACATTTCAATGGTTCAACAAGGAAATAAACATGACTGAAATTGTCTCCACAATGGAATCGGCGACAATGACAAAAGCAAGATTTGAATCGCGGAAATTTGACAAAGAGCTCGTCAACAATGGCAGGTGAACAAAAACAAGCGCGGTTGGATATTTTTCCATGCATTCCACTTCTGCCGTGCGGGGACACGGGGACAGCATGCCCCAAAAGCCTTGGTTACGAGGTTTAAATTTAAACATTAATTCAATTCCTCCATAAAAATATAAGAGCAGTTGAATTTATCTTCACTATTGGCTTTTATTTGACACCGAAATAAAGCTTAAAACTATTTCAATTTCATACTGAAAGCTTGTCACGCTTATACATGATTGTATCAGCGCCTATTCAACAGTAAAAACATAAAAGAAAAAAAAATGAGAATGACGTCAAACCCGAAAGTAAAGCTCGAACTGTGTCATCGAAAATTCCATGATGTGATGAATAGTTTCAATTTTAATTACAACGAGTGTACTTTAATCCCATGGAAATTGACGATTATGAGTAGTTCTGGCTTTTTATCCAGGACAAGTTACACAGGCAAAAAAAAATAGTGGCTGTGAAATTTCAGTAAAATGGAATGAGTATTGCTGGCTACGGTCATTTTGGGTTCTCTAAATGCAGTGGAAATTTGCGTGGTTTGGGTCTACTAAAAATCGCGCATCGCAAAGAACACAATTTATAAATATTAAGAGTATTAATTACGTTACAAATTAAATACGTCAAAAGAGTAAATTATGACAACCGGAATCGGCCATCCACTAAGAATCAAGCCGGGAAAGATTACTTGCAACCTCGCACTTATCTTCCTCGGAACCCACTTTCTATCCAGATCCATTCCAGAGACCACCAATAAGTAGTCTGTTTCACATTCGGCACACCTCATCACTCATGTATCTATTACAAGCTGTTTCAGTCTCTCATCGTTTTCAAATAAGTCAAATTTGCTCTTCAAAATCGTCCCTTTGCATACATACAAATTTTCTTACGATTGAATCATGTACTCGTTGCAAACAATCCTTACTCAAGCAAAAACTCACTTAGTTTGCATGGTAAACTACGTTACGTATCTAGGAAATTACGCTGGTACAAATTCAAATCGAATATTTCAACAAAATCAACATTCATATAAACACAGGCAAAAAAAAAGTTATTCAATCAAGCGAGCAGGGTAATTCCAATATATTCTACATGTTATGCTTTGGTATTGCTCAATTAAGCATAAGGTGGAATGTCTGCCATGCAAGGGCCATATTTCTCATATTGTATTTCAAAGATATTTAATATGTTTTAGTAATCAAGGGAGTAAGAGTTCGATTAATGAATTTACTCAATGGTCTCCAATGATAAGATATGATTCGAGAAAAGATGAAAGCGATGACAAAGAAAGTTTGGCGAGATATATCATTTTCATTTATTGAACTTTAAACATGTTTGCATTGAGATTTATACGTCACTGATACATCTAATTGATAATTTATCGTCCTTCTTGTCAGGTCGAGTGGTTTCCTATCCATTCAAGCTACCAGCACCAACCCAGCCATTCATATCGCTTAATACAATTACTGTATCACCATGGTCACATTCATTCAAACACCTCTCCTTGTTTTCTCCGAAACTCATCCTTTACAAATCCAACAGCCACAATCACAACTCTTCGACTACCTACATACTTCCATACGAACCCTGAGAAATCAACGGGATACTAACTCGTTAATGTTGAGAGAAGTTGGTTAAACTCAGTCAGTTTAACGTATGTAATTGTAAGCTTGACATGTAATGATGACATTTACTTGGTTACATATGTTACTTTGGTTGTATAAAATAAATAAAAACGGTATTGTTCCGTTGTTTACGCATTTAACATGATATCATATTAATTATCTCTCACGATAAAACTAGTTAGTTATTAAGAATAAGACAAGTAATAACTAGAAATGACCAAGAATCTTAATTCCTCCTCTAATCTAAAGTCCCCACTAGCAACTTGGCTCAAACTCATTAAAGATAGAACCATAATTTTGACTGCCGCTCACACTTCCGTCATCTCCTGACTATAATGCATTGCATCCACCGGCATTGCACTATGTTTCACATGCACACATGTATCGTCTCAATTTCATTCCATTCATCAATTAGTGCTCTTTTTCACCCATTCCTGTCACATTCAAAGAGCTGATGGTTCAGTTCAAATCGCCATTTCTTAATACGCCAACCTTATACAACTTCCATCGCGGAAGAAGTTGTATATAACGTTGTTATAAAGTTGTATAAGGTTTTTGACTCGGAACAGGAGGGTGAATGAGAAGTTGTAGCGTTTGAGATATCAATAATAAAAGCCTTTTCGGCAATAATATTATTCTCTGTCGTCAGGCTAATAGGTACGTGATCGAATTTTTTATACAGCTAATTTATCGAAATAATTCACAAATTTGACAACATTTCCCGTGATTTTATAAATGCCAGACATGATTTCATAAATGAATTTCATAAATGAAATCATGTCTGACAGCTTGATTTTGGTCGAAATCATCATCGTCATTGAAAAAAATTAAGATATAAAAACGCATATTTGGAGCTTATATTCGTAAGGGGTTGCCATTTAAACCAAAATTTTCGAAAACATAGTATTTTTGAATGCCAACGAAGCACCAATGCCCTCGGCTCACAAGCACTGGGAGCAGTTTTGAATTCCTTATTTGGCTACTCCCTTTCCATTCATAATATACCTAAATGGTAGATCTTTGTAAGGCTTTTGTACACTGACAAGGCCTCGAATATTTTAAACTACTTATTGCTAGATTAGGTTACTGTTAAACGAAAATAATTTTCCACTTCTATTTTTTTTGCGGAAACACTTTTCCTTATGTTGAACGGAAAGCCATAATGTGGTAAAAATTGTTTGTGGCTATTTCAGTGAAAATAAGAAATAATTTCGGACTGATTAGACATTTAAAATTGGAAATTAATAGTTTAATTGTCGGATAAGTTACAAGCCGTCCTATTTAGTTTTTGAAAATATGCTAGCCAAAAGTATTTTTTTAAATATACGTCAAAACATCCTGACGCTTATAGTCAAACTAAATGTAAAACTATCAGTAGGACACCGGTTTTACTACGTAAATAATGTTTGAAATTTGGAAGAGGAAACGCAGATATATACAGAAATCCAAAACTCAGGCGCTCAGCAAGGTAGGGCTAGCTTAGAGCATTTAAAACATTTTTGTCACATTCCCCAATGAACCCTTTCTGCTGATTTTTCCCCTACCTTACAGAAAATTATTAAAATAAGGTTTCTATTAACATCAAGTTTACATGGATGCGAACCTTGAAAGTTTATCTTCAATTGTTCAAACGATGCCTCACTGTTCTCTCTCGGGCCTGAACTCTTCACTTAAGGAGGTTTCGCCGCGACTTTGTGAGTCAAAACAAATACTAAATTCCGCATTTTTGATATTTTGTCCAAAAAATCCTGCTTTCGCTGATGAAATGCGTTACCTACAGAAAACCAAAAGTAAAGTAGAAAAAATGCAGATTATTCCACGAATGTATTTTAAATTAGCACTTTTTCCAGCCATAGGAGCCGACTGCAGCGCCATTTCCTACGAATTACCGAAGTTTGACATCAATTACGGCAGTAATTCCCTAATAACTAAAAACTTAATGTGGTAAGATCCCTATATTTTATTTTTATCCAATTTATCTGGATTATTTCCTTCTAAGAGGCTGTTTTCCGCGAAAATGGCATTTATATTTTATGGAAAAATACTATTTTTCCCCGTGTTTCTCTCATTCCCCCATTGAAAACAATGTGATTTCAAGTTCAATTATGGAATAAGATAGAATGGAAAGGTATTATTTTGTTGTTCATAGATAGAGGACAACCTTTTCTACAAGTAGACAGAATATAAATAAAATGACATTTAAGTCATTTTACGGTGGAACCACCTTAACAGAAGAGCGGTCACCCGAGGTGTCCTGTAAGGCGGACAAGATGGACAAGCACAACGTCAAGCGGTAAGAAAAACTATCCGGGACCGTCCGTAGCTCCAAACCCACTCAGTTCCTGTCCGCATTGTCCGTCCGTTCCTTCGGTGGAAGAGGCGCTGGAAAACCACCCCGATTCGATTCAGGCGAGAAAGGGAGAGAAGGGGCATTTGTCGCCCCACGGTTTGAAAAGCAAGTGGTTTAGAATCGACCCGCGTGAGTAATCGACACGAGCATCGCAGACGGAAAAGTAAGCGCAACTACTACTAGGCCCGGCATTGGACTCCCAACGGACGGGGAGAGAGAGGAACGAGTGTATATACGAGTAAAATTTTTTTTGTACTCTGGGACGATTCTGGTGGTCCGTAATTAGCAATTAAAAGCACTCAAATGAGCTCCACAAGCCACCTTATCGGCGTGCGGCAGGAGGTTAGATCCAGGCTCAGGGTTAGATCCAAGACGAAGAGAAATAAATAGGAATAAGGTAAGAAATGGAGCGAAAAGGGGATTTGCTCCAATGCACTCATGTTGCACCTAGTTACTTCTTCGGTCGAGAATGCTAATGCCTGTTGCTCACGGTAAAATTTTCGGTAAAAGGTTTTATAAAATCGAGTAATTTTATAAAAATGAGTTTGCTAACAATAAAACCGTTTTATAAAACATTTTACGGAATGGGATAGGTTCTATTTCCGTAAAACCGTTTTATGCAACAACCTATGAGACGTTCCGCTCATCGCGTTGATAATAATCTCGTATCCATGGGAAGCCAAACAAGGAAAACGTAAACAAACATGGCTGGAAGTTCATGGAGCGTTGAGGAAGTATCCTTTTTGTTAGAAGAATGCGTTAGAGCCATAGCACCGTTGAGTGTGATCAGAAAGTAAGTAAATAAACAATAAATATAGTTTTTAACCTAACAATCATACAAAAGAGAGTGCATTTATCACTTCAGATGTTCGCAAAGCGTCTCATAGATGGCAGGACATTGCGGTTTTATGAATAGTTTTACCGTGAGCAAGCAAGTACGCTTTACATACGATTCACAAAACTCTCAAGAAAAATTTTAATAAAACTCTTTTATGGAAAATTTTACTGTGAGCAACAGGCATTAGAGGTAAAAAATAAATTTTGTCTTTCAGTTCGACGAGGCATTTATCTTATTTCATCCGTCTCCTAAAATGCAGAAAAAACGGTGCCATAATTAGACCCTCTGCTTCGGCCTTGAGTTTGAACGGGTTGGTGTTGTGGCTCGAGCACTGGCTTCCAATCCACACTAGTCCGGGTTTGAATCCCGGCGAAGGCTAAAACTTTCCCGTCAAATCCCCACCCCTACTTAGGTGTTTTGTGGAGAGCGGGAATCTGTATCTCTCGACGCTTTTCATTACGAGCAGGCCAATTCCGACACCGGGTTTTCCTCCACTCTCATTCTCTCGTTAATCCGTCCCTTACTGACCACCCACCCACCTGTCCTGATGTTGCGAATGACTTTAACTCCCTATCGTCTCCCCCAATTAACCGTCGGTTTTGGACTATCTGATCTTTTCAGGTGATAACGTCTACAGATAGGTAAAGGCTATGTTGCACGCCAGAGTGTTAAAGTTGGTAGTTAGAAAAGAGAGAGAGGAAAAGAGGAGGAAAAAGGGATTGAGAGGGGAAGAGAAAGAAAATTGAGATGTGATTTGATGGATAAGTCCTCGATCTGCACTTGTTGCAGTCTATTCATGTTGCGTGATAATGATAACGTTTTGAATCTGTTCGGCCGAGTATCTCTCGTATTTCGCTGCTTTCGTGTGACCTAAAGTTGTAGTGTTGGGGTAAAATAAATTCATCAATATATAAAAATGAAACTCGTGTTCAGACGTTCGTGTCGCCATCGAGTGGTTGGTAAAAGAAAAGAGGAAAATTTACAGGAAAAGATTACTAAAATGATGGTATTTTCCGATTTTCTAGTATGTTTTATTTTGCTCAGTGTATGTTATAATTGTCTACACCGCGTGTGAAAATATTATTGTCCCTATCTGTTCCAAGTATTTTTTATCCTTTTCTTCACTTTTGCATGATCTTCAGGCGTAGAGTAAAATTTGAATCATACCCTTCATTTTATCTTCCGAGTTTCTGGATTTTTGAGCGGTCCTCGTCACGTGATTCTTACGCTCGACATTCGATTTCGACCAGTGGCTCCCATCCCAATCCCAGCGATTGGTCCAATAGCACATAATTTTGCATCGTAGGAGTTTTTAGGCAGGTTTTAAAATGCCATTGCACAATTACTGTATCACACTTTAGACTGTTCAACGCATCCTTGCGATTGCCCTGTCATGAAAATGGCAAAGGAAGTGAAATATTTGGGAGTAACATTAGATTATCGCCTGAAATGGGATAAGCAAATTTCAAATGTAAGTGCTGTTTTAAAGCGTCGTATCACCAAATTCTATTTCATTCGTAATAAATGTCTCCTTTCTGTCCGAAAAATGACTTACTATGCCTTGGTACACTCCAAGTTGGATTACAGGCTTACCTGTTGGGGCGGAGCTAATTATAACACTATTAAATCAGCCTACTTCGTGCAGGAAAGAGTAGTAAGACTCATATTACTTAAACAACGTTATGAACACTCCCGTTCTTTATTTATTGAACTAAACATACTCCCGCTGAGATATATGTATTGTTACAAAGTGTTAAAAATGTTCTTTTTACGTTGTGGATAATGCCCAGAATTATATGGGGGCAATGAGTTGATTACTTTTCGTAGGGGTTTCTGTATCCCTATGCCTAAACCTATTTTAACTCTGTGCAAAAGGAGTTTCTTGTATATGGGACCAAAACTGTATAACATCCTGCCTAATACAATTAAATAAACTACTTGTTTTGGTAAATACATAAGGTTGATTAAAAATGGATAGTAATATTTGATAATATTGAAACGTTATTGTAAATGGTCTGTATTTTGTGTATATTATGTGAAGAATTCATTCTATGTTGTAATTCATATTTTACAGTCACTACGGTTGTGAATTTATTTTTATGCACTAAAATGCCTTTTAATGTTTTTATTTATGTAGTTAGTAATTTTGGTTCTACGTTTTTTCATTTCAGCATTGTAAAATTTGAAGTTAGCCTAATTACAGGCTTATTACCTTATAGAGTACCTTACTTCCTTGAACGGAAATAATACTTGTATGCACATATGTACGGAAGAATAAATATTAATATTAAATCCGACGGTAAAGGTGAGCTTTCGTCCCGCACGGTCAACATTTGTTTTTGAAAAACCTAGGAAACTTACGATATTGAATGTGATACTTATGAGTAGAGGAAGGTTGCGCATTTGTAAAAATGTGAGAATCATACCCGTGTGACTAGTAGTTTTTGAGATATAGACGTTTGAAAATGACCAATTTTTCGACTTTTTCGTCCGTTTTCGACGCCATATTTGGAGGTTTTCACGAACAACCAGTAGAGGGATAAGACTAATTTCACTTCTACTATATTCCTATACCCCACCCCCCCCCCAACAAGCTTACGGGACTTATGGAGTGAAACAGGGGTGCTAGGGTGGGACGGTACGCGGGCCCGATTTGGCCATTTTCAAAAGTGAAAAACGCATTTTCGTGAATTAATACAGCGAAAAACGCAGTTTTCGCGGGAATGGTAAAGTGGAAATGGGCATTTCTGGGAGTGGAGGAAATTTCAAAATGCTGATTTGTACTGCATTTCCGTCTTTTGTTAAACCGAAAAACGAATTTCCCTTCCATTCCTTTGCCCTGAACCCACCCCTCCAATATACTTGGGGGGCGTATTATTTTAAGAATAGAATCCCTCGGGCTCATTGGTGATTATTGGTGGGCATTGGTAGAAGGCTAAAATGTTATTCTGCGTATTATTTTATGAATAGAATCCCTCACGCTTATTGGTGATTTTCAGTGCGCATAGATAGAAGGCTAAAATGTTATTCTGCGTATTATTTTAAGAATAGAATCTCTCTCGTTCATTGGTGATTTTCAGTGCGCATAGATAGAAGGCTAAAATGTTATTCTGCGTATTATTTTAAGAATAGAATCCCTCACGCTTATTGGTGATTATTCGTGGGCATTGGTAGAAGGCTAAAATGTTATTCTGCGTATTATTTCTGGTATAAAATTCGTCAGATGACAAGGTTATTATAAGTGGGCTTTTGTTAGAGGCTAAGTAAATAGTATTGTTGACGGATTTCTCTCGGGTAGTGTGGAAGGGTAAATTAACTGTCAATAATTGGAAGTTGATTGTTGAAAAGTCAACCGGTATTCATTCGCCAACGAGAGTTGAGAACAAAGATTATAATACACAGGAAAGATGGCCATCTATGTGTTAAAAATGGTGTACTAAGTTCTGGCCGCCTGCAGTGACGCCTTTGCCGTTTCACGACGGCCAAAAGAGTAACTTCGTCAGTCCCAATGCGGGAAATTCAAATTGGGCCCCCTAATATATCCCGTGATTACTAATTTCACTATCCAGGACAAAGGCCCTTAACATTAATTAATACTTCCCTGCAGAAACAAATTCAAGAGAAATGCACAATTAACCTACATGATCCAGGTGCATGAGTAAACATAGCTGAAAAATTGCAATTTTCAAAAGGTTCGCTAATGCAAAAACACAGAATTCATTTAGGATTAACAAAATAAAAAAAGAATAGATTTACATTCATGGCATAATTATTTAAATTTATTGCAAATATTACATTGTGATTACATTGCAGTATCATTTGACACTGGACAATAAAATTATACAAAAACTTGGGATCATATCAAACAACAAAAGCAAAACAGAAAATGCTGACAAACTGCACAACAACATTGATAATTAAACAATACCCTTAAATGCTGAATTATATTCTATGCCTTGTATGGTACTGAAATACATAATTCAGTCAGATGTTTACAAAACACAATAATTATAACAATATTTTTGAAAAATTGTAATGTCGCAATCATATGGTCACTTCCCAGTTTGGTTATGCGTCATTTCCATTCCAAAGGGTTACACCAATTATATAAAAACGTTGATCATAAGATGTCCTGTTGGTGAAGAAGATAAATACAGTTATATCTCACAAGTTTCATTTTCACATATTGTTTAATTGAAGTTTGAAATTACTAAGAGAGTAATACTTACATTCCCATGCCCATTATTCCAGAAAAAATTAATAGGCTGAGACACTTTCACATCTTTACTTTAAAGATTTTTAAAAGGTTTCTAATGAAATCTTTTTTAACATTGCTTTCATACTGATTTTCTGTGCATTTCCGTGTGGTACTAGAGACCATTTCCATCATGTAAAGAAATAATAAAAAATATGAGGCTAAATGCATAAATAAAGGCTATTAAAGAAAACTACACCTGAAAATAGAAATAGGCACTGATTACAAATTATTGAAATTTGGCCATAAAACAGTACCGTTGCACAGTAATGTCACCCATTTCAAGAATCAACACAGCAATTCATGCAGATTTTGTACTCAAGATAGTAAAAACTGCCTCCGAAGCTGCAATACCACTTCTGTAAATTTCATCTCAGATGTCACGAGGTATTGAGGACAAATCAATTGGTTTCCTAAAGCATAAAATTGTAAATGCATTATCAGTATCAACTTTAGTCTCTAGATTACACTAACATTAAACACTTGAATAAAACTCCACGTTGTACTTGGGTGAAAAATTCAATCTTTATGGATACTGTTGGGATAAAAAATAAAGATAAATATGACACCCAGTATTAAGGATGTAGTAGAGAAGCAGATGTAAATACTAGGGTACATTACCAATTCCACCAAATAGGTCACCTCCATTCTCCACTTCTCGGCATGTTAGAATTCAAAGGACCTGCATTTGTGAAATTACTACAGAAATGGTAAATGGTTATAATGTCTCTTCACCACCATGGGTTTTAAGCAAAATACTATTTTCCCATAGGACTAGGAATTTGGACTTATCTGTTTGATGCCTGGTATATTGGAACTTACTGTACATAGTGTATCGTTGAGGGCAATTATTGAAGTTTGATGGTGTTGGAATATTATGTACATTTATATTGGTTTCAATCGTTTCTATGTTTGTTGATGCCCTGTTGATAGATTGTTGTATCTGTTGTAATATGGTCCGTGATATGGTCATTAAGATTAAAGTTCTTGTTTAAAAGATAATAAGGAATAATTCTTATTGTAACATTTTGAAAGCAAATAAAGTTGGACATAGGTCATTCCACATGAAATTAATCCACATGAAATTTGGTACAGTTGTTCATACCGTGGTAAGTAAGAAATGTGATTTCCTTGGTATTTTTGAGATGATTGGATAGAGATTTATGAGGGGGTCAAAATTTGACCTATCGGTGGCCTTTTCGCACATTACTTTAAATTACTGGCAATAAGTTTGCTCTTATCAGAGCTACAGAGTTGGGGTTGGACTAATTGAAAAGGATTGACTTTCAAATACTCAACATTTCAAATGGCGTCACAGCATGGACCTACATCTAGTTTTGGTCCAAGGTCAAATACACCATGTTCGATTTTTATAAAACTTGGTATTATCAATCTACATATGTGTAGGTACAAGCTCACACAATTTGGAGATGGCTTTTATGTTAGTTTTTAGATATGTAAATTTGTATGCTAATTATTTCTCAGATAAACTAGCTCTATTGGAACATGCTATGTTATATGACCCCTCAGGAAGGAATGAATCCTGGGACAGAAAAAAAATTGATTTCATTTTCTGTTTTTATATCTGGCCTAATGATGTTCAGTACAAAGACCCACATGACCACTTACTCCCATCATTTACTGAAACCTTGGACAAATTGCTGTTTTTACTAGCTGAATCTCCATCTTCCCATCTTCTGTAACATGTTATGGGGAAAAAGTTTAAATTTAAATTTTCCCAAAAGGAAGAAACACAAAATGAAGACCAACATAATGAAAAATATGAAGATTATATCTCTAGGAGAATTGGTAATTCAAGATTTTTCATCTTCATCTGATGAAAGCAATGTGTGCAACAACGTGTCAAATGACTACCAAACTATTGATGAGAGAGAAATATAACCACCCAGATTGTGCGAAAAGGCCACCGAAAGGTCTAATTTTGACCCCCTCATAAATTCATATCCAATCATCCCAAAAATACAAAAAAACCACATTTGTTACCTTTTATGGTTTGAACAACTGTACCAAATATCACAGTCATTGAAGAAGGCCACAAAAAAAATATTTAATTTTGTTTGATTACATATGGAACGTACAACATATTATTTGTTATTTTCCAGTATGTAACCAGAAGGTTCCAATTAAAATGGAAAAATAATGAAATTTTTTCCCAATAATTTTGTTGTTCTAATTTCAAGCTGCCATGGTAATCCGGATTACACTGTGTATAATTCAAGTGTCTTGAAATGTGATCACTAGTTTAATGCATGTGTGTGGTTAATATGTAGTTGTTTTTTTCAATCTGATATGTATGTATGGGTTGAACTATGTTCTGGGGCTGGTCAAATAAACTGCTTCATAACAGGGTAAACAGTAAACTTTACCAGTGGGAAAAGATTGGAATGGACACTGTGAAAGTAAATACAAAGCACTGAAAATTAAGGGAAGAGATGTAGGGAATAAGGGAAGGGTAACATGTCGGCACCGAACGGGCAAAACTGATTTGTTTCAAGTTATGCAACAGTAGACTTAGCCCCAGAAGCAAATTTCTGGCTACGTGCCTGCTTCTTAGTGAAACTGAAATCTACAACTTTCGAGGCACTGGTTTGATAATATTGTTATCACTATTAGTTGGATTTATTTCTGGCAACATTTAATTACAAGCATGATCTGTACATTGCTTCTAAAAAGTGAGAGAGAAATTGAACATCTGACTCGTAAAACTATTAAGAAATTGAGATGTTGTAATGGAAAGGAGTACCTAAATGGCAATATTTATTGTTTAACCAGAGAGAAAGGAATTACTATAAATGCATGTCCGCAACTTTCACATGAATTGAACAGCGTTAAGGTATGTAGCGTACAGCTGCATACCTTAAAAATAGAACATTAGCAAAGACTAAAGAAAAGGAAACACCCTATGAAATATTATTTGGAAAGAAACCTAGCATAAAATACCTACGTTTGTATGGAAGTAGATTTTGTACGTTAACCAGAACATGCGAGAACTTCAAAATGGGATAGAAAAGCAGAGTTAGGAATTTTGTTAGGTTATGATGATGTTGGATACAGAGTATTAGTGAATAAAAAATAATAGTGTCTAGGCATATTGGTATTGTGGAGAAAGATATTAAATGCATTGATTTTGACCGAAATGAGAATGAAAAGGAAGATGACTCAAAAAGTGAATATTCCAAAGATTCTGGTACACAGGATGTAAATATGAGATGAATTTGAGGTAAATGAGCAAAAGTCCAAAACTATTGAAAAAGAATGTCTCTAATAAGATTTAACTACGATTTAACTGCATAAAAAACTAGAGCGGAGAAGATCAAAGAGAGAAAAACATGTACCGAGTAGTTTTGACAATAGTTATGTATACAATAACTATATTGATGTAAGTTATCGTTGCGTTGATAGTGCGAATAGTTTTGAAGAGGCAGTGAATACTAATAAGTCGGAATATTGGAAACAAGCTATGAATAAAGAAATAGAAAGTTTGAAGAACAATAAAACCTGGAAATTAGTTGAAAAGCCTAAGAGTAAAAAATTTTTAGATGCCAAGTGGGTTTCGACAAAAAAAACTATAAAATATACAAAGCAAAACTAGTTGTAAAAGGTTTTCAGCAAAGAGAAATTGTAGATGATATTTAGGTATTCATATATCTATTACATGAATTATGTCTTGTACCCGCCATAGTAATACACAAGAATGGTGTTGACATGTGGTTTACTTACCTGAACGGGTCCTTTGGAAATCGGAAGAATTTATGCTCACGGAATACTGAGGTGCACCCAAGGGCCGCACACCTCCTGCTCCTCAAATATTGAACATCCATATTCACAATTCCTAGAAATCTTCAAGCTTCGTCACGGATTAAAAGACTGAACTTTTAGTCGGGACAATTCACACGATCTCCGAAGTCAGATTCTTGAGATAAGCAGTGAAGCAACTGTACAATGTTCACATAATACAATTGCGTAGGTTTATTTGGCGCAATATGTATTAATTCGATTCAAATATCGTCCATATATATATACAGATAATAATATAATATTTTAAAATAATTTTTTCCACTGTACTGTTCTTTATTTTTTCAATTAAATGTTATTTAAACTTGATGGATTATGTTGGTCACAATGAGAAGGAATCTACAGTAGCGCCAAACGCCGTTCACCCGGATTCACAAGGTACTAAGATCACAAAACACCCTACGTCATCGGCCTATTCCTCTTTCACCCCCATGGTTGAGAAGCTTGTTGGCGTTAATCGTTTTGTCTTGCGTGTGTGGTGTACGGTCGCCATGAGTTGTCAATCGTGCACGCACACACAAATTTCTGCGATCCAGACTTTCGTTTCGGCGGAGTCAGCTTGTTACTCGCTGCGGGAACTCGCAATCCTCCATTTAAAGTGAAACGTGAAATGTTATTAGTTCAGTGGAATGAATGCGAGTGATAAGGGAAGTGTAAATCCTTCATTTGAAGTGAAATGTGCAATGTTTACTGCGGTGGAATGAATGGAATTGCATTGTAGTAAATGGCTGTTGCGGTGCGAGTTTGAGTGGAAGGCGGGAAGAAATAGTGTAGGAGAGGTGTGCATATGCTAGAGAACCAACTGCTCGATCGCTGCGCCACGTACAGTGGATAAGAGGAAACGGCATTTTTTCACAAGATGGCGGAGAGGAAAAAACGCACTTCTCAGGTTTGAAAGTTTCCCATTCCTAAAGTAGTTGATGCATTGTTGTGTTGAAAGTATTTTACAAATGCGCAAGGTTTGCTTTATAAGTGATGTGAATTTGGTACCGATATCTCTATTGTAAGTGGGTGACATTCGCGAAAACGCTGGCGGGACGAAAGCTCACCTTTACCAATCCGACAAATAATCACTGTGGCGTTTTACCCCGGAAACCTCGAGGGACACTAAAGATTAGGTCTCCGGAATGAAGTATTCTCTCATTTTTATATTTATCGACGGATAATCATACCAAGATTCACTTAAAGAATATCAGTATCCTAAATGAATTGCTCCGAAAATTTAAAAAAATGTATTTTCCCGAAAACTGGCCTGGAATTCAAATAAGAACACATGAGTATAACGTCGGCCGCGGAGCATGTAATTTTATATGCATGGGGATTTTAGTAATTGTTTAAACAATGCATTTCCTGGAATTTTTTTACAGTTGTATTGAACCCCCACGCGTGTTCAGATAGAAGCATCATATTAGACATCATATTAGACATCATATTAGAACCCCACTATATTTCCAGGTCCGACAGAAACGATAAATTAAGAGAGATATTTTTCCGAACGGATAGGTATGGGAATTCGTTTTTCCCCCGAAAAATAAGGGACTTTAATAAATGCTAGGCGTAATTTCATTAGAGTGTTTCCTTTTTATATTTAAACGGCTGGTGTCCTAACACCCCCCGCCACACGCCTATTGAGGCGGCTGGCGGGGTAGTATGTAGATGTAGATGAAGACTACCCAATGTTTAATTCTTAAACAGGAAACCACCTAACTACCCTAAAGTTGTTAACACAAAATATTAAAGCTCAATTAATTACTGGGGATAGTATTTTGGTTAATAGGGCAGGTTATAAAAAATATGAAGCAGCGAAAATTGTAAAGCATTCAGCGTTACTCAATAGGCCACGTTGGGTTTGATGAATGCCTATATAAGAGTTCAAAGCAAAAAATCAATAGAGACTTCCAGTTTGACTCTGGCTTTTACATGCGATCCGCAGTAGGCAAAAAAAACAAAGCGCTCCTTTGTGTTACTATTGCATATGCGGTAGGTCCGTCCCTTTTCAGTGAGCCCCAGGCTAACTGGCCAGCATTTGAATAGTCAATGAATGAATATAGTCTCATAACTCTTAAGTAAATTCACTAATATAGCTAGGTAATTAAAAAATAAAGATTGTTACTAGAAACTAAACGGTATTTTAGGGCCAAAATTCATCGAAAAACAAGATAAATCAACATTTTTTAAATGTTGTTTAACTGTCCTTATTTTGGAAAATATTAACCTGTGATCCATTATTATTTCAGCCAATCCGATTTTCAAAAATCTTGTTCCAATTAAATGAGAGGGAATTCACCCTTCATTGCGACATATCCATGCATTACTCTCCATGAAATATTCTGGCTCTGAATTGACTTATAATTCTTTAAAATGAGGCCTTAGTACCTACTCCTTGCAAGAAAAAATATTAAATCCTTCACACCGTAATTATTTCTGCAAATCGCATTCGTGTAATTCCTCATAAATGCATATAAACTCTTCTGAATGAAATATTTTTACGTGTTAAAGCAGAAATTACACCGAGGACTGCAGCCTGTTTTAACGAATAAAAAGAAGGCGTAAATGGTATCGACGGAGAAAAATGTGACTGCTCCATGCAGATGTAATAAAAGGGACACTCCAAACAGAGTGCAGCAAACATTGCCTCTGAATATGGCGTCATGACGTGTTTTTTTTCATCAGCGGGGAAAATTTAAAGGCATACATACACACACACACGATAAAAACTCAGAAATAACACACTCGGTACGATAATTGTTCAAATAAACTGAGATTTCAAAACATACCTCCTACGCTATCAATTTAAACGGGATAGTTTGGTCCGCATATTGTTCACGGCGCTTAAAGTGCATAAAGCGCAGGCGATCTAATTAAATTGGCGAACTATTATCGAATCGAGAGGCGCTGTAACTGACGCCAAATTTTAAGATTAAAGCGCGCCGCCAAACGAACGTTCTCCCAATCAGCTTGCATTTACACGCGTAGGTGTGAGTTTGCATTGGTATCCGATTTTAATGAGAGAATCGGGAGTCGTTTAATGGGCGACCATAACTGCGACGCACCCACTTAGCAACCTTGTTTACGCGCGCGATTTTAACGGTAAATTAGCTGGAGGGTTGGTTCAGTTTGCATATAAGTATGCATTTTTTACAATTATATTCCATGGATCATGACGACAAACGGTGGAACATATGCGATAAACGAAATACAAACGGCAGCAAATGGTCAGGAGAGGTTCTGAAATATGCCTTCGTATTTGAAACCATTCCTACCCATCCAATTTTAACGAGAATTTACTCAATATATATTTGGAAAATGTTTCAAATTAAAAAAAAATATAAAGTCCCATTGAGCAACCATACGGTTCATAACTATTAGTCAACAATCCAAAGCTTGGTTTGCTTCAACTCTACACTCAACTCTCCTCTCAGATAACCGTTATATTTCTTCATAATTTTTCATTTTAACGTCCAATTAAAATTTTCCTCATTCCATCCTTGGTACTACTCGATAATTTTTTCTATTAATTTCTACTCTAACTTTTGTTTTCAAGAGTATGTAGTGACTCAGAATATGAATCGTACGCTTTTCCAAATATATTTGACGATTACAGATTGCTGGACGATAAATTATCAACGTTTTCACACGACTATACTGCAATTTTCATTGATATCAATGGTTTCCCCAGTACTGTAGCGGACATACCAGTATCCTGAGGTCAGCACTAAAAGCTCTTTTGATTGCCTTGAAGCTATCTGAATCGGGAGAGAAATGGCGATAAAACATGAGCAGCCAGACGCCTCATTGTAATTGCTCCTTTTTCCTTTGCAGAGATAGAGCGATTGATATCAACAAAATTGGATTAAAACCAATCGTCATATTGTTCGTTACCTGTTTCACGATGTAACTACGTAGTGTGAGCACACTCTTGGTCAATAGTAACCAGTTCATCTACCTTAGTCTTGTTCACAACAAGGATTAGTTATTGATTTTAAGGATGATATTTCTCTTATTTAAACAGTGTAAAAAGTACCTTGATGTGAAATTGGACAACAGGGATGCTATCATATTTGAAATTTAGGCTATTTAAACATGACTCTTATTTGTAATCCTCTTAATTTAACCCAACCAAACAGTCTGTCCAGTCAGGTTTATGGATTTGCTGCCAAAATGTTTTGAGAAAGAGAAAAAATTGGATAATAAGTTTTTTCTTCTTTCATTGCGCGAACAATCACAAACATAATTCTTTTTCTTATTCATTTATCGGAGCTGCATGATGCGTTACACTATTTATGACTTTAACGATTGTAACGTAAAAGGCTGAAATAGAGACTGCTTCTACAACGCAATTTCCTAAATGTTGAATTCGAAAGCATTTGGTAGAAAATTACATTTTCTTAGGAAAGGTTTATTTTTTGAGCAACACAATTATAAAAGCTTGTTTAAAATACATACCTGAATGACCTAGATGTGAAATTAGATAACAGGGATACTATCATATTTGAAATTTATGCTAATTATACCGCTTTTATTTCAGCTAATATTTTACAGAATGAAATAAAAATTGTTTAACGACTGTGGACCTAATGCATGGTAACATGAGTTAAAGAGAGTTGGAAACGGGGAAAAAATCATCAAAAAAGTTCGATTACATCGCGAATTGGGAAAATAAACTATAATTGCCTTCGTTGTCACAACAGCTTCAAAGCGACAATTGTCGAAGCCACTCATGCCCATTAATTCCGATTGCATTTCCAATAAATCGCTCACTGCTAAGGCGTGATTGGTGTGTTTCATAAATATCACAGGCGCTTCCATGTCATAATCGTGTTGACACAATTGCAAATAATGGCACCCCCGTTCAAATGAAATACAGGGAACGATATTAATCCGCATTTAATACAAAGGCGAAATACCGATCACGTAATGCAAACATGTCCCTTTGAGGAACTTAAATTATTGCGTCTAATGTGCAGTTTAAGTTTCTACACGTTGATTGCAGCAAAAACTACATTTTCACCCTGGATAATTTATATTCAAGCAGTGACGTAACTCAGCGGTACAACTAAAGCCCTTAATTAAAACCGTGTGCCATTGAATGGGAATATTAATATCCAGACGCTATTGATAACACTATCACATTAATTAGTTCGCCCAACGTTCAACTTTGACGAAAATCTGGTTTTCATTCACTGACGCCCGTTATTTAGAAAATTGGCTGAAAAAAACGAGTGATTAATAGAAGCTGGGTTGTTACTGCGTGTTTCAAAACATTTGAGAATTCGCACATTTTTGTCCATGCCATCTATAAAACATTCCTAAACAAACGCAGCAAAAAAGCGTAATCCCCCGTTCTTGCATTTAAGTCAATAAAAATGTGATTAACAAAAAAAAAGATATTAGATTAGTAATTGAAATAGCAATCATTATCCGGTGGAGAAGAGTGTAGAAACATTACAAACTTAGGACAAACTTTAGATGAAATGCTTGAGGCGATTTGCTATGAAATAAAAGTACATGGCAGGTGATTACATTTTTTTTATTACAATTAAATTTATTTGAAAAACATATATTTGCCTTAGTAATGAAATTACATGGATTTTTGCTATTGAAGAACAGCTTTTTTCCAACGTACGAGAACTCATTTTTACCCCTATTTTTATCATTTAAGAGTAATGAAAAAAATAGAGAATGGTAAAGTAAAAAATCATCTATAAAGCTAGAGGGCAATTGTTTTCCAAGAATACCATAGAGTTACAAAACAATATCACTTTTATTTCACGAATCAACATCTGAATGAAATTAATGAAGCTTGTGGATGGCTGATTCGTTGCCGTTTACTCAAAAAAATTAGTTCGCCATCGCGTGTTTCAGCCATTTTAAGCAATCAAAGCATAGATATCTGTGTTCCCTGGTCGCAAGAACCGCTCATCGAGGAGTTGGAATAACGTTTTTAGCGCGATTTGCGGAAAAAAACGAACGTCAAGATGACTGGGGCGAGAGGGAACGTTTTACGACGCGTATTTCTACGCGATTCCGTGCGAACCGCAGAAGCTGTGGAGAAGATTTGAGGTGAGACGAGTCCCCTTTTACACTTCCCCTTTTTACACTTTCTCCCCCTCTCCCTTTGGAACGCAGGCGAACGAACCAGCAAGGACCACCCCCCACCCTCAGAACACAACCGTCCTCGGAAACACTTTCTTCTTCCTCCCTTGGGGGCGATTTCACGCAAGAATAGAGCCCGCGTTTCCCCGAAAAAAGTTATCGCGTCTCTTCTGTCTTCCAGTCAGTCCCACAACTCCCTTTTCACAAGTCCTTTCCCGAACAACGAAAACTTCACCTTTCTCTCTCTCACCCTCCCTTAATTTTCCTCAACATTTCCCCAAATGCCCTCCACAATTTACTTCGTTTTCCACGCTGTAATTTCTTTCATTTCCATGGACATTTCCGAATGTAATTTCTCTATACTTGAGAAATGGTACAGAACAGATGTACCATTAAATTGAAAATTCTGAAGACCTTAACCTTAAAACCGAGTAACATCAGAAATCTACTCACTTCTTTATGGATTTTTACCCTCAATTTAGTCATGATCCGCGGCATTTTCCAACTCAAAATATCAGTCGGGATTTAGATTACTCAATGAGTTCAGTTGAAAGATATTGAAATCTTCATCGAAAACAATCAAGAAGACCAAAAGAAGGCCAAAAATAGAGACAGGACTTTTTTCGGTGGTACCTATTCATAGATTCCTTATTAAGCGCCTATCGGGATAGTAGTGCCCTTACTAGTTGTCAACCAACAACAGATGCATTCATAGATCGCGACAAACAGCAGCCAATCGTGCTTCTATTTTAGTGTCTGGTTCTGAAACAGCCTTGTTTAGAGGTGCTACGAAATATGGCGGCCTGTCATGCAATCCAAGTCTTTCAGATGCGGTGTGTAATACTATTGCATCTGGATCAAACTGTACATGCTAATTATTTGTCCTTAATCTCAGACGTCGAGTTTTGTTTCACAGTTATGCATCAAGAGGATTTTATTCAACGAAATTGAAAGAGTTGGTTAGGATATTTCTGTGGTTTCGAGCGTAGGAGAGTGCTTACCATCACATTTTTTTTATCTCGTTCAATCAAATATAGGTTGCAAACCGTAGTGAAGTGCATAAATCCGCTAGTGTGTGATGACTGTTCCTCAGAATGACCATTTTATTTTTACATACTTCGGGCTATACACTTGTTCATTTGTGAAATAAAATGGCTACGAGATAACAGCGCATTTTTATAGAATGCGTCTTGGAGGAAGCCACATTAACAATTTACAAGTTCAGATCTGTTTACGTAGCTATTGCATCATGTGATGTGCTTCAGTGCAATTAACCTGAGCATAATACTCTTGTGTTGCCAGAGAAAATAAGCATATTTTATTGATATGAAGACATACAATTGTTTTCTTATTGAAGTAGTAGTAGTAGTCTTTTGTTTAACGTGCTTCGACGGTCGAGGTATTTTCGTACATACTGTCTGCCACGTGCAGACAGGGGCAACAGCACTCGGACGAATCGGAGGATCATTTCATATTGAATGTAAGCATTTCGCGTATGTAACAATAGTTATTAGTCAGTTTAAATTCTGTTGTAAACTCATATTTAGTTTCGCCGTTGTTTTTGTTTCAGAGCGTTCTTATAATTCATGTTGTCGTGAAATGAAGGCGTTGTTTCCAGTGCTTCATCAGTTTATTGCATCTTCTTTTGTGTTATGTTCTCGCTAATGGGCAGGGGAAATCGGTTATGCTTTATTTTATGCTCGATAATGATAAGTGAAGAAACAAATATCCTGATTAAATTGTGAAATTGTCTGCTGTACCGTGTGCAAGTTCATTTATCGTCTAAATAGTGAAGAATAAATCTGAGAATGTGAAATCTTAAGTAGGTATGTTAATTTACATTTGGCTGTGATTCATAAATGAAAGGAGAAAGAGAACGAAAAGTGCTAAATTCATGGGCTTATGTATTAAAATACGCTTAAAAAACATATTTTTAAGGAAAATAGCCACGAAGATTATCCTTGGCTATGGAATTAGTATATATTTCTTCCTTATGTGATGTAATGACGACAGTCTTTCATTAATTACTTCAATTGGCATTTATTTAAATAATTTAAATGGGCATAATTAATGCATGCCATATGAATTCATGCACGCAGACGCCAGGTGTTGTCAAGCGTTGTTTTTTTGTTGTCAGGTCGGTTGCTAATTAAAATGATATACCCCGCAACGATAGTGGTGATAGTAGCATTCTATGTTAGTAGCTCCTAGTGGCTTACTGAAAAGGATCAGTGAATACAATTTTTTAGTAAACAACTAAGCACTATTAGTAGCCGACATAGTTCCTAACCCTACTATCGCGTTTTACCTATGAATATTTGCAGCCGTTAGTCTTTAACCTGTTTCATAATGTAACGCCCATTCTAAAGCCACCTGACCTACAAGTCAAAGACAGATAAAATGGACAGATTTTCAACTTCGGCTCTTTAGAAGACTTGGAGAAGAGTCGTATGACGAAACTTATGAAAACACCGAGCTCCTGAGCGAATCTCAAGAAGAATTCGTACAATCGATATGCCACGCGTTACTGGTGTTTCCTCTGTCTTAATGTCACAAATACTTCTTGAGAAAAAATAATTCTTGAACTCATGAGTCGAACATCTTATCTCTCAAACAAGAATAGCGTCTGGTGGTTCAAAATGCGTTATAAATTGCAGATATGTTTTGCTGTGTCTCCTGGTGATCTAAAAAAAAGGCAGAATATTTTAAAAAAGCTTGTGAGTTTACATATTTGGATCACATGGAAGAGTAAAAATAAGATGTATTAAGTTAAATGAAATTGGAGAAAACCAATGGTACACAGAATCGGTAGTTAAAAAACTAAATTTGGAATATTGGAATGCATTAGACTGAAGAATTAATTTATAGAGAAATCACCCCGCAATAAGACAAGAAGGAATGGCGATAAGGAATGTGCAATGGGTATATACTTTTTTACACACATCGTCCATACTTGTATGTACACATCTAGCGCAAAACAATCCTTCAATCGCTTATGGATAGCGGCGATTGAAAACAGTTCTTGCAAGGCTAGCCAAACACAGGTCAAATAAAACATAAAACGAGATGAGAAGATGTTTCTGCGTGGAGAGGAGAGCAAGCTATGAAACTTGCATTGCGCGTCTACACTGCTAGCGATTCCGCATCGTGAATGCATCTCCCGTTCAGGCAAAGCACAGAATAAAAAATGTATATTTTATCTCCCCTCTGCATAGCTCGAAACATGGCTGAAATACTCAAAGCATCAGGGAAAGAATGGCTGCCTGCGGTCCAACGCAACAGCCTCTAGAATATTTCTCCACTTCAATCGTTCAATCTTATTCGGATCACGCGTGTCTATTGGCTCGCGATCCAACCGACGACGCATCTCTCTGGGGAGACGATTTCCTCCGAAGATTCCCCTCCGTGGTAAGATGTGGGGCACGGCGGTATGGAGAGTGAAGTAGCGTAAGAGGAGGAATAAGAAGAGGGCACATTCCCCTTCTGGAATCCAGGGATGACTCCAGATGATTTCCGGGTCACTCCAGCCGCCACACGACCAGCTGGCCGACAGTTCCTCTCACATTCCAGCTCAGCTTCTCCAGTTCCGAGGGGACCATCGGGGCCGCCAGTAACACAAAGTATAATTTACGGGAGCCCCAACACGCCTGGAGGCGGGAACAATATCTCCTCTTTTCCTCTCTCACCCCATTACTCTCCCAAGCGTGCATACATCAAACCCCCCCCCCCCAAACCACCACCCCCAGACAACAACGCACACTTCAAAGGGACAGACTATCCTCCCCTCTCCCACTGTCACCCACCTCTCTCTCTCTTGTGAAAATCCCCTCCCCACGCCCCCCCACGTCATATTCGGATATTCCCCATCCCCTCCCATCTCCTCCCCATTCCTTCCTTCCGCCCCCCCAAACACATCCTCCTCCTCTAACACATCCCCCTTTTGCCTTGCTCGCGCGCGAAAAGTCAGATTTACGGTTATCATAAACATCGGGATAATCCCCGTCGCCCCGAGCAACAGCAGCGAGTGCGTCTCTCTCTTCCCTTTGCTCTCTTCTTCACTCTCTCTCTCTCTTCTCTTCCTTCCTCTTGCTCTCCATCTCTCCACCACTTCATCAACTCTCTCCCTCCTACATCCTTCCTCCCTTGATTCATTTATTCCTCTTCGTAATCCCTCGCGTATACCCTAGTGGGATAGAGCGCCTTCTTTGCTCGGCCGTAGATATTTGTTTCTTCAATTCAGTACCGTAAGGTTATGGGGACTTAAAAATAGATCATCATAATACATCAATGTTTATACTTAAAATTCCTTGCGTCGTTAAATCTCAAAAAGAATATCACACTGTGCAGTGAAAAATCGTATAACTGATTTGATACCTTAACAATTACGTAAGTCTACGCCTTATCTTGTAAGTCGCTTCAAGGGTGACTTACATTCTTGAAACGAATAGAACGGAAAAAATATTTAAACTATGACATGCATTTTCGCGATGGTACCTCTTCGGCTTTTTCCCTTGATTCCTTAGGTTTGAGGAATTTGACAATCATTTTATGACTGCTTATTCCGGCGATTGAAGCTATTTGAGATTCAATGGAAGGAATAGGGAAGTGGTAAACGCGAACGCCAACATCGGTGGGGTTTTAAGGGTTTGCAAGTGGCATATGACAGAGCTGTCCCCGCAAAGTGAAAATGCACTCAGGCACTCTCATATTTCTCCATCGTAACTGTAGCATGAATATGTTTACAGTAACAATTCCAGTATAAAAAAGAACAAAATCTCCTTTTTCACTGTCAGAATAAACAAATCATTCGTTATAGGAACGCCCTGTTTCAGCACGGGTCACAATTAATTTTTATTCAGATGCACGCGAGAATTGAACTCTGATCAAGAACTAGTGATGAGCGAGTGGAAGGTTGTGAATCTGTCCAAGGTGGAATATTATAAAACGCTATCACTTTGTCACTGAGCAGTGATATGGTTCGATAGATTATGCGGATCTATTCTTCAAGAGTTCATCTAATTCTGTGCGATCACCTCTGACTGAGCCGAAGTTGCCGAGGTGGACTGCGAGCTGTCCGACGAACCTAATGGTCGTGGGTTTGAGTCCCATCCCGGGTGGGAGTTCGATTCATTTGGATCGTTCATCCTGTGACAATCCTGCAGTCAAACCGAGATAAGCTTTAAGGGATTTGGGGATCTTGATGCCTTCACTTATCCCACCCTATTTTCCCTGTTTATATCTTATGCGCCCCCCGTAACCTATTTTTAGCTATTTATTTATCTCCGTTGTCCCTAACTCCTCCTTTGTAAATATTGATTAAATTTTTGCGTCCTTGGTTTTCTATTGTTATTATGTGATTCCTAAGATATTTATATTATTTACTTAAATTACGATTTAATACCGGATATGGTATGGTTGTTCGGTTACAACAATTTTCTGTACATGACGAACGATTTACCGTTTTATACAATGATGCTATGTGGAACTTAATGAAAGGCTCTGCGCCAATAATCGGGATGCCAAATTCACCAAACTAGTCGAACAGTCTCCGCCTCAGTCATTCAGTCGGGACACTTGAGCTCAGAAAAATCAGTCAGCATTTCGAAGATGTACTTGATACATGAACCAGAAATGTAGTTCAAGACTCAAATACTATATGAAGGAAACATTAAATCGAGCGAAGATAAATTCCATATTCCTTAAATCCTACGCATAACATATTGATAAATGTGTGACAAGAGATTTCACGTTCAGAGTTTTTTAGTTTTTATTAAGAGAAAAACTAAAAAAATAACTCGAATCGAAGTAGGAAATAAATTGAGTAAGTTTTGCCGATATCCTCGGCTAATTTTGTTAGCATCCGCTGGAGTCGCCCCAGACACAATTTTTTTATTGGTAGTATTATATATATTATATTATAACATATATTTGTACTAGAAATTCACAGACTAAAATTTTATGAAATAAAGTTTTATGTTTAATCAAACGGTATTCGAATTTATTCTTTCCCGATTCACAGTAACAGCGGCTTACGACTAATTCTGCAATATGAGAACGCCAATTCAAAACGTCAAACGTAATTAAAACAGCAATGCGCGAGCATGAGGGATATTTCATCGGCAAAAATCACATCGGACGACGACGAAAAAGGGCGCTGGACCCAGATCATGTCCCTGTGTGTACACTGATATCGCTCAACCCTTCCACCCCCCACCCACGCACCCCGTCATGTTCCGAGGGGATGGTGCACGTCTCTCTGCGTGTTCGTGCCACCACGGGATGCACGCTCTTTCGAACCTGCACCTCACCCCCTTCCTTCACCTTTTCACCCCCCACTTCCTTCCCTATCCGACCGACTCACCGACAACAGGGTGGGTGGGGGAAGGGGTTAGATAACGGGCGGCGGTGGGGTTGAAAGGAGGGGAGTGAGGAACGAGGGATGCAGAACATATACACACACGTATATATTTCCGAACTGGGCCGCGGCGGCGCTTCTATGCGGCGCGGTGCCCGAGTGTGATTGCACGACGAGGAGTTTCGTGTTTACATTCGCGTAATTGGGAGTTTCCGGCGGAAGTGGGAGGGGGGCAGAGTGGATATGGTTACGTATGTGTGAATCTAGGGGCGCGGAAAATCAGTCGGGGAACGCCCACTTCCCCCCCCCTACCTCCCACATGTTGTGCCACTCTCCAAGATGGGGAGGGTGGGGGTGGGAGGTTAAGGGTTAGGCGAGAGGAGGGTGGGGGGTGAGGCTAGCGTGGTGGTCCCAGGTTTCCTTGGTTCCCGCGTAATTGGGCAGCGTGGGATTTGGAGATGCGGAATGAATAATACATCGCTCGCCGACGACCAATTTATTTGGAGAAGGTATCATTTAAAGCGAAAGAGAATAAATGTGTTTTAGCTGCTACCGAAAAGAAAATCGCATGGAGGAATTATTAATTAGAACGCATCTCCTCGCTTCTTTCATTAATATTTTCCAAAAATCCATCGGCTGATCAAGGCTAACTAACAGCTATAAATATGGATTAATCCCAATTACGTTTAACGGTTTAGGAATTTTGTTGAGTTTACCGTCACCATATATCACTGAGGCAATTGATTTAAAAAATTAAGCATTTTTTATTACAAAGAGAGGATTAGAACTGGTAACTATGATGAGAACCGAAGAAAACTGATTAGGTATTCATATACATTTAAAGCCCTTGACGATTAAGATGTCTTTCCTACTCGTTCTTGTTGCAATAACAAATGCTGTTAGATATAGCAGGACAAAACCGGAATATGGTCAAGTGCACGCGTTTTCCAAGCTCCCAAGAAGAGAAATGAAATTCCGCCTTAAAGAGTTGAACGAGTAACACAATATTTAAAAATATAAATAGAAAGAACTTTATTGTTCTGGGTGCAAAGTCCCTTGTATCATAAATTCAAAATGCATGCCACCATGAGGCAATTCATACTATACATAGATAAAGAAAGATTAAAAATTGTGGTTACTAAATCAGTTAGAGGGCAAAGACAATTTTTACAATTGTCACGCTTGCAACACCGAAACGTAATTATTTATCAGCCAGAAGACAGTGAAGGGAACCAATAATCCGTAATACTCCTTTTAAACTGTGAGACATTCCCGGATAATTTGATAATATTTAGCAAGGAGTTCCATAATTTACAAGAGAATGATATTTCATTTTTTGTTATGTTGTGTTTGGGGATGTGAAAAATGAAAAAATCTGTGAACATGAAGTGGACGCAGAAAATAATTAACATTTAACTTGATATAAATCAGAATGGTTACCACTTATGTCTTGAAGACGAATTCTTCGTTGCTTCCTATACATTCGTGGAAGAATGATGGGGATATATGCATGATAAACATTAAACACAACGGTTTATATGATGGAAGAGCAGGCTGCGCAATATTTCTGCCAGTCATACGTTAGTTGTTTGAGCGATTACGAATTTATTGACCGTAGTTCATCCGAAAAAAGATGGCGGAACATCCTTCCCCTCAAAAGTTTAAACTAATTTCTTTTAAATAATTAAAACAAGCGGCGATTTTTCAAATTTACAATTACTTCGAGTGTCAAGGCTTAGCCTACCTAACGTCCGTCAACTTTTGCATCTGGAGACTCAAATTCGCTTCGAGGCATTTTTCTTTTTTTTTTATCTCTCTCCCCACTGCCGTTTTACTCTCCCTCCAACAATGCGTGCACCGCCGTGTCTCCGTCGTCTCCGAAGACAAGCATCGTCCCACCTAAGAACTCCATCTTGCCCTTGGTCTTGCAATGGATGCTCATATATTCGATCAGGCTTCCAGAGCCCGAGCGGAAGATAGGTGAGTTTGCACGGGAACACACATACTGAGGCAGGGAGACACGATGTCACTGTGTTTGTCACGTTACTGTGTAATTAAATGATCGCTTCCGGGACAAAAATCGGTATATGCGTTACAGCTGAACGAAATATCGGAACCTTTCTATTATACATGCATCTTTTCAATGATAAATTTTCCAATTCTTCCGCCAGAATTGTCGAAATCCTTCTTGTTAGCAACCAAATCTATTTTTTTTAGATTCGAATCCAAAATTTAACTAATAAACACGCACGAACATTCATTTGTTCGCGCTGGCCAAGATTCAGTTCTTTGATTAGCGGAGGTTGACGCTGACGAAGAGGAGGGCGCGTGACAACTGAGGTCACTTGCACCATGGAAAGATTGCAAAGTGGGTTTGTATTATTAGAAGGCATTCTTAATAGGAGTCGAGGAAGGGTGAGAGAAATCGGAGGTTGGCATTAGCCTACCAAAAGCTGTAAGGAGACAACAGTTATCGATCTTATTCGGCCAGGTTAACCAATTGAAATTTCCTCCGTGTGTAACCAAAATAAGGATTAGGACTCCTCTGTAAAATCCATACCGTTTCTGGTACTCGAATACCTGCCCTTTTAGATGGGAAGCCAGTGCTATATCAACTGAATTCATCAGATCCTGAAATAAGGGAGGACTCATATTCCGGACGAACGCTATATGCTCCATAAAGATCTACGAGGGTTCTGTTCCAAACTATGGACAAGTGTAGATATAGCAGTACTCTATAATTTTTTCACTTACAACACTCTGTATTTTCGAGGAAGGTCTGCAATAGAGCGCACTTTTTTCATTATTTTGGTTTGGCCGGTCGGGAGGCGAATTTTCGACCAAAGAGAATACTCGCTCATGTGAGGCAGACGAGATGAATGCAACTGGACGGTTATCATAATACCATTCGATCCGAGGACGATGGTGGACCTAAGAGTCAATCACTTTGAAAAAAAATAAAATAAAAACCGATAGATATGACGGATTCCCTCGGCTCTTTGAAAAAAAAGATGCAAAGACAGAAAATGGGCCTTTGGGAATTTTCAGTCAAAAATCCGATGAAAATGTACGCGAACGGAAAACTTGAAAGCGCAAAAGCGTCCGTGTTGTGCATTTTTCGTGCGCTGCCTCTCCGGCCACCGCGGAGTTCATAAAGGTAAAGGAAAAAATCGTCGACACGATTCGTGCCCGACGGCATTCTTTTTTCTTCTTCCACTCCTGCGCTCTCATCGTAATTCAATCACCGGAGAGCTTCAGACCGGTAGAAACATCAAGAGATCTCCGACGAAAGCTTTCAAAGACGCGTAAAAAATGCAAGCCTCTGTGCATTCGCGAGAAGATGGCGACCACGAGATCATACTCGAACAGTGCCCGGAGGCAGCAAGCGAGGCGAAGTCAGCTTTTGGCAAAATATCAGATCCGATAATCATATTCTTCAGGTTCACCGATGCTGCGAAGACTTCGCTATCTCCGAGGAGACAACGAGATAGCCCGATGGTTGGAACGTTGAACTGATGGCAAAAGATCCCGTGTTCAAATCCCGGAGAAATACACTTTGAGAGTGTCTAAATAAATCCCATGTGGAGTTTTTTTTCCTGGGAACTGAATTTTTTCTGGAAACTTAAATAGTACTTCTACATCTACATCTACATACTACCCCGCGAGCCGCCTCAATAGGCGTGTGGCGGGGGGTGTTAGGACACCAGCCGTTTACATATAAAAAGGAAACGCTCTAATGAAATTACGCCCAGCATTTATTAAAGTCCCTTATTGTTCGGGGGAAAAACGAATTCCCATACCTATCCGTTCGGAAAAATATCTCTCTTAATTTATCGTTTCCGTTGGACCTGGAAATATAGTGGGGTTCTAATATGATGTTCTCCGTGTCGCTCTTAAAGATATCTATTCTTAATTGCACAAGTAATCTAAGCCTAGCACGCAGCCTCCGAGTCTCTAGCGGCTCCCAGCCTAATTCGTTTAACATCTGTGTAACGCTGTCTGTACGCCCGTAGCAGTTTTTGACGAATCGCGCAGCTTTCCTTTGTATTTTATTAAGTTCCCGGATTAAGTCTTTCTGCACCGTATCCCATATGCTCGCTGCATATTCAAGGTGTGGCCGGACGAGTGCGAAATAGCACCTCTCTTTTACTTTTTCATCCGAAAATCTTCTCACAATACGCTTGACGAATCCTAGTTATGGAGGGAAAGCAACCATTCCAGCCATTTGTAAATTTCACGCGCCGTTGAACCAAGCTTTCATCTGTGAATTATACAGTCACTTCACTATCACCGAACAAATCGAGCTTCGGGTTGAAGGCTCAACGAAGATGATACTGGATGCAGCAGCGTTTTAGTGGATTCATTGCCACCAATAAATGCAAAGTAAAGTCTTCAACCGAGTGGTTGCATCGACAAGAGAGTTGACATCACCTACTAAAATAGCCAAACGAATGCGAAATTCACGGGAAAGCGATGGAGAGGCAAGGTATAATAATAATCATTTCGTCTCATTACTTCGAGTGAATTTAGGTACATATAATTTAGGAATAGGAATTTAGGTCATATCTTAGAATTAACTGGAGTTTTTTTAACGGACGAACAATAGGGATTGGAGATTAGCAGTCCGTGCAGTCACGGGTGGTCACCTAGAGAGATCTGGCCAGTACCATACAACGGGTTCAGGTTGGTATATTTGAAGAGGTTGCATCTGGATGCGATTCTAGGTAGCCGAGGGTTCAACCCATAGTTCTAGTGATTCGCCTCGGTATCAAAACATAAAAAGATTAAATATGGATACGTAGAATTCATGGCGCATTTCAAATTACTCAAAATAGGAAATTTTTAAAAATATTCCAATTGCTCAAACAAGAATGGAAGGCAATTTCTATACGACTCAATCATCCATTCATTAAAATATTAAAATCTAGGGAACTTTAGCTCTACGGCCTCTTAAAGTGAGAAGTTACAAAAATCTCCAATGGCCGTAATAATAAATTGACACCACTCGTCAAAATTACACAACAATTGCTGTGTTGGCTTGCGGGAAAAAAGGGCAATAACCAACCACAGCTTCTCGACCAGAAAACCCTTCTTTGATGGTTTACGGGAATGCTACTTCCTCGTCAGTGACAACCACAGACACACACACTCAACCCAACTAGGGATCCTTCTCTAGGGCTAATGGGACCCCGCTAAGGATGCCTGGGTTATGAAAACACACACACACACACTCAACCCAAAGAGAGATTCTATGCTGGGCTAATGGGACCCAACGGACCCAACCTTAGAGTATATAGTTCATAGAGTTATAGTACCTTAATAACTCTATGGACCCAACTAAGGATGCCTGGGTTATGAACACAAACACAATCTCAAGCACTCAACAAATCACTCACTCACACACTCAAACGGGCCCAACTTCTGGGAGAATCTAGCTCAAATGAGCGTAGTTAAAAAACGGCACAAAAAAACAAGAAAAGACGGTGTGCGTCGGATGCACGTAACTCGGCCACGAGGTGTCCCTCTTCAGCGCACTGAAAGGAGTAGTCACCTGCAACACAAGGTTGTAAGTCAATATCAATATGTTAAGAGTGGTGCCAATTTTTACGGCCATTGGAGATTTTTATAACTTGTCATCCATTCATTGATTGAGTGTTTTTACAGCTGATTCTTTATTTTTAAAAATACGATGCAATTTCAACGAACGCCTCACTCAATTGCTTAAGCCGAGTTCACATGGATCCGGAACGGGTGCGGAAATGCGGTACGTGGAAATTCATCTAGCCAATCACACTCCGTCTTTCCGCAATTTCCTTGCTTGTGATTGGCTAGATGCATTTCCGCGTTCCGCATTTCCGCACCCGTTCCGGATCCATGTGAACTCGACTTTACGGATTCAATTCGATAACGACATGCGATCGTTCGGAGAGTGGATGGATACGAAGCGATACATTCCACGCATCCCGATATTCTTCGCCGTAAAGCTAGAATTGATTAGAACGATGGATAAGACGTTTGATCAAAATTTTGCACTCAAGTCGGTACTATGTAACATAACAGCTTGGGCAATTGATGTCAAAAATCGAGGGAGACGAAAAGATACGCCATATTGGGCGTGTGCAGCACGAACTCGTGGCGAATACACAATAATGAGGAGTAGAGAAACACAACAGCCAATAGGGCAAGCAGTCGAGCAATAATAGCGAAGCACCAACACCTAGTAACGGGGGTATTTCATTTATGCTCTTTGAGCGACCTCTAAATGTTAAACAGTAGGGCTGAAATTTTTAGGATATCCATTCTGCACCCCATATCATATTTTAAGAGGTAGAAATCGAAAATCCGAGAAAAAATAAAAAATAAGCAACACCCTAGGGGAGAGTTTTAAACAATGAGTTAAGAAAGAGCGATTGGGAATAACGCACGCGGTCAAGATGGACTCCGGGAGGAAGTAAAAACCAAAGTATGGGGAGTGAGATATAGTAATGGAGTTCACCACCTATGCTGATTAAGTTGGGAGCAGAGTGGAATACGGAGGAGGATCGCGCGTCAGAGCAACCTTCCTGCGTTGTATTTTTTGGTGAGAGGAGAAAGGAGTGACCAAGGAGGAGCGTGGCAGGGAATCGCCTTTCGTACCTGTGCGTCATAGGAGTGGCATAATGTACATATTTTATGTTTCTATGTATAAAAAGTGAACAGTGAAAATAAGTGAGTACTTTATAAATGTGTGAATGGTGATGGTTCAAGTGTGCACAAGGGTGCTATGGCCTTTTTAAATGATCCAAGAAGACTGAGGAAAAGACAAGTGAAGGGCAAGGTATTGATTAAATGTACCATCTTATAAATGTGTGTAATTGTATTAGTATATAAATTTAAGTCTCACGCTCTAACGACTGGAAAATAATTAATTCTCCTTAAATAAATATTAAAACTAATGCTGGGAATCAAATTTGGCAAAAATATGTGACAACGGATCTGAAATATTCCGGGGTTTTTTAAAACGCATAAGATTTTAACGCATTTGTCGCGCAATGATATTTTCTCTCACACCAAATTTAAACTTGTGCTCATTTTGTAATAATGAGTTAGAAATAAGTTCCCTTTCCTTCTAGCTGACTTTTTATCTCTTCTTATTGATCAACCGTCTCATAAAGTATAAATGAAGCGTCCGCAGCTGTGTAATGATATGTCTGATACCGTCGGCTACAAGGTGTGAGACTTTTCCTTATCGCGCGACCACTGACGTTACTGTTTTTGTATAATTACTCAGTTGCGATACACTCTCGTAGCAAGCGGGCTAAGTTGATTCATTACGTGGAAAGCAGATACGTTAATGCAAATTTATGAGTCATGAGAAAGTATGTACTCATAAATAAATATTTCTTCTTGAGAATGGTAATTTTCTTCATCAATACCCAATGGTATCATCGCCAGTAAAATTAGCAATGGTTACGTAATTGTATCAGTAATTGTGTATCTGTGGAAATCATTGTTTCAAATGAACATTTAGATAAATAAATTATATCGAAATATAGTTCAATATATTGCCAGTAAACGCTCTATGATAGATAATCAATGGTACATCTGAGTGTGAAAAAAGTGTCACACGCGACCGCTCGCGTGATAAGTAGCTTAGCGACCACTCCCGGGTTAATATCTGCATTAGGGAACTCGTATAATTTGGACAACCATTTGATCGCGTATCCGGATATCGGCAAACCCCAATCCAATTGACAGTCCTTAAAGATATATTATCATAACATTACGGTCGTAATTCAATGATCACGTCCCTGGGATTACTACCATGACGCAGTTTAAGCTTTGCACGTTCCAATGGCTTCTAGATCTAGACAAGTAATTGCTCTTGGTAGGCCATATCATGCAAGACAGGTAGAAGAGTATATTTTTGACGAAAGGTAGTCCATTTAATGGTGTCATGTTGAAAATACTGCTGGCAAAAGCATTGGGAAGCCCACTAAGCTCACCACTTTCCAAGATAAAATGAAGTCAATCAGAACTGTTAGAGGAGATAAGGAGACAGAGAAGGTGGTTGTAAGGGGTAGTGAGGGGCGAAGGGATGATGAATACCGTGTTGGAAGGGAGGATATGGGATAAGCGGGGAAGGGACAGAAAGAGAATATGAAAGGGATGAATAAAAGTAGGACGTATGCCGAGATGAAGAACGAAATCTTGCAATGAGACAAGGACTTGCAGCTGTAAGAGATTTAAAAAAGTAATCTTTCTTCCACTTAACCCTACCTTAAGCAGTACATTACTTCATCTACGTCTTCAAAATACTCAGTAAGCCACCTCAAGGGTGTGTGGCAGGGGGTGAGTGGTCACCAATGTACTTCTTATTAAATAAAATAATCTATGATACTGTTATAGCCATACTTGATGCTCGAGGCGTTCACCTCATCCCACGTACATGTACTTCTTGCTTTCATCACTTCCAACACTCTCCCCATCTTCTCTCTTCCCTCTTTGCAAAAAAACTCACTTCCCCATAACTCTCTTGCGCTCAACTCTGTCCACTCATTTTTTCCACTTCCGTCCTCAAATAAATTCTCTCTTTCTTCTTCGAGTGTCACCTCCCCTCCCCTCCCTCCTTCCCCCCTCCACTCTCTCGGACATGTCCTCCACTTCGCATCACTCAAGAGCAAACATGAAAAACCATATATGCTCTGCTCTTTATAGCTAAAAGAAGGACCTAGGGAACGGGGGGGACTCATCCATAAAAACTCCGTTTAGAAAAAGCACCGCGGTCAACCCTGGGGGGGAGGTCTGGCACCCCCAGAGCCCACGGGACAGAGAGGGAGGAATGGGCGGGTCCGTTCCATCACTTCCCATCGGTGACTTAAACTCATTCATTACGATCACGACCGCGATATTTTCCCGGGCGACGTTTTCGGCAAAAGGAGAGGACGTTGCGACCGACGTGTTATCGTCGTTTTTTTCACTCTTTTTCGCTCTCAATATTCTTTTCCTGACCCCCTTTCCTTTCCGTCGGAAATAATGGGCGCGCATTTCAGATTAAGGAGACGCTTAGTAGTCACGTGGGGGCAAGAATGAAAACAACCTTTCATTCCTGTTTCAAGCATTGTACGTTAATTAAACAAACATTTTCAACCAAAGAGTGGATCAGCACAACTCTTACCTCGACTTCCATTGCCAATTTAAATTTCGCACACCTAGTATTCCAAATCAAAAAAGGGAATATATCAAGATCCAACAAACGCATCATTAATCGATCGCGAATTTCAAAGTATACTTCTTCCGCTACATGAGTAATACAGAAAAATGAAGAACGGCAACCGTTAAAAGATGACGGACACCCTATAGCCTTCAATTTAATTGAGACTGGAAGGTAAAATCTCATTTCCACTCGTTTAATTGATCTACATGTTCATATTTCTACCCTGTGAAGCCATTTTTGTCTAACTACACTGTACTAAAGTGTACAACTGGGTTTGTACGTGGTTCTTCATAAAATAATATATTAGAATCATTTCCCCCATACTACACGCATCTTGCGGTAAAGAGACTAAGAAAATAATCTACGAAGTCACGATAAAATATGTCCACATAGAGGGCATACATAATTATTCCATATATTATACGCATATCGGAGGATAGAAATAATTGATGCCAATTGATAGAACTAATTAATATTTCATTACGAACTACACATTTTTCTTTTCAGAAAGCAATCCACAAAATGAGACGTTAGGACACTAAAATGTATACAATTTGGGAAAGAGAAGTTAATCCCATTTGAATATGCAATCGAACATAGCTATGAACGGAAAGTAGACGGCGATTTTAAATTACAGCGACGATATTTACTAAAACCAAAAAAAGAAAGAGATACGCATGTTGAGTGATTACAAGCAGTTATGAATGAGAGGCTGAGAGCAAACCTAAGCCAAGGCAAAAATGGAGGGAAGCCTTCGTTCGCATTCTCCGAATCCATTTTTTCTTTTAAGAAATGCTCTTCGTATCGAGGTCCCTTCGTGTACGTACGTACATGGATCCTTCTTTGACATGAAGGGAGGACCGCCCATCGATAAACGAAATCTTTCATCGAAAGAAGTCGCACTTTATTTCCGGACGACTTTGACTGAATGTCGGGCGAGCCTGCGATTGGCGTGCCGAGACCAACTCCCGCCCTCCCGCCCCGGGGGCAGAGGAGAGAATAAACAAAGAGGAAAAATGGTCACCACCGGTCGTCCACTCCCGGTACTTTGGAGCGAACGATTCATTCTGCGCCGGTATAATGCTCGACTTGGCCGCTCCAGAATAGAAAGTCCACGTGTGGAGGGGAGTTGGGGGGGTGGCGAGAAGGTTTTCGCTGAAGACGAAACGAAAAGGACAGGAAAGTGGGCAGCGGCGCTGTGGTGAGGAACCGATGAAACCCAACACTGAAAAAAAATACTAAAAAGTTACTCCGCAGCAGTTGGATATGTTATCTGAGGGGCGCGTTAACGGCTTTCGAGAAAGTTTCCGATCGCGGTGACACGCTCAGAACTATTGGGGGACCCTTCCAACCGTCAATTCGGTCCATTGCCCGGGGCAACCGCCTCACCGGCCGACCGCCATGTTTGTCCCCTCGCCCACACCCCCCTCTCCTCTCTAACCCCCCTTCCTTCCCTCCCTCCCACCTCATTCTTCCCCTCCTCCAAACCCTCTCCATGACGACCAGCCTAATATAATAATACGTGTGGGCCTTCCCTACCGGACATCCTGCCCCCAAAATGAAAACAAACAGTCCACAACCCCTTGAACATTCTCTCTGGAGTTTCAACTGCGAATAAAAAACCCCCCGACAGTCATATCTCTTCATTTCATCATTTCCATTTCCTCAACCCTTTTCATTACTCGAAATAAAGGTTTGGGCCAAGGAGGTAGAGGGCAGCGGATATGCAAAATGGAGTAACCGTGGAAGAAAACAACGGGAAAGAAATGAGTAATTTTTTTGGGAATTATAACAACTCATTGAATCAATAATGTAAGTATTACACTTTCTGAAGGAGAATCAGAAACATCCGACTCAATCGTCTCCGAAGCTTGGCTTTATCCGTTCTATTCCATCGGTTCCACCAAACGGTCTTTCTGAGTTCGCACCCAATGCAGTTGAAACGACGCAAAACAGATTCCCTCGACGACTTCACCTTGATCCACCTTCGCATCAATTCACCGAATTATCTTTTATTTTTTGTTTATACAATTCATAAACCCTAGTGCATCACCCTAAGGAGCCAATTAATAATTGTATGATTTACAGGAGCTTCTCCTGGGATAACTTCATTTCCACTCCGAACTCATTTCTCGCTATTTCAATTGAACTATTTCGAGTTACATTAGGCAGGCAATATAAGTGGGACAACTAATAGATTACAAGTTTAGGAAAGTTGGACTATCCATTTGCGTCATGCTTGAGTCTTTTTACAAGCATGTAATTATTTAAATTACAGATAATTTTAATTAGACATGTAATGACGATGATTTATTCATAACTCGACTTCCTATCCCCCGAATAATGGCCATGCCTGTATATAATGCCACTTTAGATCCGGTAACTTTATACCTCCGGCAGTTTATACCTCAACTATAATGACTTTGGTGATGCAATATCAATTGTCTAATAAATTTTTCCATTACCGATCACGTAAATGTTAGCATATAACCGTAACTTAGGGGCTAACATTAGGGATATATATTTCCTTTGGATTCGGTGCCATCAGGGACAGGAGTGATAGAATGAAACTCGGAATGGAGCATATAGGTATGTTTGAATCAATGAATCTAATAACTCTCTCGCTTGATACCAAATAGGCTGCGAGGGCATGTGATCACAGGGAACTCAGGCAGAAAACAAAAAAAATACATAGAAAATCTTCAGGTTTCGCAAAAATATACCCACAACGAAATGATGAAGAGGAGGAGCACCTCACATTTGAGGCATTTCCGTCGCAGTATTCATGTAACTACCATGCCCAAGTGTGTGTTGAGGAATTTACAGTTGATTTTTTTTGGGCCATAAAAATCGAAAATAAACGAAAAAGGAGAACATGTGTGACGCCATGACCATTTCGCTTGCAACGTAACGTTGCGATTTGGGAATCTTGTTCCGAGCTTTTGCAAATTTATATCAGATAAAGTGATAAGAGAAACTAGTTCAAGGGAACACAATCCAGCCACCGCGAGCAGTGAGGCAGGCCCCTCTCCGCGAAGCACGAGCATCGCACCAGGAGGGTATTCCCTATGTTCTCGGAATTTCCGAGCTTGGAAAGTGACGAAATTTTGACGTCACAGCCTCTAAAATTTCAAATAGGGCCATTCAATAGTAGAGGTTTGTCGGGGGAAGTGACGTCACATTCACGGATTTTCCGAGGTTCGAATTGGTCGAGTCGTTACTGAATAAGTCCCCAGGCGGTAGTAGTCCACCTCACGCAGTTGCAGTGCACGAGGCGATCGCGAACCGACCGGACGGAGACGCCAACCTCGACCACGCACCGGCGAAATTAAGTCGTCGGAAAGACTGGAGAACGCTCTAGAGTGAACATTATGCAAAAGTTTTCACAATTCGCTTTTAGTTCACGGCCTTGAGAACAAAGCCAAGAGCTGTTACTACACTATCTTACGATGTGTGCGCTAGAGCGGCCGAATAAAAAAAATAAGACGGGCACACATTGTTTTATTTTCAAACCGAGCACTTCCACGGCTATGCACGGATGAAGAGAGGAATAGAAAAACAGCTCCTTGAGAGCGATTCCCTTGCAAAGAGACTTCTTCTCAGAACCGTTTTTAGTGCCTGGAAGATAGCGCCCGCTGCCCACTTTCAAACGTGGATCGGAGAAGAAGACATTGTTAGAGAGGGAGTCCTCCCTTTTCCTTCACGCCACACCAATGCCCAGGGCGTCGCATTCGTCGTGGCTCTGACAGTCGGAAGACAGAGGGGGTTGGAGGCGATCGGAGGGGGTGGGGGTGGAGTTTGAGGGTTGGGGAAGATTGGGGCGGGACACTCACTCGACCATTTCACTCCCTCCGTCCAACTCCAGTCCCTCTCTCTATTTCTCTCCCCACCATCCCCTCCCCTCATGCCCACAACTGAAAAGTCGCCCTGCCCTCCCCTCCCCCACAATGCAAATCTCCACCCCTCACTCCTAGCGCGCGACCACCTTCAGCAACCGCAAAATTTTAAAACCCCTGAGGATTCAAGAAAATAATAGATTGAAGTCAGGATAGTGGGATTCCATGCCGCACAATCATGAATATACACATGGATCCTAAACGTGGCCCCAGTGGGTGTTGCCAAACATTCCGCATGCATCGAAAAATCAGGACCAAGCAGATTGTAGCGCCGCCACTCTAGAGAAGGTGGTTCTAATAAGGAAAGGCCGTGATTCAAATGGAGATACTGGAAATAAAGGGCATGGAATTGGCCTCCCTATTAACACCGGCCATTTTTGACACACAGAAGCGGAACCATGCTGACTGCAGCGCGACCTATCTTTTGCGGAAAGCTTTGCCCGTACAGTGGTGTCAAAGATTTAGATCCATATGTATATTCATGCGCACAATATTGAAAGAAATCATCAGCAGCAGTCATCAATTCGAAGAGTCGTTTGCAGCAGTTCTCCATTCCACTCTCATCTCTTAGCCAACCTAATAATAATTCTTAAATAATGATTCACTTTGACGTCGTGCAGGATTTGGTGTGTTCCTAGCGAGTCCCTTTGAGTTTCCAACCGGGTTGCTGCTGTGTACTGCTGACGACGTTTCGACGGCTTTCAACTCTGCCATCGTCGTCTGGGCTAACCCGGTGGGAAACCAGAGACATCATCAGCAGTTTACAGAAATCATTCTTAAGTTGCCTGATGTATTCCGTCTTTGGTCTTCCTCTGTTATTCTTCCCATTAATTTCTCCTTTCATTATTATTTTCAGGAAGCTGTTGTGTCGCAACCTATGCTCAAAAGGTTTTTATCATCTCCTTCTCCAACTCTTCTCTCTATATACACCTCTTGGAAGGTCTTCTTGATTGAAAATTCTCTTCGTGAGCTTCATCATTATTCTGTTTCACCACATTTCAATTGATTTAAATATTTTCTGCTCTGCATTTGTTGCTACCAATTCTTCACTGCTCTTTAAGGGCAAAATATAATGAATGACAGCATTTGGCACTTGACTGGATATCAATGGTTAACACGTTCAGCGCTAAGCATCGTTCTAGGACGGCAGATGGGTAGGTACTATCGCTTCACAGCGTTATTATAATGTAGAGTATCGTAATTAGTGAATTTCGTTTCCAAGAAGGTTCCTTGAAAATAATCCTGTTATAAAATAAGCTTTTAAAGAATGAACGTGATAATTCCTTTGCTATAGCGAAAGCGCGACAGGAAACATGGTTTACTGATTTTGGTTAGTAGTTCTGGAGGAGGTCACGAGGACAACCCAGCCGCAACTGCAGATCCAGACACGTTAAGTGTGCATATGTGTCATACCGTCCAAGAAGAACAATTTCAATTAGAACTAAAGGGGATTACTTGCAGTTTTTAAGCGTTGATATAGACGCTAAGCATTCTATTGGTGTGCTTGAGAGAGGGATCTATTTTTTACATTTATTTTTTTATTCATTAATTCTTTTATTAATTTATCTTGTCATACTACAGACAATAAGTTGGTACAGTTCGAATTCTCAGTGATTATTAAGTAAAGTAAATAAATTTGTGCAAAGGTTAACATACTGGTTGATAGGAGATAAATAATTATAAAAGGAAATCTTTACCTAACTAATACTTCTACCTCTGAGCTAGTCAGGGAAAGGCAAAAGGGTAAAATATTACATGAAGCTGAAAGGCAAGTAAGTTCATGTCCGTAAACAGGCGATTAGAGAAAATATTGCAATCTATAATAATTATATTTAGTGTAAATAATGATCGAAAAATTGGGAATACTGTCGCGGCGTAAACTATCGACGTGTGCCATCTCAATGGCAATGGCATCCATTGTCTAATAGTTCGCAACAGAAACCTTTCACGACCCCTTATTGTCCACCAGGATGATTCTTTCTCTCACCCCTCGTCCACCTCCTCTAATCTCAATCCCCGTCTTTCACTCCAACCACCAACTCTCTCCTCCTCACTCCACATCATCAACCTCCTCCTCCCTCCAACCTCCTCACCGTTGCCCAAGGAACGGAAGCGAAGGTCCTCTCAACAATATCTCCCCCCACACCCACAATCGAGGAGCCCAAGCAGATTGGATTTCCCTCACGGAGGGGGAGGGGCACATGTTTCAAAACGCTCTGCCTCCCCCCTTTTGTCCGTTCCATGAAGCCCCGACCAAACCCTGGCGTGCCCCTCATATATCCCGCTGACCCTTTCCTCTTCTCTGAAAACACACGTCAACGAAATGGGAGGCCGAAAGCTCCCGGCACAACCTCACTTGTCCCTCCACCACGAGTCAGACAAAAGGCAACTCCAATTCGCAACCGCCATCGAATGTTGAAGCAAAGTCCAAATTCCCTCTCTATAAGAACAGGCACGTGCTAAATGGAGAAAACACGTATGCATATGCAGGACTCAGGTAAAGATGAATTTGGCTTCCATATGGCAATTTGCCAGTCTCCTTCTTCCTCATTTTAGGTAGGTTTATTCATTGATAATGATTTATCTTCATATTTTGTAATTTCACCTAATTCATCACAATTGATACTTAATTTTCCATAAGAAAGTTTGTCTGAAAGAACCCCTAATGCTGGCGTCTACTAACCCGATTGCCATTGCCATAAAAGCACCTGTTTCTAGGGGTTGTATAAAATGCATTCATCAATGCTGTTGAATTTGATCTCGCATAAAATGTACAAAAATGTAGGGGTGTATCGAAACATGCCAGTAATTATAAGTTTCACATTTTGTGAAGGTAGATATGGACCTTGTCTGGAGTTCATTTTGGGATACAAACATGTATTCACACTTTTACAGAAAGGATAGAAAACAAATAAATCTATATTCGGTTGCCTATTAATCGCATGCAGCAGGGCTTAGAAAAAATGGACAGCACAGCACTTATTAGATCTGAATTGATATTTTAGCTCTATAGCGTGGACTTTTTAAAGGAAAAAATACCCTGTAAATACTTTTTTTTACATGTACGCTGTCCAAGTTAACCACAGAGGACACGTTCATTTCATTATTTTTTCTGCTCCAGATGGCAGGTTTTCTCATAAACGAAGGTGATTATTAAGTTTCAAATATAATCCGGATGAGTTTACTTATGCAAATGTTTTACCTTAGCATTGCACACCATTCACGGAACGGAGAGTATTGCAATGAATGCAATCCCTGTAGTTTCTCTCTCTTCCGGAAACCCAGCGCTTCCCGTCCGCACTGCCCGCCCCGCTGCGAAAGGCTACGGGTAAGAACAAGTGGCCGGGCACCCCCCATCCCTTCTCAGAGTCAACTCTCAAGATAGGAGGAGTGAGAAAGACGATCCTTAAACCCCTTTTCAAAATATATGCTAATTACGCTGTCCCCCTCACCACACCAGCGAATCAAAAAAAAAAAGAAAAGACAGATGGCGGAATAAAAGAGTACAAGGGTTATGTGTTTTGCACTCGACATTCATGACCAAAAAAATAACCGAACTACAAACTGCTTCGCTAGAAGACATCTTCGTCTAACACCATTGCTTCTCCGTTCCCGAAGGAAATACTTCTTGGTGTCCTTTCTTTTCTCCCTCTTCCGTAATCGGAATCCCGCCTATCTATATGATGCATTTACCCCCAGAAGAAGTGTTTCCCAAAGATTAACCCGAAAAGACCTTAGCTTCCTCCATATCCCCTAACCCTGTACCAACTTCTATCCTAACTCCTTCCTGATCACTGCTTCCAATTTTATGAGCTCATTACCCTCTCGCATTTAATCCTCCTCATCACTCCTCATCATTCAAAGAATAACTATATTCTCAGTTAAAAACTCAACATTAAATTTGTGAAAATTTGGTCAATGTATTGTAATTAATTTAATAAATTGGTGTTAAGGAGGTTCCGCCGCGACTGTATGAGTAAAACCAATTACTAAATTTCACATTTTTGATATTTTGTCCAAAAAATCCTGCTTTCACTGATGAAATGCAATGCCTATAGAAACACAACAGTAAGGTACAACATATGCAGATTATTCCACGAATGTATTTTAAATGAGCACTTTTTTCCAGCCAAATGAACCAACTACAGCGCCATTTCCTACGAATAACCGCATTTTGACTTCAATTACGGCATTAATTCTTCTATAACTAAAAAAATAAGGTGGTAAGATGCCTATATTTTATTTTTATTCAATTTCTCTGGGTTATTTTCTTCTTATAAATAGTTTTCCGCAAAAATGGCATTTATATTTTATGGAAAAATACTTTTTTCCCCGTGTTTCTATCATTCCACCATTGAACACCATGTAATTTCAAGTTCAATTATAGAATAAAATAGCGTGGAAAGGTGTTATTTTGTTGTTCATATCAGATAGAGGACAATTTTTCTACAAGTAGAATATAAATAAAATGACATTTTAGTCATTTTACGGTGGAACCACCTTAACTTGGTATAATTCGTGTTTATCTTATGCATGTATTACGATTATTTGGGCAGAAAGTATAAATTGCACGGCCTGCCTCGATGGAAACACCGGTTCCCGATCAGTCACCGAAGTTCTGCACCGTTGCGCTCCGCTGGAGTTTGGAGGAGTGATCCTAGGAGGGGGGGTGGGAGGAGAGCAGCGAACTGGAGACGGAAATCAGACACCGGAGGCCAGTCAGACACGTAAGTCCATCAGCTACGGGGCTCCTTGCCGCCCAAGGCTCTCACGAAAAGAGACGAGCGCATTGTTGCTCGTGAGAGGAGGAGTGGGCGCTGGTAAAGAGAGTATGTATTTTCAGAGAAGGGGATTCCGATATTATCGGGCAGATTCTCGAAAGGTCATGTTCCGCGTCAAAGTGATTTCAAGCCTAAAATATCTCAAGTCTGACAGTTTCCTCCTTCGTACAGCTTTCTCGAGTGGAAATCAGTTTTTTTTTTTCAGGGAAAAATGTTGACTTCAAGTTCAATTGCAACAGTAAATGAATGTAAAAGTTAAAAAGAAAATTAAAACAAATGTAATCCATTATGTTTAAAATATTATGCTTTTCAGTATTTCTTCTCTGTCTATATTAGTTCCTGAGGTACACTAAACGTCAAAACTCTCCAAAATTCGCATGCGCCATCTTGGAAAAATGTCTTCCGCGAGATAACGAGGTGGGATGATTTAAAAAAAATTAATGCAATCAACGACCAATACATTTAGTTATGTGTATACAAAAACTGGACGCTCCCTAGTTATCTATACCTTCTAACCTGCTATATTCTTCCCACATTTGTCATAACATTAACATGTTAAGGTCCATTTATGAGTGGTAAAACACCAGCAATGCTCCAGTCTAATTCTAGAACAATAGTTATTATTAATGCGTAGTATTCCTCCATCCCCGCATCCGCATCTTCCCGCATTCGCCAATCGCACGCACCTCGCTCCTTAGCCACGAGTGACGCAAGATGGGAGAGTTCCTCTTTCATTCCCCCCCTCCCGTCCCGACCCCCCTTCCAACTGCTTCCATTATTACTCCCATGCACTGCGGTGCTTTCGTTTCCCCCATCACCTCGCTTTCCTCTACTTCTTCCTTCTTCTGTCGTTCTCCTTCCCAGAGAGCAAGAGAGAGAGGAAAGAAGAGAGATGGAATGGATGGAGGCTGAAGTGGAGAGTGAGAAGGGGTTTCACATCAAGGGAGAGCCCCTTCGGATTGTCTCCCCCGTCTCGGTCCCGTGCCCTTTTCACATCCCCACTATTTTTCCCGTTAAAAAAAAACACAAAATAAAAAGGACACACAAAAAAAACCTCTTCTTTTCGTGAACTCTTCTCCTCTATCTCTCTATTCTCTTTGCCTTCTTTTCAAATTAACTTCCCCCAACCCCTGGGAGGGTGGGAGACGAAAGACGGGCAAGCAGTTCGATTCTTTTCCCTCTAAACGGTTCACCCTCGGGGCTATCCGGGGTAATTTTAACGGTTCATTACTTTACCCTCGTGTTTTTTAAAACTTGGAAAGGAGGGGAAAAAATGCAAGGAGAGAAACCGTGAAGGGAGCAAAGCAGGGAGACAGACAGACAGAGAGAGAGAGAGGAGAGGACTGCCCTTCCCAAGGGAAACCCAAAAAAAGCCTCAAAAGTGGCTGAAGAGGAGGAGGCGATGCTGTGTTGGCGTCTTCCTTTTTCCCTTTGCTTTGTTTTCTTACCACCTCCATTCTCTCCCTCCCTCCTCCCTTCCCCCCCTCTCGTACACTCACCGCGTGTTGTCCTTCCACTCCATTTTGCCCCCCTCCCTTCCCCGCCCCGCCCAGCCCCCCCATACGCCCCCCAAAGCTCCCTCTCATCGAAACCGCACACTCTACCCACTTTTGATGACACAAGACACTTTTCTCTGAATCTTCCTGTTGACTAAAATTCAAGCATTTTCGGGAGATATATAAATAATAAGTAAAGCTAATGTAACTCTTACAGCCGGTAGGGAGAAACATCTAAATATCTGTATAAGAAACTCCGCCACGCCAGCAACGAGAGAAATGTCCAGGCTCCACGCGTCGCGTCCTGTCTAGAATTGAGTGCACACCTGCACACATTTTACACATTTAAATTTTCGGACATTTTCATTCCTTGGAGAAATACTCCAAAGCTCGCAGATGTATTCAGATATTTTTCATCTGAAAGGGTATTTATAGAGCTTTTACGGTTGACGTCGCTTCCGCGGAATGGCAACTTGTTGCTCGTCAAGATTGTCGGCCACCGTAAACGGAGACGTTTAGAAATGCTCAATGACTTCTCCGACTGAAAGCACACGAGATTATCCGGGCCAATACATCGAGCTCGCTCGGTTCACCTTACGTGCTGCTCTAGGGGAAGCTTTGTGAAATCACTGGGATAAACTTTTAGATGCTCTCCCCCATGTGGATGGAGTTAAGACGCATGTGCTAGGAAACACACTTGTTCTAAATGTGTCAAGATCTCCAAGAACCATGTTCATGACCATCAACAACACTATTTATATTCTCTCACTTGTTGGAATCTATCGGATTCTCGGTGATTTACAACTGTTTAGAGGTTAATTGTTTTTTTACAAGGCCCTATAATATTGTTTTGGAGGGTAGAATGTGCTCCTTTGGCATTTTGGATGTCCTATGTTTGCTCGAGAATTTGCATTGCTTTTGCATGCGAAATCACGATTCTAATATTTCAATAGGAATGAAATGGGAACATAAGAATGACATAAAAGATGAAGGCAATGAGGGAACTCAAATCCTTTGCGACATATTTCGTGGACGCATTGGTTGCTCTGCGGTTGCAACCTCCATCATCATCGCAGAGAAGAAGGAAGCCCAAGAAAATTCCATCATCGTCGTCAGCAGCCAATGGATAAGAGTGACATTTTCCTGTGATTTGCAATTTCTCGCTCGTGCTTGCATTAATCAATTAGTAGTGGGGGAGGAAGTTTTCGAACGACCACGTAAGTCACCATTTATTATTGATTAAAGCTATAATAAGGGTGAATGCAAGTTGATACCATGACTACCAAAAGTATAACTAAACCGCTAAAGGACAACGTAAGTGGACTACAACTTCATTGATACCGAACACATTTTCTCGTAATACTCGCGGAAATATGCTGATAAATTAAAAAATGACGCCTTTACTTATTATTATCTTTTCATGCTTAGACATTCACACGAATCGTGAATCGAACTAATTATTGATAACGACATATTTTATATAGTAAAACAATATTGTAACGAGTCGCCTCCAGAGATTCGAAGAACTCCGGGTAAATTAATATTAATATAAATGTAATTAAACTTGCAGTTGTTAGGGAGAGTTATTGATTAGTGTTGAGGTTAATAAAGGAGAGATCAAGTTTTTCGTTTTTTTGTTTCATTTCACGAATTCCAAATTCTTTACAATATATTTCCAAGGAGAACATTATTTTATGCTACTAAACGTAGCATGGTTTACTTCAATTCTCATCAACAATCATTAGTTGTTTCAACTTTGAGAGCACGTAGTTCCACTACCATAAAAAAATAAGAAAAATTACAACATTTGAATTTCGCCACCTGGTCTCCTTGAATAATTTGGAGTGAAGAAAGGAAATGTCCACGTCAGGGATATTCACGGCAATGCGTGAAGGCCGGCGAACGGACCACTCCCGTTCGTTCTCAGCCTAATGAACGGAAGCAGCGCCAGAATAGTCGTCTTGAAAGTGACATCTTCATTTTTGCAAACATCTTGTCATTTTGAGTCACCACGGGACGAGAACAAAGGGGTCTCGATTCTGAAAACAAACGACGACGCTAAAGCGGAGGAAGCGACCTCCTCTCCGTAGTGACCCCGGGGTGACACTAGACGAAAGGGGAGTGGAAATAGAGGAGGGGGAAAATAGATTAAAAAGCACTCCTGACCCCTCCCCCCCCTCAACCTCCTCAGGGCCGGCGGCTCTTCCATCTTCCCATTCCGACCACCAACACACACACACTCATAGTCACGATCCTTTTAACCTAGAAAGAAAAGAACAACTTGCCTCGCATTTATATTCGACCGACTCGAGTGCAAGAGGAGGAATAAATGGAGAAGTGAAATCCCATCTCCGAGCCGCTCAAAACTCCCTGTATCCCTCTCGAAATGGGATATCCGTTTAAAATTAATTCAAAGATGTTCCGACTTCCGCTCTCCGAAAAGTTTTCATGCGGTGAAATTTTCAGTCTCTTCCAGCATTAATAATTCCCATCCCAACTCTCCTCTCACCCTTCCCAAAACATTCTTCAATTTCTTATAAGAAGACTTCGAGAAAATCCACCGTCACGTTTCATTCTTCCACTCTCCTTCTCGCTAGAATAAGTAACCCCCACTTCCCGCTCTTCCCCACCGTTTTAATATACTGTGCGCGCCCAAGCAGATGATGCAAGTCGAAAAAGAAGTAAAAGTTAACGATATTTTATCCGTTGGCTAATTAAAGAATGAATTCCCAAGAATTCTCATTCATCTGAGATCAACGGCGTTTAAAAAAGTTAAGTTATTTGCAAACCTGAGCAGGCTTACAGTAAATTAGGAACTTCGTTTTTAAACCGTGAAAAATTTACTTGGTAGTCAAGGACTCAAATTATAAGAAAAATATCACATTCTATTAGATTCATACAGTTAAAAGAAAATAAACGCAATTCATATTCATTGGGTCTATGAGTAAAATACATCCTAAAATTTACAACTGTATCATCAGCGACAAGCAGCTATATATGTGGAAAACAAAGTTGGACGTAATATGAGAAATATAAGACACTGTCTCTGGCGTTATTCGGTGGAAATCCTTCACAAACACTGAAATAAAAGTCCTTGGTTATGATTCCACACTTTATTTAAAGCGACGCGACCTAGGTTTCGGCATATAACGCCATTATACCTGATGATGGCATGATATGCCGAAATCTAGGTCGTGTTGTTTTAAACAAAATGTGGAACCAAGAACTTGTTTTTCATTCATTAATATGAGAAAGGTTACAGGCTTCATGTCACAAAACGCGTAAAATGCGAGTGGGACGCGAAACAACTGAGCAGTGATCGTGCCATGGAAAACGGCTCCAGCTTCTGGAAAAATCCGAAATCAAAGGAAAAAACGGGGGAAATACAATCGGCGCACAACTTTAGAGAACTCCTGAAACCGAATGTTCTCTCCTGAAAAACGGAAAATCAAAACAAAAGGAGGCTAGCTATCGATTGAAACACCGTGTCGAAGTCCAAAAAAAAACAAAGAAATAAAAATGTAAAACATGAAAATCGGCGAAAGGTTTGTCTGTATGATTTTGCGTGCGCGCGCTCAGGCGATATAATGAGTAAAGTTGAAGCAGCAGCGGTGAGCGAGAAAAACGAAGGAACGGGGATGGGGTTGATCCGAACTGGCGAGCACACAAACATTTGAAACACGGCGGAGAGGGATGGAATTACGGAGGGAGGAAGAGCGCAAAGCGGAGCATCAAAGGGAATCAAAGAGAAGAAGGATTCGAACTCAAAAGTGGCGCCTCATGCGGCGGCGTCACAAAGGACGAGGAATGGGATAACAACCGAAGAACGGGAAAATACATTTCCCTGGAAGCGCTTCCGTTACGATATTAAATTAAAGATTAATGCAAATCGTCAATATAAGCAAAGGAAATATACTCCAAATGCGTGCAATAATGTCATCCAGGTTGAACATCCGCTGGGAGAAGTTTTTAATCTCGTGACCACGTGTGTGTTGCCCAAAGAATAAAAGTCCAAGTGTTTGGGGGGGGGGGGGGGAAGGATTACCGTTGCTGGGAGACCGTTCACCGTTCCCAGAAGTGGTGCATACATTCACATTTCAAACATTTAATAAAAATTTGGGAATATTTATTTGAAAATCTGCATATTGGAACTTGGACACAAGTGAATATTGTAATACGGCAGAATTTGGCTGAAAAAATTTGGAACAAATACATAACTTGGTTGAACGCTAAAGCATAATGATAAACGAAACTATGTACCTATGTTTTTTGTACCACTAGTCCGTTGAAGATGATACAGTGTATCGAAACTAGTCGACAATTAAAGTAAAATTGTAGAAAATAAGCAAAGTATTTCTATTTCTTTCTTTTAATATGGATTTATACAAAGTAAAGGCCTCAACCATGAAGTGTACCATAATGATAAACGCTCAATACTATTAGAAAAAGCCTATAAAATTCTTAGGAGTACATCAACATTAAACAACTTTAGACTTTAACGTTTAAATTGCACTTTTATATCGTTCCAGTTAAAGTCATACGATGCGGTATAGCGGGAAGATTAGTTTGATCTAGAATAATCGAGTAAAAGGTAGAATAAGTTTAATTTAGAATTTCAAGTTGTGATTAATCCTTTTCCTGACTATTTACCTCAAATGGAAATCGTCGATTTGATGCTAAACTCAAAGTAACATTCAACTTTAACGTCACATTTAATCTGTTGTACACAGATTCATTTTTACTATCAGCATTTTGAGGATAGATACGAATATGAATCAGAGATAAACATCACAGTCTGCACACGGCTTTCATCACAATCACATATTCCATTTATGGCGCACCTGTGCCATAGAGATTTTCATTAAAAGGCTCATAAAAGTGCCCGAAAACACTTCCAGAGAAGAGATATCGCATGAATTAAACAGTGAAGCATTCCCGTAAGCCGATTTGCTACATTATAACGCGAGTGCAGACGTGAAGAAGAGTTGGCAACGATGGGAAATCATAGGTAGGCAGCAGATAAGGGATGCTGGCAGCTTACTGACAAATGATTGAATGGTACACTTTTAAGACCAATATAAACTGTTTGTGAAACGTATAACATAAAGTTAGAATATAAATAACAAAATCCTTTCAGAAAGATGCAAAAACCGGGATACCAATCTAACGACATTAATAATAGTTTTCCTAAACTCTCATGTTGGTAAAAATAACATTTTAAATTTTTTCGGTTGGCTACTTAATGCTTCTTATGACCAAATACTGCATATGACCAAATATCCTGGGTTATTTATCAGATTCAAATGCTTTCTAAAAAAACAAGTAGGTAATAAATTATACCAGCTTTGAATAAAGATAACATGAATACTCCATCCCAGTCAATAATGTTCGGATGAGATTAAAATATTTAATAATTTGGAGGTATACATTCCTGAGAATATACCCATATCAGAAGCTTAATTTACCTTCACCACATCGCTCATTACCAAAGACTGACTATGAACCTGAATCCCTGTAGGTAAGGAATATCTGCATCAGTATTGCTCATAATGCCGAAAAAATAGATGTATGTCAAGAAAATAAAATGGACGACGCAAGCTAAGCGTCCTTGAAATGCATTTGCTGAAATAATGTATACAAATGTAGGAAAATGCTAAGTATTCGAGAAAATGGTCCGCTGGTACAGCAAATTTTAATTATAATAATTTAAAAATCCGGGTTATAAAAGGTTGAAAATCCCTTAGAAAATTTCACATAATCCAAACATGCCGCATTGAAACATAAACGTACGCTGATAGCAAATTGAATAGCGCTACGTTCGCCGGCCTCGGTGGCGGCGTGAAGGTTACGTAAAGGCTGAACGGGGTACTGATAAACCAAATGTTGCTGGTTCGAGTCCCGCCTGGGGAGGATTTTTTACCTCCCAGGGCATGGTTGTCTGTGCTTGTCCATTGTTGTTTAGTTACAATGTCTGATGTAAAAGGCCCTAGGGGTCCGGTTTCAGGATGATATTAAATAAATAGATAAAATTATGCAGCATCCGTTAATCAATTATGTTTGCAACTCAACATTTAAACACGAGAATGTCTGCGTCGAAAAAATGTGAAATATGGGGATAAGAATTCCTCCTTCCACCGACCAAAAAAAACAGCAGAGTTCACAATGATAAACTCGATGGTTTCAGGCTTCACTTTGTGAAAATCCAATCTAATGAATTTAAAAAAGATATGGTACTTTTTTCACAGATTTTTTATTTCAAGTCGAACGGTTTCGTCGCATAGGCGACATCATCAGGACACATCATAGGCGACATCATCCTGATGATGTCGCCTATGCGACGAAACCGGTCGACTTGAAATAAAAAATCTGTGAAAAAAGTACCATATCTTTTTTTTGAATTCATTAGCAGAGCGTTTCGGATTGGCGTCTCGCCAATCCGAAAGTGAATTCCTTTCTTCCTCTTTCTCTTTTTCCATCCCTTATCCCTTCCCATTCTCATGGCTTGTGTTCTCACACTCCTTGCATCACCTTGTCGAGACTCTGTCGAGAATTGTAGGCACATGCAGGCGTACACTCGGAAACTCAAGCGAGAAAAGGCACCTTTCATTATTTTGACATTAGAACTCCTTCCATCTAAACAATGCCGGAAGCCTTCAACTTGCCCTCGCCATCTTAATGGTGACGACACGAGCGGAGTCTCTCACGAAGTGGTCAAAATTTCGGAAGGGGTGGGAGTGTGGAACACAAGGGTTCACTCAAACCCTCGCCGCGTCGCTCGTACCCTTGTGAGGAAATGTGTGCGAGACAATGACCAGGAATAAATTTTTTCCCGGAAGATGTCGCGGAGGGAACGGTCGATGTTTGCTCGTCGATTGGCCCTAGGGGCGCACGCTGTGGGACAGGACCTGCTCGCGTAATAACTGAATACTCGGCGTATCATTGATCACCGCAATGAACTTGCACCTTTTTAATGTGGTGAAGACCGTGGGGATCAAATGATAAATCTTATACACGATAATGAACGAACAAGAAAGAGAAGGGATGAATTCTGATTGAAGTAATTGAAACTATCTAAAAAAGGAACTAGCATCCAGAATTCTTTCAAAAATAAACTTTGTTATATTCAACACAGTTTTATTACAACTCGACCTGTTTCAAACTTTTCTTCTGAGTTAACTCTTGTGAATGACTACAATATTCCACATAGTTGATTACAACTAGACCAGTTTCAACCTTTTTAGATCATTCACAAGAGTTAACTCTTGTGAATGATCTGAAAAGGTTGAAACCGGTCGAGTTGTAATAAATTGTGTGGAATATAACAAATTTTATTTTTGAAAACATCATGTCTTCATTCCACGAAGTGAATTCGCGAACCATTGATTTGATGGTATCCAGAAACCACGACGAGAAAAAATTCCAACTAGACGGAAAAATGAGCCACAGATTCCGGCATTGGTACCGGCTTCTTTTTTGTCGTAGCAATTTCTGAAGGATTCAAGGGGAAAAATATATATATATATATATATATATATATATATATATTGTAACCCGTGTCCACACGAGTAAGGGGAAGGGGAAATGGGAGGAAAGGTGGGAGGAAAGGAATTCAGGGACGGGGAGGCGGGGAGGAAAGAGGGATGCCGACTAAGCTTTTGAGCAAATGGGTTGGGGTTCATCAACGATCGCGGGGTTTCGAAGTGACTTAATGCATAATGGCGAACGGATGGTTCCGCGAGGACAGGTTTGTGGGCAGAGACAGTAAAACATGGAAATATCCTTTTGCAATATCGAACTATTTAATTCAGAGAATAACACTAAATACTAATCTAAAACTAAATTTAAACAAAACAAATTATGATGCGTAATAATTGCAACAATACATGGCGAACATTCGCAAAATGTCAATCAAATGAAACAGTTTTACCCTTCAAGGTCCTTTTTCCCATTTCGAGAATCACAAGGGAAAAGTTACAATATTTTAACGGTTTGAACTTAACAATTTCTACAATCACGCACCCTCAATTGAAAACTAAACACATTCACACGGGACCAGGGGGGAAAAACACGGGAATAAATATGTCGACAGTACGAAACTTGGGGCACTTTCTTCTTGGGTTGGGGAATCTCTTCTTTGAACTATAATAGGACTATTCTTCTTGGATTGGGAATGGGGGGCTCTTCTTTGGTCTAGGAATGGCCGTTTTAGGCGGGCGGGATATAAGTGGTACTTATCGTTATCGGGGATAACTGGTGCAACTGCGGCGGCGCTGGCAATGATCGCCCCGTGCTCTGCACGTAGCAGCTGATGATGTAGTTGGTTTTACTTGAGCGGAGACAGGCGACGGCGATGGCCACGGATTCCTTGGGACCGCTACTGGACACGACTTAAATTCAGCTTCCTTATGCGTCGGTCGTCTCTCCCTTTCCGTTCCTCGTCCGCACAATGCGTCTCTCTCGCTCTCCAACCAATGTTTCAGCCCTCCTAATTTTTGGGTGTCAGCCGCCACCACAAGAACCATCACATGTAAGTAAGTCCCGCCCCGACCATCCTCTGCCATTTATATGCGCTAGCGCGCGGGGTGAGAAGGGGGGGGGATAGGGGGATAAGGGGAGGTGGCTTCACTTGACGCAGGCCGCATTATATTTCGAAGCACAGTCACTTGCAAAGCATGAGCGGTGGATGGAGGGGGGGGGGGGGGGGGAAAGGGAAGGTCGTCCGCCGAACGGCGGAGATACACTTAAGAAAGGGGGGGGGGAGAACGTGGTGCAGGGAACTCACACACTCGAACACACATGAATCATTCACTCACACAGCGATGACCTTAAAATTAACACAATATACAGCACAAAACCGCCTCTTCCACAAACCCATTGCAACCGTCCAATCGGGAACGGTTACAACTGCCTCCCTCTCCCAGACAAAAAATTGCCGCTGGGAAAAGACACGGGAATTTATTTGTAAAAGAAAAAGAAAAACAAAAGAAAAACAACTCCAACCCTCACAAAATAAAGGGTGGTAAAATAAATCAAACTTTTAACGCGTCCCACGCGCTGAAATCTTAGTCAAACTCAAAAGGAAAACAAAAGACTATAATGTCTCGGAAAAATAAGGACTCAGGTTGTGGAAATTGTGGACGCCAATAACATCTCCCTCCTCACTTCCCAGCTCACACGCGTTTCGTGCGACCACCCTGCGAATAACATACGGGCCTTTAAAAATAGGGAAGAATTTATGAAATAGTTTTAACTTCGAGTCGGACTGCTTCGGAGCTTTCAAGAGAACCCTATCTCCTTCCCTGAGTTCGTAAGTTTTCGCCTTCTTAGCGTTTTTCCGCTTCCTACCGGAACGTCGCAAATTTCTAAGAACCAATTGAGTAACCCTACCTGGCTCCGGCTCGTCCCCTTCTTCTTCTTCCGGGAGCATGGCATAGGGCCGTCTAGGCTTAACGCCGAAATGGGCTTCGTAAGGTGACATTCCGATAGATTCATGGGGGATTTCGTTAAGCCATTTATTGATGAGGGGAATCACCTCGGGCCAACTCGTATGCCGGTCCGCACAATACACACGAAAAAGCCGGGATATTTCCCGCATGATCCTCTCACTTGGATTCGACTGTGGGTGGCGAATAGAAGAATGGATTACTTTAATCCCTCGGTCACGTAACGTTCTACACCATACTTCACTGGTAAACTGCGTTCCATGATCAGTAAGAACCTTCTCGGGTCTACCACATTCAACAATGAATTTATTCATTAAGTGAGTTAAACAATTCCTACTGGTAGGTTTATTAATAGGATAGACTCGCACAAATTTGGAAAAGACATCCACAATTACAAGTACAAATTTATTGCCCGCCCGGGATTTCGGAAGGGGGCCATACAAGTCGAGGGCGTACAATTCCCGGGATTTAGAGGGTATGATATTCTGCATGGGGCCTGCAAATACTCTATTAGGGTATTTGGTTTTCTGACATAAGTCGCATTGGCGGATTATTTTTCTAATGTGACGTCCCATACCCTTCCAAAAGAACCTTTCCCTAAGGATCAAGGCGATCTTCTGACTTCCAAAATGTGCGAACTTAGTGTGAGCATGTTTAATTAATCGCTCTGCCTGTCCGGACGGGACCCATATTCGGAACTCGGGCCGATCCCTACCCACTCTTATATGAATAATTCCCAGTTGGTCTTTAAACCTATCCGATCGTCGACTAATATTACGGAAAGAAGGGTGGCACCGGGGTAATTCACCACTTAGGAATCGAATGACCGGACCTATCCTCGGATCGTCCGCCTGGGCTTGTCTCAGTTCTTCATCGTCTCGCCATGGCGTGACCTCGATCCCCAATTCAATATCAGCGATAACAAACTCCCTATCACCCTCGGTTGTTCCGCCCGTCTCACAGGGATTCCGGCTCAAAAAATCTGGACCAACGTTCTTCTTCCCTTCACAGTATTGAATATCGAACGAAAACTCCTGGATCCAGGTTGCCCATCGCAGCATCCTACTGTTTCTAAGATGACATTGATTCAAAAATGACAATGACTTGTGGTCCGTTATAATTGTGAATTCTCGGCCCAACAGAAAAACTCTGAGCTTCTGTAACGCCCATACAATCGCTAGCATCTCCTTTTCCGTTGTAGAGTATGTGAGCTCCGGACCCCTGAGGGTACGGCTAATTAGTGAAATAATACCATCTTCACCGTTTTCCCTTTTTTGGCTTAACACGGCTCCAAGACCGTAATCACTACTATCAGTGCTCAAAAACATGCGTTTCGAAAAGTCGGGATGGGAAATAACAACATTGTTGACGAATAACGCCTTGGTGGCGACAAACGCCTCCTCATGCTCCTGCGTCCACGCCCACTTCGCATCCTTTTTAAGGAGCCGCAGCATCGGATTTATGGTATTGGAATAGTTTCTACAGAAACGAGAGTAATAATTCCCGACGCCTAGAAATGCGCGCAAACCTCTGACGTTTTTAGGTCGTTCGTAATCCATAATAGCCTTAACCCTTCCAGGGTCAATCCTGATACCTGTAGTGTCTATGACATGCCCCAAGAAATTAATTTCCTTCCGGCAGAATCGCGACTTCGATAAATTCAGCCTTAAGTTTGCCTTTTGCAACTTATCAAACATTTCCCGTAAATGAATTATGTGGTCGTCAAAAGATCGAGAAAATATTACTAGGTCGTCAACATAGGTAATGGCGTGATCTGAATCTTCGTTCCTCAGTGCCTCGTCAACGCATCGAACTAAGGCTGCCCCACTGTTTTTTAGGCCAAACGGGACTCTACAAAATACGTATGTGCGCGATTTGAATAGGAACGCAGTGTATTTTTGGTCATCTTCATGTAATTTCAACTGCAAGAACGAAGCGGTGAAATCCATGGAAGAAAACCACTGTGTTCCATTAAACTTTCTGAGGACCTCTTCGATTTGGGGCGGTCGGTCGTTTTCCGCGATAGTTCTAGCATTTAGTTTCCGGGCATCGAGGCAAAGGCGCACCTGACCTGATTTCTTTCTAACCACCACAAGTGGATTCAAGAAAGGGCTCGTAGCTTTACGTATGATGCCCTGTTGTTCCATATTGTTGATTTCCGCGGCAACTTCGTCTTCATAGGCCTTGGGGATGGGGTATACTCTTTGTTTAAAGGGCGTCTCGTCATTTAATTTAATACGAAACTCGAAGTTTCTCGCTGGGACTAAATAAGGCATAAATAAAGTATTATATGTTATTAACAGATCCCTTAGTTTTTTGTTTTCCGTCTCTGATAAAGTTTCTTGTGACTCGTATTCCTCCACAATCTGTAAATTAGAATTTGTCGCGTCGGTCCCCGTTCCAACTGAAGCGCAAATTCTCCCGTCACTACTCTCCTTAAAGTCCTGGACGACGGCGCTTTCCCCTGGGGAATTCAACGTAATAATATTCCTCCGTAAATCCACAACTGCTCGGAACTTCGTCAAAAAATCAACGCCCAAGATTACGGGGCGAATCAATTTCCTCACTACTAAGCATACTATTTCGAATTCATGTCCCCCTATCGTAAGCGGCATTAATACTTGCTCGCGGACAGGAGCTGATTTATGTTGATCGGCGCCGACGATATAAGTTTTACTAATAGGTAAAGTGGGTAGTTCTATTCCTTGCACACGGAGTGCCCTAATTTTATCCTCCGATACCGCCGACACTTGGCTTCCGGTGTCTATCAACGCTACTACCGGGTGGCCCATAACAAAAACTCTAATTTCAGGGCACTTTAGATACTCCCTGCTATTCTCATGGTAGGTATAATTTACCGGACACTTCTCCAATTTCCTCATAGACACAATAGGGACTTCCACAATTATCCTTGGTGAGTTTGAGCGGGGGAAGTCGATTGACCCAAACTCTGCATGTTTCCCATTTGCGTAGCATGAGGCAGTAAAGGCGGTGGTAGACTATAATCTCCCTCGCGTTGTATTCTCATCATCCGATCCCTTTCGTTCACCGCGTCAACACGGACCCGCTGCCAGCATTGTCTCTCGTTTCGCGAAGGTACCGTTCGATTACACCGTTGGTAGCCCCTCGCTTGAATACTGTTCAAATTAACTGGCCTTTCTTCCCGTCGTGCCTCTTCCATTTGGGATTGATCGTATCGCCCGAGCATGGTTATGAGTTTTTCAAAAGTAGTGACCTCGGCGCTTCGGAGTAAGTCCTGCGCGTATATAGGGAAATGTCTGATTAATAGTGCCACGGTCTCTTCCTCATCGACAGGCGGTTCACAAAGTCTAAGGGCCGCAATTTTCCGGGTCGCGTATTCCTGCATCGAACTGCCCGGAAACCTTTGGTATTTCCCCGACATTATCCGCATTTTGCAACTAATCCTATGCTCGTTACTCCAGTATCGCGCATAGAACAATTTTTGAAAATCTATCATATTTTCAGGAAAAGGGAATATGGCGTCGGCCCAGCCCTTAGCACCGTCCTCCAACATTTGATAGAACAACATGGGTCTTAACCGTTGGGGTATGGCGTGGAGGGAATAATAATTTTCCACACCGCGCATGAACGCCACGGGGTGTTCGGATGGCTTACCACGGAAAACCAGTTTCGGGGGTGGATTGGGGACATTTAAGGAAGAATTTACACCATTTATTTTTTTGTGCTGATTGCCCTCAATTTCGGACATAATCTCATCCATCTTCCTCTTCTGTTCGATTTTGACTTCCTCCAATACGTTCGCGTTTCTCGACACGTTCTGTAACACTACTTCGACTTGGCTTTTCACGTTCCCAATCTCTACTTGGTCAGCTTGGGTTTGGGCGTTCAATCTTTCAATCCGACACTTTAGATCACTTTCAATGGCACATATTTCCATCCTAACCTCCCCAACCTGTTCGCCTATTCTTTTCTCTACGTGCCCTGCAAGTTCAACTCGGACCTCATGGATTTCCTCCCGGAATTTTGCAATCTGACCCGAAATCCTCTCTTCCATTCTAGCATTATTCTCCTCCATTTTTTTATTATTCTCCTCCATTTTTTTATTATTCTCCTCCATTTTTTTATTAATGTTCTCTCCCATTTTATTTATATTCTCTCCCATTTGTTTCATAAACATCATCATGTCTTGCATAGTACAGGGGCTTTCAACTGCCACTGGGCTAACATCACTCTGCTCGACTCCCGGCATATTCTGCGTGACAATGTCTTCCTCCCCACTAGACACTTCGATTATGCTCAACGGATTATCCTCAACCGACTCCGCCTCATCGTCCTTCGGGGGTTCCCTATAATTTTGGAAGCTACTGCCCGAGTAAGCCATGCCGCCGAAATTTAACACAGAAAAAGGAAAATACACGAGAGAAAATGAACATACGCTATATTTAAAGTGATTAAATGCCCGTACGTTAAATGCAAAGGGTAACACGCTTAACGAGGTCAAAATCTCGGCCAACGTTAAATTAAAATACAACGAATTGCGAGTGAATGCAATTAGTTCAAAATGTCCCACAATGTCAAATTCCAGCCACACGTTAAACCCATCGTCGAATGACAAGCCCCACGTTGGGCGCCATTTGTAACCCGTGTCCACACGAGTAAGGGGAAGGGGAAATGGGAGGAAAGGTGGGAGGAAAGGAATTCAGGGACGGGGAGGCGGGGAGGAAAGAGGGATGCCGACTAAGCTTTTGAGCAAATGGGTTGGGGTTCATCAACGATCGCGGGGTTTCGAAGTGACTTAATGCATAATGGCGAACGGATGGTTCCGCGAGGACAGGTTTGTGGGCAGAGACAGTAAAACATGGAAATATCCTTTTGCAATATCGAACTATTTAATTCAGAGAATAACACTAAATACTAATCTAAAACTAAATTTAAACAAAACAAATTATGATGCGTAATAATTGCAACAATACATGGCGAACATTCGCAAAATGTCAATCAAATGAAACAGTTTTACCCTTCAAGGTCCTTTTTCCCATTTCGAGAATCACTAGGGAAAAGTTACAATATTTTAACGGTTTGAACTTAACAATTTCTACAATCACGCACCCTCAATTGAAAACTAAACACATTCACACGGGACCAGGGGGGAAAAACACGGGAATAAATATGTCGACAGTACGAAACTTGGGGCACTTTCTTCTTGGGTTGGGGAATCTCTTCTTTGAACTATAATAGGACTATTCTTCTTGGATTGGGAATGGGGGGCTCTTCTTTGGTCTAGGAATGGCCGTTTTAGGCGGGCGGGATATAAGTGGTACTTATCGTTATCGGGGATAACTGGTGCAACTGCGGCGGCGCTGGCAATGATCGCCCCGTGCTCTGCACGTAGCAGCTGATGATGTAGTTGGTTTTACTTGAGCGGAGACAGGCGACGGCGATGGCCACGGATTCCTTGGGACCGCTACTGGACACGACTTAAATTCAGCTTCCTTATGCGTCGGTCGTCTCTCCCTTTCCGTTCCTCGTCCGCACAATGCGTCTCTCTCGCTCTCCAACCAATGTTTCAGCCCTCCTAATTTTTGGGTGTCAGCCGCCACCACAAGAACCATCACATGTAAGTAAGTCCCGCCCCGACCATCCTCTGCCATTTATATGCGCTAGCGCGCGGGGTGAGAAGGGGGGGGGATAGGGGGATAAGGGGAGGTGGCTTCACTTGACGCAGGCCGCATTATATTTCGAAGCACAGTCACTTGCAAAGCATGAGCGGTGGATGGAGGGGGGGGGGGGGGGAAAGGGAAGGTCGTCCGCCGAACGGCGGAGATACACTTAAGAAAGGGGGGGGGGAGAACGTGGTGCAGGGAACTCACACACTCGAACACACATGAATCATTCACTCACACAGCGATGACCTTAAAATTAACACAATATACAGCACAAAACCGCCTCTTCCACAAACCCATTGCAACCGTCCAATCGGGAACGGTTACAATATATATATATATATATATATATATATATATATATATATATATATATATATATATATATATATAACTATCGAAAGCGCCACAAGAATTAAGAAGATCGGGTAGCGTAGTGGTCTCTGCCCACTGGTCCAGCAAGACCTAGGTAAGGTCCGAAGTTAGATTCCAAGCCCAAGTGGATTTATTTCTCAAAGGAGAATTGAACATACTTCATCACTCGTTACGAATAAATATCTCCGCATACACTGCCCGTAAGTAATATATGTTCATCTGCTACGTCTATGAAATGATAGGTTGCATTATCTAGGGCAGGTGGAAGAATAGGACAAACTTTTTTTCTCCTAGAAGGGAACGGAGGGAAATGTTGTGTCTGTCAGCGAGAGGGACGAGAAGGGGGGAGGGGCGGGAAGGGGACGGGAAGGGGGTAGGGGAGGGAAGGAAGGGTTTGGGAGAAAGCGAATGGAATGATAGAGAAAAAAGTGTTTATGCAGGTGCGCGGGCCTGCGATAAACAACTACACGAGAGCGCGAAAGAGATCGCAAAAAATGCAGCGGGATGATAAAAAAAACGGAAGAGGTGAGAAGGGAAGAAGATGACGACGAAATTTATATGAAGCCGTAAATCAGAATGCAAAGATTTAAAAAAAACGGACGAATTTCGTGGATGAAGAGGGAGAGAGAGTGCTGAAAGAAAGAGATGGCCAGGCGAAGACGAAGGGAGAGGAACAGCGGGAATGGACGAATCTTCGTCCCGCGGGACAACACCGAAGGCATTCCGGCGACTGATGCGACGGGAGAACAGTTTTGATCGATTTAATTGGTTTGGATAGTCGAATGATGTTGCCAGAATGCGCCACGGAAGAATGTGAACAGCGAGGTGAACTAGAGAACAAAGGTGAGTTCCGAAACAAAAAGACTCGATTAAATTGAGAGAGTGGGAATGGTGGAGAGATAAAGAGAGGAATTTGGGCGAGAGGACCGTTGAGAATTCAGCCAGTTCCATGCCCGCATTCATAGATATGTTGTGGCATTCACAGTACCTGCCATATAAACGTCATTTCCGTTAGTACTTTACCTAGTTCTAAATCCACTTAAAGGTCATAAAAAAATTGAAACGGACTCTCTACTAAATTATCAACAAAATTAGAATTACTAACATCATAGCCATAAATAGTGAAATCACTACCAGAAAATCTGTAACACATGCTAGGGTTTATGGTAATATCTCACTCGTCAAACATCGCGGAAAAATAAGAAAATCTTATGCATTTCCATCTCAGAAATTGATATGCATTACATTAAAATTAAGCCTGCCCGAATCAATCCTTTGACACATCAACAGAAGTCACATGTTCGAATATAAGCTCTGCAGCTTTTTACTCCACTGTCCTATCAGAAAAACACACGTAATGAATACTATTATATTTAATATTCCAAGTTTTTGCACTACTAAAGTACGAAATTAATGTTTCTCTATCTTTCAGAATCGAGTGAGAAACCAGGCTGAGGATACATTTACTATTTTTATCAAACGTGAAACTCCTTTCTTGACTTAATTTCGAGACATTCGCAAAATAAATTCATATTGAATTGACACAAGGAAAAATTACAGGAGTACACTCAGGGGGAACCAACATTTGGAAGTACAACCCTGAAGAAAATCATTCGATAACTTGATCGGATCCGGAACAAAATTTATTTATGCGTTGCTCACGCGTCGTAATGTTATTACTGGTCCATTAAATTTACTTCCTGACATTCAAGAAAAAAAACCCTTTTCTATCAGAATATTTCCGCTGGGTTATCAAGAAAAAACGGTAGTTTAACCAGATGATTATGGTTCAGTTATTATTCTCGCAGCTTTATTAAGATATTTTCCCATTCAATTTTTTACAATAAAAACATTAAAGACATTTATATTATGCATACTAATGTGCACCAAAAGAAGAAAAGTTTGTGAGCCATACAGATACACCTATAAATGATGAGTTAAAATGTTTTTTCGTTTTTTATTATTACTTGTTTTCATCCAATTTCAGCAAATACGTATGATACCCTGTTTCCCTTAAATGATTTTTTATGATCTTTTAAAAGTTGAATTTAGTTCAGTTATTGATTTTAAGATAAAGGTTTTTAGAGACAAAAAAGAGTGAATTCCCATTCATTTTTCAATATGGGTTTTTTGAATATCAAATGATCTCCAGAAATAATGAATGATATGAATTAATATGTGGACAAACTTTAACACCCGAGAGTTGTACCAAGCTTCGATATTTGTGAATTTAAATGAAAAAAACTAGGAAACAGCCAGGATATCAATTAAAGTTCATACCATAACGTTGGCAAAAATATCTACCAACAATCAATATTTTATGGCTCACGACGAAGTTTTAATGCCTTGGTTTCTGGTCATTCTAATGTTCCTCAAGTATCGCACAACATTATATCTAATCGTTTGCTTGACATGAAGCTCAGTATGATTAGATTACTTGAGCAATTGAGAATAGATATCTTTAAGAGAGACACGGAGAACATCATATTAGAACCCCACTATATTTCCAGGTCCGACAGAAACGATAAATTAAGAGAGATATTTTGCCGAACGGATAGGTACGGGAATTCGTTTTTCCCCCGAACAATAAGGGACTTCAATAAATGCTAGGCGTAATTTAATTAGAGCGTTTCCTTTTTATATGTAAACGGCTGGTGTCCTAACACCCCCCGCCACACGCCTATTGAGGCAGCTTGCGGGGTAGTATGTAGATGATGCATAAGTTTCCATAAAAAGTAGGGGACATTTGTGGAATTTTATGAGCCATATTTTCCGTTCCATTAAATAGAGAACGCGTCGGTTGTCTTTTGTTTGTCTCAACGAGCGAATGAACTCGGGTGGCTGCAGCCAAAGGGTTGAGGGGGGGGGAAGGGGCTAATGGGAGGGGTGGGATTGGTATTGAAGCGGGGAGGGAGGGATGAGGAAAGAGAAGGAATTCTTGGAGGCGACGGGGGCGCTGGGAAGATGGATCCGCGCGAGATTTGAGCGTGAGGGATGGATGAGAAGCGATTTGGAGGAAAAGGGAAGGGGGTGTGATGGGGGGGGGGGGGGTTGAAATGGGAGAGAGGGGAGGGTGGCGAGGGAAGAGATGAACAAGTCTTGGGAGGGAAAGAGACGTTAGAATGTCGGGATCAGGGGCTCGTGACGTAAGAAAGGGGAAAAAGGAGCTCAACCTAAACCTAGGGTTCTCTCTCCAGAAGGAAAAAACTCCTCAGAAGGAGAGAAAAAAAGAAGAGAGAAGCCATGAGGGAAGTCAGTGAGGAGATCAGGTGACGATAGACGGAGACGAATATGGATCGACAGATAGGATCGTAGACCACACCTAGACTTCTAGGTAAGCACAACCACACATTCTCCATGCTGCATCACTGCTGAGTACATGAAGGCATTTATCTAATATAGATGCAGCCGATAATGGTTTGATAAATCCTGACACTTTAAAAAGTAGTCGGCAGCTTATTCTTTTTGAGTAAAATCGGTTAATTACATTGTTTCGGACACGGCTTAAAAAGCACGCACTGATTAATAATTTTTCATGAGACGGACGAAGATTTAAATTTATCAGGGCTCTGAAATTGATTGTATTAATTCAATAAATTAGGAATGCATTCAGTAGGACATCGCTGCACTTAAATATACACATCAACTTAAAAACACGGAGAAGGCTATGACAAGGATCAGCAAAGAGTGTGAGGCAGTGAAAATTGAATGAGAAATAAAAGGTACTAACATTTATGCACGCATGTACTTGCTAATAACAGAGAAATTATTTATGAACGTCAATTGGAGATGGATGGTTGATGTGGCGAAGGAATAATGGGTTCCCTTTTCTGCGATTTCTGAGCGTTGCGAATGCAAAAATTACTAGTAAATGCACATAATTGTTTTTTGCTTAAGGGTCTGCACGCTACATGGTCGGTTGTACGGTATGTTGGTACGCCAGGTAATTCAACTAGTATGAATATAAAGGAAAGCAGTCCGATTCGTTACAACTTGCTACGAGCGAACATGAAGCGTCACACCGCTGAAGGACTAGGTTGGGAGCCTATAAGAGACTCGAAGGTCACACGCTAGACTTAGATTACGAGAAAATTTTAGAACAGGCGAGTGTCAGTGAAACACATGAGAGGGGTGGGCGATCCTCCAATTTTTCCCGAGGGCTGTTGTCTTCTGGGAGTGGCAGACAAAGTAGAACGCGAAATGAACCCAGCGGTAGAAGCAGATCCAATTGAAGTACTACATAGTGCGAGGGGAGGAGGGAATAGGGGGTGGGTGGGGAGGGGTAGGAGAGGGGAAACGAAGAAGAAGAGGGTGCGCGTGCGATGCGTCATTTGTTTGCTCCACCGCAAACATCGTGGTGGCGCCCGTGTCCACAACACTTACGCTGATGTGATGAAATTCATTTAAGTAACGACAAATAAAATGGACCGAGAATTGAATCCTGTTTTTCCAGTTTCCTATCAGAAGTCCCACTCAGTTTTCCATACTTCCCAGTTTAGGTGCATTTTCGAACATTCTGCGTGCTCTGAAAAGCATCTCGATGAAGTTTAGGAGACGTGGGCTCGCATTTGGATCATGTTGCGTTTTTGTTTTCACGTTGGATATCCATAAAATTTAGTATCAACTGACAACTCTGCACATGGCTGCGCACAACATTCTTAGTTACATTGCCTTAAATTTGTTTCCTTTTGATTCCGAGCACTGACAGATAAGCCATGAAAAGCACTGCTTTGCACCGCTTTAAAAGTGAAAACGGAAGAAAGGCATTTTGAACAATGGAGGCGAAAAATAACTGGCCTTATATTTTACAAGTCGAGAGTAAGTTTACAGGCTTGCAGCAGGGAGATTATGTTTGCTCTTGGAGTCATTTAATAGGCACAAAACATGAACATAAGACGATATCACCAAAATGTTTGAATAAAAGCTGTTAAACGAGGAAGAACGAAATTCAAACTTTAAAATGAGAGGAAATGGACTGGTTACTTGGGGATGGGATGGACAACTGAGTTCACCCTCCCTCTATGGGAGATGAGGATCGGTTGGCTGTGGACTGGAGAATGGAGGAGAAAAACCCGGAATCGGCATTGGTCTTCACTTAATATAAAGCACCAGTAGTTCCGCAGATTTACGTCCCATCCGAAATAGGCAGCACATCTATAAGACGCCGCACCTTAGAAGTGCTCTCTACATAGTGAACAAGGAGCGATCTGAATTTCACAGAATAATCTTCACCATCGCCGGGATTCGAACCCAGACCCTAGAAACCGATTCTAGCCACTGAGCACACCGCCCGAAAGGTAATGGAAGTGAGTGTTGATTGGTTGCGATGCTACGCTCGCCGAAAGCGGAATTGGAAAACAAGGGTGAGTTTTTTTTGGCGCCGAAAAGTGAGGTGGAGAACAAGAAAAAGGGGTTAAGTGAGAAAAAACAAATGCCTAGCGAGAAGAAAAAACACGAGGGTCGGAGAGGGGGGGGATTATGTGAGGGGAGGGTCCCAGTGATGGGTAGGGGAAGAGGGGAGAGAGAGGGAGGGGGGAGGTTCCGTATTCACCCTCCCCTCTCACCCCCTGGTCGGTGGATGGAGGGGAGTGCTTTGGGGAGCGGGTGGAGGACGGGGTAACGCATCATTTTTCCTTCTTGGAAGAAGAAGAAGTTGGCAAGGGGGGAGGAGGGGGGGGGTACAGGAGGTCGGAAACGTGGGTGGAGAGAGAGGAGAAGGTAGAGAGAGAGAGGAACGGGGGGAACAAAGCGCACGGGACGATGAAAAAGTTATGACTTGTGGAAATGGAAGACGGAGGGAAGTGCTCTGGTGGCGGTGTGGAGGGTACCTTGGTGCTCATCGGAAATAAATGGAACTGATGTGGGGTGGATATTAGAGTCGAAGTTAGAAGTCCAGTTACCAGAGAGATCGATGTTTGAGGGGACCGAAAAGCCACAGAGGAAATATCGCTTAATGCAGTGACTTAACATTGAGGACTGAGGGTGCTCAACTAGGGTTAAGCCTCCTCAATTTCCCACGAGTGAAACCCTTGTAGTGAAATCACACGATTGCTGAAAATTAACCGGGAAACTGCTTCTTATTCCTGAGGTGATCCCGCGGAAATAAAGTGTGAATTCACAAACATGAACTTGTATGAATGCACATGTTATTCTATCTATTAATTCAATCATTCGTTGATCAATAAGACATTGAACACACTTTCCTGTGGTAGCCGAGTGGGTATATTACTCGGTCGCTGACCAGAGGGTCTCGGTTTCAAACACGGCAGGCACTTCTCGACAGTCCGAAGCGATACCAAGTCGAGGGGTTTGCTGATCGGCGCATTCATTTTGAGAATCGCAGGCGAATCAGGCACCCCGAAGTATCTGACCCTCTCATCCCCATAGATGAGCGATTTCACCCCTCAGTATCAGGCTAGAACAACTCCCATTCACAAAATAAACCTGCTAGTTAAAGAGTAGACAATCAATGGGCATGGCCTAGACTTAATTCCTTTTCCCTTGAGAAATGAACAATTGCAAATCATTGTCCAGTAAGTGGCGACGCTAAAAATAAATAGTGGCTTTTAACTAATGGCATATATGCACAGCCTACAAACTGGTATGGCGGCATGAACTGGAGGCTTCCGATACAGTAAATTTCTTTTCATCCCTATGAAGATAGAATAAATAGGAAACGTTAATATGGAGTGTTTTTACCTCAATGGTTTCATCTAATCAGCACATTAGGTAAGGCATTATTATCATTCTCTCAAATAGAGTTCGTAAAAATCTTAGGGAATTACTTAATACGTTATTAATGAATGCACTGGATTTTCTTGCATGTTCAACTAGCACCACATGTTAAATTTATCACATAGAAGAAACGAAAACTTCAACGATTACCAAAGATTTCTAGTTTGACTACAATTATGAGAATACGTCGAGGAAATAGATATATTTAACAAAAACGAGCGAAGAATAAATGAATGGATTCGATAATTCACGTGACTGGGTGGCTGTCAGCCACATGGAATGATTGACCGATCACTATCGAGGCATATTCCTGGAGGCTTACTTGCCACTGCAATGTCAGCTCCATTCGGATGGATTCTCGAAAAAAATTAAAAAAAAGAGGATTCATATCCGCTGGGGAAAATATCATCCGTGGAATATTAAGGAATAAGGATTCGAAAACCTATTGGAAGGAATTATTGGTGGCACTAAAATAACACAACAGTTTTATTACAACTGCATCGCAACCAAAACTGTTTCAAAACGAAACAGTTCCGCGAAACACCCTGTTGCGGACAACAAGTAGAGGCACACCAAACAAAAGGCAATCGATCGGCGCTGTTACAACATGGCTTGTAGTTCTGTATTCAATGCAATAAGAAACATTTCACTTAAGTAAAGTAACTTTTTTATTGGGATTCATGAAAGATACTTCACCGTTCTAGTTCTTTCTGAAACGATGATTGTACATGTGTTTGTTGGCTGAATTAACCAGCATTCGCCTGCAACAGATTCAAATCCAACAAATTGTAGCATACAACCGCAACGCAGCCACACGTGCAGTGCAACTGGAACAGAATATAAGGCGAAATAGTCTCGGCTTCAGCTTCTGCATTTGCCGCAGCGCAACAAAGAGCGCAACGGCGCGGCTGCGGCACGATCACGAAACTAACCCGTTGTTTGCAACAGTTATTTTAAACAGTTTTCCGACCGAAACAGTTGAGGTGGCTACAGCCGTTTCGCACCGGCAACACTTTATTCCACCACTAGAACGAATACTGCAAGACTTTTTATATATTTTAATCCAACAGCACTCTCCGCTAATGCCTGTTGGTGATTTGTTGGTGAGGGCAGGGGGTGTTTGATGGGCAATCCTCCATTTGAGGTGTTCATACTAGAGGGGGGGGAGGAAGTGGAGAGATCAGGGTAGGGGAGGAGTGGGGACGAGAGGAGGGGTGGGTTAGGGAAGGCAGGAGGAGGGGGGGGGCAGAGGGAGGGAGAGCTGAAGAATTATAATTTCAGTTGGTCGGGAAGGGGGTTGATTTTTTTTGAAAGAGGAGAGAAAGTACAACGGAAAGTTCGCCCTCACTCTCCCCCATTGCCCCTTGCCCTTTTCGCCCCACCTGGAGTGGGAGAGGTTGGAGGGGAAGGAGGGAGAATCGGTAGGGGACGTGAGAAAGGGGTGTTGGCCACCTCTTGGAATTAAGCCGATTAAGTTTTAACTGGATATATGTATACCTACACACGCACGTTTTGGTATGTCTATGTATTCCACAGTCCGCACTTCCGAAGAAGTAAAGATCGCACCTCTGGTTTCGGAATATGCTCCGTACAATCTCTCCCGATCCTCTCAAAGGCGTAAAATATCCGCCCTCTTCAACAGGTGTAGTTGGAGTTATTTCGAACGGAACTTGATCAAAAAATGTACGGATGTCCGTTTGGGGAGTACAAGACCATAACAGTTAAACGAAATGGCTCAAATGGATCGGTTATTGCATCATCACAGTTTATGGATATTGACATTGCTTCGGTGGGCACAATCGTGAAACACGGGACATATGGTCATCAGAGAAGTCAGATATGAAGCTGTAAACGGGAGGTACCGGGTGAATATTGCTCTTTCACGTGAATTGCTCCACTATCATAACTATGTTTAACTAATTCTAGAAATGAGCTAACTATAATAAGATACAGACATGTCTAATCAAAATGTTTTCCGATGTACTACCACAATAGGCGCAGTAGCTCAATGCATCACAAACTTTTGAGGTGCTGACTGGATCGTCTCGGGGTCGAGGCCACGTGATGACTTCAGGTATACCCTACTGAAACTCTAGGTAAGCAGATTTCTGCGAATGTGTTTTAAAAAAGAAAATAAACTCCCAAATATTCCACGTAATGTATAAATTACACACATTGGAAATGCACCAGGGAAACCAACCCTAAATAATTCTAACAATCCACGGTTAACTATCCCAGGCCGACCGTGAGATGGGACAAAAGGAGAAGGGTATTTCAATTACTGCGTCAATTAACTGCGTAAAAAAAGAAGCTCACGGTGTTATTCCAAAACATTTATCATTTACGTAATTGAAAGCATTTTTAAAGACATGCAGCATAACAATGCTGTTGAATATAAAAATATTTCACTCACGAATATCATTAAATGTATCACAGGAATGTGGATCAGTTACATTCACCTATCAAGAAGGATTTTAAGGCACTTATGATATTTTTATATGTTCAAAGTAAGTCGAATGGGAATCACAAATATTGCTTGCAGTTGAAGCTCCTTAAAAGAGAAACGCCGGCATTATGATTTTTTATTTCCATGAATATTTCTTAAGGAAAACATTCGTGTATCAAATAACTGCTCGCTTAAGAGGATTTATATGTTATATAATGATCTAATTCGAATAAAATGAAAAGAATAAAGTTCTATCAGGGCAGATGTGGTGGAATTCATTCATAGTAATGAAATTTCTTGGTAGTTTTCCACTTATTTTATTAAATATAGGTTTGTGCGACTAGTTTCAATGTATTACACCATTTTCAAGCACGTGATGATACTAAACAAATACTATTTACATATTTCAAGATGGTTGTTAGGGAGTGAAAGAAGAAGGTTGAAAGTATTGACGGGAGGCTGAAGCTACTCTTGTGGGAATTAAATGGATAGTAAAGGGAGTGGGATAGAAATACCCCTCGATAGAAGCAATAGTAGCTTCGTAGATAGAGATAGAATAAGATAGAGAGTGATAGTAGCTTCAGCCTTCTGTTAGTACTTCCAACCTTCTTATTTCACTCCCTAACAACCATCTTGAAATATGTAAATAGTATTTGTTTAGTATTATAATGTGCTTGAAAATGATATAATGCAACGGAAATGGTCGCACAAACCTATATTAAATTTTTAAAAAGTGGAAAACTGCTAAGAAATTTCATTACTATAAATGAAAAAAAAATTCAAAAGGTGCCCATATTTTGATGGTTATTGGGATAATGATGCTCTGAGAGGAAATTTTACGTCCATAAAACGAAATATATTGAAATATATCCTTGACGGAAAACTTTTGCGCCAACGGGTCCACTTAAAATCACGGGTCCATCGCGAGAGTGGCTCCTCGATGCTAATGCACCGAACTCGGAATGAACAAGTGCTTCCGATGGCAGAGGAGGGCCTCTTGCATCCTAGCGCCCACAAATACGGGCCCGCAGGAAGAATCTCATGCAATGAGATGAGTTGCACTGCGCAGCGTGCCACATGGTACACGCCCGATGCATTTCTTTCAATCTGTTCCCTTCACATCGCCTCTCTTTCACGGTCAACGCAACAAGGAGGATGATGCGGGAGTAGTTGGATTTTGCATACGGCTTGGGAGGAAAAAGTGCATTAAGTTAATCAGTTCGGAAACATCAATGAAAGGAAATGAATTCCGAAAACTCTTGCGTGCTCCGAGGAATGGATGCAATTTATTCCCGATTGGATATTAGATTTGCTTCGTGAGAGCATCATGGTAAGATTTTTTGCATTCCTAATGCATCATTATAGCATGGGAGCATGTATTGTGACTTCTACACATCTTGAAGCACACAATAATAAATTCAGAAGATTCAGGTGATATTGAGTAGAATTTGAGCATCGTGGCTGGATAAAAATGTGTAGTTTTTCACAAATAAATAAAAGTTTAAAGTTTTATTTATTTGTGTGGAGTATGGAGAGTTGAGCATCTTTTATTCATCTGTAACACTCAAGAATATTCAACTTTTGCTGGAAGCTGAATCTTCATGCATTTAGAAGCTCTCTTTTTCGGAGAAATCTAATTTAAGGAAACGCTAGGATTTTGAGATCCCGAAAGAAAATATAGCCGGACCCTGGTAAATAAGAAGTTGATTAAATAAAATTATGGAAAAATGTTCTTACCATTAATAAATTACCATCAAGGGGCGAAAATATATTTATTCTTATTTAAATAATTTGCGTTCAGGGAAGTTCACATTCCTTTCCAGAGCATATAACACAAATCCCGATGTGGAGGCCCTACTGGCGCGGGCCCTCACAATTTCCGACCAAGACAGAGCGCATGGAAATGTGTATATACACAACGTTGATCACTCGGCCATATGAGCTGACTGAATAATGCCACACACTATGATATTTTAGCTTCCTTCTCCTTTTGACCGTACAGAAAATTGTAAAGAGGCGAACAGTTAGGTGAACTCAACGCAACTCTTTGTAAATACAAGGAGAAAATTAAAAGTCAATTCTTCCTCTAAAAATTAATTGCTCTAATTTTTTGCGCCATCTTTAAGGTAGAACAATATGCACATACACGCCATGAGAAATAAATCTGAGAATCACGTCGATAGGAAAGTAAAGGATTGACAAAAATGGCGGAGACTTTCATGAAATATTCATAATAAACTAGAATTAAGTACTTACAACTTTTCCTGGAATAAAAAAATGCACCTAAAAAAACGATAAATGCGTATTTCTAAGATGCAAATACCAATTTTGATGTGGAGAGTATAAAATATCAGTTCGACATTTTCCCTAGTATACAGAGTATAATATGAAGCCTATATCAACTCCTCTAATGGTATCAGATAATAATATTGAGGAAAAGACTTTAATATTTCCACAAAAATAAAATGGCAGGTAGTGGTTTTACGCAAATCCCAGGCGCAGATGACAATGTAAGTTGTACATTGTTTAGTTAAAGTGGCTTAAGTTTGCACATTCGTATTTCAGCCAAAATTAAGGGTTTACTTTGTTAACTGAAAATCATGTTTTCATATCATTTTGGAAAAGATCAGCATATCGATTAAAATAAGAAAAATCTATGAATGCTACGAAGTTAGTCAGAGTTTCTTGTATTAGTCTTCTCACTTTGGAGTAGGTACTTGATATTCTTATAATGCTGAAAGTGCTTATTTTTTAATGGCATTTAGTGTACATATCTTTTCAAATCCCTGGAGTAGTTACCCTAAATATCAATCGAAAATATTTAATGAGCTTAGCGTGTGCTGTCACACCAAGGTATTTATGAAAACTGCTACTATGCCTTAGATTTCATACTGCTGGGACGTCAGGGATGATGTTTGGAAGGGTAGTTGGCAAGAGTCATCGATAGCATGCAGAATGAGAGAATCTCCGAAGGTGTTAAAACGGAGGGAAGGTGGTGGAGGTCAAAAGCCAAGTGGAGTGTGTATGTGTGTGTCCTCGGCTGCTTGGAGGGGAGGGGAGGTGGCAGGGGGGATGGGGAGAGGGAAGGGGGGGGAAGAATAAAGCGAGGAAGCTATTAGTGGAAGTAAAATAGAGACAGTAACAGAATACAGATACTAAAGAGCAATCTTTGCAAAAAAAAATGGGAAAATAAATCAAGAATTACAGCACAGAATAAGACAAGCCAGTGTTGTATACTACCAGATAAGTAACACAATCATAAAAGAAAAAGAAATATAAACAAAAAACAAAACCAGAACTATATAAATATATTAATGTGTTTAGACTAACTTATAGCTATGAAAGCTGGCCGATGAAAACCAAAATATAAAGCATTATAACAGCAGAAATGAAATTCTTGGGAAGAAAAGGAAATAAAACCAAAAGGGATTTTGAGAGAAAACAAAAATCCGAGAATAATTCCAGCAGAAGCCCTTAATAACTATTATAGAGATAAATCAACTTAAATGGTATGGACATTTCAATAGAGTGGATCAGAATAGAATACCCCGGAAAGTATTGGAAAGAAAACCGGAAATGGAGAAGAAGTAGAGGTTGACCGAGAGAGACTTGGAGGCATGAGATGATGAAGGAAGCATGGAAATGAAAAAGAGACGACTTAATAGTAAATGAAGAAAATGGCAGGATCGGACTGAAGAAATATCGGAAGCTCTGGAAGCAGTTCATCGAGGCCCCGACGCCAATGGCGTAGAAGGGAAAGAAGAAGAAGTTAATTAGCCGGCGTTGATTAGTTATTCTGTCAGTCGAGTGTGATGTATTTACATGAAGTGGACCAAGAAATTCATCCTTCACTCACGGGTAACTGGAAATCTTGAATTAGAATTAAAAACAAAATGGTACACGGAGGCTTATCGGAGTCAGGTGAAAAATTATTGCAATGTAGGCGATGGAAATTAGAGTCCTAAATGAGAATCAGTGCTAAGATAGAAATAAACAATGCAGTAACGAGCGCATAAACATAAATTGTGGAGAGGTGAACAATTACCTGAAAGCACTCTTATGAAAGAAAGCCTTTCTTATGTGTTAGTGGAGCTATAGGGAGGAATTACTGGAGCTGGACGGATAAATACGTGGAAAGGAGGACTTATGGAATACTAACACAAAATATATGAAGAAGCTTATGATGAAGTATTCAAACTGATATTCTTGTGTAGGAACTTTTTGGAGAAAATTTTGAATACGGCAACGTAGGATTTTCAGTGCATTGTATTTGAATAAAACGATTTGAATCCACTTACAAACTTACTATTCTCGAAAAGTAATTAATTTTAAATCAAAAAGTAAATCTTTGCAATCCATGAAACGTCAGAGCATAAACAACACGAAATGTTACCACGCACAATTAGCGATTTCTCTCCCAACTCCGTTCCTATGCATACCTACTCAAATCTAATATAAAAAGCCCGCTCTGGAATACTAATCTGACAAATGTAGCAATACTATGATCCCTTTGATGATAATGTAGAAATAAAGACCAAAAGCACTGAATAATATTTCTGCATAATTTAAATTTTGAAGACTGATTCAATTGTGAGAGGAGATTCACTTTCATTTGATAGAGCATTGTTTCAGGGATATAAATGTGAAAGCCTATAAACCGATTTATCATTAGTAAACATTAAGCATCAGCAATAATTTAAATATATATTCGTACGATCTAATTTGCACCAGTGGCTCAAGGCCGAATCTGTAACATTCAATAACAAATATCGTGGAGTTAAAGAAAGAATACTAAATTGTATAAATAGTAAGAAAGCATTCTTAGATTCGGATAAATACGACAGATACTTAATCAAGCACTTTGGAAATACATTGATCACTGCAAGAGCACGGTTGGCAGGGGGGAAGAAAAGGGAGCAAATGTACTCCATCCGTTGGTGGAGTGAGACCGCAATATGGCGCCACCTATTCATCTCTGTTCACTAGGGCGCGTCGGCTGTAAACAAACCCTTAGCAACGGCCCTCGACTCTTCCCCTTCTTGTCTGCATTCCCCCTCCCCTCAGCACGATCGCTCCCCCCACCAACCCATTCTTCAAATCCACAACCCGGATATATGATCTCAAGAGGGTCGGAATCAAATCCTTATACTCCATCGTTTCCTTCTGAGTTGCGATGAGTAACGTCATTAATCTACATCTCCAGATAGGGTCGGTTCCATAACTTAAGGTGGTTCCACCGTAAAATAACTTAAATGTCATTTTATTCATATTCTGTCTACTTGTAGGAAAAGGTGTCCTCTATCTGATATGAGCAACAAAATAATACCTTTACACACTATTTTATTCCATAATTGAACTTGAAATCACATTGTATTCAATGGGGGAATGAGAGAAACACGGGGAAAATAGTATTTTTCCATAAAATACAAATGCCGTTTTCGTGGAAAACTGTCTCTAAGAAGGAAATAATCTAAATAAATTGAATAAAAATGTAATATAGGCATCTTACCACCTTATTTTTCTAGCTATTGAAGAATTAATGCCGTAATTGAAGTCAAAATGCGGTAATTCGTAGGAAATGGCGCTGCAGTCGGCTCCTATTACTGGAAAAAAGTGCTCATTTAAAATACATTCGTGGCATAATCTGCATATTTTGTACCTTACTTTTGGGTTTCTATAGGTAACGCATTGCATCAGGGAAAGCAGGATTTTTTGGACAAAAAATAAAAAATGTAGAATTTAGTATTAGTACTCACACAGTGGTGGCGGAACCTCCTTAACTTTCGATCGCAATTGAGTGGAATGTAGCTCATTTTTTAACATATTCACACGGCACACTGGATTATCGCGGGATAACCTGCGATGGTGAGGATAGTATTTTTAAAACACAATTACCTTTAAGTCAAAGCAAACGAGAAGAGGCCTGATTGCGGTCAAAATTTGATAACTATTCGATCTTCTGCAGAATATGTCCAAATGAACTTCAAATTGGAACACACACTGGAGTGCGCTTGGCTCTTGTCAAACTGAAATTGTCCCATTTAACTTAGAAAAACCAATTGCAGTTCACTAACATGATTAGGAGTGCCTGGGCATGAAACTGGGTACAGCTTACGTTTTAACGGGTTCACGTTGAATATTCCACTCATGCAAACGGAAACAAGGGCGGTTCAATTTATAATGGAATCCTTTCCGACGGGATTTTGGCAGAAAATCATTTACACTTCGTCATTCCCCTTCGTCAAACATCAGTTTGCTTTCAGTCTGCAGGGCAGAAAAACCTTCATTTTTTTTAGAATCAATTTTCATGCAACATCGCTATTCGAATGCATGGCGCATGTCAGGCACCAACAAATGATATTTAAATATACGGATGGATTTGATCTTTCTGCTTTCTTTTCGGAGGCATTCCGCCAGGCCCTTCCAGAATTCCTCGTTCATTCTCTTATCTATTAACATCATTCTGCTGGAGTACGAGCGTCCTTGACTTAATTATTCCATGTAATTACGCCTGTTCCTTTAAAAATTAAAAGAATTATCAGGATGAAGAAAAGGGCTATGGTGAGTAAGGGAAGAAATTTTCCCCGTCGTTGGAGCGGTTAATTGCATTGTCCTCCGTAGTGTCTCTTAACTCATTTTACCTCTCGTGTCCACGCCTTCTCTCGAGTCAATGCGTCCACCAATCAACTCACCCCTTCCCTGCAATGTCTTCCCATTTCACCCTCATCCACCCATTTCGCGCTTTACATCCCTCTGCTTCTCTTTCTTTGCCATTCGGACACGATATCTTTTTTTCTCTCTATCGTCCTTAAGGTGGGTGTACACACGTAGCAGTCGACTGCTATGACAGTCAACTGTTAAGCTCGACTCGAATGTGTGAACGCGAACTGCGATGCGAGTAAGAGTCGATAGAGGACTAGGTCAAACGTGATCGACCCTGGATTCGAGCCATTATCGAAGTAGGAGTTAAGCCGCCTATATACATGGAAGGTACTTCCATGACAGTAGCCATGCAAGTCGCTTGTTAGTGGTACTTCGATGTGTAAGCACGTACTTCCATGGCAGTAGGGGTCGATAGCGGAACTAATCGACCGCGGTTCTCACTTGCAAGGAAAATAGACTGGCTTCTATTTTCCCTGCAAGTAGCATTTCGATTCATCGATAGTATTGCAAAACATCCGGTGAAATATTCTGCCTGGTTCATCTCAGTTGAAAAACCACATTTATATTAAATAATAATTTTCTTAAGATTGAAATTTAAGAATGCTGAAGTACTAAATTAGTTATCAAAATATTAATATAAATTAATATTTGAAAAACAATCGAGTTGTCATAGAGAGAAAATTTGTTTACATAAATATATGAGTTGATTTGATTAGTTTAGATTAATAAAACTCAATAGATAATTTAGTTTGTTGATGAAAACAAAATATTTCGCATAATTTATTACATCATGAAGTCATCAAAGATATAATCAACTAATATTTAACCCAAAATGAACTATAGAAATGAGTATAATAAAACTTTTACAATTATATGCTAATATTTCCATATTAATATACGATGTCAGCACCTGTAGGGTTTTGATTTAATGATTCATTGGTTGTTTGAATCCTCCTCCTTTTATCCTCCTTTTCGCCTCCTTAGTTCTGCTTTTCATTTATTTGCGGATAAGCCGGAAGTAATGTGTAAGCAGAGCTATCTCTGCAAGTAGCGATAAAAATCGATACTTCACTGCAATCGCTACTTCGATAGAAGTCAACTTCCATGTGTAAAGCCACCTTTATACTTTTCATCGCAGTGAAGTGCAATTTATCGCAACACTCGCTAGCGGTTGTAGACGCGCTATGGAAGAGACCGGGAATTTGAAGAAGTTGGCATGGACTTCTCTGCAAGGAGGTAAGCTCAATAGATTCATCGAAGGATATAGGAAACATGAATGCTTATGGAATGCAAAGAGCGGGGAGTATAAAAATATTTGAGGTCAAAAATGCGACTCAGAGACCGATAGGAATCTCCAGTGTCCAAGAAACTTAGACATATGGTCAGTCGCACCTTTGAAGATATTAAGTTCCTCGTTCCATTGCTGATTTTTCCAGTTTTGGACCAGTCTGTAAATTAGGGTATACATAATTATGTTAATACATGAACTTTTAAACAGATTCTCATTACTGTGACATCGCGGAATATCAATTATAAAACTTAAAAATACATAGCATATAATAGAAGGAATTATTGGTGGTCACCACGTGCAAAATTCCAATATTTCTCGCCTTCACAGTAGATATTTGAGAAGAGATTATTCTAAACTTTCAATTCTCTTCTATTTTCCTTTCCTGCTTCTGCAGCTCTCTAACTAGGAGGATCATAAGAAGAGTTCGTCGTCTTCCTTGCAAAATGGAAGTAATTTTGTAGTGCCTACTGCTGGCTATACGCTGTGATAGTTGTAGAAGTTGGTGTGGACACTTCGTGGCGGTAACAGTAGCAATTCATACACAGCTATAAACCCAACTTTAGGGCGAAATGCCCATTTCAAGACATTGCAAGCATCCCGAGAAAATATTTCCTCCCAGTCATTCCAGTCGAATAATGCGTTTGAGATTCTAAAGGAGATGGAGAGTGCAAATATTCTTTCGCACTATTTTATTGAATTGAGACACATATCCAAGAAAGACTCGTGTAAATTACAAAATAAAAAAGAATAAAATGTATTGTGTTCTAGGCTTCCCAACGAGAGTCGAATAATTCTTCTAATTTGAATTAGGGAAATGCATACATAATGAAAGATACCTGGAAAACAATTTAAAATAAATAAAACGGTACCACGAACAAATACAAACATTGCGTTACTGAAACCAAAAATGGAAATTAACATGGAAATAGAAAATCAAGTTCAAATACTCCATGTGTAAATCCAGGCAATACCATATAATGAAATATTAAAAATCACAGGGAATACAAAACAGTAGGTCCTAAAATAATTAACCCAGGAAAACTTAATGGCATAAGGCATACTAACGGCTTAAAATACATCCAGTAGGAATGCATAACTTCATCTTTATTAGGTACTGATAAGTGTATTAAAAGACACTTCGGATCATTAAAATAATAATTAAATAGTTTCACCATGAAATTGGGTAAAGAGATGGAGTTTCTTATCGCCAATGGGTACAAAAATGGAAATATATTAGAGCCAAAAATAAGTAATGAGTTGAGGTGTAAGTTCGGCCGAACAATTGGACCCTGGGGGTGGGAAGGGTCAATCCTAGAAGCTCTATTATCCGCGCGCGCGTCCACATTGGATTTTTTTCACTACTCCGTTATGCGTTCTTCTCTGAAAAGCGAGATATAATTCATCACTTCTCCTCTCGTCTGAACATAGACAGCAGAGATGAGATACGACATTGCACTACAGAGGTAATATTTACGCGTGCTTGGACAGGTAGCTTTATCAATTTAATACCTGGGCCTTTCTTGACGTAATGGTAAAGGATTCGTAACGATATGATAAACTGCGTATCTCATTTTTATTATCAAATTACATTAATTTATTATCAAGCACCCTCGAGCATTATTCCTGAGGTTTCTTTGAGTTAATTACATAATGCATGCTGATATAAACTTTGCCCAACATCCTAGATTTACTTCTTCAATAAATGACTGGCAAAAACATGGACCTAGGTGATGAAACTGACCTCCAATACTGATGCGGAGTCAACAAAGTGCGGGCCATTTTGGAAATGAATAAGACGAGCGCAAACAAAAGCGCGCTTCGCTTGTTTTCAACTCGTTCCCTCTCGTTCTCTCATTTCAAACGCCCACTCCCCTTCAGGTTCTCGCGTTTTCCACCAGGGTGCGCCTTAAAACGATCACGCACGTTGCCACTAGGAACGGAAAAGGCCGAAGATGAGGCCCCACCGATCGCGGCTGGCGTCTGGGTTCCCGAAACGAACGAGCGAACGCCCATAATAACCCTCCCGAGAGAATTTTTCGGCACCAGACGGACAAGAGGAGGAGGATAATGGCAATGGAATGCAAGCAAAGCGGACGAAAAAAAGTTAAAAGGGAGCAGAGATACCGCTTTCTCGTTCCAAGGGTCTCTTACAATCTCGCATATCCATTAGTGTGTTCCCCTTTGCTCCCACACAAACATCCGCTGCCCAACCGCCTGTGGCTCTCCTGCCCCAGCCGAACGATTTTCTGTCCTCCTCACGCTTTGTAAACATACAATCCAACTTGGTGTTGGAGTGAGTGAGTCAGGGGATGGATGGATGGGAGGTGAAAGAGTCCGTCTTCAATGTTCGACTTCAATCCGGGTCTTATGGTGAGTCCATTCTCTCTCTTTTTCAATGCTATATACACTCGATTTGTCAATAACGGCAGTACTATCGCGCTCTCAATCGCAACCGAGGTGATGGCTTGCTTGTTTACTTGTGGTTAACCAGCTTGGGGTGGGCAAGAGGAATGCAGATAGCTTACAGGGGCAATGAATTCGCGAGTTTCCACTCCATGAAAGAAACTTCGATACAAAATGTCCGTCAGACTTTCGAAAAAAAACCCAGGAGCAGGTTGGGTAACTAACTCCGATCACTCATCAGTAAATGAAAGCAGAGAAAGGGAAGTAGATGATGACTTTGGATAGAACTCGAGGCGAAAAACACACTACTCTGGAGAGTTTATGCTTGAAGAAATTTTGAAGTGGTGAGGGTTTTCTATCTACAAAAAGAATGCGGTGCTGTGCGAAATTATCAGTGATTCAAAAGGTGTTGGTCACGCCAACAACGAGAACAATGAACGGAGATTGAGAGAGTTTCAATTTTAAAGTTTACTATTGTACAAACAATTTCATAACGTGAAGGATTCAGCGTAGAAGTTTAACAGCCCATGCGTTGGAATAAGTTGGAATTTCCGAAAGGGAAGGCTACAAGGGATTTTCAATTCTCGGTCACATCCGACGGCCTGAGAACTACTGTCGAAACGCCATTCACTTAACACCAAAATATCAAGTGGTGGTTGGAACTCCACCGAAATAAAATCTCACCCTCAAGGGTTCTGATTCCGAACCATTGGGCAGGCATCACCCAAATCAATTCTTATCAACATTCCATACACCCACTAAAAACTTTATATATGACTTTTTCTTTGTGACAATATCAGGGATCGTTAAAAAAAGCTGGCATAATAAAAATCTTTAATTTCTAGTCGCTCTTCATAGTTTACAAAGACTTTCTGCGGAGCAAAATTCCTATCCTCTTTTGCATCTTAAGAACTAGGAATAAGGAGATATGCATTCCTTAAGTAACACGGTGAAGAAAAGTACTTTGTAAGTCTCGTGTAATATTTTCCTTGTAACTTCAAATATCCAACAATAATGAAATTTTCCGCAGAGCCCACTTCACTGCCTTAACTAAGGTAAACAAGCGTGAGCCATGAAATGAAATTTAAGTGCCAGCAAATAAGCGCTCTTAACAATGAATAATCATACAAATGGCGACACGATCTCCAGTTTTACCTCTCCAACGGAGCCAGATTACAAATTATACTTAATTTATATATGCTTTCGGCTACCTCATAGTAATGCATTTCATACATTTATTACGGAAACGGTGGAGATCTGAGGGGTATTCCATTTACAGTAAGACGTGAAACAAGTACGTTGTTTTTACTTGAATCACATATAAAAAATAACATTAAGCCCATAGACGCCGAACAAATGGGTTTCAAAAGGAGTTCATCCACGACTAGACGAACAAAAAAAGTCAGCATCGCGTTCTGCGACTTGAGTGCAGTGCTAACACGATGCTCGACCGCCGCCCTCGTGCTAGATAGCGGCGAATCAGAGAACTAACCGCAGGTGCGCATTAACCTTCCTCCGGCCATCCGAGAGTCTATCCGCTACACGGAAGAGATCAAAAGACAAAACCGCAAACCCTTTCTAATTCCTTCGCAAGCATCCCTATTCGCCCAGCCTGCGTTCCGGGCGGGCATGCGATTCCAAGTGGAGGAATATAGGTATGTGCACTCAAATCTTGTTCCTGAGGGCGAGCATCCGAGTTTCCGTTCGAAGGAGCCCAAGGGCAGTTATGGACGACCCCGTTGACCCTTTCCCAATGGGGGATCGGGCTGGTGTGGTGGCAAGAACACTGGTCTCCCATTCTGAGAGTCCGGTTTCGAACCTCGGAAGTCGCGGATATTTTCCGGAGGAATTACCGAGTTTCTACTTGGTTGCTGAGTGAAGAGCACTTCACTTAGACTTCTTAGGCTCAGTTTTTCTAACTACCGACAGTTAAAGATTAGTTGAGTAAGAAGTTTCCATCACCATTATTCGCCGCAAAAACTCATATTTTACTCCCTGAGAAATTAAAAATAACTTTGTGAATACCACTTTTAAGAAATAGTATTCTTGAAAGTTATTTTTAATTTTCTCCGTTATGGATGAATAGCACCAAATAAAGTCTGAAACAATTTCCTATTTTACTGTTTATCAGTGTCTTGACACGGTCTATCTTGCCGAAACAGTTATCCAGAACACTTTCCGAGCGATAGGATAGTGTCGGGAGGAAAATTCCTAGCTAGGGTGAATCAATATTTAAAAACTTTATATTTACAATGTCCTAATACATAAATCTACGATATAAAGAGCTACGCGTACGTACGTATGATTCAGTTGCTAGGCGTAGTGATTAAGATGTGCGCCAATAGATGGAAAACGAGCTCCTACACACGTTATTCACTAACTGACTCATAGCATAGGCGCATGAATTTTTCAAAACACACACAAGGGAAACTGCCTAGAAGCAGCTCCACCTGCTTCACCAAAAATGTTGTGTACAAATAAATTTATGATATTTAGATATTATATAATGTTTACCTTAGTTACGTATATTGTTTTCATGAAAAAAAACGCCACATTAATTTATATTTAACAATTTACTTTGTTAATTACTTTTTGGCTATTTTGCCTATTTCGCTATATTTTAGCCTATTTCCGCAGGCTTTTCAACTAGTTGCATAACGTTTATTCTTATGTTGTACAGAAAAATTAAACTAAACAATTCTACATCTTTGGAATTTAATTCCTCTGGTTAATTCTGCCATCTACACCAGGGGCCTAATTCTGTAACTCGTAGCTCCGGAGCTAACTGGCTAAAAGAGCTAAAATAAGCTCCTAGCTCCAATTCGTATTCTGTATTGCATATCAAGGTGCTGGAAGGAGCTAGAGAAGGCTCCGGAGCTTATTTAGCTCCTCATGGTATTCTGCAACGGTCCCGGAGCTCTTTTCGGAGTCCCAGCATGCCTCAGATCGGAGCTCCGGCCAGCGCCAGCCTCGAGACCGCGCTAGGAGGCGCATTCCCGCAGTGTTTTGTTGATTTTTCGTGATGTGTGCATGTTGTTGTGAATCTGATGATATTATTTTTTCTTTCTTGGTAGTTTTTCTTGAAGTGATACTCTTATATACCGCGGCGGAAGAATCAAGATACCCAAAGGATTTATTTTTAACCTCTTTTAACCAATAAATCCCATCCCTGTTTACATCATGGAAAATTATTTCGATGTCAATATCGCTGCCTTACTTAAGTCTTTCGGAGATCAATTCGTGAATATTCATCGATAAAAACGTGTTTTGCATGATTACTACGTTATTCCATTGATTTTCTTTGTCATTCATACTGTTGAGAATCATTTTTAAATTAGTAAAACTCTAGGTATTGAGCAAAGTCGATAGGAGCACTTCCTTTAGTCTTAAAACATATGTTGTTATGTTTTCACGAATGTTCTAATTTTGATGTTGTTTACCCGCAAGGATATGATCGTAAATTCCAATTTTATCAACTAATGATTAACTTTTTCATTATTGTTAAGCAAGTTCTTTAATGTGTGGCCGAGTACAATCAATGCGCTTATCTATTAATAACATTATTTCAACTGCAGTTCGAGGTGTTACTCTTAATATTGACATTGCTGCGTGAAGAGAAGGAAAATGCACGATAGAATGTTTAGGTAAGGTATGTTCATGGAAGTTCAATCGATGAAAAAATTTATATGTATAAATGCATGTCTATATGTTAAAGTGATCATGTACGCATGCACTCGCAGAATATGATTGCTCATATGCATAACTATAATTGAATGATGTAAATCAATTGCTAATTAGTTCGCAGCTTTAGTTAGTTTCCTTAAGTGAAAAGTGAGCGTGTCATCCTATACAGATTCTTCGAGTACTAGCTGCCTAATGTAGAACGTTCTTAAGGTACCTTAATAATTTAAGTTGCATAAGTATTCATCGGTAATTCCGTAGAACTTTGAAAATAAAAGTTCTACGGAGAATTTCAAGTAAACGTCGCCAATCTTCCTATATGAGCATTTGGTAATAGCTGCACACTTCAGTGGGAAGTCCTAAATAATGGTAACTTTCGAAGTGTTGTGAACATTTTGTAGATTGAATAGTAGTTTTTCGCAGAAAATATAACAGAATAACAAATATATCATCAGTTAATGGCCCATCTATTGCATTTATCTTCATGTATGTACTTACATCACCGACGTTCGCATACATGACGGAATGGTAAAACAATGAACTAACCTATAGATTAACGCCTGCTACAGTTTTAAATAAAGCATTTTACCTTAGATTTACTTAAATTAACCATCAAGAATATGAAAATATAGAAAAACATTGAGGAAATCTTCCTATTATTTTCAACTCGCCGTTCACAGAAACAGCTGTTGAGGATGACAAGTGTTATGCTAGATTACTATAATAATTTGCTCTCTTAAGTAAAAAATCAACTGATTCAGGTAATAATGTTCGTTATCAAGGTGTTTAATTTTTGCTTTGTTCTTCTTCTCGATGCGAACAAACTCATAAAATCATATAATTGCGCATGCATTAAGCTGACGTTTTCACAGCTTTCCATATGTAAACACGTTAAACTCGGCAGGGTATTCCTGGATAGTCGTAATTGAGAATTCTGTAGCTTGTAAAATAGTCTGTATATTGCTAAGAAGGTACTTTTTTATATGTTAAAGTCGTACAATCAATAATACTTCAATATTATTTACTTTTGGTATTCTCTACTGCTGTCTGCTATTTTCCGGAAGCACAAGCCGGAAAAACGTCACGAAAAATGAAACGACGATTGTGATTGGCACTTCGTTTGTGGACTTTTCTCCACCCCGAATCGGAGCTAGAGTTAGCTCCAGTGAATTACAGAATACTAGTAGGAGCTAATTCTTGGAGCGAGCCGAAGCTCTTAGCTCCGGAGCTACGAGTTACAGAATTAGGCCCCAGTTATTTAACTGTTTATGTTGGTACATTACTGGAGTTGTTTATATATACTTTTATGCAATGAAGAACCAACGAATGCTGTCATAAACGAATACTGCTGTTCGCTTTGTCTTCCCCGTTTTCTCCATTTTTACAAAGTTAATCAAATAAAACAATGATGTGAGTCAGCATTTTGCTTTGTATTATTATCCAGATGATTTCTGCTCTCGAATTTTCCCCCACCAATTTCGTTATTCTATTTATTAATGCTATATTCTCTGGAGACATATGTCTACTTTTTAACTAGCAGACCTGCTGCCTGCTTTGCAGGCAGTCTCTGTCTGGTTTGCTCTTGAGGTGCCCCACTGGAAATTTTACCTCCCCAAAACAGCAAGCACGGGAGCAATATTTGACATACACTAACAAATACTCAGTAATGAATTATCTCCGAGGTCAGTTTCTCGTACATTCATATAGCATTCGTAATGGTATAAGTAATACCTACTTCTAAACTTTCGACGTGAAGGTTGTACCAATATTGAGACAGCGGCACACGCAAATGTATTGAAACGTTTAAGACCTTTGGTATTTATCCAGACACTTTAATGCATGGAAAACTCTTGAGGTTCATTTCACTTACTCTAGCTAATCGCATATATTATGCAATAAAACCAAATCAAGGGAACGGCAATATTAAAACACTTAATTGATTATATTAAGGTTGAGTTTACAGAAATTTGACATGAACCTTATTGTTTTAAGAGTGGCATACATTTAAACATTCACCCGGATAATTTCTAAATATCTTCACTAAATAACTTCATTCGCGTAAAAGTAGCGTATCATATCAAGGGAAATAAAAGAAATGAAAATAAAGTAATACAGATATCGTAGTGCAATCAACATTTACCCGAAAAAGATAAATTAACAACGTTTATATGCCCATACGGTTTGTAACTGATTGTAATTTAATGACGTTTGTTTACTTTACCGTTGCTAACCTAAATAAATCCATCGTTGTTAAGCAGTTGTTACGCATTATTAGCTTAATAGCCACGGTTTTTTGCATTTCTCTTTGCACCACCAACTGCTAAAAATCCAAAACTACTACCAAATCATACAGACAGAGAATCCACATTTAATGCACCAAACCTCATTTCTCTAGCTCAAAACTTGAGAGATATATAAACAAAATGGATACAGAATGACTGACTGACTGATAAGCTACAAAATTAATATATATCGATGATAATTGGTAGATAACTTCTTTCTCCTAACTGTTCACTTATATATTATGCTTAGTCAGGGCTATACCAGGATTATTTATACATGTTACACAATATTCTACAACATTAAAGATTTACATATTATGATTTACCAAGTTTAATATATCAGTTCATTAAAAATATATGTATACATGTTTTAAACATAACCTCAGAGTACCTTTAGTATTTGTTTGTTGATTGTTGAAAAGTTGAATTTCTTTCAAAAATAAAAATACAAATTAAGTTATATGAAAAAATCTAATTAAAATGTATTTACATTTAATTTATAATTAATCCTGCAACAGCCCTAAAGAAGCATAATACATATGCGAAACATTGGAAGAAATAATAAGTAAACCATTAATCACTAATAATTAGACATACGTCTCTGGAGAAGAGCGCATGCTGCATGATTATAACATCAATGTTCAAAACATTATGTTAAAAAAATACCTCTCTTCTTTTTACTCGCGCTCAGTACCCGATTTTTCATCCGAGGGTATGGGTTCGTGAATATCGTCACAATCAGAACCCGGAATCAATAGCAAGCAGGTATACCAACATGAAAAAATTCTCCTGCAACTTTCATGCATAATTATTTACAAGCGTGTAAGATGAGCTAGAAATGGATTTTCAACCAATTACATTTTGTGTTTCTTTTACACCCGTAATTGGAAAAGGCATTGCTTTGATGGAGTACATAACTGATCGATCCTGCCAACAATAACGGTCACATAAACGCTCCGGTAGTTTTTTCGGCCAGATATTCTTATCTGTAGGACAAATTGACGGCGACCTTGTAGGGAGAGGGAAAACTGGGCCTTAGTCCGTCTCGTGGGAATGAAACTGTGGACTTCTTGGCATTTTAAATCAATTAATGCGGACACCGGGTTTTTCTCCCCCCTTCCTTCATTCCACAAAAAATTCCTCCCTCACCAACTTAACAACCTAGATATTACATAGTACAAATTAGTTCAGTTACTGGGGCGATAACTAACAAACCAAGCAGGGTCGGAGTAGGTCAGCAAGATATCTTTGCTAAGGCTAATTCCTCCTCGGATAAATAGGCTAGCAAAATTTAAGCTGCTCTAAATGATACTTCATGCCTACTTTCTGCTCTCATTCTTTCATACCCTCTTCTCTTCATTGAGGATGCTGATTTCTGCTCGTGGCCTGACTTAGTGTTTCTAACACCACCAGTAACATACGTATGCCTGCATACACCCGCGCACAAGACGCGTTAAGCTTACATTCGCGACAGACTTCCACTTCAAGGCCTTCAGCATCAACGCCTTTCACCTCCCGCCACAATATATATATCGTGGTGTTTCCAATGCACTTCCATCAAACCACACACACTCGCACATATAAAGCTCAGGATTTCACGGCAATGCTCAAAGCCCTCTCGACTTGATTCACGCCTCGCGAACGTCGTCGGAGGTTCTCTTGGGAGATAAGGAGAGGATTTGGAGGGAGAGGCGGAATCGGGAGGGCTCTCCCTTCATTTCAATCAATCATCCCCCTACGTACGCACACACAGCCAGTCGCGTTCCCCAGGGCGCAGGCCTATCTCTTATCACCCTCTCATAGTCATCCACGGTGATACCAATAGAGTAGTTCTTCTCTCCAGATACCTAGCGTTGAGACCGTAATGCTAGCAAGACTCGGGGGTACTTATTTGAAATGATTATGAAGGGAATGGGAGGGAAGCATAGAAGACAGGGTTAGACAAGGAGGCTGAGGGCCGTATTTATAGTCGTTACCTAGCAGTCCCCTTATCCATCCCCTACCCAGCAGGCTCCTTGAATTGTGCGTCCTATAGTCAAAGTTAAAGGAGCTGCTAGGTAGGGGATGGTTGGGGGTTAGATCTGGTAACTAAGGACTACAAACGGCGGTAAATGGAATTCGCAGCTCAAATGTTTCAGTGGTGACGCTCGTGATCAACATGGATACGGATAAATAAAGAGCCAGACGCAGCATGAGAACTGTTAAGATGGCCGCTCGACGTGCAAATAGCTTCAACATTGTGGAGAAGAAGATTTTGTGTGACCTGTTGTAAAAGCATAAATATATTTTATAGTGGAAAGTAAGAAAACGGACGCAGTTTCCTGCCACAAGAAGAAGAAATAGTGGGAAAAAATATGCTGCGAGTGTCTATGAACATCCTTGGAATGAGTCTGGCGTCACATCAGATATTTATCGATTAAGAGCAAATCTCACCGTTGTTATAATAACACCAAATCTTCGAAATTATTAATTTAAGGCTATGCACGTTCATTAGAGTCAGTTTAGTTATATCTGTTGTGTTATTTATTCGATAAGGGGGCCCCTGGTGGAGCATGCATCTCCTGCCAGAATTAGGAGAGGCTAATGGGGTTGAAAATTTGACTAAAAATACCGTTTTTGACGAAGGGGCCTGCTAGGGGCTGTGGGACTGCTGGGTAACGACTATAAATTCGGCCCTGAGAGTTTCTTAAGAGTCCTGACCGTCATCATGCACCTCTGCCCGCTCAACTACGTTCCATTCACCCTATCTGATCTCAAACACTCAGCTGCTGGTGTATGACCAAGTTTTGCAATGCTTTTAGACTTTCTAATAGCTCTTATTTTCACATCTTCCGCAGTATTTCTATCTAAAGACCACGAATCTGATTGATATCTGAAGAATCTGATGACTTTCCGCCTTGACACCTATGTCATCCACTATTCCTCTCTATCCAACCTCTTCACTACACGTATTCTTCCATATTGGTCCTTCAATGAAACCACAATATTTTCTCAGTATTCACTAAATAACCATAAAATATGATTTTTATTGCAATCAAGGTCTTTTTTCCTGTCTAATCAGTCAAGATTTTGCACTCCAATGACAATGGATCTGCCAAATGAAACATTTCTCTGCTCGGAATTATACACCAAGTTACTTGTACATTTCAAGCCGAATAGCAGGATTTAAATACTTCCAGAGCTACACCAAATTGACCAATTTTACAAATGGTTGGAAAATATTTTACTGAAAAAGTAAATTAGAGTTATTTAATGCTAATCTGACCTCACCACGGATACGCGACTAGCATTTGAGGCTCAGAATAGAAAAATAACGATCTGACTGGCATAATGCAAAAAGGGAGGTAGTAGACTCATTGAATTTTATCATATATGAGCAGAATGCGGGACAAAATCATGGAAAACCCTGAGTAGGGCGCTATTTTTAATGCGCAGATAAAATTTAAGCTTAAACAAATACGATAGTTTCTGTTCAAGTTGAAGAACCGCTAGATAAATATGCGAGAGCGGGAATAGTGAACCCTTTGTCCATGTTCAGCTGATATAAGCCATTGCTATAACAACAGTTTCAATAATATTTCTAAACATTGCAAAATCGATCATAATATGCATACTTTCTAAGGGATGTTCACCTAACCACACGCCGCTGCTGTAGTTCTCAGGGATGAATATCATTGTTGGAGTTTGTAATTCATAAATCATCTTATCTGGTGAAAATTACGTCAGAAAAAATAATTATTAGATAATAATCGCTAATAATTAAGTACGCCATCTAAACGCAAAGGCATGTTTCTTATACTGCAATCGGTTACTGTGCAAAATATTTATGCAACCGTGCCTCTAAAGGTACCTAAGTTTAATTTTATTCCTAATCAACTCATGAACAAATAGAAGCGCTCTATTTGCATTAATGACTTTACAAGAGAAGGATCTCTGTACTTTATCGGCTGATTTTTCCGATACGAAACACGGTCTTACTGATGCTAAGAATCATACTTAGCTAGTTGTACATGCAACTAGTATACAATAGTTGTCAAACGCATGACACACCATGGAAAGGAACTGGGGAATAAATCTATGACATGTAATGATCGCTATCATCCGGAATATCAACCGGTGTAATTACGTTGTCGCTCTTATTTTTCCAGACATCGCGACGCATGCCATTCGCAAAGGTGATTACAGAGACGCCCCAAGGGAAATCAAGATCATGTGATGAGAAAAACAGACAGAGAGAGAGAGCTATGTCATGCAAGGGAATAGATGATAATTTCATTCTGCAAATTAGAGCTGCATCGTAAAAAACAAAGCCATCCGAAACAACCAGATAGATTGCGAGCTACGAAAACACTGCTCTCATTTTATATTGAAGAGCGTTCACATCCAATATAATAACGAAAAAAATTCAAAACGCGTTCAAGAATACGAGAGGCATCACATTATGCAGTTTTATTCGTGGGCTGAGGGGAGATCAGAGGTAAGGAGCTCATGGGGAAAGCAGATTGGAATGAAAAGCGAACGATTTTTTTTTAATATTCCGAGGCGCACGAGTCGAATAACAAGGCAGGGGATTTTTTTTTCACTTATTCGCGAAGGCACAGGAAGGTTTGAAAAGATGCGGTGGATCAACAGATCGCGGGTTATTTTACCGTAACATGCATGCAGGTCATAAGGGTGCAAAAGACATATAAAAACGTGTTTTTCGAAATACGACCCGAATTCGACGTTCATTTCTTTATAAGGTTTCCATATAGAATCAAGCATTGTCAATTAATTTTTTCTCTTCTTCTCCCCCTTTAAGTAGGCGCGCTCAGATTTTATCACACGAATGGCTGACCCCCAAAATTTAAAATTATTTACTAATGAGTTAAAGTGCATTCTGAAGTTATTTTATCCAAATATTCTAGATAAAAATTATTTTTAGCATAATTATTATTAATACAACAATATCGATAAATTTTACCGTAAAAAATCATCATTGTCTTAAGTTTCACCATTTCTGCATACACTTTGGTGGAGTTCTAATAACTAGGCTGCCATAACATTTTAAAACAACTTCTTTTCTTTATACTCAAAAAAATTAGCTTCTAAATATAATATATGAGAATAATTTTTTTTTATTTTTACTCACATAAGTAATGATAAAAGACGTGATATTTTACTTTGAACTAAAGTATTTTTTGATATCTAATAATAAATTTATTCAACACTAGAACGATGGGACTTTAATACTGACGAGAAAGATGGCCTTAGTCATTTTGGCTATTTTGAGATATTCCGATCGCGCGACTTACTAAAATAAAAAACAAACGAAATTACAAAAGGTTTATGTTTTGTTCGGCCATTTATAATAATTTTTCTTTTATTTCAGTAACTGAAGCTTTAAAATATTTGTTTTTTTACTCGCTTCTGAGCAATATTCCTCAACCCATGGTAATGAAGGAGGAGTAAAGGGACCAAGTGTCGTTGAGCAAACTCCCACAGTCAATACCATTTAAAATGCACTGAAATTGGTTGTGAATTCATCCGGATTATCTAATTCTATTATCTACTGCCTGCGCCCCACGTTTTTCTCTTCAAGTCTTACAAATATCTCCATAGCCACTAAAAATTCACCCTCAAAAATTTAGAAGGGCCCAGGGAGAATTATTTTATACTTTTTAGTCCGTTTTAAAAACGTTTTATATTAAACATTTTTTTAATTTAATTAATTATATTCTGCTTTTTAGTCTTATGCCCGGGAGAAAGTTTCCAATCGATTTTATACATATTGATGAGACTCTGACTTGAACACATAGGAAATTCCTGACGTATTTCAGATTCTGTTTAGCTGACAGTGCGTGGAATTGAAATAATTAATTAATCGTTTATTAATTAATTAATTGTTATAACATGTAGCTAACATTGCATTGTCATCCACTTCTGAGCTATGGTTAAAATTACAAGCCTCTTCTAGCACATCAAGAAATATGTTAATTAATTAATTGTTAATTAATAAATCAATTAATTATTATAATATATATTTAACATTGCATTGTCATTCACTTCTGAGCTATGGTTAAAATTTCAAGTTTCTAGCTGACCGGGAAGTTAGTTTAAACTCGGTTGCAATATTCCACCATGTCAGACAGACAGACATGATGGAAACAGAACTAATAAAAACGTGGTAATTAGAAACTGCTGAAGACTTCGTATTGATAATGTATATTCTGATATGGTGGTGAAGAATTAATTATTAATAAAATCATAAAGTCTTAAGTTTTTTTAATCAATTTTAAATATTAAGTGAGAGAGGGAATTCATTTTAATCAATTGAAAATCAGTTAAGTAACGGTTAATCGCTATAGCCTGAGGAATAATATAGAATTGGCATTAATTACTGTGAAATATGCATAACTATTGGGAAACAGATAATATATCATATCTTAATTGCGGTCATTAATACCAGAGGAATGCACAGTGAAATAGCCATCCTAGGTGCCTACATGAGCCAACAGAAACGTTATAAACCTTATTTGAAGTAGACACGTAAAAAAATCCTATAGTAACAGCTAAATGTCACAATTCATATTACGCGTTCGGAAAACTATGAATCTTATATTTGGAATGCAGAAAAATAACCGGTTCCCTTCCGTCGTGAGAAAAACGTTATGTCACGTACACAGTCGGTCTGTTGAAGATAAATTTTGTATGCAAGTACAGTTTTGACCTCTGCATTTATTTTTTCACACCGCATTACATTTTTGCGTGAAATTAAGCACTTGTTTTCGACGCCATATTTCGCAGTCAGAGAAATTGAAAGCAGCAACTTTTTACGCGAGGGTAAAAGCATAGAAGTGAACGATATATCTGGAATGTTAAATGGATTTGGCCCCTGCACAACAAAAAATCTCTCCAGCCATTTTATTTTTACCTCATTAATTGGGCGCTTTTTCTAAATTTCCATTTAAGAAAGCGTCTCAAGAACGTGCATTTCTTCCTCATAAAGGTTCCACAAAAATATTCATCTTGGATACCACCTCATTCAAAAAGTGCAGATGCTAAAATCAGGTGCCACTTCAAAATGTAAATAAATTCTTCGCTGCAAAACAAATATAACCATTACTCTTTCAGTATGATTAAATGAACATTGCGGGCATCTTTCTGTTGTAAAAATGAATATAATAAACTACGTCCGATATTTTTACTCAAAATAAAACCTTATTTTGAGTAAATTGTTATATTATTATTAAAATTTGAAGGTAATATCTTTTACCGTTCTTGAATGAATTAGTGTCAGAAGAGGTGAAGTGGTTTTAGTTCAAAATAACTGTCCCGTTCATACGGAAGTTTGCACAAAGAAGTTTTTTTTAGAAACTCTAAAGATTATTGTTAAATATCTTAGCCATCAAACTCCCATCGAAAATATTTAGGACCTCATGGTGTAGGAGTGAGAATTCGCTGGTGTGAGGAAAAATAAAGCACTAAAAACCCACATTATGGACCTTTATTTAATATATATGTTAATGATATTATATAATATGACCTAATGTAAAAATAAAAAAAAATAAAGCATGCATTAGTGCGTATTTAAATAGCTTTTAACGATAATGTGCCTTAGACCTACACGATTCACAATGTTTTATGATGATACAAAACAGAAATTTTTAAACATTGCATTCTTGCAAATTATGAACGAAAGGAATAGAATTATTAATCAAAAATATATTCATAAATTATATAGTATTACACTCTTAAATCTATAAACCGTAGTAATGCTCTGTTATTATATTAAAATCTACGAAAAAGTAACAAGCTCTCTCATAAAAAGGATGCTTAGAAAATTTATTAGTTGAAGGCCATGAATTGATTAACACCAGCTAAAATATTCCATTTGTCTGGGAATTATAAGAATTATTAGAATTATTATCCAAACAATCCCCATCAATTTGGGGATGTATGAAACGTCCAACAATGTGGAAAGGACATGACGTCACAGCTGAAGTCGCACAACGCTCAATAAACGCAACAAATATTGTCGAGGCAAATGAAAATAACACAAATTTTTGAAGCATCAACAGCTACGTTTAAAAATTTCGAAAACAGGTCAAATCTCTTACAACATCTTAGACAACACACCGTCAGCACTTTTTAAACCCTCAAGATGAAATTTCTGAGGGACTGGAAAAGCTTACGCGAATTCGTTTTTGACTGAATATTCATAGGAAATAAATGAAATTGTTAACAAGAAAACCATGCAACCCGACAACCAACCCCCATGCCTTTTTACACATATTCTTGCAAAACCCTTATAATCGCCCTTATAAACGAATACTTAAAACTGGTGTGAATCGCGAGTGAATTCTGAAACTAAATACAGAATATTTTAACTTTACCAGAGAATTAAACAAAAAAAAACCAAGTATTCACTAACTAAAGATTGTAGAATTTCACGTTTTTTTTAATTTAGTTGCTCGTTAGATCTGATTTGCAATGATTTCACGCTTTAAAGTACATTGACAAATAAAAAACGTTGCATTCCCCTCCCCAATTGAAACCTCCTTTATTCGAATTGTTTAAAACAAAATTTCACTCCCTTCAGGCTGAATCGAAGTTCGAAATTTCTCTGGCTCCAAAGAACACGAATTAGTCAAATAAAAGAGGCAGTATAAGAGCAAAGCGCTTCCGAAAAGGTATTTTTCAAGATATTTTTCACCCAATTCCAACGTTTTCTTCTCTTTCCTTCTCATCGCTGGTGTACTGCACGACTTCCACTTCACCCCTGCATAGTATTATGCAGGGGTGAAGTGGAAGGAACAATGAAGGATGAGAGGTGAAAAAGAAATATACGAAAAGGAGTGACTTCCTCAATTGATGTATAAATTTGCCACAAAACCGTGCAATTATTCGTTTGGTTGAGTGGGTGAGGGAGAGGGAGGCGTGGGGCCAATTGGAGAGCGTGGGTGAGGCGGTGGGGAGGCAGGGATGAGGCGGGGGGCAGGGAAAGAGAATGGAGTGTTGTGTGAGCCGTTTGTGAGGAAGAGACGACGTAAGAGGGCCATTAAAAAAAAGCTCTTTGAAGCGCGGTGGTAATGTGGAAAAAAATTTGGAGCGAGATAAGAGGCTAAGAAAGGAGGAAACTTCGCGAGAAACAAGAAGGGAGAATTTTTTGCTAATTTGAAGAAAAGCTTAATCGAGAGAGAGAGACATCACTAAAGATTTTTAACTTCTTGAGGAATCGAATTTAAAGAAACCGATGTGCACGTTCCTTCTCCATTCTTCCTTCACTGGAGTGGGCTATCACCAGCTGGCCCAAATGTGTAGCAAAATGATGAAAAGATGATAACGAAATATATTCGTTTAAGATTGCACGTGCGCAAGGACACTATAATTTCTTTTAAAGATATTTTTTCGGCTGCTGAAAAATACAAGGAAATATTTCCCTATGCATGCGGCTTAGTTCACTACCGTGGGAATCAACATTCAGGATTATTTAATTACACAATAATGAGCCTCAGCCTTGGAGCGACAAAATGTTACATGCGATTTCTTCGGCCCTGTCTTGAGGATAGACCTAACTCACAACGCGATTATTACTTTTGTTAGATGTATATCATCTTGAGCACTGATAAATAAGTTTCTCAAAAGGAAATTGAATAAAAAATGATGACTCTTCAAGGAAATGTTTTTTGTTGCGGTTTTATTTTCATATAAAAATGGAACTAAAACTTCATTGCGAATACCCATCAGCAATTGCACTTAATGGTCTTTGTAAACGGTTAGAGAAACAACTATTCCTCTAACTGTGGAGGAGATGGCAGAAGTAGATCTCTTCTACATAGCAGGAATGGATTCACCGGAAGAACAATGAAAAGCGATTTTGCGTAGATGGCAGAATCAAGTTCAGAGAGTAAGGAGTTTCGCAAAGAATTTCCATCATTGTTTCGGTACATTTTGAAATGAATATTATTAATGCAAATCTATAGTTTTATGAAAACTTTTAAACCAAAAAGATCAAATAAAAAACCTTAACTTTCCAAGTGTTTCACTTACAACTGACCAAACTATTTAAAATTGGCCAAGCCTTATAAGCTCCAAAATCAATTACCAATGTCATGAGGCTTCTCCCTTAACACCTTAGCGTACTAACGGCTCCAATGGATGCACTTCACCCATACGTCCAATGACAAGTCTTCAGAAATATAGAACGTCAGGTTATAATCTTATCCTTAAATTTTCCCTTTCGCGTCCATTGCGTCCGGATAAGCGATTCCAACATCTTAACAAGTGCTGCGATAAGAAAATTAATTGTTCCTCATCAACGTTTTTCTACTCCTGTGTTTTATGCATAGATATTTTCCATTTTCACCTCCTTTTTTATTTTTCCCTCTCGTTATCAAAAAGGTCGAGGCATTAGGCACTACAAGTAGAATTATGGTTATATTTACATTCAAAATTAGGAATTACCTGTCGCAGGTAAGTGGAAAATTCATGCAACACTGGAACGGAAACAGAACATCTAAAAAAAATTATAAATAATTGCTTGTAATATAAAAATCTATCGAAAAATTTGCACATGAGACAGTAGCTCTAACTGGATAGAGAACGTCGAACTCAAACCGAAGGGAGAGGTTGAATGCCACATGGTGAAATGGCATATTATTGTGGTGTTTAGTTGTTACAAGCAGAAGTTACAAATAAACATAACATCTAAATGTTATAAGCTCATGCACCAACGAGTGGGCAATATAATATAAACCAAAAACAAACCAAAAATCAAATGCCTAATTTATGAACCTCAATCATATGAAATTTCAAGAATATAATCTCACCCACTTCTGGAAATGAATTATCTATTTTCTGAGAAAATGAACATTCCTATACAACTGGCTAAAGTACTTCTTCATGCAGTGTGTGAAACTCTTTTCAAAATTCAATACTATTCTCCGAAGTATGAATTTCAGCCGTCGAAGGTGAACGGCCACTGCCTAATACCTACGAAAGCATATTTTTAATCCCTCATGCGATTCCGTCGAGGAAAGTATTCTTATATGACCGCCGCGGAGGAATAATCAAGAACTCATTAGACTAAAGAGTCATTCACAGGGCTAATACGCAGGTGCTAATCGGACGGAGGTTAGGCAAAAGACGCGCGGAGAAATATTCTCCAAGGGATGAGATGATACGATCTAGAATGACCGAGGGGAATTGTGGGAGAGTCGGGGGTGGGCGTATTATATCGCCCTTAAAGTATTGAAAAGCGAGGGTGTTGAATTGAAAAGTGAGGAGCAGGAGGAGGCGAGATAAGGTGAAGGGGAACGAATAGGAGTGGAGAAGAATAAGGGGATTCACGTAAGAGAGGGGGGAGAAGGGATGATGCAAAGGAATTGTGAAAAAAAACAGCAAAGGGGAGAGTCCAGAGACTCACTTACGAATAGCATTTATAGCCATCACCGATAGCAATTTGAAAAAAATGAAATTTTAAATGAAATCACATTGCAAATGGTAGTCCAATGTCTAGTGCTGAAAAAACTTAGCGCACAGTTTAAAATTAAATAATGACAGCATAAGTAGGCAACGTTCAATCCTTGTAATTCGTCATCTTTTTCCTTATTGAAACTCACGCGCGGAATAACTCAAGTGCATCCTGTAAAATAACAGGTGTAATTTATCTTTCTGGACACTTCATCAATAGATTTTTCAGAAGATAAATATAAACTATGAAAATGAGAAGCGCTGGTAGTTCACTTGAAAGAAGAATATATGAGAGAGACTAGTAAATCAGGGATTCTATGATTCAAAGAAACCGAGAGTCAACAGAAGTACAGCTCTCAAAAATGGGATTAACTTTCCCTGAGCGAAGAGAGAGAGTCAGAGAAAACTTGTAAATTCGATAAGGAAATAAAAGACAGTGGCTTACAGCCAACACGGGCACAATACCTAAAAAACACAAGTTATGGGGAAATAGTGGAATTTAGAGACATTTTGTAGAAAAGAGTAAAAATGAAAGAAAATAATGATAAAAAGGTGCGTCATGTAAAACATTAAAGAAAAAATCAAACGGATGTGCTAAAAGGAAGCATTACTACGGATTGGGTTGCGATTATTGGATCGACTCTGATGAGAATACCGTTGAATAGAATCGCACACTCTGATCCAATCAGACTGATCCAATTAACGCGCCAGATAACGTAGATGAAAAAGAGATAAGATGTTTATCGAATCAACATTTTACCACGGCCATTGATGCAATATAGACTACGCGTTACGTTCGTAGGTCAATACATGCTACAGAGATGGAGCCACTGAAACCGCGTTTCCCGATGTTGGAAAATAAGAGAGGTTTTCCATTAAAAGTTCTCTTATAATTTTTATTAAGTGGATCGGGGAAAAAATGAAGGAATTAATTTGCCAAAAAAAACATTCCCCCCTACTGTATTAGATTTGTTATACCTGTTTTAAATTTCTACGGATAATTCAGTTTCTCTCGATACGTTTTCATGCTAGGAATGATTGTATAGAAAGCGAAATAACTTCTGCAGTAAACTCTTCGAATACATTCCTGCATGCCTTTGAAGAGAAATTTACGTTGACAGCAAACTAGAAGTTGGTCCAAAAGGCACGCCCTTACACAAAAAAATAAAGGTAAATTATCGAACTCATTGATAGAAGGAGAACAGGTAGGTCCATTTTTTTTAGCTTTTGGGAATAATACATGATTTACTTGCCTATCAAGGTACTTGTGAGATGAATAGAAGAAATAAAACATTCCTCTGCTTTCAAAATCTCGATTTTAGTTTGTCTTTTTTGCCATGGGGTATCCAAGTGTTCAACTAGGGCGAGAGGAAATTTATTAAAAGTATGGCTACGACGCAGATCCTAACTTTACGTTCAAGTTCGACCAAACATATGTGAATGCTTCCGTTGCAGTCATCCACTGAAAGTACATCCTAGGTGCACTTTGATATGATCGCCCTCCGCAATGGCATTTAAAAACTTGATTAAAAAAGACTTAAAAGTTCCTAGCAATAGAAAATGGTGGAGGTCGGTCAAGCGATCTTTACAGCAGCCGTTAAAGTCATTCCTATGCCTTCAAAAAGAGATAACGGTCATTTGGTAATTTCCCTCACCACGGACAATTAGCATTTTTTAACTATTAAATGAATGTATTTTAAACTGCAATAGTTAAATTATGTCAGGCCAAAAAAAATCTTTCACACTGAATGACAAAAGTGGCCAAAAATGGATGAAAATATTGGAACGCTTCGAGGGTCGGTGCAGGGCCATGTGCCTATACTGACCAGTCATATGTTTAAAACAATGCATATCCCATCACTCAACTCACAGAGTGTGCCTGTATTTTAAGCAGCACACATTAACTAATTTCTTACCATGGAAACAGCGACTTTAGAGGACCTCTGTACTTTTAAGGCAAACAATGAATTGCCAATACTGTTTTCCATTAAATGACTTAGAACCAAGCAAAAAATTCTATCCGTCGATGTCGTTTTGACTAGATATCTCAAAGTTGTCGGTTCCAGCCGTGGCTTTCATGTGAATACCCGACGGAGTGCACGGCTAGAATTTCCTAAAGCCTTCTTGGTGAGTTTGGCCTGACATCTGAAATTTTATTTCTATAATTACTTTATTTTCAACTTTCCTGTACTAAATATTATACAATGTTTGCTTTCTGACTTATGTTCGCAGTGCAGAATATTTTGGTTTTAAACTAAAATCATTGCGCTAAAACATTGGAGTCACAGAAAGATGCACGGCGTGGAAGTATTCGCCTCAGCCCAAAGTGGTCAACAAGGCCCGCAAAGCTCCTCATCCACGTATCGCGCATGCGCGGCGTCAACTCATGGTCATTCTAGTATCGCAGTGGTACACCCCATCGAACAAGAAAAGATTCAATTGAAAAATGTGACAAAGACGTCGGTAATTCGAACAATGACGGAGATCCAATTGACAGCCGACATTCGCGAGAGCATTTGGATCGAAATTTCAAGCAAGAGGACGGGCTCGTGCGATATCTCCAGACTCAAGGGCTTTGAGGGCCCTTATTTCCTCTATCGTGCCTTCTCTCTGAATGGGTCGAATATTTCTGGCATCATCTCTTCTCGAAAGTTTAAGAGCATACGAGAGCATAGCACCCGACGACGAAATTTCCGTTTCATCAAAACGTATTCCCATCGCCGCCGATGAAGCGATAAAGATATGATGTTGCATTATAAGGAGAAGGCGAATCCCAATTCGAAATTTGACAAAAGATAAGACATTTCTAAAGGAATATGTATTATTCCTTTCATAAATTAAATGCATGCATGTTCACTTTTGAGGAAAGACCCATCGCTAGAAAGATGTGTGTGTGCGCTCCACGCGCAGAATTCAAGAATAATTATCTTTCAACATGCGATTTTATTTTTCAAGAAAAATTTTCATCGTTGAGATCAGAGCTCAAATCACTACTGCAAAGCACTTTTAAATTTGAATACCTTATGCTATTACAAGTTGACCTAAGGATTTCCTTGTTAACTATTTCAGGTACTCTAAATTCTATAACGAGAGATGGCACGGCACACCCTACAATTAAGGTAGTTTGTCGAAAAATCACTTCACCTAGAATTAGATGAATTTGGCCTCGTTTTACAGAAAAACTCTCATCTTTTCAATGGTATCAAAATATCAACCCCTTGCCGAACTAATTTTCAAGCAATTTGCCTAAAAATATAAGCTGTTTAACATGGGATAGACAACGGCTGTGCGCTCCAGAGGGAGAATATTTTAAAAAAATTAGGAACTATTAGCACCTAGATTTCGTCAAAAAACGAATAGTGTGTAGATTGCATATTTTCTCAACTATTTATAAAAAATAATCTATTACTCACCACAGTAAGTTTTACAGAATTGCAAAATAACCTGCCGTTTTGAATGGGTTTTCAGCCGTATGGCGGGAAAAACATGAGTCAAGTTAGAGACTTATGTGGCTTTATTTATTTATTTACTTAGAGTTTTTGTCATATATAACTATATATTTGCGCCATTAATATTACAATATTTATTTCATACTTCTTACAGTTACAGAAATCAATGAATAAAATGTGAATATGGTCTCCATTATGACTAGGGATCTATCTCGCTCAAACCACCGAAAGGGAAAATATGACTTGAGGCAACTCTCTGCCCCTCTTATTTTTCGATATCGCTAAATGCTATCACCTAATACCGAATTCAAAACGCACCTCAGGCTACCGTTATCAATACGCGATATGAAAAATAGTAAAAGCTTCCATAATTTTATAGATATTCCATAATTTTCTCAAAAACTTCATGGAATGCTCCAAACAGCAAATGCTCAGAAAAAAAACTTTTCTATTTTGTATAATAACAATGGGAACAGAGACATGTAGTCCGCTTTCGTAATAAGAACTGCAGTGTATACCGACTCTCATTGTTGTCTGTGCATGGCGGAATACTTCGCCAGCATCTTCTCCAGTGGAACTCCTGGAAGTTGAAGAGGCTGGAGGCTGCTCCTTATTCTTTCCAAAACCCTCAAACCCCCGTCCACGCCACCGGATATCCTCGCATAACCCTTTCCGCGACCACTGGGAACGTGGCCAAAAAGAGGGGAAAAACTATTTATCTTGTGATTTTTTTCTCGTGTGGGCGTGGCAAGACTTAAGTGGAAGGGGAAGTAGACGATCACTTTTGCCTCACTTATCCTCTCTTCCCCCCCCCCCCACCCCCGCCCCTTTGACCCCCACCTCCATCAACCCTTCTTCTCATGCCTCGGCGTCACACTTGTTCGCAAACCCTGAACCCTGAACTTCCCTTGAGCTCCTCAAAACGATATTGATTCGGCAAGATCCACTTGATCGAGGAGATTGAAGTTTAATAACGGCTTTGAACTTTAATATCTTTACATTTCTCGTACACTCGCATCTCTAATTGTTTTTTCATTGACATTCTAGAATTAATAATAGTTTGGGTACCACATACCACTGTTTGTATTATCATCAGTAATATTAACCACTAGATGTGTGTATAGCATTGTTCTGCATGTTTGCATGTTCATTTACGTATCACTCACCCAGTTTCCGGTTAGACTTTGTACTGTTCTCCTGACTGCTTTGGCCTGCGCCTAGCGCCAGGGGGAGCGTGCGAGGTTCTGATTTGTGCTGGGACGAGTGCTGCATGCCTGGTGTGGAATCACCCCGTGCCACACACCCTAGTGGTGGCTTGCACGGTACTTCGTAGATGTATTGTTTATTTGACACGAATGGGTGTTCATCACGATTTTTTATTTTTACTTTATCGTGCAAGGGACCATGGCAAATGTTCATTTTCAAATCATCTTTTAAATATACCAAAAATTGCCAGAGATATAGGAGTCTAAAGTTGAATGGACGGGCAACCTTCCCATAACAGCCGTGGCGTAATTTCATCCATCACTTCTTCCCTCTTATTCCCGATCCTTTCTAAAATATCCCTTAAAAAGGCTTTTTTGAAGATGCCTACTTCTGCCGGAACTACAACAGTATAAAGATTTAGAAAATACTTTGAAAAAATACCCGTCTACACCGGAAATCGAACCACGGACCTCTGATAGAAGGATAAAATGACGTCAGAGGGCGTTTTGCGGAAACAGAAAAAAATTCAACTCTCTATGATTAGTAATTTGGTTATCAGGTCTTAATGTATCGAAGTATATCCGTAAATCTATATGAAAACCTTTTCAAATTTGATTTCAACGGTAATATCGAAAAAGCATTCGAATGAAAATCCCCCATTAAGAGTGTATCAGACTTTAAGGTGTATTATTTCTGGAATGAATCCCTTAAAATCCGAATGTTCTTTTTACCATTCAGAGACATTGACAGGAGCAGTTTAAAGGAGGGTTTTAGATTGTAAGTAGGGATTTAAGTTACGCCTGGACTGGCCACATACAATAGTATTATCGTGGTATTCAAACATGAATCATCAGTACAAATCCTTTTGACTATGGATCATCAGTTCAGATAATTTATTTCCTTCAAGGGTGGTAGGAAATATGCCTGTTATATCAAAAAGATAGGCTTAAATAGCATTAAAACATCACAAATAAAATCAATGCTGATCTGATATGTAAAACTCACAGGCAAAAATTGAATCGAATTGAATAGAAGGATTGCATTGCCATTTAAGTCGTCGCAAGACACACACAGACATGCTAACCATCTTAACCAGTATAAAAGGCTATCCGCCAAACAGCTGTTCTTCCTCCAACACAACTCTTCATTTTAAGGCGCATTTTCCCTCTATTATCTTATAGATCACGCACCAAATTGTAATATCCAAAATTGCCCATGAAAGCCACACCCTGCTTAAGATTTATGCAGAACGGAAGAGACAAACGCACTAGCACATATGCACGAATTTACATTCTACGGGCATTTTTAATATCAGATTGCTAAGGCATAGTAAACAATATCATTATTTCATTATAGCCGCGTTAATAATAGGAAAATCGGTACACATTTAAGACTTTTTATAGAAACATTTCTTTCACAGAAGAATACAAGAATATATGTTTGATGTTTCCCATTTTTCATAGCCGATACGTCACGGTTAGAAACCTCATTATAATTTTGAGAAGGTCACAAATGTAGATATAAGATTATGAACAATGTAAGAGAGCTGCTGCGCAGTTAATGTAGGTATGGATACAGATATAGGTGATTGAAATAAGTTTTTCAAAGAAAAACAACCTTACCACTGTTTGTTGAATTAATGACCATTTGACATGGAAACAAAGAAGATGAACAGCGTTAATGAGCAAAGAAAATTAGAAAAGAGTTTTGCCTCTGTTCACTCATCCAAAGACAAAAAATACACTCGTATTTAAAATCATGGAGCCTCGCCCGCCGCGGTCGTAATAACTGTCATATTCCTCGCGGAATCGTCGATTGAGCGCCGCCGGTGGCAGTTCTCGGAATGAAAGAGGGAGGAATATGACGTGTCATCGAAGGGATGAGTCGGGCGGACGGACGTGGACCAGAAGAGTGGGGACTTTCAGAGAGCCTGGCCACGTAATATGCTCACGAACGTGGCCCACCACAAATATTGTTACCGAATTGTTGAAGGAATCAGGGTGGGAATCTCTAACTGATCAAAGGGAGAAATACAGGTTAAATCTTTAGCGCAAGTTCGGAGCATACAAGTTTTTGCCGGACGTTCAACATATACTGCTAGAGCCAACGTACTACGGTAGAAGCGATCACAGGAATAAGATAATGGAAATAGACTGCGGAACCGATAGATTTAAAATCTCATTTTTCCCACGCACAATAAGGGATCACATTAGTTGCTGTAGATCAATCATTTTAAACTCCCACCTTCAATAAGTAGAGTAGATTATTCAATCGTGTTTAATAACACAACATCATTACTAATGCCTGTTGCTCACGGTAAAATTTTCGGTAAAACGTTTTATAAAATCGACTAATTTTATAAAAATGAGCTTCGGTAAAACGTTTTATGGAATAGGACAGGTTCTATTTCCATAAAACTGTTTTATGCAACAACCAATGAGACGTTCCGCTCATCGCGTTGGTAATAATCTCGTATCCAGGGGACGCCAAACAAGGAAAACGTAAACAAACATGGCTGGAAGTTCATGGAACGTGGAGGCAGTATCCTTCTTGTTAGAAGAATGCGTTAGAGCCTTAGCACCGTTGAGTGTGATCAGAAAGGAAGTAAATAAACAATACATATAGTTTTTAACGTAACATTCAACCAAAAAAGAGTGCATTTATCACTTCACGTGTTCGCAAAGCGTCTCATAGATGGCAGGACATTGCGGTTTAATGAAGAGTTTTACCGTGAGCATTGAGCAAGCAAGTACGTTTTACGTACGATTCATAAAACTTTCAATAAAATTTTTTATAAAACTCTTTTATGGAAAATTTTACCATGAGCAACAGGCATGACATTTCACACCGCTCCCATTTTCTGGTTGGACTGCGCACTGTTCTCCTGACTGCTTTTTGGTGTCTGCGCCTAGCGGCCGGGGGAGCGTGCGAGGTTCTGACTTGTGCTGGGACGGGTGCTGCATGCCTGGTGTAGAATCACCCCGTGCCACACACCCTAGTGGTGGCTTGCACGGTACTCGTAGATGTAGATGCAAAAGCGTTTTAAATCATATGCATTCAGCTGATTACCGGCATCGAAATATTTTCGGGATGGCTATGAGGGAAAGAAGTCGAAAACATCTGCCTTGAAGCGCCATTACCAAAATATTTTCCAGCCTTAATACTCTCTTTAAGATATTAAGATTTACTAGAAACACTATTTCCCGTGAATTCTGTTCCGCGAGAGACACCAAAACACTGCCAACGCTTCCACCGTTGTGGATTTAAATTTGAAGACAATTAGAGCGCAAATACGATTTCGTTTGTATTATGGAATGAAATGTTTATGCAAGCATATTAGTATAACTGTATTATATGAATGCTGATTTTCACAGAGTTCACATTATCACCTAAACGAAGTACCAAAAGTAAATAATAGCTAGATTTCCTATTGATAGATATCTCCTGATGATATGATAGAGATAGATATCTCCTGATGAACTGCGAATGCAGTATCCCTGCTATGTAGGTATCTATGATTCCTCTCTTCAACTGTACACCCTCCATAAAATTCGGGTTTAACTCTTTAAAAATAGTTTCATCGACTCATAATTTATATTTTTCGATGGTTTTATGCTTACTGCATTAATATTACCACAGTAACATTCATAAAAACATAAGCTAATGCAATGCTTTTAAACTTCTACTTAAATGTCGCTGTTCGTATTCACCCCATATGGTTTTATTATTGAATGAATTTAAATAAAATTATTTTTTTAACTCAAGGAAACTTCACGTTTCCCATTTATTGTAGATTCGTTATCACAATGAAAAATTAAAAATCAAGCGTAGAGGATCAAGGAGCGATACGTATTACTTATTGACGTTTATAGCGCAATCATTCTCATGAAACGAAAATTAGGCTCACGATCGAGTACGAAACAATTTATTTCATTAACTGGGAAGATAAGGTACTTTTTAAAACTTTATAAGCACGGGAAAGAATGAAGATGAGACAGACAAGGAGAAATGCATAAGTAAAGAGGCCAAATATTCAGAAGGAGATTGGAATCCGGAGGGGGAAATTCGGATGGAGCAGAAAAATTGGATGGATGAGAGTTTATTAAGAAGTAAAAGACTCTTGATATGGTGCGGTGAAGGTGTAAATTCTGTGCAAGAGGATGGGAAGGCTAGGAAAGGGACAGGGCTTGTTTAGAGGAATAGAGAAGGAAGTGAAGGAGGTGAGGTAAGTTTAAAGTTATAAAAGTGCATGGCATACGTCCAGTATGCCATGTGAGAGCAATGTATTTGGACCACGTACGGACGAGTTGTAACTGGGACAAGGCAATCTCGACCTCCCCCCCGGGAGAAAGCCTTTGGCGATGTAAACGACACGATACGCAATGGACATACGTGCCCAGCAGGTAATCTGTAGCCAACGTAGAAGCGTAATTGAATGGCGACTTCAAAACTCGAGCAAGTATCCAATTATAATGTGGGTGCCAACTTTGATTCGTGAGGCGTTGACGATAAAAACAGAAGACATTGTTTGGCGCGAAATAATCCGAAAAGAGAGGTGTAACCCAACGTCCATAATAATGGCGTAATTAGGTAAAAGTAACGATGTTGTTGCGTATTATGTCTCATTTTTGTTATTCATTTGTTCATCGGCTGCTAAGAAGGTTACCCCGAGTTCCCGAGGAAGGCGCTGGCAGTCACTCGACGTTTTCGTCTGCGTCCACTCTCGACCGAGGGCGCAGTCAGTCGGGCATTAATCTCACTCGAGGAGCAATCTCTCTCTCATCTCCTTCTTAGCAGCAGTGTGGTGTTCGTGCTCCTGTGCTGAGGTGTTCGCACCAATCTCTACATGCTGTTCACCCCCTTGGCGACTCTCAGCGCTCCAGCCATCCTCTGCTGCCTTCCTGGGCCCGTCTACTGCCGGTGTACTCCAGAACCAGACTCGGCGCTTGTATTATAATCAAATTTTGTTTGCCTTGTTTCAATCTGGAAGACCAATTAAATGTGGGAGTTGTCTCTATATACAGTAGGGTGGGCCGAAAAACACGGAAGTTTCCGAATCGAATCGTAATAGCGCGGAAAAGTTGCTACTCGTCACCCTGATCACAAAGAAAGAAAAATTTTCGAAATCGGACCATGTCTTCCGGTCGCACATCTCGTTCGAAGTTTTGAAAAATCATAAAAAATATGACTTTTTTAGGGATTTTTTAAAATGAGTTACAGTGATTGGATTACGTTTAAAATCGGTATGTGGCCTCTTCTTAAGAACCTCTGTCTTAAAAAATATGTAACACCCCTTATCTCCTTCTTTTAGGGGGAGGGGGAGTCGCTCATCGCGTTCAAATTATCGAAAAATCGTAAAAAACATGACTTTTTTCGGAATTTTCTCTTTATGAGTTACAGTGATCGGATTGCGTTCAAAATCGGTATGTGGCCTCTTGTAAAGGTCCTTTGTCTTTTAAGAAAGATATAATTCCGGTTCCCCCCTTCTTTTATGGGGGAGGGGAGGGACATGTATCGTAAAAATGAGTGACCATACGGTAGGCCTACGCTTATTTTTGAAAATTGGTTTTTCTTTTGATTTCGTCCCTTCAAAATAGTTGTTTTGGCGAGAAAACAAATACATTTCAGGCTGGTTGATGTGCGACTACTCATAGCCGTGCCTAAGGGGTCAAAGTGCAGGTGCACTACAATAAGCGGATTTTGATGTCAGACACACGTATTTACAGTAATTCACTGATTGTAGAGCTCCGCAGGGGCAAAATTTTTAACATTTTTCCGTATTTTGAAGCCATCACGGAGTAATATTAGTTATTACTCCGCACCGGCCTAGCCGCTGCGCCGTACAAGCGCTTGGCTGACGGTCGCCGCTACGCTGGCATCCGTGCCGAGCTCTGAGCGCTCCCCCCTCTGTCCCCACCCCTTCTTTCTCTTTGTACTTCCTCGTGCACTTCTGAGGGTAAATAAATTGTCAAGATATAAATTGTATAAGATTCGGCCCACCCTAATATACAGTCCACTTTTCGTAATTTACCCCACAGATGTAAATGGCATTTTAGAGGGCTAACAATACAAAAGCTAGGATTTAAATAACGATGAACATGAGGAAATGAGGAGACGAAAAAAATAAATAAACCAAGTAAGTAACAGAGAGAGTGAGAAGGTGAGAGAAGAAGCGCGGAAGTAAGTGCGGAAAGACGGACGAAAAAAAACGGAAATAAGAAAAATACGACGTAGAGGAAGAGAGAAAAGTAAAAGGTGTTCGGGAGAAGAAAAATCCGACGCATCGGGTTACAGAGGAGATCAACGAATTTAAGAGTCGGGAAAAGACAAAAGAAATATTTCTCCTTCCGCGTTTCATTACTTAGAACTTAACAAGTACGCGACACAAAGAAACATGCCGGTGTACTTAGACACTGATGAGGAAATGAATACCGTTGGGGGGGGTGGAGAAGCAATGCCATGCCGTGGGTCGGGAGTAGGGATGGGACGTGTAAACCTGTACACGTCTCGAGGCATGTACACTTTTTCTTTTCCTTACAAAATAATGCACGTTATCATCGTCCGCCTTTGACCACGAATTGCCGCCACATACCCCTCCCTCCCCCTGCTGCTATATTTTAAATGCAAATATGAAATGAAGCATTGCCTATTTAAGCTAAATTAATGAAGCTATCAGGTAAGTAACGTAGCCTATACTATTTCAGTGAGGCAATGTAGAGGGTATACAGAAGAATATACGGTGCCGTGATAGATGCAGGAATATGGAGAATAAGAACAAATGCTGATGTCTATGAACAATATGGTGAACCAGACATCATATCAGTTATAAAGCAAGGAAGACTTCGTTGGACTGGTCATGTATAACGCATGGAGGAAAGCAGGGCAGTCAAAAAAGGTTTTCAATGGCACTCCAGGAGGGAGGAGAAGCAGAGGAAGACCACGAAAGCGGTGGCTTGATGACTTAGAGACTGACTTGAGAAGGCTGGGAGTCAGGAGATGGGAGGCGTGTTGCGGAACATAGAGAAGAAGAATGGGGGCAGATCATTCTGAAGGCCAGAGCCCTACATGGGCTGTAGCGCCAATAATGATAATGTAGAGGGTAACGTAGGCAGGCAATGCACAGGAATTAAATAAGAATGTACATTGTTCATCTTCCTTTAGTTTCATTTATCCAAATTTCACCCAAAGTTATCTTTTGCATTTGTTCGGTTTAAATGACGACTGACCATTGTCATCAAAAAAATTTCACTTTTAAATATCACTTATATTATCTATAATTTTTACAGTTTATGAATCAAATCTAACGAGAACATAAATAATCTTTGACTTCTTTTACTAACCTTAATTATTTTACCTTTTCCATAAAGTCTAGAAAGAAAAAGTTCTTCGTAGGACCAAAATTTTCGTCCTGGCGATAAACTACGTGATAAAAGCGCTAACTGCAGCTCCGGGGCGCTAAATTTAGCTCGAGGGGGCGCCATAAATGCCACTCTGGCAGAAGGAGACTTCGTGGGTGGGGAAAAGGGTTCTGGATAATGACGACGGTTATTGAATATCAAAAGGGATGCTTTGCGGGTGAGGGCAAGAGGGAAGAGGGCAATGCCAAGGGAAGGATGGACCAAAAGCGGCAGAGGCGATAGCGAAGGGGGAGATAAAGAGAGGAAGGAAGGACTGTAAGAAGGAGGAGGGAAAGAAGAGGGAGATATGAGGGAGAGAGATTGCCAATGAAGCACTTTGGAAGCGACGAGCGAATTTGGGCGGGGCGGATTTCTCGATGGGGTTTTTATACTTCGTTCACTTTTCGGATTGGAGCCCTTCTGGGGAACTTTCGTGTTCCGGATATGCGCCGGCCAATCAACGTCGAGATTCCTCCTTCCCATGATTCATTCGCCTCCGTGTTTTTGTTCCACGGAAAAGGAGGAAGATTGAATCGCTCAAGGCCCAAGGGAGCTATCTAAAACACTAATCCTTATGTCAGTCCTCAAATGATGGAGGTTTAAATGTCTACATTAATAAGAATTGTGAATGAGAGAATTAAAAATCTGAATTTTAACTTATAGTACGGGGATAAAAAGGTTTAATTAACAATAATCAAAATAGAATGAACGGAAATTCCTTCAATCAGGGCGGTTCAGAAAGTAAAATCCAAGTTTATCAAGAATTCAGAAAGTACCTCCGAAGGAACCAAGTCGGTCTCCTTCGGTAAAGCTCCTGACGTAATTGACCACTCCAAGCGAAGTTTTTTTTGGATATAAACATTCAAGATAATAAGACGATATTATTAAAAGTTATAATGAGTCATCATAAGATGTTTTCGCAAATTAACCATCGCATCACTGCATTTGAATTCTCAAAACGAAAAAGTTGGCTGCAAGAATTCACAAAAAAAGAGATACCTATAGCAATGAAAGGTGAAGGCAATTTTACCCAATGGCCGGTCGCCACTCAGCTTAACGGTCGAAGAGAGAAGAGGAATGGGTGAGTTATAAAAAGAGGGAAAAAGTCCCAAAAAATTCATGCGGAGGGAAAAAAGTACATTTAAAAGTATATGTAAAGAATTAGGGTCAAGTGGAGGGGGAAGCAAAAGGGCAGACAGGTCGAGGCGAGATTATTTTTTTATTCCTTTGGTTAAAGAGAGAAGCGAGGTTTGAAAGGAGAGAGATGAGGGGGGGGGGGAGGAGTGGTTGCCAAGGAGACGGAGGATTCACCATCTCGGAGATGAGTTTACCGAAAGGAACTGAGCCACGTCTTAAATGAAATTTCCCGCCCTGCTTTTTCACCTCATTCGAAAGTATGTGATGTAATATAAAATCATATATAATGCATTCAAAAATATGTGAGCATAATACATAGCAAACATATTATATATATAATATTATATTATATACATATAAATTGATGTGGGTATATTCCAGCGTGACAAAAACGGTGGAACGGATTACTTTTATGGGCAATTGAGTGCACTGGAACGAAAATTGGCTACATTATTAAAATTTCCCCAGGGCCCAAAGTGCCACTAGATGGGTCCCTAGATTCTACTCTCATAAAAAAAGCATTGGAATCAGTGCCGAGGTTGGTCTTCTTTACTTTGTTAAATTACTTACACTAATGATATAGGACTGCAATTTTAACTATCAGATGACTGAAAGAACGAATTGTTTAAGTTTTGCATTCGATTTTGTCTTATGTTTAAGTTTTGATGAAAAATTTGGTTTACAATTCCAAAGTTACAACTTTTTCACCCGTTTCGGCAATGGCACATTTCCATGGTAACCTGAGTAATGGCACATTTCATTGGTAACCTAAGCAATGGCACGGTAAATTTCGCCCGGGACATTTATGGCTTACATTAAATTAAATGATCAATGTTAGACAATGGCAGTTAGATTTCAGTTGGGATAATTTGTACCCAAACCTCTCCATAAGCGTTTATGGATTTTATGTAGAGAATCGATTACTGTAGAACGTCACATTGATTCTTGTAATTAGGACTCATTAGTATTCGTAGTATACTGATTACTGCGTAGAATATTTGACACCTATGTGCTACACCAATTGAACTTTAGTACCGACCTAGAGCTGAAGAGAGATGTCTGAAAATCACTGCTTTCTATTAATCCTCGGAACGAGTGAAGTAATGAGCCGTTTATTTTGAAATGTTGCGCCTAGCTACAAGACAGTCATTTCAAATAAAAATAAAAATATTGTCTCCATTGGTACTGGAAAAAAAGAATATATCGCTCAAACTCACTTTATGGAAAATATGCTCGAAGTTTATGGCGATCTTCCCCATGTAAAATCATTGTAAAACTAGAATATGTTTTAGTTTTATTGTTTTGAAAATAAACAATTTCAGTTCAATAGCCACCTAAATACTATGCATCATTAAGTGAAAAAACGGTAAGATGATGAATGACAAGCCAGATTCTCGTCTGTATGAATAGAACTTCTTTATTATTTATTACTTTTATCTCTTCCGTCCTCTTACACACATAGTTTTATCACACTTTAAGCCACGAATATATTATGTGAGCACACTCAAATATATATATACATGGGATCCTATTAATATCTATTTTTCCCATCATCACTCTCCGATAGCATGCTGAGGACCTGAGAGATGGCTACAGAGAAATGAATGGAGCCTCCAAACTCATTTCTATTGCTGAGGGTATTAAATAATCACTTCTCAATTCCACAAGAGTTCGGACTGTAAGGAGAAGATTTGTTTTTTTTTCTTCGACCTAGATTCACAAAATATTCTTTGAAAATATTGGAATAAATTGAGTACAAAAAATGAAGAGAAAAGATCTGGACGTGAGAGATGGGAATTATATTTTTCTTATTCAGTTGATCGCCACCAATCTCTCTGGAGGGTTCGTTTATGCGCTCAAAGGCACGAAGCCAGACGCTTTTGTGTTCGCCGGGTCAATGTGCGTTTGTTCGTCGGTTTCGAGGGTGTGGTGTGCGTAGGAGCGACCAATCAAACCATCCGTACTTCATCCACTTCAAATTTCGCTTCCGGGCCCTCTGGGAAATAAAAATGAAGGAATTGGGGTTCATGGAGGGAGAGGAGTAACAGAGAGGGGAGAGAGAGAGAGAGAAGAAATGATAATAATGCCGAGTGAGAAAGAGAAAAGTGCGGGGCGGGGTTGGTTGGTTGGTTGGTGTGTGTGGCCGGGGGTGGGAATGAAAGGGTGGTGGAAATTGGGGGTGGAGGAATTGGAGGCTCTTCGATCAACACACAAAACCGAAAACTTTTAATGATGTAAATTTTTAAAAAGGGGATGATTTTCATATCGCCCGCGTTTTTTTCCGCATTCTATACGAATGCGCCAGCGGCGTGGAATTGGGCGGTGGAAGTACTTACCTACCTGACCAATGAGCGGCAGAGGAATGCATTGGAATGGGGGTGAAGGGGAGGAGGAAGGGGGAAGAAGGGGTTTGGTAGAGGTGGGGTGGACTCGAGAGTTCCTTTCACAGAAAATAGCAGATTAATAAATGAAAATTATATAACTAATGAGGCCGAATAAAGTATTGACGAACCTTGCAAACTTCGGCACCGAAATTTGGTGCTGTTACTAAAAAGAGGTCACAATTTCCAAGATTATGCATTATTTCGGTCGTTCACATCTTTTAAAAAACTCGAAAGCGTTCGATGGGTAGGAAGATATTGAGTTAAGAAAGTCAGCTTCGACAGCTGTTGTGAATTCAGCACCTCTTTACTACTAGAATTTATTCAAAGTTAGTTGATTAACGGTATGACAAAAAGTATGATTATAATTATTATATAAAATTTCAAAATTTAAAGTAAAAGCTATCATGTAGTGTGAAGTTTCAGTAGTTGATTGTAGAAAAAAATATTTCAATAGCCAACGGAAAATTTTTGGGTTTGCAAAAGGAGCGTTTATTCACGACATTAAATCGGGCTGAAGATATCGAATATATAGAAGAAGTTGTTTTGTCGAAGTTCTTAGTAACACAACAAGGATTATGAGCTGAAATTACAGGATTATAATAGACACTAAACATTTAAATGCACCAAAATATTAAGGCTCATTTAATATCACTTCTTCAAGAAGAATATTTCAAGTTCTCTCTTGCCAGCGACATTGACCGCGCGATAAGTATTGTAGGATTTACACTAAGGAGAGAGAAATTCGCCATGAAAAAAAATCATTCGACTTGACCGGTATTCGAACCCAGATCTCCCATTTTCCAAAATGGAAATTTCCATTCTCCCATTACAAAATGCAGGTATTAGATACATTTGTAATATTGGGCACCGGGAGCACGTAGCGCCATATAACACGAGATTAAATATTCTAAAAGTCGAATCTCGTAGACTATATCAATTGGGACTTTTCATACACAAACTTCTTGAAACTGGGCAACCAACCTACCTCTATAGAAATATGATTCAAAATAAAAATGTAAAAGTGAGAACTACGAGAATTATCGAAAATCTACACATACCATCGCACCATACAACTATTTTCCAGGAATCATTCATAGTAAAATCGTGTCAGTTTTGGAATAAATTACCAGACAATATAAAAAACACCACCTCAATCAATGTATTCAAAAACCTACTATTTAACTATGTAAAAGAAAAAATGAAAACATAGAATAGGAATCAGGCACAAATAACCTTTATGCATGATACATTGTATAAAAAATTGAATATTGAAAATTGAAATTGATTTAATAACCAAAAATTTTAAAAAATATTCCTAATCACTTGTATATTTGTCTGGATGTTATGTTAACATTTGGTATGTTTAGGTTTACATGTTTCCTTATTTTTAAATATTATGTTTAGGTTTAAGTTATGACTGTTTTAAAATGTATGGTATCTAATATGTTAAGATTGTAAGATTGTTGTTGTTCCTTGCAAGAAAATTATATGTATGTAAACTACTGCCTGATGATGTAAACTACTGCCCCATAGGAGCTTTCGCTCCTAGGTCAATAAATGTTTTTTCTATTCTATTCTATTTTCCTGTCAGATGTGTTAGCCAGTTACACCACCATTTTAATAAAATGTGAATTTCAGCGGGGATTTAAACAAACAAGTTGTTCTCGTCTCCAGTCTACATTGTACAGCACAGAAGATATTGTCGTGCATGTTATGCCACAGTCGCGGGGATTAAACCCAACATTGCCGCTTTGGAACGACAAACTTGACATTTTTTTTCAATCATTGCAATTACACAAACGATGCTGCTATCATTTGTGAAATCACAATGGTTGGAAAAATATTGTAGGATTGATAAAATATTTCGCAATGCTCAAAAATAAAGCAAATAAATTGGCGACGAAACAGAATACCAAAAAAGAATTCACTCTCCGGCTTGTTGAAGACTATTTTAGCGAGAAGGATAAGAGGGAAAGACTGCAGGGAGAAATGCGAGTACCGACATACTTTCCAAAGACGTAGGGGGGGGGGGGGGGTCGCGGGATGGGGTGAGTGAGGGAATTAGCGGAGGCGGGGAAAGGTTTTTGAGGAATAAGGAATTCTACGGGAGGAAGGGATTGTTGGGGTTTGAGGAGGGGGGTAGTTTGTGTGTGGCAATTAGGAAGGCCGTTGGGAAGGGGAGGGATAGGTTTACAAGGGGGGGGGGGGCGGAGAGTGATGGTGAGCAAGAAAGAAGGGCATAGGGGGGAGGGGCGAGTTTTAAAAGAGATTACCCGATGTCTTGGGGTGGAGGTGGGGGAGAGTAACGAGGCCAGCCACTGAGAACACATTTGGAAATCAATGGAAGGAGGGGAGGTGAGAAGGGGATTATAACATGCGATGTTCGCGCTGTGTGCTCCACCACTTTTGGGTAATTTCTTGGGAATAACTTCGCGGATTAAGACTGAAGGTGTAATTAATGGACCGAGACTACAACGTAAAATCATTTTTAATAACATAAATTAATATAAGTCTTTACTCGGAAAACTAGTTTCGTTAAAAGAAACAAACTAAGAACATGGAGACCTTACTTTTCCTTCACGTTTTTCTGCGAGATAACATTTTTTGAGTGCAGAAATAGTTTCTTTCAATAGTGAATATTTGATTGTGACATATTTTTTATTTCTGGTGGAATACCATAATACGAAATATATTCATTTTCAGGTAAAGTCTAACAATTTCATCAAACAACAACCACCATACCTGCAAGAAAATTCATTCAGGAATATTATGCTACATTCCATCGAAGATATACTTTTAAATGCTACAATAAATGAGAAGTTATTTAATTAACCTATTTTACTTTGAAATTGAGGATGCAGAGCTTCCTAACAGTGCACAATGGCCCAAGGGATAAACCAAAATATTTTCACCTCCGAGTATCCAAGCTATATGATATTTTCAAGAAATATATCTCTGCATTCGTGCATCTAAATGAACCAGCACCTTTTCGTCACCTTTCGTGCAACATATGTATTTCTTCCAGTTAATTACTACTTCTAAGTTGGCCGAAGACGGAAAAACCGTATTAAATGAGGAGTTTCGTTTCCCCGTTATTCAAACAACGAACGGTTTGTATCATGAAGAGTTTCGTTCATTGTTTGCGTTCCGTTTTCTTATAGAGCCTATATCAAGGGCTTTTCCTTGCATCTTGAGATCAATGGTTCCACTCCAGCTGTATCACGAGTTGATATTCACTACAAGCAAGTGGCTTGACATTCCACCGAATCACTTTCAGGAAATAGCAAAATAAGACGCAAGTTTTTAGTTAGCACAATAATTCTACAGATTCATCGTTTATAGATCTTTTTCTCGTGTGGATAATGGATGGAATAGTCAAGGATTTCCGCAGTTCTCACAAACGTATGCATCGCCCGTGATGAGCCGCCCGTCCTTCCCATCAACTAGGCGCCCGTCCGTTCCAGCCTAGCGAACCTTCGACACCACCCACCCAATGGGGGGCAAGGGGGCAAGGGGGCGAATGTGGGGGCAGGGGGCAAGGGGTCGTTGGATCCTCGAGTAGCGCAAAGTTTCCCTCCTGCTTCGACATGCTTTCCCCCGCGGGTGAGTCAGGGCTTAAGGTAAGTAGGGAGTGAAGAAAGCGAAGAAGAAGAAGAAAATGGAGAGGGGTGGGAGGGTTTAAGTTACTTTTAAATAAGGGAAGAGGTCCCCGGGGAAGGCAAGGGGGAACGAGAGAACAGCTAAGCAACTGATCAACATGCACCCTCCTCCCTCCTCGCTTCTGAAGTCCCCTCTTTCTTCCCCAAAACCTTCCCTCTCCTCCCCCTCCTCCTTCTCCCTGTAAGGAGTGGGGGAAGTAGGGGAGGGTTAGGGGAGGTGGGAGGAAAATCTCTCCGGGAAGCCTTCCGCCGAAACTCACCTCGGCGCCCCGTGTGACTCCTGCAATTATTGCTAATCGATGTGGATGGATTATTAAGCGATTTGCATGGCATTAAAAGTCGATCCTCAGACGGGTGTGGGGGAAAGGGGGGTTAGCGGAGGTGCCTTTGTGCTGAGTGGGAGATATCTTGGGGGGGGAAGGGGACATCCGACTTTCTTCCTCCAAGGAAGAGCAGCGGGAGTTGGAGTCGACTCGCTACTTCCTACTTATGAGACGTCAAGCGCCCCATCGTAAGAGGGGACGGGCATTGCACTTGGACCAAGGCGAAGTATAGTCCAACCACGTAATACGTACATATTCACGCATTTCACTGATATGAGTAAAGACTTTACGTGTGAACGTGCCATATGGGTGTGAGCCTGTGAAAGCGGGAGAAGAGGAAATGAAGTAGTAATCTGGAATGTACATCGATGAAAAAGAATTAATAACTAGAGATGTGCTCGGATACATAAATTATTCAATTTGTTTTGGCGGATAATTGAGCGTGGGATGAACGATTTCTTGCCGATCGTTCTTTCCACTCGGAAGACAAAGAGTCTATTTCATTTATAGATACCCTACACGGAGGTACAGAATAGGGATACTGAGTAATAGGAGTCATCCCCTTCTTTCTGGCATATAAATAAAGCGATTTGAATGTTTCTATTGGCAACGTAGCGTTTGACCTCCTCTTCTCCAGAGGTTCCCATTTTTCAATCCCTGTAAAACGACCGTATTCTATTTCGGTCCACGCACTACATTTTCCAGCAAAAACCGAGTTTATAATTTGCTTTTAACAAACTAGAGCGATAACGAAGAATTTCCGGAATTGGCCTGATATACACTAGTTGCTTGAGCTTCAATCATCCAAAATAGTTAACCACACACAATTTGAAGGAAAAATATCTTAGAATTGAATTCCACGATATCAACTCAACGATTCACACATTTATCTGACTAAGCATTGTTAACTTCTATGAAGTTATTTACCCACTACATCACTTACCAAGGGGCGACACTCAACGCCAACGTCACGACAGGGTTTGCATGGACTATAGCGTAGATACTTATCACCTGTTCAAACCGTTGCAAAAAATTTCCAAGGCTATGAATCTAAGATGCCTATGATGCATTTTAAATAGCAGTGATATTCCTGGAGGGGAAAAAACCCTTTGAAAACCAAAATTACCGAGAGTGCAGTCATTTTGACGCAAAATAATTATGTAGAATAAAGGGAATATAAAACAGAGGAAGTGCAGCTCATTGTAGCGAATAATTGCTGATAATGAAGACCGAAGAGGCTCTATACGAAAAGACTTCAAATACGAAATATCACAAAAATTACGAACATCGTAGTCTGCGCCGAACATCCTGAATTCTGGTGAAAGAAGATGGCATTTTTCGAGACCATGGCGAGGCAAATTAAAAAAAATCAAGGTTTCGATGACTTTGAGCTCTTCCTCGATCAAAATCGGGATATTAAAAATATTTATCTAAACATGAACATTCTTATTAGTGTAAACACTTTGGCTCAGAGATAGGTACTCACCTCATCGGCTTACACAGGGCCTGTTCTCCGTTATCGAACTCAATGGACAGTTTTATCTGCGTTCCTCCGTCCTTTTGAACTGCAATCACAGAAAAGAAAGGCACATTAGTTAATTTAAAAAAGCAGAATGGTGTTAAAATAATACCCTTAGTAAAGGGCATTGATTTTTAGATCATAACTACACCATTTCACCGCGTTGGTGACAATAAACCAAGAACTAGGAAAGGAAAAACGGTTATACTTCTTGGTGTGCTTTTTTGTATATGACGAGTTAATTTAATTTTAAAGTACTAAGCTTATTAGCTTAAAATCGCCAACAGAATTCACATGTAGCTTAAGAAAAATTAATAAAACCAGTCGTAATCAATACAGATCGAGAAATAAACAGCAGTGTTTGCCCAAAGTTTCCCAATAGTTGACGCCACCTTTTCCGAACCTTCACTCTCCTTCCATCCATTCCTCTGCCTGGCTGCAGAGACGAAATTATTCGGCATTCGCTCTTTGATTAACTTCTCCCAAAGAAGTGCCTTCATCTCCCTTGCAATCCTTCGTACCTCTTCTCGTCTTGGTCCTCTTCGTGCCCACAGCACTTCTCCGGCTCAGACTTACTTTTCACTCCAAATATTCAGTTGACGGAAAATTCCCTCTCTTAAATGATGGCTTATTCAGCGATGCTCCATATTAAGTTTTTACTTCAATACTCCGTTGTCTCTGGCGTGACTTGGTGGAATTTGATTAACATTGTAAATGAAAAGTATAGCTTAGTTATTCCACATAGATTAACTAACACAATACGACCTAGGACGAGCTTCGTCGGAAACCTAGGTCGTATTGTGTTAATAAATGTATGTGTAAAAACTAAGCTATACTTTTCATTTACAGTTTTTACTTTAATTTTTTTCTTTGCAACTCAGGATCTTATTCTTGCCGTTTTACCTCATTATCCCTTCACCAGGTAAGTATCTTATCTTCATCCTTATCCTTAGTTTTACGTATTTGCCTCTCATGATCTCACATCTGCATTGATTGCTCTATCCCCGAAATCCGCTCATTTAGATGACCAGTATGCAATGCTCAGTCACCCACTAACTTTTAACATTCGCATTTACTTACAATCTCAGTATTATACCGCTAACAGCACAAGAGATTGATTTAAATAATCACGCTGATGTACCTCATCCCATTACAGTCAGTTTCCTAATATACGACTTTTATTTATCAACACCCGATGACTAGTGCACATCTGAAACGTAATTCGCGATCAGTATACTTCCAGAAAGATGGCCGTGGAAACCAACCCACACTTCAATACGCCCATCCTCCAGCTCTGCTCAATTGGAGTTACAACCTTTATCTATCTGATTACACATGGTTTTTTTTATTTGAGCAACCGTTTTTACCGCAGAGCAGCAACTTGAGGTGAACATGACAGTTTTTCCGACACGATGAGGCTCTGCGGAAAGTGGAATCGCAATTGTTTTCCTACAACCTTTCCTGGGATGAAAGAATTCCACCCAGTGAGGCAAGAAACCTTTTATTTTATCCATATACTCATTATATTGAAAATAGAGTCCCCTGATAGCGTTGGCACTTCTCTTCAAACGGCTGAAGAGAAGAACACAAGAGTAAACGAGTGAATTTCCGAGAGAACATCAATACATCTTAGTTCTTATATATACAAATGAGCTTTGGAGTCCTCAGTTTTTTTTGGTCGGAAGGCGTAATAATCTGTAATAATCTGTCATCACCGTCAATGAAGAGAACACAATCCTTAAAGTTCTTCTTCTGATAACTCAATGAGCGACTTTTAATATGAACGAACTTGAATGCTCTAGATATTTTTCATGAAAAAGGGAGATTTTGACGTGAATTAATGAGGTATGTGTCTTGTGAGCGAAGAAAATACGACAATTATAAAAAATCTACATTATATGGTGCAAATATCAAGAGTTTTTCTGGATAGGTGTGCTCGGTGGAGTCAAGGGCTCGCTGATAAATAACATCAAGTGCATTCCGTCCTGCGTAGCACAGGCGGAATCACTAGTTGCACGCATGCAGAAGGCCGTCATCCTGGGGTCACTCCGTCTACTGCGTACGCATGACCCAACTGCAGCGTAGCCACTCATCCGATGGGCGTCGGACGTGGCTGCGATTACTGCCCAACCCCTCTCGAGTCTCGGGCCATTATGACTGCAATGAAACCTGATGCTTGCCGGGGACTCGGAGGGAAGTGTTACAACTGTAAAAATTAATTAAATGAACGAAAAAAGAAGCAAATTAAATATAAAGGTGAATACATTACGAAGAATGTTTACAGAAACAATAAAGTGATAGCTTAAAATAGAGTAGGTATATTTTTTCCAAGGAGTTCCAATCCTTCGTAATTAATTGTTGTAGTGCAGTGCGTTACAATCATCGTTTTAGATTTTTTTTAGGTTTTCCGGAGAGAGTACTGAAAAATATTTTTAACCTTTTTTCTCAAAATGACGTGAGTTTTTTTAATGATAGCTTGATGAAGAGATTAAGAGTCATACGAGATTAGAAAAACTCGCATCAAAAGAAAATTGAACCTGCACTTAGCGAAGGAGCTTAATAGTCTCGGTGTCAATCACTAAAAAGCCTGACAAATTTACCGCCATTAATAAGTTTAGCTCACAAACGATAAACAGATAATATACGCCTACAAATTCATTTTTGGAATCCAACCACGTTGAGTGGTTTGCAAATATTTTCCAATCTCTTCCTCTGAGAATACTTTTCTATTCAATTATCGATGAGGATACTTAACAGTTTTGATCTTAAGGAACACCTTCCGGGTGAAACCATCCTAGGTTAGAAGAGAAATTGATTAGTATGAGTGAAGAGATCATGAAGACCAAGGAATGGGGTTGGCTCTAATTTCAGGACATTATCAGAATTTCCTTCAACATAAAAAAAGCTAACTTGTATTCGAGTAGGTTCATTTTTCGTTCACGGATCGTTCCCGGGGGGCAATTGTATTGAAATTATTCATGAGGGAGTTGAAGGAGAGGTGATTTCATGTTGATATTCACTCTCGATGGGAAAATATTCAACATACTAACCTGATTTAGCGTAATTATATAAATAAATATATTTCATTTGGTGATCATAAATTTTCTCAATCTTGAGCCGGAGTTAATAAAGTTTACTAATATTCTATTGGTGCATGCGAAATTCAATATTTATTTTACGAATCTTATTTCACGACTAAAATCAATTTGACGAATGCTCTATTTTATAAATGTCTAGAAATAACAGGCTGCAGTGGGGCCATCAGCTGATAGTTGAACGGGATACACAATTTGATCGGCTAGGTGGTTGAAACGGCAAGTTTAATAAATTTAATTGAAAATTCAAGTGATATTACTGGGTATACAAGAGAGATTTGAAGATGTGATGTATTTCCAGACAAGAGCCATTCTGTCGATGTCGGAGGCAGTGCGAAGGATCCTTCAGTCAGGTGGGAACTACTCAAAGACACAGGAAACTGTTGTGTTGGGGGAAACGAAAAAGAATATGAAGTTGAAAACGTTTTTGAGCGCGTGAGAGGGTACATAGTTGAGCGTAACCCTGAAACTGGATAAGAGGGTTGCGGGGGCTGGAGGGGAGGGGGGAAGGGGGGCCCTTTTCGTGGGAAGGGGGGCCCTTTTCGTGAGAAGGGGGGGGCACCGACACGCACGAGAAACACTACCCGCCTCATATATTTATAAGTATTATAGGAGAGAAGAGGACCGCCCAAGGGTCGACGGCAAGTTCTGCTTATAACTCTTGCCTCCTCCGCCATACGAGTTGACACTCTCTTATAACCTTCCTCGGAAAAGGGTTCTTTTGGAAGAGTAAGCCCTTTCCGTTCACCAGGGTGCTTCATATCAGGGCTTCGGAACGCGCGCTTGCCAAAAAACATTCATTGCTCCGCTAAATACGCGGATTCATGATTTTTAAAATACATATTAGGGCATTTAGATGTTATCTAACAGCTAGACTTTTATCGTAGATGAAATTATAATCTTCTATAATTAAAAAAAGATAATTTTACAATTCTTACGTGAAATTCGAGCAAATTTTGATGAATAGAACGAGTGATGAACTTTTGATAAATCCCAGCAATTTCTTGAAATAATAGTCTCGTCTTTGGAATAGTTTAAAATACACACATTTCCGGGCTATTAAATTCAGCAGTAATCCTGTCACAAATTTAGGATTTCCTCATGCCAAGTTTTATCGCTTAATCATGAAAATGGGGTAGGTATAGAATAGAATAATAATGAAACAAATGAAATATTTACTGAGCTGATTGATGACATACATCCGTTTTTAAATGCTTTGATGGCTGTATACGTCTGCAAGAACTCCTTTGATCACAGAATCACTTTCGCTAAGTTGTTAGTACACCTATCGCGTGCTACTTATTAAGCCTTAAGCCATTTTCACTAAAATATTTCAGCTAAATGCCACGCTAAAAATTACCTAGAGGCTAAAATGAAACAAATTTCATCAATCCTTCTCACAGTTAAATCGACGTCTAAACTGATGCGGTTATCCCTTTGAGGGACATCAGGGATGACTTTGCTCTTAGAAATGCCATTGGAGAAAGATGATTCACGTCGTTTCCACATCTTCCCTTGAAAACCAATCGTATGATCGCCTCTGCGTCGATAAAACTTGTTAGCGCTATTCAATCGGTTGGTCGGCTGGTCATTCGAGCGGCAACGGAGATCACTGGCGTCATCTAGGACACGTGGTGATGTTGGCAAAGGAAAGGCTTACGGGAGAGTGTCGAAAAACCCGACGACCTGCAATTAACGAATGGTGCCCAGGGAACCACATTAAATTTAAATGCAAATTGTCAACAGAAGAAGAAGGAAATATACTCCAAATGCGTGCATTTCGGTCATCCAGATTACCATCCACCGGGAGAAGATTTTAATCTCGTGAAGACGTTTGTGTTGCCCAAGGATAAAAGTCCAAGTGTGTGGGTTGGGGGGATTACCGTTGTTGGAAGACCATTTACCGTTCTCAGCAACGGTAAGCCTCACACTCAGCACACATTTAAACTTTCAGCCTAGGGTAACTCACACGTATTCACGACAATAAAAGCTTCTCCCAGTGGATGGTAATCTGGATGACCGAAATGCACGCATTTGGAGTCTATTTCCTTCTTCTTCTATTGACAATTTGCATTAAAACTTAACTTAATTTACTTGTCAACTGCTGCAAAGAGGACCACAGTTTAACGTCCCATCCGACGGACGGAGAACTGAACTTCAAGTACCCTCCACATGGCATCGAAGTAATAATCGTGATTCCAATAGAAAATTTCCACCAATGCCGAGAATCGAACACGGAGTCTGCACGGGGCTCCAGCTCATCAATGTTGGCCAGACTCGAGGGTGTACTTGGGCATCTCTACGAGTTCACGTAGCAACTGCCCCGCAGAGCGTCACTCTTCAAGAAAGGAATCATCTCGCAAAAGGAGACCGGCGATCAAACGAGAACGGGAGACTGAATGGAAGACACACACACACATGCTTATTGGAAAGCGAGAGCAAAGAAGAGAGAAGGAATTTAATAACGGGCACATTCAATAAATGGAACATTGCTCTTCCTCTTGTTTCCATCACCTCTTTATTCTACTCCCAGAAATAAAGAACAAATAAAGCACTTTATGAAGAGTTCAGCCTCTCTCTCTCTCTTACTCAAACGTGCAGAGATTGAAGGTCAATATTAATTTTACGCATATGTGTACCAATGCTAAACGTATACGTGCCGCAAGGCTCATTGTCTCTCCTTCACTCTCGTGTGTACCAATGCACGAAAGGGCGCAGGGTCCACGGGAGATGCATTAAAACGAAGTCGGCGACGAGAACGACGGAAAAAATTGCCGGCTCTCCAAGCTGAATTTGTTTTCTCCGCAATCAAGAGAGGAAAGTAAGTGAAGAGTACGAGTAGGAGATGAACTTCACTTTTATTTCAAAGAGGAAAGGAAAAAAATCTTCGGAGAGAACAGAAGAAACACGGGATGCGAAATGAAATATGCTCTCCGTGGGATGTGGGGGTGGATTGGAAGGGGTAGGGGGGGGGGAAGGGAGGAGGCGAAGCCCCCGTGGCAACGGAAAGTAAATAAGTGACGAGGATTGCCCGTGTATGTGCGCCCTCTCATACTCCACCTTCTTCCTTTTCCGCTTCTTTTTCTTCTTCCTGCGAATGCCGTCGCCGAGCGCATAATGAAATCGTTTTGGAGATGAGGGGGTGGAGGAGGGTGGAGAGGGAGGCTGTAGCGAATATAATAAGGAGTGGGTGAACCTTCGTGTGTCTCTATTCCAATCTCTTTCCGAAGCCGGAGTCTCATGGAGACGCGGGTGAATGAGAATACGGGATCCTCTTCCTTCCTCAAAAGGGAAAAATATTCCGCGTACGTCCGTCCCCCTCTTTCATCCACTTCTCACATTTCTTGAAGAGTTCGATAAAACGGCTAGAGTTATCAAATATAGTTCAGCAACTTATTTTTCCACGTCAGTGTGAGGAAGAAATTGGTCTTGGGGAATGTTACGAACTGTTTAGAGGAAGGCGATGGTGTGTCAAGGTGGACAATCATGGGAGTCTTTACCGTACGATCATTCGAAGCGAAGGGAGTCTTTGGAGGCGCTGTTCTCCTCTTTGGGTTGAATTAATCCGTCAAACTTACAGCAATGCATGGCATGCCTCAGATTCACCATAGCGGTATTTCTCTTTCATGATGGGCAAAGACTATAGGTGCGTGCCATTTTAGAATATTTTCGAAATTAATAAAATTCTCTTCGACAGATGGCACGGGAGATCTTGCTGGTCTAGTTACCTCAAAACCCTTCAATGGCGAGGATCTCCTTACTGTTTCTCTCTTCTTATCCCCAACGTGGAGTGTGAGGAATATTCTTCCCAGCCCCGTTAAAACCGATCGATTCACTATCGTAGATAGCGAACCACGAAATTATATATTAATAAAGGCTTAAAAAATTACGACTCGAAAGATCATCTTATACTTCAAAAGTTAGTTATGAAACAGTAATTCAGACGTTAATTTACATTAAATTTTAATAAAAAAATTTAAATTAATAGAATTAAAAAATAAGTTAATTCCCACTCAGAAATATCTGGAATTATATTTGCAAGTCTCTTTCCTGTTATCTACAAGGGTTCATTCATAATTAAAACAGAACGACTAAAGTTTATTAGTTCCACGCTCATCAGAATCGTTTGAAAAGTGAGTTATGTTTTTTTTTAAGTTTCAGATAACATAATGAGCCATCAAAGGCAAACAAAACGAAAATAATATAAAATACTAAATCGACCAAAACTAAATCCAACCATATTTGAAGTAGTCAACATCATAGATCATCCTGCATTTATTTTTGCGTATTCGGAAAGTCACGAGCAATTATTAAGTAAAGAGACTCTCCAAAGAGAAGAGCAAGTGTAAGTTTGCAAAACGCAGTGCCGTAAAATTCAAGAATAATGAATTTAACCTTTAAAGGCCTAGCGTACAATTTAAATGCACGCTGGTATGTGGGGTCCTTACGGCCGTGCGTACGATATAATGGGCGCTGGATTTGGTATTTAATTAAACCCATAGAGTTTATATTGAGTGCTCAAAATTAAATCCGACCGGCAGCGTCCGAAGCGGGAATTTTAATCCGCATGATAAAGGTTAAATGTCAAATTCTACCTAATGAAAACTAATTATGCATTTTTAATGACTCAATTTACTTATCGGCATCGTGGCGAAAATGCTGGTTATTCCAACAGGGTAGGTATTGATGAAATAAAACGAGATGTAAATAAATCAAAAATGCGACTTTATAAACAAAAAAGCAGAGTTTCGGTATTTATATAAGTGCAAAATCGGGGTAGTGGGTACGAATTTATGCAATCGAAACGTGTCATATCTCTTAGAGTCAATCTCTTGTAATCGCTAACCACGTTTGAGTTTACACACAATACGAAGCATCTGTGTATAATCACGTGTGGAATATCGCACTTATGTGCACTTGCGGATGACTCCGTAAAGGTAACTACCATGGCTAGTCCCGGTATCCTCAAAATTAGTCAAAAGAGCGAACACCTCAATATGTTCTATGTACGGCTTTATCCTCGCGGACTGTGGCGCTTAGCGCACGATTTGGGCTGCTAATGGCATCGTATGTCTTGCAGTCCTGACCACCATGCTCCTATAAAGCCACCAAATAATCCACAGGGGAGAAGGACGCCTCGGTAGCTTAACTGGTTAAAGCACTCGGCGCGAAATCGAGGGATCCGGGTGAAGGCGAATGATTTTTCCTCTGTGGAAGATCGCACTTATGTGGACTTGCGGGTGACTCCGTAAAGGTAACCACCGTGGCTAGTCCCGGTATCCTCAAAATTAGACGAAGCATCAAGTTGTAACATGACTTTAGTGTTCGTGTGACAACATCGACACGGCATTTAAAGTGGAGAAAAAGGGACAAATGAGCTGAATTGGATAGTAGATACCTCATTGCAAAAGTTAAGACACATTCGGACGAATGGGAGGCACAAAGTTTCCCTCTCCACACCTTATCGAATGCTCTTTGACATGTGCAGAAAGAGAAAAGGGTCCGAAATGATGAACAGATGATAAGACGATAAGGGTAGTAGTGGATCGAAGGAAAGGCCCGACCGCCCAAAGGGTTCATCAAAGGACGGCGATGGAGAGAGATTCCCGCGTCGAGTCGGAGCAAACGAAAGCACGGATGACGCGTGTCCCGTGCACTTGCGGGGATTGGCCGGATTGGGGAAGGAGGGTTGTGGGGGGGGGAGGGAGGGAGACGGGGGAGGGAAGACAAAGGAAGGAAGAAGTGCGAAGAGTAGATTCGGTGGGAGCGTCAGGAGGGAAGACGTCAAGTGGGGACTCCAGAGAGTAGGACTGGGAGTAGCGGCACGTCACTTCGGATTGGAAGCGGAGGGCGCGGCGGCAGGAGTTGTTGCCACTTGCCAAGGGAACAGGGAGGAAGGCAAAGGGAATGGGAGGATTCAAGGACCGGAAAAGAGAGAAATGAAACCAACTAAAAAAAAAAAAGAGGAAATTCAAGATGTAGGAGGGCGAGGAGGATTTGGCGTAGAGGTGAAATACGGAAAAACAAACATCGGGAAACGTGGATTTCCAAGGGTGACTGCGAATTGACGAGGCGGCAACCGCCTTTATGGATTGAAGGTCTGTCGGGGAACAAGCGGGAGGATTTGGGAAGAAGGAGGAGAGAAAAGTGCGGCCGTCCTCCCACCACTCGCCACCGGCACTTCGATCGCAAGAACCCCGTGATATCTGGAGTGGATATAGGCACGGAAATCGTTCGTTATTCTCGTGTGAACTAATGCCTCGGCGTTTACTCCTCGATGACTCCGTGGAGAAGTGAAGTCTCCTCTCTTCTTCGCGCTCGCACGTTCCTCGAAAGAGAACGGCAAACAATAGCGCATCGGTGCACACGCAGCGTCACAACAGGTTTCCGCGAGCATGGATCGCTCATCTCAAACTCCGCCTTCTCCCTATTCACTCATTTCCGGCTTTGCTCCGTGCCTTCGCCGTCTCTATGGCAACGCATAACGCATTCCATGCCGTGTGGGCTGAAGACTTCGTCCGGCGAAGCGACTCCCAACTCGGAAAACTAGGTGGCGTGTATTCGCCGCCAGGAGACTCGGGAATTGGAACTTGCGAACCAAGTTTGTGGTGTGCACGTTTTGGAGGGGACTTATTATTTGGTAATTTAAACGACTATGGTGCATAATATGGCACATTATGAGATATAACAGCCTCCCCAAAATAATAATGAAAAGATAAAATGTAGGGAAAGAATTATCGATGCTGAATTTAATTGAAAACATTATTTGGGAAGCAAAACAAAAGAGCTATACGGCAATAAAGCGGTTACCTCTAAATAAAATGGAGTGAACGTTTACAGCAAAACAATCCTGGGATTCATAAATGCCTGCAATATATTGAAACAATAATAATAATGGAGTAGAAAGCCACACGAGTAAAAATTACATCTTCACATTCTCCCGCTAAAGACTCTTAAAAAATAGAGATATTGCACGTTCAATCAGAAAAAAAATCAAAGGTAAAGTTCACTTTATTCACATAAATTGTTTTAAAAATGTGCGAAACTTAATGTTTTCATTTGAATATTAAATGTCAAAAAAATAAGTAAAGAAAAGAAAGTATTTTTTAATTAGGAGCAAAACACTTACACTTGGGAGTGAAACCGTCTTGCACCTGAGATGGGTCGCATTACTTAATTGTCTTAAGATTCATTAATGGCTATGCATAAATGAGGAGGAATGACATGAGGATCTGGATTATTAGACGGAGCTGTATGAATAACTTCTGGTATCAATTGTGTTCTCTTCCTAAAATGGATTTGTAAGTTCTTTAATGACGCACGAAGATGTAGTCGATCTCACTCTTGCGGGAATGGTTTCTCAAAATCAAATACCTATTTTTCTTCCGTCAATAACCTGTTTGATGTATGTCATCTTCTTTAATTTATTTGAGTGGTAATTTTAACTGTCACCTCTTTCTCCCAGTAATTTAAGTCATTGGTACACCCTTCATTGGGTTGCCGCAAGTATTCTGAATACTTCTTTTTCCCGTCCTTCAGTAGGCCACAGGGGTAGCATAAAACGGCCCGCCAACCCTTCAAGAACAGAGTGTAGAGGGTCAAATATGGATGAATTGTCATGAGACACAAATTAACGTAATTTTTTATTCCAGCGTGGTTGAGGCCGAATGAGCTTCGCCCTGAAATCTCAGCGTCAGTCTTCTTGGCCCTTCTTGGGAGCAAACGCCGCCGTTTCAGTATTCGGATAGTGAACCACTAACCCCTTTCGCCTCCCCCCCCATCCCTGGATGCACGACCAGCGCCCAACGGCTCTTCCCCCCCTTCTCCACTCGACCTCTCCTCGCAGCTGGACACGACGCGTTGGTGCGCCGTTTGTCCAATATAGAAGCCACCGCACGTGCATGCATTCTCGGGGATAATATGCTCGTGGGTGTTAAATCGTAAGGGATGGGGGTGAATACAGAGGGCACTGCGATGGAGTCGATGTGGCAGTGGCACCTCGTGGGAATGGGGCGCGACTGCTCACAAGGGTCAGGTGGGGGGTGGGCTTCATCTGACTCCCTTTCCTCTCATCGCGGCACCCACTTGGTGTCCCGGTCACCATTGGAGACTCGCTTATTGTCTTCTCAACGAAAGGCAATCAGAATCAAAGAAATACCATTTCATTATTTCACATCTAGTGACACGTTTTCCCTCGAAAATAACATTCGTCTAATATATTTTCGCACAGTTAGGAATAAATGATTTCACGGAAGGAAGGCCATATCACTACTCACGTCTAAAGCCGATATCCCACGGTCAAACTCAAATGCAAATTGTCAAATTAGGAGATTTGTTAAAAAATTTTGAACTGATGTCTCACGCAAAACGCTTTTTTGTGTAAGCATTGCAACAAATCGCGGAGTGCGTATTTTCTTAAACATATTGGGAGTAACTATGCGCATTCACGGAACCTGTCACCTGAGGTCGCTACAATGCGTAAATATTTGTTAACGCGAGGAATTACAAACTTCAATAACATTGTTTCACAAAGTAAGTAGTTGACTAATAAACTAAGAACAGCTATGCTGCTCTCAGCAACTTGTGTCTTTATGTATTTAAAAGGAAAAAAACAAAGAAAAGATTTTATTGGCTGAACAAATGTTCATAATAATTTGAGAGCTCGATGCATAAATTATTGTGATGGACCAAAGCATAAATCAACACAACCACCTGGACTGTAGGTACGTCATCATTTAGCCATATTTTTTTATTAAAATCAATTGATTCGAATCACCAGTAGCAGAAAAAAATATAATCCAAACGACTCAGCACCGCAATGTTTATAAGTTATAGTGGAGAGCGCCATTTATAACTTCTATTCTCTTCGCTCGGTTCTTTGGTCAAGGAGTCAGAAGCACCCTTTTCCAGTTGGATCAAAGTATATGTCAACTCAATTATTTAGAAAGAATATGATCCAATTTTTATTTCACTAAACTCTGCCTGTCATACGATTTTTAAACCTGTTTAATCAATTGTTGTGAAAGTTGCTCAGGAAAATTGACGTAACTGAGGTAATCTAAGCTAGAAGATTAATATATTCTAGGAAGTTCTCACAGAGGTGCAAGTAACGGCATCCTTTCTTTTTCTGTACTCAAATGCCATCGTCTGTTCTTTCTAGTCTCAAGTTCCCTCCATCAACAATCTCTCTTAATTTATCAATCTTTCCCTCTCGTCTCAATACCCCACGGCCCTCTTGTCCTCAGCCAATAATTCTTCCGTTGATAACGCTCTATGCTTCCCTATCCTCCCACTTTCCACTCCAATCCAAAGTCAAAGACGCCCACAACAAGACGGAGCCCCTCCACGTCACACGTGAAAACATTTAGCTAAATATCCATTAAAATTACTGAAATGCATCATGCTGTTCCCTTGCCCGTCAGGAAAAAGTCCGATATGATTTTAAAATATTGCCTCTGGACCTTGTAGAGCAACAAGGAATGCAAAGTCAGCGAAGGCATTCCCATTGTCTAAGAATTGAATGGTAAAAAAAAATTAACTCCTACACCAACAGCACGAAAAAATATTTGTTAACTTGGCTCATCATCCTCGAAATAAAAGCACAGCGGTTTAACGCATTTTAAAATCGAGCTCAAATACATACACTCAAAAACATTAATTCTCAAAATAGATCGATGATCGTCCAACTGATCATATTTTGACACATGTGACCATATGGTTGATATTATTTTTATTATATGATATTATATTTGTAAAAAAACCAATACCAAATAAAAAACCAATTAATCCTTACCGCTTGTTCATTATGTCATATAACTGCTCGAAACTCTTTAACCTATGAGCAGCATATTCTCCTCTTCTTGTTGAAACTCCAACTCGCTGAGTCACTCCGTCCGCCGCAGTATATGGGGTTCTAAATATATTCCATCCCTTAGCAAGCGCGGTTTCAGCAACCCCGCCCTCCCCTTCCGAGTGCATGAGGAAGCGCTTTCCTGAAATTTATTTGTGGCTTCCCTCCCTACCTCCTCTGAACGTGGGATCCCTCAAGTAAAGCAAGAAGTTGCACACCTGGCGAGTGGGTGGAGGAGATGCCTGTTGTTGGAGGATGAGAATGCGAAGTCTTTTTTTTCGGTCTGTTTCCATGGTGAAGTGAGAAAATCTGAATCCAGGTTTCATTAGTAAATAGTTTACAAAAACAGAAGCGAGGTGGTGAAATAAAAATTTAATTGTGGGCTAAGGTACAATGCTGGTTGCATGACGATGAACGCAGATTCCCCAGGTCCACCGGTGCGTTTCATTCACAAGATTATAATGCATAAATATAACTAAACCGAGAAACGCCATGGATTTACACGGGAAAAAGTTTAAAAATTTTATGGAAAAAATAAATAGCTTTTCCTTGTATTCTTAAATGTCAACTTTGGCATGGATAACCGTAGATTTTGTACAGTTAATGAGACTACTGAGGAGGACGTTGAAAAATTATGCTGCGAGACAAATGACCAACTCTTTAGCGAGACTTAAAAGAACACTTAAACGAGGGACGTCTTCGGACAGAAAAAGAAATGTAAAAAAAACAAGAAGGTAGGCTAAATTTGGCATAGATTTTTTTACATACTTTAAAATCATAAAATAATCATTAATGTTTCAGACAATAGGATGCAAACTGGATACTGCAGAGTCTCACTTTTCCTCTGCAGATTGCCGTTAAGGATGTCCCTCAGCGATGCCTGGTAATACAAACGGATCAAATGAAGGACATTATGGGAATATGGACCAGGTCCCACAGCTATGATTCCCGGAAGGTTATGTGGCCTCTGTTTACGTCGACGCGATGGACCGTCGCTTCAATAACGCCGCGGCGGCGGCGCCTCCACGACTCCGGGGATAGCTCATAATGTGTGTCGTCACCCGCCCACTCCACTATCTCCCGCTGCGGATTCATTCCACGCATACACAGGTGGACAGGCGCAAATTGGATCCGCCCGTCAGGAGAGGCCACCGGAGATTCCGCGCCTGCATGCGACGTAGACCGAGCCATACAATTTAATGGCAGCGTGGTCAACAAACACGCTCGACTTTTTTTCTACAACCGAATTAGCAGCAATCGATAGAGAAGCGGGAGTAAGAAATGGGTCATCGTGGAATCTGAACTAATATAAAATCAAGGCGGAGGATGCTTGTGGCGAATATGATCTTTATATATATAAAAGTCAATGTATGTATACAATGTATGTATGTATACATGTATACTAGTCGACCCGTGCAAAGCATTCGCACAGTATCCTCCTCAAATCCCACTTAATTGAAGTGCACACCGTATAGTTAGTACCGTGTAGTTAGTGCGTCATTGATGTAGGTGTGGGTTGAAGTAAGGAATAGATGTGTGTTTAAATTTTAGATTATATATTTTTTTAAACATAAGGTTAAGGTATTTACATATTTATAGCATATTTACATGTTTACAGGACCTCTTTGAACACTTTGTTTTAAGTGATGATATGGTCATCTGTGATTGTTTGTTGGTGGGTGTTTTTTACACAGACATAGATGTCACTGAAAGAGCGCACCCTGGAAAACGCCACATACAACTGACCGTGTGAAAAAACAGGGTCAGGCAAGTACAATCCTGCCTTTGTTAGCGTCTGTCCCTGTGCCTTATTTATAGTAATGGCAAAGGCAACTTTGATGGGAAATTGCTTCCTAGTCAGTTTGAAAGGCACGGTAGGATCAGAAGGAATGAGTTTAATGCGTGGTATGACGACAGTTTGACCGGAGTCAATCAATTTCGCTGTGATAGCGTAGTGAGTGAGCCCAAGTGAGTTACAACTAATCTGGCGCCATTAATTAAGCCCTGCTTAGCGTTTAGATTTCTAATCAACATGAAAATAGCGTTCTTTTTTAGTATGAGTTCATGAGGTGGCAAACCTGAAGGGCTTAATGAGTTCAGAAATTCTAATCAAGCAGTTTGGGGAAGTAAATATAAATTCAAGTTTTGATTAATTTAATTCATTTTATGAATAGATCAGCAGATCGAATACCTTAAATCAATATTTTAAGTCGAAATTAAATGCGGAATGAGATAATAGATGCATGAAATCGAAATCGGTTTCATTTCGATATATCTCGATATTCTCGATAGGGGATCGATAGGTCGAGGGCGGGATTTCAAAAAACCGTACTTTTCAATTGTAGTTTTTCCAAAAAACAACTAAAATGTGAGTAATTTGCATATTTTTTCGGTGTAGCTGTTAAGAAAAGCTTTAAAATGATGCCTCATTTATGAAAATTGATGAAGTATTTAGGAAATTATGGCGTACCGACAAAAAAAAGCCCTTGAGAAATAATATATATGATATGTAGTGCAACTGAATTAAGTCATGGAATGAAAATATATGTATGTACACAAGGGAAGCGATCAAGCTCTTAATCACTCAGAAGACGGCTCAAGAGAAGCGTAGGGACGAGGTGACCATCTATCAACCTGGGTGCTATTTAAGCAGTAATGAGTCTGTATAGCCGATTTTAGGATTTCCCGTGCATGAAAGTGGACCAATAGTCACTCATCTCTCCGTGCACCTGGAAAACGGTCAGCGTGTCTACTACAGCGAACACAACATACAAGATTGGTTGCGAACTCCTCGAATGACCACGCATACAGTTTTTCTTCAGGCTTTGCGGTTTTCTTATACAATAAGTTTAACGTTTTTCACACCCGTTGAATTTCAACGGGTAGCTTCCGCTCGTATACATATAAATTAGCATTTAAACGGTTTTACGGACTTATTATAGGGTTTAATTTATCATAAATTCCGGTATGCCTCTTCCCCGTTTAAAAGTAAAGTTAAAGTAATTAGGGAACTTAATTTAAGTTTAATAGGTGAAGTCACGAAAAAAATTTGAGTAGAACAAATTTTAGAACAGGGTTGAGACCTTATTTATCGAAAGTTATACCTCATTTGGAATAGCCATTCTAAAAACTATGGCATAATTAGTACTGATGCGTTGCATGCCCACCCAATACAGCGAAAGGACAGTACGATCCTTTGAAAACAAAGTGCCCATCCCTACATAAAAATATGCATTTAACTTCCTTAACTAACATAATTTTGTGTGATCATTCTCCGCATATCATTAAATGTGGGAAATCTTGGTATGCAAGAAAAATGATTTCATCAGCAGCCTCTAACACGCATGACGCAGGAAAGTTCAGTTGCTACTCTGGATCGCAATCCCGACGGCCATCCCCGCCGAAAGATAACTAAAAACAAAATATCTTATTGATTAAGTTAATTGATTGATTAAGATAAAATAAAAATAAATGTGAGGAGTATACTTCGAGTAATTTTAATCTCAATTAATGAACATGAGGAATGACGTTAATTAATCATAAAAAATATAAACATTTTTATTTATTTGACGTATTTTTTTCCTTTGATTGGTTAACGTAACCTCCAGCGCTTTTTGTTTGCACGAAAGAAGCACTTCTGTGTCTGCGCCACTGTGGCTGCCTGCAATGGCGAGGTGCAGATCAATAGGAATATTTTGCATGATGCCACATAACCACCATTTCTCGCAATGAAATTCTCAACTATTTGTTCACTCAAAAATTTATCATTACATTATGTAATGATAACATAGAACTGCTCCAATATGTTTGATACGATACATAATTTCTTGATTGAGTTTAAAATATGAATTCTCATATTGAATACGGATAACAATTTTCCAACAGCTATTTAAATATACCAATCAATTTACCCGGATCCAAAAAGAGAAATTATGATGGGAAAAACCATCCATTCGCTGGTATTTATTGCCGAGAAATTTAAAATTTCGATGGATATTTTAATACCTTTGGATAATTTTTTTGAGTAGCGAATTCTATTTAAAATTATAATTTTCATATTTAATTAAAAACGGATTTGCTTCATTAACGGCGATGACAAGACTTTAATTATCTACAGCTAAAAGGTACACTCCAAATTCCCCTTAGATTCCAAAATCAGATATCATTGAAACTCTAAATAATATTTATTATAGTCCGAAATAACATTTTAATCATTCAGGGAAAATGTGCGACGTTTTTAAACCACCACAATTCTAACATTGGCAATTCTCTTGGAGACTTGAAGTATCTCTTGAATAAATCTCTTGGTAAATCTCTTGATAAATCTCTTGGAGACTGTCAACGCTCGGTGAGGCTGTGCGCACAATTCCGTACTTCAGGATACAGGACTTCAATCAACAGATAGCATCTTGGAAATGGATACAAGACATCACCACAGCGCCAATAACGTAAATTCCTTCTATCCCATTCACCGATATCACTGGCTAACAATAATCACTTGTGGGAATTCGCATTATAAAATCAGATTATTCACACCACTGTTGGTCGCAAAATAGCTGGATTGAGGAATTAATTCTGATCCCGCAAAGCACCGACATCAACTTCGAAGCTAGACCAGTTTGCCTATTCTAAGATCAACACTACAGTGATAATGCTAATCTGTAACGAATTCAGGTTCATCAACTCCATTCTAGCAAGGTGGGTGCGTATACAGGCACCCAAGACCTCCATCTTGAAAAATCAACCACGGCGAGATTCGAACCCGTGACCACTGGATCATCAGGCGAAAATTTCACTCTTACCTACCGTCGATGTTGACAAATCAAGAGTACGATAAGATCTCACTTTCCCTGCAACACTCTTAGCCTTGCTTCCCAAAAGGCCGGGTGCAATATGAGACGAGCTCCAATCTAAAAGCCCCACACAGTATCGCTTACAACCTTTGCATAGCTGACCACTGATTTTCTCAACTCATGAAACACAAGAGGAGATAACTTCGAGCTTCTCGGGAAGTTTGCTGGAAAGGCCTGAGGACACGGGTGTAAGGAAAAATGGGTGTTCTTGCGGAAGATTTTCTTCAAGAGCGCGCACAGTCGTCTTTTTCTGCATCTTCTTTCTGAAGGCAACCCCCTCCAATCAACTCACAAGTTCGCTTCCGCCGAAAACTTGGCCGATAATCTACTAGGTTACCCGGTGGAAGGGTAGTGAGGCACCGACTAAGATTTTTCAAGCATCTATTTAGTCAGATTCACACTATACACGCTTGCAAATCATTTATTGAACGCTTATAGGATAGGAAGATATCTTTTACCAATCCCTTAATTACTGATAAGAAATGGATGGAGAAATATAGTTGTTCAAGACAGCCATTGCTGATTTCGTTAAATGAACGGTTGAAGGAAACAGAGAATGTTGCAGAGGACCGTGGAACACCTACCTGCATCCATCCAGCAGGTAACGAGTTACGAGGCAGCCGGGAATGCTGAAGGGTCACCCCAAGAGTTATAAGACAGCTTATGGTGGCTGAAGCGGTAATCCTGGGCCACTGAGTGCACATTTTATTAATTTTTTAAATAGGTCGAAAAACTTTTTTTGCGACATATTTCATTCAAGTGTATCTGTTAACGCGTTGAAACTCTCCTTTAAGGCAGAATGGGAAATTATACAAGAACTATATATTTATATTTTTTCCTTAATTAAAGCATGTTATGACTTGGGTTTTTTGGCACGGCTTTAGAAATTTAGATGAAACTATATTGGAACATGTTTTTCAAAGATTATATTCGGCGTGGCACCTTGGTATTTGTAAGAAAAAATTATAATAATAAAAAATGAAATTTCGTCGCGTTTAGATGAAAATCTGTACATATGTAATCGAATTACTAGGAAATATAAGTCATGTGCAGTAAGGCTACGCGTTAAAATAGCACTGCATGGTCAAACAACACCAAATCGGTATGATATATTTTTTTCAATAAATTTTTATCTGATTAATGAGGACACGTATTCAATGTTTCACGCAAACGTGTACATAAGAAAAAAAAATACTCTAACCATCTTAAGACGCTCGAGCATGCATTACCGGACGCCGTGATCAGTGAAGTCAAATTCCATCCCTCGCGCCATTTCTCCGTCACCGGAGCACAACACCTCTTCACCTCTGCTCATCATTTCCCGCTCAGGGTCGCGTTTCCCGCCGCAGCCAATCAAACGACCGCCAAGCCCTAAACCGCAGAGCCCTTCGCCGCACCACCTGGTGATTCTCGGAGACAACAAACGCCATTCAAGTTTTCTCACGCATATTTCTCTACATAAACTGGATCACTGAATCAGGAGATTTTCCAATGAGATGGCATCTAACAAACCAGGTCACAATAAAATGAGAAGTAAATAAAATTAAGATAAGATTTCCTCAAAGAATATGGACATCACAACGTTAGCTTGGTCGTGATCATTTCCACGCATAACATGAGCGGAAAATGTCTATTAACACGCATACTATACACTTGTTAACTCTTGGTTGGAGGACCGGTAAAAATCCGTCGTAACAACGTGGCAGGATAAATTTAAAAAATGTCCTAAACGATTATAAACGAGATAAAACCAGCTCCGAAAGTTTCCAATAACTATAAATTTGTAGTCAACAGTGTGCACTTGTACATGCAAATGTACATACAAAACCTTGATGTTTCATGATATCGCTATTGCATAACTACTGTAACAAATATAATTTAATGCGATGAAAAGTCCTGAAATCATTATTGTTCGTAAATAAACAACCTTTATTAGTCTTCAATTAATTATATTTCTCTGCTTTTGAATTACACAATGGAATATTTTTTTCCACCTCACGGTCACTGCTTTTCTACATCAACATTCAAGTCTCTTATTAATATTATTATTCATAGAATTACATGGAATTAGTCTTTCACGTTCTCATTCTCCGATAATCGTTGGTGACACCTGCAATAGTTTCAGTTGCACTCGCATTTGGCGACACGAAATGTAAATGAATGCAATCAATGAGCGAGCTCTGCCAAGGAATCTCTGCCAGTCAATCTTACACCGCCCTTGCCAGCGACACCAATCTGCCTGAGTTTCGAAATTATCGTTCAATAATAGGTATCTTAGTTACTCGAAAATTTGAACCAACATCAAGACTACATTCCCCTAGCTACTTGTAGCGAGCACACCAATGAAAAAGCAGCAGACCACCCTTACTTACCAGCAGATACATTCAGCTTTTTAAATTTATCTCTCTCTTTTTACACTACTATCTCGGCATCGCAAGATATAAAGAAATCGCACGAATTGCTGGAATTCGAGAGAGAGATTTTTTTTAACAATCAAAGAAATAAAGCGAGCGTGAAGTTAAGACGGCGTTTTATTTCACTCCTATTGGTCCATTGTTGAGCACAAGCAAAAATTTTTGAGCTGCACATACTTGCGCGATTCGTCAAAAACTGCTACGGGCGTACAGACAGCGTTACACAGATGTTAAACGAATTAGGCTGGGAGCCGCTAGAGACTCGGAGGCTGCGCGCTAGGCTTAGATTGCTTGAGAAATTGAGAATAGAGATCTTTAAGAGCGACACAAAAAACATCATATTAGAACCCCACTATATTTCCAGGTCCGACAGAAACGATAAATTAAGAGAGATATTTTGCCGAACGGATAGGTATGGGAATTCGTTTTTCTCCCGATCAATAAGGGACTATAATAAATGCTAGGCGTAATTTCATTAGAGCGTTTCTTTTTTATGTGTAAACGGCTGGTGTCCTAACACCCCCCGCCACACGCCTATTGAGGCGGCTTACGGGGTAGTATGTAGATGTACTTAAAGGTACCTATTTTTATGGATATTTTACCAATGATGGGTTTATATATACGGAGGCTCCAATATGGCTCCACGTAGATCTCGAAGCTCGAAGTGGGAAGGAAAGTCGCGAGGAGGCAAAATGGAATCGAAACAAGGAGAAGCGAGATGAATAGAGGGAGGTGCTGAGGAAGGGCAAATTAACCTGCCAATTTAATGCTTGTTAGTGGCGCCGTCGGCGTGGAGCGGCAAAGGATGGCCAAATCCTAATCGGCCCCAGGACCACTGCGAGAAAGGGAACTTTCTCATCAAGCCCTCCCTCTCCCCCTACCCTCCCTCTGCCTCCACGCCATAACATATCTCTGGCAGGAGGCAGAACGGGGGAGGGGCGAGTATTTGGCTGGCGGGTACGCGGCGAGAGAGATATCCCAACGCCTCCCCTACACTTGCAAACTCCGCCCACCACCCCCCCCCTTCCAACCCCTGTTGCCAAAAACCGCACCCCCACCCCCCTCCGATAAACTTCTCCTCCTTCCACCCCCTAAACCACATTTCCCTCCCTCCCGGCCAATAAATGTGTTAGCATTTCAAGCGCACTTATTTAGTATTAGTAAACTATAGTTAATGCTATGCTATTATAAATAACTCCTAGACGAAAGATTTCCCTTTATTCAAATTTTTATCGAAGCAAAATTCATCGCTTTGCTTGTCATATTTTAATGTCTTACACGGGATCTCACAACCATCGATATTTAAAGCATAATCTAAAGGTAAGAATGTAATTGCGTCCTACCTACACGTAATTGAATCCTTTTCTTGTTATTATTAAAAAGTAAACTCCTTTAATTGCATAATATGCCTGCGTTTGACACTTTTCCAGTTCAAGCGATGAACTTCGTATTATTATCTGACTCGGATTAAGTGGAGATGATTACTACTCCAATGCGCTACTTCCCTCCCTCACCGCTTCACCATATATTTCGCATTCCTTTACAGCTCATTTATTCAATTTTCCATTTGAATCATTCTACTATACGCTTATTCAATGGTTATTGGCATTCACAAACTTTTCTCGCCGTGAAAAAACTAAAGCTAAATAACTTTCACACGATGTATTATTCACGCATTCGAACGATTTTCGTCTTTCTATGAGTAGTACTATAGCGAGTGTAGGTGACAAGCGGGTCCGTGCAACTATGCAAATCTAAACGGTTAGCGGCAGTGTCAAAGAGGGGTAATTAATGCTATTATTGCATCACTACATACGCTAGCCGCCCAACGACTCCCTCCGTGTCTCAACTCGCTCCAATCCCTCCACAGCCCCCGTCCTGCGGACGAACACCGTAGACAACGCCACCCCTCTCCCCTAACTGCTCTCTTCATCTTCTTCTCCTCCCTCCCCTCCCATCCCCTCACCAAGATGGAAACTCCGAAAACTTCTTCAACGCTTTAACTCCTTCCCTCACACACAACCACCTCTCAACTCATTTCGACCACCGCACCCATCTCTCAAGAGGAGGCGCAGTAACTCCTTCCCCAACCCATACTCCTCCACATTTCCCATTTCCCTCCTCCGCGTTTTAATTTTTTAAACACCCCCCTCCATCCCCCTCAACTCCTTACTCCAACAAAACTCCTTCCCCTTCCCCCTCCCGCGTCCTGTGTTTGCACGTATGCTTGGTTATATATAACTACACCTTCTGCCGCAGGTAACGAACTATGGGTTGGAACAAGGAGGTTTATGAAAAGCCCCTTTAAACCAACCCCCCTTTCCACCCTACCTCCCTCCCCCACCCTCCCCACCCCGACCCCCAGTGCCCCCTTTTAACACCAGAACGCTAGCCGCCTGGGAGTTGCCGCAAAACCACCGAAACCATCACCTTGGAAACGCTAAACCACTCCCCCTCCCCTCCATTCTCCCTCTTCCCCCAGAAGCCTCCGCACCCTAGAACCCTAACCCTGAAATCCAGCGGCACACCACCGCTCTTGTACACCCACATACACACTCACTTCGACCCGCAATCGCTTGTCATTCATGTTCGACGCCATGACAAGCGGAATACCACGTCAACTTACGAAAATGTGCTGCCTAATTATTGCGAAATCGGAAGGTAAGGCAAAACAAAAGCACAACATAACATGAATTCATACATGCGTGCTTGAGTGTCACGGAATGGTATCACGGGGAAGTCAATCCGGCATCAAACGAGCTAAACTAAAGGTCGAGTTACTTAAGAATGAGACAGACATTGTAATTTTCCACATTTAAATTTATTCTCTCGACCGGTTTCAACGTTTACACGTCATTTTCAAGAGCTGTCTCAGACAAACCCTTACTGGGACACGGCCACGCGAGTTCATTGCTGGGGTGACATATATTTGGTCGTGTTCCTGGCCATGGCTTAGTCATCTGATTTAAAAAAATGAAGTTTCCAAGGAACTGGTGAATAAGAATGTGGGTTTGATTCGCTTTTTCAAAGTGAGGAAAAGAGAGGACGCGTATATATTAGAAAGAAAACCAGATTTCACAATGTGAAAATGCTTACGTTCATATTAAATCGAGTCGTTCATATTGTATCCACACTGGTATATTTGGGAACGATCACAGTTTTGACACTATGATGACGAAAAAAACATGATAGATTTCAAATTTAACTACAAGAAAACTGTCCACATTGTCTTGATTCAACATTAGGTAGGCAAAAACGTTATCGGCGTTGAAGAATTTGCATTTCAAGCCATGAGTCACTTAACCGTTCACTGCTTTGTATACCACGAATATACGTGACTACGGTTTCTTTATTATGAGAACGGTGAATTGAAAAGAAATTTCGAAACTTTCTGCATCCTGCCTCTTGAGCACGATACCAGCTTACTATTTGGCATTTGAAAGACCAATTAAAACTCGGCAATAGAGAAATACCATTCATGACAGTAATATGTTGACGCGGAGAGTGCTATTGTTGCCTTGCTGCTGAACCTCCTTCCGAGAAGCAGAAAAGGAGATTTCGCAAAGATTCTCATGTTATTTTCAGTGAATTAGGTATATTGTTTGCGAATCATAATTTAATGCTTCATATACTGCGTAATTTAGGGCTGAAAGGTCATTTACACTGGTTTATAATGGCCATTATCTTATCGCAATGAAACAGATATAGATAAATATTCTTGTTCTAGCAAATTCAAGTTTTACATTTTTTTTAGGCCAGCAAGAAATTAGAAGCTGAATTAGGAAAATAATTTTTAAGTAAATGAGCACGTTTAGAGTGCCTTTTTTTGGTATTTTTAATTTGAAAAATACGTATTGACTACTTGGTAATTTGCTTCGCTGCAATACTTGCATAGTGTATAGGAGGAATGCTTACATTTTCTTCACCTTGAGAGCCTTTGTGTGCTTTATGACCTTATGCAAGAATGCACACCCATTTAAATGTTTCTTTCCTAATTAATTATATGAGTAGGTACATTTGCTAGCTGTTAACATAAAAAAGCTTCCAGGAGCATCAAAGGTAACGCAGCGACAGAGGTGCTTTAGGAATTTTGAAAGGGAGGTTCACTCCTAAAACAATACACGATGTTATTGAATGATTTAATGCTTTAGAATTTAAAAGACAGATAAAAAATAATTTTCTGCAGAAAACAACAGTGTCCTTTTCCATAAAAAGGAATTCTCATAATTGATTACAACAACGCTAACACTCTAAAATAATGAAGAATGAATGATGATAATGATCCTGCTCTAAGAACATCCGAGGGTGTGATGAAATCATGGTCATTGAAAGATCTCTTATACTGACTGCTTGGGAAACAATATATTATTTACTCCTCCATCCTTTCAATGGAGCAAAAGCGGTTTAAAATGAATTTACGGCAGATCAGGATTGCGAGGTGTTTTGGAGGTGGGTAAATCAAGAGGCTTCACCCGGATTCAAATTCTGGACCCTCATGTCATGACCCAGCCTTACCAATAAGGTTTGCAACGCCGCCAAAATGAGATAAAATGATCAGAAGACGTGGAATAGAAAAGACGCGAAATAAAAGTGGAGAATATGGGAGTGGGGGATCTTCTCGAGCAACGCCTCGCCGTCTTCCTTGGGGACTGAAGATTAAGGAGGAGGGGGGGAAGGGCGAAGAAAAAGGAAATGGAGTTCCCATTTCTCTTCAAGTGAGGTCCCTCTACCTCTTGGGCCTACTCCCCTTCTCCCTCCCTCCCATTTCCCCCTCTTAACCACCCCCCCCCCTCTGAACCTCCCTCCTCCCTCCATCGCTCACTTTCTATCCCGCCCGTGTTTGTCTTTGAGATTTCCTCGCCGTCCGCCAGGAGGAGTTGTGGCGGGGGAGAGTGAAAAGGGGGGAGGGGGCGTCTCCAGGGAGAAGGGGGGCTCTACTCTCACCTCCTCCTCCTCCCCATGGACTGCTTAGTAGTTAGTTGTGCAAGAGGGTAGTCATAAAGAAAGCCGTTCTTGAGGTCGGAGGATAGTGCCAGAGGTTCTTGGGAGAGGAATGGACGTGAAGGGTTCTGCTCTTTGCTGGATGGTCCGGGGCAGATTTTCCGTCAAGGGGTTGCGACGCAACTCGATGTGAATTCGTCGTCACGATTGAACTGACAAGAGTCAGGTAGACGGAGTTGGACGAAACGAAATAATAACAGCCATAGAATGAGATTGATTTCTAGCAGGAACATTTAAATTACAAAATATATTACAAATCAAACAAGTCCGTAGGCTAGGCACCGTTATGTCTTGGTATAATAGTCAGCATGCCTTCGATAGGATATCTCCACGACGTGGTCTCGCTGCTGGATGAAATGACAAGAGAGCGTTTCCCTCACCGTCACGTCGCACCAAGCCTTTGAGGGGAAATGCCGCTGAGTGTAGGAGTGGGAGGAGTAGGGGATGTGAAGGCGAGCTGTGGTTGGTGGAAACGCGGAGTGCGTTCACCACTCAAATTAAATTGTGTGTTAAAGGTTGCAGCACTGGTACAAACAGTATAAACATCTTGTAGATGGAACTGGCGAGCAGACATGAGCGTTTGCGCAGGAATGAGCCAGATCGCGCACTTGTTTCGTCCTCTCCTCGGCACTTTGTTCGACCGCGACAGTCTCCTGCGGTTCTGAATCTCCCAGGCTACGAGACTGCCAGGCGTAGAGTAAATGCCAGAATTGGCACTGGGTGGGGTCGGTCACTGGAGGATACGACGTTGTTGATTGGGAATACGGTAATGGAGAGAGTGGGTAGATGGGTATGGGGGGCGGAGGGGGAGGTGAAGGAGTGGCAACGCGGTCGTCGTGATTGAAAGAGCCTGGACAACGCGGCGGGAGTGACGAGATGCAAGATTCAAAGGCTCACTCGCATCTCGGGTGCGTTTCACGAAAGAAGACGGTGCGTGCGGACTCACAATCGACGCGTCTCTCCAGAGCAAGCGGCTCCTCACTTGCATCCAAGGAGAGAATGGCTCAAATCAATTCAGCACCAACTTATGCCTCCTTTATTTGTTGAAATATTTCTTTTGTTGCTTAGCATAACAAAAGAAAACGCTGGTCGAGCCACACTTGGTAAAAGGTCTTGTCAGCTCACTCTAAAACAAGTGCTAATTCAGCTCCAACATCGCAACCATTCACACCGGAAGGTATTGCTCCGAATCGTTCGTTCGAAGGGAAGACATTCGCGGCACATCATTTCTTCTTACACATCTCGAAACCTCGCCGAGAAACACGAAGGTGTGTGTTGAGGGGGTGGGAGAGCGAGGGGGATACGTCGGGGGCATTCTCTTTCCAATCTCCTCTCTCTTCTTTGTCTTCTCTCTCTCTCTCTCTCTCTATCCCCACCTTCTCCACCACACCATCCTCCCTCCCTCCCTTCGGGTGAACATCGGCGCCCTCTGCGTCGGCCCTCGGCAGTTCGGCCTCCTCCTACACACCCTCTCTCTTCCAACATCCACCCGTACACGCATGGGACGCAAAATAAGCCGATCGCATCCAGCCTGAGGGAGGGTTCCCACCCCCTTCCAATGCAGGGGAAAGGGGAGGACGAGTGGCGAGGGCGAGGAGCAGTTTGAGAGTTGAGGCTGCGGCGAGGATTAGGGGGGTGGGGGGGGGGGGGGGGCAAGGAGGGTGGGTAGGGTGGGGGGCGCGCGCTAGCAGAGAACTTCCGAGTTAAACGACTAGGGGGGTGGGGGTTCGGAGGGGTAGCTGGGGTAGAGAGGCTGGTGAGATTTACAAGGAGCAGGTAAGGAATGGACCGTTTTACACAATCGCGCACATACAAACTCGATACAATAGGAACCGGGGCTGAAAATCTGAGCATTATAGTATACAGATGAAAGGTATACATTTTCGGCACTTTCCTGAAATACGGAAAATTTATTTGGTACATAATTATGTATTATAAAAATGTTTCTGAGACACTAACGGTCAAATACGATATTCAACGGCACACTTGGGAATTTCTACAAGACTAGGTGTTATTTTATTTCAAGTTCTAATTTATGCTACATTGCCTTACATTTTATCTTGCCCAGTAGCCTTCAAGCGGCAAAGGAGAGGAAAGCGAATAGGCTTCAGCACGCGGCGGCCAAGGGCAGGGGGGAAGGGAGAGCGTTGCAGACTCGCAATAACCCAGTGTTGCCCCACCGTGCGCTCTCGACATACAGTGGTGCCGGTAGCGGGAGGACTGAGGACATTCAATTTAAAGATCTCTCGCTTGAACTTAACCTTTTACGGTAATTTTTTAAAGCAGTGAGGCTAATTTCCGGCTACAAAAGAGAGAAGTAGGTGAAGAGTCACAGCTCAACCACAATTTTCTCCAGGAGAAGCGAATACTCGAGCGAATAGCACCTTTTAAAGGCATCTGGGGCCCGATTCTGATCTTCCACCAGTGGAAGACTGGTGGATAGTTCCACCATTCATTCATTGAACGACTCTTGAATCGTTAAATGAACGGCTCAATGACCCCCTCTGGAGAGCCGAACATCACAAACTTATGCCGATTTCCAACTTACCTCGAAACCGCGAACAAAAAAATTTCTACCTTCCGCACGCTTACTTCCGTCGGAAAGTTTCCACCACGACACTAGCGCTGTTCCACCAAGTGGATGACGGGTGGAAGGGAAGCTTGACTTTCCACCAGTCATTGAACGATGAACGATGTAGTGAACGATTCTCTGGTGGAAGGTGGAACATGTGACGTAGTGTCGGAAAGTCATGACGTTTTGGTGGAAACTAATGACGTTTTGGTGGAAAAGTTGAGCATCGGGAAAGCATCAGAATCAGGCCCCAGAGCATCGTCTGTAGACGATCAGGGACTTCTCGCACCTTGTAGGTGCAGGATCGGGGTGCTGCTGCAGGTATTGGTGCTCAGAAAGATTATACTTGTGTCAAGCACCGAAAATAATTCTAGTAATGCAGTTTTGTACCTTTGTAGTCCGGCAAATATCGGTTTTATGCGAGTTTAGTACATGATTTGGCACTTCATGGCCTTCTAGGGGACCAGAATCAGAACGGGAGCCTCGGGAGGCTGCCGGAAACCTTTTACAAATGTAGATCATTAAACACAGGTGTGCCGGAAAAAAAGAACGCCTCTCTAGCTCTTATAGTTAACCTACAGTATGAATTCCAGGAAAACTCCAGTATTTCCAGGTTTTTCCAGGATATTTTATCGTTATCCCACCTATGAGCGCATGGGACTTTTAATATATTCATCTCAAAGGGGTCCTGAATACAAATAATAATGTCCGGCTTTGTTATTAATTTTTTCCGGGTTTGGGTCAAATTTTGTCTAATTATCCTGGGCTATAATTAGTACCCCGGGATAAGAACTCTGGCGATTAAAATTTCCAATCAGAGACTTTGACTTCAAAAAGAAGACTTTTTCCTTTTTTTACCTGTAATTTACTAATGGATGTCCTGATTTCGTGTTAAAGCGAAGAAAAGAAGAGTGTGAATTAGCGCAATGAGACGGAAATGATATCGGAATTGAACGATAGGAAGACATGGAGATGCAATCTGACGTCACCATCGGTGCTTTCGTCAGTTCTTTATTTCAACGCGGTGAGTTGACTTTATACCTGAACGGAATTTTGTTCGCTGAATGTAACCATTTCGATCGATTCCCCGATATCTCTTACGAATAAATCTTGAATTTAAATTAGCATGTTGGTAGTGGGATTAGTTGGATTTGGATAATTTAAAACAAACATTAATGATTTGATGATTATTTGATTGAACTCCAAGGTCATTATAGATCATTTTAACGAGAGGCGCTGAAATAGGACACTCATGTTCATTATAGCGGATTATGGCGATGGTGAACATTTATTTTAATATGCTCGTCTCAAAAGGGCCCTGAATACATCAAAAAAGGTCCGGCTTTGGTATCAATTAATTCCGGGTTAAGACCTAATTTTCCTGGGCTATTAGGCGGGGGAGGGTTAAGGACCAATCAGCTGTTCAAATCCTTCGATAATTTCCAGAACTCGCAGAGATTGCAATTGCATATCTTTTCTGAAATTGTGCAAATGCGATGCAATTACAGACCGTTTGAAAACTTGATCTGCATGGATGGTTACTTTTCCCTCATTATCAATGCATGTATTTAGTATGCAACTCCAAATATCAGTAAAGAATACCATAAATTAGTTTATAATTTCCATTCCATTAGCATTATTTTCAGTTATTTCCCCCAAATAGACCGGCTTCTCTCAAAGCAGCAGATAATATAAATGAAGAAATACCCATGTCAAAACAAATGTTTTCGTTTTGAACATGACTTAAACTGACTTAGTTAATTCACAACCCTTCCACGCTTACCTTGAGGGTGAGAACGACATTTTGGCAACGGCAGAGTCCTAACAACAAGAAAATCCTAATTACGATTACTGAGCATGAAAACAAGGGTCCACACGAAATATTATAGACTGAGCAGTCGTGATAGCTAAACAATTGGACAACATGCGAAAAAGACCAAAGAAATTTCAATTTCCCCTCATAACCTCCCTTAAAGGCGCTTCTTTTTAATTTTATAATGAAACAAGCGAGTAATAAAGAAATGCTGAGGTACAAGCGATATAATTCTGCGATTTTATTAATATCTTTAACGAGATTTCTTACCACGAATTAACGGGAATATCCAAAGAACAATAGATTACGCGGTGGCAATTTCAAAAAGCAGCCAATGTATAGAAAATTATATTTATTCAACTAGAAAAAAGCTTACAAACATTGAGAACCGCCTTTCAATATTTATAATATGTTAATCTAAGCAAGAGTTATTTCTTAATAATGGTAGACTGCAGAGGAAGCTGAAATAAAAAAATTACGAGAGTAGGTAAATAAATGGACTGGACATGTCGGGTAATAAATGAACATGGACCTTTATGATAGATTGACAAGTTTCATTTTTAAAAAGCCACCAGTTTCTATAATGAGCTTAGCCGCGTTACACAAAAAAGGTTTTACAAATCCCGCTTAAACATGGGCTTGGTAGGAGATTATTCTATGGTTCTCACTGCCGTAGTACAAGTCAACTGACGGACAGACAGGGTGTGATTCGATGAAAAACTTCAACATTAAAACCTCATCATCCAAAAATCCCCATCAACCCACGCATTAAGACAGCTAGAGTTTTAGGGTGTTGGGCCTAACAACGAGCGATTAATAAAGAAAGCTAGCATGCTATCATGTGAAAGCGTTTGAAAACTTCAACATTATAATGAATTTTGGATAGCGCGAAAATTAAAATTACTAATTTTGCCCAAAGAAAGAAATCGGGAGTGAAGTAATCTGCACTGTTTACAATAACCAGCATTAAACCGGAAAAAATAATAAATAAAATTGATTTCGTAATGAGTTTTAATGTGTGATGAGGAAAAAATAAATGCCTGGATAGGGAAAGAATACCGTCTAAATTTGTGTCAGAAGGTGCCTTAGCCATAGACCCTCGCAGTTTATCATTCACTAACGCGTTAGCAGAACATATTTATCCTCTCCAAAAACATGCGAGGCCGCCTTCCAGCCGATCATTCGATCGTATCTCCGCGGGTAGCGTGCCCGCGGGGAGATGCATGCCGGGACGCGGGGAAAGGAGAGGGAAGAGAGGAGAGGGAAGAGGGAGGTAGGAGGGAGGGAAGGGAAGTGAACTGGCTGCTGATAGAGACGCCGCGAAAAATTCAAACTCCCCGAAAACCCCCGGAGGGCCAACTCCCACCCGGGAAACTTTATCCGGCCGCGATAGCCCTTTTTATGACGCAAGAGGCTTTTGGAAGGGGTTGGGGGGGGGTGTGATGTGGGTGTGGGGGTGGAAGAGGTGTAAGGGGAAGGCCCCCCTTTTGGAGCTCCTGCAGATAAAGTGCGCAGGGAAATTAATTACTTGAATAATCATCTTCAGCCGTGGAGTGAGAGAGATCGGGGATGGGGGGAGGATATTGGGGTCTTTGGCGCCCCTTTGATCAACAGGCGAACTGGAATCGCATATCCCGCCCGCCCCGCTTCGTGTTTAATTCCGCACTTCATTATTCAAATCGCCGTTGGTTCTCTCTCTCTATCTATCTCTATTCACATCTATCCTTAGTAGGCGCAGGAGGATTAACGGCTCATCCTCCTTCCTATCTTAACCTCCTCACAAATCGTCACACCATCTATCGAAGGCCGAACGAAACTTCCATTCCCTCCAGATCGGCCCTCTACTCGTCCATAAATAAAAAGCCTCAAACATTTGTGAATTAATCTGAGAAGAACTTTACATTTCAATCCTGGGTGAGAATCTAATAAACGTAAAAAGAAGGAGAGACGGGAAAACATTCCGGACATAAGTAATGCAAAATGAATGGACAGTACTTATTGAATGGAACGCGTCATGAAACATAGGACTCTTGCGAAGGTTTTCGCGGGGTTGTCCATTAGCTCTCTGCATTTTCGGATTCTTCATCCGCGTTCGTTTACTTTGGCTGGCAACGGTTTCGATAGCCATCCTGCTATCGTCTCCAGGTCGAAGGTAAAAAAAGCTGTTTTGGCCGCCTTATACTATAGGGCTGGTCGTTCTGGTTAGCAGCTCATGGAAAAGGAACATCCGCTCCGATCAATCACAGCACAGCACCAGGACGACAAGTCCCATATAATACGGCTAAAACAGCTTCTTTCACCTTCAACCTGAAGACGATAGCAGGATGGCTATCGAAGCTGTTGTCAGCCAAAGTCAACGAACGCGGATGGAGGACCCGAAAATGCAGAGAGCTAAACGTAGCATTCCCCCTGGGGTCGAGTTTATATCAAACAACGGGGAGGCTCTAGTGACTTTTACCGAAGTAGTCACGTAAAACTAACATAAAAGCATCGATGTGTCCCCGTTGAGGAAGATCTTTAAAATTACCAAGTGAACTGCATAAAACAATAATATGATAACAGACTGACTTTGAACGTAGGCTTTCGCTGCAACTCGTCGATAGTGGTGAGGCTCTTTAGTTTTTGGCTTCGAGTTTATCTTCGCACTGAGCACTTTGCTGGCTCCAAGTATCATTCCGTGTTGGAGAAAGCGTCTTCAAGAGAGTAATTAATTGGCCTTTGCCTGCACTTCCTCAAGAGACTACCGGGCATCCTTACATTTTTTGTCTGTTAGCTAACGGTCACCGAGACAAAGTTTATCTACAAAGAAAAATACGCTGGCTATTAAATGATTCTAATTTGAATCAATAGGTCGTTAATTCACATTTAATACTCCTTACGTTGCAAGAGAACGCATGACCAAACTGTACTCTAATATTAATAACTGATACAAATCTAATAACATTTTTCGACATGACAGTTCCCTGAAAACCGTCATGGAAAAAACGAAAAATGGTAGTAATCACTGAGAAAGTCCAAGGATGGAATGTACAGAAAGTAAATGATAAAGGATAGAAAAAATAAGGAATTAAGGTGGTTCCACCGTTAAATGACTCAAATGTCATTTTATTCATATTCTGTCTACTTGTAGAAAAAGTTGTCCTCTATCTGATATGATCAACAAAATACTACCTTTCCACGCTATTTTATTCTATAATTGAACTTGAAATTACATGGTGTTCAATGGGAGAATGAGAGAAACACGGGGAAAAATAGTATTTTTCCATAAAATACAAATGCCATTTGCGTGGAAAACTGTCTCTCAGAAGGAAATAATCCAGAGAAATTGAATAAAAATAAAATACAGGCATCTTACCACCTTATTTTTCTAGTTATTGAAGAATTAATACCGTAATTGAAGTCAAAATGCTGTAATTCGTAGGAAATGGCGCTGCAGTCGGCTCCTATGGCTGGAAAAAAGTACTCATTTAAAATACATTCGTGGAATAATCTGCATATTTTGTGCCTTAATTTTAAGTTTCTATAAATAAATAACTTGCGTCAGCGAAAGCAGGATTTTTTTGACAAAATATCAAAAAATGTGGAATTTGGTATTTGTTTTGACTCGTACAGTCGCGGCGGAACCTCCTTAAGAAAATTCAGCGTTTAGCTGAAAATAAAATGAAGTGGAAAGCAGCATTGCAGCTATCGTATCTTCGCTTTTGTGTATTCGTGATGATTTAATTAATCTTTCCTGTAAGTCCAAGGACCAACCTATGCATACTCTTAGAAGAAATTTTTAATGCAGAGACGCCACGACGCAACGACTGCTTCTACATTAAAGACATAATGCACGGGAGAAAAGAACCGCAGTTCGCAGGATAGATATTTATTCCTGGATATGGGACTGGTCACCTTTCATGCATGCATAAGAGAAAATCAAGTGGGTAGTTGAGAAATTAAACTTGTAATTCCAGGGGAGCAGATATAGAAGAAGTAAGACGTCCTACGGTTTCCCACGTACCGTGAATGTTAGCATTCCTTAATGCGAGGCAGTTAAAAAAACAAAAGAATGAAGGACGTATTTCGGATGGGAAATATTCTCATGCACTGAAGGGAATAACTTCTCACTGCACCTACCCTGGTGAAGTGAGATAAGTTGAGAGACTTTTTACACGGCACACTCTTTTAAATCAGGATATGCAAAATAGAATCGTGCCGCGCATGAAATAAAAGTAAATTCGAATCTCAGCAGTAAAAATGAAACCACGGCAGAATCCTTTTATTTTTACAGAAAAGCTAATCAATAATTTTAAGATAAGAAAGGTAAAATCAAAGTGCGACTTTCTTCAGTGAATCTGACTCAATCACCAGCAACCAAAGAGAGAGATAAAGAAAGGTAGATAAAAATAACTTCGTATAATTTTTATGGAAGTGTCTCATATCGTTCCCACTGCATGCAGGGACGCGATACGTGACAATCTCCAAATAATAAAGTGGAGAACTTCAATATCAAAATGTAATATCCATAGAATAGCATTAGGCATTACGTACGCTTAAATCAACTAAAAATGACATTCACTTGAAGGTGTTATTAAAGTTATACAGTAAAGAGAGAAATGATTGTATCATTAACCTAAGCACTCCTCGCTACGCACTTAACTCGAGAGACGATAAATTATGAGATACCTATGTATACAGCTACCTCTGCGCAATTGATAATCCAATTAGCGTTCCGAAAACAGATGGCTCTGTGGAAGGTTCTCTCATGAATCATTAGCCTCGTCGGAGAACTGACTTAAATTCTGATAACATTGACATCTATAGTTAGCCAATAAACTTGATTAAATTTTATCTAAAGCCTGTTTGTCTGTGTTAGTCTTAGAGTGTGTCAGTCAGATCAGTCAAATATTTCAGAGCAGGCATGAACCCACAAACAATGTTGAAACGGGAAACATTTAAGAACATTTGGGTTTCTTTTTATCAATAAACTCCCCTGAACTTAACCACTGACGAACATCTGGTGATAATAAAAAGCATCTTTAGAATTTGAATTGAATTTTGAATTGACCATGCATCTGTTTTCTCATGAGTGCACCTAAAATTATTATTGGTCATGAAAGTAACGCTATTTTGAGCGCATCTTGTTTCTGTTTACTTTGATATATAACAGAATCTTTAAATAGAGAAAAATCATGTTTAAAAAAATGACATTAATTTATTTATCATCACATATATGTATTTTAATTGTGCCATCGTCAAAAAAAAATTAAGAAATAAACATAGGGAAGAGATATTGGGATATAGGGAAGAACTCTGCGGAGAAAAAGATATATCAGACATGTGAAATTGACATAAGTCAAATAATGAGTATGGTATAGATGCAGTTTCAACAATGTGGAATTGCAGGCATAAATTAGAGGTAGCTTGAAATATTTCTGAGTACAATATATTTTAACTAGGTAAGCTTTATGCAGCCCCCTTGCCACATGGATTAATTTTTCGAACTGCTTTCATTTGGGCGTAGAATATTTTTTTTTAGTTTTCCCAACTAAATTAGTTCAGTAGCCTTATGTTCAATGACGAGTTTTTAAAAACTTGTTTGAGAGGAAAATGGATATCATTGAGATGCTTTGTGAATCAATTTCCTAGGCCTAATATCTGGGAAAAAATGAAAAGTGTTAGGCATTATATTGGAGTACACCAAGGAAAAACTGTTAGTCTAGGTACGCGAAAATTGTAGCACACAAAAGTGTTCTATTCCAGAGTTTGTTGTACGGCAGCAAAACCTAAGTTTGCAGGATAAGCATAGCAATAGGCAAAATGCAAAGGAACGAGGTAGCTGAGAAATGCTTGTGTCAAAAGTAGGATGGATAGGGTTATGAATGAGTAGGTCATGAATGAATATGTGTCGGATTCTCCAGTGATCGACATGAAAGGAGTGTGCTTGGTTGGATAGGGAAAATTGAGAAAATGGGCAAGAGTCGACCAAGAAATCATATACACAACAATGGAATGAACGGTGTGAGAGGAAGAGTTAGATTAAGAAAGTCATGGGTGAATGTCTGAGGAAAGACTCTAAAGAGGAGGAATATTAGGAGTCTTAGGAATAGGAGAGCGTGAATGAATCTATGTATGAGGGTATGCATTTTATGATAGGATATTATGGAGGAAATCATCAAAAGTGGGCCACTTTCCTAGGTCTCACAGATGTAACTTAGTTCGTTTACTGTGTCTCCCCGAAAGGGAATGGCGTGATTGGTATGTTTATGCATGAATGTTTTTTGAATGGAGGATTTGGCCATTTATTCAACAAAACAGGATGCGCTTTATGTACAACCTAATGTTCACACAAGTGATAACCAGCTAAGAAAGCGTCGACACTTTAAAAATTTAATTCTTGCAGTAGATAAATTATGAAGGAAAAAGCGTTCATTCTGCTTAAACGAATTCCTTTAGTGTGAAGTTGAAAAGAGAGAGGGATCTGCAATCGCAGCCACGGCTTCGAGCGGCCGGGTTAACCCGGGAGTGGTCGCTAAGCTACTTATCACGCGAGCGGTCGCGTGTGAGACTTTTTCTCACACTCAGATGTATCGTTGATTATCTAGCATAGAGCGTTTATTGGCAATATATTACACTATATTTAGATTTAATTTATTTCTTTTAATGTTCGTTTGAAGCAATTATTTCCACATATACATAATTACTGATGCCATTACGTAATCATTGCTACTTTTACTGGCAATGATACCATAGGGTATTAATGAAGAAAATTAGCATTCTCAAGAAGAAATATTTATTTATGAGGGCATACTTTCTCATGACTCATAAATTTGCATTAACTTATCTGCTCACCACGAAATGAATCAACTTTGGCCGCATGTTGCGAAAGTGTAATGCAACTGAGTGATACAAAAACACTAACGTCAGTGGTCGCGTGATGAGGAAGTCTCACACCTTGTAGCCATGACGGTATCAGACATATCATTAAACAGCTGCGGACGCTTCATTTATACTATTTAATAATAGGAAGAGATAAAAAGTCAGCTAGAAGGAAAGGGAACTTATTCTAACTCATGATTACAAAGTGAGAAAAAGTTTAAATTTGGTGTGAGAGAAAATCTCATTGCGCGACCAATGGCAGGTTAAAAACACGTTTGTTTTCGTCGTGCGGAAATATTCTCATACCTTCTCTGGTCATTGACGGCCATGGAAATGTTAGGGACAAGTTTACTTTATCCTCGAGTGGAATGGGACGATCCTCCCTTCAAAGAACGCAAAAGTATAAACAAGCAATCCTAGTGCGCGTCATTGAACCCGATGTCACGAAACTCGTGGACTTCTCCTGGGAAGAACGAAACCTCAGCGAATCCTGCCCATCGCAATCCCCTACATGTCTGCAAATCCCTCCCACGCCCCCCTGCCCCCTACCCTCAAAGCCACGCACTCCTCACAACCCGGCTCGTCCAATCCCGAGCGGTCTCCATGCCAAATTTATTTCGCCTCGCCGCCGCGTGTATACGCAAACACTCTTGCGCCCCGGCGCTATCTTCCCCAAAGGAGATCCACGAAAGGGTCGACCGATTCCACGGAATCCTTCTAAGAGGAGAAAGAAGACACGGGTCACGTGGACCAGCAAATACCCCTTAAGGGATATCCCCCGTCTCTCTCTCTCTCTGATCACACACAGACACACACTTTTTCGATATATTCTCTCTTTACCCGCCAGACGACGCCCCATTCCTTTTGCTCTCTTTCCATTCTCACACTGCACATCTCTTCAAATACCAAGCAGCAAAAAAAAAACTGCGTTTATATGTTGGCATTCCATTCTCCATAGCTCCGAGCCGCGGTAAGGACGTCTCCGATTCCTTCCCAGGTGAAACTGCTCCCCGCGAGTTGCTTGTGACTTCGGTATCTTGAGAAAATGATAAACTAAATATTTTACGTGACGTACGAGAGAAACAGTGATTTTAAAAGAAAATCAAGGGAACGTGATCTTGTTGGAAAGCAAGTCGGAGATGACAGGAGCTTTCCAACCGCTCTAATGTGGTAATCACTTCGCAACACGACAGTGCACTAGCCTTCCTTTCGTATCGTAGACCCTGCGCGCCAGGTGGCGCACTTCAAAACACATCAGGGAGCAGAGTTTATGTGCACTAAACAACAAATGAACGTCGATAATGGCATTATGATAATGATTTTTTTCAAGTTTGTTGATTTTCAGTAAAGGCGGGGGAGCATACCCATAGTAAAGTTTTTAATTACTCAGCGGAAAAAAATAACGTTTTTAAGTACTTATATTGAACGAATTCAACAACTTTAAACAAAACAATCGACCGTGACTGTTCTCCTCTCACGAAAAGCAACCTACCGCCAGGTTACAAAGTATTTCGCCATAGCACACATCGTTCCATTCAACGTTGTTCGTGTGTTCCGCTAGAGTGCGCTAACTTCAACACCTTGATTGAAAAAGCTCTCGATATTGAGCTGTAGCTAAGCCTTATTTCAAGAAAATCAGGGGCCACTGCAGGCGGAAATAATTCGAAAACGAAAAAACAGCAAAATAAAAGAAAAGCGAGGCACAGTGAACGAGGCTTATTAGGAAATGGATCATGAGCTGTAAGACACCAGAAGTCCATTGGCAACATTCGCCACAAAACTACAGAGATAATTTCAGCGGTACACTGTAAATCATGGCTACCTTCCCAATAAACACGGACCACACGCTTTCCAACTCTACTCATTGTCAGTGATATTGGCAGAGTTTGGATATACCGTTTTTAAAAATATTTTTGAAATTAGTGATGATGTTCGCAGGAGCATTGACCTCGCTAAAAATAATTGTACATCCTAAATCTTGCAATTGGAACCGATTAATACCAATTTGTTGATAGCATGAAAAACGACACATTTATTTTTGCATTTCCATCAAAAATTCGCGAGTGGCTTCAAAATTATTCATATTATTCGTAAAAAAAGTGGTGTAAGTCAGTATTTTTTGCCACATTGTATTTGGGTGAGAAGATGCATTCCTCTACCTGCATTATATTTTGTGCATGAGTGGGGCGAGTCTAGCTACAGTGCTTTTCCACCAGAAAACAGCAGTTGGACTTTAATTTTGTATTTATTTTAATTTAAAACTCATTTTCCAAAAAGTGACATTTTTTACAAACACCATTCTTGATCTACGCGGATATATAATCGATATTACGATAAAACTGAATAAGGCCAACATTTATTTAAATAGTCAACAGCTTGAAGAAAAAGGAGAAGATCGCCTTCCCTAAATTTCAGAGAAATCTCAGCTGTTTTGCTCAGCAAATAAATGTTAAGCTTATGCCTAAATACCACTTGACATATACTTCATTCATCCCAGATCGCTCTTTCCTAGAAAATACATTGGCGAAGATCCTCATAACCTAGTTCATTTTCTCAAACGTCGGATAAGACCTTTCTCCGTAAAAATGCCGAAAAACCACGAAGGGAGAAGGAATAATGCTGGGAACAAGGTATTAAATCTCTTGGGTGGGGCGTCTCAGGAGACCGGAAGAAGCCGGGAGTAGGGGGGGGGACTCTAGATGGGGGAGGGGTCGCGCTTACACCTCCCCCCCACCACATCTCCACGGTGACGAAGAAACCTTCAAGATGCACTCGCCCTTCCCAGATAGGCGTGCAACGAGACGAGGACTCCCCCCCAGGGTCGCATTACGCCCACATATCGTGGCCAAGGAGTTGCCCTCGTTCGTAGTATAAAAACATTGGCCCTCACATCCTTAGATACGTAGCAGGCGTTCATGGTTAGCCTACTTAAAATGTTATCATTCTAAACAAGGACATGATACCTACGTACTGTTTTGGTTGATCATAAGCCGCAAAACTTCGCGTCATTACATGGCTGGCCGCGGCGTGAACTTTCCTCATGGAGTCAGGAAACCTGAGGGAATCATGTAAATAGATCAAGACCCCCGAAGAACCCACCTTAGATCCTCATCCTAAGTTTTTATAAGTCAGAGTGGCTACTTTGTTCTGGACCGTATATCGAGCTAATGTGCAGGAGTTGATTTTATTCGTCTCAATCACATCATTGAAAAGATAGCGATTTGTAAAAGTGAAATGAATACAAATTACTGCAATTAGTGACCGCCTCTGTATGTGAACGCGTGGCATTTATCGCAGTGACTGTGGTCAAGGTGAGTCTACTCACCTTGGACTGTGGTGTCGCACCTCAGCCTCCACGACGACTCGATCATTCGGCCCTTCCGACTGTGATGCCTGTTTTCTCTCTACGAGAATTCCGAGAGCGATTGCGTTAATGGACTCAGCCACCTCATTCAACCTCTGAAAGCAACGGCCTTTTTCCGGAAAGCCCTTAATTTAAACCCATTTGAAAAGACATAAGCAATATGGACTCAGTAATAAAATGAAAATCATTATTTCCAATCATTTAAAAAGAATTAGGTGACATAATTGCGAAAAAATAAGAATAAAGGCGAACCAATAAATGAATTTAAAAAGAATAAGAATTTTTTAAATCGTTCTTAAACATAGTGCACTGAAATAGCTCATTCAAAATAATAGCAATGGACGCATCGAAGACAGCCAACTTGTTACCATATAAAGCAATTAGTGCACCAGCGTAGTTATTCCGCCCACTTTGATAAGACAGTCCGGCGTGATTTCCTAACATACGCTAAGTTCCTCATCCAGGGAGACCCCAACCCACCATTCATCTTTACAAATTGGTGTCTCAAATATAAATCTACCCCCCACAACCCATGCCATCTACACCAACTATCAAAACATGAGGTCACAAACACCGCCAAAAATCCTGATTCGCTCGCAGCAAAGACAAGTGGAGAAGGAAACAACGAATGAGAGGCAGGCCCCTCAGGTGTTACGGGCCTACTTTTCTTAATAGGAGACATATTTTTCATCCTACCCACGTAGGAATGTAAGCGAATCTGAGGGGAACTCGCTTAAAGCATTTTGAAACACTGTCATTCCAAGGGCAGAATCGTATACATCCTTTTAAATTCACATCCAGTCCTAAAGCATCAGCTATGGGATCACCACTGCTACTAAACGACAAGAGAAAGAACTGGAGCCAATATTTAAGTCTTAGAATCAAACTTATTATTTATAGAATATTGCATTAGTCAGGCGTGGAAAAATACTGAGTGACTCGTGATTTCTGAGGGGACTGATTATGTATAGGATTGCGCCAATCTAAATTTCAGAATTCCAATCGAACCAAGCTGCATGTGAACTGTCGTTATTTTTGAAATGTCCGCAGAGAAATGTTTTCTTCCGCTGTGAATTAACATCACCCTATATTAACCCCTTCTCACCAACTTCCATGAAGCTTATCAACGGATAACGTGAAGAGGAAGGCGTGTGTTCATAGGAACGAAACCACCGCTCTCTTCACGACAAAGAGGCGGACGAGAAGGAGGGTGAAATTTAGCGTTCTAATTCGGTCCAGACTCCCCGCAATGTCCGCCGGCATTCAAACAATCAATCGATGAAGATGACGAGAGCGGATCGGCGGTTGAATACGGTGGTCGAGGGGTGGAAGGAGAGAGAAAGAATTAAGGGGGGCCACGGTGGGAGGGGAGGCTGGTAAAGTGGTCCAAAGGAAGCAGGAGGGTCTTCTGGGCGCGAGGAGATGATGAGAGGAGACGGAGTAAAGGTGGAGGTGGAGTGACGGGTGGGGGGATTGGGAGGAATGTCCCAATAATAAGAATAATAAGATGCTCGGTGGAGTTAAGGGCTCGCTGCTTAATAACATCAAGTGAATTCCGTCCTGCGTGGCACAGGCGGAATCACTAGTTGCACGCATGCAGAAGGCCGTCATCCTGGGGTCACTCCGTCTGCTACGCACGCATGACCACAACGCAGCGTAGACACCTATCCGATGGGCGTCGGAAATGGCTGCGAATACTGACTAACCCCTCAATAGTCTCTGGCCATTATGACGGCAATGAAACCTGATACTTTCCGGGGATTCGGAGGGGAATGTTACAAAAATAACAAAATAATAATAAAGGGGAGAGATCCATTCGAATCCCTCCCGGTTTATTTGCATAAGTAATAGTATGTACCAAGATTTACCCTTCATTTTACAAAAAACATTTTACCCATTAGTTTTACATACTAAGTTAACTTTGTTTCTTTAATACTTTAATTAGTAATGGCCTACAATTTTTTAAATGTTCTTTTAGGCCTGCGCAACTTCATCTTCATTTTTAAGTACTTTAAAATCCGTCTTTTCTTCTCCATGCCGTCTTCTTGTTCTCCAGGCCGTCTCTTCTTTCCCATGACATCATCTTCTCCAGGCCGTCTGTTTCCTCTTGACGCCATCTTCTTCTTCTCTAGGCCATGCTCTCCTCATGCAAGACTTCCGCTTTCTCCGACGGCCATATCTTTTTTCAGTACGTTATATATAATGTTCTTTTAGCTCAACTCGAATTCTCATATATTTTTTTCATTTGGGGTTATTACTCTCCAGGTCTTCTTCTTCTCTAGGCCTTCTTTTGTTTTCCAGGATATCTTTTTGTTAGGGGTCAGTGAGTGTGTTTGCAGAGAGACGGGGAGGGGAGGGGGGGTTAAAAAAAGGGGCAGGAAAAGTCCACGAGAGTGATTCAAGAGTGGCGACGGGGGTGCATCTTCCTTCCGTGCCTTGGCTGCACGATAGTTTGCACTCGTCCGGTTAGCAGGGGACGCGTATTTGGACCAACAGCTAACTATGCATTGCTCTCCGTGAATTTCCTTGCTACTCCTCCGCTGCAATCTTACATGCAACGGAACGATTTGGAAGGAAGCAAAATGAACTATGCTGGAGAAACAGAGTAGATACATATGTTAATATATTAATGTTGGGTATCAGGAATACATTTGTCCGGGATATCATTTCTCACTAATGGAAACCCCTTCATTTCAGAGTTAGTCGACTACTGGCCATCATAACAAACCCAAAACTCTGAACCACAACTAGTATGCATTTAATTACTTGGTTGTCAATTTCTTAACATGCCTAAGCAATTGGATCATACTTTTGCAACCCAATGAAGCATTTGGGATAGCACTCCAAACTAAGAAGGCGATTTTTATTTCACATTATAGGGTGCACATTTGAATTCTCATAAGCGGGTGACTCCAATAAGTTACACACGTTGCATTTTATTATTGTCTTTGAATATCAATGTAATATTTCCAGTACTTATCTTGGAATAAAGAAAAAAAAACATAAAAAAAGTCTCCAAATATTTTACATGTAATCATGAAACGTTGGTCATGTGGAGTAGGCCATTCCTGGTAGGGAATATAAAAAAACCTATTTTAATTTTACTTGCCAGTGCAAAGGGACATAATAATCTTACTGAGATCGTTCCACATATTGAGTGGATATTGAATTATAGGTAAACATGATGAAAAGAAAAATGTTTTAGCAGTGGAAGAGAATTTTCGGTAATGCCTTTTTAAAAAATTTGATTTTAAATCTGTACAACATTTACTTAGCTGACAGAATAATTTCAGGATTGACTCAAGTGCATAGAAATAAATAAGTTGCGAACTTATTGTGTTCGGGGTCAGAGATAAGTTGGGGTAGGATATAAAAAATCCTTCATGAGTATCGTATTTATATCAATCATCTTATAAATTACCTTTGTGAATAATGATGAATTCGACATTTCTACGCATAAGCCTGAAGAGTTCATTCGTAACTGCAATTCATATCCTATTTCATTTTAGAAACAGTATCGCCAAACTCCCAGTGTCAGATGATATTGACGATATTTTGGCAAGTCATGGGTATAAAAAATGGATTTTGCATTCCCCCGTTCTTCAGGGAGACTTGTGACAGGCATCGAATTACGAAAGGTTAGGAATGTGAATCTTTAGGGAATCGACTGAGGGGACGTATTCCGATTATCACGAGGCGTCTCGGAATGATTCGATTTTTCACTCACTCCCGGAGTAAGTAATGTTAGCATCCCATTGCTGCTATCAAAGTACGTGAACTTTGAAGCGGAGTAGAAAGATGGCAATCAAAATGGCAGATCAAACTGGCGACGAAGACTTTCGATGAAGAGCGGTTAATTACTTTGAGCGAAAAATCAATTCACTTCGAATTTGATGAATTTTACCTCATTTTAAAGAAAAAAAACTCATCTTTCTAATTACATAAAAATATTAACTATGTATTAACTATTTTTCGAGTAATTTGCCTAAAAATACAAACTGTTTTACATTGGACTGACTACGGCTGTACGCTCCAGAGGTTGAATATATACATATTGAAAAAATTAGGAATTTATAACACCTAGATTTCGTAAAAAAGCTAACGATGTTTAGTTTGTATGTTTTCTCAACTATTAATAAACATTAAACTATTACACACCTCAGTAATCTTTACAGAATTGCAAATTAAACCTTCTGTTATGAAGGCTTTTTAGCCGTACAGCATGAAAAATTGAGTCAAGTTAGAGACTTATGTAGATATATTTATTTAATTACTAAGAATTTTGGTCATGTACAACTATATTTTTGTGCCATTAATATTACAACATTTACTTCACACTCCTTACAGATGCTGAGATTAACAAATAAAATTGTAATATGTCTCTATTATGACTAAGGAGCTATCTCGCTCAAACTACCTTAAATTATAGAGATCAAATATAATAATTTTCCCATTGCATATCGGCGAGGGAGTAGTTGTGAGGGACTTAAAACGGCCATTTTTGCGTCATCATGAAAAATACGCATGGTTTCCATGAATTATCCTCCATTATGCCCCACTGACCCACGGTCCGAAATTGAAATACCTACCGGACATTTTCCAGCAATGCGCAGTACAATGCGAGACTATTCCCGAAATTGTGAATTTATTCTTGTGTCTAACCTGTTTCTTCCAACCCAAGGGGTCTCCAAAGTATGGCCCGAGGGCCACATCTGGCCCGCAAAATGATTTTATCCGGCCAGCAGAAGAATTATGCGGACATGCATGATTTATGCTTGGATGGTTGTCACTTCTAATTAAGATAAGATAAGATAATATAAAGTTTATTTACTCTGGGACTATATAATCCCATGGAGCACAAATACATGGCATTTACATTTATTTATATTTTCGGCTGCTGATAAGATTAACAGACAACATAAAGTAATAAAGTAATAGCTACATAATTACATGCAGAAGACATAATAATATAGGTTGGTATTACAAAAAAGGATTAAATTACATAAAATGATTAAAGGCATAACACTTACAATGCTTTGTATAAACAGTCACTAATATTACATAATTTACAAAAAATAAAACAAATAAATAAATAAGTAAATATTACATTTTATATACTAATGTTTAGAACATAAATACTCTTTCAAAGCTCTCTTGAATACATTCACTGATGTCAGTGTCTTTAAATTCTGAGGAAGAGAATTCCACAATTTACAAGATGTTACATAAAATGATTTATTGTAAGTAGTTGTTCTATGGCATGGTATTATTAAGTTGGAATTATTTCTAGTCATTCGCTTTTTTTTGTCCTTATTATATACATATTGATCATATAAATACAATGGAATCTTTACATTTAATAATTTAAAAATAAATACACCCATTTGCAGCATACGTCTTTCTTCAATTTTTAACCAATTTAACATCTCATAATATGGGCTGACATGTTCATCGCGTGAGATATCATATATATATCGTATACAACAATTCTGTAATCTTTGTAGAATGGCAGTTTGTTCTTTTGATATATTCGTGAACACCAGCGAGCAGTAATCTATATGTGGTAAAACTAAAGAGGTTACTAGCTTTTGGCGTAGCGGAAGAGGTATTAGGTGTCTGAATTGCTTGAGCTGATAAAGTGTTTTCAAAACTTTATTAGAGATACTATGAACATGTGAGTTCCAAGTCAAGGTTCTATTTATAACAACACCGAGATCGTTCACTTCATCAACATAATCAAGTTGTACTCCTTCAACAGTTATTTTAGGGAGGCAATCAAAATCAAGAGAGTTTATAAACGAAGGACTTCCTATTATTATTGGTTTCGTTTTTTGAGAGTTAAGTTTTAGGTCGTTGGCCGATGCCCATGCACATATAGCTTGAATATCCTTATTAATCAATGAAACTGTTTCCTCAATGTAATTACAATAACATTCTACATAAACTTGTAGGTCATCCGCGTAAAAATGGTACTGACAGGTGCGAATAATATTTGATAGTTCATGGACATAAATATTAAATAACAATGGCCCTAGAATGGACCCTTGAGGTACTCCGCAAGGCAATGGGGATGGATCAGAATGGCCTTCCAAACCCTTCACCGCCTGTTGGCGATCAGAGAGGTATGATTTAAACCATGCTAGGACGGAATTAGAGCACTTCAGCTTACGTAATCGTGCCAAGAGAATGTCGTGATTTACACAGTTGAAAGCTTTACTGAAGTCAAATAGAAAAAGAATAACTATTTTTCTATTATCGATAGCATGACGAATATCATCAGTAATTTTTATTAGTGCGGACTGCGTGCTATGATCTTTGCGAAAACCTGATTGATAATTGTCTAACAAGTTATTGCGAGAAAGGTGCTCTATGGTGTGATTAAAGACAAATCTCTCGAGAGGTTTGGATAGGGCGCATAATATGGATATCGGGCGATAATGAGACATATCTGTTGGTCTAGAATTTTTCTGTATAGGTCTAATAAGGGCAAATTTCCATAATGTGGGAAAAGTAGAATAATTCAGGGAACAATTATAAATATTTAATATCATAGGTAATGCAAGCGGAAGAATCATTTTAATAAATTTTACACTAATGCCATCAATACCGGATGCGTTAGACTTTATCATTGATACATATTTAAGTAGTAAATCAGGGGTAAAATGAGGAAAAAATAACAACTCACTTTTGACTTCGAAATTCTCTACAATTACCGGGGCATGAATCGGGCTACTTTGTCCCTCATGTAACAAAGGATCAATATTGTCAGTAGTATTACCAGCAGTTGGGGTAGCTATGAAATACTCATTAAGTTCGTTCAACGGAAAATTAATATTAACCTGCGCTTTACGAGTATTCCCAAGTCCTAAGCGCCGAATTTCTTGCCACACTGAGCGTGAGCTGGTTTTGTCAGCAAAACACTTGACATAGTAATCTTTCTTTGCCTGAGTTTGCATCTTCTTTGCCCTATTTCTTAATTCCTTATATGTTTCCCAACATGAAACAAGTTTTGTTCTTTGAAACGCTTTACGTGTTTGATCTCGTTGAGCCATAATAGTTCTAATCTCCCCTGTAATCCACGGAGCAGGCATTCGTTTAACCTTTACATTTTTCATTGGGGCATGAAGTTCTAACAGACTAGTAACAAAAAAATCTACAAAAAGTAACAAAATTAACGATTGTTTCAAAATTTAAATATTAGTGTAGTAACGAGCACGGTAACTTCATTGGCATTAATGGTTTTGTGATGAAAATATGAGAATTTTCTGGTAGTGTTCGTCGTCATCAATATACGATTTTTATTTTCACATACTCTGTAATAATTAAGCATTTTTTTTTGATTCCGATAACACTCATATCTATAGTTTATTATTTATTTTGTTTTACTACGGCCGGATGAAAAGTGTTCAGGTACCCATTGCGGCTCTCGTTACGATAATTTTGGATACCCCTGGTGTAACCGATTGCAGAAATGGGGGAGCGGCCACAGGGGGAGGGGGGGCATTTTAAGGAGGCAAGATTTTGCGAATACTTGGAGGGGGTGGAGAGGAAGATTCAAAGAGAGGAGGGGAGAGGAGGGGGAGGGGAGGGAGGTGTGCCTCGAGGAAATTGATGTGGAGGGGAGGGGTGAATTTGTGCCGTTGGAATGGTGGGAGCCGAGGGGTGGTTTCTTGAAGGAATAGGGAGGGAGGAAGGGTGGGTGGTTGGCAGGGGTCTTTTGGGGAAGGAGCCCCCTTCTCTCCAACCACCGCTGGAGAAGAATGAATGAGAAGGAAGGAGTCAGAGGTACTACACCGCTGCCACCTACAGGAGGTAAAGGGGAGTTGGCCGAACAAATGAGCGGCGCGATAAGAAAGGCGAATCGGGCGACAAAGTTTGACGATGAAAAATGACGAACGGTATGCGATGGATACCTGCACCCGAATCCGCCCGCCTGCCTGCCTTCTCCTCCTCTTCCTTTTGGAAGGAGGAGGCACGCGGGGGGCGGGGAGGGGGTTGTGTGTGTGGGAGAGAGAGAGACAAGACTCTGCGGGAAGGAGATGGGAAAAGGCGATAGGAGGGAATAGAGGTGAGAGGCGGGAATACCTACGGAGCGAGAGGCGGTGAGGTGAGGTGGAGTGAAGGGGAGGGTTGGCAGGGGTTGAGAGCGTTCTCATGGAGACAGTGGAGGAGGGGGGTGAAAGGGGAGGGAGGTGGAAAAGGTATACGAGTGCTGGATCTTGAGGAGTAGAGACAATTCATGTGAATAAGGAGCAACCTAAAAAGGACGTATGAAGTATATGAGAAATGTCTAATGGGGTGAAACCTAGCGGTTAGGCAAAAGAGACGCCGAGCGAAGAATTAAGAGGCTAATTACATATGTACCCTAAATGTACCGACGGAGAAATTTTCAAGTATATTGCCCGGTATGAAGGCCAAAGTCACTGAAAAGTGCGATATGAAAATACCAACGCCATTTTTTTCTTTTGTAGAAACCATTTTACGAATTGCAACGTACTGCAGTGAGTTCTTTTATCCTTTTTCACATTTTAAAATAAATTTAGTGTCGTTAAACTAAATCAAAACATCCCCTTAGAATTGCAAACGATTATTTTATGCTGCGTTTTACAGGCTGCAGATAACTATTGGAGTGTTTCGGTTTCAGCTGAGGGAATATGGGGCAATCGTTCATTGTGAGCAGCCCAACTGGAAATGCTTTCAGTAACCTTGCCGTGAGAAAAACGTTCTTATACTTAGCGTTCTTACTTACTAACTTCCTGATATTTAGTTAGACCTTGAGGTGTTACTTAGTTCAACGACATGTAACACAATTAAAAGCCTTATAAAACATTTATTAATTTTTAATAGAGGTACATTCAATTTTTCCTAATGAGGAGCTTTCAAATCAGGCATACCACTACAAGTTTGGCTCAATCAACCTCATTTCATTGAACTTATTCAGACAAGGAATGAATAAATAAGGAATTTTAAGTGAATATTTTATCTTGTTAAATAGTTTTCGTTGCGTATACCCGTGAAATCTTCAAAATGTTTTTCCATATATCATTTTAGACCTAACTTACCAAGGGCTGTAAACAAATTGGCAAATAATGATTTAAGAACATTAAACGCAATCTCCAGAAAAAGGTCACGTATTATTTAACATCGAACTCACCTAATGTTTTTAGAGACGTAATTGCTAACACTACTGATTTGGAATCTGTTATGCAACACGTGAACACGAAATACGAAGTGAAAATCTTTGGCACATTGCAACAGAAACTAGGATGGCCTAGGATAGCGCTTATTGCGTGGTTCTGGATCTTTCTCATGTCTTACAATAAATCAAAGGAGGCCACGGACCTTTATCATTCCCTATTGCTAAACTTTGTGAATAGACGCTAAAAAGTTTTTTCCAAGACGAGCACACGGCCTCCATGTTTTTATCTTTATTTCTTGCTCATAAATACAGTGAAAAAAGTACAGTGAAATAATTGAGATAATTCAAAAAAGGTTTTTAAGATATAGGTATTATATTCGGTATCACGTTTATCCCATCATGGAGAATCATATAAAATACGAGGACTTATTGAAAATGTTTAATTTTCATAAATTATTTGATCGGAGAATATTGAATGATCTTCTACTTCTACATGATGTAATAAACAAAGGAGAATGTGGTACACTATTAAATCGATTTAATTTTCATGTTCAATCGAAAAAAGGTAGAAACATAATGACATTTTATGAAATAAATGTTAATAGTGAATACTGGAAAAAATTCACCTATTAACAGATTGTGTAATACATGTAACAAATACTGTAACAATCTTAACATTTATCAAGATAGAAACATATTTTTAAAAGAGGTAATTTAAAATAATAGTGAAGAAATGTTGTCGATATGTAGACTAAATATGGTATATGTGGATTTAATCATTTGAATGTATTTGACCAGCTATGACCAACGTTAATAATATCTGTTTTTTTGTTCAATTATTCTTTGTTTACCCTGTAATTATATTAATACATTTGGGTAAACATTAAACACAATAAATTTAAAAAAATAAGTTCACCCTTGAAAATAGGATACCTTTCGAAATATCCAGCGTCAAAATCGCCTGACGCAAATGGTTTGACACCATTCATCGGGGAGTGAAATTGGAACCAGTTACTATAATCGATGTCCTTTGCACATCACATAGTACCCATATATTAACTGATTCAGGATATAAAATTTACACTAGCCAACTTCCAAGAATGTGTTACACGCTCAACTACCAGCAAGATCCATCAGTTGCCGGGGTCAATGCAGTATGACACTCCGATACCAGACAGTTATTTGAACGCTAAAAACGTTAGTAGGACCTTGAGAGAGAAAAAAGTACGACAGAGATAGAGAATAAATGCGTGGCTGAATCGGAACGTAGTCTAGTCGACCAAAAGTGTAAATCAATTATGAAAATGTTAATGAATATAATAGAATGTGTCCGTGAAAAAAAACAATGCAGGGAAGTTAGATGAATTTGCAACACAGGTTTTTCCACATGTAGTTTTATCTTTCACAACCATGGTTTCGTTACAGAGTAACATCTTAAGTTGTCATCTACACTGTACGAAAACCATGGTTGTGAAAGATAAAAGTACATGTGGAAGAAGCTGTGATGAAAATTCATCTAACTTTCCTACTGTGATTGATTTTCACAAAGTTACGCCCGAAATTGTTTCTTTTAAAAAAGATTGTGTTCAAATAAAAGACACGGTTACATTCATTCCCGAGTTATTTAACATCCAAGGGAAAGGGAAAAGAAGTTGCATGACTTTTCCACAGATCTTAATACATACTTAGGAAATAAGGGGACCATATCCTTTTTTCTACTGAAAATTTCATTTTTAAGATTCGCTTTTCCGATGAAAAATATTCTACAGTATGCTAATATTTAATGAATCATGGAAGAATTCTGTATAAAACAAAAATAAGGATGATTACATCAGCTATCAGAATTTGTGGGAGGGTTAGTATATGTGTATTCACACTATTGAACGTTCTAGTAAACCACAACGGCTTCCAACAGAAACAGAAACGATAGAACGCGATGCTTGGCTCATTTTCCAGGGAATAAATTCCGCAATGCCAATAAAATTAGACAGAAATATCCTTTTCATCTACGGAAAACAGTTGCATAGACCATTCTAAATCATTTCTCTGCTACTCTTGCTCAGATCGATCACTTGGCGATTGAATTGATGCCTATATGAACTTTCACTTCACTTGCGACGCCTACAGCATGAACTTTATGAACGCCTCGAATATGAAACTTCAACAGTTGGAGGAAAAATGTTTGAGTGCCTAAATCGCCGAGCTATACTCTAAAGCAGTGATTCCCAACCACGGTGGAGTCTCGGCACTTCAGGGTGCCGGGAAAACAGCTAGGGGTGCCGCGAGATTACGGTGGGAAAATAAATAAATGTTAAGTATGGCCAGCATATGAATTGATTACTCCCACGACCAACAGATGGTGACACTAATCGAAGAACTTCTTCCAACCTGACTCCAGTGCTATACTCAACTGAAACTTTACCATATTATATATTGGTCGATGATTTTACTATTACCTTACTTAAAAATAAAATAAAATTGAGGGAGAATTTATATGAATGTGAATTTAAATTTTCAAGATGCATATTCCACTTTGATTATTTAATAATGTTTTTAAATAAAAAAAATCTAAAAAAAGTGCCCCAACATTTTAATCACAGTTTGCAGGGTTCCGCAAACGTAAAAAAGGATTGGGAATCACTGCACTAAAGCCAAACCTCAAAAGTTGCCAAGATTGCACTTATTTTCAAAATTATTAATCGCAGAAACATTTCACGGTACAAGGCAATTTTCGCGCAGTTCAGTGTACTGAGCGCCCACCTCCACCTTCTCTGACCGGAAAATAAATCTAAGTGAGAGAGAGAGATGGGCTAGGGTGCTAGGAGACCAGGGTCTGCCCCTGGCATGAGTGCATCAGCAGTGACCTGAAAGTCTGGCAGGGATCCAGAAATATTGGAGCGGCCGAATTCGTTGAATTTTATGCGGTGGGCACCTAAGTCTCTCGACGCTCCAGCCCGAGGCGAAAGGTGATTCTTCTTGGCCTGGACTTACGGCCCCCATACGAGCGATCTCACTCGCTCATTTCAGGTAAAACTGGCCGTCCATCCATTTTATCATTTTATATGTAATTCAAAAATGGACTTGATAGGATTGAGTTTAATATATTTTTTTTTACTTTATTCCCCGAGGTGAAATGTTCCAAGCGAGAAACACGGCTAAGAATAAAAATTGCCACGGAGAACTCAAGCCACAAAAATACATCAAGACGCCGGCGGAAGGGTTGGGCGGAGAAAGGAAAGCAGAGATGAGACTCGAGACAAGAAAATTTCTCATCGGTGTTCTCTAAGTTTCCTCAGGCCCTCTCTCTGTATATCTCTCTCTCCCTCTCTCTCTCTCTCCATCTGTCTCTCGTTCTTTCTCTCGCGCGTCGCCCCGGGAAGGGTGAACCGTGGAAGCAGCGAACGGAGATCTGAAAAGATATTTGAAGACATATCGCCGCGAGGGGATTACGGTTAAAGCAAGGGGTGGAGGGTATTCATCTTTCGGGGAAGCAAGAGGAGAAGACGGAGGAGGTGACTCCGAGGGAGAAAGACGAAGGAGACCCCGCTGACATTTGCGTCTTAAGAGGAATACAAAGGGTAAAGAAAAGATGAGAGGACGAGAAAAAGACACACTTTGTAAGGAAAACAAACGATGTCACTTGATACGACGTAATTTCGGCAAAATTCTCCTAATGATATTCTCCTCTCTTATTTTCCATTCCCTGTCCACGACATGAATGGACTACACTACTACAAAAATCCTTAAAAATGGAGCAATGGCAAAAAGACAAAGAGCTGAGAGTGACACAAAAAAGTAACAGATGATTTGACGGCCTGTGAAGTAGATCTTTCATTTACGCAATGAGTCAAAATAATTGAGAACAAGGACCGAAAAATGGTCGCGTCTCTTGTCTGTGACAGAAATCAAATGATATACATGATGCCATCGTGCGGATATTCGATGAGGTCATTCCACGGAATCATAACGTTAAATATTACGTTAAACGTGAAATTATTTAGCTTTAAGGTGACATTCACCACAAAAAGCTGCTTGAAAATTTCACGCATATTTAAAAATACTGGAGGAAACATTTGTTTATTACCAAAAAAGTGTTTCACATCTGCAATGCAGTTTAAACGAAATGTTTCATGTACAAATGGCTGCAAATGACATCACAATGCCGCTGAATTTACACCATGGCATTTAAAGAAGCGAAATTCGGTCTAAAATTAAAAAATGGAATTCAATTTGAATGTGAATACACTCCTATAATTTTAAACTTCTAGAAAAAAGTGTTTCATGAAGTTTTTCACTTTATCGAATTATGTTTACAAACTTTGGCTTTAAAAATTCTTCATTCATACAAGCGTTTATAACCGGTGAATACAACTAGGATGCAATGTATTGATCATGAAAATATTAATTTATTTCTGTCGTTCAAATCAATAATAACTTATATTTTTCAATAATGAACCAATAAAAAGGTTAACAAAATCTCAGAAGCTGAAAGATGTAAGAAAGTTATTAGTTAATGGATCTCATTATCCAAATCAATCTCCCATCTCCATAAAGTTCCTAAACAGTAGGTTTGTAAATTATATTTTCACTAAAATCAGCAGTCATGACAACCCGAGAACGTCAGTGAAATCAAAGTCCTCTCTTTTTGTTGCCGAAGTAAAATTAGATTCGTAATTTTGTATGTGACAGGTACAGGGTGTTAGACAGGATGATTAATTAAGGTAGTTTGAGCGAGATAGGTCCCTAGTCATATTAGAGACCATATTCAAATTTTATTATTTTATTTCAGCGACTATAAGGAGCATGAAATAAATATTTTAATATTAATGGTGCATAGATATAGTTATATATGACCAACATTCTCAGTAATTCAATAAATAAAGATACCAAATAAGAAATAACATGTGTCTAACTTGACTAATTTTTTCCCGCCGTATGGCAGAAAACCCTTTAAAACATAAGGTCTTTTAGTGATTCTGTAAAATTTACTGCGGTGAGTAGTATATTATTTTTTATAAATAGTTGAAAAAACATGCAATCTACACACCGTCAGTTTTTTGTTGAAATCTAGGTGCTAGAAGTTCCTTATTTTTTTAATACTCTCCCTCTGGAGCACTGAGACATAGCCTATCCCATGCAAAACAGCGTATGTCTTCAGGCAAATTGCTCTAAAAGTAGTTCGGAAAGGGGTTGATATTGTGATATAATGGAAGAGATGAGAGTTTTTTCTTTAAAATGAGGCTAAATTCATCATATTCTAGGTGAAGTGATTTTTCGCTCAAACTACCTTGAGGAAGAAAGTAAGCCTCACGATTATGATACTATTGCATTAGTTTCACAGATCTCATTCGTTTATTAAGCATGAGAACTGAAATAAGTACCAAAATAAGACTCACTTTTGAGCAAATACAGTGAGATCCAAACCCAGATCAGGTCATTCAATGATAATTAATATTACAACTGAACTACCATGTAAGCATTCTGCATGTATTGTGGAGTGAAAAATTATCTATTTTTGATAGATGTATTACATATTTATGAAAAAAAGTGCTGGCCTATTTAACGAATTCAAAATGGCTCATTGGTTAAGTTGTTACTTAAAACTATTAAAAAAGATGAATTTATGAACACGAGGAGAAAAACTTCTAGAGCTATTGGGATATTGGAAGAACAGAACAGTTCAGCGAAAGTAACCGGAGTCAATGACCAAACGTCTCAGAGCGAACCCCTCACTTACGAAGGGCTCCTTATGCCTATACAGAAACTTGTCCCGCGTCTTAGGTTTTTGAAAATGTGGTGTGCTAGCAATAATCGATATATCGGAATACCCTTTGTCACGTATTTTCTCGCCAGTGGCTTTCAAGCGATAGGTACTCGATAAATCTTCGGAGAAAGGAAGCAGTAAATCAACCGTTGATGTTCGAAAGTTTTCACCGGCATGCAAAAAATGCAGCTGGAGAGAAAGGTCACGGTAAAAGTGCCAAGGTGATGCCTTTAAGCTAATTTAATTCGCAATTAATCATTAAAGTACACGAAAATATACTTTATAAGAGAATGGAGCTTTAATAAATTCCACTTTGACGCTGCAGGAAACATAAGACGGTGAAAGTGTTCGACTCAAAAAAATAAATCGGAAATGTTGATTGAAATGAACTGACCATAGGCAGGTACACGAAAGGTAGATGGCGCGAGAAAGGTTTAATGTGACAGGAAAAGCGGCACCAACATTGGTCACGTGACATGTGTTCCATTTACGCAGCAGTTCTAAGAGGGCTTACGCTAAGGCACCATCTCCACGACTACCAGTCTTATCTTTCAGTCGCTCACGTACTAATACATTGAGAGTTGTATAGTTATGGTAGATGTGCATTTCACCTCACATAGGGTCTACTGGTGGATACATTTTACGGATCCAGGATATCTGACTCGGTACGGCGGCCGGTGCACGAAACTGACACTAGCCATACAGCTTTAATTTAAATAACTCTCTCGTCTCAAAAGATCATCGAATTATCTTATTCTTGCTTTTACGCTCACAGTATTGTAGCTAGCACGTGCTTCTACCAGTAGCACCCCTGAGGCTGGGCATTTGGTCGTCCCGTTCTAGAGGTAGCCTAGCCCCGGGCTCTGCCATATGCGTGCTCTTGAACATCTATTCTGTATGAAATTATTATGGAAAAATGGGTTATGCATTTTCTTCTCTATGCATTAAAATTTTATTTTTTCTTTCATTCATAAAAATTTTCTTAAAATTTTATTTCCGCATTCATTTTTATATTTAATAGAGCCCCACTTCATATTTACGCCCTTGACCTCAAATTCAAATGAGCAATTTTTGCTGCATCTCTGCGTAATCAACTTGATGATACTTCATTGCACACAGCTGACTCAACTTAATTAATCCTTTTTGTCTATCACTGTGAAAACACTAATTAATGTGGTGTTCAGTCACAACCAAGGGTGCAAATATTTATTTCACTGTAGCCACATTAGTAATCAGAAAGAAGATGTTATTTTAAGCATTTTGGAAGCTGAAGAAAAGGCTCTGGCTCATATCTTCTACACTTGGCATTAAGGATTTCTTCCTGGAAGTGAACTTTGGTTAACGTGGATGTTCCATGGCTCTCAAATGTGCTAAATGTGTCAAATGTGTCTCACATGAGGAATGAAGTGCCAAGTAAACTATTACGAATAGGAGCATACAGATATTCATTTATTAAATACATAGTGTATCAGTTTATTCCATTGAAAACATCGCACGTTATAAATAATTCTGAAAGTCATAATAAGACGCTTAATATGTAATAAATAACGCGGTGGTATGAATCTGTGCGTGTTATCATCCGATGGTGCAATTCTTGACGAATGACCAGTGCATGTTTCAATTCGATTACCATGTATTTACCCGGAAGACTTAGCTATGCGAATTTTCCCGCCAAGGTAGTTGATCTTGCGATTTAGGCTAGAAATGTTGGTGTCGGAAACAACTCAGAGAATTTCTAAATATTGAATGTTCATGTTCTCTCAAAAAAGAAGTAGTTGAAGAAACATTATTTGTTATAATGGCGGGTTAATGAGCTGTTTTGGCATTGCATCGAAACGTGCTCATAATGGGGGCAGGAAACATGACTTTTTTTTACGCATGTGTCAGTCCTTTATGTTGGAATACAGGTAACTAGTCTGGCAATTATTTTCTATGCGTTGGTCCAAATTTTGTGTCTTTCAGAGCTAACTTCTATCATTGGCCATTCACAATGATCAGAGATATGATGGATTCTTTTTCAAATCTTTATAACACTGAGAATGGCAAGATTTCAGTTCATTTCTAGGATATATTCGAATTTCAACTCTCCCCCCCCCCTCCCCCCCGGAAAAACACGAATACATGGGAAATCAATCAATCAAACCAATTTAATCCAGCGCATATTAAATAAATTCTTCTACGTAACTCATTTTAAGCTTCGTGCCAAATATCACTTTGGTTCTGATATGGCGTTAGATTGATATTAAAACCCTATTTTAGGATATGCGGATACAAACAAGCTATTCACTTTATGATTTATTGAGCAATTCAACCTACTTTTATATTCATGAATTTTTCAGAGCCCTGGGTGGATGATGCAAGTTTACAATGCGGTTTAACCTGCTACAGATAATCAGTATGAAAGTAAATATTAAAAATGTATGTTATGTTACTTTTAACCTTGTTATTATTTCAAAATTTATCAGCTAAAAGGAAGTGTAAAAATCAGTGGAAAGTGGAACAATCAATGTCAAAGAGCAGCTTTTGATTAGAAATGTTGAAGGCAGGTCCATTATATTCCCATTTTATTTTTATATATCTCTTTTATCTTATTTTTTTGGCTACATTTTTCACTCATGTTTATTTGTAAAAAAGAATCCATCTATGTTCGTTCCTAACTCGATGGTTCATTGTCACATGACTCGTGGAAGGGAGAATGTTCACCTGCGAGTACAATCACGTGCTGTATGTAAGGATGACCCTATTCGCTCGGTATCACTTTTGTACAATAGGTTACCTACAAACTTTAAATGTACGTCCTCTGTGTCTTCTTTTATACTAAAACTCAAGGAACTACTGCTTAATAAATGTTATGACGGTATTGACGAGTTTTTTTCAGACAATATTGTATATCTATTGTGAAAGTTTATTATGTATTAATGTTTCTACATATGTTCTAAGTCAACAACGACCAATAGTACAATAAAGCTATTAATTATTATTATTATTTCCCTTAAATTATGTGGTCCACATCCCGTTGGGCTCTTCCCGGCATTCATTCGGGGCTCCCAGGACGAAGGATGCGATCGCGTCTCAACCGCTTTTCCGACATTCCGAAAACCGCGGACTGATGCAATGTCGAAGCTCAGTTCCCCTTTCTGAAGTGGACTTCTTCGTCCGCGGTGATTGAGGGGAAACATGTTAGCTTCGTTATCTCATTAAGTTCTCGCCGTGCATCGACTTGGCCGCCGTCAAACGCTACCAGAAGCCCTCGGAACTCTTCTATTCGTGTGTCTCCGTTAAAGCGCCTCTCAGGCGGAAGACCACGAGAGTGAGACGAGGAGTCTTCTTGGGCGTTTGAACTTGTCGAGAACTTTAGTCTCCTCCTCGTCGCCAGGGAGTCAGAAACAGCAGAGCGACTGCAGCAGTCGTCCACGAGCGACGCCCTGCCCAGAGTTCCACGGGGCAGAGGCGGGCGCACTCTGTGCTTCTCTCTCTTGCAAAGGGTTGGGGGGGACTTCCGAGTGGAGAGAAGAAAGGGGAGACTACCCCCTTACTCCCATCTCCCCTCCCTCCTCGTCTCCCCTCCCTCCCACCCTCCCTCCCCCTCCCGCTACCTCAACATCCACAGTCGGAAGTTCTCCTAAGTGCAGGAGCTTTTAATTGCCCCCTTTTTGTAAAGGGAAAAAATTCACTCCTCTTTGGACAATGGCGGTAAATTTAGCGCTCATTCAGCATTCTCTGATTTGGATGTGCTTCTCGTCATTTTTATTTTCTCAACTTCGATTCATTAATTCCTCGAATTTCGCAGTGTGTATGTGTGGCCAATTTTTTAAAAACACGTTTTCTACTGCAGCGAAACTTCGTTAGATTCAATTACCTTAATGGATCTCATTGAAATGAATGGTGGGATATGGGAATCGTATACGTCACATCTTGTAAACTTTGCCCACTTCAATCTGAAAATGAACCCTTCCATAATACGAAAAATTTGATCATGTCTCTCTCTCTCCTAGAGGTATTTTAATTAACGATTCCAAGTGTTTTTTTTTCAGTGCAAATCATTGTTTGCTCCTGAGATTTATTCAGACCTTCACTGACTTATGGAGCTCGATCCAGCATGTAATTATGAGTTAGATAAGTTTTGGAGAAGTCTAATGAAAAAAAGTATTTTTAAATATTTCCTCGTAAGTTTTGATAAAACTCGGTCCTGCATGCCAATGCCGCACATCGAGGAGCAATTAGTTGGCCTCGATTCCCAGTTAAGGAGCAGATCAAGTCATTCGTCACGCGAAAGCACGGAATTCTTCGGAGTCAGCTGTTTTCCCACATTTCGCCTCACTCTTCACCGTTGAACTGAAGTACTTAAAACCGTGTTTGAAAATCCCTGCCATCGCGATCCAAGGGCTGGAAGTTTAAAAGCGCTGCAGTGAAAATAGTTGGAATACCGACAGTTTACAAATATATTTTGGAGTGTATTTGCGTTAGGGGTATTGAATGCACCGCATTAACCTATGGAATAAAGGACAAACTTAGAGCTGCTGCAGTTTAGGAAAATTATTGGCCACAAAATATCAGTTTCTCCAGTGGAAGACACAGGCTCATTATAATGTTCAAAACGTGGTGAGCTGTGCCAATCATGAACTTTAAGCTCCTCTGCGAGCTTCCTCCTTATCTTTGTATGTCTTTTGATTTTAGTTCAAGCGCTTTCGAGGCATGACCGCGTCAATGAGCTAACTGTGGCATCGGTGCGTATTCAGAATTGTGTCCCTCTCCTGACCACGCGATGAAACATGAGGGATTACTTTTTTTCCTCGCTCCACACATCCACCAATACAATATAATTAATCACCTGTGGCATTTCTGTCGCCTTTCCCGCCATTCGGTACATTCCCAACTTCTTTTCCGTCTTCAGCCTTCAGGGACTCTGGGCAGGGTAATGAACGTGATTCTGTGCTAATCTGGAATTGATGCAAGTAGAAATATTTGGGCGCGTGTCGTATACGTTAAGTTCCTAGGCATCAAGTAACTCCTGCGGCAGGGTACCATCTGGTCAGGGGAACGATTTCGACTGATGACTAAAGGCGGCAGCCTAAATCAAAACAAGTGGAATTGCAAACTTCACAATGGAAAAAATAAACACTCCCGAAGACTGGCCGGACAATATTTGCTCCAAGAATGTTATCCAAATAACTGTACAAACTGAGTTGGCTTAAAGCACACGGCGACTTTGAAGGATTTGGGTCTCTTTTTGCGGATGTGTTCAGCTGAGGTTATAATGTTTTGAATTTCAAAATCAGTGCCAGGAATTGGAGTCGAACCAATCTGAGAGTCATTTCTAAAACGTATCCGTAAAGTGCCATGTGACTTCTGTATTTCTATCCAATCAGTAAAATTTAAAATATTGATTAAAAATTCTCAAACGTGAGCACAACGATTCAAAATTAATGTCGCTACCTCTTTAGGGAAAATAAAGCATCAAAAATATTATTCTTTTATTTCTCAAAATGTACTCTCAAAGAAAATTTCAAGACAAATTGGCTTTTTGTATTTTTTTATACATTTGAGTGGTAATATATCGGCAGCTAATGGAGCAATTTGTCAACTTGTTGTGCCATCATGATCCTAGACTATGCTTACTATAGAGCAAACGAGGTATTATAATGAATTTTTATTCCACCTTCCTTTAAATCTTAAGATATGGCTTCCCACTAGTCAAAGAAATGAACGGCTGTTTTAAATATAAATAAAGTCATTGAAATTTTAAAATTAATGAGAGGTTATCACTATGGCTTGATACAGGAGAGCGCGGGAAAAGTTAAATAATTTCTTTGGCCATGTGAAAGGCTTCAACTTGAGTAAAGTATCTGTTCGATAGAAGCTGGAAACCATAAAATATATTATTAAGCTTGTGTAGAGAATTGATACGACTGAATATTTTCACGTGACCCCTTGATTTGATTTTCGGTCGCCATGCTTTAGGAGTTGAACTCATTTAAGCTTGTCATAGAGGGTTTGCGATCAATTAAGTGAACTTTTCGAGTAGGGTCATTGCTAGGAATCAATGTGATAGGTCTTTTTTGGGAGGGAGAGAGAGAGAGAGAGAGATAGGGAAGAAGAAGACCATATACTTAGTTCCATAACGTTCTCCTATGTCATTATGTCTGCCTCTCAGATTCTATTTACCTCGGTCGTTTTGCATGTTTAAGATCTCTTGTTCTTATTCAACGGAGAACATCTATAAAGTCTACGTTCTCTTCCGTTTTCACCGCATTCTGTGATTCGCATTGATGAAGGAAGCCTTACAGCTAATTTTATCATCAATATAAAACACCGTTCCTGGTTCTACTTTATGGAAAATCTTTATGGCGCAGGATTTAAACTTAAAATTTGCGATTCCACAAGAATTTTATTACTCCGAACTGTACTCGGTTTTCTTAACTGCGCAATATCCCCAGGTGAAAACGACTTCAAAAGGTTTAATTTGGCAGCTAATCGTATTATACAAAATTATAGAGGGATTTTAAAGTAAATTTTTTATTTATTCTTAACCTTCTTATTAATAAAATCGTTAATTTCGGAGTTTTAACTTGCGTGGATGGTTGCCAGAAAGCGTATTACAGCAGAATATAATGCCCCTTCATCAGCTAGGTGCATGAAATCGTCGTTGTAAATGACTATGGCTCAGAAATGTGGTTTATTGCCCGAATATTCGTTGATGACAAGCTTTCAATGAAAAATGAAATATAAACGAGTCTCAACGCCAAGGTGAATCACATAAAGACGAAGACTGGTGTGTTAATGGAATACTTTTATGATCACAATATACTTTGTAACTTTATTCAATTGAAATGCTCTAATCATTAATAAGAAGGAAATAATTGCACTTTCCTTGTTTGTTCTTAAAAATCGATCTCTTTATGCATGTGGTGACTTCTCTTTCTTTTCCATTCATCAATCTATTGCCAATATTTAAAAAATGCTAAAAACGTATTTTGGGGGGGAAGCTGACTAGCGAGGATACATATTTAATTGAAGCTTGCTCTCGTGCATGTATGAAAAATGAAAATGAGTAACGTTTTCATTTTTTAACTTTATGTATTGGTTTCCGATGAATATTACACGTTATTGTTATATTCTATGATTAAGGAGGTCTTCAAGGGCAATTTAAAATATATAACTACCGAGGCCAAGAATATGTTATTACAAAATTCTATGAGCAATACTGGCCCGTGAAAACATTCTAGTAGTGGTATATTTTCGATTCTATTGTGAGCGGGGATGACCATTTTATTCTCCTTTTCGAGAGAAAAACGAATCATACTCGGAAAGAATGCCACCGCTACGAGTGTGACGACGGGTATAAAATTAGTGTTTGTGTTCTTTCAGTGATTGGAGCTTGTTTGCGAAATCACGTCATCTCTTCGAATAATTGCAATCTTCCATTCGGTAAATGCATGGATTTCATATCATCGATGCTCAAGTTGAGTAGGACATTGAAGAGGAAATGATATGTGGTCCTATTAAGCACGTTCCTATGTGGAAATGTGCTCACGTGCATACGTAGCTGCACATGCACCTGTGTAGGTTGAAATTTGCGACTGCACCGACGAAGTTTCCGGAGGAGCGCAATTACACTTTGGCTTGTTCGCTGGAAATGAATCGGTCGTTTTCGGAGTTCTGTTCGAGAAGAAGCGAATGGTGGGGGGTGGGGATGGGGAAAGGTGGGGATGAAGGAGGAGGGAGTAAGGAACCCAAGAGGGGTGGCACAGAGGGGGTCCCGGCGGGGGGAGGGAGGGGGAAGGAGGAGGGAGTGGGTCAGGGTGTGGGGGGGAAGAGGTAGTAGAAATTTTGGGGTTGGCTATTGTATGTTGAGACGGAAAGAGATGGAAATGGGGGTGTCAGAAGATTTTTTAAAAATGATAAGAGGGATAAAGGGGTGGTGGTGGTGGATAGTAGGGAGGGGAAGGTGGGGGGGGTGAATTAGGAAGGGATGGAGCGAGTGCAGAGACGGAAGGTGGAAGCGAAAGAGAGAGAGAGATGAAAAGGGGATGTAGTTCGCCTTTCCGCCGAGAGGGGGCGAGAGAGAGAGAGAAAGAGAGGGGGGGAATTAATTTTCCTCCCTTTTGATTGCGTAAATGTGGTCAAATTGATTCCAGGGGCGGAATTTTCAAGAGGGTGGAGGAGTTCGGTGGGTGTGCGCATTTTAACGTCTGCCTTCCCCTTCCTACCTCCTCCCCTTAGGCCCCTCTCCCCCCCCCACCCCTCCCCAGGACTCCTCCCAAAGCGGGACTCTAGGAAATGACTAGAGTCGGAATTAATCGCTTAATTAAACTTGCACTTCAAAATCGCAATGGAACTCTTTCGGAATGGAAGGCAAGGGAGCGAAAAAGAAACAAGAATTTGGGGATGGGAGTGGTGGAGGAGGGGACTTGGCTTCGGAAGGGGGGGAGGTTGGAGTGAGAGGGGAATTGGGGGGGGGAAGCAATCCAGGAATATAAAAGGGGAATTATGGGAGGCGGAGGGGGAGGGTGAAGGCGAGGGGAGGTGCTGGGGTGGCAGCAGCGCCGGTGATCCTCCCTTCATGGCGAAATGAGACGTATTATAAGGTGCACGGGAATTGTGGGCAATCGAATATGGGAACCAGGTCGAGCGAAGTTTTATCCCCGGCGCTGTTGTAGTCGTCGCGTCGCCAAGGAGTCACGTTGCCATGGGCAGACGCCGCGGGGAGGTTGAGTTGGAGGTGTTGAAAGCTGTCTCATTCTGAATAATAGTAATAATACGACTTTATCGGGTCGAGATTGAGATTGGAGCAGTCCCTTCTTCCATCTAACCATTCGTCAAATACATGTATGAAGCAATTAAATTTGACCGTTAAAATTATAGAAAAAGAACAAAAAAATGACCTGTTTAACTTTCATTTTCTGGCGTTGCCACAGAATGTAAGTTAATCTCAGCTTAATGGCTGATAAAAGACCCTTATTTTTTACATTTTTTCTGATTTAAAATTATAGTACCAATTACTAACTCCTCCATTCCCATCAATAATGATCGCTCTGGCTGCAAGAATATTTCTAACCAGCTTCAGCATTTAGCATGCATCCAGTAAAATGTGAGCAGGTTTACCAAACACACAGAAAAAAATAACAGGTAAATATCGGCTAAAAAATAAGGGAAAGAATCAAGAATGACAGATAAGATTCGTCTGAAACATGGTTTTCCGCCCAGGAATAGAACCCCTTTAACATATGCTTCCGTTACCGTCCATAGGGACATTTTTTTCCCAAACCGTATCTCAGAAACTATTAGAGGTATCACTTCAGGACAAATATTTTCGAAATATACGTGTTATTTTTAGCATAAATACGTCATTGCAATAACAAATTCTGGCCTACAATGCTCATGGTCCTTAAAGGATTATATAATGGAAGTCATGAAAAAACCCTCAGGATTTTTACGCGTGCCGAGCCTTATCTACGAGGGTTGTGTAAAAAATAAGGTTCTCAAATTTTTTTCAGGTGTAAGGCATTTTTTATTTGAACTGAAAAATACATCATTGGAAAGCTTAATTTCTTAGCTATTTTTCAACATAATCACCAGATTTTTCAATGCATTTTTGTTCACGACTAATCCACTTTTGGAATCCAGCTTCAAAGAAGTCCGCCGCCAGTCCGTGGAGGAATTTGGTGACCGCTTCCTGCACTCCTTCATCAGTCTCGAAACGTTGTCCAACCAAGTGTTGCTTAAATTTTGGAAACAAGAAGTCATTCGGTGCAAGATCAGGGCTGTAGGGAGCACGTTCAACGACATTCCAGCCAAAATTGTCGATTAAATCCTTGGCTTGGCGAGAGACGTGCGGGCGCGCATTGTCCGGGTGCAGTCTAACGCCTTTCGTCAGTGTTCCTCTCCGGCGATTTTGGATGGCTCTTCTGAGTATTTGGCACCGTAAGGGCGTCCTGCTTGTTGAGTTTATGCCTCGAGGGACCACAATAAATTCGGAAAATTATTGCGAGACCTTGAAAAAACTTAGAAGAGCCATCTAAAATCGCCGGAGAGGAACACTGACGAAAGGCGTTAGACTGCACCCCGACAATGCGCGCCCGCACGTCTCTCGCCAAACCAAGGATTTAATCGACAATTTTGGCTGGAATGTCGTTGAACGTGCTCCCTACAGCCCTGATCTTGAACCAAATGACTTCTTGTTTCCAAAATTAAGGCAACACTTGGGTGGACAACGTTTCGAGACTGATGAAGGAGTGCAGGAAGCGGTCACCAAATTCCTCCACGGACTGGCGGCGGACTTCTTTGAAGCTGGATTCCAAAAGTGGATTAGTCGTGGACAAAAATGCATTGAAAAATCTGGTGATTATGTTGAAAAATAGCTAAGAAATTAAGCTTTCCAATGATGTATTTTTCAGTTCAAATAAAAAATGCCTTACACCTGAAAAAAATTTGAGAACCTTATTTTTTACACAACCCTAGTACCTCTAGTATTTCTTTTTTCATCCCAGCGTACGTCCTATCCCTCTTTATCCTGTGCATAAAAACTATTCTATTTCTTCCCCGTCCTGCCCTGCCTACCCCTAAGCTCATCCAGTAGTTTCTCCTCCTCACCAACCATGTTGAGCACTTCTCCATTTGTCTTCCTTTCCGTCCACCGCACCTTTTCCATCCTCCTCCACACCCACATCTTGAATGCCTTCAGCCAGTTCTCACCATCCTTTCTCAAAGTCCATGTTTCTGCCAAATACAACGCTACATTCCTTATCAAGCTCCTAACCAGCCTCTTCTTTCTATTCTTACCCAATTCCACCGTTATCAGCTCTCTTCAATTGCTTAACGCTTTCTCCGCTAACGCTATTCTCATTCTAATGCCTTTGCCGCTATGTAAATTTTCTTCTAGTCTGAAGAAAAGAAATGGACAATTGCACTCACGATTAGAAGCTGGGAGAACGTTTATAGTCGCTTCCTACAGTTATGGAGATCGGTTCATGAATTACTCACTAATTGTAAACTAATTAGCACGGGTAAGCCGTCATCTTATAGGCGGGCAGCATGCGTAATCGACCCGATTTACCCTGACAAATTGAACTGAGAAGGAGCAAATAGCGCGATTACGCAAAAAAAACAATGGATACAGAGACGGGTCGTGGAGTTGCGACGAAGAGAGAGATAATTCGTTCTTGGAAAGATGAAGTTTTGGAAAGAGAAGGAGAGATAGAATGACAATCGGGCGAGCAGATGGATGATGAAAGGCAGCGCGGCGTAGAACGAGACGAGGTGTATGATGGACAGGGTGACGTGGGCACGCATGCGCCAGGGGACGCCTCCTCCTCTGGGGGCGGGAGGGGGAACTGCATGGGGGCGGGAGTGGTAGGACCACGGGGGCAGGCGGAGGGAGACGGGGAGAAGGGGAAAGGAACTCTCTTTTTCCGGCACTTTTTTACGCGCCGATTTTTTTATCCGAGCGTGTCACATCTCCCGCCGAGTGAACGAACACTCCTCACGGTCCACAATCCTTCACGTCTCCCGGACACCGCCTCCCTCCGGCCTCCTCTCCGCCTCCAGTCACCCCTCGACCGATCCAAAAAGTCAAGAGAGAGAGGCAAACCAAACTGCCTCTCCCATTCCACTCCCGTCCGCCACCGCTCGACCGCAAAAAAAAATGAAGGCCGACGGCGCAAGCAAAACGACAGCTCGTCTCCTCGCAGTCATTTGTCCTCCTCCCTCTCTGTTTCCTCCTTCCCCCCCACGGCCTAGGAACCTCCCCCCCCCACCATGGAACCCTTTCACAAACCGCGGCCTCTCTCTTCAACCGTCAAAGAGTAGAAGTGGCTTCGGTCGAAGCAGTCCTGCTTGTATAGCATTATCTCCCCCTACCGGACAGGGACCTGCTGGCGAGAAACACCCTCATGCGTTTTAAGTTTACTTTTTCCCCGATCGAATATTATGTACTAACTAGGTAACCCGTGCGAAAATTTCGCACTTTCACGCTATCAGGGAATAAGTATGTTAAGGAAACGGTGTAATTGGGTTTTAAATAGAGAAGAAGGTGTATCATAAAGTACTTTCTATATACTTGTTTTCTTGCAAAAATATACAAAAAATATGAAGACAATACAGGCAAAAGATTTTATCGAAACCTTTAAGTCAAATTAAAGGGTAAATAGAGAAATTTGAGATTGAGATTGTATTTTTCGTCAGAAGCCGGTGATTCAACTTTTAAAATGATGCCTCATTTATCCCTGTAGGTGCAGTATTAACGGAGCATATATGGAATGACAGAAAAAGACCTTTCTGTAATAATATATATGATACTTGAAAATGGTGCTGACAATTTAAAGTTAAAATGTGTAAATGCATTTTGTACTTAAATGGATAAAAGAAATTAACACGTTTTACTACCAACTCCAACTCTTGCACTAACATACTGTTTCACCAAAACACGTCATAGTTGATTTCATGGGTAAAATTCATGTATCAGGTAATATAAGATGATCAAGCCAGCATAATGTCGGAACCCACTGTTTAGTCGGATAGCGTCTATAAATTCCGCTACCTAGAGCAAACAGCAGGATTCTAGCGGCGTAAAAATCGACAGGATAAGACTAACCTGAGCAACGCACCAGAAGTAAACAGAATGATTTTTTGACAACCAAGTAATTCCTTAAATGCTAGAGCATGCAAGAAAGCCTTAGAGGCCTGATGATGGAGGTCCTTGAGTCATAACGGAGGAGAGAGATAAAATAAACCTGAAAATAGATGTTTGACAAGAAAGAATTTCCTCACTGCAGTTCTAAGGCTTTCAGCAATGTGAGGAAAAGTCTTGGAGTCTGTGAGTTCTACAGCTTATCTCTTTTATTTGCCAAACTCGGTCTAACCCGTGGATCAATCCGTAATGTCCGCTGCATTGCAAGTAAAATGGAAACACAAAATTCAAATTTCCCATTCGTATTAACTGGATGGTGAGTGATCGCGTTTTTACGAGTTTCCCAGAATAGCTATAGATCAAATTAGCATTCTTCAAAACGGAAACAACAAGTGTTATCGCTTACCGTATAGTGAATGTAATCTGTATGTTAATTCCTCTTTTAAAAGCTCAATACTACATCTTTGAACTATCGAATCAGTCATGCTTTGAACCGAGCGAGGACATAAAAGCATAATGATGTCTTGGATATTGTTACAATCGAAATTGATGCCATAATATAAAATCAGAAGATTCCTGTGGAATTGAGTGGAATTTGCACATGATGAAGAAATAAATGCTTTGTAAAACGGTTTATCTCTTCATCTTGATGCTACAATCGTTCGTCGTTGTAATATATTAAGTGAGAATTGTAACTTCAATGCAGCAATCTTGAACATTCGTAATTTCCATAACAGACGTAGCGATTCGATTTAATCATTGTAGCGTAGAGGTTCTTCTGATTCTACCGCGTTTGAATAGCACAAAAGCAGTTGTTTATAGTCACCTCAGGAACAAATGGCAGCGCTGCAGTCGAATTCCTTCGACCTCGAGTCCCTCCTCTAAAGGGTTGTTGCGCGCGAAAGTGGAGCGAGGGAGGTGGATGGGTGGGTTTGATGGGTGGGTTTGATGGGGGGGTTGGGGTAGGTGGTGCGCGTGGTGCACGGACTGGGTGCGGGGTCAGAGGAGTGAAGCCGAAGTCTTCTTCATTACAATGGAAGTCGTTCGGCAGGGCGGGAGGCCGGGAAAGAGGAGGAAGTGGGCGTGAAATATTCAGAAGTCGTTTAATCATGGTGGGTGAGACAGCATCAAGCAGTCGGCAAACAGCCCCTTATGCGACGACGCCCCTCATATTAGGCCTGCTGCCACACCTATCCGTATTCCGTGCCTCTCCTATCTTTTGCATTGAATCACTCTTGTGCTCAGAAATAGAAAACGTAATCCTGTATCCTCATCCTTCCTCATCATTACGACCAGGATTTTGGATTATTGAAAAACGAAAACAGAAGTAACCTGCCTAGCGCAAGAAATTTATACCCTTTGATGCCACTATTGTACTCTTAGTGAAAAGTCTTAGACGCCTGAAGCACTATCGCATCTAAGTCCCAGTTAATTACGAAAATTCTTTGCGAGCAGAAATCGAATGCTCCATCAGATTCTCACTTATCCTCAAATACCGTCTCCGGAGGTAGCTACCGCATTCTACTCCTTATAATGAGGCTTCAAGCAAGAATTCTCTCTGAGGCAGTCATGCTGTGCCGCCGCACAAGAGTATTATCCTGAGAGGAGTCAAAAAAATGAGAATTACTATTGAAGAAGTACCTCAAAGATCCCAACCGTTGAAACCCTATAGAATATCTGGATTGTGCGAGCTTTCAACGGGAAGTCGCGTGTGGACAAAACTATATTCACTCCTCTCTCAGCAAAGGTGAGCGCTGGCAATACTAATTTGAAACCAAGGGATATACATCCGCCTATACGTACCATGCTATATAGCGTGCTCTTAATATTGTAATAATATAGTTAATTACCTGCTATTTAAATAATGGTTAGAGGGAAGAGAGGCAGGTGAAACAAACTGGAAAATCGCCGTAAAGCTGTATTTTCCACAGATAATTGAAGAAATATGAATTTTATTTCTTCAATTATGCTGCGCCATGGAATATGAAATAAAAACTATTCTAATAGACCGATACAGAACAAGCTCACGCGTAACACGATAAATATTAGGAACCGCAAACACATTTCATGGGAAAATTTTGCTCACATATCGATATGGAACGTCGATCCTTTTTCTAGGGTGCTAGTGAATTTGTGCATTCACATCATCTGCAGTTGTTCCATTACATCGTTTCGTGAATGCATGTTGATTAACAGTTCTACAGAAATATCTCCATGTTCCCATGACGGGCATGTTTTCTCCAGGTCAAAAACACTGGAAAGACCTGATTGTTTCGTGAAACTTCACTCATTTACACCTTACGCCACTCAAAGGTTTGGGAAAAATGATAAATGATAGCGCAAAGAAAGAATCTGGACCTTTTTTGAAATGCATATCTGAATTTACATTCTATTCGAGGCTATGCCAGTTTAGTTCAATATTGTGTCCTCGGGTGAAATAATCAATCTAGTTAGAGAGTTTTAGAAGATCGTCCGATGTAAGTAACACTAACAGATGAATTTCTACTATTAAGAGGGAACCAAATATTCTCTATTTTATAGAATATCAGATTAGATGAGAGATGCGCTGGGAACGGAATTTCCAAAGCAGTTATCCATTTCAAACGGATTATAAATATATTGCTTTGGTAAGAAAATACAAATGTAAAATGCGGCTCGTTTGAATGGAAGTCCCATTACGTGTAACTGAATGTAAAAGCCAATTCGCAATTCCACGATTTCATGAAGGCAGCAATATGCAATGGCTTGTATGAATTCGCTTCAGGAGGTTCGGTGATTACACTAAACTAAAGAGAATTCGACGAAACCAGCTGGAATCATTACTTATGCTCTCTTAAATCTACCTGATTTTTTTCAGAATTATTTACCGCAGATTACTTAAGATATTTGACAGAGAAGTTGACAAAAATTACATGTGTTCTTATGGGAACACAAGGTACGAGTAGCTTAATTCATCAAAAAGAACCTTTTTCCAGTAAAGAATAAGAATAATAAAAATAAAGTAGGTATATCAAATGATTTTCATACATTATTCTATTGGTGATTTAAATTATTTGTGTGTTTCTTATTCTTAACTAGAAAACGTTCTCTTCGATTAATAAAGCTAGTCGCACCTCGCGTTCCCATAAGAACCCATGTAATGTCATGCCCACTTCCACATCAAATATCCTAAGAAATCTGCGGTAAATAATTTTGAAAAAATTTAGGTAGCTTTAGAAAAACATAGTTAATGCTTCCAGCACGTTTCGTCGAATTCCCTTAAGTTGAGTGAAACTACAGAACGTCCTTAACTTTTCATGGCCGGTGGGACAAAGTCTGCTCGCAGCCTAAGTTTCGGCTGGAGTCATGATTTACGGACAAAATATTTCATTTGATGAAGAGCCGTGGGCATTCCTTGTAAAGTTAACACAGATACCAAAGACTTTCCCTGGAGAGGCGATAGCTCAGGGCGTGGATTACGTTTGTCGTTGTTTTGTTGCTTGTTGTTCTGTTCGATGTGTACTTCATGTATCACAAATTGCAGAAATAGACATTTGGTGAATTAAACCGGTGGATGATTGGGATGAAGTCAGAATTTCTTTAGTCTTAACACCTGGTAAGTTCATTATTAATGCCCATTCAATAAATGATTCTCCAATATTCTTGGATCCAACTTCACAAAGAGAGAGCAATTGTCTTGAATTTAAGAAAATTCTGGACTCTGTCCACTCGGAAATTAACTACAATTACAGGGTCTTTACACTTAATCCAAAATCCCTATTATAGCCCACTTCCGTTTACTATAGTTCTGCCTATAGTCAAATGCACTTCGAAATGGCTCACCTGAGCGATTTGAATGTTTTTAGATAAAGAATGTTTCGTACTAAGAATTTGCTGCCGGAATCCGCAATAAAGTGACGTATTTCAATTTAAATCATTATTTACCCGCAAAATCCAATCACTATTTCCATTTTCCACAGTGCGGAAAAAAATGGCGCGGGCCAGAAAAGCCCAAAAGACTAAACTTGCTGGGATTAGAAAAAATGAGACCCCCACTTTTGGAAAAAAATACTATCCATTTAAAATTCTCTGGAGGTCATTCATCCGAATAGTCTTCTTACTCGTGCACACAGAGCTGCCAATACCGCATACCTCGTCTCTCGCCAAGAATATTCCTCACTCCTCCGATCCCTTCGAAGCGCACATGCATCACACCTCTGCATATTTTTTCCTGTTACCCCGTTTCCCCTCCGCCTTCCCTCCCTTTCTACCCCTCTAACCCTAACCTCCCCTACTACCCCCTCAAAAAAAACCCCCTCCCAATATCCCGCCGCGAACTCACCTTCCGCAGGCTTCCCTTTCACGGCGGAGCAACAAAGGCGCGAGGGATATCGCATTCATATTCCCTTGAGCCTTTCTTTGAGATGGAGGAGGAGGAAAGGAGACGCCGGAGAGAGAAGGATAGGGCCCTCTCGAACTCGATATCTTGGGCGGTGGACGACTAGCCGAGTCTTTTCACATTTTCGTAGGGGGGTGGGTGGGTTGGGAGGTTGGTTGGCCAGGTGGCGCCGGGAGGCACCGCCGAGACACAATTCCCATTCTTGCGATGGAAAAAAATGAACAGATGTGATATAAAAAAAGCGACGGGACGCACGTGAACGCGTTGTCGCCTTCGACCGCGACGGGACGGACCCCCCCCCTCCCCTCCCCCCGCGCATTCCCTCGAGTCACGCCTTCCACGCCTCTAATTTTTCCTCGTCATTTTTTCTCCTCCGCTTTGACATGTTTTTAAAAAAAAAGCTTCAACGATGTTATTCTTCGTCGATCTTTTCTGACACAAGAACGGCGCGCTTTCCCTTGATAATACCCCACGAATCATTTGTCCCCCCCCCAAGCAGCTTGTTCCGCGGTGTGTGTGTGTTCACAAGCACCATTCATCACCTTTTCATGACTTCGAGCACCCTTGTCGACATTTTTTCGACTACCTCTTTTTTTATTTAAATTGGAGCCCAAAATATCTTTAAAAAAAAGGTATTGTCGCGAGAGTCAAACCTGTGAAGGGATGCCGTCAGTGTTTATCATTTTCGCTGTTTCTATAGTTGCAAACCCTACAGCATAGCAGTATTTTCAGCAAATTTCTCAGCCTTTTATATCTCCAATAACTTATTTCCCCATATCTCTCTTTTTGACTGACCTCAAAACTTGTTATTATTATTATTATTGCATAAATTGTTACAAGTCGACCATTTAGTCGGGTGGTAACATATAACAAGAAAATACTCAAGAACCAAATATAAAATACGAAAATACAAAATACAAGTTATCCATTTGGTCGGGTGGTTACATAAGACACAAAATATATGACGACCAAAATGCAAAATATAAAATACTAAATACAAAAAAAAATAGGAAGATCCCTCAAAATTCAATTTTTTTCACCCTCGTCATAAATATCCTAGTATTAGTTGGGAAGGGCTCCAAAATTTCCTCCGGTAAACCATTCCAATCCCCTATCCCCCGATGTAGGAAGGAAAATTTAAAAGTATTTGAGAGCTGCCTCGGAGGCTCAATCTTACAATTATGATCCTTCCTCGCCAGATAACTTGGTCCTTTTAACCGGTTTGATAGGTCCCTCCACGCAGGATCACCGATAAATGCCTTATAGATACACTTAATGCGTGCTTTCTTCCTCCTCGACTCTAATGATTTCCAGCCCAGCGTATTTAACATCTCCGTAACGCTTGCCTTCCTTTTAAAATTTCCCATAGTTATATGTATAGTATAGTTATACCTTCGTATCCAAAGCGGTAACCTCCCTACTTCTTGTCATTCCATTATACCTACTCCTCTAAAAAGCTATTCCGTATGGGTGTTTTCCCAGTCAACCATTATCTTCTCAGCTTTGCTTCACCTCATGTGAGAGACTTTCCTCTTCACTATTTCCGCATGCTTATTCGTTAAATCATTTTATGTTTTCATAGGATTTTCTGAATCAGCCTTCATCGTCTTGCTTTGAAGGCTTTTATACTCTTCTGGTGTGGTTTTTCAGGACTTTACCCAGAGACGACCTCATTCCTTTCTAGTACTAAATTGTGCTTCATTTCATCAAAGTTATGACCTATTCACTTTTTTCCTTATAGGCCTGAGCTATTCAGAACTTTATGTCCAACGATCTTCTATCATCCTCCGAAGAAAAGAATATGAGGAAAATTTCCATTTTCCTCATATTTGTCATTGTAGCGTGAATTTTCTCTGATGGTCTATAAAATTTCCTTCATCTATAGGGCAAATTTGTATGTGCCAATATTATACCGCTTGTAAATGCTCATGATAGACATGGCTCAATAATATGTTCAAATTAACATTTTTCCGTATACATTTGCTTTATTGGTTGTAAGCCAAGCATCGAGCATGAACCAAATTAGTACTATCACTCATTAGTGGCCAAAAAACGAACGAATTTCTTCCAAATAAATTGAAGAAAATTGTGTTTGGCTAAACCTTGGCGTGGTGACTAACAAAATACCCTCAGCCGAGTCCATCAATGTGAATCACATAAGGCAATGCTTTTGGAATTACTAAGCCAAAGGCTAAGAAAATATGAAAGTGAACCCCATTTGATAAAAAATAGGATTTTATTCTTTCCCTGCGAATTAAGCTGATGAATGAAACGTTGGTGCTGATTACAATTTTAACCCGGTAGAATTCCCGAGAAAATTTCACAAGCGCATTTGATGACTTTACGATGTGTCACGAGAACTCAGCAGCCTGATCGCATTGAAGTCGGCTGAGTATGTGTGGGACAAAAAACACTGGAACCACTTAGACGTGCGAGGGAAGAAGATATTGAAATATTCTATTGTTAATATTAGTCCATATATTTATTGCCCCATATCCAATCTCCTCATCTGTACGTTAAATTTTGCGAATACTCTCTCATTGATTCAGATATGAACAGATATCTTCTCTCCCTCAAAGAGTGGTAAAGAGCGTAGCAGTACTCTCTAATGCCAAGACTGACTCCAAAGAGTACTCTCTGAAAAACGAGATTCAGTAGAGAAGAGCTTCAATCTCTTTTTATATGCTGACCAAAAAAAAATGGTGAGTGGATCTTTATTGGTTTCTTCAATACTATATTTCTCGATTATTATCCAAGTTGTTTTATTCAACAGAAAATATACTGAAAAGCAACCATCTCAGCAATGGATAATAGCTATTCTTAGGACAAATGTGATACTAGCGATACACAGTTAAGCACGTTTCACTTATTGTGATGGGTGACTGAGTATTGAGTGCCTAGGTCCAAAAGATCCAAAAGGCGTTAGAATGCGTCCCACTCAGAAAAATCTAGCAATATCCGGTGGACGAGCCTTTTGTGGAATATTTAAAAGTCAAAAAATGAATTGATAGCCTTCGGGGAGACAAAATAAACTCTCTAAAGATGCCAACAAGATAAGGATTCCACGAGAACCGATGGAATTTAATGAATGCCATATGATTCGATCCACAGTATTTCTCGATTCCGTTTCGATCAGTAATAATGTCGATCTCGCTGCAATGGTCTTTTCTAGCGCATGCATCAAGTGTGGCCAATCAGCTTTCCGGACATGTAATAAGACAAGCATTGAGCGTACGCCAGACGCATAAATCACGTGAATATTGCATGAAAGAGCATATTTTACAAGATTATCCGGAGTTCCATAATCGGGCAGAGAGAGGGGGGAGCTCTGTAAAAGAGGAAAAAAGAAAAGACAAAGAGAAGTTGTTCACGAATGGAGGGCTTGCATAGAGGGCGGTAAAGGTGTGGGGTAAGGGGGAGGAAAGAGTGCGCTCATCTGCCAGCGAGAGGGCTGAAAAGGGTACGGGGGGCGAAAGGGAGCTATATGGGTTGGGGGGGGGCGCGGGTGTCGGCGAAGGCGAGGCGGGTGGGTGGACGTCCGATACATGTATCAGTAGGTGTGCGTGCGCTTGATATATGGCCAGGGTCCTCCTCTTCATCCCCTTCCCCGCGCCCTCCATCCACCCCTTCTCCTCCCACACCGCCTGTTTCTCACCCGCCGACTCAGATGAGGGTCAAGATGCTAGCAGGGGAGAGGTGGAGTTGGAGGGTGCAGGTAGGAAAAAGGACGGACTCATATGATTAGGGGTAGAGGCGAGGCGAGAGGGTGTTGGAGTCGCGTTGTGGCCATGCATCTGCTGCAGCGCGGAGGAGGGGAGAGGGATCTACATCTAAATCTACATACTACCCCGCAAGCCACCTCAATAGGCGTGTGACGGGGGGTGTTAGGACACCAGACGTTGACATATAAAAAGGAAACGCTCTAATGAAATTACGCCTTGCATTTATTAAAGTCCCTTATTGTTCGGGGGAAAAACGAATTCCCATACCTATCCGTTCGGCAAAATATCTCTCTTAATTTATCGTTTCTGTCGGACCTGGAAATATAGTGGGGTTCTAATATGATGTTCTCCGTGTCGCTCTTAAAGATATCTATTCTCAATTGCTCAAGCAATCTAAGCCTAGCGCGCAGCCTCCGAGTCTCTAGCGGCTCCCAGCCTAATTCGTTTAACATCTGTGTAACGATGTCTGTACGCCCGTAGTTGTTTTTGACGAATCGCGCAGCTTTCCTTTGTATTTTATTAAGTTCCCGGATTAAGTCCTTCTGCACCGGATCCCGTATGCTCGCTGCATATTCAAGGTGTGGCCGGACGAGTGCGAAATAGCACCTCTCTTTTACTTTTTTATCTGAAAATCTTCCCACAATACGCTTGACAAATTCTAGCTTCTTCAGAGCTCTGCCACAAATATTTCTTATATGTGTTCCCCACGATAGAATCTCTCCCCAGAATCATCCCACGGGATGATTCTGGGAGAGAAAGGGATGCTGGAGGAACAATGGAACTAACGTCGATGAGGTCTCGATTGCTCTAGACACGCGTTCTTAAGAGTTCTAGTGAAGCAACTGATAGAGAGAGAGAGGAGATAAGTTAATGCAAACTGGCTTAAATTAGTCGCCGCACAGACTGACCAGTAAGAAAAAAAATAGGAAAACGAAAAGGCTCTGCTTCCATTCAAAGTGAGAAAAAGTTAAGGGACGATAATTTATTATTGTAAGGATCAGAAGCAGGGGTAGTGAAGGATTGAGACGGTTCAACAGATTCCTAGTCATGTCCCTGCGCAAAGAAGAACCATGATAATCCACTGCGAGCGCGGTGTGAGAAATTGTGAACTACGAGCTCAAAGATCAGCCTTCACTCCAGGGCACCGTTGCCAGGATGTGCCGTTTATTGAAATTCAGCCCACGAGAATTTCCAAGGACAAAGAACGAGAAACTGAGCGTCGAGTGATAAAATAAGACGAGAGACAAAGCGTTGGATTCCGAGATATTACCTATATGCATGAGAAGGCAACCGAAAAAGAAGTGTGAAAAGTTTTCAAAGATGTGGCTAGATACTTGATCACAATAGTAATGAAATCTACTACTTTACAAATGATTATAGCGATGGTCTTCGGAAAGGTAGCATCTAAAACATAAATGTTCTTATAGCTAACTTGTTAAAATTTACCTCCATAATTTCATTACGCGAAAAAACAATCCCATAAGTCTGCTGACAACGCCAAAGGTAGGTAAAATCTCAAACTGAATGAATATGAGGGACATAACCTTATAAAAATACCTGCTATCTGAATACTGATTACTAGACATTTTCAACCCATAAATAAATTCTCCGCGCAGCCTACAACGCGAACGAGTTCTGGGCCGCCGCATATTTTCCTTCCGCATAACCTCACTTAGTTTGCTAAAGTGAGATATATGAGTCCACTGGGATTCGTAGGAGAAGAATTGACTAATGCGCCAAGCTTCGTTAAAATTCGTCGAAGTTATGCTAATATACTTATTTTTAGACCTATGCATCACGACATTATGAGTTATTTTTATTTCCAGTTGTTTTGACTGGATGCAATCCACAGGGAGACATCAATTTAAATTCACATAGAAATATATGGTGGCTTTGTTTTGGTATTCCTTGAAATAGAGATACGTATATCGCATTGAAAGTATTACGACACGATAAAAATGTATTCGATGCGTGCGGTACAAATAGTACCTATCTAACCCAGCATAATGGTGATTTGATGTATTATCTTTAAAAATGTGATTTGAGAACAAGCTCGCAAAAAAAGGAGTTCATCGTGAAATTGCTAATGCATGCAGCACTGAACATTAAGTGAGACTACCCGATTTCGTGGCACTAATCTGTTACTACAAATGCAAGTGACAGGTTCAATAAAAACTGCTGATCCACTCTTACAATACTGTAATCTTCGGGAACTCTAAAAATAATACTACCTCAATGCTTCTAATATTAACTGATTCCTTTTGTTTCTAATTTCAGCATCCTCCAGCGTTTATTGCATTAGGATGGATTATCACGTCAGATGTTGCAAATTCTTGCGCGCATCAGAGTTCTAAATGGAACTAAAGATATTTAACTGAAGCACTACGGAGTTCACTGAAGAGGTTGCTCTCTTAGAAAGAATTTAATTATGTGCAGACTAGAGAAATTTGAGAGGGAGTCTACTTGAGTCTTAAGATTTTGGTTTCAATTAAGACACGAAAGCATGATGGTACTCTAACAGTACTCGGATAAAACTATTGTGAACCAGGAAGGTTGACAATAGGGTAGTTTCCTATTTTTTTATTGTTTTAATCGAAAGTTTATAACCCCTGGAGTACGTACTTCAGGTCGTTCTATTAAAAAATTACGTCAAGTATTTTTCCTGATTAATTAATAAGTGAAAATCTGCAACGGCGCGAAAACGCGACGGCAAACTATTGCATGTCGGGTAAATCTACGTTTTACGTCATGATGTGACTCTTCTCCCTGCCGTTAGGTGATGCTCCGAACGCCGCTAACAGCTGTAAGTTGCAGACGAACACGGATTCCGTGAAAGTATATGAACTTGATATGAACGAGTATCGGAGGAACGCTTTTCAAACTAAATGCATTTATGATTTCGTTACGAGATATGAGAATCGTATTTAAGTGTTTATAAAACTTAATTCTACAAGGCTTCGATTTTTTCAAAGTGAAGTTGGTATGGAATGAACGTAGATAAATCATTTAGCGCACATTCAATTAAAAATATTTCCCGAACCTGCTATCCCATTCCGTATCATCATGAGTCGTATTTTCGCTATAGTTTTCTGCTTTGCATTTGCGGAGTGTATAGAGAACGTAAATAGTATGAAAGTTATTACACTGTATTCTACGAAACATGGAAGCTTTGTCAAGGCGTCATTACTAGAACATGAAATAAAGCAAAACGGCTGAGGCTCTTCACCACAAAGGATGTCAAATTCTCGAAGCACACTATGTACGAGTACTCATTACACATGCGTAATCAACCTTCTCCGTAGATGGGCCTTAGACCCGTGATTCCCTGCGACAGCTGATTCGCAGCATATGTCCCTATGACTGATGGTAGCATGCTTCCGAGCAGAAATCAAACTTATAAGTATTGCTTTGTGCCGCAATGTCATACTACAACAATCAGTGACAGCAAGAAAACATACGTCGCGGTACCATTGAACGAAAAAAAGAGGATTTTGTGGTTTTAACCTGCCTGCCTCTCCATCTGTAGCTACCGCACAGTCCCGCCATTTCTGGGCTTTCTCAAATGAGCTTAAAATTTGCACTTAATTTTCTTGTCAACTGCAGTTTCTTATTCAAAATTATTTACGTACAATGAATAAACTTATGCTGGGCAACGAGTCGCAGTTAATGAATTCCGTTTTCTTTGATGGAGGAAACTACCCTATTCGGTGAAAGACAGTGACGGAAAATAATGAGTTAACACATTAAAAAAGTCGATCAGTTCACAATGCAATATTTTTCACCATTACCTGGCACAGAAAAAGGTTATTAACAAGAGAGTTTTGACATAGGTGATGGCATGTGCTTAGAAAGAAGCATTCCACTGCTTAATGGTATCCAATGTGAACGTAGCAAACATAGGCTTAGCGATGATGATTAAAGGTCCAACGAAAATTGAAACATTTAAAAAACTGAACAGAAGGCAAAAATAAAATTTAGGTATGGGTGGGTGCTTATATATAAACTATCATCGAACGGAAAAAATTGAACAGAGATATTGAAAGTGGAAATTTGAGATTTAATAAAGAAAAAATGAGAGGTTTGGTAGTTAATTAATGGAGTGGAAGGCTGCGATGGCTGGTGAAATACAAGAGTAAAAAGGTCTGTGAATGGAAAGATGTCGAACCAAAGATAAAAATTGAAGTTTTATGATGTAAGTGAAGAAAACGTTATAAATAGCAAAATGTATAGTAAAACAAATTATTTCGTGCGTCTGAACGAGCACGTTCAACATTAAAAATTACTAATTAATGTATTTATTGCCCACGCATAAATAAATATAAGAGATTAAAAATTACATTCCACATCAGATAAACACAGAGTCAGTGACCCCAAATAATCTCAATACTTAAGCCGTCTGTCGTCAGTAAAGGATCTTGGTGTATTGATAGATAACAAGCTCAATTTCTCATATCACATTCAGAGAGTTAAATCGAAGGCTCTCCTAGACCTTCTATATCGCTGCACAGAAATTATAAATCCCCAAGCTCTTCAGTCATAATTTTCAACGATTGTTCTTCCAGTGGTCATATATTGCTCTCCTATTTGGGCGATGCCTGCTCCATTGAATATCTAAACCCTTAATACTGTAACACATTTCTTCACAAGAATAGTGAGGTACAGAGTCCCCCATATGCGCGATATGTCCACCAATGCCATTCTGTCTTCTCTCTCCATTTACAAACTTCAATGTCTTCGCCTTAAAACTGACCTAAAATTTATTTACAACATCCTTAATTCCATCACAGACAGTCCTGAACTCCTTTCTTTTATAAATTTCCGAGTACTACCCTCCCGCCCTACGTGCACCCAATCTCTATTCCATTTACCAGTTCCCAAATTATCGCACTTCCATAATTCACTTCCTGAGAGCGTTAAACCGTTTTCTCTATCCCATAACGCATTTACGAACCTGACTCTCTCTCTCATCTCCCTGAAAATAATTAGTAGGTACTACCTCTTTATTCAGTTCCTTTCTGATATTTTGTTTTTTTTATTTGTTATATTCGGTGTTTTCGTTTTTTTTTAAATATATCTTCTGTTATTAAGGCCACTGCAAATTGGCAACTGTGCTGTATGTGGACATTTTCAAATAAAATAAAATTAAAATATACTATGAAATTGGCGCAGATCATACAAAAATGACAATGAAATGAGATTAGCTTGAAACGCTTAAGACTGTTGTATGATCTGGATGCTTTCCCGGCGTAGGAGGAATGACGCCAATCAGATTTCCGCCTTCTGAGGCACCAGTACCCTGCGGGACTACTGTATAAGGACGACTTCAACACGATAACGACACTCAACAGCCCTGATCACGATGCACAAGTCGGTCATCGAAACGTCGTCCATCATGGAGAGTCTAATCCGGTTGGAAACCCGAGGAGGAGTTCATTGGTATTATAATGAGCCCACGACAGAGGTTTAAATGGTACGAGTGAGTGTGATGGAGGAGGAAGAATATCACAAGCCTCAGAAATAAGGGAATCTAAAAGAATCAACATATTTACACAAAACTGAGGATAAAAACGCATTACGACGGCGTATTTCGGAAGAGATGGGCGACAAAGAGAGAGAAGGAGAGTGGACAACAAAAGCTGAACTCGTGAAGCTATTTCTGAATTAAAATTTGAGCGTGAGAACTCCGCACGTTAAGTAGGAATCGTACTTTTTTTCCTGTTTAACTTGTCGTGCGTAGGTGAACGAAACATGTGGAGCTCCAGGAAGAAGGGAAAAAAGCTTTCACCGCCCGAGATTCTCGAGGATCTACAAGTCTGACTGTAAAAGCACCATCTGGGCCTGACGTTGGAATGAGGGTGGTGCAGGGAGGTAAGTCTCCGGCCGCAGTGCACGCTGGGAAGGAAGAGGGTGGGTGAGTCGGGAGAAATGCGGGCACCGGAGGAGGAGGGGGGTGTGACTCGAATGAGGGATGTGAAAGGGAGTGAAAGGGGGGAAGGTGGGGCAAAGGGGTTGCATTAAATTTCCGCCCTTCACAGTTTTCCCCCCACCCTCCACCCACTCCCGCCTGCCCTTACATTCGCAAATTTGATTTGCGCCCGCCGCCCGGCCCGCCACTGCGGAGGTGAGGAGAACTATCGGAGGGAAGGAGTGGGAGACGGAAGATGAAGGGAGGTGGTCTTAGAGAGCGGAGGAGGAATTATTATTGTCATTAATTACGATTCTTTTTTAGTCCATAAAAGATTTTTTTAATTTAAATTTCCAGCCTTCTCTGATAGAGGCGAAGAAGAAGAGGCTTCGAAAGTAATATCAATCAATCCAATTCAACGCGTTCATTTGAAAAGGTCCCGCATCGGCGCTAATTGACACTCCTTGGACCGTTCAGTCTTCGCCAAGAAATCGGAGGGGTTTCGGGGAAAAAGAAAATCAGAAAATAATTAAGATTTCTCCATGCACCATTCTTGTACGTCATTCCATGCATTGATAAGTTTCTTCATCCGTAAAGGCTTTACAATTTAAATGGATCGGAGAGAAATTTTCTCAAAAGCCTTGTAATATAAAGAGAGAAATTTCGTGGCATAAATTAAATAATCATCGTCATGAGAAGGATGAATTGTACTTTTTTCCGAGCATTATGGCTACCTTAGAAAAATACAGCGTAACATAGCAACGCATATCAGCCCCGCATAACTTTAACATTTCTATTCCCAGATACCGCACAACTAAATGCGAAAAATCAATCTACATCTCCTCTTGTAAATTGTGGAACTCCCTGCCAAATTACATCAAATTATCCAGGAACGCGTCAAAGTTCAAAAGGAGCATGACTGATTATGTATTTCCATCAGTGTCCTGAACACCATATTTTCGACTGGCACACATTGAGTGATATTTATTATTTGTATCTGTTATTTTTTATTTATATATTTCATTTTTAAACTGCTGAAAGAAGCTTTAGAAGACATCGGGGGGATAAAAGTGGGAGGTTAGAGAATAAAATCCATCAAATATGCTGATGATCAGGCTATAATAGGAGAGAATAAAGACGAACTTCAGGAAATGATGGAAAGAATTAGGAAGAAGAGTGAAGACTACGGAATGAGAATAAACAGAAATAAAACTAAGGTAATGAGAATAGCGAAGACAGAAGGGCCCTTAAATATATGGCCCTGGAGGAAGAAAAATTAAAATAAGTAAGCTCTTTCAAGTACCTGGGAAGTATAGCTACACAGAATGGCAACTGTACTGAAGAAATTAAAAGCAGAATTGGGCAAGGAAAAGTAGCATTTAGAAAGATTAAGGAACTGGTGACAGCAAGGAACATCAAGATGGATATTAGGAAAAGATTTGCAAAATGCTTTATATGGAGCATTGTGTTGTAAGGATGCGAAACTTGGACGTTGAAGAAGAGAGAAGAAAAGTACTTAGAAAGCTTTGAAATGTGGCTATGGCGAAGAATGGAGAAGATTGGATGGAAAGATAAGATCACGAATGAAGAAGTGCTAAGGAGGATTGGAGAAGAAAGAAGTATACTGAGAGAAATTAAAAAGAGAAAGGCAAAATGGATAGGACATATTTTAAGGAATAACAGCCTACAGAAAATAATAATAGAAGGGAAAATAGAAGGGAAGATAGGAAGAGGAAGGAGGAGGCACGGAATGCTGAGGGATATAAAAGAAGGAAGGAGTTATGCAGAGATGAAGAGAGAGGCCCAGGACAGAATGCTGTGGAAACAACGCTACCGTTGAAACCTGTCTACGGACAGATGCACCAATGATGATGATGATTTTTTATTTGTATATTTCATTTTTAAATTATATTCCAGGTGACTTTGTTCCCAGAATATTTATTGTTTGTTTTTTCTATTTTTACCTTTTAAAATTCCAGGAGAAAAACGTTACAGCTTTATTTATAACTTTTAATATTTTAGTTCCATGACGATTGATGTAGTCAGTATTGATGTAGGTAGTCAGCTTATTGCGAAGGACGACAGAGTGATGTTCCCACCTCCCTGGCCTGAGTTTCGTTTCGCGGTTTGGTATTCCGATCGGGACAAGATTTCTGCGTACGCTACGATGCGTCTCCTTCACAGGAAACAGTGCATGCCGTCGCAGAGCTTAATCGAGAAATCCCAAATAAAAATATGAACCCATCCACGCTGGGTAAAGTGGGCAGGCTGGAACAAACTATGCGGAATCGAGAGGAAGAAGAGGAAAAGGAATGATGAAATGAAAAGAGGAAAAAAGAGAGAAGGAGACGAAAGCGCAAAGAAGTGAATTCGATGGGACAGTTTTTTGCGCTCGCACGCTCTCGAATAAAGGTGTGAGGGGAAGACAGAAAGGGAGAGAGAGAGAGCAAAGGAAGAAGACCGGAAGAAGAAAGAAAATAATAAAGTAGAGAGATACGGCGGCTCTTTTACGAGCAGAAGGAGAGCGAAGAATGAGCAGGATTACGTCTCAAGATGAGGGGGGGTTGAAGAAGGGAAGAAGAGTTGAAGGCAGCGGCGCGTGAAGCGGACACCGATTACGACGACGGCAGCGCGCAACTCCCTACCGCCACCCCTGGGACACACGACACGTGACAACGGCAACAAAAGACGGACTAGCCGCGGAAAGCGAATCGATATTAAATACGACTCCTTGGAGCTCGAGTTAAACCACCATTAAATGGTCATGAATGCTATCTATACTTATTGTGCTGCCCAACATTATTGACAAAACCTAAATCAACCTACTTCTTCAACATTCTTCCGTTCATTCAACAGACTTCACAGACCGTACGATAAATATATGGTTATGGTGGATAAGAATGAACTTAATTTTAATGTTATCATAATTCTATGTGATGGGAAAATTTATTGTGAAGTAAAAGAAGTTATTTTTTCAACGATTTATATTTAGACTGCAATGTCTTTCATTTCTTAAATGAGTTAAAAAAAGGTAATTCGATGTCCTTCATAGTGCATTGACATGAATTACTAGCAAACTTTAGGCCAATGTTTTTTTTAGCAATATCCTTCATTAAATGTTGGAGAATAATCACACGATGGATAGTAGAGTACGGATAATTCAACAAAGATGACTTGTGAAATATGTGTATTAAAAAATGTATCATTTTCAAAGTACAAAAAAATATCGTTATACCATCATGATATATCTGATATGTCCACCAAAACATCTGTAAAAGAATTTAGACAATATTTTCGGGCGAACTAAAAGTTAACTCTAATAAACGTTAGGAAATATTCCCACATTCACTCATAAGTGGAAAACTTTGACAGCTCTGATTCTTGCTCAGAAAATAATCATATTTGACAACGATGTCCTTTGAATGCGATGTGTAATGAGAAAATGCAAAGAATTATGCAATCGCTTTCATTAGCATACATAATTTAAACATCATTATCTTTAGCATGTTATAATAGAATGTACTCTTATGATTCAGCAAGAACTAAAACGAGTTTAGCCACAATACCCAATAAAAAAAACCAAGTCGTAAAATTAAAATTTACTCTTTTGATGGAAAACATAATGTGATTAGGATTAATAAAGTCAGCCCTGCAATGAAGATCAAATTGTAATGTAATGATCTGGAAATGGAAGAATTCCATTTCCCAAAATATGCATAAATGTGTTGTTGTGTGACGTCTCAGAATAGCCAGCTATGTCAAACTATACCTCGGGAACTGTACCTTTCGAGAACGGCTAAGCTTCCTCTTCTTCTTCCCCTCCCGCCCTTGCCATTTTGTCGAAAAAATCCTAGTCTCACCTTTCCTATATAATTTCACGGTGGAGACGCTATCGGAGAGTACACCCGACACTCGTCAGGCAGGCAGTCAGACAGTGATTCACTAGTCTCTCATCGGACAGTGATAGGCTAATGGTTACTCTGGAACCATTCACTGACGGCACAGTCACAATGTAGCCGTCAGTAGGAGTCGAAGCGCGGGCCGTATGGCCCGTGCTGCCGAAGCGCCTCGCTATCCATCCGTGCCATCACCAGTAGCTCCTCTCCTTCCCGAGACATTGGTAACGTTTGGCTACTCTAGACGCACAAATTCTTTACTTGATATTTGTTCATTGAATTGATTCTTTTGGGATTTTAAATGGAAATAAAGTTTGGGTAAAATACTTTAAATATTTGTGTGTGATCATTCGCTTCCCGACACCAAGGGCAAGAACCCACGTAAAATCTTATGCTCTCGGTTTCCCCACCACGCGGATGGTGGGGGCCCGGTCATAAGAGTAGTATAGATGCTGAGTATAGTTTTATCTTTCGTTATAGCTATTAATGATTTCACCAACATGCTACTTGATTAGACATTTTAACTTTGGTATCATTCACCCAATGCTCGAGCAAAAATCAAAAGAATAAAATAATAATAGAGTCTAAACGGCTAGTGAGCAAACATGTCGCTTGCCCACTTCCATCTTCTTATACATTTACCTCAAGTACCGTACTTATTGCGTAAATATATCGATCGAAAAACACCAATTGGCAAAACACAAAGTGCTTGAAAGCTTGATTTCAAGGTTGGAGAAATAGTTTAAACAATATTTTCTGACTCTAGTCGGAATAAAACGATTTGTTACATGGAATGGGCACCATATGACAATTTTTGCAAAAGGTTGAATCCATCTTTTTACGGAATTTTGGTGCAAGAACAAACATCAAACAAATAAGCTGTATTCATTTCAGGATACATTAAAATTTAGCATTAGCAAAAAAAGTCTTATTCATGTGGAGCACCTGAAAATTTATTATTGATTATTTTAGAAACTTCTTGCTCAACAACATAATAGTTTCGCATTTGAAAAATACTTACCGATTTCTCACAATGCTAGTTTCATCGGAATTCAAAGGACTCTGAAGGATGCGTCAGAAGCAAACAATACTTACCTGAAAGTAGAAAATAATTTTCTTTGTTAAGATAAAAATTTTTCATCTTCACATTTGACATAAAAGATTCTATAAAATATGTTATTAGAGAAAATAAAATTCCATCCAAGATCTCGGATGGCCTAATCATTTTCTATAAAAATAGATGCTTTGAACGCAAGGCACAGCTTTCGTCCATCAGTCATGCAATAAAATAGCTTCAAAACATTATTACATCAAAATTAGTACAAATCCGTTAAAAATATACAATTTGAGTTGATCAAAATTAACGCACTGAAATATTTATTTCAAAATAGCTGACTTATAGCGAGAGGCAAATTACCGGATAGCTTCATAGGTGTACCTGTCATATACGCCCATACGCCTGTACGTATACATATTTTATTGGAATGGAAAATGGATTATTGGCATTCAATTTTTAAGACAAAGAGGAGGCGTAATTGCATTGACTGGAGTACATGAGTGGCAAACCCAGCAATATCCCAGTTACTTTGGTTCCAATACTTTTAAGATATCTTGCAGATGTCTTCACATTAGTGGGGTACAACAGTTGAGTTCACGCGTGGTATAAAAAAATCATTGCCATTAATATTTATTAATATTACATTAAATACGCAAATAAAAACACAAGTCGACAACTACTTTTAAAAACTAAAAGGAAGTAGTATAAAGAAGTTTAATGATCTGGGTGAGAACAAGGTACAAGAAAGGGAAAGATATAAGAGGCCTGAAAAAGCACTTAATCTTTAAATGGCAAGTGATGCCTAAAAAATAGGGAAGAAAAAGAAGTTGGTCACAGAGAAAAATATTAAATCATTTAAGAAACCTCTGAAATATAGCTGCTCCGCAGCGAAGGACCACTCGATTTATAATCATTAAATTTTCAAATTATTTGTATGACAAACGTTATTTAATTAAATATAATTTTGCAAGCAAAAACAGGCGTACGATAGGTATATGATGAAAATTTGACCATATGAACGAGAATGACGGAGCAATATGGAGTCCAATTTTCAATTCCACAAAATTTCCCATTCATACAAATTGTTTTGGTATTTAACTTACTTTCGTGGAATTTACACTACTTAAAAGTTCTGTGGCAGTTAATTTACTGCGGTCAATGCTTCCGCAGCGTAATTCGACTGAGGTTTATTCCTGGAATTTGCAGCTAGCAATATCATTGTGATTGGATTTTATATATTCCTACTTTTGCGGCTACATTAAAGGGAGCTCATATTTGCGTTTTCCACTAATTTATTAAGTGTTATGATATGAGCAACTATCTTATTCCACTTTCACCTTTCGGCGAACTTTAGCTATTTTCACGTGAATTATTTTACGGAAAACAACAATGAAAGAGTATAACACTCATGTTCTGAATGGGATCGAATTACGAAATCCAAGTTGACCGGAGAATTTCAACCAATTCATCAGGATAATCCAAAACAGCTGTTTTTTTCAATAAATAATAAATTTAATTACCACATAACGAGAATTACTCCAAATTATAATTCGTGGAAAATATAATGACGCAACAGCGCTTGAAACGCAACCTAGAATGTCTTTCCAAGCCTAGATTCGCAGAGTGGAATTATGAGGAACCTGGATCCATTTTTCACCCAGACATATCCGTTATCTTTTCATTTCATTCTCCCAGGAAAAACCTTCACTCGCATTTCCCAATGGGATAGCAAGAACACACTCGCGATACTCGCTCTGAACCTCCCCGAAACTTTTTAATCTGGCTCTCGCCGGCTGTCGAGTGATTCCTTCATTGCCGAGAATATTTTGCACGCCCTGCATTCGTCTGCGGGTCCCACCGGTGGTGGCGCGCCCTCTGAGGTAGAGGAGAATCACGTTCGTCAGCGGTGCCTGCGATATGTAGTCATTCCAGAGAGAGAACGAACGGCTACATTTTCTATCCTTTAATATTTTTTCGGCGCATTCTCTTTCTTAATCTCAACTTGAACAGATTCTCGAATGATTCATAGGTGATGCAGATTTCCTCCACGTCAAGAGGATTACTTCAAAATTCAATTTTTTCCGCGTTCATCACAAATTATAAATCATCAACAAAAATTTAGATATTAAAACACCACAGTATAGAGCATCGTCAAACGCCAGTCTTTCGTCCTAAGATAAACCCCACTATTTATGCCCAGGACGTGATTCGTACCCGCGACCCTTGGGTTTCCCGGAGAGCGTACCACTGGCCTAACATCCGCGGCTGGCACACAGTCGTAATGTTAAATTTGTTCACAAGAAGAAGCTACAGTTTGAAATGAATACATATGCTAATTTATCGTTGGTGAAGAATTTTCCGGATGTACTTGGGGATAAATCAGGACCTATATGCCAGTAAATAGTGAAAATAAACTCTTTAATCGGAGATTAAGGCGCTATTTTAATTGAAATTAAGTGATAACTCTTACCTCATCAGATAAAGTCACAGTTCTCTCTTGTCATGGCCCAAAGTAAATTCTAGGCAAGTTAGCAACAAAACTAGCAGCAATAGAATTCAAAGAGCAAAACTTGTAATTATCTGCTGTCACCAATTCCTAGATTGGTTTTCTGCAGTCCTCCACTTAACTCTCCTTTCAGAAAAGTTATTGAGTTGCTACTCTTTTAGGATAATAACGCGGATTTTTTTCGTTGCGTTCCACAATTAACTTATTCCGTGAGTTTAATCTATTCCTCTTAAAGAGAATGACAACGTGTAGTTTGTGAAAAATACATCCTGCTAATATAATAGGTTTTTGATCTCAAGTGGAACTTTTCCAATTGAATGCAACACGAATACCTAATAACGTCATATTTGCTCTTAAGGGTATTTGGGATTCCTTTAAGGGAGTTTCCGTGGCACGAATAGCTAGCCCAACGGATGTTTTTGGGCGCATCTTGTCATTAGTCAATAACAGTCTTGGAATTCCATGAGCCATTAACCTTTTACACAACTGGGTAACTTCTTACAATAATAATTTTGTTTACCTAAGATAATTTATTAGTTTCCATCATTAGCGTTATTTTTGTGATTTCCTTCAAGATATATTGCAACTGACTATTTAAAAAGCTATTTATACTATGCTTCCGAGTTATTTTTTTACTTTTATACAATTGATGAAATACAAATGTATTACTAGAAATAGTTGTATGTCTTCATACTTCCTGAGGTTGATAAGCAAAAGCCCTTTCACCACAATGAAATTGATTCTCGAATAAAATAAAAGAGACACAACGAGAAGGAATATCACAGTCATTTATTTCCTTTTATTTATTCAACATTTCCTTTTTTCGGAGCGGTTTTCAACAACAGAATAAAAAGAATTGCGTTGCTATCACCCACGTGTAGATAATGAAACGAGAAGAAACAAGTTTGAAGTGTTCTGCTTTGGAAAACGATGTTCCCATCTCTGAAAATAAAACTCAACGCGAGTTCAACTCAGTCGCGACGACGAAGTGACTCGAGAAAAGCGAACCAGATGTCACGTAAGACAAATCCGGCTTGATATTTTCCCCCGAGTGTACATTCTTACATCTGTTCCACTAGGACAGGGAGGTATTATTGGACAGCGCACTAATTCCATCTCCAGTTTCTCGTTCAAGGCAGCGGAATAAAATACACCCAGCAGCGTGTGGCCATTCTTTCGCCTTCCTCTCTTCACCTCCGCAGTTCGTTTCACAATCGAGCATGATGGGAAACCAGCTCTATTCTCCACGTGCGACGCAATCGTAATTTTCATCGCCTCGCCCCGTGAGAGAGAGAGAGAGGGCAAAGTGCCCCATCCTCCCTTTTTCCCCTCCCCCGCTCCTACTGTCCCCCCCCCCCCAGGCTGCCGACTTCCGCGCCCTCGGCACCACCCGCACCTCCCCCGAACACCCAGAATGCACCCGGTCACGCCAGGGGAGAGCCTCTTATAAAACTCACCCGTTTCTTCTTCTTCCCACTTAACCCACTGACCTTTAGCGCCGGTCAGCCCGTCTTGAAGCCACTCGTCCACTCCACCGGACTATTCCCCTCAACAGCGTCACCACCGACTACGACCTCACTCCACAGCGCCTTGTTTCACACGAATTATTTTTCTGCTGGGAAACATTCTCATACTCCACGGTAAGCAGCCCGTCCCATTCCCCTTCCACCCATCCTAAATCCAACCAAGCATCATCTGAACCACGCACGCACGGACGAAACACCATCTTATTCTTCCTCTTCTAGTATCCACGTCAACCTCTTCCCCACAGAGCGACCCTCAGCGCTGCTTCCCTCTCCCGCGAAGTCGAGACCTCTTCCTCTCTTTACTATCTCTCAACACCGATCCTTCTTTTCTTTTCTCCTGGCCATAACAAGAAGTGAGTGTTTGTTTGTTCCCCCCAACACTCTTCCCTGCATCTTCATCCAACAGATACCTACGCAACCGGGGGGAGGAGGGCGAGACGGCGGCGGGGAAGGAACGATATGAATACCTCACGGCTAACTGGGCTCTTCGCTCACGTAAAAATAAATTAGTAAGTAGGGGATTTTATTAATTGAAGCGTGGCTGTCGGAAAAATACCCGGCATTTTTACTAAGAAAAACTCAGTTGCTTTCACCAAAAAAGCTTCAGTGATTTCGTGACGGTTTAGAAATGATCCTTGAATGTTATTGTACATATTGTTGGGACGCTATTCAGCATTTACGTCATTCAAAAAATGGCCCAGGAAAAAGACGCCATGCTTGTAATAGGTACTATCAATAACAGCAAGAAACCTGGCCTGACGTTGAAACGCAAGCTTCATAAAAAAATACAGCGAGGATTTGATGCTTATACGTAAACTACAAGAATAAGGAGAATTACGGAAGTCATGGAAATCGATGCGGTGTACGAAATGTGGGACACATTCATGAGTCTAAAGCAGGAGATAAATATAACAAATATTTTAGAAAATTTTAACTAATGGGAAATAAGAGTACTGAAAATATCGCCAACATGGTGACCTTAACTTAAGAATTTGTGAAAAAACACAATAGTATGAGCTATAGCTCTTATCGTTAACGCAAATTTCCTACGTTCAAGGAGTTCACTTTTTAAAAGACCAACAAGGAGTCCATAACTCATTTTATAAATGGCCAATAAATATAAAAGGCAAATATTTTCTTTTGCAAATACTAAAAAATATCGAGTACAGTAACAGAATTATTAATAATGGGTTGACAAAATGAACAAAGAAAAGTACAAACCCAAACGTTTTGCAGGAAACAGTCATGTAGAATGAATATAATTCAACTTAAGCATTATATATAACGATAATGATAAAATATCTCCTTGATATTTCTATTGTGCTTGAATGAATAAATTTAAATTACATTTAAAGTTACAATCAAAAGAAAGACATATGGGCAGAGAAAAAAAAAGGAGATATGGTAAGATCTTCACGAAAGAAATAGACAATTTAAGTAAGTACAACATGAAGAGGAAAAAGAATAATTTACTCTAGGTAAATAAACATTTCCCGTAAGGCGTCATCATGAAAAACATAAAAAAACATTGCAATTTTTTTCAGCAATTTCTTCCATTTCGTTTGCGAGTAGAGCGACGATGAAAAATATTCCCCGGACATTTCATTACACATACCAAATTTCAGGCTTATTGGGAAATAACTTGGATTTTAATGATGAAATTTTGTGTTCTCTGCCACGTTGATCCATGTATTTGGTCGACAGTTTCCTCAGGTTTTTTTCCACCGAATTCGTGCTTCTCTCGGTAGGGCGCGCCCTGATATCGGGGGAATGGTTTCAACCTCTTTCTAATCCACAAAGTGGCACAGAAGTCATTAGAGGCAATGGCCCTAAATAGGATCTTCCATGAGCCCTCGGACTCAAGACCAAAACCCGCAGCCGACGCGATTATAACGAAAGTTACAGGCACAAATAACAAGATATCCAGAGAGATTTCCAAGAACAACGTGGCCACCAAATATCACTGCGTCGCCAAAATATCAAACCTCCACCGCAAAGTCAAAAATTGATCACAAAAAAACATTCAGATATCTACAAAGTAGAGTGTGAATGTGACATGTCCTTCATTGGGAAACTTCCAGGAATCTTGACCTGTCGTTTGATAGGGCATAGGGCGATCAAAAATAGCTAGATTCAAAAATCAGCGATTGCTGAAGAGGCATGGAGTGGACCATGTTATAACATCCACTTTTGAAAAGTCTAATAAATCGCTTAGGAATGCCGTTAATTCCCCAGAATCATCAGATACGATATTGAAATAGCACGCATCCGGCTTAGGGAAGCATATATAAGGCAGAAAAAAACAACATGCACATTTTAGACCTGAACTGGTGAGACTGCCGTCCTAGGATATGGACCAACGCGAAAAAAAGGAAAAAAAATTAAAAATGATCTTAAGAACTTAGCGACAGCCTTCAATTCAACAATGGATTTCAATGGTTCACTCGCAAACAGAGACTTGAATTCAAACACTTGAAATATAATGACACAGAATTTTTATACAACTGCAAAACATATATTGCGTTAATTTTTACTATGTGTTCAGCAAAGCAGTTTGGATGAGGACAATTTTGGTAAGTCAAGATTCGAGAAAAAGCAGAATGTTTGGGCAATATCCTTAAACGATATTGGCGAAATGTACCGTTTCATTACTATAAATGCAATAAATAAAAAACTACAACTAAACAAAGAAAAACCGTATGGTTCGTTAAAAACTTCTATGATGAATAGAAAAAGTATCATAGCTGATGTAAGGACTAGGTTGGGCACCAACTCGGTTGTAGACTAAGAGGACTTCTCTAGAAAATCATCCAAAAACCTAGAAATGAAAAAAACCGCACTTTTGAAAGCGTCAATAAGTGTAGGAAAGTAATAAAAATAAATTTTTTAGTGGTTTGGGGCATAGAGACATATGCCATCTCCCAGATGGACTAAAAATCCATTGTTTTCATCTCGTTAACAATTTGACCAGTGCCAATTTTAATATACTTCGTCACTACTTGCCAGGCAATTCGAAAGAAATGCATGAAGTACGAAGAGGAACTGAATAAGAAGCTCTAACACTCATTCATAAGGGCATGAATGTAACATAATTTGAAAAGTGGAGAAGACGGATTGGAGAAGAAGAAGACGGACTGGAGAAGAAAACGACAGCATGTACTAGAGAATAGAATAATAGCTTCAAAATGAAGATGAATCCGAGCAGGACGGAAAGGACATTTTAAAAACTTTTAGACCATTGCACTTTATTAAAGTATTAAAAAACTAAAGTAAACTTAGAATATAAAACTAATGGGAAAAATGTTTTTTCGTCAAATGAGTGGTCAATCTTTGTACATACCCTCAACTGTAATTTATGCAAATAAACCGGCAGTGATTCAAATGGATCTTTTCCCTTTACAAATATTATTATTATAATAACTTGAAAAGTATTTGATCGGCCGCTGTGGATGTCATGGAGAGGGTTTTGTTCGAGATTAACAGCGAGAAGGGTGGGTGGGTGGGGGTTGTTCAGGAAGGGGTAGTTTGGGGTGAGTGGCGAGGGTGGGGGAGAGAGGGGGGTGTGGGCGGAAGGGGAGGGGTGGAGAAGCGGGGGAGGTTGGTTGGTTTAGAGCGCCGATATGTATGAAAGTGGCACGCGGTGAATGACGGGCAGGGGGCGCTGAGACAGAGGGGAGGAGGAGGAGAATTGAGAGAGAGGGAAGAGGTCGCCCGTCACATCGACGGGAGGACTAATTTTCTGGTGCGGTAACCGCGTGGCCCAGAGGTGCCAAATTCACTCCCCCCTCTTCGTTTTCCTCCCCCTGCCCTCCCCATTACTCTCCTCTGTCTAAATCTCCCCATGCATGCATGCACCTTTCCCTCCCTCCCGCTAGTTTCCCGAATCCAATCTACACCCCGCACCTCTAAACCTGTTTCCCGATCGTTCCCCTCCACCGATCCCAACATATCCATCCCAGGAATAATCAGAATAGACCAGCATTTCCAAAATTTTCATCATAATGTGCCACTTCCTCTCCTTCTTCAATCGCTGAATTGCATCAGGGATCTGTAAATCATTAATTCTGGTAAATATCCATTTATAGTCAAAGAGATTGGAAATTTTGAATATTGTCGCCACTATACCAATTAGGTACGCATCACGTCTAAGGATTTAGTACTGAAATTGGAAGCAAAAGGAGATTCTCGCATGGTGATTATTGTTGAAAAGCTATCTTCGAGGATTTGAGAGCTGCCTGCACCGTTTATACAATAAATAAGATGATATATATTCAAAGTTATGGGAACTCTATTTTGTACCCACTTGGCTTCAACCAATTTGTTTCCAATCAACGTCACTTCAAATGCTTTAATAATTTTCAGCAACAAACCATAAACTGCGACGGATAAATTAGGAAGAATTGCAGTGCCTAGTTGGAAACTGGACAGCTTATTCTTCCTATTTAAGTATTTTATTTCATAAAGGTAGCAATTAGTAACATCGTCGAAATTAATGAAGGACGAAGTTCACATTCAATGGAATTCAGTTCCTCGAAATGTTCACATCTACATTCTGTGCCACCAGAAACACATTTTACAATGTTTGCTGAACACGTAAGTTTAAAATCTAAGACGAATAACATCAGGTAACCCAGCGAGAGCTGGGTATAAGTATAGACTCCATTTTAGCGGCATTCGCTCAGTTCAACCAATTCTTTAAGGGTGATATACATGTGCTGGAAAACAATACTGCCCGTTCCCTCTTACCGGAATATCGTTCTTCCAGAAAGTTAATATTGGGGCACAGAGGTTAGCACTCACTTTTGTGTATTTTGTCCATATATTGTAATTGTTTAGCAGTAAATTCTTATCTGCATCAATTGTAGATTAATTTGTGGTAAAGATGGCGTTCTATAGAATAGAAGAAAATAAGACAGAGTCAATCGATGCCAATATAAAAACACTTTTCAACCCCTTTTTCATCTTGAATTTCAAATATTCCCCTTCGTTCCCTTCAAATATAAATTAATAACGCTCAAAACCTTCACTGATACATTTTAGTGAAAAATACTCGAGCTTTAATTTCCATATATAATATTAATAACTTAACGTACAAATACATATGTGCAATTATAATAACCTAGTAAAGTTATGATAACGCAAAACAAGGGAGCATATTCACACTCTCTTGATGCATTTACATTTCAGGAGCTGGCAGCGTGATCAATTATCGCGTTCCACAAATTGAGAAAATCAAGATAATCGCCCCAAACTTCAGCCGTCACTATGTCAGCATATTCTCCCCCCTTCCACCCCCGCCCTTTCAGCAGCAAATTCACCCCCCACCCCTCAGCGCGCGACGTTATCCAACCGCCGGCGATCAAAATGTCGCGACCAAATCCGGGCCAGGTCGAAGTTTCCTGTTGCGGTGTCAAAGTCTCCAAACCTCCCACCCCATCCTCCCACTCTCTCCCCCCCTTTGCGTAAGCTTCTCTCGCCAATCCTTCGCCTTCCTCCTCCAAATCCACCTCCTTTCAACACCCCTCCTCCCTCTATGCCTTTCAGTGTGTCCATTAGACCGTCGATTCTCTCGACTGTTCTGCCTCCTACACATGCATCTAAAACATTTAAATGGAATAAAGCATCCCGAAGGTACGTGGACCATAGGATAAAGTAGACCAGGAATGAATGATGAAAATAAGCACCTTCGAAATCTGCAGCCGTCAGGGGAAATTCAAGTAAAAAGTCAAGTAATACGAGGCATAGAAGTACAACGAAAGGTACAGGTCGAGTACGCGGAGTAGCAGTCCTAAGTAAGTTAGCAGACCACAAGAGAAAGGATTTGTCAAGGTGAAGGCGGAAAGAAGAGAAAATGGCACTCTCAGGATTACTTTGGAAATAATTGATTATAGCTTAAAATATAAACAGCAAGTTGTAAGAAGGATGTAAGGTTCTGGCAAAAGGGTAAGGAAACATTCGGGAGCTCGGTTTTCTTACCATTATCCGTGATTAGTTACATCCGGACACACACACCTAGTTCACCTAGTTACACGTACGCGAAACTCACCGAGGTACGCCATCTACCACAGCGTGTCCTTCCTCGGCATCACCTCGTGACCGCACGCCTTGAACCTCATTGGCCGACAGAAATCATACGTTGCTATCTTATGTCTGCAAATTGCGAGACACCTAAATGAGATTTCCTGTGGAATGATGACCAAGGGTTAAGGGGCAAGAAATGCGGCCTCGGAGAGCCAAAATATTATAACAAGTACAAAGTTAAATAGACATTCAAAATGTTACTTTGAAATACTTCTTTTCATCAAGATATGAAATCAATTTCACTGGAATGAGAGCATACGGGAAATATGCTAATGGCAGCTGAATTATTTATGACGAGCTACGGAATAGTTTTCGTAATTTTTTTCTTTGATTTCTGTAATTGCAATTCAATTTTATAAAATAAATATTGCTACACGTCACTTCCTAAGAACGAGTGATCACATGACAAAATGCGGTGACATCATGAGATAAACTAAACTAAAATATTCTCAGAAAACATTTATAAAATTACGAAATTAAGCACTAAATTTTACAATGAAAGTGGGCTACTGCTCCACCTTATATCATATATGTCTATTACGATTACAGATATTTTGCATAGCAATCGATGACAGCAATATAAGTAAAATTAAACGAAAAGTGAAATAGTGATTATAAAACTGCACTGGTGGCCTCTCATTTTAAAAAACGAGATCATTTTTAACAGAAATAGGTATCTCCTCGAGTGATTTTTTTACTCCGAGGAAATTGTGTTAAGTGATCGCTCAGGCAATCCAGGAGGCAAGTCCAAGAAACACATATTTATGTTCAAAAATAAAATATACATCACGCGAAGGTATCAATAAAAACTTATCCCTAATCTTCAATGTCATACACCCTATTATTTCCATCCACTTCCTCAAAGTGTTCACGTAGACCCTCAACCTACCCTTCCGAGCTAATTCCTCCCGCGCTCTCGACTCAACCTCAGCCCGGGCCTCCGTTCCGTCCTTCGTTTTATAAGTCCCACCGATTTCTTTCGTCGTCCGTCGGGGCGACCATGACGGCGTGAAGCCCGGAGACGTCACGGCCAGGCGTCGGCCAGCATCCGGCCTGCATTCCCTCGGACGTGTGACGGAAATTGGAGATGAGAGGGTGGGGAGGGAGGGAAAAGGACGGGAGGGGTAGGGGGTAGAAGGGGAGTTGGAGGGATAAAGGGTTGATTTCTTACCCGGGGCACTCAGTGGTGAAGCAGGAAGCGTGAGTTTGGAAGAACTCCAAGAGTTCGCGAATGTCACGAGAGATTTATATAGAAAATCAACACGAGAGATTTATACAGAAAATCAACACCCTGGATTAAAATATTCATTTATATCGAAGAAAATGCATTTGATTATGTATAATCGTATTCACCAAATGTAAAAAGCATGTCTGAAGCAACAGCGTAGTTGAGGGATGGGCCTTCAGATAAAAATATTACCATGGAAATTTTAGAAAATTAGGCTACGTGCAGTGAGATTATGTGTATCGTAATCTGGTTTTGTATCAGTGAGATAGAGAGAAGCTATAGTGCTATTATGACGGGTAATAAGTAGTTATTTTAATTGACGAACTAACCGAAGAAGCTAAACTGATTATGCTAACACAGAAAAATGTGAGAGTTTCAAGGGTTGTTCCAATAATCAAATGGCCAAGAGAAGTAGTAAGGATAGCTACAAAAGTAGAGTCCATACAGCTAGCTTCTTTAGGTGAGAAGCGTCAGGATAGTTACAAAAGAGATAAAAATATTTTCACATTTGTATAATGAATACTTACTGGGATTTTTCTGCGGTAAAACTAAATAACTAAGGAGGCCTGGGGAAAACTAAGTCCTAAAATATGTAGCACGTACAGAATCAGGGCAATAATTTAACTCATGGGAAGACGTTAACTATGCCATAATCTATTTATGGGAAGGACGATCTGACGACCATAAACCATAAAAATCAGTAAAAATACCACAAAAATTTGTTAATGAGCTATATTCTACCGATTTTCTATATCAATAAGAACTATCCGGGCAAACTATTGAACATCTATTAGATCTTTATTTTAACGTATCTGCTGTTCGTGCAACAAATCTTTCTCATCGATTACTTAGTTCTTCAACCACCATTTTGTTTTACTAGACTTATTCTTTCCTTTTTATATCACTCCATTAATCTTATATGAACTAATTTATCTTATTCTCTACCAAATATATTCACTAAATTCTTTTCCAAAGCTACTTTCTTCCCAACACCTTGTCTTAACTTCATTTAAGTAGTCATTGTTCTTAATATTCAATATTCTTTTTGGAATACTTAATTTTGCTTTAGAATATGCTATGTCTCTCTCATGAGTTAAGAATTTGCTTCAATTTGCGCAAAAAACAGAATGTGGCAGTATAGTCCTAGTGAAGTTAATTGTTATTACAGATTTAAAATAATTTTAGCTTTCTCAAATTTCCGAGTCACACTCCTTCATTACTGCGAACATGAGTATCAAAGGTGCTTATAGCAAATTTACACTAAATAATGACTAATTTCAACGTTATGAACTTATGTTACTTTCTTCATTCCATGCATTTTTGCAGTGCCTTTTCTATCTCGATATAAAAGAGCCGTCCTACATTTGTGCTCAAAGATTTTTCCATGAACTCCCTCGCTAAACTTTGGGACAAATACATTTTTTGCTTTGCCTCCCTCAGTAGCCCCAAATTATCTTCGTCATTTTCCAAAGGTTCTTTCCACTTTTTTCCGTTCGATTATCCTCTGCTCCATTGCTTAATTAGCTCCCAATTAAACGTCACCACCTTAATATTCCACATTATCTAGATCATTGATGTATTGTCTCCTTATCTTCTTACAATAACCATTCTCAGCTTTTCATCTTTCCTCTCTCCACCTATCTTCCTAACTGTATTCAGATATTTATAGGTTTAAGGTTTTTATTTATTTACAACTCAAAACCATATGGTATCTTTAGCAGCTCTTTCTCATTATCCTCACCAAAAGAAAATCTTTTTTTTCTACATAAATTCACATTTACAGAAGTTAGGCCGCCGAATTTTCGGAAAAAATCAGTTTACTGGTTCTCACGTAGCCTCAACCTTACGTCTTGAAAACTGCTTAACTACTTTTTTTAGTTTTGATATGTATCCACGCCTCTTACTTCTAATGACTCCTAAAAACTGAGTCTAATAGTAACAAATGAAGTCTTTTAAATTGAAGAATATTTATTAGCATACGAACTTTCAAATTAAAAGGCATTATTATAATACTAAAATACTGTACTTTTCACTAGCACTGTCATTATAAACGTAGTCTCTTAAAACAATCTTTTCCTTAATTGAGAGAATGATTAAAGGAGTCAACCGACAAATTAAGGAATACGAAGGATTCCTTTAAAAGACATACGGAAAAATTATTGGATCACAGTAACTCATGTTCAGTAGCTGCTTACTTTTAGGACTACAATAAATATTCTAATCCTACTACTTTATACTTATAAGAGTGTTCGTCAAGTGATGCTCAATGACAAAAAGATATTAAAAATCATCTGAACTGAAAATGATGATGGGCTTGCTCATTTATGAGAATTCTAGAAAAACAAAAATTGTTAATGCACAAGACACATAACTAACCGTGCCCAAACATTAAGAAAGAAAACGAGACGAAAAATGAAACTATTTCTTTTAAATTTGTACCCATGGAGATTCGGTACCTAATTAGAATGTTAGATAAGTATATGAAAAACACTCACAGAAAAATATATATCGGGCGATGCATCTCTATTATGGCTCTTGTTAGAATTTAACATCTCCCTAAAATTACAAACAAATTCAGGAAACGAACTAAAATCAGCAAGGTGAGAGCAAGCGGTTCACTTTAAATTCCGAGGTCAATTCTAAGCCTAGGGTTAATTCCCTTCAAGGGTTGATAATCAGAGAAAAGGCGTAGATGAATGTAGCTATTAAAAAGTCGAATATCTGGGGTGTAACGCCGCCCAAGCGGAAAAGAAATTTATCGCCAAACCTTCAGAGCATTGGCGACGCCTTGCACCTTTGCAACCCGCGTAACATGCCTGATGCGCTATTTGAGGCCATTCACGGGTGAAAGCACAACCCTATAATACAACAATACAATCCCTGCAAGAGAAAGGCGACTCAAACGAAAATTCGAATGCATATGAATATGAAAGTGTGTACTTAGGTGTGTTGATAGGTTTGAAATGGATATGAACTTCCATATTTATGCCATAAATTTTATTATTTTGTTCTTTTGTTATTTGTCATACCGTGACCCCGTTTTTTTAAACCGTGGTTAGTCCCGGAATTCTCAAAATAAATTCTTAGAGGGAAAAATATTTCCTCGATAAAGTGGAAGGAATACATACCATTGTTGAGCGAGTGAAAATGTGAGTACAAAATTTTTATACAGAGTATAAAATGAAATATTTGGCCACAATTGTAAATTAATAGCTTTAAGTAATAAAAACAGTATTAATGGGATGATTATTCATGCTTACATTATTCCTGACATTTGAAAAACAAATTCAGTTTCTGCTATGGGTAATTTAAATTTTTATGGAATCTGTGACAGGAAGTTTTTAGAGACATAAAATGAAAACCTTGGCTTAATATTTCAAGAAAGACATTGTTAACTTCGGCGAAAAGAGTACAAACATATCTAAGTGTGCATCACAGATAATTTATGAAAGAAATTTTGAAAGCATGAAAAAATCTGGATTTGAAACCTTTGATAAAATATGATTAAATCCAGTAATTATCATGTTTATTATCGCCCAAAAATGTTTATTTATTGCAATTCGAATTACTAACAGTACCATTAATACTGAAATGAGGAAGGACAACCTGGGTTTCGTTCGTGTAATCAGTAAGTAAAAACCATTAAACAAAAATAAAGAGCTGCATAGATACTTCCAATATATTTAGTAAATGGCATTAAAAATTAGTAACGATTCCTATCATTCTGACGAATGGGAAGCTTAGAGTTAAAACGTTTTTTTTAACAACTGTAGTAGGGATAGAACTGGCTGGCAATGAAGTAGTTCGCAAAAACAATGGGAGGTAAAATGTAAGAGAAAACAGGAGATCGGATTAGAGGAGAAGAATGAAGAGAGTGATGGGGGAGTTATAAACGACCAGGAGGTCTCCTTTTGGAGGTTGGCAGGTGGGAAGGGCGGGGGTCGGAGGAAATAAGCGGATCTGTAGGAAGATGGGAAACGGGGAGGAGGGGTGGTAGGAGGGGAGAGCGGATGGGTGGTTGTCAAGAGGAATAAGGTGGGGGGTCGCGGATTGAGGGGACAATAGCGCGCCCCCCTGGCGCCGTCGCCGAGAAGTGGCGCCACCTTTATTCGCCGTCCACCTCTATCCCCGCACAAAACACTCACCCCTCTTCTTTTAACCCTCCCCCCCCCATTCACGAATCCCACAAACCACCCCCTGCCCATGCCCATAAGAGCCACCAATCACAGACACACTCCCCACCTCCTCCTCCCCCCCATATTCCGCCTCCCTGAGCGACGACGTCTCCCACCACCGCCTCTCCCCATCCTCCACCTCTCACCTTAAAAATGCCTCCTCCTTTGCCTGAGGACCGAATTCTTTCCCTCACTCCTATCTCAAGGCTCCCCCTCCACCCACACAACTCTTTAAGGTGATCTCTATCTGCTCGTCACCAGCTAAATACCAGACCCTGACACAAACCCAGCTAAAAGTTTCCATCGCACATGACGATAGGATAAGGACACTTGCGAGCGCTTTATACGTGGGAGTCACAGCATCAAGACACTGCTTCGCGAGTAGCATGTTCGCTTGAACTGACTTGAGGAATTTCCCGAGGAAAGAGGTGAATCGTTTAAGAGCGTAAAGTTCAATGTTTCTTGTGGAATGATGCAGTCTAACGATGTATTTTCAACCTTCGTTAACTCAGTAAAACTTTTTCAACTTGCAAAGGAAGGTTGAGATTGGAGGCCAAAAATGGAATATAAAAAGCAGGAAACAAGGCGAGATGAAATCAAAAAAGCATGAATTTCAAAGAAACAAGGTAAACTTGTTGATGAAGGAAAAAGATATTTACGAGGTAATATATAATAAAATGAAAGATCTCATAAATGAAGGCGTAGAATTTACACATATTTCAGTAAAGGACACATGTCCAATACTTTAGCGCGTAACTAGGTAATTCCTTTCATACAATCCAAAATGATGACAGATAATCTCAAATGTATATCGTAATTTAAATATATCCGCAAACACCACGGTAATTATTTTCAGTAATGCACCAACATATACATACTTCTGGCCAGTAACTCTTCTTCCTGTAAAAATATGTTAAGCGCAAAGAACCTCTCGATCACCAGATGTATGTACCAACGTCTGCTGCAGTCGCAAAACACGTTCTTTCTTATGTGCCATTCCTATATCTCCTTTATTCTCACCCAATATTCATCTCCCAAGAATCCCCAATGGAAATTGAGTGTCCACTTCCTTATTACACGCCACTCACACACTTAAAGGTCCAAACACTTTCTTGGCCCAGCTTCCAAGGCCACTCCGCTTGCATTCATCTCTCCTACGTCACTTCACCTAAATCATATGAGACCTGACCGAGAATCGAAAAGTGATTGTTTATTCCCGTGGTTCTAATGTCACAAAGCTCTGATTCCATTATGTACAAGAATAACTCTGTATTAATTAATTGTTTCATAATTTCAAAGATAATCCGGAAATACTCCTGCTAAACTGTCTTCAAAATTACGACACTGCAATCTAGGGAAAATAATGCCCTTTAACTAATACGATTCCCAAGATTTAACATGTTAATGCTATTTTACAGAGTAGATAAACATAACGATAATAATGGAATATCAAAGATGCATCCAATAATTAAAAACAAAAATTCTTTGAAACCATTCATACGAGTTCTAAATCGTAGTTTCCAGTGTTGTGAACTGCAATATACTACGTCCATGTAAATTGAATTCAATTCATCTTAACGTACACTGCGTTACGATTACGACGCCTCATTCTAGGTTTTTAAAGCACTCCGCTCTTCATTCATTCTTTTTCTTACCGATTGATTAAAGGCGCTAGGTTTTTCTAGTATTAAATTAGAAAGCTTAATAGTAAGCCGTAGTAAGGAAGTACATTTTCTTTTCATGTATTCCTGGTGAAAGGTATCCCTCCATTTCCTATAACCACACCATTTGATTTCATTTTTCTTATCTCGAGTGTACTCTCGAGCAGTGATATAAAGATGTGAGAAGGGTATCGGATGAGAGCTGGAGTGATGTAAACGTTGGAACGCAATATATATATATAGGTTTAATATTGAATATTTTGCATCATGATCTCAATTGGTTTTACCCTACTTTTGTTATGTACTCATTACATTCAGGTGAATTAGGCTTTTATGGAAAAATATAAGAGTACAGAGCAGGTTTGAGGAAATAGATCCCATCATTAAGAATTTAAATTAACTAATTCTAAACGTAATTGGATTGCCAGATAAGGGAGTTACTTTTGGCGTGAGAAAACCCTTTCATAAAGCCCAGTGCATGACTAGGTTTTCAATTCTCTCACCGCAAAGCTACGAAGAAAAAAAAGGAAACAGACCAGAGGGAGCGTAGATCATCGATGTCGGGCGAAACCACCGCTCCCCATTCCAATCCGGGAGAAATATTCCCGGCCCGTCGCAGCGCCGGTGTCCCTACTTACTCAAGGACCAATCCTATCGCCTAACTTGCAAAGGCAAGCAACTCCAACACGTTCTGCCGTCAAGGTGATGGAAAAACGTGAGTTACCGCTACTGCTGGCCAGCGAGGCATTTTTCGACAAATGCAATGACAAATATGAGGGTGGAAAAATGGAAACACCGCAGGCGAAAAGTCGATATCTCCGCCAGAATATCATGACTCAAGATAGAAAAAAATATTAAGTTCAAAGCAGTTCACCACCTGCCGCTAAGACATCGGTATTTAAGGCCTTTTCGTTAAATAACAAAATTAACCGAAATAATGCAAGAGGCACAATAAATTCTATTTTACCGATGTTAACGACGTTGTCACCGCAGATCATGTGATGTAAAACAATTGTCACTCAACTGCTTTTACGAATATTGGAAAAAATATCAACTGAAGGAAAAATATCCCAATGGAATAGAAAATCTTCCTAAAATATAAAAACTTTAACCAAGTGTATTCGGGGAAAATGTAAAGTGACGTACTAGTTTCATTCTCTTGGTACTTTCTGTTTCTGTTCGCCGCCGTTAATTATAATTTAATGCCGATCATCCACAAGCATTTTTATTCAGATATTCATTTATTTAATATTTTTTTACATTTAATACATATTAATGCCATTTAAAAAAACAATTTAGGCCCCTAATAGGCTAGGCAATTTAGGCTAAGTCTCAAGGACTTGTCAGCGGGTTCCACGACATCATAAACAATATGGCAACGACACCTTTACCTAATATATACATACATTTTTCCCTGTTTACATAATATATTTACACATGCATACTCAATTAAATTCAATTAAGTACACATAGACACACAATCACATATTTATATATCTATTCAAATATCCAGTATATTTATGAAGCATTTAGTAAACAATATAATGCATGATTACACGGTTTCTTTAACCCATCATTTTGATCTTCTAGCAAACATTTTTTAATTTTAACCTTAACTTCTCATTTAGGTAATTTTGGAGGCTGGTCGACAACTAAGGTCATATACCGTCAAAAACAGGTGAATAACCTGTCAAGGATAAGATTATTTGGGTACGCTGGAAGGATGGAAATAGATCCGGCTTAGTAGTAAGCAAACTGTTAACGAAAGGTAACAAGATACCTTCAGTTTAACGTCCCAATCGACGGACAGAGGAGACTACATGTGAAGTCTAACTCTCTAACATACGGATTGGAATTTGATTGAAAATTCTCTGCAACTACACGAATGGGGTAAAGGTGAGCTTTCGTCCCGCCAGCGTTTTCGCAAATTTCACCCACTTACAATAGAGATATCGGAACCAAATTCACACCACTTATAAAGCAAACCTTGCGCATTTGTAAAATACTTTCAACACAACAATGCATCAACTACTTTAGGAATGGGAAACTTTCAAACCTGAGAAGTGCGTTTTTTCCTCTCCGCCATCTTGTGAAAAAATATCGTTTCCTCTTATCCACTGTACGTGACGCAGCGATCGAGCAGTTGGTTCTCTAGCATATGCACACCTCTCCTACACTATTTCTTCCCGCCTTCCACTCAAACTCGCCCCGCAACAGCCATTTACTACAATGCAATTCCATTCATTCCACCGCAGTGAACATTGCACATTTCACATCAAATGAAGGATTTACACTTCCTTTTTACTCGCATTCATTCCACTGCACTAATAACATTTCACGTATCACTTTAAATGGAGGATTGCGAGTTCCCGCAGCGAACAAACACCCGTGCCTTTCGAGGAATTCCAAGCCTGACTCCGCCGAAACGAAAGTCTGGATCGCAGACATTGGTGTGTGCGTACACGATTGACAACTCATGGCGACCGTACACCACACATGCCAGACAGAAAATGATTAACGCCAACAAGCTTCTCAACTCTCGTAGGCGAATGAATACCGGTTGACTTTTCAACAATCAACTTCCAATTATTGACAGTTAATTTCCCCCTTCCACACTACCACACTACTCCGTCAACAATACTATTTACTTAGCCTCTAACAAAAGCCCACTTATAATAACCTTGTCATCTGAAGAATTTTATACCAGAAACAATACGCAGAATAACATTTTAGCCTTCTACCAATGCCCACGAATAATCACCAATAAGCGTGAGGGATTCTATTCTTAAAATAATACGCAGAATAACATTTTAGCCTTCTACTAATGCCCACGAATAATCACCAATGAACGAGAGGGATTCTATTCTTAAAATAATACGCAGAATAACATTTTAGCCTTCTATCTATGCACACCGAAAATCACCAATAAGCGTGAGGGATTCTATTCTTAAAATAATACGCAGAATAACATTTTAGCCTTCTACCAATGCCCACCAATAATCACCGATAAGCGTGAGGGATTCTATTCTTAAAATAATACGCAGAATAACATTTTAGCCTTCTACCAATGCCCACCAATAATCACCAATGAGCGAGAGGGATTCTATTCTTAAAATAATACGCCCCCCAAGTTTATTGGAGGGGTGGGTTCAGGGCAAAGGAATGGAAGGGAAATTCGTTTTTCGGTTTAACAAAACACGGAAATGCAGTACAAATCAGCATTTTGAAATTTCCTCCACTCCCAGAAATGCCCATTTCCACTTTACCATTCCCGCGAAAACTGCGTTTTTCGCTGTATTAATTCACGAAAATGCGTCTTTCACTTTTGAAAATGGCCAAATCGGGCCCGCGTACCGTCCCACCCTAGCACCCCTGTTTCACTCCATAGGACCGAAAGCTTGCTGGGGGGGTGGGGTATAGGCATATAATAGAAGTGAAATTAGTCTTATCCCTCTACCGGTTGTTCGTGAAAACCTCCAAATATGGCGTCGAAAACGGACGAAAAAGTCGAAAAATTGGTCATTTTCAAACGTCTATATCTCAAAAACTACTGGTCACACGGGTATGGTTCCCACATTTTTACAAATGCGCAACCTTCCTCTACTCATAGGTATCACATTCAATATCGTAGGTTTCCTAGGTTTTTCAAAAAAAAATGTTGACCGTGCGGGACGAAAGCTCACCTTTACCCACGAATGGGAACCAAACTCGGCCTCACGCGGCAATAAGACTTTTTTTTTCAACCAAACACACCAATTCAATTACTCTAATCCTTATCGTTAACTAAAAAGCTAACAAGGCATTACGCAATTGGCGTAAAACAGTGAGTTGTACTTTTTTATTTCCAGATCAGGAAAAATAATCTTCAAGAAGAATTAAATTTGATCAGCATTTGCTTTGTGAGGAGCAGCAAAATTTCTGCCCTGAAATAGCACACGCTGTTAAAGAGTGCCAGTCACATATAACACTGAGAATATTTAAAAATGTTAACTTCTTTCCATGTTATGGATGCTGATATAGCTGGATTACCAGATAATTTTGATATGTCACAATGGAAGAAGAATGAAGAATAAAAACTTTAAGCAACTGGCAAAAAAAGCTTCACCATTATTCTTTTCTATACGTTTTTGTCCATTCCTTGCCGGAAGTTGAAACAGTGGGCGAGATAGATTGGGGATGGAATGAGTGGAATTAGGGAGATGGGGAGGGAGGGGTGGAGGAATAGGAAGAGGAAAGAGGTCTACTCCCAACCGACGCGACGTCGTAATAACTCTCTTTCACCTCGATCCAGCCTACTACCTCCTCCCCTTCCAAAACACTCTTCCAGGCACAGAAGAGGAGGAAAAACTCCTTCATGCCGATTCCTCACTCCCTGGTTCCCTTGGAAATGCAACAATGCCTGTCTCCACGCACCCTCAACACCGTCCCCTCAGCCGTACTCAACGCACGCAACAATCGGCCCAAGCGCAGCCGTCAACCTTGATGCATCCTTAAGAACTGCCACATGCCTCTTGAACCGAGATTCAAACCTCGGATCATGAAGTTAATGGACTTATAATAATAACCCCACACGTAATTTAGTGAGCCTTCCTATTGTTTCGGCTATCTAAGTGGCCGAGATATAATTTTGTTTCTAAAATAAACCAATAACGTTTTAGGAAAGTCATGCGTAAATGACTTACCATAGGGCTATACGAATGCACTCGTTGCTCATTCATGCTTCAAAATCCCTTAATTCCCTACTTGCCACTTCTAAGAAATATCTATGAATCGGTGAAAGCCGCCTTACCAATAACACTTTCAATAACTTCGATTGGCATTCGGACTCATGAGTTACAATATTATCCGTGAAACATGAAAAAAATTCAGCATAGACTTTAATATATATCACTATAAAAAATAGATTGTTAATGTAGCATAGTTAATGATCAGTTGAAATACGTTCATGGATGTATTAAGGATGATTTCTTCCTTAACAGCCTAAAATAGTTGCACTCCGGCGTCTCCTTGCGTTAAACGCCTACTGATTCAATACCTTCAGCGCCAATCTTAAGTGCCTAATCTGGCAACGCCGCCCTCCTTCCCCCACTTCTCATCTCCGTTCACGCTTCTATCCTTATCTTCCTCCCCTCCACCCCAAACAAAAGCCGCATCCCCCTCCCACCTCACCCCCCCCTCAACCTCCCCCCCTCCAACCATATTTCATCTCCCAACACTCTCTCGCCCTGATCTCTTATATTCCGCCCTACCTACCTCCCTCCTAGCACCCCCCCACCCTCTTCCAGCCTCCCGCTCAACTCATCTCCGGCAATATCTCTTGCTTAATGCAAAAGCCTTCTTATTCCTCTTCAAGATTTCCCTTCCACGTCCTAATTCCACTTTAACACCACTTGATACGCGCTGTAAAATTCTCCGTTAGACTTTTCATTATATAATCCGTAAAAACAACCTCATTTTATAGCAACTTATTAACCTCTTTTCGCTTGAGATAAGGATTTCGTTTATCGAGGTTTTGTTGTAATATGATTAGTAGGAAGCAGATGAGTCGAGTTCCATTATATATATGTTCATAAAAAATGAAAGAAAACTTTATAGCTCCTCAAAAAAAAGGAATTAAATGCTTCGCAAATGAGACAAGTATAGCGAGAGATATTCCAATAATTACTAAATTAAATATTTCATTTCACTGAGCCTGGTATAATTATCTAGCATTAAGATACATTCAGTGAAAGGAATATATATATAAGAAATTATAATATTACTATCTTAGAATTATCAATGTGGATTCTTGAGAACGCGAAATGCGCGTTTTTCTCGGAAAAAATCAACCGGTTGTTGGGAAATTGTGAATATCAACAGCATATGACATGTCGGCTACATTCCAACAGACAACCAAGGTCATAACAGAAAGACACTTGACTGGAGGGACGATTCACTAGTCACTCGAGCAGCTGTTGGGTATGCCACTAACTGAGATACGATATCGCATCAATTATAATTCAGAATGGGAGAATGGGAGATATACTGTAAGAGGTATATTATTTTCATGTTAATGAAAAGGAAATTATACATCTGGAAGTAAAATATTTGGCATACTTTCTGCATACAATGTTTTGCCATTTTTATATATATTGTATGCTGCATGCTTCCTAGGAAATACCTGTTAATTTAAAACTTTTAGCACACATACTGAAAAAAATACAAAAAGACACTGCAGCGCAAATTCAGTCGATACATTGCAAAATTATTCCCATTCTACCTCAGACAATTATGTAAGCAATGGGAACTCAACGGAAACGCAATAGCTATTGGGTCCTGTTTCAAGCCTGTCAGTCTGAAAAGTCATGTTTAAGAGAGATATTCTATGTTTCATACATTTTTTATTTAGAAACTAAAACATCGGCACGAGAAAATTTCTCGTAATTGATGCAATCCAAACTTTGCTTTTGGGAGTGTAACTGTATTTTTCGGCCAAATAATTAAAACATCTCCTGGAACTTAATGAATATCAATTTGTTAGTAGAGTTTAGGAAAGACTTTTTATTTAGAGAAACCAATATGATAAAAATTCAGATATATTTTTCTTAGTTTGAGAGAAAAATATTTTCTGTGTAATAAAAAAGTGAGACTATCTACCCTAAGAAAGACCTATGAAGTACACCATTTTAGAATTTTTAAAGAGTGAAGGACACTTGACTGGAGACTGGAAAATGCACGCAGAGAAGTAGATGGTTTCATGAACTCACAAGCTGGTAACTACTACCAAGTCAGAAGGTTAAAATTCGTTTAACCAAGAAGATAGTGGCGATTACCATCTCACTTGTTTACCTTGCGTGGGCTGCCGTAACCGCGTCGTACTGGTAACCAGAACCAAATGGTGGTTTATGCCTTAACCAGACCCATAGTTATGATAGACATATCTCATTGTCTGAGTTATTCAGTAAAATGGTGTCGTTACCAAGCTCTAGTGGAAAAATCTGTGGTGAAACCAACTTAAAATGTCTGCCTTGAATCTCTCTTGAAGTTGTGTAGAAAATTGAAACATGAATCCAACACAGTCTCTGTTGAGACTCTCTTGAAATTTTTTGTTGATAATACCTTGCCCTCTCAAAATTAAAAAAATTAAAAAATATATTTCAGTTACTATGAATGTAATAATAACACTGAGGCATACGTTAATATAATACATTATCCTATACAACCTAACGAAATACTCTCTAACTCGCATGATCATCTTTCCTACGACTCAACGTGCACATTCTCGCACCCGATATTAATAAACCAACGTTAAGAAAGTCTTATATAAATGGCCACTTCCGAGTATTAATGCAATTTCAAGAACTAATTATTAAATGGCAATTCCGTGATAGTCTGAGGAAATACCATTACATCACCATGACAGTTATTTGGCATCAATTATTTGAAACCTACATTGCCACATAGTATGAATATAAATGCAGCATTACTGAGAATAAACAAGATATTTTCCAATTCCCGCTCCATGCGCATCATCACTCCTACCACGTTACTCCCCCTACCATTCCAGCGGGGTCCTCAAGCTTCCAGACTTGGTTTTGTGTGCCGGCAATTGGCTGCCTGTCGCACCAACTTTGAAAAGATGGTTCCCGTTACCAGCCGCATAGCCATTGTAACCGAGGACGAGTCGACCAGTCGTGCTGGTACTGATTACCAAGCTCGGATAGTTACAATGGCCTATAGATAATTAGGGTGAACAACTGCAATAGTTTCATCAACGTACAACCACGTTACCACCAATTTTACAGGTTACCAAAAACCGTTTTTCTGCGTGCTGGTAATCAGCTTAAGTATTGAAATTCAGTGGAAGGTAGAAATTCTGTGGGATTCAAGGAGAGTGTTATCTAACTTCCACGAGTGAATTTCCGCAGTGAGATACATTGCGCATCAGAGACACTCACTTTTACCCCACTTACAGACGGCTGCAAACCTCCATCCGCTAGGGTTCCTTATCCACCCCCCACTTCCATCTCCCCTTATCTTCACCCTCGTCCCCATCCCACGACCCCCTTTCCTGTTTAAATACCTCCGACCCTTCCTTCCCTCCCCATTCACGACGGCGGCCATATCTCACACGCCCCCAAGACGGCAGTCCGATTTCCACCGCCCTTAAGTGGCCCTTGATGCAAAATCTGTGCTTCTTGCACCACTTAAACGGATGGGTTCTTAAGCGTAGGGATGAATGAATGGTCCATTTCCCAGTCCGGAAAATAAGATAATTTGTGCTGCATACACTCATTATTTTTTTTACAAAGTCTATTCGAATTTTAAGAAAGAATTATTTGACAATTAAAATAGATTTATAGTATTTGACCTCCAGAACGCGATGGAAAGAAACCCTTCAATACATTACGGAATAATTAAAATAACTTATTTAGCTCCACTAGTAACTATTAACACGACCCGGGTTTCAAAACTTGGTGTCACCTTCAGGATGACACCAAAGATGACACCTGAAGATGACACCAAGTGTTGAAACCCGGGTCGTGATAGTAAATACTAGTTGAGTTATAAAAGAAATAAGATCAGGTTTCACTTTGTGGAATTCTATTTTATAACAATAAATAAAACTTTTATAATCCACAATTTGGTCAATACAATTACGCACAATCCGGATTTAAATGCATGTGCATCATCTTCAGGTCATTCAAGCACCTGAATATGATGCACATGCATTGAACTCCGGATTGTGTGTAATTGTATTGACCAAATTGTGGATTATAAAATTTTATTTGTTCTTATACTAGTAGAGTTAACGGAGGTATTTTAATTCTTCCGCTATGGATAACTTCCACCAAATTACGCCTACAACAGTTTCCTTTGCCTTAATAACGTAATGAATATGAATTTCAAGACCACATTTGAAGGAAAATCATCAAAATTTGAGAGTTATTTTCGGGTGTGAAGCATTTTCGGCATGCAGTGCGGTGAGACAACTGGAACATAAGGTATATAAGGTATTCTCCACCAAAATAGACATTTTATATTTAACCATTCAATGTAGGGATGCCACAAAATTACGACTGTCTTCACTTCCCGGTTGGCATTACGGAATTTTGTTAAAAATTCTCAGCAGGACTCATTGCCTAGTTCTCTTAACCCAAAAACAGCAAATGCAGCGAATGCAAGTTTTTATTCAGTATCAAGTTTGTGCCCGTCATTTTACATTCTATTATCAACGTAGATGAGCTAAATACTTATTGATAGTAGTCTCACGACTTACAACACATAAAGTAAAAGATATTTACATATATTGTTGTGTCCCTGCCAGGGTCACGGGGTTACGTAGCTCATTGAAAAGGATCGCATGTCTTGTTGGCACAAAGGAGAGTCGATAAGAACACCCAAATCTTAGGTACTCCATTCATCATACTCGGTAATGACATACATCACAACAGGATTGATGCACACGGTCAGGGGTCATCGGTTCTTAGACGGTGGCGGCGGGCGGTGCGGGCACTGACAACGGGCTGGTTGCAAGTTGGTAACACTAGGGCGGGGTCGTAGAGGTGAGCGTAGCAGCGTCTTGGTGTATGTTGATCGGCCGTCAGAACTCGAGAGCGCGACTAACCGCGGTTGCGAACCCTTTATAGTGCCGAGCTGCTTAGGGGCAAGACACGCCCTGCCCCACGCCGAGACCTTTTTGTTTGCGTGTTTTTTCTAAGTTCGCGATCTTTTAATTACAACATGATATTCCGACTGCGGCGCTGGGGGTGGAGTTCGACTGGGGAGAGATAAAGAAGCGGGTTGCCAATGTCCCAAAAATAAGGTTTTAGTCCTTTTAAATTAAGAATCGGCGATTGGCACGGGTCCGTGCCACTGGCGCTGCCCTTCCCCTATTTCCTTTGGGGGAGAGAGAGGTCTTCCTGTTTTTCGCCTCCACGCCGCATGACTGTATTCCGTGAACTGACGTCAAAGGAAGGTGATGTAATGTGGAAAAAACCCTGGTCTTTAGTCATTGTTCCGTTCTAGTCTGTCATCAAGGGGTCTGGCGGCCCCTGGGGTATGGCAATATTTACCAAGGTTTTTGTTATGACTCGTCTTTCCTGGTGTAGTTAATTTACATTACGATGACGCACTATACAGTTGTGCCATATTTAATCAGCTGCATACATATATAAATGAAAAACATTTTTCTTACATGTATATAGATATATATGAAAACGTTTTTCATTTATACAATGAATAAGTTCCACCAAGTAACGCCTGAAACTACCCGTTAATCAGCTGCAGGAAAATTAATTTACGGGAAAAATTACCGTTTTCTACGTTAATAAGTGATTAATATAATTACTTTAATTAAAAGTTTATGTATTTTTATTATGTTCCGTTTTCTGGCAAATTTATTTTCCGAGAGGAAATACGTAGAACTAGGTTCAAAGGCATTCTCATGAAACACATTCCGCCCTTGAAATCGGCAAGAAAACATTGAATAGGTTATTTAATGATCATTTTGAAAGTTGTTAAGAGTGTTGTGTGACAAATAGCAAGAAGAGGAAGAAGAAGAACGCACAACACGGAAGAAACAAGAATTCTCAAGTGGGAATTTATGCACGACTGACCAACGCACAGAGTTGGAAATCTGTTAAGATGTGCTTCTAGAAAAAACTGGCAATTATCAAGGAAAAGGATTAATAAAAGCTAAATTGAAAATACTAATAGGGTGGGGATATGCAAAAGAGAATAATTGTAATTAGAGGAGGTATGCATACTCTCTTTACCTATAACTTTTTATCCTAATAGGATATTTATGTAAAAGAAAAGGAAGTTTAATAAATTAAAGAATATATTAAGAGAAGTAAATGCTTATACACTGACTTTAAAGTACACGCATTTTGAGGCATAACGTCTTTAGTAGAGAAGACCAAGAGAAGGTATCCATTTAATATCTTCATTAAATATTGATCTATATTTAGCCTTTCAACACAAATATGACAGATGACATCGAGTGAGCAGCATTATATCTCCCCTCTCCATCTCTCACTCTCCATTTCCTACATCCTTCACTTACTAAACTGTTTAATAAGATTTCCCTCTCGTCACTCTCCGACCCTCCCCCCTTTTCCTAATCCTTCCTCCCTCCCCCTTAACCCCCTTAACCACAACTTCCCTATTTCCACTCAAAACCCCCCCACGCTTCCTCACTCCAAATGCACTCTATCCTCTCCGCCCTCTCAGCCCCTCCTCCTCCCTTCCCTTCACTTGAAACACCCTTCATCACTTGGTCGACGGGAAAGAACTTCCATCCATTCCTACGATTCGGGAGAAGGAACAACTGGAATCAAAAGTACGAATGTCCGTTTCACGATTGTCATGATCTTTGCAAATCAAAAAGCGGTTAGTTGGTAGGGATTCTTTAAAAACATCAATTAATCGGTAATATAATAATCGTCCATGTCTATAAATCGGATTGAAATAATTGACAGACAAATTTCTGTTTAATGTTGATGAAACTGGTAGTCATGCTTAAGCGGATTCCCCGTGTATATTAATTATTCTCGTAATTTATATGGCTTTCTCAAGATAGACACCGAGCAGACTAAAACCGCTAGTATATTCTTATGTGATCTAAGGAAAAAATTACATGGGCTGTGGTTTCTTTTTCCATTTCCCGAACCCCACACATCCTTCCCCAACTTGCGAGCACTATGCCGGGGAAGTCGCCAACTATTTGGCCGAAGAAAACGTCTCTGCCTTTACGCTCCTATCTTGCATCTGACCAGTGTTAAGAACTTAGGGCTCACATATGTATGCATCGTTGTGATCTCAAAGTACTTAAGAAGGGAGCGATACAAAATATTATTTCCAAAAATACTGCACTTCTTTCCTCGAGGACAGTCTTAACAAAATAATCGTGACGTCTTGAGAAAGCACGTTGGTTCTCGGAGCGGTGCGGCGTCTTAAGCATTGGCTTCCCCTCCAGGGAGCTTGAATCCAGGAGATGGCGGTGATTTCCGGAAAAATCCCAATCTATAGTTTCGTGGTATGTGGAGAGCAATTCAAGTTCAGTGCTCCATTCATCGGATGGGACGTTGAAATGTAGAATTTAAGGCGCCTTTCTTTGAGAGTGGGCTAATTCCGGCGTCGGATTTCTCTCCACCCGACCACAAAATCCATCCGTCACCAACCTACTGGCCTGACCTTAATCGAGCAAACAATCGCGGCTGTAGGTCACCTCATCCAAAATAAAAAACCCAACCACATGGGCTTACATCATTTATCTTTTAGTTAGTTATTTGAGGCAACAAGGCAAACATGAGAAGGATCTTGAGCTATTTGGGCATTCTCTTTAGGAATTACAGTAGGTTCTTGGATTGTGCGATGCATACTCCAACTCTATGCATTGGCCGTCCACTGCAATACGCAAATCTCTGGTAAAGGCTACAACTCGTTGTCAGTAGAATAGTGTATCATCATAGTAAGTACTCTTTCAAACAAGCGGCAGGTACCTGGACATTCCTGCCTACAGTTCACTTAACAAAGGGGATTTTACTTAAAGGACATAAAGTCTTGCATAGCGTATTCAAACGCGTTCAATGAAGTAAAAGACTTCAATTCATAAACGTCATAATGCCTTAATTAATATTGTAATTCCGTCACAATTTCTGTCAGTACTCTTCCTTTATTGCCTCTAAGTATGTTAAATAAGGAGGTAGCTTTGGCATTTAACTCATTAGATTAAAAAATCACTGATAATTATTAAACTACAAGAAACAGGCTACATTAAACCGAGCTTTGGAAAACTCATAAGATACACGTATTTATTATGTGGCAGTGATGAAATTTTTTAAGAATAAGAAGTGCAAATATAGTTGTCGTTTGAAGCAACAAAATAATACAAGGATAAATTAGGTGTTTTTGTTTTTGTGATGATAAACTATAAAACTGAAGACATTGCCTGTATTTCTATCCACGGTAAAAAGCTTAAACCAAGGAGGTAACGCTATTTTTTCTCCATCTAATGCCATTACAGCTTTCTGGTTTACTTTGTATCCAATGTATAATGCACATATTTCTTTACTGATCACCAACAGTTTGCCGTTACGTGTATGCATTATGAGGTCAACGTCCCACAGCGAATTTTTAAAACCCCGACATCAGCTCACACTCAGAGCAGCATCATTGTCTTAAAGCCTGAATGTGACTCAAGGAATGTCATCGCAAAGACTGCAAAGATCGAATTTGTCATAATTAAATTCGGTCACAAAAATTCTCACCATCACTCCATTATTTTCGGTGTTGAAGAATAAATAAAAAACTATTTATTTACATGCGGTAGTCATTTTTCTTCGGAGCATCCCTCACTTTAATCAACGAGAAATGAAGAAAATTCCTTCTTCCTCAAAGGATAAGGACAAAGAGTCACTCGGTCTTTGGCGCCAGGAGCCCTCGGGGGAAGACCTCGTGTCTTTGTCGAAAAAAAAATTAAAACGAGCGAAACAAAATGACAAGGACCTCCTTTTCTTAATGACGACACACAATACTTTCCGACAAAAGGGGGAAATGGAAAAAAAAAACGAAACGTCGCGCGCATATCTCAAAGGTATCTCAGCGGAGGCGGTGTGGGAGCATATCAGGGGAGTGAGAAATGAGGGGAGGGGAGTAGGGGAGGGGAGAGAAACGGTCGCCTTGCCTTCACCGCATAACATCTGAACGTCGTCTTCGAGTTGAAGGAGAGATTTTAAAAGAAGGAAAAAATAACGAGGGCAAAATGACTCATTCAGCACATGAGAAAGAGAAAATAAAAATAAAACTACTGCGTATTTTACTGCTGAGTAAGCTTTTGGAAATGTCTTAGTCAATCAGAATAATTTTTAAAGCCTTTAGAACTCGTGCGCAAATGTATTTCTTTCAGAGAGAGAGAAAATATCCTTGCCTTTCGAACCAGGGATCGCATTTGATGTACAACAGAATTTGTCATTAAGTATTATTGATAAAACAGAAATTAAAAATTCCAAGAAAAGGTATACGAAAAATCAGTTCATGGTTATTAAAATTTAGTATGAAGCAGTAAAAATATATGACATAATAGAGCTAATATCTTAAACGAAGGACATTATGTTATAGATGGCGACACCAAACGATTTTCATGGAATAGAATAATGTGACCAATAAGTCTCCGAGTAATGCCTTTCATGGAATTAAGTTTTGGAAGAGCATTGAAATGGAAGCATTGAGACTGCAAATGCATCGGCTGAGCAAGTAGAACCAGTGTTCGTTCACAATTTTCTCCTCCTGTTTTTCTCCTTAAGGATAATCCGCAAGATGGTGAGCTTCGAGCAAAGAGACGAAGAGGTAGGGAGAATTGAACTCACCGACTTTGGAGATGGGCAGCTTGACCATGTCCTTGAGGAGCTTCTCCACGATGGGGTCGTCTTCGCCGTACAGCTCAAGCCTCGAGATGGACCACTGGAAGCGTTCCAGATTGGTGAAGTTCTTGCTGCAATAAAAAATGAAGGAAACGTGAATTGGAAGCCGGCCACAAAATATATATGTACTTGCTGCTGATGGGTGCTTTGAGAAGCGATAAAAAAAACAGACCATATTCACTGAATGGGCTTTGAGGGCATTCATTTCCCATCTGTAGCCTGCGTGATAGACGTTATGTTGGCAATTTGTAGCGACGGCATGAGCATGGAATAAACATTAACAGGATGCTCCATCTGGCACCGGATAGGCACATGGACAATCACAATCCCCGTTCTTAAATTTAAGAGGTTTTATTCAGAACTAGATCCACTATTTTCATATCAAAGCTAACACACGTTACCCACGAGATTTTAAATACTTTAAATAAGAACACGAAAGGTTTCACAAAAACTATTTATCCATACAAATAAAAATGTAAAATTTTAAATCCCAGAAAGTTCTTCACCGATTGCTTTGAAATTTTGAAACAACGTTGCATTCAAATACGCACGTGTTTTTATAGTAAAATGAAATTTTTTTGGGGCAATCGTTTCCCGTTGGCAATCTGGTCCGTTTCACATAGCCATTATATTAACTTTTATATTTCCATAAGAAAACAATTGAATTCCGTGCAGGTGTTTCCTTATTTTCTTTTTTTAATTACTTGCACTCGAGATATTGGATTGAAATTTTTTTTTCATAGAACGCATAAATGAATGCAATATTTAATTTTTCATTCAAATTTTTCATGCGCTTCGTTTTTGTCCAATAATTGCGTTTTAATTTCTGAATTCATCAATTTTTTTATTTCAACAATAGAAATTTCCTTGGCACGTCTGCAGCCAGGTTCAGTGACTAATTAGATAGTTGTAGACAGTTGTACAGTTCCTCGTTTACCTTGCCTTCTCAATGACAATCAGCAAGTTACAAGGCTTCAATCGCTTCAAGTGTGTGGATTGAATCTGGAAAATCCATGCTTATCACGTGGTCAATTATATGGCTCATGCTCATGAGAGGGACAGACGAAATATTTATTTGTATTGCAGAGGGCGGTAAGACTTAAAGTATTGTATATCCCTAACCACTTGAATAAATGTTTTTAACTTTAATTTAATACACAAAAATCATTGTCTTTCATTTATTTTGTACATGCAAACGTGTCTGCTTTGTAAACCTGTGTGTGCCAACTTAGAGAGAGTGAAGAAGAGGCATTTCAGCGCATGCCATGCACAGCTAGTTTCAAATAAATTCATTAACATGGAGCTTTGTTACAATTCCTATTATAGTAATATCAATCGGACCAGCTTTAATATTATTTAATTAATCGCCAAATGTCATCAGATACTAGTGTCAAAAAACAGCAGTTTTTTCTTCTTCAAGGGGCAATATAAATCCACTAGTCCCTTTAAAGATTTCTGCATGCATTTCCCATGCAAAATATTCTCATAACCACCAATTCTTGCGCAACTTATGTAACGTAATCACACCGCCCACATTGTCGTAAGCCCTGGGACATCTGAAATTCAAACATTCCCGGGAGATAAGGGGAGTAGTGGCCTCAGGTCTTCTCCTGCTCCGCCTACGGTTTTCCTCGAAATTCTAGCTCGCGGAACATCGTGCTCTTGGATTTCAGCTGCGAGCACCAGCGAGGGGAATCAGCGAATGAAGCTACTGCCCCCTACGTTTCCCCGCAGCTCACAACTCTGCCGTGGAATTTAACTTCAACGAAGGTAAATGCAATCGTGCACCTATGAGGGCACGATGCTTTACACGCCCTAGATGCGCAATGCTTGTGTCTAGGTCCATAAGCTAACCCTCCCTGAGCTGTGTGTGCCAAAGTTTAAGCATTTATTAGTTAACGAACCAGGGTTTGTAATGAACATGGTTAACCATTTGGGCAATGATAATCAATAATGTGATCATTATATATATATATATATATATATATATATATATATATACTCAATCATACGAAAATGACGCTCAAAGGCGCGAATAAATTCAAACATTCATAGGCAAATGAAAATGGATAGGTACACATAAAAGGACGAACACAGGGTATATATATATATATATATATATATATATATATATATATATATATATATATAAAAACTTTGTCACAAGTGTGACTAAAATGAGAACACACTTTAGTCACACTTGTGACAAAGTTTTTATATATTTGTGTTCACGCTCGTGAAAGCTTCCAATGATTATATATATATATATATATATAAATTCAAACTTACAGGAGGTAGGAGAAATAGGAAAAGATAAAGAATTCGTTCTTACGGAACGTTTCGAACCAGTTGGTCCTTCGTCAGCTCTAGAAGTGAGCAGTTAGTACTGCCCTGGGGAAGGGGAAGGTAGGGGAGGAAATGAAGGAGGGGAGGGGAACTAGGAGGGGAGGGGAACTAAGAGGGAACAATGTTGCACCTGGCTGTTTTCGGATGAGAGAAGTTTCAAGCAGGGAGAATTATAACAATGTTGCAATACTGAGGGCACTAAATATTGTGGTTCAGTGACTAAGGGGGGGAGAAATGGAGTGTGGGGAGGGGAACTGGAAGGGGTATTCAATGTGACAATGTTGTGTCAGCTAATCAAAGGAAAATTTTGAAGTAGGGAGGAGTTCTTGAAGAGTGAGAAATGCAACAGTGTTGCAAGGCAGAGGAAAATTATAATTGTGACAATAGGGGGCAGAGGTATTCATGGGATTAATGCAATACATTGATTCCGGGTGGGGAAAAAGCTTTACAAAACCAGATCACGGACATCTCAGTATTTCCCAGCTGTGTGTTCGAAGTATTGGCGGGAAGGGTATTGAGGACGGAAAGAGAAAAGCATGAGTCGAATTGGAGTCCATGTTTTGAGGCGTGCCTAGGGACAGCTCCGCTCTGTTCCCTTAGGGAACAGAGCGGACTCATCATTCTTCTACCGCTGACGATGGCGTCCTGACGTCGAAACGTACAAGTTTTCTTTTGTGAGTGTCCTTTTTGCGTGTTTCTGTGTTTGTTTAGTGTATCACTGTTTTATTTATGCATATATATATATATATATATATATATATATATATATATATATATATATATATATATATATATATATATATATATATATATATATATATATACATATACACACACACACATACACACAATGTACCGTTCCTCTAAATCCAGTGTATTTATTCTTGAGAGGATCTACCAGTGAAAATCATGCCGAGCCGCGAACGTCAACGAATACTCGTATCACCTCCCTATTCGTAATGTTCGTAAGATTTCCTCGACTTCTCCAAACTCATATATATGAAGCTGCAATATCGTGAACGAAGGGTGGTCGAAGATTCCAGCCATTTTTTTCTTTAGTGTCTCGCTAGTGACATGATCGTACATACAGAGTAGAACCCGAAGGTCTTTTAAAGCAATTTAAAGTAAAAACATCTTCGAGATGTTTTCCTTACTCAGGTTAACACGCAAACAATGGAACATGCCCGCGATAAGAACACTCGATACGTATCTTTTCCCTCTTCCGTTACCACGGCAAGGAGTTTGCGTGGCGGGGGATGTCTTTCCTTCTCATCCCATCGAGGGGGACGTGCCTTCAGTCCTGAGGTCATCAATTTCGCGAGGAAGGGCAGCGAGGTATGTTGTGGTGACCACACACTTGAGGAGGAAAGCGGAGGATACCGTTTACCCTCCTACCCCCACGCCCCAACTCTAGTATTCGGGGCCACCGCAGGGGGGCGCTTCGTTCCCACCTCTCTCCCACTTCTCCCTAGAGGGTGGAACGGTGTTTGTTTGAGTGTGTGTGGTCACGGGCGAGCGACCTCACGACGAGAAAAGCGATTGCTTCGGAAGAAGGGTTAGTAGATGGAGGAGGGGGGGGGGAACGAAGGAGAAAGGAGGAGGGAGAGGTTAAGATGGAGTGGAGTGAGAGGTAGTTGTGAAGACCCTCTAAAAGAGTGCCCCAAAAAGAGCCGCCATTCCCCCCCCCTCTTTCATCCCTCCGAAACGATTCTCGGCTGCATCGGCGGCCGTTGCATTTTCCTTTGTCCTTTGGAGCACTTGCTTCGGAGGAGGATTGAGAGGGGGGGAGTTTGAGGTTGGGAGGAATTAAGTCGAACCCGCTGCCGCTGTGTTGGCTGTGAGACAGGGAGATTGGAGGGGAGGGGGTGGATGTGTGTGAGGGGTGGGGAGGGTAAGGGATGAGAAGGGAGGGAAGTTAAGGTAGTCTGAGCGACTAGTCATAATGGAGACCATATTCGAATCTCAATTTTTTATTTCAGTGTCTGTAAGAAGTACGGTATGAAGTAAATATTGAAATATTAATGGTGGAAAAATATAGTTAAATATGACCAAATTTCTCAGTAATTAAATAAATATATCCATATATTTATATCTCTCTAACTTGACTCATTTTTTTCACACAGTACGACTAAAAAGCCTTCAAAACAGCAGGTATTTTGCGATGCGGTCAAAATTACTGTGGTGAGTAATAGATTATTTTTATAAATAGTTGATAAAAAATACTAACTACTCACCGTTCGTTTTATTGACAAAATCTAGGTGTTATAAATTCCTACAGTTTTCAATATTCTCCCTCTGGAGCGCACAGCCGTAATCTATCCCATGTAAAACCACTTATATTTTTAGGCGAATTGCTCGAAAAGCAGTTCGGCAACGGGTTAGTATTTTAATACCATTGGAAAGAGGGGATTTTTCTCTTTAAAATGACGTCAATTTTATCAAATTCTAAGCGGATTGATGTATCGTTCAAACTACCGTAAATGAAAGCGGTATGGGGAGTGTGGTGGGTGGGCGGTGAAAGTGGGAGGGAGGGAGGGACGGGTGTTTCTGAAAATCGAGTAGGGGTGGTCGAGAGGGTGGACAGCCCGTCAATCCTCCCATCGAAGGGGTGGGCGGTGGAGGAGAGACTGCAAACGGCAGATGCGGGCACACTTGAAGCGGCCCCTGAATTTCCGGGCCCCCCCTGCCCCACCCTCCCTCCTTGACCCGCCCGGCTTATCAGGCTCTAGGCGATGGGGAGAAAGGTGTAGGGGGAAGAGAAAGGTGTAGGGGGGTTAGGTAGGTGTAGTCGGGGAGGTGGCTAAGGGGTGAGATGGCGGCGGAATGGGAGTATGAGATGAGGAAAAAGAAAAGAGCACGGGAATGGCAAAGCGGTCACGGAGAAAAAAATCCAGCGCTGGACCCGAAGAAAGAAGAAAGAGGGTGGTTTTGGGATCGGGGTGGAAGAGAAGAGGATGGGGATGGAGCTGGTGATGATAAGAGGGGGTGGGAATTGCAATGGTGGGGAGGGAGAGAAAATAGAGGTGAGATCTGGACCAGATGAGAAGCGCCCTCTAAATTGGAAGGGTGGAATGCGCGGGTCTGCAGAATGGGGAGAAGTGCAAAATCGGGAGAAGATGTGCGGTCTTGGAATTGCTAATTCGAAGTGAGCAAGAATGTGGGAATTCCTAACATACCTACTGAGCCAATAATATATAGTTGTATGACTAATTTGACGCGGAGGATCAGGATATTTATGTTTGAAAGATTTTGTAAATCATAAATTCATAAAAACATTCCTAGCACAGACCTTTAGACTTCGAGGGCAAAAAGACCGATATTCCTTTTGAAACGTTCCCGTGGGTCAAGAAATGTTTTAAAATATCAGAAAAGAACAGATAAAACACTTATTAACCACGAGATAACGTCATTTGTAGGTTTTTAAAGAAAACATACTCATGCAAAAGTGATCAAAGTAGATTCGTGGATGGATGTTTGTTAATACTAGGAACAATAATGTGCCATGAAACAGCAGCAGATAAATTATACAAATTACAGCACACGTTAAGGTTAGTGATACACTAGTACAGTAAGAATTTTCCAGTGATTACTTTCTTTAGCTGGTGAAATTTCAACCTTTAGCGTGGAAAAAAATAAAACATAGGCAAATCAATAGGAAAATTAAGAAACATAGACGTGAAATGCCATCACTTAGTCGTTATTTGGGGACGTGTTTCTGCAAACAAGAAACATCTGCTGTAGATGGTTGAATAAATGCACAGTTGTTCACACTGACTGAAGTTCCCCTCTCAGTAGCCTCACCCGTAGATCCAATTGGGGGAGTATTTTACCTCCATAATATTTTACCGGGATGACTTCATATGTTGGTGAATGCCAGGCTGCACTTTCTAAGGGGACTAATGTGGTGGTTTCTCGCCGACTTCCGCACCGCAGTGCTCCTGCCGATTTCGTGAATTTCACCCTCACCGGAGAGCTATGGCACTTGACACCGGTCTTCTTGATCTGCGCCTTCAATGCTTGATCTGCATAGACTGTTATCTCTCAACAGTGGAGCCAACGGTTAGTTTGGGTAGGATGCAGGGTGTAGAAAATTCTCAAAGTCTCGTTCCATTAATGTATTTTTTCCAACACCAGGAAAACTTTTCCACCCAATTGATATAAAACCTGAAATCCTCCAATTGAGAGTCAAACGCTCTACCTCTGGGCCACCTCGGACCCATGCAAAGATCCAAATAAGCACAAGAATTCAGCATTACTTCAGTCTTCATAAAGACTCTAAAAAAAGCCAAGTTATTGAACCTTCTTGAAGAGGAGAAGAGAATAAATACAGCAAAATTTAAACAAACTGCACTCTCTGCCAGTTTAGTAGGAGTTTGCTTATATAATCGCCATCTCTAATAAATTTGGCACTTAATATTGACTATATAACTAGATATTATTTACGTTAAAATTTGTCATGATTTGTAGCAATAAATATATGAATCGGCAAAATAATTCCCAATATAAAACGAATCACATTCCTTAATACTAACGTCAGTTTCCCGCTAAGGTTCACCCTCATATGAATTTCAGACATCAGAGCCTGTTCCTTTCCAGCAGTGCTAGTGGTCTTTTAGAAATAATCGTTGCCCAGAGTAATTGCGCATCTAGTAGTTAGTTGGACGTTTCCAAAGAGATGTTTACGATGTTTAAACTAGGGGCTCTCATTAAGTAGGTAAACGCCATACCCACAGGCTTATCACGCATTTAAATGAAAGGTGAAGAGAAAATGATAGCTATTTCATTTGGAAATAGAACAATACTCCGCTAAATAAAGCTACAAGAAGCTAAAAGCCCAAGTCAGTGGATGGCTTAACATGCTCTCATGCAGTGATGCCCTCTCTTCTCTGTGACCGCAACTCCCGGAAGCAGCGAGAGGTAAGAGGAGGACGGAGGGAACGGCAACACGGTTACTCGTGCATTCTGTGGGTTTGTCAGGCGTTGCGTTGTTGTGTGAGTGTGTGTTGCCCGAGGTCAGCATCGATTGGCTAAACACGGAGCAGAGGGGGATCTTCCCTTCTTGGACACCGCAGCAAAGCGACATCATCCAAATGCCACGGGAAGGATTGGAATCCGCGATCCTCGGATTCACACGCCGCGCCCCGGAATCCCTTCCGCCATCTCGGGCTTCGAAATCGCCGCCCATGCCACCACCCACATGCCTCCCTGTAATGTCCCTCACTCGGGGACGCTGGGATTTTCACGATAATATTGTGGCTGATAAACTGGAGAGGAGAATCCCCACCACATTCCACTGACGATTGACAGCCATGCTCCTTTTGACGTCAAAATGACGACTTTTGAGTAATACAAACAATAATAAATGAACTACTCGCTATGATATCAAAACTGTGCTGCTGAACGTAGTATTATATTTCACGTAAAGCTTACGCTTGTGAGCAGGAAGTTAATAGAAATGTAGCTAGCATATTTAAGCAGGATGCATATTTAAGCACCAATTTAACTGATCCTGAGACATGATGTCAACTGCTATATAATCTTCTGGCGTTTTTCCGTGTCTAAAATTAATTTCGCAAAGAGAAAGCCTAGCAAAAGTCGAAAGAGCAAATTGGTGGGCACTATGAGTACTCTCTCCTTTTTCCAATTTCACTTCCTCCTGCGTTTAAAGTAAAAATCGAATTGCGACAAAGGTATTTTCTCTGTACTCTTCCTTCAATTCAATTCGCAAGTCTACCTCCACAAAAGCCGACTGTCCTTCAATTAGCCCTTTCTTACTCGAGTTCTGTTGAAGAAGAGAAGTTAACTTTCACTTTGAAATGAAATATGTATTGCAGAATATTTTTATCTTCCAACTCGAAACCTCTGAAAGGTTAACCCGACATTGACATACGTTTTGCCTCCCTTTCGAAATACGAAAGGAGAAATTCATAGTTGGTGCCTTCGACGACAGGTGTAGTTCTAATTTTGATATTCGGCACATTTTTTTAAGTATCGCGGAGAGACTAATATTCATTCGCGGAGTGAATGTGCGACATATAGCGCAGAGGTGTTTGAAAAAACTTTAAAAGATAGTTTTGGACTTTGTAATTCCATTCTCGGAATCGTTCCTTCCGTGCTCATTCGCTTTATGGGAAAGAGTTAAAGGATTCGTTATTGACATCAATATGTTTCCCTAATGTATTGAGTTGTATTTGATGTCTAACAATATGTTGAACGTACTTTTATTGCTTAGGCATTAATGTAATCAACCATTGACGCTTGACTTAAAAGTTTTCATTTCCCTGAGAATCATTTTGTACCCATTGTAATCTCAGTAATTCAGTTGGTATAATTTTATCAGATTCACCAGTCAAGTACATAAGCGCCGTTGAATTAAATACTCAAAGCTTATATGTCCTTTAAAATATCCTTTCGTTTCTTACAACCCTTTTGTTCCTTTGAGTTCTTACGTTTGTTTTTAATTTTCCTTCGAGTCTACTCGTTCTTTTGGACTAAAATTTTTCTACATCAGGTTTTGATACGTTTCACTCTTTTGATCTCTTCGATTTAATAAATTGAACCACTCAGGAATGATCCATCTCCAGTATAATAGTTTAGGGTTCACGTCTGCACAGTAAGGGAAAGGGCAAGTTGCCGTAGGGTTTATTTTGCCTAGGAAGCGGAAGATCACATCCAAGTGAGGGAGACAGATGTTCCCTGCGTGACAATTACTACCGCTCATTCAATCCATTCATATATTGGCCGTGGGCATCGAAATAGAATAACTGTCTCTTCGACAGCTTTTTAATGTCCATTTCTCTAATTTTGTTGCGTATGATGAGATGATGGCGCTTGGAAAAAAGTGGATTATTGATGGATTTCATATCTAACATCAAACTATCAATATATTTCCAAAAGTTTAATCTTACGCGTTTTCAATATTTAAATTGGTTTACATGGGTCACGATAACCAAGGCATATTTGATGAACATGGAGGGAGGAGCTTGTCTATTAAACGAGAAATGGTTCTAGAAACAGGAATAATAGTTTAAAGAAACTCAAGAATTTTAAACTCTTTTACGCAACGGTATATCCAATAGGGCAATCAATTATAACCTCGAATGCTAAAATCTTAGGCTCACTGAAATAACTCACTTTGGCTCTTCCTCAAGCACATTTCACTGTCTCACAATTATAATTATTCCCTTTCAGACACAAGTATTAGGGTAAAGACTATTTAAAAGCCTTAAATTATCGAAGTGTATAAGAACTACGATGCCTTTCATTTATCGAGTCAAACACTCGGGATTTGGTTATTATCTGCATATTAGGAGGTGATACAAATCGGTGATTAAGAAAACATCTAATTTACACATAATAATGGAAGTAATTGTTGAACAACTGAGATTGAGGATTTTCCTTGTCACGTGATCATTAATAAAGTTCAATGAAGCACTGCGAAAATGGGCGCGTAGAAATCTACAGAGTTCTGTACTTTAGGAGCGAAATTAATTTAATTTGGCCAAACCAAATCTTTAGACCATTAGTCCAATATAATAATGCATATTCAAATCATTTGGCATCTCCCGCTAGGACTTCGCGTCCACAGTTTTTCTCCTGTGTCCATTAATCGTTTGCACTGCAGTATGACACGACATATTCGTTCCGTCACACCTTCCCTCCGATTTCCCTTCCCTGCTGCTATTCCTCTTGCTTTGCCACTTGACTTCGTTCTTTCTCGTGCCTCGGCGAACAGCCGAACCAATTAAAAAAAAATATTCGATACCATTCATCAGTTCCCATTATCGTTACTTCGGCGAAAGGGAATCAACTCTTTGGATAACCGGTTGGTTCCGATGGAAGTGAGGGCGGAAATATTGCACTAGGGGTCGCTTTTAAGGTCGGGAGAAGATCGGAACGCATGAGCGACAAAGGGATTGCATTGGTGGAAGGGTGGGCTGGGATGGATATGGGAGGGAACGGTAACATATGGGGTAAGAGACGGATTTGGAATAAATGGGAGACTGCGAGAAAAAAGCGGGGAGATGGACGGGGAAGTGGTTAGGGCGAAGATCTCCTCGGAGGCAGGAGAGAGGGGGGGGTGCAGGTTGGGGGTGGGTGCCGCCGTGGAGAGGGATGGGTAGTGAAGTCGGCTGCGTTGTCATAGGGATGGCGGAGCTATGAGATGAAATGTGGGTAGTGGAGGATTGTTGTTGACGCGTAGGGTGGGTGGGAAGGGTCAGAAGGGCACGAGGGGGGGGGGAGTTAAAAAGAGTGGAATTTGCTTTTTTTCCTGGGATGGTCCGAGAGATGGATCGTTGTCCGGGACAACAGGGGGTTGGGGGGGGGGGGTGAGGAAGGAGGGTGGATGACGGTCAAGAGGAGATTGGGCGCGATTGTGATGGGATGGACCCCGCGATTCGAGCTACGTCAGTCCCGCGTCGCCAGATATGACGTCATATATGAACAGGAGGAGAGAGAGATGGTAATACGGTATAAAAAAAGGGAACGGGGTGGAATCCTGGCGGGGGGGGGGGTGGATGTGTTTGTGTGTGTGGGTGTTTGGACGGACGGAGAGATTTGCGCGCCGAGATGGAATCCGTGGAATGGAAGCGGATGGATTGACGGGGCCAAGCGATGAGATTCGCGACGAAAGGGAAGGGGGGAAGGGAACGAGGGGAGAGAGACAAAGGACGAACGACGAGCGTGTGGACGGAAGGGGTCGACAGACGCGACCGGGAAAAATTTTGTCGATTGCGCCGATTCCTCTAAAAGGGAACGCAATTTACTCTCTCTCCGGCCGGAACAACTGCTTCCTTTCTACCTCGCCTGCACGCGTCCTTGAATAAGGGGTTAAGATAAAGCGATGAGTGTCCAACGGATCGGAGCAAAAACGGCCGTGTTACTTTTCGAATTTCTTCTTTCGTCATCGACTAAATATCACTTTAAACGAATATTTTAATGTAGCGGACATGAGGGAGGGAGTTAGACAACCGCAAAAGGCGGTGTAGCACCTCATCACTACGCTATGGTTTGATTAACGTAGCCATGTTTGTGTACGGAACATAACGAAATAATTTTCCAATTCTTAGAATAAAGGGTTTAAACTAGAATGAGTTAAGTGTCGTTCACCATTCGTAAAATAAAAATATATTCCAAATTGCAGCGGAAACCCAACTAAATATTAAAAGACTGATATAAAAAAACATCAAGTCAAAGGTCCCATGAGGATAGAACGGGGATTGAAGGATTTAAGGATCCCTCAGCTTGACGTATAAGGATAGTTGATGAATTAGCTCAACCAGAAAAAAAGACTGAACCGTTTGATATAAAACGTCCAATTCATCCGCAGCTTTAACGTATATCTAATGTAATATTTGCTACAAAATGTGGGTGAGTAAATGCATTACCTCATTATAAATGGTGTAAAAAACAATTTTTCCTTCCTAAAATAATGTTTGAGTTACTGAGATCCGTATATTGCACAAAACATGCTTCTAGAACAAAGTAACAGGCGCTCTTATATTGAGCCATATATATATAAACCTAGTTTAATGTGTTAACAGGCTGTTTGAGTGGTTGTACAGGAACCAAGTAACTGTCAATATGAACAGCAAAATAAATTTGGACATGCAAACAAAAGTCAGGAATTTAAGGGAAATACTTGCAGGTTGTACATTCTTCGGCGCAATTCCTAATGGCCCAAAAATTAATGAGAGGACGATAGCTATTACAATTTGGGATTATAGTCTGAAGTTAATGTCACGTGTTTTATTGATCATTTCTCTCGAAATGAATACAGGCGATGGTGGTGCTAGATATTAAAAAGTTTAGTTTGAACACCGTTAAGCTTACGTAAGTGTAACACAGATAGTAGCTTTCGAATGCTTATAATAGTTAATAGTTTTCAATCAAGAGATCAGTATCTTTGGCCAAGGATATTTCTTCACTTATGTCATATGTCTCGCCAGCTCATCTGAAATATACTGGACGCGAGGAATGGTATCAAAACCTTTACAGATAATACGCCGTGAGTTTTTCTCAAAACCTGGAGTACAATGACGCTGGCGCAACAGAAAAAAAGAATAAGGAAAAACTATAATCGTAGAACAACAAAGACCTAAGGTATGATTGCGAAGTGCCTAAAAAGAAACTAATCTATTAGTGACGAGCACAGATGCCTGCGGAGACAGCGGAAACTAAGAATGTGTACAATAAAACCCTGAGAAAATATTAAGTAAATATAGTAAAATTGTCCATCAAAAACTAAACCAGTAATCATCTATATAAAATTATCAAAAATATTCGAGGGCAGAGGGAAGAAAAAAATTACTTGCATGCGTCAGAGTAGAAAACTGAATTCTCGAATTTCGTCAAATCAGAAATGAACTCTTTAGATTTTTATGGGCACTGAAAGGTAAATGGGCGTGAAGATGGAGATTTGGCTGATTTTTTAAAAAGACGTCCCACCATTGCCAATAGATGGATTCAAGATGGAAGGATGAAAATAAAAACATGCAAAACGTGCGAGACGAAAAGCTTGCAAAACGAAATCAGGGGTCACTCGTGAGAATTGGAAGAGGTGGGTGGGTCAAGTGGGGGGGGGGGGGGAGTTAGGAGAGGGGAGGGGAGGGAGTCACCCTCGGACAGACAGACAGACGGATGGATCCCCCCCGTCAACCCTTCCCGCCCCTCCTTCGCCCAAACATTATTTTTATTCCTTCCTCTTTCCGTCTTCGCAGATTGTGTTTTCCGGTTGGCATGGCAGCCCCGACATCAGCCCGTGCGTCCGTTCATCTTCCCCCGTCACATATCCCCACCCCCCTCCTCCCCATTCCCCCCCTCCTTTCCCCCCCTCCCTCCTTAACCCACACGCCAACCTCACTCGGATATCGCATATCGCGGGCGACGGTGCTGCCGCGGTGGCCGACGCCGTCCCTGCGGAGCGGCTTGCTCGTGCGGGCGATGGGGAGGGGCAGAAGAAGAAGCGGGGGCAGCCCCCTTTCCCCATTTGGACCCTAGGATACGGGGAGAGGACCCCTGGCGGCGGCAGGACGACGTCTGAGGGAGATAGCGGTGGCGTGGCCGATAAAGAGGGCGGCGAGAGGGTAGGGGACGTTTGGTGGCCGGTTCTTCTCCTCCTCTCTCTCTCTCTCTCCACCGGGTCCGGAAACGTAAACAGGGTGACCGCTGGATTTGTGTTTGCAAAATGAAGGAATATTCCAGGTTTTCCAGGAGAAAAATCACGTTTTTTTCCAGGAGATTTAAATGCAGTGTGCCATCAAGCTTTGACATACCTTTAGTGTATCCTTATGCATTTAACTGCCATCCTAAAGCGTCCTAAGCAGTGTGTTCCACTACGATGCGAACCAATATAGGGGGAATTCCATTTAAAATGTTCAAATACTGCGCACATCGGAACACAATATAAGCGCATACCAACGACGTCTAATGGAACGATATGTGCGCTTGCGATATGTTTTATAACCTGCCGGCAGGTGGCATTCTGTGGTTGAACAGCAGTCACGAACGAATGATTTCTTTAAAATTGTTAAACTCATCCAAAATGAGTATTTAAAAACGTTATTTTTTTTGTCGCTGATTAGTTAAAAACTTTACAATTTGTATTTTGGACGCCTTCGTAGTCAATAAAAAAAACTTGATAACAATCACGGATGCCATTATCGACGTTCTTCTGTTGTTTAGCGTACAATAACTTTGCTCCCAATCTGTAATTAAGTTTCCTCTTTCACACAAACACGACATACACGACATTACACTCCTCCTATGTCAAGTGCGCCACTTGTCAATTGACCGGTAGGGGTGAGTCTCGCACTCACCGGAACGGTATAATCTACGCGCCCTCGGCGCGATCAGAACTGTTGTGAGTTTTGAAGTGCGCTACCTAGTGCGCAGTGTCTGAATCACGAATAAAAGGCAAGTGCGGTGTTGTGTTAAGCGAATTGATTGGCGCTCTAGAGCGAATGGCACCCATAAAATGAAAATTTTTAAATAATAAAAAAGAAATGTGAAAAAATCTCTCCTTCACATAATTTAAAGCAATTATACACTTTCCTTGACTTGACACATCTGCATGTCGTAGTGGCAAGCACAAAAAACTTCAAATAAATTTCATCTGAAATGCAGTTTATATACGTTGAAGTAGGCGTAAAAAAGAAGAAAATTCAAAAAATGAAAACAATGAAGAAATAACACATTGTGCAATATTCCACACCAAAATAAAATTTAGATCCCACCCGCGTTTCAATTTTGATACATCATCTTCAGGGTGTATCAAAATTAAAAAACCCGGGTTGAAAGTACATTTTATTTTTGTGGAAAATTACAAGTTTTATTTTTTGTATAATTTTCCACTCAATTTCGCAAGAATCTTTGGATTTTAAAATAAATAAAAAAAATTAGTAGAAATCAGAAGTGAAGAAATATCACTCAAAGTAATAATTTCATAGTTAGAACAATATCCTCGTTTAGGGGCAACTTTTAAATTAATATTGCAGCCCTATTACATTCTATGATACAATTCTGGCAAATCGGCGAGATATTCCCAAATCATGTCAGAATTGAATTCGTATTCCCGGATTAAATCAAAGTTACAGTAATTTCGAAAAGTCTTTTCAAGGATTTCAAAAGTGTTATAGGTGATATAGGTGGCGAGGGGGGGAGATGGAGTATTTCCCTTTTTATTTTAGGAGGAGGAGGAGGAAGGAGGCGTGAGATAGGTTAAGACGGGGGAGTGGGGTAGGATGGGGAGGGGATGGGGGGGGGAATAGAAAATGGTAGTTTGGAGGGTGCAGGTAGGAAGGGAGTGGGTGAAATGGAGGGAAGGGCACGAGAGATTGGCAGACGCGTGTTGACGGATGATGCTGGCGATGGGATGGACCGCAGCAGCAAAAGGATTTAGATGAATATGAGATAAAGAGAGGAAGGAATGGGATTTATTCCGCATCCTCTCCTCCAAACGGGGCTTCGCTCCTGAAAACGCCGCCGCCCACGGGAGGCGCCACCTGTCCAGAAGGAAGGGTGGCGGGGGAAATGGTGAAAGAGATAATGCATATGGAATCCGCGAGAAGTTGAATGATGCACTGCGGGTATCGAACCCCCATCCACCAGGGGTGAAAGCGACTGATTGGTGTTTGACGATGATTTGATAGGTTAGGTATATATTTTTATTAAAAAACGGAACTTGGTGGCACTCACCAGCGGAGAATTAGATGTCACTGAGGGTGAAATATAGCGAAGGGCTCCCGCAGGGACTTCTGGAGGAAGACTCGACCTCTTTGTCCTACATCTCTAGGACATTTTCCTCTCCATTTCGTTATGCTCTTCACAAGGAAGTGCCACCAAGTTACGCTACGTCTATATCGGTGGCGGCGGGGTGAAGTTCATACATACACGCGTGGTGATTTGGTGGGTTCGAGTCCCGCCTGGATGAATTATTCGCCATCCTGGGTATGGGTATGTAATCTATTATTATTTATTTGTTAAAAAAAGACTATATAATTCTAAATTTGCTCAAAAACTACGTAATTATTATTATTCTTAAAATATGGTGCGCTAGGAATCATATGAATCACAGGAAGATGTTATTCAAGCATCTTATAAGCGCAATGGGAAACGGAGATGTAATCATAACAATTATAAGAGCATTCGGCTACCGTCCCAAGAGTCCCGGGTTCTTATTTTAGTGAAGCCTCTTCTTATAACCCCACCTTATATACAAACTATTCGATGTTAGGGGCGTTAGAACATTTATGACTCAGCAGAAGACCCCAAATCCTGAAGATTTTTCAGGCGTTTAGCAGACTATTTACTCTTAAGAATTTTATTAAATACAAAAGTAAATGTGGAAATATAATTTTACGTCAATCAAGTAAATTTTCTGCAATGGATTTTGTTTTTATAACCGAAACCATTCTTACTTACCCAAGACGTTTCAGTGTTGACAAGGTTTTGACCAGCTGTGGTGTCCATTACGGGAACTTATCCATAAGCGTTATCGCACGACAACAGCCGGTTGCTAAGTATCTCATTACACGGTAACTGAAATGCTATTATGGTTGCCATTGGTTTCCGTTCTACGCCTTATGGTATGATGTCAACTGAAATACCATACGTACCATGATAATACCACATCAACCGACAATGCTGAGGTATCGTACGATTTCCTATCGTTGGAATCAACCTCGCTATCTCACTAAATTTTAAATAATCCTCATACTTGTTTGTCTTTCCTGTCAGTTCAAGTAATGTAATACAACACACATAATGTAATTAAGAGCAACTTATTCATTAAAAAAACCCAATCTTAATGCCAACAACATATTGGATTCTAGGAGTCCTGTAAAATTATTGAAGGCAAAAATATGACTCTTTTTCGTATTAGATGATATCTCCATATGTACACCACAAGGGCACCTATTGTCCAGCATAGTCTAGCTCTGCGTGAAGACGCTGTTCTCCACGGAATGCATTTTACCGCTCGGTCAGCAGGAAGTCGAAGAATCCTCAGGCGGCGCGTAATCTCCACCCCAGACGTCGTCTTCCTCCTCTCCGAATCATAATATAAAAAATCCCCTTCCCGGCAACGCGGAGTCGGTCGTCCTGGCGACCACGGAACGGGGAGGATGGACATGTCCCGCAGTGAGCACACCTTCGTTTCAAATTGTTGAGGGGCGTGGGGGAGGGGAAGTTAAAGGGGGAGGAATCGTTGGGAGAGTCTGAGGAGAGAGAGAGAGAGTAAAGGAGTGTGAAGGGTGGGGAGGGGGGGAGGATAACGAGGGGGGTTGGATTGAGGGGGGGAGGGGGAGGAGTGGGTAAAGAGGGAAATGGAATGCGGAAAAGGAAGGGGGGGAAGGAGTGGGGGGGTGGGGGGGGGGCGGGAGGGGGGTCACGAGAGACGACGATAAACCCGAGTCCGATGTATTTTGCGGGGAGCGAAATGGGAAGTGAGAGCGGCGGCCAACCTGATTGGATGGCGTGTTTTATGTCTCGCCCCTTCCCTCCTCCTACCCCCCCTTCACTGCCAACAACACCCACACGATTCGGAACCAACCCTCTCCCCCATCTGCACCCTTACCAAATACCCTCTCTGCCTCTCACCCTCTGCCTTCCTCTTCCCACCCTCCGCCAAACAAGGTATTCGCGCTCAAATCGTGAGTGCGTGAGGGTGCAGAACCCCACCACCTCCTGGCTCCACACACCCTCCCCCTCCCCCCCCAACGCACCCACACCCCTTTCCTCCCTCCCATTCCAAAGTCACAACAAACTCCGCACCTCCTCCTCCTCCCACCCTCCTCTCCGAACTATCCAACACAAACAAAAGAGAGAGCACACCTCCAATCACAATCGCCTCTCTCTCTCTCTATCTCTTTCTCTCTCTCCACTCGTGCGTGTGGTTTCACGTTATCGAATCCCCGCACGCCTCACACTCAAACGCACAACCCCATCATTCCCACCTCCTGTCCCACTTCCGCCTTTCACGCCCCCACTGTCTCTCGTGTTATTCCACAGACCACCACGAAACAAATCTCCACACACGTGACTCACTCTTTGGCGAGCGACGATTTCCTGGATAGCAAAGGGGCGTACCCCCCAGGGGGGGGTACCCACAGGGGCGTGCCCAACTGCCCAACTGCCAGGAAGGTAAACAGCAATATTAGGAAATCAAGATAGAAATGTTCCCAGAAGAAGAAGGAAAGAAGAGCTCCGATTCCTAAGCCCCCAAAACTCTTTCCTCCCAATTTCCAAAGCACTCAATTAAATGGGTCAGCGTATTCGGAGATTATTGACAGCGCAGCATCCATCGAGGAAGCTCCCCACGTTAAGCATCCTATCGCGTCTCACGGCTAAATTCTTTGGGCAAGCAATTTGGAACTCATATTGATTTTTAATGCAAGAGTAATTAATTTTGGTTCTGTACAGTGTTCCACAAATACAAATTAGTAGGTTTGAGGACGATTCCTACCTAAGTTCCAACTTCAGATTTCTTCGTCTATCCAATTCAATTGCATCAAGAATCACCGCATGTTTCCTTCAATATTCTCAAACTCTTCACGCCTCCTTGTCTCCCACGCTGGGCTTGAACTAAGTTTGAATAAAATGTTTTCAGGAATGGAATTTTCTTTTCCTACCCTTTACTACGCACATGTTTAAACGTTTTCCAACAAAAATCAAAATAATCCGTCGGTCTGTTTAAAAATAAAATCGAATTTATCATTTTGCATACTGAAAATACGTATTGCTTACGCACAGGACCATTGTCGAGTATCTAGATGCAGTTATGCCGCTTGAAAACGTTGAAAAAATTGTGTTAAAATTTCACTGAACGAAGAAAGATATTAAAATAAATTTGAAGTTAACATGATAAAAATAATATGAGGTGAAAAGGGTTTCCGTCACTTTTTTCATAAAATGTGCGACCAGTATATATTACAAAAAAGAAAATTCGATTAATACGTTGAAAAGATCAAATTGTTAAGTTTTTATCATAAATAATTCCAAACAGTTTTTACATTGAATCTTGTAAATGAATTTCTGCACAATAAACATTAAAGTAGCTAAGAAAACATTATAACATTATATAAATAAAATAGAGATTCTTCTTGATTATTCTAAAGATTCATACCATTGAACTCGCAAACTGCCCTGAGCAAATGTTTTTTATAGTCTCACGCCTCACTTTCCCAAATTCCCAAACTCTTTACGCCTCCTTTTTCTCCGTTCACGGCGCCCAGAATACCTCCACCCCCTTCCAACACCTTTCCCAACAGCACATCCGCGACATATTCTCCCCTTCATCACTCTCCAGCGTACCACGTTCCCATTCGCGATACTCCGCGCACACTTCCATTACCTCCTTCGTTTTACTTAGAAATCGTTCGAACATAGTTACAAACATATGAATTGGGATACTCTTATGGATCGTTTTGAGGAAAATTCTCACGTTAAACATAAATACATGATTTAATGAAAGTATCCCCCGAAATCATGAATATTTTTAAGTGCGTCGTCAATATAACGTTGCAATGGGTTGTAACACAGATTTTTTAAAATTTCAGAGGAATTATTTTCGACCATAATAATAGAGTTAACAATCAAATATTTCAATTAAATGTCCATTGAAGTTCAACCGAAAACATACGTCAACCCTAGCTTTTTACATCCATGGAGACTTTTTAAAAAGTTGTGATTTCTAAATGAATGTTGAGTATCAAAATTAAAAGGCTGACTAACTACACGACCGTGAATGGAATTAGTTTGGTTTGAGCCACGTTGAAGTACGCCACGTCGCCACGCCACGTCGCCTAGACTGGGACTCGAGTGCTTTAGCCAGTTAAGCTACCATGAAATCCTTTTCCTCGGTGGATTTTTGAGGGTTTTATTGAAACAAAGTGTTCAGGACTGCAGGACATATGATGCCACGAGGCAGTCTAGAGCGTGCGCTTAGCTCCAAGGTCCGCGAGGATAAAGCCAATCATGGAACACAATTTCGCTCTTTTTGACTCTCTCACAGATTTCAAGGCAACATTTCTCTATCCAAGAATACATTTTATCTCTAACAAATAACTTTTACTGTAGCATTTCAATCAATAAATACTCATGAAATATCACGAAATAATAGTAGATGTTAGAATAATCAAAACCAATCAATATCCGCTTACAATGACTGGAATTTTAACCTACCAAAGGAATTTTAATCTACCAGTTTCACTCAGTGTGAAACAGAAGAGGGAAAGGCACTTACATCTACAGTTTATCTTACACATATATGAATTAAAATAACGTACAACTGAAATAATTATGCATAGAACAGACTATAAAATTCGTAGTTTTAGATTTTAGAATACGGGTTTGCATTATGAAATGAATCTGAAATTTATATAACTGATACCCCTTCTCTTGCAATACAACCTTGACGCTGTGGAATGGCTTGTGTGTTCCAATGACTCATAGAGCTGAACTGGTAAGAGCAATTACTATTGACATTGGTAGGACGACACATGCAAGACGGGTGGAAGGGTAAAATCCAGATTAAAGTACGTTTTCGTGATAAAATCGCGTTAAAAATACAGTTAAAAGAGCAATAGGAATCAACCCCTCCCCAGAACATGAAAGTAAATCAGAGACAATTAAATCCTGGCAACTACGGGATGCCGCCGGCTAGGGCGGGTGCCGTTCCCGGCAGCGGAGGACACAAGGTCTCCACCACCGTCATCACATGAAATCCCTGTGCAACAAAGTCATCAGAGAATTCAAGGACTATGAAAGAGGAAGAAGAAACAGTAGGGGAACATACGGAAAAAATGTTAGGAAAATGATGAGAACTGAGAACTTGTCAGGGATAGTATCAGGATAATATACAGTGGGGGAGACGAGAGCCAACGTGGGGTAGGTAGAGTACTACCTGCAAAATATAGGAACAGGATAGAAAACATTGAAGAGATAAGCGACATGATACTAATCGAGTAACCATAGGGAGTATGAGGGGTTGGGTGGGGTATGAAAAAAACAATTAGGAGAGATAATAAGCGAAGTCCTGGGAAAGTAAAACTTCATAGTCGGACGATAAACAAGGTCGAGCATCGAAGCTTTAGATCCGTTGAATTCAACGCACCCTTTAGTGTGCAAGACTGAGCGGAGGGAAATTAAATCTCTCATCGTATCCATCCTGAATTATTATTCGTGAATTTGGTGGCGGCGCGCGCAATTATAATCGAACAAGATTCGTCGTTCTCCGCTTCCATACAAAATGCGGGTGCCGTCGCCGCCGCAGTGATACTGGGAGGCAGCGGCAGATGGGACGAGCGCGGACGCGGATGACGTGTGATGGAGGGGGAAAGAGTTGAAAGCGGTCGGACGAGGATGCAATGACGCAAAAAATTAATAGGGAACGAAATAATAGAGAGGGAGGGAGGTTTAAAAATGATGACCTCACGTCCTGCCACACTCCCTCCCCCAAAAAATCCCTGAAAGGAAGATAAAACAATATTATGTGCCGAGGAGTGCGGTTCATATATTTGGGGGCGCTAAGAGGGGGGCAGGTGGGCGTGGGGGGTGGTTTCCTACCCCCCCCCTTGCCTCTTGTCGCGCTGTTTATTTATTCGGGTCCTCTTTTGCATTCTTCCTGCTCTATTGCCTTCCTCTCTCCCACCTCATCCACTCTATTTCACAAATGAAGAGCAAAAAAGCAAAAGAGCGCTGAAAACAAATGAATGAGTGAATGAGAGAGACAGTGACTGGGAAGGGGGAGAGAAACGGGGAGGGATGAGGAGGGCTAAAGTGAAATAAAGGGAGGGGTGGAAGAAAAGGCAACAAGGGGGTGGTTGGGTGGGTTGGGGGAGGAGGAGAGAAAGGGGGGGGGGAAGGAACGGGAAGAATGCGATGATTTGAGCTGCGACACAGCAGATTGCATAAATTAATAATAGAGGGAAACGCAGAGGGGCTCGGAAGAATAAAAGGAATGCGAATTGAAGATTTTTTCAGACATTGACGAGAGAAAATAAGCCAAAAAAATTAAATAGCGAAGCTCTGAAATAAGGTGGAGAAAAACTATTTTGCCGAAATAAGATGGAATACTTTTTCATGGACCCAGGCTCGAATCCCAGTATTATTGGAAAGTTTTCAGTTAAAATCCCGATACTATGTTGAAATATTTAGAGGGTATTTTAATTGCAGATCCCAATCTCTCGAATGGGACGTTCAACTGTGGCCCTTCGTATTAAGCAATGGGTTAATACTCTCTGCCCTTCCTCCACTCCCTAAGTAATCCTTCTCTCGTGAAACTAAGCATCTGCCCCGAATTAAGCCAATTAAATCAATTGTTGGCCGACCCCAACAATAAATAACAACTAAAATAAAGATTCTCTACTATTTATGCTGCCCGCTTATGGGCAACTACTGGGTGCAGATGGCAGTAAAAAAAGATAGGTTTTACTGATAAGTAACTACTTTATTTACATCTATAAAATACTATGTAAGCCACCATCAGTAGGTGTGGCACGGGGTTATTCCACACTTGGCATGCATTGCTCTCTCCAATTAGTTTTAAAACCTCGCAAGTTTCCCCATCCGATGGACAATGACCAGAAAGCAGTCAGGAGAACAATGCAATGTAAAATAATAAAAAAACAAGAGAGTGCTACGAGGAGAAACATACCAACATTCACTACAGGGGTTCACACACTACGATAAATTATTAAACACAATAACCAAATCTATATTCCCCAGAAGAAAAGTCATTCGCCTTGACCGGGATGATTTTTCACCTGCGAATGATTTTTCCTCTGTGGAATATCGCAATAATGTCCACTTGCGGGTGACTCCGTAACAGATTATACCATGGCTAAGCCCCGGTATCCTCAAAATTTACCCAATTTTATATATCAAGCAACATTCACTCTCGACCTCAATCAGCATCATACCTCAACACTCTGACAAGCGAAAGTTATTAAAAATTACGGACAAACAAAATTATTTATCGTTTCAAGTTAGCATTATAATTGAAAAATAAAAAAAAAGGGTGAGATAAATAAATAAAGCTAATAATTCTTATCACTAATATTATTGAACGCTTCGATCATAGCCTATAAAGGACCCATAACCCTTCTATCTATTTTGATCGAAGATCTATTTTGGTCCTTAATCGCGCGCGAAAATATGACGTGTTGAGCCTGTCGTTCCTACAATCTGTTTCTCTACTTTAATGGATGCGACCGAGTCTGCCACAGTAGCAAGGGGTTTTAAATATGCTATGTATTCTGAGAAGTAAGCGGCCTCGAATTCACTCAGGAGGTTAAGTATATTCATTAATCTACGCTATGAGAGCGATTCCCATCCCAATTCTATCAATATCTTCGACGCAATGCAAGAATTTTCGTAACTTCACTTTACAAACCTAGCTGCTCATCGCTGCACGCGATCTAATTCCGATATAATACCTGCTATCACACCTCCTATCAAACCTACACCAAGCAGTTCACGATAGAAAATAAATAAATGAATAATAGATTACGCATCAAACTTGTATTCGTCAAATTCAACATTTAAGTAATTATACACCCCTTTCTTAGGGAACTCATGACGACACATTTGAACAAAACTTCTCATCTTGCTGTCCTTTTTAGTCATCCAGATGGACAGAAAATATGATATATTTAAATCTTGCATCCTTTCAGGCCAGAAAAAACTGTGTCGGTAGAGAAAATGAATTACGTCCGAGAAATAAAGATGCAAGATAAAAGGATAGTGGAGAGGTTAACGGAAGACATTCAATGGAAAAGCCACCGACAAGATAAGTTCTTGAGGAATCAAGCCGTCTGAGTAAAAATATTTGGAAACGGATGTGGGACGGAGAAAAATCTAGCATTGGCATTAACCTTCTAAAATAGAGCATCAAAGTGTCCAAATGTCTGAGTCCCAACTTAGATTTTGCGAGGCGCACCCGGGGTTTATTCGTAGCAATGAAATAGAAATTTTAATTCACCAAAAACATATCCACCATTACTAAGGTTCAAATCTGGGCCATTCATACCATGGCATAAACATGCGAACCAAAACTTTAAATGGTATGTATCCAACCTTACATCTTGAGAGGGAATTCGAGCAAGGGATGGGTGTAAATCGAGGAAAATACAGAATCAGGTATATAATTTATTGAATTTGTTTAAAGAATTTATTGGGATGATATATGCAGCAGGTTCTGGTCAGGGTTTTAAAGATGCGAGTTGAGAATTATTTCGGAGAATTGGTCATAAACGGACGCTATTGGCTCGCCTCGATTGAGTGAAAACAGACGTAAATGTAAAGACGTAAAGAGTGGAGGAAGCGCACTATACGGGGGGGCAGGGGGTATTCGTTGCCCCCCTTTTGCTCCCTTACCCAACACCACATGGGTATTGGGCGCCACATTCCACTATTAATTTCTTTTTGCATTCACTCGGTGCGTCCTTCTCTTCCGCCCCACGTACAACTTCCCCTACCCTCCTTCCTTCAACGCTCCTTCCTCTCCCTTCTTTGCTTTTGCTGTTCCCTAGAGAAGAGAGCCGCTTCCACGAACCCGCAAGCTACGACCCGGGTTCACTTCCCAGTTGTGACGGAGATTTTTTCTAGGAATTCCGATCCTTGCTTGGGTACTTAAAATAGCAGTACAATGTCCGTCAGATGGGACGTTACACTGCTGACCCCAAGGCGCGGCCTATGGTAAAAATTAGGCAAATGCAGACGAGTCAGTTTTTTCTCCATTCTTCCTCCCTTCCCCTAATCATATTTCCCCCACCTAGCTCTCCTCAATGATAGCGGAAATGGCCTCGGTCGGTCGCATCATCAAAATAGACAAACCAAAACAAATCCACGAGAACAAAAGACTAATGAGAGACGCAGATTCCCCAGAGGTTGGCCACCCGATGGCGAAGAGTACAGCTCGGAGTGTATGCGGGGAAACAAACGACGCATGAATGCGAGAAGATGCGCGGACGAACACAAGCGCACTAAAAAGTGAGTTAACATTCCGGGCGTTTCACGCGTTGCCCGCGCACAAAACACGCACGAAAGGTTCACATTCAAGCGTAGGCGACGTCGTCGTGCGCGTCAACTGCACATTGTGACACCTATTAGAGGATGAATGAAGTAGTAAAAATAAGTTGAGCCTCTGCGCGCGCATTGTTACTTTTTCGTGGACGCGCCAGGAGTGTACGAGAGCGACCAGACACGTTTTTCTTTCCTAAAGAGGAGATGCTGAAGCAAACGATTCACAGCGCCCGCGTTTAGTTTACGCTTTTTTAACGTGGCATTGGTATCCCTCAATTTTTCCGCTCAAATTGGTATTTACCTCCCATTTCTATGATATCTACTTCGCTAGGCGAAACCAAGATTATCTAGGAATTAGCTCGAAAATTGAGTAGAAAGGTTTTCTTCGTAAAATTATTCAATACTTTTAAAATATATCGATGATGTCATGATTAAATAAACTGTTAAGGTTTATATATAGGCGTTTAAAAAAAGACCCAACCCTTGTACCCTCGTACTCGAGCGCGCTACTAACCGGTCAACCGAATATTTGGTCATCATGACCGATGCATAGCATTATGTAGGGAACTCATGGTGTAGCCTGAGAATGTCTGTCACCATCTTGAGGAGTTTTCTGTGGCTGAGTGCTCATTATATACTTATTGAGGGTATTCTTTGCACTACAACAATATTGTTAATATCTCATATCCGATCCGAATTCACATTATTGGTGGACATAAGCACAGAAATCGTAAAATTATAATGAATACTGCGACGGTGACCCGTTGTCACCTGGGATGTTTATGCATGAAAATTAGCCCTTAATGTTATCAATGTGCAAACAATACATCTATAACATATCAAGCATTGTAGCAATGATTAACAGAAATGGACCATTCATGTACATTTATGCATTGTGACTGCTAATATATCCCAGTGAATCTTAAGATGGTTCCACCGTAAAATGACTTAAATGTCATTTTATTCATATTCTGTCTACTTGTAGAAAACGTTGTCCTCTATCTGATACGCACAACAAGATAACACTTTTCCACGCTATTTTATTCTATAATTGAACTTGAAATCTTATGGTGTTCAATGGGGGAATGAGAGAAACACGGGGAAAAATAGTACTTTTCCATAATATATAAAAGCCATTTTTGCGGAAAACTATTTATAAGAAAGAAATAATTCAGAGAAATTGAATACAAATTAAATATAGGCATCTTACCACCTTATTATTTTAGTTATTGAAGAATTACTGCCGTAATTGAAGTCAAAATGCGGTAATTCGTAGGAAATGGCGCAGCAGTCGGCTACTATTGCTGGAAAAAAGTGATCATTTAAAATACATTCACCTGTATATGTTGTGCCTTATATTATCCGTATATGTTGTACCTTACTTTTGAGTTTCTATAGGTAACGCATTTCATCAGCGAAATCAGGATTTTTTGGGCAAAATATCAAAAATGTGGAATTTAGTATTTGTTTTGACTCTCACAGTCGCGGCGGAACTTCCTTAAGAGTAAAAACGAAATGACTCAACGTGTCCGCCATGCGCTACACGCGTCGTGTGCGTAGAAAGTTGAGCAAAACTCAACTTCGGCGACGCGAAGATTAGCGATTGGCGAGGCTGTGCGCGAAACGCATCGCCTCGTCCACGTGAAACGCAATGAATGAGAACCCACCTCTACGCACGCACGCACGGTGAGCAATCGATACCTCCACATGTGGTTGAGTTCTGGGTCGTTTGGTTCTAGAAAAACTGAACGAAAAGTTGCACAGTGAAAATTACGAAATATTGGTAAATTTCTATTTTTTAAATACGTTGCGCGAACGTTAAATATTGATAGGAATATAACTTAATTAGTTTATTTAAACCATTAAACAAGCATAAAAAATTGAAGCGTGTTTATTTTAAAAGTTTTAACTGACAGAAAAAGTTATAACTATACATCGTGATTTTTGCAATTTTTCATGAACTTTAAGTAGGATGTGTGAACGCGAGATGTTAACCGATTTTAATTTTTTTAAATGCATTTTTCCTTCTAATTACAATAGGCAACTTTTCCGCACTAAATCGTTGCGAAAAAAAATATTTATTTGTTGCGACTCACCCTAACGTGCGCGGCGCTAATATTTCACTCAAGGGGAGAGAAAGAGAGGGAGGGAGAGGGGAGGGGTTTGAAATGGGGGGAGATGGGGGGTGAGGGTATGGGATGGGCTCGGGAGGACAGGATGAGGACGGGACGGAGAGATACATTGATATGCATTTATTGATGAATAAAGAGAAAAAGGGAGAGAGAGAGAGTCAGAGAGGCCTTGTCTCTCTCATGGAGAGGGTCAGCTTGAAGAGAAGGTTGGAAGGGGTGCTAAAGAAGAGAGAAAGGGTAAGGGAAAAAATATGACGCAATACAGAGAGAAAAATGTCGAGGCTGATGAAAATCTGAAATGAGTCAAAAAGATGCGCTTTGAGATATTCCCGATGGACGAGATGGTCTCGACGAGAAGCGGGAACAGGGATGAGAGCAAAAAGCAATGAGAGAGAGGATGAAAAGGTTTTCCCCTTGGAGTGGAAGGGGTGTTTAAGAGACGAGAGTTGAGGAGGGGAGTGTTAATGGAATTCGAATGGTGTATAAGAATGAGATTTTTCTCAACTGAATAAACAGTTTAAATTGAATAGCGGATGTGCAAAACAGCGAGCAGGATACCCAGGGAAATTAAGCTGCCTATGAAATTAGTTTGCTTTGAATCCCCAGTTGACACGATGGAGGTATGAATTGGGATGGTGTTTTTTTCTCTCGTTTGAATTATCACAAGTGAAAGGTTTTTCGAGAAAACTTTTAAATGGCTTGCGAGCTGAAAATCTAACGGATTAGAAATTGAATGAAGTGAATCTGTAGGTCATTATAACAGCTGAAATCACGAATGCGACTAGTTCCACTACCGAAGGAATGGAAGGTTAAAATCTAGGGATTTCTGCAATGGGTCAAATAATGCATTATGCACATAGGAAACGGTTGTAGACTTGTAGGCTTGGTTTTGTGGAAGTTATCCATTGGATGAAGATGACACAAAGTCTCGAAACTTGGGTCGTGGTAATAAATATAACAAGTGGAGTTAACTAAGATATTTTAATTCTTCCGTAATGCATTTCATTGAAAGGAGTCTACAGGGAATTCGATCACTGAAAATAATCAAATAAAGACAAGGCCAACTATGTTTAAATCCACAGAGTATTTTATTGGTACAACTAGTTTCAACGCTACGGCGTCATCATCTGGTACTGAACATCATCATCATCATCATCAACGTACCTGATGATGACGCCGTAGCGTTGAAACTATTTGTACCAATAAAATACAATGTGGATTTAAACATAGTTTGCCTTGTCATTATTTGAAAATGAACTTTCACAAAGTTACGCCAGAACGGATTGAATTCACTGAAAATAACATTTTCCAGAGAAGATAAATAACCACAAAATTTGAAAAAAAAAACCAGCCCAAGTGATTTTTTAAAGAATGGAGTAGTAGATATGAAAAAAGTATGCATATTCAACCTGGAATAAGTATAAAATTTAGGTTTAAGCATTAAGGATTGAAAAAAAAAGATTTTGTCAATGCAATTCTCAAGCAATTTGTATGAATGAGGCTAATAGCATTTTAATTAGAAGCTCGCTTCGACATAGGTGGAGGGTGAGGGATGACTGCGGTCGGAAGGGAAAATAAAGCGGGGAAATGGAGAGATAGAGAGAGGAGAGGATAAGAAGAGATAGGGAGAGAGAATAAGGGTGTAAGGCCGGAGAGGCACACGGACAGGAGAGAGAGTTTGGGGTCAGATGGATGGCGATGAGATGGAATGAAAAATGGAATTCGCAGCGGGTGGTGGTGGGGGAGGAGGAGGAGTTTGGCGCATTTCGGACAGAGGGCAGCAGCTATCCAAACAGAATGAGAAACAAAAAAAAAGAAGGAACGTAAAAAATGAGATGAAGATATGAAAAGCACTGGCGTTCTGACCCACAAAGTCTCAGCCGGCACTGGGAATCCTCTCTCTCTCCGCATTCAAAATGATGAATATAAAAAAATCAAAAGAAGAATAATCGCGAGGGTAGTGACAAGATACACTTTTGTCCATTTCTTTCCTCAACGAATCTTTTTTTCTATTTGCCTTAACGCGGTAATTTATTTCCGCTTCGGACATTCCTGTTTTGATGTATAAAAACGCTTCTTTTTTTGTTTTAGAGAATTTGAGAGGAAATACGATTCGGTCACAGCATCCAGGCAGGTACCAATCGATCGCTTCGATATGGAAGCCGGAGCAAAACAGAATGGAAAATATAAATGTTCGCAGGCCGGACAGGAGGAGGACGGGTTTTCGAGGACGGTACCATTCTCCGATGACTCCGTCGCCGCCGGCGCATTACATTGCCGCCCCATTTGCCCCTCGGACAGCGTTTATCGGCCGAACCCGCATCGTCGCGTCAGAAAAACACTCTCAGGCATTTATACGCACAGGCGTCGGTTTATTTTTCAGCACAATTTATTCGCTCTCGGGTAAAACGTCCGAGTGATAAGAGGTAAACGTCACACGTGTGTTTGTCGAACACGGCTTTTGCTTTAGATGTTCCGAAGGGCGGACTTTCCCTCTGGGCATCATCCGAATTAGGGTACAGCAGTAGCAGGTCGTCGAAAGGGAAATCCAACGCAGAAAAATTTTTATTTCACAAAATATTGAATGCTATCTTCATCTCCCCATTCGATTTTGCCTTTCCCTCTTTTTTTTAAGAAAAAAAGAAACAAAAAATGTTTCATGGCTTCTGTATGAGTCCTCGTTCTGATATTTATCACGAGAGGAAAACAAAATAAATATTACGGAATGTGAATAACTGAAAAGTACCTCTAGTATCAGAACCAAGAACGAAAAAGTATTTACGCATTCCAGTGGGAAAGGTACGCATTGGCATATAAGTTATCCCAACGCATAAATTGATTTGGAAACGGGCATGAATTTGAATTGGCGCATTCATCTTAATGAAAATTTAAGGAACTTCCTACTTAAGAAGATTTAAATAATCAAATCCAGACTAGCTTAGAACTCGCTTGTCATAAAATGGTTTCAAGAGCAAAAATGAATTTTTTAAATTTATTCGAACTATTTTACATGTAGAAAAAATAACTGCTACAAACTTATTGGTAAACTGTAGTTCTTAGATATAAGGAACCAATATTTACCATGTACAGCTCCCACATTTAAGACATTCTGCTGACAGGAAAGATCATGAGAAATAAGCTAATTATACAATATAGTTTTACTTCTAAGAGTTGCAAATACTATGATATGGTATACCTCATGTAAATCGTGTTGGCGGAATACTACTCACACTTTAATCTATGACTTGTCTATATATAACACTATAACCATTTGTCATAGTCTAGTTAGACTACTGGTACGTAATTTTTCTATTTTAACTTACGTATTAACGCAACAATTACCACCTTCCATTTTGGATACCTACTAGTCTAACCATGAAATTTCAGTCTAGTTCATGAATTTGTATTAACACATTAGTGCTGAACAGCATCCGCATTTCATATTCGTCTAGAATTCGAATTCAATCAATGCATTATCTCATTTCAATGGACCTTTTGGCTCCATCATAAATCATAACTCGAATTTCAACTCAACCGCTGTTTTCTATGAAGTTAATTTCATGAATTTTGGCCTAGCATAATTATTAAAAATGAAATTCACAATTTCTATGAAAGCGATTTATGGCATATATAGCCACTGTAATTCACATTTTGAAATTAAGAAGACTATCTTGGATAGATTTAAAGTCTGCACAGACGAGTAACTTCAAAAAACCTCCCAGCCTTTATAACATCTGACGAATTCCTAACGAAGCATGTCTTCTGAAATATATCTTCAACAACGCAATGTTTCTCACGTTCAATTTCGGAATAAATTCACCTCAAAGCCTTGATTTTTATCAACTAGGTCCTGATAGATGAGCCAAGAATACGATAAACTACTTCTTTGATCATATTCTTTCAGTAGGTAGAGTATTCGATCATTGTAAATAGTTACACCTAGGCTCATGGAGAATAAATGCATTTTTATTTTTCCTCAGCTGTACACAGTTACAATTCAGTGTCAAGGAGCTTAAAATAACTTTTTAAAGCTCAATGATAAATTCCCTACAAGACTTCTCTCAATCTCGCCATGCTATTCCTCAATTGTTTAGTTTCATCGTTTTTTGTTCTTATTTCTGAGCAACCGTGAAGCTGTGCATGCGTAGAGAGCATACCACATTTAAAGTAAGCCTAAAGTGAGGTGAATTAAAGTGAGCCTGCGATGAATGTACACCCGGGGCAAAACGGGAAGTGGAGCCAAGTGAGAATCAACAATTGGAGTCGCTGAGGCTTACTGAATGCGCCGAAAACACCCACGAAGTATTAAGCGCACTTCAGCGTGCCTCATTAAAATCCAACGCCGTCCTCAAATCACGTGCGATACTTTGTTAAGTACCGCACGAGACCGCGCCACGTCACAGCGGCCGCGTTGCCATAAGCACCATACGTCAACATCCAATCCTACGTTCTGGAAGTTCTACGGGTCTTTTTTATTACTACTCCCGATTTTTGAGTCAAAGTGTTTCTATTCTTTATAAATGCCATAAGGAAATCGCAAGCCTGTCAAGAGTATCCATCTCCGGAGAGCAGAGGCGATAAAACTCTTTAGAATGAGCGAGGAGGAGAAACGACGGAGGGAGAATTAAGCTTCTAACTCCGCGAACAGAAGACTTCCGACAGCGCGAACGGTAGAAGTTGCGAATGACTAAGGAGGAGAGAATCACGGCCAATCGAAGGAAGTAAACATAAACGGTGAAGCGAGAGGAAATATTTTCAACTCACTTTTTATTTCTGATAAGATAAATAAATATATGTTTCTGACTAGCACGCAGACCGTTCACTTCATGAGGGGCAGCTCAATTCAGGTTATATCGCCAATCAAGACGGTAGCATCGGCTGAATAAAAAAAAGCCATATGTGTAGAATAAAATCAAAAGCTATGTAAAATTTCAAAAAGACTATGACATCAGGTAAGATGTTCATGCACTTATGTACCCCTCCAATAGATTTCGAGATAGGCACTTCTAAAAAGATGCTGATGCCATAGCTTATAAACACGAGGCTATCCATTTCGGTAGTGACTTTTTATCGACCTTCTTCCTTACTGCCATATTTACACTTACATCTTCATTCGCTTCTGACATATTCACTTTTATTCCACTTTTTTTCCTCTATTATTTATATCTTTTTCTTTTAATATTGAATTAACTTGAGCTCATTCTGTGTAGCATAACCTGTACTGTGCAATGCAACAAAAGAGAAAATGTATGGCGATCACATTTCATTCAACTCCTGCCATATAGAAAGTTGGAAGTGGCAGCGATTACCCGATAAACGGTAACATGAACCGATAGTACTTCGTGAAGGATATTCTCCAAACCTTTGCATGGACTTATTTATTTTGCTAGTTTCAGAACTTTCATATAACCACAAGGAATTTCTCACATGAGTTAGTACGTGGAAAGTATATTGCATGACAAAAAATTAGGTACATGCGAAAACCTGTTTTTTTATTAAACTTTAATTTACAGAGAAGAAAAGTTAACTTCGGAAGTGATCCTTCCTCTTCGATCTTTGTTCCAGTTGCTTCGTTTTCCATTGGATTGGGAGGAACTGGGAGGCTGAAAAGGGCGACACCTGCCGATTGGGAAAGGAAACGGGGGCTGACAGCACCACTCCCACCGCTACTATTTCCGGATACTCTCGACAGGTGGAGCTCACTTCCCTTTCCCATTCGAGAGTGCCTATTGGCGTTCTGAGCTTCCTCTTCCTCCGTAAGGGGGGCGCCCCCTCTTTTTCCTCCGTCCACCCACAACACTTCCCTTTCCATTCCCTTCAACCCTTTCCCTCTTTCCATTCCACCGGCAAACCTTTGCCTTTCGAGGGCTCTTTTTCTGAAATCCCTCTCGAGCGCCTCCACGCGGCAAAGCGAACAACCGCGGAATCCTCTCCTCCCACTTCCCCTCCCACTTAACCCTCCTCACATCACGTGACACGTGCACGCAGACACCTATCGCACGCTCATCCGTGCCTCCGACACCATCTCTCGTTTCCACCCTTCCTCCCTCCCCTGACAACCACATCTTCTGCGTCGGGCAAGGAAAGAGTTGCGGGGAATTAATGCACTGATATCGGTACATTCCTACAGTAGGTCAAGTTTTGGATATTGGCTGAGGAAGATATTGTTAGTTCCTTGTGTAGGCTTCCGCGGGTTGATGAGTATGAAGACACACTTCTTCCGGGTTTTACACCGCGTAGGTCCATTGTTCTGGGACGACAGTTTCGCCGGCGTTGCAGTCGGCTTCTTCAGGTCATTGAAGTGCGGATGCAGTATCTACGGATACCTACGGATACCTACCTAGATGCAGATCCTACGGATAAGATATGTAAGGCGGCCAATATACTGCATCCACACTTCACTGACCTGAAGAAGCCGACTGCAACGCCGGCGAAACTGTCGTCCCAGAACAATGGACCTACGCGGTGTAAAACCCGGAAGAGCTGTATCTTCAAGATATTGTTAGATTAAAAAAAATATTTTAAGTTAATCTTTTCTTAAACTTAGTGCTACCTTATTCCCTTCTTCTTCCGGGTATCTGCCACGTCGTTGCGTTTTTCTGACAACGTTTCTCCTCCCGTCCTGGAGGTGTCTTCAGGTCGAAGATATCTGCGCTGCATTTAGGTCCGACTTTATACTGGAGCTGGTCGCATCTGATTGGTTGTGAATTATGGCGGCAAAACCAATTTATCTTCGACCTGAAGATGCCTCCGGGACGGGAGGAGAAACGTTGTCAGAAAAACAACGACGCGACAGATACCCGGAAGAAGAATGGAATATTCATCTAATCGCCGCGGAAAACTCCGAGAGAACTTAGTGCTACTTTGAAAAGTTTATGGCATTTTCACTAATTTATTATTAATTCTATGACTTTTTCGTGATGTATCAGATGATTATGTAAACTTTAATCTACCTTATCATGTTATATGTTAGCAAGTATGAGGGTTGCCTCAGCACAGGTCTTCCTTAGAGGCAACCTAGCTTTCATGTGGATGAAATGTAAATTCTACGCATCAATGTTGCTGTTGCTGAAAGCAATTATCTTTACTTACTTAATTACTTATATCCTTCTCTGCACATTTCGGAGAGGTCCACCGGTAGATCATTTTTTTCTCAACCCTTTCCTCCTTATCCCTCCTCCCTTACAAATCCTGTCTAAAAATAGCGAATAAGCCCTTGGTCCAAAAAAACGTTCGTCACTCCGACACTCAATCTCGACGGAAACCAAGGAAATTGTTCCAGAGGACCCTCAGGGAGTCCTTCGATAACTTTGCCCGCTAATCAACGCTTGGTTTACGGTGGGTGTCATCTAACCCTCCGCTGGTGAGTGCCACCAAGTTTTGCTATACCTATAATTTTACCATGGCCGGTAATTAAAGAATTGGCTCGCTTTATCCTGAATGCAAAATTAATTCGGTTTAGTATAAATATTTGCAGGAAAAACTCATGACATTACAGAGATTAAATACTAATTCTAGAAGGTGAATGAAGTAACTTAGTAATTTTCCACACGGTTTATTATCCTCAAACGGTTTCAACGCAATGGCGTCATCTTCAAGAGGTTACGAAACGACGAGGCCCTCAGTCTCACACATTTATACCCTGAGCCAGAGGAGGGGGAATTAGGAAAGAGGTTGGGGAGGGAAGTAATATGGTGAATATGTGCCAGCTTACTGGGAGGAAGCTAGGTCTGTATTTTGAAAACACAACTCGGCAGAAGGAGTAGGGGGAACTATTACAGACAAAAGAGGTGAGGACATAGGAACAACAAGGAGAAGATGGTAAACGAAGTTGTTGTTGTTGTTGTTCCTATGAACTCACCTCTTTTGTCTGTAATAGTTCCCCCTACTCCTTCTGCCGAGTTGTGTTTTCAAAATACTGACATTGCTTCCTCCCAGTAAGCTGGCACATATTCACCATATTACCACAACTAGAAATAGTAATTTTTTTCAATATTCTCCCTCTAGAGCGCACAGCCGTAATCTATCTCATGTAAAACAGCATGTATGTTTAGGCAAAGTGCTCGAAAAGTAGTTCAGCAAAGGGTTAAAATTTTGATGTCATTAGAAATATGAGTTTTTCTTCTTTAAAATGAGGTAGAATTCGTCAAATTACTAGGTGAAGTGATTTTTCGCTCAAACTTACTTTTAAAAAAAGCGCCCGGGAGAGACCGGCCGTTCGCGCGTAATGTGAGCTGAAAGGAAAACGGTGGGAAGGGGGGGTTGGGGGCTTAGTGGGAGGAGGGGGAGTGTGTTCTACTCCGCATTTCCGCACTGATTCGTATTCGAGAGCGCTCACCGAGAATACTCGGATCACCGGCGCCACCTCTCGGGTGTTCTCCGAACCACTTTCCGCCACGCACGCACACTGAAAATCCCGCAGGAACACGAGCATTCCACTCATAGTCAGTCACCTACCCGACCTCCTCCCCCCCGCGGAGGAGGACTACGCGATGGAACCCCATCCACGCCGGTCGGAGTGGGACGAAATCTTTTCCTTTTGTACCTCCGCATATTTTTCAATCTTGTATTTCACCTCACCAACCTCTGCCTCGATCACAAAATTTTAGAAAAATACTGCGAAAAGATAGTTCAACAATGCATTTTTCACTACGCGTCGTTATCATCCACAAATCTAAAAAATTGAAACACTTGTTAACTAGAACACATGTCACTCGATTGTTAATCCCCTCTATTCTCATGTTCAACCCTTTAGAAGGCTGGTGAGCTAGCACCCCCTGCCACAAGCCCTCACGGCGTCTTTCTGAGTGATGTGTAAATGTTCCATGTAGGGGTTATACATTAAATTATTTTTGCGATTAGTAAATCACAAAACCTCCCAGGTATTTTTATTTGGCTCAAATAGAATTAAACTTCATGATAATGACCGTTAGGAGAGTAATTTCCCGGGAACTCAATGAAAATCCTTAAGTCAACATTGTAGAAGTCGAGAAACTCTTTCTTAAAAAACATCAATGTGAGATTACGGCATGACTATGTTTCTATACTTTATCAAAGACTTAATTTTAAGGATCTTATCCTATTTTTCTTCATAGGAAAAAAATAAATTTTGTATGCTACTGCCTTCTCTCATCTTATCGTTTTCAATGGAGAAAATTATATTTTTGGAGGGCACCACTTACCCAAATATGCAACTTCAAGATATTGAAGAGTAAAACTCAAAATATTTAGTGAGGGGACCTTCAGTCACTTGTGAACATGACCAGCTTCCGATGACAGCAAAAGTGGCAGCAAAAGCAAAGATCGTCTATGCAAATCAATCTGCACTGGTGGAATAAAATCGCTCAAAGACCACATATCCCGCGAGATAGATATTTCCGTCCGTTAGAACAGAGTTTTACCCTCCATATGCGGTTGCGAGTAAAACTGCCAAAGATTTAAAGAACAGCAAAACAAAATCCACATCATTACTTAGAAGCCGCACAACTTTCTGGTCACAGTCAAGGAAAAACTTGGCAGGGAAGACTGTGGAAGGGTTAATGATTCAGAGGTTCTTACAGGACTATGGGCCGTATTTATAGTCGTTACCTAGCAGTCCCCTTATCTATCCCCTACCCAGCAGGCCCCTTGAATTGTGGGTCCTATAGTCAAAATTAAGGGTGCTGCTAGGTAGGGGATGGCTGGGGGTTAGATCTGGTAACTAAGGTCTACAAACGGCGGGAAATGGAATTCGCAGCTCAAATGTTTCAGTGGTGACGCTCGTGATCAACATGGATACGGATAAATAAAGCGCCGGACGCAGCATGAAAACTGTAAAGATGGCCGCTCGACGTGCAAATAGCTTCAACGGTGTGGAGAAGAAGATTTTGTGTGACCTGGTGTAGAAGCATAAAGATATAGTGGAAAGTAAGAAAACGGACGCAGTTTCCTGCCACAGAAGAAGAAATTGTGGAAAAAAAATATGCTGTGAGTGTATATGAACATCCTTGGAATGATTCTGGCGTCACATCAGATATTTATCGATTAAGAGCAAATCTTACCGTTGTTTTATTAACATCAAATCTTCGAAATTATTAATTTAAGACTATGCACGTTCAATAGAATCAGTTTAGTTGTATCTGTTGTGTTATTTTTTCGATAAGGGGGCCCCTGGTGGAGCATGCATCTCCTACCAGAATTAGGAGAGGCTAAGGGGGCTGCTGGGGGTGGTAATTTGACTATAAATACCGTTTTTGAAGAAGGGGCCCGCTAGGGGCTGTGGGACTGCTGGGTAACGACTATAAATTCGGCCCGAAAACTTTCACTCGAAGAATATGCAGCAGCTGCTCGCCAATGTATTTCGTTCCCGTGTTCCAATGTGGGTTCAGAGAGCCTGGTTTGGAGATTGACAGGAAGAGGAGACTGACACAATCTAATGCTGAGACACTCATAGTGCTAGAATTTGACAATATGGTACATATTTACAACATTTTACTAAGTACGTAAGTGCTGTTCCTATTTAAACACTATAATCCTTGGTCATTTTACTTGCCAAACGAATTTAACAGTCGCAATAATAGTTCAGCTGACTTCATAAACATAGGAAAGAAGTAGTTGTTTTTTATATTCTCAGAAGACTCTGAAGAATGAAATATTTTGCTTTTCATTATATAAAGCTTGTTAATATGTATTTCTATGTCATGTGAATATCACATGTTTTGTTTATATGCAGGTGTACTAGCATTTTCCCTAAGGTGTAAACAGTACACTTCAATATTTAAAACAATAAAACTCATAGGTAGTAGTACTCCACCAAAGCTAAAATCTAATCTAATATCTCAAATGCTTTCTACGTTCATCCAACAGTGTATTTAACGTAACTCTATTGCTTCCATCGTACGTACTATGTGGAAATTCGGATCACCAAAGTTCATAAAAAGTGAAAACATTTTCAAAAACCTCTACTAATGGATAATAATCGTAAAGCGAGCCAAAGGTAACAGTAATTTTACGTATATTGGTTAAATAAAATTTTTTAGGATTAAAAAGTATCTTGACATAACATCACTCAGTGATTCAACCCGAAGGTTGGTTACGGACTAAGCCACAGGCGTGTGAATTTCACAAATTCAGGGTAGGGGTGCTAGTTCCTTTCCCTGGGCCACCTCGCACTCACGAGGATTTATTTTTGTTCGGAGACGTCCAAAGGCTTCACCCGGATTTGAATTCGGGACTCCTTCGATCAGTATCCAAGCGCTCTACGCACTACACCACCACGACGCACCCGATGACAAAACATAATAACCTTTAATGAGGGATACTAAAATCCTGGGATAGGAACACTAACGATGATTGAGACTCATAACATATAAACGGTCAATTAAATATCAATGTCTACAATACAGGGGATAAATGAGGAGTCAGGTGAAGTGCAATGAAGACTAGTAGCAATGGTTTCCCTCAGAAACTAATCGGGGATTGAAACCACCTGAATATTGAGTCACACTCAGAGCCAATTTATGACTCTTGTCTCCCATACATTTTTTTCGCTGAATGTGCTTTCTTCTCTTTCGTTGTGATTTATCAAAATAACAATTGCTTTACATTTTTATTACTTTACATACTTTTTTTCGTACATAACCAACTCCTCAAGTATTTTATTCATGTAGACCTTCCACTTCACTTATCCTCTCAGGACCACTTCTCTTCATCTGCTCTACATTTCCGTCAAACAATTCCATTTCTCCTCTTCTCTTTTCAACACTCTATCACCGGTGTTCTCCGGGCAGGGAAACATATATTTCCAATCAGCAACACCAGTATTTTATTCTTTTCTAACACTTGACCAAATGCGATACGCATTTCACACGCATGCACGATTCAAGGGAACACATGGCTACTGCTAAGATTTCCAACTATTCACTGATAGTAAAATAACCATGAAAAATATAACGTCTGCCGATAATATGAATATATCTGAAGCCATCTGACGATGGAGCACTTAACCCGAGTTTTCGGTTCATGTCATCATATCCATTGATAAAATCATCAATTTCAACAATGGAATTAATTAAAATCATCAATTTATCAATGGAATTGAATATATGACACAGTGTTTCCACTAATTGGTGGAAACACCAAGCAAAATGTAACAAGTTCTTGCATTCAGATGCAAAATATTGAGAAACCCGTTATATAGTCGACTTCGAAGAATATGCTTAATGCCATAAAATTCTTACGGCAAGATGTGTTGAAAACCATTGAAGAATATGATAAACTGCAATGGTAATCTAAAATTAGTGCTGCTGTGACGAAGTTCTTTCATAAGCACGAATAAAGTTATAAAGAAAATCAAAAGCGGAAATTAATATTGATAGACATAGTTTTTGTCTTAAGTACATCGCTTTCAGAGAGTGAAAAAATGCTTTCCTGCAGGAATTTTCAGGGCACATAATAGTTAATATCCCAGCACTATAAGATTTAAAATTTTGATGGTAAATTACTAGTAAATAATAAATTAAACCCAACCCATCTCATCCTAGTAAAATTGAAATTATATTAGAGCTAATAATTAATAATATTATTGATAACACAAACAAAATTACTTAAATAATAAAACGAACCAAATAAGGGTCCCCATCCATATAATCCTTTCTATAAAAAATTACTATAGAAGAAATAAATAGTACAAATCCCATAAAAATTAAAGATATCCAATCAAGTAATAAAGTTATTACAATAGAGGAAGAATTTAATGTTAAAACTTCCCATTCAATAAAATAGCACTATCTAAAAAGACAAAAGGAAATACCAGTTAAAAAGCTAATTAAGCTAGTAAAAAATAGAAGTAAAAAACTAATATTACAAATATTTAAACGTCAATTAGTTACCTAAGGTAAAAAAATTACTTCTACGACACCACAAATATGAATCCAGAATATGGCACTGGAAATTATGTTTCCAATTTTAAGAATACCTTCAGAGCTATTTTCAAGCTGACAGCTTGTCAATATACATATGGGATTTTGTTAGAGCAACATAGCGGAATTAGCATAATCGACATGAGCTTTTAATTTCCCAATTTTTAACATGTTCGCGCTTTTAAAAAGTCTGGAAAACAAATGAAAATCTCCAGTAATGTGAATTTCATTTCATGATATTCGGTATTACATAAACGTCATAATCATCGTATTTTAAAAGTTCAGCAGGTTTAAAACAAAACTGCCAGAGCAAAGGACCTCACGACACCGGTGTGGGATGATTCATCTGCACGCTCTCAGTAGCTTGGCTCGGAGATGAGATCGCGGTCTCCAGCCACGGTGCATGTATCTCTCCGCTTCACTACCCTTGCTGCACTCTTTTGCTCTCTATCGTCCATTGTTCTGGTCACGCATGCCGGCCAACCTGCCCGTGTTGAATAGCGATTCCGTTCCACCCACTCATGCACTCCTGTCCTTGCAAGCTTCACTCTCCCTCCAAACACACGCGCGCAGGACAGAAAATAAAAGAAAAACGAAACGGGGGAGAGGTACATTTATCGGTGCAGGAGGGCGTATGGAGCGGCGGCGGTTGCCAAGGCGACATTTTGACTGCAATTTCGCGTAATTTTACGGCCACGTAAAACCTCTCTTTTCCAGGAAGAGTTGTGGAGCATTAAAACAGTCTCGAACACACTAAAAAACACATTGAGCTGAACAGAACATCGAAAAACGAAAAAAAAAGTGAACACTTTTTGCAAACATTTTACGGCTTCACGGGCACTCATTTATTGCCATATCTTTTAGTGCACCAGATTCCAGGGCATTATTAAAACACGGCTTTTATTTTTTGTTTCACTTCATGGAGGGGAGAAGACGCGAGAGCAGTTTAAACCGTACGGTTAATCAAGCGTTTTTCATGACTAATTATCACTCAAAGTGCTTAAATTTTAATACCGCTGAGATGCTTCCATTCATTCGAGAAATAATGGGGAGATCTTTGGGTGTGGGATGCCATGGGGTAGGTACCCATCTATCGCAGAGCCACGACATATGATGAAGGCACCAAACGATGCACACCCGAAAGAAAGGATGCTAACTATGCCGAGGACACGATCGTCGGCCGTATTTCTTGTGTACGCTGCTGATGCCTAACGCACATGCACTCTGGGCTACGTACTTACCAACAATTCTTTTTCTTTGCCATGCCTTCTCCCGCTCCGCAAGATATATTGCACTCATAACTCGAATTGTTGTAATACATCTTCCCACCGAGATAGGCAGCTATTTCTCGATGGCGATAACACTATCAATGCAAATAAACATAATTCTAATTTTTACTGTTAAAAATAAATGAAAATTCAATAGGAAAGAGCTAAAATCCAATGCACATAATATGATGAAAAATCAACAGAGAAGAAGAAATCCCCGAAAAATAGAAAATTAATCAAAATGTGCAATTCATCGTTTGACAGTCATCGAAAAAAATTGTCAAAGAAATATATAAAGCTCTCTCAGCAAAGAAACTATACAACTGATCAGACTATCTACCAGGAAGAGTAATTAGCATATACCACAATAGCATACGATTTAGCACAACAATGGAAGCTCCCTCTATATTACTCTTCATGCCATGAAAGCAGGAATACTGGCCCTTATAATTACAGTCCTTTTTAGCATTGTAAACGTTTGTTTTCTCCTACTGCTGAATGATCTGTCGAAGCACCTGATCTAGTCACTGATTTGTAAAATAAAATAAAAGGAGACGCAAAAATATTCAATTATGTAACGTCCAAAAGGCCTAAAAGAGAATATATTTGAAACTCACAAGAACATTTTCGACGAAAAATTAATCTTTATAGATTTATCTAAAGGTACACAAGAATACACTGATATCTTCTTAAATTGTATAAATCCAAATAAAGCGGTTGAGAGGTTTATCAAAGCTATTCTAGGATTGGTGACGCTCTTTAACCCGAGTAAACCTTCAGCGCATCGAAAATTGCTGTAGCATATCCATCATAAAAGCCAATGTACATGGATTTTTTTCCGGAAAAACTGCTAACTCGCAAACTAATCACTCAAAAACTAGCCAACTAAAAGTTCGCCAAACGGCACCACACTTGCCGTCCAAAGGTTTTTCAGGCTCGCCCCTATCGTGAAGAGGGAGCAGAGGAATTTAGCAGGCAGTGCCCGTCGCGCGCCCAAGTAGGTCAGCGCTCCCACATCTGAGCGGAAAGTTCACGGGCTCCGCTCCAACTCATAAGGCGCGCATAAGATGGACATTTAAGCGCCGCTAATTCCTCTTCCCCTGACCTCCGAAGCCGACCTGCCTCCGCCGAAGGGACAGAGCCGCGCGCAGCCGTCTGAATCTCAATGAGTTAAAGCAGGCACTCACTCGCCTTCTCCCAAAATATTTATATACACATAGATCGACTGGGACTGTATTTCTTCGGCATATCAAACAGTACTGAACGGGATATTTGCTATGAGAATCAGAACGAGCCAAAAAAATAAGAAAAAGAAACAACTGACACAATTAGTGATGAAATCAACATATTCCCATTGAAACATCCCTTAATTCACCAAGTGGCTTCATTATGAACCACGAAGGAAAGTAATCTCGCCAATTACTGTACATGTTTAAACCACAGTACCATACTTCTGGTAAATATAAGTGGATACTATAAATACTGAAATTCAATAAGGAAACCAATGACATGAATACATACTGAAATACATATGAAAGCTAGGTTTTACGAATGATGACATCAAGGCATTTGAGGCAGCGGAAATAGGCATGGGCCTACTTCACAAATTGGAGGACTATTTCTGTGATAGCTTTTGGCTAACTCATACTCCAGAGTTTTCTTCCGTTGTTAGTAGGGATCGGTATACACTGATTCGCTCATTCATCCACTTTGCTAGCAACTCTGATTAAGATTTATATGACAGGTTGTATAAAATCAGGCCAGTCATAAATTTGGTTAAAGATTTGTACACCAAAATATATGAGCCTCACAGAGAAATTACTGTTGATGAAACTATGCTTAAGTTCAAAGGTAGGCTTAATTTCAAGCAATATCTACAATCTAAGCCTTCAGCAAAACGTCGTATAAAGTTGTGGTCCTTTTGTGACTCCCAAGCGTCGTATTTACTCAAATTTAACGTATATGCAGGCAAAGAGCCCTCATATGTAAAATAAGGAGGGCAATTCAATCGCTACTTGAGGGATATGAAAATAAAGGACATATTCTTTGTGTGGACAATTTATTTTCACGTGTTTCCCTTTTTGAAACACTGATACTGAATGATATAGGTGCATATGGAACAATTTGTTCCAACAGGGTGGGGTTACCAACTGGCGTAAAAGCAGGTAAACAGAAGCGTGGTGAACTTTCAATTAATTGGAAAAACGCTGAGAGTACCATGATTGCATGCACCTGGCAAGATACAGGGAAAGTAAACATGATATCCACAAATGGGGATTGTGGATAGTCAAAAATAAGAATTAGGTCTAAGAAAGGTTGGTAGACAAACCAAATATTCAAGGGCTATGCAATGATAATATGGGGGGAGCTGATAAATTTGATCAGCTTTGTTTGACCTATCCGTTCAACAGGAAAAGTCAAAAATGGTACCATCCAATTTGGCATTATTTGATGGTGAATTCTAGGATGTGCTACAACTTATAAAACGGAAAAATCTAAACCAGATACAAATTAGAGAAAAAGTAATTTCTGGACTATCAGAAGGTTATCGGAAGAGAAACCCTTTGGAAAAGGGTCACCGAACACCTTAAACCTACCATTGAAAATAGGTTGACCCAAAGGCACTTCCCATCACAGTTTGAAAACAAAAATCATAAGCCGAACTGTTCGGTTTTTTTCAGTTTTACCCTCAAAATGATGTACAAAAGGAAAAGGTGATTGTAAAAGGAAGCAGACTATAGGTATAGCAAACTTGGTGGCATTCACCAGCGGAGAATCAGATATCACTGAGAGTAAATCAAGCGTTGATAAGCGGGCAAAGGTACCGAAGGACTCCCGGAGTGACATCTGGAGGAAGACTCGGCCACTTTATCCCACATCACTTGTATGCTTCCCTCTCCCTTGCGTCATACACTTAACAAGCGACTGCCACCAAGTTTCGCTACACCTATACCTTTTTTAAATTCCTGTGAAACCAAATCTCCCTCGAGTGTTACTCCAGGTTTCGAGATAAATATCACACGCAAAAAAGATATAAGAAGGTTTCTAAATGCCAATAATACGTATACATGCTAATATCTATAAAATATTGTTAATATTTATTGCTAAATATAATAGTGAATCCCCAATGCACCTGATTTTTCATCCTTTTCTGTAAGCCATGGAAAAATAAATTTCTTTTTTGTGATTTTTTGGGGCCTTCATTTCTGAAAGCAATGAGTGCAATACATGCTGATGTTATTTTAATCAAAGTTAATCAAAATAATGTAATAAAATCAAAAAGATAATAATTTATCGAAACCTAATCCGTAGTTAATGTATTTTTACCAATATCCTTACCTTAAAATGCAGCTAAAATATTTAATTCGTATTTTCAAAAACATATGAGAAAAATAAATTATTTATGTAAAACTTAATATTTAGCAACAAAAATGAGAAATGTTTAACAATAATAATCTGTTACAGCTGCCGCATAACGTATTATGATTTTAAAAAAAACTAAATTAAATAATAGAAGTGTGACTTTCGTTTTTTCATTGTAAAATTCCATTTTTTAAGAAACCTGGTTAAAAACATGATACGCTGTGAAAGGGTTAAAGAAGGATTGATTGCTAATATTCTTTAACAGTAAGTAATGAGCAGCATTGTAATTTTATGCCATTGTTATAAAAAAACGTGTCCAAAATGTCTACTTTTTAAATTATAGGTATTTTATTAAATATTCAAAAGGAAATTTTAATAGAAAGAAAGAGGTTCCTTCTGTTACACACTCTCAAAACAATATAAATGGATTCACGGTTTAACGGGTCTCTGGCTACCATTTCAAAATGAAGTTCTGCCGAGTGGAATTTTCGTCAGCTTTAATTTCTAGGGTTCCTAAAAGAAAAAATATCGCTGACCCTCTCACGTCGTGTCGTCCGAAATAAAACCCGGACGCTAAGCATTAATTTTTATTTCAGCGTTTTTTTAGCATTCTCGGCCCTTCCGAAGGAAGACACGTCCATCGCTCCGTCGAGGGGCTGAAAGGGGAACAGCACGGCGATTCCTTAGGGCGCCAGGCCACGAAGCGCCGGTGCCCGGAGTCGACTGAAGATCATAGCCCAGAGGCGTACCTTTCCTCCCGGAGAGAGAACTCCCGGAACACTGACCATCGATACAAATCCATCTTCTAGACCTCAACCTCCCACTCAACGTGCACATCCATAAGGAAGTGGAAATCTTTCTCTCTCTCTGCTTATCCACTTCCTCCCAACTCTTCTTTTCCGAATCCTGGCTCAGAACATACACAGATACACCCGAGTGCCACTAGCACATGCCCGTAGAAGCACATGTGTGTGAATGAGTGGGTGCGGGAATACACACTCACATGAATGCGCAATCGGTCTCTTCAATTTCCCCCCACCTACCCTCATCCAAACCCCATGTAAGAGTGAATCTTATATATTTTGGGGTTCTCGAGCTTTGCAAGGGCTTAGGCGTGGGAGGAGGCTCCTCCTCCAATCTCCTTCCTCAAATCCAATAATATTACTACATAATAATAATATTAATTTATTTACTCCCAATACAATTAGTACAAACTGGTAAAAAACAAAAGAGCGGCAGCTTTAGGTGGTCTCCAAGTTCATAAGACCAGAATTGAGCCACCAGCAATTTACAAAAATGTATGCCATAAAAGTAAATGCAGTAACTGTTATATACATAAGTATTGTTACAGTAAAAATACCATCAAAATAAATGTTCTATATTTTCTTGAGAAAAAAGCGTCTTTGGCAAGTTTTAACATTTTTGTGAGAATTTAATTTTTTTAACTTCAGGGAGTATATTTTTAATTTCAGAGAGAATAATTCAACATATTAGCTATCAGGCAGTTGTTTCTTTTTAGTAGACTTTCTTTGAGTTCCAAGAACAAATACACGGGGTATTCATTTATGCAACAGATATAAATTTGACTGGGAAGTAAAATATCGTTCTACGGACTGATCCGTAGGAAACTGTTTAAATTGCAACTCGATTGTAAATGTAACTGAATTAAAATATTTCTGGGTAATCCTGGACAATAAATTAAAATGGAAAAACCACGTCAATTGAGTAGCCAAAAATTTTGACACTTCCTCTCAAAGTTATATTTTTTGGAAAACAGAAGTCCATTTAATTTTCTAAAAGTTAATTATTTGGCAATAGTGCAGTCAAAACTAAGTTAAATTGCCGGGGAAAACCCTATAGAAATACAATAAACCATGTACTATTTCTGCAAAAGAGGATACTACGTGTAATAATAGACAAAAACTGTTTCTCTCATGCATTCCCATTGTTCATAGAACTGAACATATTGCTTCTTAGATACATGTATTTTTATAAAGTTATAAAGATTTTTATTTAAGAAGTGGTGACGAAGAATATTTTCGAGGACACATGACTTTAGTTTGCGTGAAAGAAATGCTATTTCTTTGCCAAAACCTAATCTGGCATTGTTCCAATGATGTTATGTATATTTATCGCGAAAAATATTTTATTCTGTATTTTGCATGTAATATTTATTGAATTAAATGTGAAAATGAAGCGTTTTTGAAATACTATTGTTATTGTTATACTATTTCTGACCATGTATTTATGTGTCTCGTATTTCGTAACCACTGTTTCTCACTGTGTATTTCTTTGAGTCAATTTTCATATTAGTGTCACTAGATTGCATAAATATTTTATTGCAAAATTTTAATTATGTTTTGTTTGTTACTATTGTTTTGCATGGATTACCTGATAGTAGCCCCAATACAGACTAATCCTTAGGGGTTACCTAATTACTGTTTTATTGTAATACCTTATTGAACTGAAATTATCTTATGTTATCTATATAATCATTGGTTTTCCTCTTCTCCTCCAACCCTCTCCTTCTCTCCCTTCATCCCCCAACCCCCTTCCGCCCCCTCCCGCCTCCTCACCCCTCCACGGAGGAATCATACCGCCCCCGCATAAGGTTCCGAGAAGATTCTATCCATAAATCGCAAGAGGCGATTGATTGGAAATCCCAATTTTCGCGCGTTCTTCCTTAACGATCACGTGCGTTTTTATTTTACGAACAGTCACGAGTGTGGCTGAATGCATGCATGTAATGAACGCTTAGCACTTCTTAACATTAGAAACGGTTATTATTATTAAAAACTAACATTACCTGTTGACGATGAAATAGCCGAAATCTGGCTGAAGGTTAAGTGACACCAAACAGAGACGGCTGCATTCGAAGAGAGGGAATAAGGGATACATCTTCTAGATGTTTTCATTCTGAGCAACACTCGTTGTACTTAATATTGTGCAAAGCAACACTCAAATTCTTATCAAATAGGTCCAGTAACTCAATGGCCATAAGTAAATCTGGTTTATTAAGTTGGTTTGAGCGAGATAGATCCCTAGTCATAGTGGAGACTATATTAAAATTTTATTCTTTGATTTCAACGTCTGCAAGAAGTAAGAAATAAATATTTTAATATAAATGGCGTAAATATATAGTTATATATGCCCAAAAATCTCAGTAATTAAATAAATAAAGCTACATAAGTCTCTAACTAGACTCATTTTTTCCCGCCGTATGACTGAAAACCCTTCAAAACAGCAGGTTATTTTGCGATTCTGTAAAAGTTATTGTGGTGAGTAATAGATTATTTTTTATAAATAGTTTAGAAAATATGCAATTTATACACCGTTAGTTTTTTGACGAAGTCTAGGCGGTGGAATTCCTATTTCCTTCAATATTCTCCCTCTGGAGAGCTCAGACATAATCTATCCCAAGTAAAACAGCTTATATTTAAAGGCAAATTTCTCGAAAAGTAGTTCGGCATGGGGTTGATATTTTTATATCAATGGAAATATTAGTGTTGCTTCTTTAAAATGAGGCCAAATTCATCAAATTCTAGGTTTGTTTTGAACAGAAAATTGTAAAAATAATTGATATCAGTCAAAAGGAACCAACTTCTTGTAAATAGTCATCATTCGAGTAAGCGAGTGGCAACATTATTGCTTGAAGTTGAACGGGATACAAGAAGAAGAGGTTATTGATGGAAAAAAGTCGGTATTGAAGAGAATCAATAAAGGAATCTACCGGTCATGTTTACGAAACACTTAGCAGTAGAGCAGGAGGAAAATCATCACTGGCAATGGTCTGATGGCAGACCAGACCAATACATACAAAACGATGAATCTTAGAATGAAATACAATGGAGTTCGAGAAAACGTCATCGGCGTACGTTACCAAAGTTCATGGTGGACTTGCTTAACGTGAAGAGCGATCACCAACGAAATGCAGAGGTCCCAAGAAGAAAACTCACCTAGAAAGAAGAAATGATTTTTTTAGCATTTATACAATGAGTATGAACAAAATTATTTTACGAAGATTTTAATTTAAATTACAGATTTTTTTTCTTAAGCAGACCTAATTAAAATCAGTGTTGGCAAATCCAATGGCCAGTAAAGTGATTACATTGAAAGATTAATTTGGAACAAGGAGCATAGCTAATCCAAGAGAGGAATTATTCATTTAAAAAGTACCAACGTTTTTTACCGATCACAGACCACACTAACGTTTGCAAAACAATAAAAAAAACGAAAATCGTTGAAAGTGAACGCTTTTTCTAATAATCTGAGAATTTCTGGGAATATATTCAACTCTTAAAATATTAAATTGATATGTTACGGCGAAAATCACAAACAATTTGAAAAGCTTACTTTGAAAAGCGATGGAAACGATTTTTTGCCCTGAGAATCTTTGACAAAAATGCCTGAATTCATCGCCAGGGAATATAAGAAGAGCGAAAGGCATGAAAGGGAAGACAACGGACGAAAAGAGAGGGAATAAGGATGGGAGGTAGAGACGAATATATATATAATAAGAAAAATAAAATGAAAAAGAAGAATAAAAAGGAGTACATTATAATATATATGAAGAATAAAAGTGTGAATACCCATAAAATGCCATATAGGGGTGAATGCGAGAAGGGGATGGAAAATGTAAAAGAAATATATTGAATATTATTCTGAAGAAAAAATACTCACGAAGATATAGCACGTGTTCAAATGAAGGGAGGAAAAATACGTGGGTGAATGATTCCTATAAATACGAAAGTGAGGAATTTCAATTAAGAAATCACCAAGCCATTTTTAAGATTTCGCAGTCGCACCTTCGTCAAGTTATCGCAGGTGTGGCATGTCGGTTCTCCCCTCACTCTGCCCCGACCCCTCCCCACCCCCATCCCCAACTTCACCCCCGCCTCCCGCTCACACCGCCACCATCGTTCTGAAAATCGCCAACTGGCAACTTAGAGATCCGAGTCAGGCAAAGAGAATTTGATGTGTTACGTCCCACTTCGGATTTCAATAAACCTCGTTACTGCGCATTACAATATTGTTATTGGTGCAATTGTTGCCATGGCGATGTGCGAAGAGGGTAGGGAAAAGTAGAAAATATATTAGGTTTATTGTCCTAGGAGCACTTGCTCTCATGGGGAAAGATTTTACATATTAACATATCTTAGTTCCGATAAGAAATACAATAGTAACCAAAATACAAAACATGCAAATATTGGTCTCAATTCTTCAGAGACGAAAACATGTTTTACAAATGAAGGGAAACGAAAAGTGTGTCATTCAGCACATTATTATAATTGACAAACAAAACTATAAATGCAGTGAGTGTTATAACTAAGGGCTATCAATCATACTAATACATAAAAATTGAATGGTGTCTGTCTGTCTGTTGCTCAATCACGCAAAAACTACTGAATCGATTGAGCTTAAATTTGGCATGTAGTGAGAAAATGTATCTGGGTGTAACATAGGCTATATTAAAAATCCCTCAAGGCCCCCCCATGTTGGTCCCTAGTGGTCCATGCTAAGCATTGGGTTCGGTAGTGCGGTTTGATTTTTTGCTTTTTAAAATTAGTTTTACTAAAGATAGAGGGCTGGGATTTTTTTATCGTATGGCTGAATAAATGAACTTTCTAATTCTATCAATCGATTTTCTTTTACGCTTCGTAATTGTCTGAATATAATGTTTTTTTTTGCTGAAAAATCTCACATTTTTCTCTGAAATCAACAATAGCATATTTCCTTAACAACCAGAGATTTAATTTTCAAAGGCTATTCACGCCTCTAGCATTTAAGTTTTCCTGCAGGCCCATAAAAGCACGTAGAAAGAAAATCTGTATAAGAAGGGCCCAGAGTCCCAAGGGCTCCATGACAGATTGCTTTGGGGGGGTAATCGATAAATTTAATGCGTATTTACAACAAATATACTCTTCAATGTCTATTCTCAAAGTATCTCTCATATGGGAACTGCATGTATATGAGAGAACACTTACGTAGTAAGCGTTACACATAAAGGAATTATCATGCAAGAATATTTACGTGCAGTGAATATTAATGGTAAAAATGCCTCTGTTGCTACAACAAACACGGCGTTGTTTATTGATACTCAGATGTATTACACGTAGTGTAACCGTCTGCCTCTCATTGCAATTGCGAACTGTTTTTTACACCAATTCCCTCATCATTAACGATACGAGTTATTTATACATGTTTAAAAGTGTTTAAGTGCAGTAAACTTACATTCAATCAATCATCGACTTGGCTATTCAATACTTTCACTCACCGCTGTGTTTCCTCTCCTTGGACTTAAATACATATCCATCAACATGCCTAATAGAAAAAAGATTAGCATTTCAAAAACATCTTCTAAAGCAAGAGGAATATCATCTTTGCGAGGAAATGAGCCCTTGCAATAAATACGACTAAGGTTAGACTTGGATGCTCAAAGACATGCCTACCAGCGATAGAGAAGAACTGAAGTTCTGCGCAATGAACGACATCCGTGCATGAAAATCGACAAGTGCGCTAAAATCACCGTAGATTTTATGTTTAGCAACCGGAACCAATGATTATGGCTACCCATTATGCCGAAGGTGCAGCCGATGGAGGATTTATAGGTCAAATAAACATGGCTGTTGATGCAAATACATCTTTTGACGTTGTCAACTGCTGGATTACACCCTACTCTCCAATCCTGATTAAGACACTAAACGCAAATATCAACGTTGAATTGCGCAACTAAATTAAGTCATTGAATGCCAATATATTTATGTACACAAGGGATGCGATTATGCTGTTAATTACTCAGAAGACGGCTCAAAAGAACCAGAGGGACGAGGTGACCATTTATCAACCTGGGTGCTATTTAAGTAGTGATAAACCTGCGTGGCCCATTTTTGGATTTCCCGTGCATGAAAGAGGACCAACAGTCACTCATCTCCCCGTGCACCTGGAAAACGGTCATCGTGTCTACTACAACGAGCATAACATACAAGATAGGTTACGAACTCCTCAAATGATCACGCCGACAGTTTTTCTTCAGGCTTTGTGGTTTTCTTATAAAATAAGTTCAATGTTTTTAACACCCGTTGAGTTTCAACGGGTACCTTTCGCTAGTAGTAATGCAATGAATCCAAATGTTGGACTAAATTTTCCAAAGATGCAACATATTATACAAAATTAGGGAGTTCAAAAGTGTTACCTAGCTTATTATATAACTGTAATTAAAATATAAAAGAAATTAGTATTTTAACTAATACCTTATTTGCTTGAATTACAACCAATTTAAACCAATGACTTGCAGATTTTTATGTTATAACAAAATATATTGCAATACATAGCAGTAACTATTAAAATATCCGTATAGCAGTACATACGATTAATGATATCAAAACATGGAAACGAATTATCAGTTTATTTAATATTACAAACCAATTTTAATTTTTCATTAATTTTTTTAAATTTAATTTTTAGACAGTTTTATGGTTTAATGTAATACGAGGGTAAGTCAATAAACAAGTCGCAAACGTTACGTTAAGCTGTTACGAACATTTCATTGGGAACGCTTGGAAAATCTACTGTACAGTCCTACTTGTCCCCCAATGATTTTCATCTGTTCGGGCCCTTAAAGAATCATTTGGGTGGCCGACGTTTTGAAAATAATGATGCCGTGGCCCAAAAGGTTACTCGTTGGCTGCGACAGCAACCAAAACACTTCTTTGCTGCCGGCTATCAAGGGCTTGTAAGGAGATGGGAAAAGTGTCTGAATGCACAGGGTGAATATGTAGAAAACTGAAATAAATTTCAGGAATTTAATTTTATTATTATTACCACTAACCAGTTTTGCGACTTATTTATTGAATTACCTTCGCAATTATCTAACCCATATTTTCATTTCCTTTTAAGTAATCAAACAATAGGTTTTCAAATATATTGAGGGAGGGTGAAGGAGAAGTGGGGTGGGGTTGGCCGGAGAGGGGTCAGTGCCTCTTACGGTGTCTCCATCCCCCCCTCCTCCCCAGAATCCACCTCTCCATTCTCCCTTTTCCACCCCTCCCCTGTTACCGCCCCCTCAACCCCCCCACAACAGAGCACCCCATTCCGAGAAGTGGTTTTAATACTTACGCCTCACGTATTTCTGAGGAAGGGTGGGGTGAGGGGGCGGTCAGGGGGTGAGGGGGCGGTTAGGGGGGGTGGGGTAGCAAAGGGGGGGAAGGGAAGGGGGTGGGTTAGAGAGGAGGAAGGGTCGTGGGAGGAAATGGAGTGGGAGGCAGAGTTCGGAGCCGACCTGCGATATATATTTCTGAGTGTCATGACTCGAGCCGGAGGAGTGGATTCGCCGCCCGAATAAGGGAGTCTGTGTGACGCATTTATAATGCCCCGGAAAGTAAAGGGAGGTTCCGTTGGGGGGATTGGAAGGGTTGTGGAGAGGGAGGGAGGGGAGAGGAAGGGAAGGGAGGAAGCAGAGAAGAAAGAAGAGTGGACGAAAGGTGATGGGAGGGGGGAAGGAATGGGTCAAAGGCTTATGCGGGGGAGAGGAGAGAGGGAGTCCTACATTTTGGTTTGACACATTCGGAGTCCAAAGGGGTCCGAGTCGGTCGCTCTTTGGGAGAAATTGGGAGGAGGAGACGCGTGGAGGGATGTTTGGGCAAGGAGAGGGTGAAGCAGGATGAAACACGCGTCTGTTCATGTAAAGAACGGGAAGAACTGAGATGAGAATGGAATATGAGGAAACTGCTACAATTGAGAGAATAAAAGGGCGCCGAGGAATTATTTGAAGGACAATACAGTTACATTTGAATTATAAGGATAGGTACAAAGTTCAATATTCATTTCTTTTCCAGCAGCTCCTCTACTGATCACAAATTACGTTTTGCATTTGATATAATTTAATATTATATCACTACGAAATGTTCTTACATAGACCTATTAAATGAATTGTTATCAACAGGCACAATGGCTAATTGGGAATCAATTATAATTTCCTAGATTTTTACCTGCATTGTATTGAAATTCGAGCTGTAATATACTTATTACTAAAAATTCGCTACGGCTATAATATAAATTTAAATAATTTAAAAAAATATCGTTAATTAGTTTTTAAGGGCCTGAGTTATGACTAATTTGGGCTTCAAAGAATCTATTACATAAACGTAATCTACCGGTTAAAGGTAGGTTTTATTGAAAGTCAGTAAAAATCCTCCCAATTTTTTACTCGTGTAGGGCCCCATATAACTCTAGTATTTTGTTCTTCATCTTCCACGTAAGTACATCCTACCCTTCTACATCCCATCCGTAAAAACTATAATATTTCATGAATAAAACGGAAAATTGGAGTAATAAACTAATTATGGGTATGTTAAAAAAGTGTAAAGCTGAAAAAACCATTTTAAATAATGCTACATAAATTGCAGATATGTGTCCCCCATATCATTTTGAAGAGTGAATTAAAAAGCAACAGAGCAAGAGAAAATTAAATATAATTAAGATCAATAAATAAGTACCAAAACCATCAAATCAACGCATGTGGATTGAATACACTCTCATTAGGAATATGTACATGTAATCCAGAGGTAACACGTTAAATACGGTGGCAGAGCAAAGGAGAAGATATGGGGGCAGGTGTGAAGGGGGGGGGACGTCCTCGAGGGAGGTTTTCAAAAGGGACTGAATCTCGCCGAGGAAGCAGGAGAGAATGAGATAAGGATAAGGCGGCCAGCCTCGCGGCCTCGTGGCCCGGTAGCAAATTGGAGAGAAGAGCCCCCTGGAGGCCAAGTAAGCCGAAGTGGCAGTGGAGAACGCGGTTTAAGATGGCTCCACCGAGCGGATTAATCCGTGGGGTCCGAGTCAAAAAGATTTCCATCAAATAATCATCTACCTGCAGAGGAATATAACTCAGGATACAATCGCCTAAAGTTTGCCTTAAATTTATCCGAAGGAGTATGCATTTAGCGTAAGGTTATCAGCAAAATAGGTCATCAAAAGTTTTAGAATCAAATAGCACGACAGGCTTACCACGGACATTTATAACTCTAATAAAATTCAATCATAAATATTTGGTAACCTTTAGCTTTTAAATAAATTCATATAACTGATCTCGCAGAATTGAGATACAAATTTGGAACATTCTAAAAGGGAGGCATGAGTTTACCAGTTACGCTATGCGGTAGTACAATGTATTCATTCAAATTATTTCTCATTCAACCCTACTTGTCGAAAGTATTGCCATCTAACTAGTACACTTCTTTGTTAAACCTGTGATTAGATGTCACAATACAAAAAATGAAAATTCAAAACTATATCCGTTCGCTTGTTAAGGTAATGTACTTACCGCATCTACTACTGCTAACGCAAAAAATGTTGATGTAGAAGGAATCAAAGTTGGTAAAATAAAATGTACTTAACTGTAGTTATGTCTGATGCAATGTGCTCTCACCTTATACACTTTAGACATTTGGTAACACATAAAAATGTGGTAATAATCATCATGACTATATAGCAATAAACAGTTAAATAAGCGTTGAGTACTATCATACCTTTTTTAAATTCTTATCAGAGTACCAGGGGGGCTATCCTCTATCTCAAAGCTACCGATGCCGTAGCTTCGAATAAGCTACCAGAATTGGCTTCCAACCATATTCTCTAACTCGCGGGAGCTTTCTCAAGAACGTAGTAGGAAGTGGAGAGAGGTTTAGCGAAAGGCGGGTATGAAAATCTTTTTAAACCAAATCCGCGGAAACTTCATTTCTGGTGACGTCATTCTTAGAACCAATGGGAAAGCTCGTCTCAATGTTTTTCCGCGGATAAAACTGGTGAAACCTGTTTTAAGGCCGTTTTAGACGGTGAAGAGGTACGTGCATCGTGTTTAGCGAAACATTCCACGTATTAAAAATGATGCGAGCAAAATTCTAAAATGTTTTATTTTTGCTCACATAATCTCGTTAACAATCTCGTGAAACGCACGACGTCCATCTTGGCTGTTTTGATAAATTGAAATAAGTTTGCTCGTAAATATATTCGGGAATTAGGGTTCATGTCGATGATATGGTTCAATATGATTCGTGCTATTTGCTTTCGTCGATTACTTAGTTGCTTCAAATCATTTAAATAATATACGAAGATGAAGCTTTCAAAAGAAATGCGAACGTGATACACGTTACCACGATCCACTAAGTATTCCATTATGGGCTGGAATCACATTACTTACTGAAGGTAAATATGGCTTTCCGTCACTCCAGTTAATATCTTTTTTGTGAAAAATCCCGCAAATGGCGAAAATGACAAAGTAACCCAGTGAAAGTGCAAGGAATGCGCATTTAATAAATGTAAGAAACATACTCATTTCTTGGATAATTATAGGTGGATAAGCGTAATAAAATGACCAATATTTAAGCAGGATATTCGGAGGCCGCGCTTCGTGAGGCTACCGTGGGCGCTTATTGGGGCTACGGAAGTAGCTTCGTGACATTTACAGAATATGGGTGGGAGCCTAATATGCTACCGGTAGCTTCTGCTTGCTCTTTCTCCGGTAGCTTCCATGATAGAGAATACCGATGGGAGCAAGTAGCTTATTGAAGCATCTTTTCGCCAGAAAGCTCCGATGCTTCGCGTTAGAGAATAATCCCCCAGGGATGAACTTTCTTATTCGGCGATAAGTAGTGATATGGAGTCCAATGAAACTTGTGGTAACATATGTTATTTGGTTAGTCAGCTAGGTGAGCATCAGCTGAGGTGATTTCCACATATTTTTCTTCATCTAAGTGCTCTAATGCTGCTCAATGCAAAAGTAATTCTTGTAATCCTTGTATGAAGTGGCTTAGGAGTTGACTCATGAGATACCTTTATTTTATTCTCTTGGAACTCGTCTTTTTCGAATATAAGTAAAAATATAGATGCGCCACATTGCCAAAGCCATTAGCTTCATTTTTTCAACAACGAGTAGGTATCCCAAAATCCGCCATTTTTAACTCATTGTGTTCGGATTTTCTTCTTTTCGAAAGCAGCAAACATATCAAAGACTTGAAAATACCTTCCATATAACGTTCACCAAACGCGTAATTTCAAGTACTGTTACCGGCAAATCGAGCAAAGTGGTAACTGGTCAAATGGTTAAACTATAGCAAAAACAGTGTTTTCAATAAAAAAGTTATGCAATTTTGGTGGTGGGCTTTTTTGCAGTAGCAAAACGGAATCAACAACACAAATTGCGTAAAAAGTAGGAAATATTGCATCGCAGGTGTTTGGAATACACCTAAGACCACATTTAACGATACTAACAGTCCATTTCCTCCTCCAAGCTTTTCTTTCCTATTCTAGGAAGACTGTGAATTCTGCTCAGGCGGTCAAAGAACGAGGTCAATATTAGCGGAAGCGAATCGGAAAGACGAACAAATATCATTTATTATTAGATATTATTAATGATAAAATTAGATCTATTGGGAAAATAGACCTTATGCGTGGCGGAACCGGGAGCCCGCCCTCAGCCCCTATTACCTAACCAATACAATTATAATAATTCGGACTCTCTAAAGAGTTTTTTTTTTACTTTTTGAATGATAAGTTAACTCATTGCACAATTTGGTATTAAATTACCAGTACTGTACGCAAAAGTGACTTCCTCAAACTTTCAAGAGAACAGTAAATTGTGAATTCCCCACTTCCTGCTTATAACCTTGTCACTAAAGAGTGACAGTTACTTTTCAGAGGCTGTGAGTAGGTAATGTTCCGATAACCAATCGCTGGGACGAACGTAAGAGAAAAATAGTCAGGTAAGAAATATAGGAAAGTAGAAAGAGGCGGAGCACAATGATTCATAAAAACTATCATCGCCGGAAAAACGCTATGTAGTAATCCAGCCGTGCATCAAATTGCAGCGATTCTATTTTATCGTCTCACCAATGTCGCATATGGCAATGATGAACATTGCAACAGCACTTATATTATCTATTAAAAATGACTCCACTAACCATTGATTGTTATAATTATAATCTATAACGACGAGAGTAGATGGCGTCATGACACAAGAAAATGAAGCCTGTTTTTTTTGCGAAAAATAATCCACCAAAAATAGCTATCGTGCGCAATTTTTACACACAATTTATGAAATATTGACTGCTTTTTGAAAATTATTTTGCATATTATAAATTAATATGGTATCCCGATGATTCCGCTATTATTACATATATGTTTGGAGTATTTACTGCAAATATGAATTATACAATATGGCAGATTGTATATTTGAATGGCTTTATCATTGACATGTGCTAAAGTTCCCCATGTTTTCATCTTATCCCTTCTTAAATCAATGGTTGAACTCATGCACACATAAATTGTTTATATTTAAAATAATTTCCTGAGCTGAAGCAAACGCCGAGCACAACGGAGGATGATAATGAAATGTTTCATTTTCATGCGTTTCAATCTAAGAAATTCTTCGTTTTACCGATCTTATCTCGATCCACTGAATGTGGACACATCTTTACGAGGGCAAATATGAGGTCAATAGGGAGATGACCACCCCAATCTCTTCGTCATTCAGATGCTTTGTCTGGGAGGAGTTGAAGTAGGTGGTGGGAGGAGAAGGCGGTTGGAAGAGGTTGGAGGAAGGGTGGAGAGGTACCATGAAGAAAATCTTGATATCCACGATTTGCAAAGGTATTGTTTTATTATGCCTGATTAAGCTTTTTCTCGATCGATTTAGACATCCATTTAGATTATTCCATCGATAACGCTTCTTCATAAAATCATCTTCATTAACCCATAGAATCATGCACTTCAAAAAACCCGGACTCTCAGCGAACATCTCATAAACGTGAAAGCTGTGTCATCTAAAGGTTGTCATTGACTAAACACTATATGAAAGAGGCCTACGATGACCAATGAGCTAGTTGATGTGGTGAACCAATTCCCAGCTCTCCATGATCAGCGAGATTTTCTCCAAAGCTTATTGGAATCTAATCTTCCAAGATGAGACCCTCGAGGGTCTTCATCGGCATGACACCGATACTTTCCCAATTTCTCCCACCGCGTCTGTAAGATGCTCCGGTTTCGCTCCAGGGCCTCGTTCGGAAAAGACTCCATACCGTCAGTTTCAGCCTCAATGCCTCACAAATTACCTAATAATTTAGTGCCATAATTATTATTTATTGCAATCAATAATTTAAAAACTGGTCTACGTAAAGGTCAACTGCTAACTTTGAATGTCACGTGTAAACGCACACTGCTTTGCAAGGGCTGATCCATCTACAACACGATCGCATGTAATCGACCCTTGTTCGTCGTATTAGCAGAACTAAGGCTCACCTATTTCTCGGTGGATTGTTATAATAATTATACCAATAAATACCGCAACGACGGAGATCGCAATCGCTGGACCAATATACACCGATGGTGTCACTTCAACGCATTTCGACCGCTTCACCTCCCTTCAGTCACTCAGTGTTTCAACCTGAAGGTTGCTTTTGATATGTGAGAGTAGAGCTCACCCCATACTAAGTCAATGGCGTGTGAAATTCACACATTCAAGATAAGGGGGCCAGTTCCTTTCTCTGGGCCACCTGCGATTTTCCGCGAAGTTTTGACAGTAAGATAGTCAAACCACGAGGATTTTCGGAGGGAGTATCCAGAAAGGCTTCACCCAAATTTGAACCCGGGACCCTAGGGTCAGTAGCTCAGTGCTCTACCCACTAGGCCACCACGAACCCCTCACATCCCTTAGGAACTCTTTAATTGACTAGCAAATGATAGTAGTAGAGAATCCTTCAACTATCACGAGTAATCCGAGAATAACAGTCTCAACACCTCGATTAACTCATGGTTCAGTGGCTGGCACATCTATGAAAATAGGGCAACTGTCCTTTTCTCAGGGTGTTTTCGAAAAAAATGACACAGAACAGAGAGCGAATGAAATATTGAACCTCTCCATTCTTCCAGATCTACAAGGGAGGGAGCTTTTTTGTCGTCGGTCACATCTCCATCCAACTCCTGCCCTAGACGCCGCATGTGTGATGAAGGGTAATCAATGGACGGATGAGGTGACCAGCATATGTCCGCAAAATAAACGAGAAGGAAAGACGTTAATCGAATGTGAGGGCTTTAATCTGCAGAGTCCAGCCGACATATGTGTTATCAGCCGACAAAAGAAATGAATAGGTTCACCTGCCATAATATAAATGTTTCCATCAATTAATGTTGGTCATTTGCTATTTTAGTACCATGTTCTGGTTGTTAGCTATCTGAGGGAGCAACAGAAGTTTGCGCTCATCTGATCGACAGGTCATATGTATTACTTTGTCAGTTTTGTTCACGATGCAGGAATAATGTGGGTCTAAAAAAAGTGTCCTTTACGTCAATCTTCGATTCAAGGCCACGAGATCAGAATTAATTCCAAATTTCAACGCCATCACGTGACCTAAGAGTCTTTAGACATCTTCTCTCAGTCCTTTGAACAGCCTCTTACTTTTCACGGTCATTTTTCATCATTTTCCTCATTTTTATTGTATTCGGATCGTGAATGGTGCGGCGCATTGTCATCGACTGCGGATCGCTTAATCTCGTGGCAGGCGGGTCCGTGGCGGTGGTGTATGCGAGGCGAGGGAGGAGAAAGACAGGCACTCCTTGCAGAAAGCGTGCGGTGTTCCGGAGAAGATTTTGGGGGAGGAGGAGGGAGAGAGAGAGAGAGAGAGCAGGAGAGGAAATAATGAGATAGAGAGGGGGAAGCAGAGGTAATATGAGGGAAGTTAACAAATAGAGATTTATAATGAAGGCAACCAACAAGATAACCGCACAAGAGGGAGATAGGTGTAGGGGGGGAGTGGCCAAAAGACCGCACTTTGTCATAGCTGCTCTTGGAGAGAACATGCTCAACCCTACAGCGAAGGGGCAAGGAGAGGAGAGAGGAATTATTATGGCGCCTCCCAGCGGAGAGAGGATGCGGAGTCTCTCCCACTCTCGATATAACTCGTAGTACCTCTCTCGCCCTCCAACACATACGCAGGGCACAGCCGAAGAAGAGGAGAGAGAGGTAGCGTAGATCTTCATCAGCGAGAAAGAGGCCGAGGAGGAACACATTTCGGAAAGGTAGAAAGAGGGGGTTGAATTGGGGTGAAGGGGTGTTATTTGGTGGGAGAGGGTGGCAGAGGGACTAGGTACTTCTGAGGGCAAGGGAATGGGGGTGTAAGGAGTAGGGATTAAAGTGAGGGTGTCCGTGTGCATGTATGTGTTGGAGGTTGAGAGGGAGGTCCCGGGGGGGTGGGGGGTGGATCATGAGAGGGGGAGGGGGGAGAGAAAATTATAGGAATGAGTGCGCGATGAGGGTTTTGGGAATGGAGTTTGCGGAAGAACCGTTTGTGGGCGAGGGAAACGGTCAGTAATTTCAAGGAGGGAGGGTGTGGCAATTACTGAGGTTAGGAGGAGGAGGCTAGGGGTTTTAAGGAAGACACCCGCCCGGTAAGTTAATCCAGGGGCATAAACTTCGCATGGAGAGCCGAGAAACACAATCTGTACTCGCTCCCACGTTTTCACTCATATGTGATTTGATCCATTGGATGCGGTACTGGCAGAAAAGGAAACACTGCAAAAACATTGTAAGATATTCCTTAAAGTACTTATGTAATCTTCAATTTTTGTAAATCTACTTAGAACACAAAAGTATTATTTGAGTTAATGAATGAATGGCCTGGGAGCATATTTCAAAAACCTCTTCATCGTAGTAAAAAAAATTCGTTCATTAAGGGTAACGGAATCCTTTACTTAATATATTTTACCTATTAATGGGAAAATATTTAAAAAATAAAAACAACCCAAGCGTATTTACAAAAATTACAGCTTTTTCATGATTTAGCTTTAGATTTGTAACTTACTTTATTATAATTAAAATAAAAGTACACCAAATTGGTTGAACCAATATGACACGTTGATGTAGATTTCTCGGATTTCCAACAGGGTGATATTGGTGTGTTGACCCGCATAGGTGCATCCGGTTGGAAATCCGAGAAATCTGTATCAACAGTCTTCAACGGGAAAGTCTTAAATCTTACAATTTGACACGGTATGCCGTGTAGGGTTAAAATCTGTATAGCGACTTAGAAAGTTTCTATTCAAAGATCCTTCATGAAAAATTCCCTAGTGACCCTAGGAAAGAAGTTTGCGTCTATAAAGGCTGAAATATAGAATAAATTGACGTAAATCTCAATGGTAAAATGAGGTATTTAAACTGACAACTTTACAACATGGCTTAGCTGATGATTAAGTTATAAATATAATGGTAAAAACTGTACTAAATATGATTCCGGGTGTATTTGCACTGAGTTTTAAAAGATATTATACCAAAGCGTGCGTCCGGTGAAACTAAACTGGATAAGATGACGACTTCCTCACATGGACAGACATGGGGTGAAAAGAAAAGATTTAACCTTCTTTCTCCTAGAAAAGCATAGAGCCTAACCCCAAGACATTCTTCTTTCAGAATAAATTAGCATAATTGGGCAACATCAAAATTCGATGCGTTTAAAGGCAGTGAATAGAATTAAATATGGCACTAAAACACCGCAAGGAATAAAAATATTAATGTAATACTTCAAGGGAAATATTTGTTGGAAAAATCTCAGTTTGAAATCATACCACACTAAATCAAGTTAGAATGCAACAGAAATTCTTTTCTAAAAGAGAAGCTAGAATAATATTATGATCAACAAGTTTAATAGCAGAACGTAGGTAACTTAAGGTACTGTTTGTGGATCATTAAAAATAATCCTAGTACTCTATTTTATCTGATCTTTATGAAGATGGATTTATTATTACTTCCGTCACGTTACTACTAAGAATACGTCATGGATTGATGAAAGTGAGTATTTTAACGCTGTAGTCTCAAATAGTTTTTTATTAACGCAATGCTCTAAGGAAGTATCTAGATAAAAAAAGCACATACATGCCTGATTCCACTTAATTCAGACTCTATTATTCCATGGTTCGTGAACTAAGAAATTACTAATTCTATTACCAATATTGCCATAAAAACGAGACCTCAAAACTCCATAGGCAATGTTATATGCCACTACTGTTCTACTACAATCAAAATTGCTTTGCTGTCAACCCATGAGGAATATGATAAACATATAGGTAATTTCTACTGAGGTCCCATTTCGCTTACCTACGTATGCAGTAATGTCTGAGATGCCGCATATAGATAAAAGTTTACTCATTTATTGGAGACTGAGCGAAGTGAGAGACGGAATTACAAGGCACAAATTTATGGAGTGGAAAGAATTGATAAACTAGATGAATAAAATAATGAATATAAATAAAGACCTTAGACTTGGAGACTTGAATGAGTGAGTATCTCACTTGACGAGCTATTTTAGCGGCCATCACTGGTTATATCTGATGGAAAATTAATAATAAAACAGAATTGGAATATATGTCGTATCAGCTGTAAATATACTTAAACTCTGCCGCTACTTATACCTAAAGCCACTTAACTGTTTCTCAAATAAATATTATCACCTCCTTCTTAAATTAAGCAGATAACTCGGATGTCCACCAGACCCTTCACAATACCTCGGGTGGTAATCCATTGTGGGGATCAAGGGGATCATTTTTAAGGACACACTTGAAGGTGCGCTGCGGCCAAGCAGTGTGATCACACTTCGAGAGACACTGAGTACGAGCGACAAAACAAAATGCGCAGACCTTATCGTAATCTGATATAATATTTAAGCATGGAGTCCATGTGAATAAAACACTAAGGGAACTTTCAAAGAGATTAATATTGTGACTGCTATGCAAAAACCATAAATAAACGTTTGAGACGAAGAATCGTCACAAAATACAGTGTCCTTCATTCACAGTATAATGTGAACAAGTATCGATGTGCAAGAAAATGTTCTTCTACTTGTCGCTCTAACCCTTGAGACTCGCAGGTGACTTGGGACTTCATCGCTTCAATTATAGAATGCCCAAGCGGTGAAGTGTTTCCCCTCTCACGATAAGCTTAGCCTGGGGATGTTTTCAACCCTTAGACACGTTTGTCACAAAGGAAGATTCCTGAATGAGTTTTCCAATAATAGTTACAATTTGAATCCGTAGTATTCTGAAAAAGTCCGCCTTCTGATTGGTAAACGATTTATTTGGTTTGTTACTATCACACTTACAAATAAATGACGCCTTTGTTGTAATCAGTTAATGCGCACAGGCATGATAATTTATATAGAGTGATATATTCCAATATTGGAACTTTTAACCATGATTAAAAATGAGGGCAATGTTTTAAAAATATTTAAGTTATTTTCACTGAATTATTCCAATGGCATCGTTTTTTTCAAAGAATATTGCTAATTAGAACAAACCCTACTGACGACACTATCCTCGAATGCAAATAGGCGAGTCCATTGATGTCGTAGACAGTTACATGGAGAGAGAATTGAAGTGATTGGCGGAAGATAGTGCCAAACATCATTTTGGCAGTTCCACGATATTATTTAGATAATTCAAATTGACAGTTTCCCTCAAAGAACAATTACGATTTTTAACGATTAAATTGTATGCAATACAACAAAAAACCTTAGTTTCCAAGTATTTCCAGCCTATGCATAACAGGTCGAGAATTATTTTAAGTCAAAGTTCGCCAGAAAAAAGTTGAGTTCCTCCAAGAAATGAAAATATTTGCTGATTGTTCGACGTGATCGTGACGTAACGGCTTGGTTACTGGAGTGAAGTAGCATGGACGAATGAATCATCTTTGTTAGTAGGTCAGTGAACCTACGAGCAAGCCCAGGAATACCAAATAAAAGCGATATGGAAAGTGGATTTCTCAAAGTATACACGGGAAACTTCAAAATGCTTCAATGCATAAAGCCATAAATCATATTCATAAAAAATTTTACATTTAAAAATTTCTTTGATTTATTTTCAATTTGTGCTTACATATAGGTATTAAGATATAGAAAATAGGAAATATTTTAATAGATAAAGTTGTATCAGGGCAGATGTGGTGGAACTCATCCATAGTAATGAAATTTGTAAGCAGTTTTCCACTTCACAAAAGTGGAAAACTACTAACAAATTTCATTAATAAGAAAGATATTGTTTCAAAATTACAACCAAGGGTTTCGTAAAGAACACGAGAATAGATGGTTGGACAAATATTACCCGCGACCACATATATTGAGCCATTGGAGGTTTCCGGGCAATTAAAGCTTCGCATTTATGTTTCGAGAAGTAGCATGGCCAGACACGGAGGTGCCGCAATTCGTCACCACATTAACTCCCCTCCCTGCAATACCCTCCCTCTTAAAGCTATTTCTTCCTCCCCCTCCCAATCCCTTCTCCCACAACAGCTTATCACTTCAACCCCCCATCCTCCTCCCGTCTTCTGCAACTGGCGACTTTCTTCAGCAGGGGGCCCTTGTAACTAACTAACTCCTCCTCCCTCCCTTCCAAATCCTCTTCTCCCTGGGGGAACATGGGGTGAGGGTCCATACACTCGCCGTTATGGCCTTGTGACCGCATTCTCCCATCCCCTCCCCCCACCTGCAATCGTTCCTCGGGCGAATGTAAATTCAAGACAGCGCTCCAAGGGGGAGGGGATTGAGGGGGGTGGGGCAGGGATGGGGAAAGGCGCGAGGAAGGTGGGGGAGAGAAGGGGAATAGGAGGAGAAGGGGGAAAGGGGGCAACCAGGGTGTCAGGCAAGGTGTGTGTGTGTGGGTCGGACGAGGAACCAAGTGGCCGAAGGAGAGAAAAGGCTTCCTCCACGGGGACTGGAAAATCATTCGCCCTCACCAAAACACCCAATAGCAAAGAGATACGACGGTAATAATAATGGCTAGGAGAAGTGTCTTCCAAAACGCTCTTGTCTTCGTTATGCCTTCAACCTGCCTTCATAGATCAAGAGCGTAATGATCAGGCGCCAGTAAACAGAATACCTCCATAGTTTGTACGTCGATATAACAGGTTATAAAATAACTTCGAGCCCTGGAAACTGTATCATTTGTGAATGAATCGGTCCTACAGACCAATTATAAATCGCTAATCGAGTATTTTAATTCATCCTAATTTAAAATTAAGGTTGTTCCGTTAAACTTAAAAACTCGTTATCATTTACGAAATACAGAATTGCAGTAGGTAGTGAATACTTGTTATGAATTGAAAATGTAAAGGCCATAAAAAGAGCATAATTCATATTAATCACCATGATTCATTAATCCAAGAGAAATTAGTCTTCATATCACATGATAATTACATGGCCATGGAACTATGATTCATTTTATTAAGGTACCAGTTAAAAATCCCAGCCGAAGAGACAGGATAACTCCATGAACTTGAGAAACTGGATTATCACGGCATCGTCTATTTAAAGCCGCTAATTCCATGAAATATGTGTAACAGAGAGTAATTAACTTGGATTATAACTCTTAATCGCGTATTGCTGCCCTCGCATATTTTGAGATTAAGCAAAACAGTCCTTTGACAAAGACTGGTGTCTCATTCAGAGGGCTATCATTACTGGAAAAAAAATTTAGTCCCAACAAAGAAAATGAAGTACTCGCTCACTGGGATTTAATTGGTGGATAAATAGTATAGAAGCTTGCTCAATTTACTCTGATGCATAAAAAAACAAATAACTAAATCCTAAAGGGATAAGAGATAAATACATAAGCTCTTATTCACTTATTAACTGTTTTATATATTTTCTTAAGACTAGGAGGACGGGAGTTTCGCACTACCTAGAAGGACGGGAAAGGGGTCATTTTGACCCATTAAGTTTTTCAGCAACAAATAGCTATTTTTTCTCCCAAAACTTTAGTTTTTCCATAAATGGCGTTAAGATGGTCTTATTTACACATTATTAGCATTAAAATTAATTGAATACTAATTAATTGCTTATAATGAAAATTATTTCACTTGATTATCTTCAGCAGTGCTCATCTTAGGCTATTCTCAAGCATAACAGAAGACTCCTGGCTGAAAATGGTGCATATTTAGATTTCTGTATATCCTTTTATTTGATAAATATTAATTTTATAAAACCTTTTTAACAACAAAATTTAAAAAGAATCTAATCGCAAATAAGTTGTTAACTTTGGTTTTGAATACGTGTTATGGGTCAAAATGACCCATTCCGTCCTTCTAGTGTTAAGCGTTAAAATTAGGCTATGATTATAATTTACTCTGTTTAATTCCAAATAAATAAATCCCATTTTTTTCATATCCATTATTATACTTGTGCGTGTACTGTCTTTCCATTCGCGCATGGCCAGATTCGCACAAACATTTTGGATTTTAATTCACGACTTTTCATAAAAATCAAATCGGTTTTAGCTGCGGATGGTTCTAATCAGATACATGTATTAATTTCCACTTCGCTCGATTTAATACATTTGGGCCATCGGCTGCATTATCTAGCTTCTACTCATAGGCAATACACCATACATTTGAATTTTATGCAGAAATTGCAATAACAACGACCTACTTTAATGCGAATATGGTCTTCTCAACGAGTAAAATTGATATTTTTTATCTTTGTGGTTGAATTTGACTATTGAAAATGACTCCGAAAAAAATAACTCTCTTAATAATGTCTCCTTGTTGTGAATCATCACCAAATACATACGAAAGGACACACTACATGTAGATAACATAGTGTAAAATTAATTCGGCTCATCATCCAGGAATATGCACACCGATGTTTATCCACGGCCGCTCTTTAAAAAAGAGAAACAGGAGTGAATGTCGTGCAGGGAAGTAACAATGGCTGAGATCATCGAGTAAGCAAATCATTCATCTGCTGGATAGCCATTGAGCAAATAAAGCTGTCCCTTCCCATTCAAAGAAGAGCTCATTCTCTCCCAGATACGACCAATAGCCTACAACCATGCTACATTCAGCAGGCTTAACGATTTTTTTTTCTTTTTTTTACTCTTTGCCACGACTTTTTTCGAATTGCCACATTTCTTACGAATGTCCCATTTTTTAGCTTATCTCGCGAAACCCTAAACCATCAAGTTAGTATCCCTTAGACAGGGTGTCCGGTGAATCTCAATTTCTTTTTTCCCTGAGTTTTCCAGGTTTTCCAGGCAAATGTTTTGCATTTTCCAGGGTCTTTCCAGGGTCAGGGCTGCACTTTGCTTCTAACATATTTTTAATGAATTTCTAATAAAATTGGCATAATTTTGCCAACATGAAAAAACGAGAAATTTCGGTCCCTACTTAGAGTTAAAAACTTAAGGGTATACAAGGAATGTGGAGTATTACGGGTTTTATTTCAACCAACAAAGAAACAAAAATGGTTAACTGACAACAAAATTCTGAGTCAGGTGCAATTTGAACACAATAAAGTAGATTCAGACTAGTTTGATAAAGAACATGTAAATAAAAGAAACTGGTGTGACATTTTTCAATGAGTGCATTTCCGATTCAATTTCAGCAACAAATTTCTCGGATTTCAAGAAATTACGTTATTTTGGTTTGCAGCTCTTGAACCTTTTGCAGTATGTACCTCTTTCTTATTCTTTTTATCTCGAGGCCTTGGTACCTTTCCTCTTCTCCCAAAAGGCTTCGCTGTACTTTACATGAACATTTCGGAAACCGTGAATTAATTGCTTTGTAATAGGTACGGATCTAACGCCCAAAAGCATTCAATTATGTAAAACAAAATTGTATTTGTTGGACAATTCACGAATTTTAATTAGGTTGGATTGACCCTGTACAGTGGCCCTGTCGACTACGAACCCGATGGCCGTGATTTCCATACGCAGTGACCGCAAAATGTATTTCCGCTCCTTCAAAAACTATTCTGCAAACATTAAAACGAGGAGGGTGGAGATGGAAAGGATTATCAATTACATATATAAAAATACCCAATTATCCATTTAGGTTGCCGGCCGAATGGTTTTCGTATAATGCGGGAAATGCCACTGCGCATGCTCAGATTTAGATTTAGTTTAGATTAGATTTCGTTTAGATTTCTCGTAAATTTGGCCACACCAAGAATTAATTCCATTCGTACGGCTCTTCGAACAGAATCTTGATTTCCGCGTGAAATTCTGTTTCCGGTGACAGATTTCGGCATCAATTCCGATTCCATTCGTAGTGGCCATTTTACATGGGAATTATTCCGTGTGGAATTTGCCTTGTTTTGCAATCGGCCCCTTAGACTGCGCATAGGGAGAGTGGGGTGGGGTGACGAACTATGAAAAGAGTATTAAATGAACAAGGAGCGGAAGGCTACGCTGAGCCGAGTATAATGCAAGCAAAGGCGCAGGTTAAACCTCTCTCTCTGTCTTAATAGAAATCGGCTGCCATGCATTTTCCAGGGTTTTTCGGAAAAATACAAAAATTCCCTGAGTTTTCCCTGAGTTTTCCAGAACAAAATATTTCCCTGAGTTTTCCCGGTTTTCAAGGTCGCCGGACACCCTGCTTAGAGCATATTACTACTGATACAGTAGTTGTACAATGTCATCATACACAATTAGTAGTACCGTGCCTTACGCGTGACCACTGGTTGACAGCATTTGCTCTGGAAACATCGTCGGTTAGAAATCTTGAGATGTGACGGACAACTGAGGTAATTAATGTTGGATCGTAGTTTTCCGTGGCGTTCTGGATTCGTGGATCTCTACATTTTCCGGGTTTGCGCCGCGTTGGTAGTCATAGGTTGACGACAGTTTCTCCGGGATTCCACCAGGCGTCTTCAGGTCGTAGTGCCGATATCGGCATTTTGGCTGCGTTTATATAGCCCTCGTTCTCTCGCTGCTGCGCTGTGATTGGCCGGTTTCTGGAACACTCTCTTCCAAGCGTTAGTCAGATGGTATCCATCATCCCGGTTGAAGTTTCTTGGCGTTTTGGTGATCTCTATTGACTCCCTTAAGCATAAGCATTAATGTCTTTTAGGATTGGTGAGTAGGTTCGTAAATGAAGGAGCATTTGGCGAATGGAAGAAGAGTGGATAGAAGCCCTGGCGTCGGGATTCGCCTACGGAAGGCGCAGGCCAAGGGGAGTTAACGTCCCATCCGACGGACGCAGTCCTGCACGTGACGCAAACTCCACGAAGCTCAACCCGAGTAGGAATAGGCTTTCCAATTAAAGATCTCCGTCATAACTGGCATGTGAACCTGGGTTCTCAGGATGGGAAACCAATGTTCAGACATCATAGGCTTCATTTATAGTTCAACTGTGACTCCGTGTTCTTCAAGAGTGAGCTTCATAAGAATTGTCGTCCACAGTGAAGTGATTTTAGAAGTAATTCTGACTTCACTTCAATGCGAACATCACACTGCATTCATCTGAGTAATCAGAAACAGGGGCATGAGAGAATGTAATCATATATTTTTGGATACAGTCAGAGGGTCTTACAAGAGACAGAGAGAGATAAGAATTGGGAAGAGGTTCCAGAGGAGGAAGGAGAGGTGGATTTAGCAAAGAAAAGAGGAAAATGGGGAGGAGGCGGTCCACTGGAGAAAGGGGATTTCGTGCGATGTCACACGATAAGGGGTCAAGGGCGGAGGGTGGGGGTCTGAGGGGGGAGAGAGAAGGATGCAGGAGAGTGAGGGGTGGAGAAAGGAGAGTCCCATCCCCATTTCCTCCCCCACCCTCCCCCGCCTGAGATACCTGCGACCCACGCTGACCAATTCGTGCGGCGCTTTATCTTTATGTACGAGGGGGGCCCGCACAGAATGTTCTCCCCACTTATCATACGATAAAGTCAGATTCATAGCTTCCTTCTGCCATCCACCAACCACCCCCTGCGGCCTCCAGACCCACACAACCCCGATTCTCCGAAGCCCGGACCCAGAATCTCCACCCACGCCAAATTTACTATCACCAACCGACCGCTATGCCTCATCCCTTCCACCTATTACTAGGTTAACGCACTGCCTCCTGCCACACGCCTCTGCGGCTACTTTCAGAGCAATACTGTGATACACTCATAGAAAGACGTGATTGGCTGAGGGTGCACGTGCATACAGAGAGGCTTGTGTGGAAAGTATGTATTTATATAACGGTATTACCAGTTTTAACGAAACGATTGCTAAATTATTGCCATAAACATTCACATGTAAAATCTTCAGCTTCTAAAGCTTCAGTGAAGTCTACCTAAGATAATATATTATATGATGAGAACTTTAATTGAACACGGTGGTTATCGACAATTCATGGGAGTTCCACGACAAACATCGGGCATTTGGAACGAACATCAACGACGGAAGAGCGAATCCACGGTAATTTTCCGGTCAACAATTGTTTATCCGGAAGTAGCAGAGCCATGCCTGCACTCTGCATGATGATGGACAAATGTTACCCGGAAAATCGTCACCTATAGTGCAATGTGATTCGGCAATTACTTAGAACTAAGCGCCACTGCATGCACGATCTCGATTTTCCTTTTTTATGACATCATATCTACATTTGGTTTTGAGTTGGAGAAACGACCAGGTACATTCAGGCATCCGATATTTATTTTTACCTTGGCTTCCGATATTTATTTTTTCCCTGTCTTTCACATTGTTGACATGATATTAAAAATCGCTTAGTTGACGGTTAAAGTGAGAGCTAAAGAGAATGTCTACGTCCTTTTGGAAGGCAATACTGATTAGTTACAGATAAATAAGATCGGAACTTTTTAATGACTACCCTTGGAATGGTATGCGTAGAAGGCGACCTCAGCAAACCCTGATTAGTTTCACGGTGCCCTGCCGAATGCGAACTCCAATATGAAAACGGCCTGTAAATTTTCCATTCCCCTATTCTTCCAGATTAAGCGCCCGCGTAAAGCAAGATGTACTACGTGCATCCCGATGGCGACAAACATTCTCTCACTCCTTGGATTTATTGCCGAGGATATCGTTCGCAAATAAGCGAGGGATTCGATCGTAAATAATGCATCCGAAACACCCGATGACTTTAAAAAAAAAGAATAAAGCACCTTAGGTCCTTTATATTCCCAGAATACGGTCCTTCCACGCGGCGACATAATTCACAGTTTCGCCGCTGGGAGGTGTTACTGTAGCGGTTAATGTAAGCTGATATATTTTTTCTTCCCCTTAACCCTCAGCTCTGTCCCGAGGATTTCGTTCAAATTTGTTGTTTCCGATAAAGCTAAATGCGGGGATCTCGAATTTCCGAAAGAATGCAAGAATGCTGGAAGATAAACCCTCACTCGATTTATTGCCAAATATGAAACATTTTTATAGCCGCGCATCATATCTATCGTCGTAATCCTCCTACAAGAGAAGGCGCTAAATTTACAGGCATGCATTTCATAAACGTTAAGCAAATTAACGATATTTCCTCCTGAAAACATTATAATGATCACAAAACTAACTTATAAGCTTTAACAACGTAACACTACCCTTTTTCTTGCGTGTATATTTAAAAATTAGGTAAGGTAAACTATCAAGACGATTTCTAAGGAAGAATCAATGGCATATTACTGCATTACGACCCTACAGAAAAATGATTTTCGCCATATCTCGCGCAACAATTTCTCTAGGAATGAATCGCAGAACATCAAAATGCAATGCAGAGAAAGGTCAAGTTCAATTGCATTACCATAGTTACTGTGAACAACAAACTTACGTAAGATGTTGAATCATTTCAATTCCAGCAAAAAATTAATAAATTTGTTAAAAAAACTTTGCCGAAGCCATTGGTAAATTTGTAAAAAATAACAGATCTGTCACAAGAAGTGTAAAAACTCATTATAGCTTATTTATATTCATAAAAAAACAAAGACATCGAACTTAAGAGGGCACATTTTTTCTTGGAAATGAAACAACTTTTATGAAAAATAAAATTTATCAGACAGGGGCTAAATTTGCAGACATATTTGCACCACGACAAAATAACTTTAAAATCTTTCTCGTAGGCTTAAATGTGGTGTCTAATTCACTGTTTTTGAAAAGATAAAATATAGCCTCTCTAGATAATACATATTCCAAGAAAATATTTTCAATTTAACTTCACTTAACCGCAACAAACTCCCTTGAACCTTAATTTTCCTAAGGAAATTCCCGAGGATTGTTAATTCCACGCAATTTCTTGCATAATATACTAATTTTAACTTGGTATACATTGCGTTCGGCAACGGGCGTTTCACAATCCATACCCTACTTTTTTGTCCCTGAAAGGCATCAGCACGCTGCATAGATTTATTACATCGGAAAAATAGAGAAGTTTACGCATGAATACCAATGAAAACGAACCATTTTGCGTGCATCACTACCAAGTCCACCTGCGAGCGCATTTCATTTGAAACAATTTTTTAAATCAACTATCTTTTTCATCCTATGGTTTCATACTCCAGAGCTTTCAGTATCTCAGTATGCATTTAGGTACATGCAAGTTAATTTGCTTAATGTAGGTATGGAAGGTAACTCAGCGAAAGCAATCACGCAAATGCACGTACAAGATGGATCCCACAAGAAAGCGGAAACAGAAAGCATTTCCAGAGCACCCTGCTCCCCGATTGGTCATGTCCACGAGAAGGCAGCCGCCGTCGAAAAGCAGCCGCTTCAGAAAAATCTCGCTCCCGCTCGCTCTAGATAGAGAGCAGAATGAAAGCACCGCTTATTCGCTGGGAACGGCGAACATGCGAGGGATGTTGCAGAATGATTTTAAAAAAAAGCAAGAAAGGGAACGTTTTTTTTATCGCGGCAGTGTTTGTTTTAGATGTGCATGTGCAATGGGGAGAAAATAGGCAAAGGGGATGGGATAGAAAGAGAGTGGCCGGTCCTTTTCCCCTTTCCCATTCCCCATTAACAGCGCCTCCCTCCACCCAGCTCCTCCCACTTTCTGATAAAGTTGGAAGCGAGGCTTCCCTCTCGAAGGGCAGAGCTCCGTCAACCGGAAAGACTGAAGTCGAGGAGTTAGGGAGGGAGGTGAAGGGGGGTGGGGAGAAGGAGAGAATGGATGGATGGGTGATGTAGGGTGCGGCGGGAGACGGGAGTGAGGGAGTGGGAAGAGAGGTTGTTCGACGGCAGTGACCACTTTGTTTTCTATTCCCGTTTGCAAACCACTTTTGAACTCACTCGAACGAAAATGATCGTCCAGCTTCTTCCCCACTCCCCTCCCCCCACCCTCTCACCCCCCCTCCCACCCACTGACTACTCACACAACCCACTACTCCACACACACACACACACACACCAACAAATAAATATGTACACTTATGTAAGATTTGTATCTCGAGGATAGGTCAAAAAATTTACAAAATATTTACAAACTATAACTTCTTGCCAACGTTTCGGTGTATAATTGACACCATCTTCTACGGGCTACAATTTACGGTACAACAACATTATTAATGAAGTAACATAAAAAATATCACAAGTATCATAATAAGAACTGTGACGAAGCAATTTTCCACATAAAATTCTTTTTTCTTTGATCGACCTGATTTTTATTACCTGATTTTCTGTAACCGACCGACCCGGAACCTGATGATGATGCAGAGCATTGAAACCCGAGTCGGTTAAAAAAAATTTTTATGTGGAAAATTGCTTCGTCATAGTTCTTATTATGTTCATATTCCACAACATCTCGCCTGATTCCCCTTTTTGTGCAGAAGTTTCACTTTAAAAATCAAAGTATCATACACGTCATTACAATATACAAATAAGAATTACCTCGGATTTAGCCAGGAACATCATGTTTCAACAATCCACATCTCCAAATAAAACTGTATAATATTTTTCCATACAAACATAAGATACAAATCTTACATTCCATGAAGAGGTCGATAGTAAAATACTTCAATTATATACACATAGTTACGAATTTGGGGTTCGTGAAATAAAACACAACTTGGCAACAAAACAAACCACTTAATCTCGTATTTGTTAATGTTCAACACTGCTCAACAACACTCCCTAGCAAAACCATGTTCAACTACATTTGTCTTCATATTAATCTACCCATATTGCTACTATTTAGAAGCCCGCTATTTCCCTAGAATAATACGGGAGTCAATAGAGATAGCAAAAACACCGCAAAATTTCAACCGAGAGGACGGCTACACCCTCACCACCGCTTGGAAACGGCTCTTCAATAGTACCGACCAATCTCGACACACCTCTACCCTAAGGCGCGAAACCGGTATAACATAAAAAGGACGGACCAAACCCTGCAATCCAACCTGAGGAAGCTAGCTGGAACGCTGGCGAAATATTGTCCACCAAAAATAGATGAACGCGGATGGAAACTCGAAAAACCATTCTCTACTATTTACGTACATATTCATACATATATGGCAATTACTTTATAATTCATATCTCTTTTCCTGAAGCTCTTTGAATATCCGTAGGTGACTCATTACAACATATATATATACACATGCATAACATACTTATATATAAGAGGAAGACCAGGGAAAAAATATAAAAAAATCCGTACACTTTCTCTCTCTCCTCTGAACGGAGTAAAAAAACCAACCCGGCCGGGGATGTGGAGAAGAGGAGAGTATTTGAAACGGTCCCCCGAAAACACACGAACACGCAGACGATCGCGCGCCAGTGCCACCCCCGCGCCGGAAACTGTGTCGAACTAACTGTCTCTCCCATCACCATGGAGACGGGATCTTGCTTCCCACCCTCCCTACCCCCTCCCTCCCCCCCACCCTCCGCCACTCACATTCATTCGGTGACTACACTCGGGAGGGAGGAAAGGGGTGAGGACGGCGGAGGAAAAAAAATATTCGCTCATTTGTTTGTTTTTTTAATTCGAAGTTTTTTATAGTTTGATGTTTTTTTTCTCCTTAGCACCCTCACTCTCCACTTCCTCCACTCCCGTCACTACGGTCCACCCTCAAACACCCACCCATCGCATTTTTTATTCTTATTTTGCTATTCATCCATCGCTCCAAATGGATGGTGCGATGTTTTTATTTCCGCTAAATACCCCGACTGACATATCACCACTCCCCCCCCTTTACCCCCCTGCCTCTATCCCCCCCCCCCCCCCCCGTCCCAAATGCGATGTCCGCCTCACTCGCACAATTGACACCATACAGACACGCTACAGGCGCGCTCAATCTCTTCATCACCTTCATCATCCATCTCCGATAGTTTCCGCTCTCCAATCCTTCCTTTCCTTAACCTTCCGCTCATTTCACGATTTCGCGCGCCCACAAAATGCCATGGTAACCGTGGATGCCAATCCTACGTCACTTTGGAGGACATGGACGTCGTGGGAAGGAGTATAAGGTATCGGCTGCATGCTGACTACGGAGTCAGTTTGAAGCATTCTAAATTCAATTTGAAATTCTAATTCCTGCGATTAGGACTGTTGTAAAAGTGCATCCAATGACTAAAAAGATAAACGCATAAAACGCACCAAGACAAAGATATGCATAAAATTACGAAGTGTCAGAGACTGACGAGGCCTGTTTCACCAAGGAAATAAAAAATATGATCGAAGGCAACGCCATTATCACCCAGAACAAAGTCGACATCATCAGAAATATTAACCTTCTAACTTGCCTTTCGATGTTTCTCTCATTCAGAAAGCATATGCCTTAATATAAAAACGATTATAAGCGTTGCAAGTCCTTCTTTCGAACAAAAAACCTTTTGTAAAAAGTCTCCATAGTTATCTTTGTGGGCGGAGATGATCTCTGACGAACTTTCACTTTTCGCTATAACATACGTCCTCTCCATATCGAGGATGAACGATAAAAAATTGCAAATACATAGTTAATCAGAGATCATGGTTATAAGTGGTTCTACAACCGATATGACTTCCAGCTGAACAAAGTTCGTTAAATCCACTTGAATGCATGAGATTGTAATAAGCTGTCATTGAGCTACCCACGAAACATTGAAAGAGCATTCATTGTTACAAAAACACGGTACAAAATTCCACTAATTATTTTATTATTGTCGACCGGTTTCGACGACTAAAACGTCACTTGCAAGACAAAACAGAAGCCTGTTTTGTCTTGTAAGTGACGTTTGAGTCATCGAAACCTGTCGACAGCAATAAAATAATTAGTGGAAATTTGTACATTGTTTTTGTAACAATGAATTCTATCTTCAATTACCACAAAGTATCGCCACAAACGATTTACTTGATTGAAAGAGCAGATAAGCTTGTCTTTGGGATGTCTTCGTTCCGACGAAAAAGCAATAATTCGGCACTATCAATTTTATATTATTTCTTCCTCCAGGATGAATTTGAAAAAAAAACATTGCATAAATGTATTCAATCGAACCTAAACAACGAATAAAAGTAAAATTAAAAATTTTAAGCCCTATGGGAATTTGAAATAATCGCAATTCTTTCTGTTTTATCAACACGCTACGTATTTTCATTGTTTTGAGCAGAAAAATTGAAAGAATTTTCATCTCACATGCTTTAAAAAACGATTATGCTCGCATTCATATTCTCCCAAAATACCCAGATAATTTTTAACCCTATCAAGTTATAAAAAAAACTAATTCGAAGCCGTGTATATGATTGCTCATATTCAGTCAGCACGGATGGAGGCAAGTTAGCAAACACACACTACCGTCGTTCCTCCTCAGCCAACTGCACCCAATGCCTACAACATATATTAGTACATTTCGCGAATATCCGTTCCATTCCCGCCGATGGCCCGCGCGTCCATTTTCCGTCCCGTCGCTTCCATTCCCCTCCGACAGACGTCCACCGCCTTGATCCCCCCAACCCAACCCTTCCCTCACCCCCCTACCTAGCGCCGTGACTGATTCCGACCGACCAGACAGGGGTGAGCGGGCAGACCCTAACGGACAGGCCTGCCATCCGGGGGTCTGCAATTCCCACGTGGCCACCCCTGAAAAAACCAGCCGCGACCTCTCGCGCCGATGAACGCACACATTAACTAGAGAAGAGCCAGACATTCTGTCGCACTCTTTTGTTATTCTGCGCGATATTTTTTTGTTGTTGTTGTCCTCCTCCCCTTTCCCGACCGTCCCCACCGTCGCCCGCCCCCCGGACGTCTGACCAACCTGCCACCTAGCGGCGTCGCTGGGATGTAGGCCGAGGGAAGGGGGTGGGTGGGGGGGAAGGACCACCTCTTCGGTTGACCTCAACCCGTCCCGTTCAAGCTGTCCCGCAGGAAGAAACTAGTTCGCAATCGAGTCTGGGGAATTGTACTAGGCTGCAATGGCACACCGCGCGCCTGCATTTCCCATCCAAACTCCTGTTCATTGGCCCCACGAATTTGGCCCAATCCACACAGCGAGAAACATTTCAAAATATTTCATCCCTCTCCTGCCAACACCACGCCGGATCGGTCGGCTTTGGAGCCATTTTACGCAGTCAGTCCCAACGACGCAAACACACAGAGAGAGAGATTGCACATTTAGAAAATCCGGATTTAAAACACTCAGCATTAGCCACCCCTCGACTTGAAATTTAAAAGCTCATGTCCTCACCTAAAAATTATACTCCTACAGTAACAAAAAATAGCCATAATTTCAGCTGAGAAACACATGCTTTATGATGAATGAAGAGCAAATACCAAAATGGCTGCGTTAGAAGATATTGTAAGGTCCAGAGGATAGATGACGAAGTGATTATATAGTATTTCACTGGAGTGCTCTTTAGATTACACTTCAATGAAGTGAGGAAAGTCTAAAAGTCTGATAAATCTCATATAGACCACGGATTTTTAACTTGTTCATGTGCAACATTAGCAACAGAAAAAATCATCAGAGCAAAAACTGAGATTTGATAGGAAATATAAATGTCATTGCGAGAAAATAAGTTTTTTCATTTTTGGCCATCATCGTCCAATTTAAGATCGCCTTCTTACACGATTTCCTCTTGAGATGTAGTTCACTTTTCCGAAGCACACAACACACAAGCCCCTCTTTCAGAAAGCACTTAATCCAAGTTCCCATACCATCCTTAATTTATTCAACCTTCAACTCTCTAAGATTCTGTTCTCTACTGAAATTACACATCGACTTCCAATGGTCTCCTATTTGCTTCTCAGCCATATTTTAGAGAAAAAGTATAAATTAACACTTCTCCCTGGCTTGGGACGTAATATAATAAGAGATATAAGAAAATTGCAACTGCTATCAATGCGAAATAGTATTTTTGCGTTTTTTTTTCATTTGTCGACATTTTGGGTAAATAGAACCACAAATTCATCCAATTTATCGACGAGGAAGTATGATATAACGTGAATACGCCATAAAAACCAATGAAAACGCTATACTTACAATTTTCTGTCATCCTAAGAACAAAACGGCGTAATTATTGAAGCTACAGAAATAAAATAACAAAGAACTCGACGAAATATTTGGATGGAACGTCAAAAATAAGTGCGTCGTACTAATTAATCACAAATCTTGCCGCTAACAAGCAGCACTTGTACATCATGGAAACCTTAAATTAAAAAAAATATAAAAAAATGGCATTCGCGTTCATTCGCATGCAAGGTTGGTAACACCGTGCGTACTGACGAGTTGTCCAAAATCTTGTCGTCCGAGGGCAGCACGAGGGAAAAACTCAAAAACAAGAAAAAAACCCTCAATTTTCACGGTGACATTGGCGGTATGCAAGTTATAAGGTTGGTATGTCCACGCTCCTCATTCCGTGACTTCCGCCGCTTAGTTGATGCTGTAACCGTGATCGGAAAGGAAGCAAGTACGGGAAATTAAAATGCCGCGTGCTAAAATATCGATGCACGAGCGTGCCAAGTTGTTTAAAGAAGACAAGTTTTACGCAATTCATTCTAATTACTTGATGCGTGGAATATGCAACGTTCGCCTCGAGAAGGAATACAAGGATGTACTGGTTGTGAGTAAACATTGTGAAACGAGTTCTCAAGGGTGCAGAAGAGTTCCTATAACCCATTTCATTTAATCGATTCCGACATCATAAAATTCCTCCACTAATTCAGAGTTGGGCGAAGGAGTTTGTGATTATTAGGTGATTTTTTTCTCTCTTCACCTATATGGCTACGAGACCGAATCGAAACCAGTTGTTCTTCTCAGAATTAAGGCATTCAAATTACTTTCAAGACACAAAAAAACCCAAGACACACACTTCAATTTAGCATAGCAGTGGTGTTGCCATTAATGCTCTCTCGAAGATCACTCTCGCAGCTGCTGTAATTTCGTCACTGCCAGCGCAAACAGGAAAGCGAGCGCTGAGTAGCACTCATTGTTCACTCCAATGTCCCGGCGCCAATGGCACTCAACCAGAAAAAGGGCATGCGCAAAAAGAAATGCTGTAAATCAAGCAGAGAAGTAGGTCACAAACATATCCATCACGACGAATTTTTTCGGTTCTCGCCGCTTCCGGAGATATTTGCTAAATGGGAACGTGAAATATTTAACGGCGAGAAAATAACACAAAAACGACAAAAAAATGGCGACGAACAAAACAAGCACGAGCCAAATGGACGGGAGGAAGAATTTTAGTATTTCAGTTGTTTTTTTTTGTTGCTGCTGGACTTTTTGAAGATTGTGCGCTTTCACATAAATTACCCTGAGAGAGAGAGCATGAGGGAAGATGAGAGGAATGAGGAGAGGGAGAGACAAGCTGCGCAAAGCGCGTGTCACTTTTTTCCATCTCTCTCTGCAAAATGAGTCGCGAAACGCGACCGCCCGGCGCTTTTTGCACGCGCGCTTCCAGTCGCTCGCACAACATGGAGGACGCGCGCAAAACGCTCTCGCAGTCGGCACATACGTCTGGGCGATAAACTCGGCGAATATTTTCCGGCCGCTGCATCCCGCGAACAACCCCGCGAACGAAACAACCGAAATAAATCAAAGAGGTGCGAGCAAAATAATAATAAAAAAAGAAAAACACAATCCCTCTTTTTCCCCCGAGAGCCGAAATGGGAGCTCAATGTTACATACCCCCCGCTATTCCCGCTCAATTCAGTTCAACCCACACCTCTCTCTCTCCTCTCCGGCCCCTCCCACTTCACTCACCTGCATCCAATCTCTTTCTCTCTCTCCGAATAGAGCACTACTCTTCTCTTCAGTGGAGAGAGCACAGAGCACGCTTTTGAAGAGAGAGATTTTTGAAGGGAAGGGTTTTTGAAGTGGAAGGGGGAATCTGACTTTTTTTCCGCCACAAAAGACCATGAAAACGTTTAAAAGTCCTTTTTCCACGATTTTCCGCCAGGTCTAATGACCCAGAGACACGTATACACACGAGGTCAATGTATCAGAGAAGTTACAGCGCGAGTGGCACTCGATCGCTCGAAATGTATCGAGTCGGATGCGAGAGGTCGAAAGGTGAAATACAAGAGAATGACTTCGGTGGGAAGTAGTGGGGTTGGGGCATTGAAGTTTTTGCGCTGTTGGCTGGCCAGTGCGAGTTCGACTCTGACCGTGAACTCAAAAGGCCTGACCTTTGAATAAAAAACACGAGTGGTTGACGCACTGACATCAACCTGAATGAATTATACAAGATGGTTGAAGGGTTGACTTTGTGGAGTTTCGAGATGATGCAATAATAAAAACTTTGTAATATTCCACACTGTTTTTTATCAATAGTACAAGCCTGACCGGTTTCAATTTTAACATATATTTCAAGCCACCACCTCTGTACTTTGCAATTGTAGCTCTGGTGATGATGTGTTAACATTTAAACAGGCTTGTAGTATTCATGAAAACAATGTGAAGTATTACAAAGTTTTATTTATTGCATCTGAATGTATCAATTCATCCATCGAAATCGTACCACACCAACAACTTCTTGTGCACTCATCTCCTCCAAAGTTACTTTTATTTGAACATCACAGTAGTAAAGTAAGCACATTTCTTAGCAACTTACATACAAAATACTTGATTCGTGGCGCTGGATAACTTTATCAACATGTAATCACGGTACTGACGGATAAACTTTAATCCCTGTTGGCTTCTCTGTCAGATTTTACCGTTGCAGAATTTTCAAAATTTCAAATGAATACTGATGGAACTGAAATAGATCCGTGTTGACAAGTGACAGAAGTGCCCACCGTTGATTAATGCAGAGTAAAGGAAACGTTGCTCACCGAAGAACTTGATGTAAACGTACAGCCTACTTTCATTCCTTCGGAATGCATCACATAAAATCAATAAAATGTTTCCATTGAGCTTAATCAATAAACATTCAATTGATAGATGAAGGTGGTAAAATGTGGAAAAAAAACAGTCCCGTTACTGTACTACCTGCATAACGGGTAGATAAAAACTGTCTTTGGAGAAAACATAATTTTTCTATAAATGTAACTAGCCAGTATCCCGTTCAATGTTTTAATAAGTTGATTTTACATATTTTAGTTTCTTTTCACTGGAGTGGTATTAAAAACCAAATACATTATTAATGAAATAAAAAGCACATTGGGGAATCCACACATGAGATTTAAAACCGACCTATATTTTTACTTTTTACAGTCGTTTTCAGCGTTAAATTCATGCTCTTTTAAGTTGATAGACTCTGACAAAATTCACAGTATTAAGTAGAAGAGAGAGTTGGATAATTGAACAATGTCTTTATTTTTTATTTATTTATCATTATTGTCTTGCATAAAAACTTAATTATATTAGTTATGACAACATAGTTTAACGTTTGAGGCTTAGCTTTGTGGAACTACGAGATTGGAAATAAAACGTCGCGTTGTACATTCCACACACACACACTTTATTAATATTGACCATGGTGTCGACATATAAATGTCATGTGGGTTTATCATGTGTCATGACATTTCGACATGTAAATGTCATAAGATGTGTCAAAACCTTGATAAATGACATTTACATGTCGAAACCATGGTCGATATTAATAAAGTATTTTTGTGGAATGTACTTATGACAAATTAGCAAAAGAGGCGAATTCTCTTACAAAAATTTAAAAAAAAAATAATTAAGGGTTTTATAATGTATGTAAGAAGAACAGAGCCAATTACATCATGAAAAGCATAAGCATGGCTAAAATTTGTCAATAGTTCAAAGCAACTGTTGTTTCTTCACTGAAAGGCATCGTAACTGATTCAAATCGAAACAATACATTCACCCAAGGCAAGTTCCACGTTGAATACAGAATAAAAATCCATACACTATGACTGCGATCCATGGGGAAATTCTGTAATCCAAGTAATTTATGTCATCACGGACGAATTCAGAAATGAATGCCTTCGAATAGTAACGTTTTATATTTTAGCGCTGCCTCGACACACGCTTTTGAGTGTCTTTGTATCGACGAAAAAGCGACCCTTTTGGAGAAGGGTGAGAGGAAGAGGGTATAGAACCAGGGTGGGGAAGTAATAAGAATAGAAAAGGAGAAAAAGAGAGGGGACAGCTATTCGCACGCCATCTGGTTTCGACTCTCCTCGTCAACTCACGCGAATACACAACATTGTGAAAAGCAGTTGAATGGAGGCCAAAAATATAAGAAAGACTCTTGTTGAAGAGTATGAATTAATGGATTCAAGATGACGCAAAGACCCATATTTTGATGTTGAAATTAGACGCAAAGGTTGACCTGACAAGGGTTCGAACAAGAATTTGCCGATTATCGAAATTACGTTCACAAGAGTTAAATATTAATCCAACTTCATTAAAAATAAAACGTTATATATAATAATGCGGCGCAGTTTACATCCAAGCGAGAAGGGCGTAATAAAATTCATGGATCGCAATGAAAAACTATCGGGAAATGCGGGGAATTCCGTGAAGAACGCAGTGATGTTCATGAAATTCCTCAAAGTGTGATAGAAACGAATTTAATCACAATATTCGAGTAGAGGAGACAAAATATTCCATTCACTAAGACGCAGGACGCTGCGTCAAACCAATGCAGCACACACAATGGGTATTGGAAGTGTATTTAGGTCGCCAAAGGTCGAGATTTGAATTTAGAGCTGAGATATGGTGGCAATTTGTTAAAATTATTGTACGATTTATATATTTTAACTGTTGTTTTTCTTGTCATGATAATTTTGCAATGTTTAGGGTGTGAAAACGTTAAATTTATTCAACTATCTGGCGAGATGCTGGAAATGAAACAAAATTCGAAAGAGAGGAGGGGGGGGAATGCGTGTTGGGAGGGGGAGGAGGGAGGAGAGTTCGAGTGGACGAGTATAGATGGCACCACCTCTCCCGAATGCAAATGAATGAAAGAGAATGCACACACACGTAAGGGAGCGCTCTCCGACGACGGAATAAATTAAACATCTCCATGCGTCGCCATCGGGAGTGGAGGACTCGAAAATTAGGTGGCAAGTGAGCTGAAGAGGAAAAAACAAAAAAAAAACACAAGTCCGTCGCCACGAGTCCACACTTGCGCCGTACCTACTTCCACACAAATCCACATTCTCTTTATTTATATCAACGCCCATTGGCGCAGAGTCGCATTCAACTGCTCGACCTTGATTCGCGACCAATGTAACGCCAGAAAAAGCAACTCCGTCAGTACATTCACAACCCATAAGTGGAGGTACATGGAGGTACATACTTATTTTATTCGCTGAGAACCAGTAAACTAAATTAGGAGCAATGGAGGCCGTTTTCACATATGTCCCTGCAACACAAAAATCTTAAGTGGAAGCTTTTACAGGAAAGGATATGAAGAAAAAGCTAGTAAAAAGAGCTTCTACCGGCTTGATCGATGTTTTCTATAGTTTACCAGGTGGTCAAATTCTGGATGTAGACTTTATGGTATTCCATTGAACGTGTTGAAGTTAGCGCACGTTCGGAACGCACATCAGCGCACTTCAGTGGAACACAAGAACGACGTTGAATGGAACGATGTGCGCTGGCGAAATGTTTAGTAACTTACCGGTAGGTGGCATTCTCTGGGTGAACAAGTCGCCACCGAATGTTTAGTTTAAATTTGTTTATAATAAGTACTTAAAAACGTTGGCTTGTTGTCGTTGAGTAATTAAAAACCTCACAATATGCATGCTTGACGCCTTCACTGTAAATCAACAAACTCGACAACAATCACGGATGCCATAAACGACGTTCTTTTGTTGCTTAGTGCACATCAACTTTGCTCCCGATCTGCATTGAAGTGCGCTACCTAGTGCGTAGGTTCCAAAACACGAATGGAAGGCATATGCGAGCTGTTGTGTTACGAAGTGATTAGCGAACTAGAGGGAACGGAAGGCACCCTTCATTTGATAGTTAAGGTCGCCTAGAGCGACTTTTGTTTATGTACAGATTTGCATGAAAGTTTGTGCTCGTGTTCTTATTAATGATATCTATTGATAAAAGTGAAACAAATTGCACTATACCGATTTGGTTTCATGGCAATTCAATGCTATTTTAACACTCACATGACATATATTTCGAAATAATCCAATAAAATATGTACAGGTATCCTTTAAACGCGAAATAATGTGTTTTTTATTATTATAATGGTTGATTACAAATACTAGGGTACCATGACGAGTCAAAAAACTTATTTAGATATGATTTTCGCCTAAATTTCGAAAACGGCGCCGAAAACCAAATAGAAAACAAGTAACACATGACTCTTGCGTCGTTCCCGTTACTGCAAGCATGGTGATTTCCCGTGCATTGACAGATGCACATCAATGAACCTAATTTGACCATCGAATTATTTTAGAATTGCTTGAAAAACCATTAAAGTGTTCCCTCAATGACTCACGATTACCCCTCTAGTCAAGAAATCTCAGCGCTGAGAACGACCAAAGCATAGAATGTGGTGTTGTTTGCATTTTAAAATCGGAAATAACATTGGAAAAAATCATGTTCACAATATGTGAACTCAAAAGATGTATATAATGCCATATTTTTTAGCGCTTTTCTCCCACAAAGGGTTCTTTTTTAAGATCAAATATAAGTGTTCATTTGAAATTAAATGCCTTTTTGTCGCTCAATAGTTATGCACTAACGATGATTATAATATAGATTTAGATTACATACGCCAAAAAAATTAAGTTCCCTTCACAATTTTTTAATCACTTTATAAACACGACGTTGAATATCCACGAGCGCTCTCGTTTAGCCATTAAATGCGGTAACTTGAGCAGAATAGGTACACTGCTCTCAGTCAGCTTATAATATTTTAACCTCAGAGGAAAGTATACTCAACAGAGGTTGTTTCTCATAAATTAAATGTCTAAAGATCTATCAAATAATAACTCCGATAAAATGTTTCTCCTGTCACAAAATACGGTTAAATTTACTGTGGTATTGGAAGCAGGATAAATACATTCAGGAGATATCATGATAAAGTGAAACATTTCCGACTTTCCAGGTGAATCATATGCAGAAAGACTTGTCCAGATTCCAACTGGGTTATTGCGGCCATGACCGACGTTTCAGCAGCTCACACTGCAGCCGTTCCCGAAGTCACACCTCCCGTGACAAGAATATATTGGGGCCCATTCCAGTCAACGTCAACTTATCACCATGAGGACGGCAGCAGTGTATGCTGCCAAAGCGTCGGTCATGGATCCAATCCCTAGAAGCCTCTCTGCATCAAGATATGTTATATTCAGTTGGAAATAGAGAGGGAGAAATACAACGCGGGCTGATATATATACAACGCGGTACATAACAGCATACAATGTGACAAATACAATGCGGATGGGCCTGGGCGAAATACAATGTGCAATGTCACGGTGACGCCATAGTTGCCAAAAGAACACCTTGTGCCAATGCAATTTTTTATAGTATGTATGTTTACATGAGAAATAGAATGCAAGTTTATATAGTAAGAAGTTTCAAAAAGAAATCTCAAATAAATTTTCACTGTAGACATAGTTTGAATTGTAAAATATAAATGTTATCGACCAGCTTGACTCATTGTTGTAATAATTACATTGTAACATTTGCACTGTCTTATTTTTTTACCCTGTAATTATATTTATACGTTGGGTGAACGTAAAATTCTATAAAAAAATAAATAAATAAATAAATGAGGCGCACTTCCGCACTTCAAGATTTCTCGAAAATGCCGAGAGAACAGTGTGATGGAATGAGAGAGAAATGAGGGAGATATGAGAGAGATATGACGGATATATGAGAGAGATATGTGGGAGATATGATGGAGATATTAGAGAGATATGAGGGAGATATGAGAGAGAGAGCGAAGGTGCGCGTTGGCGTGGAAACAGATGAGTATGTGCCGCGTCCACGCGAGAATCCCGCCGCTGCTGAACGATGCGCAAGGACACAACTATTGCAAAAGAGCGCCACCGGGCGGCCGCTCGCGGAACCACAATTTCCCGCGCAACGACGCCCTCGGCGAATGGACGGACGCGGGCCGTTTTGACTGAAGGCGTCGCCTGACTGAAGAGAGGGGAATTGAGATGGGAGGGGGGTTGGGATGTGTCGGGAGAGGAGGGAAGGGAGTGGGGGAGGAAGACGCGCACCCCTCCCCGCCCCATAACCTACCCAACACTGTCAGTTTACGTGTGTGTTCCTGAAGGCGTTTTAAGAGTAGGGAGTGGTGAGAGGGAGGAACAGACGGACGCAGCAGCAGCGCCATATATTATATCCGGTAGCGGATTTCGGAAAGAGGAAGGCGTAGGGGGAAATTCGAATTTGCAGGAGGGAAATGGAAGGAACGAGGACAGAGTGAGTGGGGGGGGTTGAGGGGGGGGATGAAGGGGGAGGGAGGAAATGGGGAGTGGGAGGGGGGTGGGAATGAGTCGCTGTTTGGAGAGAGATAGAGACGGGCGAAACGCAAAACACTACGAGAGAACGAAGAGGAAATGGGAAGGATGTCCGCCGCACAGGTCCACCTTTTCTTTCGGCGAATGCCCTCTTGAGTGGTTGACCCTCCGCGTAGTTGTCGACTGTCGGAATTCCCACTTCAAAAGAAATAATAGACACCAAAACACGAGTTTGATAGAAAAACCTACGCCTCCAGGGCTGTCATATTTAAGGTAACCTGTCTAGTTCTCGCTTGATGTCCATTGCTGAAAATTCATTAGAGTGCAAAAATGAATGCTGTGAAAACTTGTCATTACAGTGCGATACAGATGCACAATGAAAGCACAGTAACTTCTTCACTCAAATAATGGAAAACTAATGCGCAAAATAATTAAATTACCGAAAAATTAACAGAAGCAATCTACACAGATTCGAAAGTATTCATAATGACCACTAAGAGAAAAGCTACATGAGAAAATGTGCGAAGTGTTTATTTTTTCTGCAGTTAAAAACGAATTGAAATCAGCGAGTGGATAAAATAGGAAATAGCAAAACTTGAAAGAGAGGAAATTATATCGCGACAGCGGTAGTTCACCTGCTTCTATGATGATTCTTTGGAATTACCACACATCATGAATAGGGTAGATGGATACACCCTTTCCAACACTTGGAAACATGTATTTCATGGCCCCAAAAAGGACCCTTCCCGCTTCCCTTTGTGGATGTGAGCCAAGGTCCAATCAATTGAAGAACTGGCGGGAAGACACTCCAATATTACAACATAAATACCGGCCCTTTCGAAGCATTCTCCACTTCAGTCTGGCCTGAGGACGCCTACAGTACAGTAGGTTAAACGTTGCCACCAAAAATGACAACGCGGACGAATCCTGGAAACCTGCCTTACTGCAAACCTGAACGCCACGAAAACCTTCGTCAGGAAGGGTTAATGGCTGCTGAGCGGGACCACATCTCAGGTAGGTAGTTGGTCTATGGGTCAACGAGAGCGCGAGAAAACAATCCTCGCTCTACCTAGGGTCTCCTCACTGCCCCGGCCCTCGCAGCGGGAGGGGAGCCGCTCAAAAATGACCGTGTGCAGTACATTTAAATGTTTATAAACTTGAACAGTTTCCTTAAATATATCTTTTTCATCGAGCCAATCGTCCGAAGACGTTTGCGAGCGTCTTTTGGTCGACTTTCTACAGTGAAAATTAAGGTTTTCCATGCTTCCTTAGGCAATATGGCGATGAGACGTGGCAACGCTGCTTGCATTTGGCATGATTTTGCGGGATTTCAAACTGTAATTGAGACACGGTCAGTTTTGAGTGGCTCCCCTCCCGCTGCGAGGGTCGGGGCAGTGAGGAGACCCTATGGCGAGCGAGGTCCCACCACGAGCGAGGATTATGCTCTCGCGAGCGAGGGTCGACCCACAGACCGACTACCTGAGACCCAAAGACCCTGAGATGTGGCCCCGCTCAGCTACCACCAACCGAAATTAATTACAAAAAGTAAAAGTTCTTCACTTATTCCAATCCAATTCCTTCAACACTATGCAATCAAAATCTTGTTCCTGTCATGGTTTCTCATCTCACGCAGAAAAAAAATCAAATTTAACGTGACGCGACAACTTTCACAGCAAAGGCTAAAAATGTGTAAAGAGAGAGATTTTGGTTAAAAATGGATGAGGAAGCTGGAGGGAAGAGAGAGAGAGAGATAAAAAGGGCAAAGGCGATAATAATAAACATTGGCTTGGGAGGGGGGGGGAGGCGAGATAACGCGATTGGGAGATATGAGGGAGAGCGTGTTTGCGGGCCGACCCAAAGGTGCAAAAGGTTTGCCGTCGTAAAGCGCTGGCCGCCGCCGCGTCCGGAATGCATAAGAAGGGCCGATACAACTTGACCTCGAGCGACATAAAAAACCGCGAAATGAGACCTAACCGGAAGTTAGGAAAGGAGTTTTAATGGCTCTGGTAACAACGTGTTCCCGGACGTAGGACGACTGTGAGTGCGTCCCCATGCCTCACCAAAAAAATTACGGTGGAAACACTCAGAAAACTTATGCTCCTTCCAAAATCAGATTAAATGAGTACAATGTACCTATGCATTTTCCACTGTGAATGTAAAATTTTTATAAAATTGCTATATACATAATTACCTAGTTATGTTTGCCTGTAACACCGTTAGGGGCGCTGTGATCGACCTGTCAATCACGACGAATTGTACTTCCAGTTAACCTAGGACGTAGAAATTTATCAAGAATAGTGAACGTGGCATAAAAACAGCCGGGGAAAATAGTAAAAACACCAAACAACAATTTGAAGGGGCTGTTTTTATCCCGAATAAGTTAAATTTCAGTCCTAAAATAAAACCAATGCACTTGGTGCAGAGGGGTTCCTATTTTGATTTTTTTAAAATTACTTTCACTCGATAAATACGGTTTAAACTTTTCCTGTCGGATGGCTAAAAAAACGAATAAATTAATTACCTATTGCATTCGATGTTCCTATACGATTCACTTTTGCCTGAAATTGGTGCTTTGGGCTCTAATATAATCCATTTTTTTCATTTTTTCAATATAAACTTTCTAAATTCGTTGGCAACCGCAGGGTGTGCTTTCAATGGACACTTATGCTTGTGGCCGTCATGACGTAGTGCATGTGATCAATATGAGAACTGCAGTGAGATGGTAGTATGGGTAGGTATGCGTCACCTCATCCTCTCCATGGGTGGTTGAGGAGTGGTATATGATAACGTTATTGGTACACATTTGCAATTTGCACGTCACATCGTGGGGATTCTTTCCACCTCAATGATAGTTTCAATTTTTTCTGCTTCCCGTTGAATTTCAACGGACACCCTCTGATAGTGTCAAACTAATTTCCAAACGATTGCCGCACCCGCATCACATGCATCGTTAAGTACGACCATAATGGAAAAACAGCCATGCAAACTCTCATGTTGATTGAGTTGATTTCTTAAGCATTTGATTCACACAATACTTCAAATAGTGTATGGAAAAGCAGTATATTGGCAATGCATTAATTGTAAGTAATTATGGTTGTAAAACCATTCATTATTTGTTAATAGAAAAGGAAAATAGGTCTCATATGTTAAAACCCTCATTTGAACGATATGAAACAAACATTATGATCCAGTAAAAAAACCCACATCGACAGGCCAGAAGAGTCTCTTTTGAAATACACCATCTCTTTCGACACCACGTGTATCGACTGCTTTTCCTCGGAATCCCGCGCGAATAAGACAAAATCCATTTTAGCCCAACTGAAGTGGCGGATGAGACAGAGTTGTCGTTTCCTCTCTTTTTCCATCTCCGTTAAATGTGGTATGATTTCGCAATATGTGTCGGTTTGTCCAACAAAGCAAGCATGCCATAAATACCGAAACCAGACAAACAAAAATATAGAAACCGAATAGAATCCCTTTGGTAATTACGAACCGTTACTCAATTTACTGAGATGAGGTTTCATGTTGTGGCTTTTTAGACAATAGATTTTCGATAAAGAAATTGGGCAGGTCTCGATGATTTATGAAGTGAGATATCTCCGGTGTGATTCAAGTTAGAGTAATGAAATGCTACGTGCATGTAGACCCTGATGTGACACACGTCTACTGTACAAATGAATAATACCATATGTGTAATACTCCGGGTATCAGATCGGGGGATGACAATTGAAAAATCTAGATCAGGTACTATTACGGTGTACGGAAAAATAGTAAATATTTCAAATACATAATTTATTGGTGTAAAAAATTCCCTTTTCGTAGATACTGTCAATACCCTCCAGGACAAAGAGTATGCCTCTTCTCTCTCCTAAATCGACATAATGTAGAGGCTAGTAATAATATAAAACTATGCATAACATAGAAATATACGTATTTCCAGTTTGAAGAACGAATTTTGAAAGTTCGATCCGCAATGTGCACAAAGTTACTCCACTTAGTGGGACACACGCGAATCTTCCAGAGCTGAGAATCGTACACGTAATCTCAAACGCAATCTCCTTCGAGCGACGATCATATCACGTCTGTTTTGAGACATCCGAAAGAGGAAAACAACAAGCAGATCGAAAGGATGCTTGCTGAGGCCGGGTTGATTCACAAAGGTGACAATCGCAGTGAACAGAGCCATCTCTCGATTTCGGGCATTGTCATTACTAGTGGCACGGTAAAGAGGATAAAAAACTCAAATGCTAGATTGTTCAGAAAAATAGGTATTAAACGGTTGAACTTTTTTGTTGGATAAGAATCCGATTTACCTAGCAGAGAAGGGAAGCAATATCAGATGATTTTTTTATACCAGCCTGCGAGTTTACAGTTGAACGTTAGGAAAATACGGATATGTTTACGGGTGAAACTATGAAATCCCACCCATTGGAATATCGAGCGTCCTCTCCGCTACTCCTATTTTTTAAGTTTTCCCGGAGTTTTTTTTTTTTAGTTTTAGGATCACACGAGCCGAATTCCACGCGTTCGGAAGCACGACTGACGCGTCACTTTAACCGCAAACGAGCCGCGCCTTTCATTTTTTTTACAATGTACTCTCTGCGCCGGGAGATGGTGCTGATGAGCGTAAAAATTGACGCGCACATGAACGCCTCTTTCTCATGCTGGGTTAGAAAAGCGTTCGTGAGGGACCCGAACATATTCGGGGAAGGGTTGGAGCGAATAAAATTGACACATTTGGGTTCCGAGTACTCGGTTACGTGAATACACTGAACACGGCATTGACGGGCGTGCAGGAGAGGACTGCACCAGTATTGAATATGCATGTCCATGTGCCACTAAATGCCCATATTCTAGTGGAACCCTAATTCGACAAATCGGATTCAAAAGAAGCACCAAGCTATATTTTGCTCTAGAGCGCCCTATGAATAGGTATGCATGAATATAACACGGAACACAAACCACCGATTTCAGGAGAAATTTTCCAGCCGATAAGAATTTGGTCCGTCCAATAATGCTCACTGGCTAATTGCCGTAAATTAGAGCCTTCATACTTCCTCAGAAAATAAGATTAAGATTTTTCTTATCGGAATATCTGAATGCAGTAAATGTAAATAATTGCTGTAGGATCTAAGTCTTTCCCGGCGAATGCTTAGGATGAATAATTCTCGGGTTTCCGGCCGGGTAATAGTGTTAAACTGCACCGAAGTTTCCATGGTGTAGTCTGCCATCGTCTTCAGGGTGAACCCTGAAGACGATAGCAGACTACGCCATTGAAACATCGGAGCAGTTAAATGCCATTACCCGGCTAGAAACCCGAGAATTATTCATCCTATATAATTGTTGGTTGTCAAGAAAGAACGCATTTATACAAATTTTCAGAAATTGCTGTGATAACTAATTTGGAGATATCCAATTTAGACTAATCCTAATATCACAAAAACGCTTTAATCTACACTATTATATTTCACATATCTTAGAGCTGGATATTCCAACATATAGATAAAACCCGGAAGAAGTGTATTTTCTTTCCAACAAATAATTCATATTTACAGTTCCATAAAATTCTCAACCCACTCACAAGTTATCCAAGGAGCTTTGCGCGGCTTAAGTCGGTCCAGAGGGTCTTCTAAGGACAATGAACTAGGCAACCAGTAGAAGATGAGTCCGAAAAACTTACCTGAAAAAGAAGAGAAGATTTCATTTTAGCTATGACCATGAAAATGCATTCATTAAAGCAATTCAGAAAATTTTAGGAGTGCTAGAATGCTATGAAATGAGGTGAGATCCATAGTATAAGATCATGAACAGGTTAGAACCCAAGAACAGGTTTACAGCATCTCTTTAATGCGTATCCAGAACCCTGTTCACTTCTTGCTATGCATTGCCTCAATGATTTGAGTATAATATCCCTCTCTTGGTTCTCTCGATCTTTGAGTGACATTTATTGTTCTTAATCATTTAGATTATTACATATTTTCTCATCGAAAAACATCGAATTTCCATCGTTTTCTGTACCTTATTTTTGAGATGATTTGATTTCTTCAAGACTAAAACGCATGCAAGTATGTTCGTAGAACAGTCTTCTTTTTTCAATCCGTTAACAGAGCCGATGTTCTACCATTGTGACGCATCGTAAATTCATCAATTAAAATAATATCCGCCGGATACCTTCTATTTATAAAAAAATGATACATTCATTAGAATTGATAAGAGTTTATTCGAAATCCTATTTCAAGGGATAATGGTCTGCCACGAATGAAACACCGGTTCTCGATCAGTCACCGAACTTAAGCGACGTTGCGTTTAGCTCGAATATGGAGGGGTGATCCTGTTATTATTCCGAGTTCTGTTGTCACTGTCTGCAAGTGGCAGACAGGATGTTCCAAATGAATTTAGCCATCGAAGAACGTTAAATCAAAGTGCTACTGCTAATATTACTTACTTAAATTGTTTCTGCATTGAAATTTCATCATTTTAATTAATAAAAGATCGTCGAACCATAGGTCACCTGCTTACTTAGATTATAATATATTAATTGTCAATTACTTACGTAAAAATCCACAGACACCATTTAATTTTAGAAGATGCATTTGCTTACACGTCCTTAAAATTCATGCCACATAATTTGTCAAACTCTACATAATAAAGAAAATTCCAATTAGATTTCACCGAATATAGGGCGATAGCGCCAATGCGTTCCGTAGCCGGTTCCCTCCCCAAAACCGACCAATAAGACATAATAAGAAAAAGGGCTTGCCAGTAATAAATGCACTCAATTTGAGCTACTTGACCTGCAACTAAATGTACTTCCAAGCTACAATAAACCCCATGAACCGAATGAAATACGACCCTAAAAGGGTTTTGGGAACGAAAGCAGTTGATGAAAAAAATACATTCACTTCAAAAGACAAATTTTGAATCCAGGGTAACAAGGACATTGAATTCCTCATACTAAGACCTGCAACAAGTACCTCATTGGTCATATACCTCTATTCCTTCCACTTTGGCGTCAGTGAGCATGAGTAAAATGTAACAGATCTTCGGAAGGTGTTCCAATGCCACTCACTGGTGATTGTTCCAAAGATTGGAAAAATAAGTGCGAATCAAACTCGACTCGTGCTTCACTTAAAGCTCGTATAATTTACGCATTCAGGGTATGATAACAGCTTTCTTCACCAGGGTCTCATGCAAATCCCAACATAGTTCATGTCTGAAGGTTCATGAACCTTTTTTGTCTGAACGATCCGCCGAACGCTGCGCCACCAGGAATAGCACCATCTTGACTCCTCCACCTCCTCCTCACTAACTAACATAACCTATCCCACTACCTACGTGGGAGACACCTCCCACAACTATCCTTCAACAAAACAATTCCTCCTTGCCGATACAAATTTTGAGTCAACTGTTTTCTCCAAAAGCCTGTACCCGCCCATAAACGATAGCAAGTTTGACAAAAATAATTACAGGAGAATTGCACTCATTCAACCACAACATAAATTATGTCAGTGAAGAAAAACGACTAGTTTATTAAGGGGGGCTTTCCATTCAAGGTGTTAAAGTTAGCGCACATCGGAAGACATCAGCGCACATGAACGACGTTGCATAGAACGATGTGCGCTCTGGCAAAATGTTTTGAAACCTTACGGTCGGTATAATTTTGTGGTTGAACACGTTCTTTTGTTGCTCCAGCGCACATCAACTTTGCTCCCGATCTGTTTTGAAGTGCGCAGGCTCTGAATAACGAATGGAAGGCAAGTGCGCTGTTGTGTTAAGCGAAGTGATTAGCGCACTATTAAGCGAATGGAAGGCACCCAAAATCAAGGAAAAACAAGGAAATATTTTCGTATAATCGTCTCCACGGTCCCTTGGAAACGTTATTTATTTATTTATTACACTGATACTGCAATTAGACATTGTCTGGTGGCAATATATCATTATTTTCGGTTGAAATAAAATTAATAACAAGGTTTATAAAATACATAAACCTACATACAACATCAAACACTTCTCTCGTTTTTTATGAGTAACATTTTTTTTTAAATATTTACATTTCTTGGTAAAGGTTTTGTGAGTTCTTCTGGTAATTCATTCCATTCCAGGACCCCACGATTTAAGAAGGAGTATTTGGCAGCATTCGTTTTTTGCCTCCTTAATTTTAGTTTCAGCGGGTGGTCATTTTTTCCCAAAGAATTTGGTGGTTCCAGCCTCTTCACCAATTCCAACCAGGCTGGATGTTTTGAGTAGCATTTAAACATTCCCAATAACCTATTTACTTTCCTTCTATCTTGCAGTGGACTCCACCCCAATTCTTCTAACATGCTGCTAACACTATCGGTATTTTGTTGTATCCCCAAAACGTACCTTGCTGCCTTCCTTTGGACCTTTTCCAAGCTCTTTGCCTTTCCTTTATCATAGGGATCCCAGACATTCGTGGCATGCTCAAGTATTGGCCTAACGGTAGTGAAATATGCCAGCTCTTTTACCTTTTTCGGGCATTTTTTTATGTTCCTCATCACGTAGTGGAGTTTTTTAAACGCTCTCCCAGCTATCTTTTCTATGTGGGGCCGACATCCCAGATCCTTTGTTAACATGACGCCCAGGTACTTACAACTATCTGACTTGGCTATTACGTCTCCATTTAAATTATAGTCAATTTTATCAATTACCCTTTTATTTGAATAGGGATTCTAGCGAACATCTCAACGAAACTGTGGTTCCAATGACAAACCTTTGAGCTCGCCATGCATCATTCACGCAATAGGTGCCCGTCACGATCAGGCACGGCGAAAAGGAGAAAAACTCCTCTGCCATTTTATTCAACCAGCGTTTATCCCCATTCCTTCTCATCCTCTTCCACTTTTCCTCTCTCCCTCCTCGAATCGGAATTCAGAGAGCAAAGAGAAACAATCACTTCTGCGTCTTCATCTATCTCTCTCCTTCTTCCCCATTCCCTGCTACCACTCTTCCACTCTCCAACGTCACGACTGAAAACCAATCCCCTCGAGAAGAGAGCGAAGAAACAAGGGATAAAAAAAGAAATGACTCCAGGTCGCGCCCTTTTCGTGAAAGAACAGAAGAAGAAGACGACAAGAAGACAAAAGAGGATAGACTCACGCAGTCCACTCTCTTCCTCCATTCTCATTTCGTGCAAGCAACAGTTCTGTTGAGGTAACTCGCTTCACATATATGTATATACAAACATATGTACTCTTTTCGTACACACAGATATCCCGAACCCTTGGCAACAGGAGTCGTGAAAGCGAAGTGAGTTCTCCAGGGCACATGAATGGGTCCTCGGGCGACGGTAACTCTCTCGCCGTTACAGTGCTTGTCCTTCTCCTCAGGGCGGCACCCCGGAGACGAATTTAAGGAGGGAATGGGATGAGAGAGGGGGGGAGGGAATGTGTCCTCCCGTCCACACCATTCTCCTCTTTCTCTGTCCTTCGCACGACCGCTCCCTGTTCTAAAGTTTGCGACTCATTTCCAACTCTCCTCTCCACCAACCAAGACCACCGCCATCACGAATTTTCATCTGTCTCACTTTTAATTATTCGGGCAATGTCGTCGTCACTGGGCATTATCATCTTGCCACGTTAACTATGAGAGAACGTCCTTTCGTACACTAACCTTTTACTTTTCCCGGCACAATGCATTTCCTCATATCTCTCTCCCAGCAAGCACACAATTTCAGAGAAGGAAGCAGGCTCATATTCATGTTATTTCCAGTGAAATTCAAGAGAAAATTAGATTCTAACCATCCAAGCTCACGCACTCTTTAAGAGAATTTTTGTTCCATTTTTCATCGTAAATATGCCAATCAAACATTTAGTCTTAATCTCTGCGGTATTCATGGATTTATTATTTACTGTGTTTTAGCGAGAGTGACTTGCTATTCAGAACACAAAATTACAACGAGCCAAATGTGCCTTAGCAAGGGATTAATCTTCCCTCATTCCACTTCGGTGTTAACATTACTATAAATGTGTAAATTTGCTATGTAAAATTTAAACAAATAGCTTCAAAATGCCATACATAACATATATCATCAAAATATATCTCTAATGTCCTGAAATATTTCAGTAGCTAAAAGCAAACGTAAATATGCTATCTCATTTGCAATCGTAGGCAATGTTTACCAGGACTTAAGTCTATAATTAAAACTAAATTTCAATTTTAATGCATGCACTAACAAAATAGTTCTAATTGAGTATTTCTCTTGCGCGACCATGATAATGTGCACTTTCGTTGGTATTTTACACTTTCCTCTCTCCCCTCACCTGTCACCCACCCGGAAATTGCAGTGAATAATTACGATCACATATTCAACGCGTCTTTTGCATTACTGCGGTCGATATCTGTTGCGCAGAGTCGTAGTCTCATTTCTTCCACGGAAGAGAGATCGAATCCAGATCAATTTCGTCAACCCGTCTTGGAACGCCCGAGTCGATCCGAGGAGTTATTTTGAAATCTCACTTAAGAAAGAACACGGCATAGAATACGGAAAATTACGTCATTTTTCGTAGTTACACTCCACTATCCAGGTGGCGTGACCATCTTCGGCTCTCAAGTGGTGAACTGCATGTCTTTTCTTTGACTCACCCGCTCTTTTGACTCTTGAACCGTATCTTTCGATCCGTTTCATCTGCCTCAGTCTTTCATTGTTTCCATCTCACCTGTCGTAAAGCCCGTTTTACACGGGGCACGTAATTGCACAATTTGATGTACCTACGAACGTGCATTTCAAATTGCATCGTGTAAATCCGTGAATTGTAAGAACGCATGCGCGATTGCATGAATGCGAGATGGCAAAATAGCCCCTGCTCTAATTCCAAAATGATTGAACGCCCGATTGAGAAAAAAATGCAGTTTGAAATTGTGCAAATTTGTGCCCCGTGTAAAACGGCTTTAAGGAACGTGAAATGGAGCCACCATCGGACCTTGGCCGATCGTGAGCCGATCATTAAGAGAGCGAAACGGATCTCCCACCTTCCCGCAGAAGAGTCATTACAAAAAGGTGAGATCACAAAATAATAACCCCACCGGTCGCAATGACCAACGACGACGTGGCTTTCACTTTCAAGTGGCGATATTTCTCACCGACGTCCATTACAGTTTGCACGAACAGCTTTCCGATATGTAAATCTAGATCCAGGACACAATTACCCGTGTAAACACGACAAAATGAGGTCGCATGAAACTGTGACCTCGTTGCCGAGATCCCTTGACGCGATAAAGACTCTTTGAGGACATATAAAGATAGAGAGATACCTTCACGCTTTAAAAAACGACCGAATATGAAAATCGCCGAGTCCGCTTAATTGTTATATTGGAGCAATAATGCAATTACGGAAATATTGTGCACGGCATAGGACCAACACACGACAAACACACACAGCCTAGGGTCGACAAGGCGTAAGATAAGCACCATTATTGAGACGGATAAGGGAGGGGAATAGCGGATATCGAAAGGGTAATATCGAATGGGAACCAATTAGGCGCAATCGTTAAGGTCGATCTTCTCCCTTGGGTTAGTGGTTACCTTTTCGGGGGAGGGCGAGGAGAAAAGAGGCGGAGTCTGGGAAAAGCGCAATAAAACTCGAAGAAAATACTCGACTCGCCATAAATTACATGCAGGTTATATGCGGTAGCGCAGGATTTCGAGAGGGGAGGAGAGGGAATGGAGGCAGAGGGGAAAAGAGAAAGGAAGCGGAATGCGGGGAGTTTTTTTTCATATTGGGGGTGGGGCTGCGTTTGAAACAGAAGTTGGAGGAAAGAGAAGGGAGGTGATATCGATAGAGAGAAGGAAAGAATAAGTGAAGACAGACGGACATTGCCTGCGGACACGGCGAGAAAGGGGTTGTTTAGCTGTGAGGGAGAGGGGATTCCGATCCGCGCCCGTTAAAACGAGGCTTTGAGAGTGGTTTTAATGGTTTCGGAGTCTCGCAAACGGTCCTTTTTATCCCTACTCCGAACCAAAAAAAAGAGCAAATAACAACTTTATGGTCTTCCAGGTGGGTGAGGGAATGGAGGAGGTGGAATCGTTGAAGGCGTGAAGGATATACAATTGAGAGGTAGGAAGAGGATAGTGGTGAGAGAAAGAAGGCGTATCTTAAGGGAGGAATGAGGGGTGGAGGAGGCTTTCGAAGGCATTAGTAGGGCCAGCGAGCGGTCGTTGGACATCGAAGTGGACTGCACTGTCAGTAAAGACATAGTTTACGGTCGCACGGAGTATTCGGGGGAATCCAAATACAATTCTCTCTCATTCTTAACGGGAGGTTAATAATAACAACGGGAATTCGGATTGTCACCACGGTAGGAGTTAACGTCGGAACAGCGAGGCTTCGTATTATGAGTATCTAACGTCTCCGCGAATACATTTCCGTCACAACAAGACATGACAAAATCATATTTAAAGAAACTACGCAATTATTCGATACAAAAACGAATTTCTGAGATCTCAAGCATTGATTAGTGCTTCATGTTCCGCTCGTAATCCATCAATGAGGTGAACTTAAAATAATTTTGGGGGTGGGGACTCAACGTAGGATAATCCCTTTAACTGCATTTAATTTAGGGAGTAAAATATAATATTGTGAGAGCTTACTTCATATGAACTATTGCTGGCAGCACCATCGCGAGCCAAGAATGAAGGGACATCATCTTAAATCAGGACATCCAAGTGTTTTCCCTAGCTTGACTTAAGGATCACACAATAAGTAAACTTTATGTTTATAGTGCGACTGGCTTCGTGGAATACCAGACGATGTCGCCTGTAAGACCAAATCGACCTTTAAACATGTGAAAACATATATTTTATTTATTTAGTTACCATGAATGTTTACAAATTCGAGACGGTAATAATGAAGTTCATTAATTTTAGTAATCAACTTTAAAGTAAATTCAATCTTCTCAATGGGACTTCTGACTTTTATTTATTCACTCCTCAAATAATTATTTTACTAGTAAATACAATGAAGAATTAGCAACAAGTGTAACAAAAGCTTCAGACCTTAAGATGGTGAATGAAACAACGAAACCTAGGCCGTAACACATTGACAGCATAAAATCTTTTAAAACTTTTATCTGTGGAAAATTGCTTTGAACTTTTCTACCTTATTATATTGAAATTCCACGCCATATCGCCTGAATCTTCGAAATCCATAGAGAATTCAAGAAAATTTCCGGTATTATCTTTAAAAAATTCCTAACACGATATTCTTCAAGGATTTCAACGCTAATTATTTCTTTGCCAATGTTTTTAGATGCTTCCATCCTCCAATAAATATTTTAAAATTTCGACTTTACAAAACAGTAGGAACATCAGGAGCATGAATATACATATGGATCTAAATCTTCCGCACCACTGTACTGGCAGTAGTGTTTCCTAGCTTTCCACGGCGCTACAATCGGGCATGGTTTGCTTGTGAGTGTAAAAAATGGCCGGTGTAAAAAGGGAGGCCAATTCCGGCACCTTTATTTCCAGTATCTCCTTTTTAATTACGGCCTTTCCTTATTAGAACCACCTTCTCTAGAATGGCGGCGCTACAATCTGCTTGTTACTGATTTTTCAGTGGATGCGGAATGTTTTGGCAACACACACTTGGGGGCAAGTTTAGGATCCATATGTACATTCATGGCTTCAACACTGAGCGGAGCTGCGTTAAAGACTACAGCGGACTTGCGTTGCGTTTAATTTCCTGAACGCCAGAGTGGCCAGAGATCCGTTGCGTTGATGAAGCGCGGAAATGCGACAATGAGTAGTTGCTGCTGAGAGGGCGTTGAGGAGTCGAAAGCCCAGAGCCATGATCTCCCTGCCATTGACCTTCTCCGTGTATCTCACGCTATCTCACCCGAAAAATCGGTTTGCTTGACACAAGAGCTTAAAGTGAAATAGATCAGTACGATAGGTTTCTCTACTCCGTGAAGCTGACAGGAGAATTAAATTACCGTAATAAGGATTGAATAGGCACAGCTCTTCGGAAAAGACCTTTGGAAAATGGCGCTACTAAGGTGCGTTGCCACAAGGTCAAAGGCATACAGAAAGTTATCATTTATACCACGTTAAAGAAACCAAAACAAATGTCAGGTTCTTGGTTAAGACAAAGCGCACGTTAGGATAAAAACGCTATGCCATTGTGAGACATTGGCCGATGTCCATCCAAGAGTAGTCACCTTATTAACCATATTATCGCATTTATTTTTCACGAAGCGGTCCCGCAGCCGCAGTGAACCGCAGAGATAGTGGAGTATTACTACTATATGCAGCAAGCCTACAAATATTAAATGTGCTATTTCATTGATTTTATTATAAAAGTAAACAGGAACATTTTTAAGAAAAGGTCTTTTTATATTAAAATAGAACGTAGAATCCAGGAAATCAAAATATTGTTCATCCGGCATCCATAACCGTCAAAATGGGGGTGCGTGCGTCATTTCAATTTGTTTCATGCACTTTAATATATTTTCCATGATGCCATACCCAAGTTCAAGCAAATCCAAGTGTGGTACGAGGTCAAAGGGGTTAGGACGAGAAAAGGAATAAAGAACTGAGCAAGAAGACAAATGTTCTTTAACGTAAGGTTTCTCGCCTACCCTTTTTCTGAAGTATTTTCTTTCCTGGGTATGGTGTTTCCATAATCTAGTCAAGAGCTAGGCATGGGCCCTTCGAGGAAATCCCTAGACAAGAAAATAATGTTAGAGACCAAGTCTCATATTTTGTGTTATCTGCGCCATGGACGAGCCAATCAATGGACGACCTACTCCAGGCGCGAAATGTTTCCACCTTGATTGGACAATCGAAATTGGCGAATTATTTGACGTTTCCTGCTAAATGATTTTTCCCGTCGATTACGTCTAATAGCAATAATTTCATATAATTTATATACATATCATGTCATTCAGTTATAAAATCACACAACTCGTACCCTCAAATTATTGCGACATAAAATAGAATTCACCCTCATAAAACAACACTGGGGGAAAATATCAGAATTGCGATATCAATTTCAGACGTTCCTTATCACATTTAAGAAACATATGAACTATAAAACAGTTAAACGGACGAGGAATGTTTGAATGGGTACAACATTAAGTATCTCACACTTTTAAAAGAGACATTGGTGCATGCTGAAATTGGTATTCAACATACAAAACCCGATAATTGACTCAAAAGAGGATATCACAGGTGCCGACTTCCTGTGCATTCCCTAGCAATTAATGAGATCGATTCAAATTGCGTAAACGACTAATTGAAATGTGAGTTAAACACGGCAATCGAATCATTAAACTTGAATAGGCAACAACTAGTTTTCGCAATGAATAATTTAAAAAAATGTAAATGAAAAGCTTTCAAAACAGGTAAAGTTTTCCGGAGTGAGTTAACGAACTTAAAAAAACATGAAGGCAAAAGCAATCAATCATATATCCTGTTTTCATAACTATAACATGTAACAGGAAGTTCTACTAAATTTAAGCAAGTTTAGACTAAAAAAATCAGTGCACATTGGCCTGCTTCATTATGGCTATAATACATCTTCAGCACAGAGAAAAGCTTTATCTCAAATACTGGCATGGAAACTATTCTTTAATATTTCAGCCACACTGGTTACAACTGAGAAGCGCAATGCGTCAGAATGACAGAATCACCGGTCCAGTGAGTTGATCTCTGGCAAAGAATAAATCTTGCTAGTTGGCAATAGTGACATAAGCTTATAGAAATGGTATAAAGTTAAAAAGTGGGCATTATAAAGAGTAGAGGTACCAAATGATTTGATTAGCAACGAAAATACCGTCACTTAGTCCCACACATTCCAGAGGGGAATTAGCTCAAGAAGGAAGGCTTGTTTCCATATTATTCCTGAAATAGTACCTGTGATTATGATAAAAAGCACGAACAAATGTGCCCGCAATAATTTTTATCTCATTAAATGTACAACAATAAAAAGAGAGACAGATATTTGCTAGTCAAGATAAGATTTGTATGTCTTAAGGGACAACTTAAAGTTTCAGTTAGCGACGACCCGAATTTGTCTCCACGCCTATATTTTCAATGAATGATGATTTGCTTCAACGGCTGTAGATAGGGGAGCTGGAGGTATCAGGAGGGGGAGAGGAGCAGATTGTGGTCCATAGAGCACTGGGGACGTTTTCGCGCGACGCCATTCATTTCTCCTCCCTTGCCGATTCCAACCGTGCATTTCAAGAATGAAATTACTCCGCTCTCCGTGAGCGCGTTGCCAGGGCGGACGGACAGAAGGAGACAAGGAGGGGTGGGTGGACTGGGAGCTGGGGGAGATGTGTGTCACGGAAGGACAAGTGGTTTCAAATAGGAGAGTCGGGGGGAGAAAAGAGGGATGAAGATAGGTCGACCGCATTTTGACGACTATTCCAGCGTGGCTGGAGCGATTTGCTGCACTTGTCTGCGACTTTGATGGCTTCCCTTTATTAGCATTCCCATTAAGGACACCGGAGGAGGAAAATTTACAATGCGATGGCACCTAAAAGTACGTACGAAATTTGCGAATTAACCGTTCCACTTGGTTTTCAACTTGCAGTGAGATATGAGGGGGCACTTTTATCAAATCACGATTATTTTTACACCTCAGATTTGAATTCCGCATCATTTGATTTTCCACTTCGCCGCGAAAAATTTTTTAAACGAAACTGATGTTTTCCATTATTAGCAGAGTATCGACAAGAATTACAGACTAACCATAGAAAATAATTTCCAATCGTTAACAAATAATTATAATGCGGCTTATTAATACCTCTTGAAAGGATGTGTCACTATTAAGCAAGACGAATCAGCTCATTACGTCTTACGTAGATGGAGCAACATCTTTCTCGTTGATTTGATATGTTTGAGGCTCAAAAAAACATCATGTTTTTCGCACAGACATCAATTTTACGTGACTTTACAAGGATAAACCTCAAATTACTTGTTCACTGTAAGGTCAAAACTTTTCAAATACTCACAGAGTTTGTTAATGATTGGCATTTATTGCATGAAGAATGCCGTCATCAATCGCTAAAATTTTGTTTTTTTTTCGAAAAGTGATAAAACACGGTCAATTTCAGGCGATTCGTTTTGCAGAACTTGGTTTTTCTGGTCGGGGATTAGCAGGGCTATTCAAGTAATCTGGTATTTGTGGCATTCCAATTTGTTACGATCCACATTCAAAGCCTTATGGAGGAGACTGTTCCCGATGTTTCATGAAAAATTCATGTGCGAATCTAGTTGAGACCAATTCTGAGGCTCGCAAGTAACACTTCTTCCTGGCGAGAAGTGACGTTGTTAATTTCTCTTTACATGAGGCATTTAATATTGAGAGTACACGCGCGGACATATGTTCGTCGAAACTGCACCTCGTAACCGCGACAACTTGAGGGAATGCGCCAGTACATGTCGATAAAAAAAATATTTTTCTAATTCTGGGAATCAGTTTACAAAATCATATACTCGCGTAAGTGCACACCTCATGCAAATAACATATCGGCGTATTTTATGAATATATTGAAAAAGGCCAATTTCATTACATTATTATTGGATATATTCAATAAATACGCCGTTGTGTATTGGATTAAAAGCATCAGTTTCGCCAAAAATTACATAAGGAGTTTCGACGTCTCACTAAATGAAGCCCCGAGCTGATGTTGCTTCAACATGGTTTTTGAGAGCTGGGATCCTTTTAATTTTGGAAGCCTCCCTCTCTCCATAAGCAGTATTTCTGCGAACACGGCGTTGCAATATCTTTATTTGTTCGGGAATGTTTGAGGTAGAGAAGTTATTCGGCTCGTCCCGTATAATCCGAAGTTATCACAAACTTGACGAGACTGAGGCCTGGAAACGTTACACAAGGAACTGAGTTGGAGAGGAGGAGGAGGCTGTGCTCACTGGGGATAATGGGGAAGTCATCCCCGCTACTTGCTCCTCCCCAACCTCTCCCTAACCCCTCCCCCCTCCACACAAACACGAGCCCCACCACCCTTCTCCTTCTGTTGTGGAGGGGGGCTGGTTCTTTGCTAAGGGTGGGAGGAGTAGCGGACGGGTGACCCACCCACCCTCAGCTGGTAGTGCGCCGGACAGGGTTAATCCATCCGGAGCAGGGCCGTGTTAACCAGGGCCACTCTCGTCCCAAGGCGGGCGTCCCGCTTTTCCTTTCCTCTTTTATAAAAGGACGCCGTGATCACGAACACCGCACTCCGCCCCTTTTATAAAAGCATAAGCGTCGGACGGACGGACATCGTCCACCCTCCCTCCACTCATTTTATAACTTCGCCCATCACGCATCAACTAACACGCCCAAGAATGCCATTCCAACTTTTTCCGTTAGCCCGTGGAATGCTGGTAGTAAACGCAGCCAGCTATCGGCTGAGAAAGCTACTTGAGCCATGCAGGATAATAGGAGGATGATTAGGCCGACACGGACATTAGGATGGATGAAAACGTAAAGTATACATTGCACTGATACATTTTCATCCAAAACATTAGCCCTGGCTTACAGATGGAATGGCGAGAAACTGCCCTTATGCCACAATAACTCGTTCCGAAATAGTGCCTTATGCACTTTTAATTGCTCAAGGAGAGCTTTATTACCAATAAAACAAAGTTCTGATGGATTGTATATGATACATGGCACGGGATTACAAGACTCAAATTTTGCCTGCATACCGAATATAGGTATTAATGTCAATATTGATGATAGGACGCGTGATATGTCAAGACATATAAGGCTGAAGCTTGCAGCAGTTCTATTACTAGGCTCGTTGGCATTCATAAAGTCCTTTTTCAATGAGATTTTGCGAAAGAAATTCATGAAAATAATGTTACAACGATACATGAGCTGTACTCAAAGGTAAGGGAAATATAATTTGAGGCATTTAATACATATACATTTGGAATAACACTCACCGGTCACGAAAAATGAGAAAATATTTAATTGATAAGGGACAGAAACCAAGGGTTGTATAAAGGAAACCATGTTTCAATATCAGCAATCTATCGAGGCTTTTCCTTTACTTCGAAATTCTCACACAAACATCTGTGAGAAAAAGTAAATTTGATTAAGCAGAGAAAGTTCCCTCCTTATAAATGGAAACCAAAAGTTTGGGTTTCTGAAAGGGTTCAATAAAATTTGAAAGCTAGTGCAACCTCAGTATAACACTTAATCATGTTAATAAAAACAGCATTCTCAATACCAGCGATATGTTAGCATTAATAGATCGCAGTTTTCTTAGTTGAATGATCAATAATGGGCTGGAATGGGTCACCTTTTACCAATTTGTGAATTTTTATTCATTTACTTTTTATTATTTCGAACTTAAAGTGAAATGAACTCAATCTCGGCATTAATGTAATTGAATCAAGAATTTGGAAAAGGGCTAATCTCGGATATTTAAAAACATTGACATTTTCCCTCTGTAAATATGTTTTCGTATGAACACATATTTTATGAGCGAGAGGAGCTCATATCTGCTTTTCAGCAGGAGTTTCAGAAACAAACTGTGCTCTTAGAAATTCAGTTTCTTTTTTACCTCCGGAAAATTTTCAAAAATCCGAGATGAGCACCTATTTTCGAAATTCACGATTCAATTACGGTGCCATGCACTTCGAAGTGTGCGTCGCTTTTTAAAATTCATTTTATGTAATCGTAGATATGTTTCCCACCCCTATCCTCTTCACTCCTCCCTCCGTCTCCTCCACCCTCGCGTCCTAACCCTACCGCACTCTCGTGCGCGCATACTTATAGCCCTGCCCTTTACTCTCGTGACGGACACCATGGAACCATCTTGCCTCTTCAGCGGTCAAGAATTACCCAGTGGTAACTAGCGATTCCTATCTGTGGTTGTTGCTGAAGGCTTACCGCAAGATGGAGAAAAAGAGTGGGTGAAAGTGTCCATGCTACTTGCGTCACAGGGTTCTCGCGGCCGTCGGTGTAGCCAGTAAATAAAAGACGAACCCCTCGTTGAAAGGGTGAGCGTGAGGGGTTTTGGAGAAGACGACAGTGGAGAGGGTGAAATGCATGAGAGCAGGAGAGAGGAGCGTTGCATGCGGGACCCGGATGATACATACTTACTCATACATCCATGTATGGACACACAGTGGAACGGGACAGAGTTCTCCACTGACAACGCAGCGCGAAGAGAACGCCCCCTCAACACGACCATCACGTTAGATGCCTCCCTCCCTGACAGTCACCCCGCATTAGCCATCGACAGGCTAAAAATCAAAAGTTTTAATGCCAGTGACTTGGAGTCAAAATTTTACTGGAGTGCCATTCATAACATCTTTGATTTTTTCAAAATGTATTCGCCTATTCATATTATTTCACTATGGTGGGCAACGTTTGACCAAAGTACACCTTTTTGCGTAGTCAGATGCTGCTACGGTGTGCATTAAGTTTATTCTGCGATTATCGGGAAGTTAAGTGAGCGACAGCTACAAAAGAAAACAGGGATGGCATGTTTTAATTTTAACAGCATTACATAAATCTGGTAATATATTATGAACGTCTAAAGGAAAGAGAAATGTGAGACAAAAATACATTTTCTTAAATACGTCAACAGAACGAGACCTAAGAGGTTACACTTTGTTTTTAATTTATCTAAGCTTCGTTCTGTGACGATGAAGGTAAAAGTGTCACACTTAGTCTGTCCACACGATATCAAAATATTATGATAACATTTCTTAATTGGAAGACTCCGACTGAACCCGCGGAGACTTGGCTAGACTCCCGGCGCGCACAATCTCACGGAGTCCTCCGTCGATCGGTCAAGGGAATGGAATGGTTGGCCGATGAGGGAAGGGAGGGAAAAAGCACAGGGATATCTCCTTCCCTGCATCACCTTCTTTCTCCCTTTTACTCATCAATCCCGATTGCAACCAGTTCCCTCTCCGCTCAGCCCTATTGGCCACGATCATTAACTCAAAGTTATTCAAATGCTTTTGGTACATCAAGGAAAGGCTTCTATCTGGCATTTACTAATCTCCATTATGAAGCGAGTAGAGACGGAACGGGAGGAATGCAACACATGTTTAACTATTTTTGCCAAAATGCTTACATTTTTTGGTTTTTTTCATTGGAAAGAAACACTATAAAGTCGGCTAATCTAATTTACTTGCGGTTCTTAACTCTTCTCATCACTACCACACACACATTAACTCATATGGTTATTTTAAGACAGAATTTATGGCTGAAGTTCATTTAAATAGAGAGTATGCTTATTCATTTGTTCCCCATTGGGGTCACTATCAAGATAAAATATACCATCCAGGTTATTCCAAGTTTATTGTCTCTGCTTTCAAACTAGAGGGAATCTAGCCCTTAAATGGATGGTCAGATCTCCCACAATGTTCCTTGTGTAACAAATTGGTAAGTGAACGCTTATTCAAAAACATTTTAGCAATTAATGGGCATGCTTACCTCTTTTTCAGGTTATAATTTACATCAAAAGAGTACCTACATTAATCAAGGAGCGAATTTCTTAAAAATGCGGAATCTATTTTATTCTCACCTGAAACATTATTTGGTCAATAATTTTGGTGGTGCACCAGGGTTTTCTAGTTTCGATTTCACATTCGTTAAAAAAAACACCACCAACTAAAATAAAACTCACTCAGAAAAACAAGACGCTCCGCTCGGAATTACGAATGAAAATTTTATGCTACGTGGAAAAATGATGTGCGAGGAGGTTCCAGGATAAAATCGCACCTGCTCTGCGGAGGAATTATGCATGCACACTCCATTCTAATACGAATGACCCTTACCCCTCCCCCCTTTACCTCCCACCCCCCCCAACGAAAAGCCAACCGTTAAAATAGTACTCTCCCCTCTTCGCGACCGCGATCCTAGCATTTCCATTTTTACAACCCCTCCCTCCACCTTTATTAATCCTCCCCACCCCACATTACATCCCCGTCCGTTGGGCGCTCCAGATCCTAATTTTCTACTCGGGGGTGCCAATGGTTCCTTCCACTTGGGTTGTAAGTTCGTCAGCGCATATCATCGACAAGGTCCAAAATAAACAACATATCTTACTTCGCAGTCTTGTCGTGATCACGGATGATTTAGAAATGATGGGTGCCTTTCATTCGCACTAGTGCGCTAAAAACATGGCAACACAACGGCATACTTGCCTTCCACTCGTGATTCAGACCCTGCGCCATGCTACTGAAGGATAACAGACTCCTAACTTCGGCATGATACCTTTTTTGAAGCTGCCAACTGCGATTCCACTGTCTTACTGGATGCATGGAATCAGATGATCCCTATCAACCCAATGTAAACAAACGCGGTATTTACTTTTTTTTTATTTCGTACTGTGGGAAATTACGGCTAGTTAGGAAGCAACTAATGGTTCTTTCCGTCAAATAATAATGTTAACCACGTACGATATATGAATTGAATAACCGAAAACCCCTTCATTAACCTATCATGGATCATTCCAGAGTACCAACGATCTACGTAGTTAACGCTACAGCCATGATCCATTCTTCACAAGAACGAACTTTTAATGAAATTCTTTAGGAGATATGTAAAAGGTAGTGTCTAAGTAAATTCATCATTGATGTGAACTGAAACGGGAAGTCTCCAGGATGGGGATAAAAACAGACGGAACATGAATAGTTAACAATTATAGTGGTATAGTTCATGATGATTGGCAGGTTAAAGCTAAAAAAATGTATCTGTTGCAAAAATATAGGAATCTAAGCATTTTTTCCTTCAAAATTAGCACAGTTGTGGAAGTATAGTCTCTACTTGGCAAAACAAATTTTACTTCCTTTAGTGCTCATTAAGCGTTACAAAACAGTATTGATCGTAACATAACATTAAAGTCATTCATAGCATCTGTACATACATCTGTAACCATAACATTAAAACAAAAAATTTACTTTATCATCAAATTCACAATGTTTTCCTTCAATTCGTCAATCTCCTTTGCCAAGTCTTTCGTAGTTGTGATGTAATGTCAAGGTTAACTGTTCATTTCTTTCAGTATGCGGTTCAATTCTTTTTCAAGATACAAATAAATCAGTTGAGCGACACGCATAGGTTCTCTTACAGCATATTGCTGACAATAACCTTGACACAAATAAAAAAAGTTTTTTTTGTATTCCCCTCCAACAGTGATGCACTTTAAACAAGTGGTTTATGTACTAGATACCTCTTTTAGGTTAAAATATGTATTGGCTTTGAGACTTCACAGTAAAATCCAACGACTCGACAGTAAAGACATGAGTACGTGACGTACCGAACACATCTCAATCTGAATGCGCTATCAATTTATTCAGGCCCGAACCACCAACCTGACGCACTCACCCAGCAGACAAGCAAACACGCCACTAAACCGCCCACAAACCTTTGCAATTCTCCCCCCCCCCACTCACTCCAATCCTCCATTCAAACACCCTTCGCAAAAAAAACACCCTTTGGCCCACTCACTAGCTCCATCCACTCCTTCACATCCCCCCCAAATCCTCTCCTAGTCCAGATAACAAAAAGCAATTCTTCCCCCTTTTACGGCTTCATTTTTATTCACCTGCCCAACCTCTCAAATTCTACCCTCACAAAGATGGGATGCTAGGGACTTTATTTTTCCTTTTATTCCCTCGCTAACTATGAAAGATTTATTTAATTATTTGACCCTAAAAGATTTTTTACGGCGACTTTTATGAATACTGCGCCCAGGGTTATTTGTTCGCATCCAGACCATTCCTTCCGCGCCACTCCGACGAAATAGAGCCTTTATTTACGCCTTCCCTCTTCTCTCTTCCTTTCCCCTCTCGTCCCTCACCCCCACCCATCTCCACATCATCCTCTTTCCTCTTCCGAATATATCCATCACGCGGGCACTAAATTTGAAGCAAACCTACACGTAGGCTTACTGACGTTGTGCTCAAAATAGTAATAATGTAAATAATTGAGATAAATTAGAGATCCTCCTCTCCGTCTACCTTTCTCCCCTCCTTTCGTATTGCGCCCTTCTGCTCCCGATATCATTTATTTCCGGAAGGCGGAAAACATGAAACTAGCGGACATTGGCCCGCCAGGGTCATTCATCGAGCATGCTCGAGACCATTCTACTTGATTTCAACAGAAAAAAGCACAAAAGTTATGTTTTTATGTTCAGGCGGCCAAAGGATAGAGATATTTGACGGAGGAAGCCAATTCCGAACGAATAAATATTCGTAATGTAGCAAGCTACCAGCAACAACGAAAAAGAGAAGGTTCTTCCCAGCCACTGTTGTGAAAAAAGAGAAGGGATACATTCAGTGGTTCGCAGAATGACTAATGAAGGAAGATTTTGCATGGCATACTAAAAAAGAAATTGTTTAAAAGGGAAGTAAAAAAGGGACCGTAATTTCTTCAACAATTGGGATGAGGCAACAGGGACAGTCAATTATAGAGTAAACTACGAGGCATGATACTAATGAATGATTTAGTAGATCAGACCTACGAATATGCTAGAACGATTATGGCTACCTGCACGCTATGATAAAACAAAATTAAAATGCATCATGCTCATTATACTCACCGAATAGTGGGGAATCCAAAGGTTATTCACAAAATATCCTGGTACAATAGTTACAAAATAAACTCGCTCACAATCGGAACCAAAATATTTTACTTTTTGCTCTAAAAGACAACATTTTACTTTGGAACGAGTGGTTTTTCGTTCAAGCAGCGTCAAATTCACAGCGACGATACGACGACATCAAGACGTACTACTGCGGGAGCTTGCTACGTGACAGCATTTGCCAGGTGTTCAAACCGGCCACCATGGACCACCAAGGTACAGCACTCTCCCCAACATATATGTACATATTTTAATAATCGATCAGTGAGCTGCTTTCCTCAATAAACTATTAGCGTGTCCGGCAAGAAGCTAACAACCAAAATCAGTTCGAGTTTATTCAGTAACGACTCCCTAACGTTAATATGTGCAAAATTACAGCTTATCAGTCTCCTTATTAGCCATTAATGAGTTGCTATTTTTTCTCAGTAAAATAAACCGTGAAGAAAATGGTGCCCAGTTTTCATTGACGATAAAAGTTTTACCAATTTATGTAGAATAAAACTTTCGATGAAGAATTAGATTAAATGATTTTCCCATCATTGCATTAATCAAATGATGTGCTAAGCAGTCACGCACGCGGGTGCGAAGTTATACGCCGAAGACGAGACGAGAAGGGACGAGAACATCTTGTTCGTATAAACCCCCTCTGCAGTTATTCGCCTTAAATTAATATGGCTTGGTATTGTTACTGGCTAACACACCTGACCGGCAATTGGGAGATCCGGGTTCGAATCCCGGTCAACTCAAATGATATTTCCATGGAGAATTTCACCGTCTTCGGTGTATGAAATATTTTCCCTGATAGGGTGAGTAATTATTGATCGTTGAGGAACACGGAGAGAAGGAATTAATAACAAAAGAATGCCCTGAATATCTTTCGTTATTTTTTTTTAATTCACAGACCACCAATGAGAGGACCTGGCTCATATCTGGGACGGAGAAGCGTCGCTGTAAACGCATGGATGAGGGCGTGGAAGGGAGGGGAGGGGAGAGAGGGGAAACCGCCGACAGCTGAGGCAATTTGCATCGCGAATGAACGTCGGGCCGCAATTAAGAGCCCGAGAGACGAATAAGAGAGAGGGAAGAGGTGCGGGGGGAATGATGGGAAGGCGCGCGAGCCACTGGGAAGGGGGG